>OY293830.1:62908388-64298633 GCA_958507055.1 Crioceris asparagi
TTTTATTTAACTCTAGTATTGATAATGTTGCTACTATATTCAAAGATGTGAATACCCAAAATCATAAACAATATTCTCAAAAGATTTCTCGATCAAGTTCGATGATTAGATATATATGTATTTCTAATTAATACAGAAAGTTGAGTGATGTATTCCAGATATGATCATATTTTTTTATATTATTTCAAGTACGTATCCATCCTTCACAAAACATCCTTGATGGATCATTATAACATCTTAAATAAATTATTAATTATTAAATGATGCAAACATAAAAATATAAATCTTACTGATTGAGAATTCGTCTAAAAACTTTATACAGTTACTAAATAAATATTTTTTCATAGAAAATGAATCTGATACACTTTCGTTATAATAGATAATACTTATATAATATTTATCGATTGTTTACTTCATTAGTAATTTCTTACAAAGAAGAATACGAATGACTAGCAACGATATAACAATTACTTCAAGTACATATCTAAAAATCAATTGCATAAAAGGTTTCGTGCCTGGAAGCCATTTATTTTCACAAAACTGCTTTTAGACTTGATACAGATGGAAAAGAATGAGTCATTAAAATTGCAAACCTTATTCTTATATATTGTAAATAGAACCTAGCTGTTTGAATTCCAATAAAAATCAATAGTTCTCCCATTCTGTATGATTATCTAGATTTTTCTAAGTTTTTATTATACGTAATCGTAGTATTTTGAACCCTTAGGGTAGACGTCTTAATTGTATTCACCGTATTTTGTATGGGTGATTTATTAGCCTAATCTAATTGGAAGTGTATCAAATAATATTTTTAGTTGACAGATAGATGTGATTTTAATCTATAGATTTTTTTATGAGACAATCGACTGAGTTTTTTTTCAGTTTGATTTAGTTTAGGTATTCACCTTCACGCCGGCTTTTCACCATTATATTTTTCACTTCCCATTTAGGAATTTATGGTAATGGGCCCAATTTCTTGAATAAAAAAATTGGACATATGAGTCGGGATCCGTTCTTTCCAAAAATATTTCTGTGCGTGTACGTTCTGGAAGTCTTTTTCGTCTGGATTACCTCGGGAACTAATTCTGATAACGAGTTTTAATTCGACAAGTAACTGCATAAAGATGATCTTGTGAGGTATATCAAAATTTAATTTGCAGATCTTTAAATAACAATAATAAAACGCTGAGAAAGTGCTTTAAAGTATTTTTCGTCTTGGATATCTTGAGAACAAATAGTGATATCGAATCTAGATCAATTTCATTCGACGCTTAATAAACACCTGAGAAGGTTTGCAAGCAAATTGAATTGACTTTTTAAATAACAAGGGAACTTAGAATATCTTGAAAAAAATTGTGATATCCACTCAAGATCAGTTTAATGCGACGCTTCTTGCATAATGAAAATCTGATCATGTGTGAAGTAAATTTTACTCTCCTACCGTTAACCCTACTACTGCTACTATTAGAAATGGAAGTATTGTAATCGTGTGAAATTGTAGGTTTTGAATTTTACTTTTTAAGGTCTTCTTTCAGCTATTGGTCTGTCTATCTGGCGTTCTGCCTGACTTTTGTTTTGTCTGTCTGTACCAACCATACCTAACCTAACCCAAGTACTATTACAAATGAAAGTAGGTATTGTAATCGTGTGAAATTCTGGGTCTTAGGTTTTACTTTTTGAGGTCTTCTTTCAGCTATTGGTCTGTCTGTCGGTCTGGTTTTCTGCCTGACTGTCTGCCTTTCATTTGTTAATGGATATACCCATTTTGTTGCTTTCTTTTTTGTTTTGTTGGTGAGGTTATCATGTCACCTTCAACACATCAGTTGCCACTTTATAACCGAAAAAGGTGCTTTGTTCATGACAGTAGCGCGAAAACGCCTCTAAGGATTTTGATGAAACTTGGTCCAAGATGGAATAAATGCATGCTCAAAAGAAATTTAATTTTTTATGTGTTTATTCATCTTCTAGCTGAACAGTCCGTCTTGCGACAGTATTTGTTGGCCAGTGTTGTTTTTTTTTTTTTTTATTACAAGTGCATCTTCTATTAGTAGCATCCCCTCAGAGTTACTGGCCCGTAACGCTCTGTTTATTAAATATTATTATATCCGTTCCCAATATAAAATCTGAATTCCATCAAAGCAGCAGCGTTAAGTTGATTTCAATGTGATCCGATTCGGAGGTTGTGCTCTGGAAATCGCAGAAAGTGCCTCTCTGCCAGACGAGATACCTCTGCTATACTTAGCAACGCACACTCACAACAGGTCCATTTCACAATCTGCCAAGAGCGCGCGCGGAATCCTAAATTCGTAAGTAGGTATAAATAGACCGTTGAGCCGATGAAATGTTTTCGCAATAATTGTATACATATGATGTGTACCTATCTATATCTACATATATCACTCACGGCGAGATTCTCTATTTCCATCTGTTGTTATATATTTGTATATGCATATGTGAAATTTTAATAAATACTACCGACTTTCTTTCAATTTGCGCCAGCAAAGGTATATGTTTTGTCACTTATTTTTGTTCTAATACAAAAAAATCTTGATGGGCTCTATTCATTCATTCTAAAAATCTATTAGAAATGCATAATGTAGTGTAGAGCGCATGCCTAAAAGGAATGAAAATTTGAATATGTCAAATAGAAAATAGAATAAATTTAAGTCACAAATAAACACGCTATACAGGGTTTCCCAAAAGAATTTATGAAATTTGGTATACGGCTCTAAAGCCATATACCCTAAGGTCGAACTAGTGGATAATCTTATATCTAAAATATAGTATAAGAATGCCCTTAAGACTGTCTACCAAATAACAAGTTTTGTACATTCACTTATATCGGTCGTCCTACAGAAACTGTGACTAATTACTTGAAGAAAAGACATGATCTGAAAATAGCCTTTAAATGTAGTAATACCTTAGGTAAATTCATTAAGAATAATAAATCAAAAACTGATGATAATTGTAAATCTGGTGTTTACGAACTTACTTGTGGAGATTGTCCGAAGTTTTACGTTGGTCAAACTGGTAGAACTTTTCAGAAACGTATCAACGAACATAAGAAATCATTCATATATCATAAATATAATTCCAATTATGCTTCACATCTTATTGAAAACAATCACAGTTTTAATGATAATTTTAAAATCTTACATTCCGAAAATAAAGGATTATAGCTAAAATTATTAGAGTCCTTAGTAATCAATAAACGGAAACGTTCGGGTAATCTCCTCAATAATCAGATCGATGGTAGTTCCAGCCCCCTACTAAATATATAGTTTTATAATTACTTATCTCCATCATCCGTTAGGTATAAATTAGGCACCTTATTCTCTTAGATTTAGTTTAGAATCACATTTGATAAAGACACAGTGTGTCGAAACAATTATCATGTATTCATGTATTTAATACATAAGTGGAAATTTATTAATATTTTGTTTCAATTAATAAAAAAATGTTTTGCTTTGTCTACAAAATTTATATTTTTTCGACAATAAAGCATTTCTCTCTCTCTCTCTTTCTCTCCAAAAAAACATTAACAAACAGGAAAGAATACAAAAATACGTAGCTAGTACCAAAATTCCTTATTATTTTGGTAATTAATAAACTAAATTATATTTTAATAATCCAAAGACAAACACTAACAGGTCTTGGTGAACTAAACGAGAAAATAAAAGACAGAGTATTAAGTGTTCAAAATGATGGCAATTATTTGCCAAAAAATCACCAAGCCTGTCATAAAATTCACAAATATCTAGTATTATTTAACACTTCTGGAGTTTAATAAGAGTCGATTCGTATAGAATTGTTACCCTCAGATGATCTAAATTTAGTGGTCTATTTTGGTACACACTATCTTTTAGATGTCCCCAATAATAATTTTGGATATTTGTTATAATTTTTTAATTTCACAAATTTAAATTGAAAACGTATATATTTGAGTTAATTGTTTTAGTTTTCTAAACCAATCCGATTTTCATATTTCTGTGTTGGTTTTTCAAACGAGCCAAACACATAGCGAATTTTGTCCATGATTATTATTCATTGTTAAACAGGAATACTGAGAGATGGTCCCATATTGGACTTTCTAAAATCCATTATATCCTTCCCCCAAAGAGGGTGGAAGGAGTATTTCTTACAAGATTAAAAAAATATCATTTTCGGATATTCAAAAATCTATGGGTATCCGAGTTACAGCACTAAGAGAGTGCAAGATTGTTAGTCTTATATTTTTAACCGACTTCAAAAAAGAAGGAGCATACAATTCGGTTGTATGTTTGCTTTTTTATATTTTTTTTATGTACGGCTGTTCGCGCGTTTTGCATAGTAAACGTGCTCCGATTTTGATGATTTTTGTTTCATTTGAAAGAGGAACATTGAGAAATAATCCCATTTTTAGAAAAACTCTCATACGAAATCTCTTTCCCTCCAATAACCACCCCCCGAAGGTGGTAGAGGGGCCTGTTTTTCACGCAAACGAAAATCTGAGAACTCAAAATAGAACTCAAAATTAAAGATGCGACCAAATCCGGAAATGTTTAAATTGAATTTTTTTTCAAAGGAGTTACCGTTTTCGTGTTGCAGTAGTGGTAAGTCCGAAATATGTGAATTTTCAATGCGATGTTCTGAGATTTCTGAATAACAACAAGACAAGCTTAGAATAACATGGGTAATAGAATAAGTACTATCTTCTCAGGTTTTAGTGAACGTTCAACAATTTTCATGACTAATGTTACACTCAAAAGTGTGAAATAACAAGACAAGCTTAGAATAATACATGGGTAATAGAATAAGTACTATCTTCTCAGGTTTTAGTGAACGTTCAACGATTTTCATGACTAATTTTACACTCAAAAGTGTGAAATAAATATTTTTCACAAAAAATTGGACCGAAAATACAAAATAATAATAATAATTAATTGAAGTTGTGCAACTGTAGTTAGATAAAAGACTTTCTGCACCAACTTCAAAATTTCGAAGTTGTGCAGTTGTAGTTAGTTGTTGTAGGCTCCAAAAGTATAAGCACCTATAGAATTAATATTATTTTGTATTTTTCAGTGTATCAACTGATAAAGTCGGTCCAATTTTTTGTGAAAAATATTTATTAAATTACCGAATATATTTAAACATTCAACTGTTTTAATGAGTACCGACACACTCAAATTATGAGATGAACATTTCTTACAAGTCTTGTCCTGATTTAAGCAGTTGGTGCCCTGAAAAATAAATATTAATTAATCAATATTAATTCTATTTGGTCCTGGTACTTTTGAAGTTGGAGCCAGTATTTTATGTGCCAATCCAGAGGCCGACTTTTCCAAAAGCTCATCGACTGTGATTTATTATCTATTATAAGTTAGGTATTATTTTTTTAAAAGCCTTGAGGGTTTCCCCAAGGTTAAAATACGGGGCTTATATGTAAATCAAAAAGAAAATAATTATTTCAACAAAACAGTCTACATTTTTTGATATTATTAACTATAGGTATATGCACATAGGAATATAAAAATAATAGGTACTCTATTTCAATAGCTCATTATTTTTCTATGGAAAAAGTATTTTGTTGTATAGTAGCTCTACTAATATAAATATTTTTTACAAAAAATTGGACCGACGTTAATAGTTGGTGCACTGAAAAATACAAAATAATATTAATTCTACTGGTGCTGTTATTTTTGAAGTTGTGCAGCTGCAGTCAGATTGATAACTTTTGGCACCAACTCCACCAGCACCAATAGAATTAATATTTTTCAGTGTCACAACTAATAACGTCGGTCCAATTTATTGGAAAAAATATTTATTTCATAGTTTTGAGTGTAACATTAGTCACGAACATCATTGAACGTTCACTAATACCTTAGTAGATAGTACTTATCCTATTACCCATGTATATCTTTTCCTTGTACTTATTATTCAGAGGTTTCAAAACATCGCGGCGGAAATACGCATAAGTATTTTAGATTTTACGATTTTACCACGACTGTAACACAAAAACCGTAACTCTAAGGAAAAAATGTTCATTATAAATGTTGCTACAAATAATATGGTCTCTCATGTTATGTCCTCAGATTTCATGTTTGAGATTTTAACATCGCCGTAACTCGACAACCGTAACTCTTTCTTTTGAAAAAATGTTCAGCATAAACGTTTTCGGATATTGCCTTGTTTTTAATTATGCGACTTCAGTTTTTTGATTTTCGAGAAAAATTGCCCTCTTCACCCCATTCGGGAGTGTTTTTTGAAGGGAAGGAGATTTCGGATTTGAGTTTTTACGAATATGGGACCATTTCTCAAGTTCCCTCTTTCAAATGAATCAAATCTCTTCAAAATCGGAGTACGTTTACTATATAAAACTCGCGCACGTTGGATCGTAGTATGTTTTTAGCCTTTTTAAAGCGGAAAACGATCATTCAGCCGTACACGTCGATACGGGAATAATAATTAGCATTCTCACAAATTTAAAAACTTCTGGTATCTATTAATTCTTTCACAGAGTTTCCTTCTTCATCAGATTTGAAGAAACATACTGCATCTTCGAGGTTGTTTATGGCAATGTTTTTCGATTTACAAATGTTGAGTAACATATCTCTACGTATTGTTAGTCGATCAGGGTCAAAATCACCTTCATAAAAATCCGGCACGGTTGCTAATGGCAGAGACGTCTCAATTTTGTGTGTAAATTCGCCCGGGGTTCTCATGGGTGCCTGGGCCCCGGAGCACCCACGGAGTCGGCGCCTATGTAAGCCAATCACTGCACAACTACAAATGTACCTATTTTTGACACACTTCCCAAACGGAGGAGGTATACAATTCGACTGTTTGCCTGCATGTTTTTTTATGGCAATTCGCGCCTTTTGCATAGTAAACGTGTTCCAATTTTTATGAATGTTTTTTCATTTGAAAGAGGATTTTCAAAAATCGATCCTTCCCCCAGAAACTTTTCCCGGGTGGAGAGGGCATTTTTGAAGAGACAATATCTGGTAGCGACATTTTTCAAAAGAATCATTGGTATCCGATTTACAGTCTGGAATATATGTTTTAGCTATGTGGAGGAGGTAATTAAAAAAAAAATTGAGACGACATAATTAAATAAAACTTTATACTCAGCAACATTTAAATTGGATATAAGGAAAATTTCCGAGTTACAGTATTGGTAATGTCTGAAATATGTGTAGGTATTTCCGCGTTGTATTGAAATGTCTGATTACCTGAGTATTACCAAAGTACCTGCTATCTGCTGTGATATAAGTCAACGTTGAACAATTTTGACACATAATGACACAATTAAAAGTGTGAAATATGTAAGTTTTTTACAAAAAATAGGACTGACTTTATTAGTTGCAATTAAAAATATCAAATATCTATAACAGCACAACTTCAAAATAATCAGTACCTACCAACAGAATGAATATTAAGTATTTTGTACTCCTCAACTTAAAAACAGTTAGCTACTTTATAATTAATAGATATCCCATGTCCGCTCTTTGCAAAGATTACCATATCTACCTGTACACAACCAACTACTACGTCATATCGATCCTGTGTGTGAGTGTGTGTGTCGAGCGCGTACTACGGCGTAGCGAGGAAGGTCGCAGTTCGCCCTTTGTTTGGCCACCAGGTGAACTATCATCACGACCCTACTCCAGGAAAGATAGCATGAAATATTCTTGTTAAATGGTTTTTCAATTTGAATATTTAGGGGGTGCCTCTTAACTCCTAAGTATAAATTTACGTTTTCTTATATCCGGGCGTCAGTTTAGTCGCCAAGATGAGAAATGGGCTTTTGCAAATACGTATCTAAAAAATGGTCAGTTGCTGGTACAATAAAAATAATAGGGGCTTACAGTTTACAATCTGAATAATAAAGATATTTTCGGAAATTAATAAGAAAACACCTTTACACATTTTTCTTCGAGCTGTATCAGCCGTGATTTATTAATTGAAATAAAAACTAAATATTTTATATTAGAAGACGCAGACAGACACAGATAAACACGCTAAACTTAAACAAAGAAAAACTAAGAACACTTGCTTGAAACAGAAAGACAGATATACGCTTTAAAGTTAAAATTAAAGAAATACTAGTCAAGAAGATACAATTACTTCAACTTTCAAGATTAATATCTAAATCAAAATCTGTTCAAGTGACAGATAAACTCAACTACATAGCTAGAGATCCCTGTCGATCAAGTCACCTTTCAACAAAAAAATTTTAATAAAACAAAATTGATCCATCCATTTGAGAGCTACGATGTTACAGACATTCTCACAAATAAAGACCTCAAACTTCTAACACCCCTATCTTTAGGTCGGAGGCTAGAAAAACAGAATAATGATAAGGGTAACAATAATAAATCAATTATTTTTTTAGAGCTGGAATGATGATTTGATAATCATCATTAATTGAAAAAAGCTTGTTTCTTTTGTTTGCGGTTCATATAAAGTAAAATAATCTTCTCAAAACTCATCTTATAAATCGTCGAAATTGGTTATTGCTTCATTTTGTTATTTTTTTGTTCTTTGTAAAGTATTTTTCTTTTTGCGGAATATGAGTTGAGGATCTTACATATTTTGTTCAACTGCAAACAGAGGTGAAATTTAAATTAATTTTTCAAATGCATACAATCATATCCATTTAGTACTCAAATGTCCTGGATTTATGTCCATTTGTATGTATCTACCCTAAGCCCCGCTGTCTAGAAAATGTACCCGCAGCATTAACACAATGGAAAATATTGAAGTGAAATTTCTTTGGCCGCATCAGAGTAATGTTTCAAGGTCTGAATCTTTTCAGAGGGAAAAGTAGGTACATATAGGTCGACCACCTCACCGATATTTTAGTGGAAAGGAAGGTTCCCTTATTGAAGATGAAAAACAGGTGTCGCTGTGATCTGGTCTCCATATAGGAATCTGATGTTTAAGCATGCCTTCATTCTCATGAACAGCAAATTTGATTTTGACGATGTCATCTATACATCTATACATACATAATAAAATTGTAACAGGTCTTTATTAGATCAACAGAAGCCAAAACAACAATTTTTAGAGTTTTTGTCTGTCTGTCTGTATTTTGGTACAAGCATCACGTAAAAATTGCCGCATGTAGTTGATAACAGTTTTTCACGCGCCCGCGGCAAATGCTAGTATAATATAAGTTTTATATTTTATTTCATGTCAAAGATGCCGCCAGATTGATTTTTAGGGAAATCTAAAATACCCCGCCATAATTTGGTGGTTTATCATCGACACCCGATCACAGCGAGGATTAGCAACAGCGCGATGAACCATGTGTTTTGGCTTCTGTAAGGGAACTACCCCTACACGCCTACCACGGAAGCAAAGAGGAGTTTCTAATCTTTGACCGTATAACCGTGTCGTACAGTCTCTCTCTCTCTCTCTCTCTCGCTTTGCCTATTTTCTGGCTATCCCTTTTGTCTTCTTTGAAAAGGAAGTCTGACGTTTCATGTCCAAACAAGAAATTTTCAACTTCTACAGCGGAGTCGAAGATGAGATATACCTATACATGTCTACTTAATAGCGAAACAGCATAATAGAGCTATCAGTTGAGTGATAAATAATTTAAAGTTTGATACTCTATATATATATATGTATATGTCTGGTAAGTCCAAATAAGCTTATATGTTCTAGTCCGATTTTTAGTTGATTCAGATACTTTGATTAGTAGTAATTTAAAAACTAAACAAAAAAATAATACAAAACCAACAAAACAAATAAAAGTTTAATCAAGTTAACTTTGATAACCTTGCCTCAAATGAAAATTTGAAACACTGTATTGAAAACTTTATTAGATTGTCTAAATGCCTTATAAATTTAGTCATAATGCAGATATGATATTTGTTATATGGTTTCTGCAATGTCAGTACTGTACGATAATCGACGTTATTTTCAACATCGAAGGGTTATTTTTGTAATATTTCTTTATTTATTAATTAAAATTAATAAATGTATCTCTGAAACAAATAAAAATTGGCCTTAAACATATGAGTTTTTTTGACATCCTAGACATATCCTTAAAGTATTTCCATGTCCTCCTCAATCACCCTGTATATCTCCCAACCACAAACTCGAAGAAGCCTCAGGAGATAAGAAAAAACTAAAACTTACTCTAAATTTTTTTTAGCAGAATCTTATTTTTCCTGTTCTCTTTGCCCTGCTAGCCGGCAGGACCTAGTATTCCTACCGCTGTTGTTACCATCCCATCGTTTCTACTGACGTCCCCACAGCTCTATTCCCACTCTGTATCTGTATCGCTCGACACGGTTAATGCGTCACTAACGTGGAGAATTGCAGCAGGATAATGTTGTTGTACCTACTTCTATATCTACATCCTGCGTTGTTCCGGTATATTCTGCAAGAAATATTTTGTTTTAGAAGTTTCTCTTCTTCGGCTGATTCTGGCTTACGTTGTAATTGGGAGAGTATAAGGGTGTTTTATAGTTAAGAGGGTTTTATTTTCAATAGATTCGTTTTTTGTAGTGTCCTCCAAGACTTGTACAGCTTTTCTGCACTGTTATTTAAGAGAACGGCTGTATGTATAACCGTCTTTTGATAATCTTTATGTGTTAATAATATGCGTCACCAACGTAGAAGTTTTTTTTCTTAGGCTGGTTCTGGCCCACATTCTGTTTGGAAAAAAAATAATTTATAAGGGTTTTATATACTTAAGAGCGTTTTATTTCCAATAGATTCGTTTTGTGCAGAGTCTTTTAATAACCTTTATGTATGGATAATAGGCGTCAATAACGTGGAAAATTGCAGTAGGATATTGTTTTTGTACCTACATATTCACACCCTGCGTCGTTGCGATGTATTCTGCAGGAAATATTTTGTTTTGTTGTTTGGGAGAATAAGATTTATAAGGGCGTCTTATAGTTGAAAGGATTTAATTTTCAATAGACTTTCTTGAGTTATCAAAGACATGTATGACTTTAATACCCTGTGATTATGGAGGACTGATGTATTTAAGACCTCCTTTTGTGCATCTAGGTATGCCTATGTATTGATAATATTGATCAAGATATTTACTAATTTCAAGTCTAATTGATGTTTTAGTTGACTGAGTTGATTCGAAAAATCCCATTTCAGTTCACATCATTGTATTAGCTCTCATCAATTGCTATTTGTCATGATTAACATTCAAAATTCAATGTTAAAAAGTTTACCTTGTGTATCTATGTGTCTATCTGTGGCAGCGTAGCTCCCAAGTGGACAAATCGATTTTGATATACCTATTTTTGTTTCGTAAGTGACATAATGCATAGTGCTTTGTGTGCATCTGTCAACAAACATATAGTATGGTAGCTCTCAAACAGATAAACCAATTTCAATTTAGTTTTTTTGTTTTAATGGAACTTGGTTGAGAATGTTCTTAGGTTGTTTTTGGTCGTGGATTTTTTAATGTTATATATTATGTTACTGTTATCATCTTCAATTGTTCTTTAAGAAGTATTCTACTTTGTTATGATAAAAATCATAATATGTTTTACTGATTTTATTTGTCAAATTATATTCCCTCATCTTTCAGAGGATAAAAAAGAGTTGGATGTAATAAATACTTTATGTTCCCATTTTTATGCACTAAAGGGTATTTTAACGATTATTTTAGTCAACTTATTGATTTCAGTTTACATCTCTCTGTTTTCACATACTTATGGGAATAGATGAAATATTTATGAAACGAGAATGTAATGTGGTATGTTAAAAAATATTATATCGTCTATCGGTACAACAACGGAAATGGAAATACCGAGAATTAACCTCTCACCTCAAAGATTAGATGATCCAATTGGCGCCGACTGTAACAACATTTACGCCTTGTTAATTACAATATTATGCGCAGAATAAAATTGACTTCACTTTTGTTTGGCAAATAAATGATGTTGGTAATAGAATTAAGATTAAATTGGACAACGTTGTTTATTGGGGAGTTATACCGACTTTTTATAAGGAGGAGGTACACAATTTGACTGTTTGACTGCATGATCTATGATCGGTGTTACGGAGTCGTTACTATCGATATTTTAAAAAGGAACATCGGATAAAAACATCGATGACTCATGAACATCGATAAAATCGCCCATATATAACCTGTGCCTTTCTGTTTGTCACAGCCTGTTTTCTCAGAATATACAAAACGGAGAAAGTTGAAATTTGGAATTGATACTGAGTAAAGTGAATGCAACATGGACGGATATTTAAAACAAAAAAATTAAAAAAATGGAAAGAATGAACTCTTCAAGTATATCAGGTGATATATCAAATGAATGAGCTTGTTATGCGTAATAATTCAAATATATCCTAAACTGAATAGTTTATACGATATAAAGGAAAATAAGCAAAAACTGATCATTACTCCTTACCTCCAAAACTAATGAGCGAAGAATTAAAAAAATAGTACATATAGGTATCGGCCTTCTCTCAAAATTTACAGAAAACCCTAAACGAAAACCTTAACTCTTCCACGTGAGTCCGACACACACTCAACCATTTTTTTAAATTATGTACCTATCAGTAAACGTTCAACGATTTTGATGACATTACCAAAATCTCAAAAATGTAAAAAATTATTTTCTTTTGAAAACTGGACTGTCCTTCACTGACAGATAACACAATGAAAAATACAATCCGTAGGTAGATATTAATAGAATGGAATTATTTTTAATTTTTCAGTGGATCATGTCTATAATTGTTTCGTTTTGGTGAAAAGTTAATTCCAAAGAGAGCTGTCGAAAAATGGTTCTACATTCACTATGTATGCTCTTCCCCATAAAAACTGTTCATTAAATCATTCAAGCAGATTTTAATTTGATTTTTCTTGAAAACCAAGAGCGTTCGAATTCAAAATTGTTGCCACTATATCTTGATACCAATGAATTTGAAACATAATTAAACTATACTAGAATGTTGTGTTTGTTAGATTAGATGATGAATGGGGTTGGCCCTATATTTTTCTTATTATTTTTAAATCGTTCAAAGTTTATTGGAAAAAATGCTCAAGAGAAAATGTTTTGTTCTATTTCTGATATCGTGTTTGGTCTAATTAGATTTAAACATCCTTATGTATTGCTTTTGGGAAGAAATTTCTGTTATCACTTTTACTTTGTAAAGCAATTTTCGAAAAAACTAAAAAATATATGACTTGACATATTTTAATTTCAGTAAAACGTTGTGAAAAACCGACTCAGCTTAATTCACCAGTCTAAACAAAACAGAAGTAACGGTTTTAATTGGCATATGACATAATGTCATTCATTTTAGGACTATTCAAGTATTATGTCACAAGTATCAGAATTAGTTTATTTAAACTATGCGTCCGTGTTGCGGTAACCTAACTCTTTAACAGAACTAAATTTAAACTTTCTTTGTTTTGGGGATTCGGAAAAAATTGGCTGTGACTGATGGACAGATAGAGACTACAGTGATCTTATAATGGTTCTGTATTATAATTGGATGTACGGACTAAAATTACGCAAACATACGTTCAGATAATCAAATTCTTTACCTTCTCTTTTTTATGAAATGGGAAATAGAGTTTAATTACAAAGTTTACATAGATTATGGTAATTTTATATCAAAAATTTCTGGGAAAAGGGGAGTAGAGTAGAGTAGAAATGCCCAAAATTTAGAACCAGGACATTTTTGAAAATCCCATCTCACAAATTAGTTTTTGCATTACAGTACCTTAGGCAATAATTTCCGTCACAATTTTTAACTTTTTTCAATACTGTTGATACCTAATACGCTAAAATACTTATAAGTAGATAGGTAATTATGCAATCACATAAAAATAATGAAATCCATTTCAATGACAAATTATTAAGCGCTTAAATTTTAAATGCTTCTATTATGTATGTTTATATTAATTATAGTCTAGAGAGGGTTATGAGGAGTATGCGGGCGTTGAATATAAGTGAAGGTGGGGAAAGGGGGCTATTTCTTTTTAATTAGAGAGAGGAACTCAAGTGAATTTCATCATGAGGGTTGCTGAATTAGACTTAATTTGGTATTGCTTATTGCGAATTTATTAATTGAGTAAATTAGACTTTTTGTAACATAACGCGGATGTATTACTTGATATGCTTGTAGAAGAAAGCAAAAGTCTCTCAATTCAGCAGAAATTATTCGTTCTTTTCAGAAAAGATTAATTTCCGAATTTAAGTCTATTAGGAATAGTTTTGAGTTTGTATAACTGAAACAGTCAAACGAACAACTACTCTGGTTTTGTTTATATTCTAGAATTATCACTTCTTTGTAATCAGAAATGAACAGAAAATATTTCTCTATTGCAGCAAAGTATGGCAACTTTGTAACATAACCTTGAATTGACTAGTGTGTCAATTGTACAGATTAACATGATACCTACATTTCTAAAGCAATACAATCTTATAATCCATACATTCTTAGAATCACAGTTTGTGAAAGTTTGTGAAAAACAACTGAAAAAACCCCGAATCGCTTTTATAGGGAGACGTAATAATAAAACTTAGATTATTCAAATATTTTATATGGCCGCCATTTAGAATATATTGAGTACCTACATGAGTTTGTTGATTTTGTTACTATCATTACGATTTGTTCAAATACCCGATATTTGACAATAAATAATCATAACTCGACTTTGTCACGAAATACTTCTATGGCGCATGCACCATTTTCATCAATAATTAATTTAAAAAATAACTATAGAACAGAATAATGTAATTAAGATTGCAATAATATTTTGCACTAGGATAATAATAATATTAGCTAATACATTCTAAATTTTGATGGAGAATGCATTATTTCTCAAGAGGATGTGAAAATTAATAAATGTGTTGTTGTGTTTGAGCATCTTCGAAAAATCATCCGTAATGTGGGGTGATTTTGATTATTTGTTGTATTTATATCCATTCTCTAAATAAGGTACTAGGATATATGAGAATTCTCGACCGCCATTTTGGTCCCATATTTTCCTAACATCTATCGGGAATAGCTAGATATTCTTGGACGGTAGTCTATGCTATGTTTATTTGACTTGTCATCAAATTTATCTACAATATAAGTGTACTTTCACTTCATTGAATTGTTTTTTCAAATATGAAAGAGTCATAACTCTGCATAAAATGGATTCTGGTGAAATTTGATATAAAATTGTTTTTAAAATGTATTATAGTATATGTTACTAGTGGAACCCGACAAACGTTGTCCTGCCTCTCAAAAAACTATGAATACCAATTCTCATTGCGTTCGGTAAAACGGGGTAGAAGTTGATTCATTGCATCAGTTACAACATAAAGGCGTTACTACATTCTCAGTAAGCAAACACCTACGTTTATCAATTTTTATAGTGATCGGTTGAACGGTGTAAAGTTGATCTACTTCAGTGCCATCTGGAGGCGAGTTAGGGCAAACTAGATAGTATGGAAACCTTTTTGAAGAATTGCATATATGTGCCAATACCAACATCCATTGTTGGATTCAACGACGAACTTAAACGGAGGAGGTATACAATTCAACTGTCTGCTTTTTTTTTGTTTTTGTTTGTGGGCGCGCTGTGTAGAGTAAACGTACTCCGGTTTTGATGATTTTGATTTATTCATTTGGAAGAGGAGACTTGAGAAATGCTCTCATATCCATAAAAATTCCAATATGAAATTTCCTTCGCTAGAAAAACACCCCGAAGGAGAAGAGGGCAATTTCTCTCGAAAATTGAAAATCTGAGACGGCAAAATTAAAGATATCTGGAAACTTTTAAATTGAATATTTTTTTAAAAAAGTTACGGTTTTCGAGTTACAGCAATGTTAAAATCGGAAATATGTATATTTCTGCTGTGGAGAGGACAATTCAAAGCCCAGATTATTTGTAGTAACATTTATATTGAAAATGACCATAGAGTTACGGTTTTCGAGTTACAGCAGAGATAAAGTCTAAAATATGCGTATTTCCGCGACGATGTTTTTATTAAATCTCTAAAAAATAACAAGTAGGTACAAGTAAAGAATGTACATGGGTAATTGATATGTACGTCCTATCTTCTTTGGTATAAGTGAACGTTCAACGATTTTCGTGACTAATGATACCCATACTCAAAAGTGTGAAATAAATATTTTTACAAAAACTTTTTTTTGTTGGTGTACTGGAAAGTGCAAAATAATATTAATGCTATTGTTGCTGGCACTTGTGAAGTTGCTGCCAAGAGTCTTCTATTTAACTACAATTGCACATCTTCAAAATTACCAGTACCTACGAATAGAATTAATATTATTTTTGAAGTTATACTTCTTTGGCCTCGTTGGGATGGGTTGTTGGTCGAGAAACCGCGTCACGCTAAAAGTCAGAAAAATCGTCGATTATACGTTTTCGTATACTTACGTTCTGGTTTTTAAAGAAATTTTTATTAATTAAATTATATATTAAATTTCATTATTAACTACCGATTTTTTTGAGGTAGTAATTGTTTTGACCATCCTGTCTGTGTGTCTGTCAACACGATATCTCGGAAATTACTTTTGATCGACACCAAACTTGGTGCACAAATATGTAAGGGTAATACCTCATATAAGATTGATTTTCAGCTGTCTGACTATCTGTTTGTCTGTCAATCAACACTATATCTCGAAAAGTACTTGACCGATCGATACCAAACTTGGTTCACAAATACATAAGGGTAATACCTCCTATGGAATTGATTTTCAGCTGCCTGTCTATCTGTGTGTGATTACAAGATTGTTTCCAGTAATTTTCCTCTCTATGCTTGCATAACTAGTTTATCATACTTTAGGAGGCGCATTAAATTTTTATTAGAATTGTGTGCGAATAGCCAAAGAAGTATGACTTCCACCGTCTGGTCCGACGCAGACCCAGTTTTTTGTAAATATTAATATATTATTATATTATAATATATTTATACATATATAGAAGATATAATTGCAGTTTCCCCGGGTGAAAAAGGCATAGATATCGTGATTTGATTTCCTCACTTCCCTGCGAAGAAGGTAGGCGCGTCTCCTTTAACTTTTCTTTCAAAGTGTCTGTAATGTTATTATAATTTGGTTAAGAAATAATTCAAATGAATATTAAATTTTATTGATCGAATAACTATGTTTCTATTTATCCATTTTTGGGTGTTGATAAATCTTGTTTTCAACTATTATGCTTACTCTTGACCTAGTAAACATGTCAATAAACATTATTTAATTGACTATATTTTCACTGGTACTAGCTAAATTCAAATATAAAAAAATAAGTTGGTATGTAATATAGTTATTTATTGATTCTGTCACTTAACTGATTTAAAACATTTTGTGACGTCACACCCATATACATTATACCTAAATAATTTTTGTTACACATTTTAACACAGCAATGTTTATTTTGCTTAATGGTCACACGCTTGTGTATTCTTTTGTATAATATTAAAGAAAAAAATAAACCTTTTAATTCACGCTTTACTGCTAACAGTAACTTTAAAATAATTTGCAAACAACTTGGGCTATTCATTCATTTGCTTACAAATATTTACTTTATGGTATATAATAAGATATATAGACAGTAAATAAACGACGTACATATTCCGTGAGCTGGTGTATGTAGTTGGGCTCTATTTGTTACTAATTGTTTGTTTTATTTACAATCTCTAATGAGCTTTTTAATTGGATGAGTAGTGATAATTAAATGCACCTTTTTGTTGTCGTTGCCGTGTGTGTGTGAGGTTTTATGACTTTTTGCAAGAAGATATATCAATATTTGCAAACTTTGGTGACATAAATTTTGTCGGCTTGTGTTACATTTAAGTAAGAGGCATACTTGGTGGATATGTGACTACTGACTTTGGCAGGATTATATAGTGTAAACGTTTTATCCCGGGAACGTAAAGGTATGAGTAATGAACAAATGAATTTTGGTCGCGTTACGCTTTCTAAATTATACGCTTCTCAGTATGAAGTGAGAACAAGAAATATATATTTGATATGAAATGTGATAAATATTTTGTTACACTGAAAAATACAAAATAATATTAATTCTATTGGTGCTGGTTCTTTTGGTGTTGGTGCCTACAACAACAAACTACAACGGCACAACTTCAAAATAAAATATTTATTTCACCTTTTTAAGTGTAACATTATTCATGAAAATTGTTCAACGTTCACTAATAACCAAAAAGTTATAGGCTTAGCTTGTACTTGTCATTTATTATTCAGAGATCTCAAAACATCGCGGCGCATATATACATCTTTCAGACTTTCCTGCTGTAACTTGAGAACCGTAACTCAATTTAAATGTTGCTACATATAATCTTTTCTTTAATTTGGCTGTGGAATATTTTCAATTTTCGAAAAAAATTGCTCTTCCACATAGCGGAAATGCGCATATCACATATTTCAGACTTTAGCATTGCGAAACTCGGAAACCGTAACTCTTTTGAAAAAATTTTCAATATAATTTCCGGATATGGTCCCCTTTCTAATTTGCAAATCTCGAATTTTCGATTTTCGGAAAAATTTGCCTCTTCCACATAAACATTTCCGGATATGGAATACTTATTAACTCTGTCGTCTCTCAATTTTGGAAAAAATTGCCCCCTTCACCCCCTTTAGGGGCGGTTTTTGGAGGGAAGGAGATTTTGGATTTTTTTTTTCATTATGGGACCATTTCTCAACTGTCCTCTTTCAAATTAAACAAAAATCGTCTAATACATTCACTATGCGAAACGCGCGAACAGCCATTAAAACATAAAAAAAACAAACATACAACCGAATTATATACCTTATCCTTTTTTTGAAGCCGGTCAAAAATAATTTGTCCTATCACGCCTGGAACCTGGAACGTGTTGGGCTTGAGAACATTTACTGTGTTTTGGTACAGTTTCTCTTTGGAAATAACATTTTTTGCTCTTTATTTAGGTTCTGTTTATAATAAATAACATTTGATAATAAGATGAAAGCTAGATACAAATTTTAAAAACTAAATTATTTAAGTACTAATTGTAGATATAGGGTACTTGTATATTAAATCTTTGCGAGAAAACGACTGGGAACAAACTCCCTTTTATAGTATCAATGCTATTATAATATAAGACCTTTTCTTGCCAATATTTGAGGAACGGATCTGGTGGCCTAGGTCCCTCATAAGTTAAAAATAATATTACTACCACTCGTCAGCATTGGATTTTTTCAACTTGGGCTGTCTAGAAGATTGGTAATAATGAAACATGTGTCGAATTGTAAAAATAGCATTTATTTTACTCTCGAGTGTCTATTATGTGAAACTCCCGTCAAAATCGGTTCAGCCGTATCGGAGATTAGCCTGGACAAACAAACAGACAAAAAAATTTAAAAATCCGATTGCTTATACTTTGTTGACTTACTAATGAGCTCATGAAAATACCTGTAACTATTAAAAAATACATGCAGATAGTTACAAATGAACGTAGATACTTATAGATGTATAAAATATTATTTTCTTCATTTTAGCCGCCACCTTTCATCTTTTTTCTTGTCTTAAGGTCTGAAGGACCAATGTAAAAATTTCAAGGGTATTGAACGACAAAATCAATGTTCAAAAAAGGTCTGATTTGACAATCTTTATTTTCTGTCTGACTGTCTCCAAATCAATAATAACAATTGAACATCAAAATGACAGAACAAAATAATAACACTAATACATAATACATGCACTGGATGAACTGAATAAACTGATTAGTAAAATTATCCCTGAACGACTAAGCTAAGTATCTAATAGTTAGCGAAGATCATCCAGAGAATCATTCCTAGCGCGTTCTATCAGTGAGTAGAAAAGGCGGGCTCTACGAAAGACCAGCCGTATTCATAGAGCTTCCTTGAGAAATGAGGATTTCTTGTTCCTTATTCCTCGTTTCATAAACATTCCTTCATCACTCAGGGAAGCTCTCGAGGTTCCTTAACCTAACCTCAAACCACATAGAAGGTTTATTAACAATCTAAATTCTCTCTGATTATAACCTCTAAACAGACCGTTTTGAACTGGTGGAAAAATCAGTTTAAACACACGTTCAGATTTCTTTACGGGGCATAATATAGAATGTTGTTTATAATCAATCTGACGATGAATTTGAGTACGAAGGTATTCAGTGGCGACTTGTTAAAAGGTACATCCGCAACATGGAAGATCCATTCGATTTTTTTGTCTTCCTGCTTCTCCCTTGATGCTGTTATTAATAACTATACGGTTCTATGCAACAAGCAGTTTTCAGGTTGTCCATGTCTCATCCATTCTCATAGGTGGTTAGTGGTGATTTGCGTGAATACAGTCAAGCATCAGTGTCAAAAATTGTCATAATCTCCCTAGAGCTTGAATAATTACCGATTTTTTTTTCGAATTGCAATTTTTTGAAAATTTTTCTCTGCTGAGCCCTTGGGAAATTTTCTTGAAAAAAATCGCAACTGAGAAAAAATTTGCAGAGAATTATTCAAGCTCGCGCGAGATTCGGTTCGAAAATTTTATAGCAAAAATTATTTTTAAGAGTAAATACTGGCTTAAAAAAATAGGTATAAAATTTGCACTCTAGTTTCCAAAATTTTAGCGTCACACTCAGCTGTCCATATATTTTTTTCTACTGAACAAGTTCGCTCAAATTATAAAAATCAATATTCAACTAACCTCACAAATGAGAAATGAACGGGATGTGGGGCTTACATTTAATGATTAACGATTAGAAAGTTACAAAAATTCCTAGTAAATGTCTGACTTTAGGAAGGAAGCTTTGAGATTTTACTCTGAAATGAGGCTCCCTTTAGAATTTGAGGAACCTGCAATGAAGGCTTCCCCAACACTTAAGGACGGCCTATGAATTCGGCTATAAGTATTTGTAGGTGAAGGTCATTATGTGGAACATTGCTAGCGCGCTCTATCAATGGGTAGACGTTCTAGCGGTTGGTAGAGCAGCTGCCTGCCGTGAACGTCAGAAAAGTATTGTAATCATGTAATTTTTTTTGTGTACGGTTTTCAACAAATGTCTACGTTTTAGAGGTCCCTGAATTCAAAAAATATATTGTCAGCCATCATAGTAACGAGTCCTATTCTTTTTAATGTCTATACGTCAGGTTTGCATAAACAATTTAATAAAAACATCAGTTATCCAATATGCAGATGACATTTGTATTTATACGAGCCGCAAAAACTACGCCGAGTGTCTGAACGATTTCAAACTAGTGCTGAAAACAGTTAATGAATGGCTGTTTGAAATGGGGTTAATAATGTCATCAGAAAAATCTGCGTGTTTTACTAGACATCGTCTAACGATGAATACACATTTGAAAATAGCAGAAACAAGTTGTTTCTGAATATAAATATTTAGGAGTAGTTCTAGACCGTAAGCTACTTTGGACACAGCATATCGATCACATAAAAAGTCGCTGTGAGAAAGGTGTAAACATACTCCGTTTTGTAACAAACAATCTTGGGGAGCTGTCCCTTGTATAGCACTTTTATTTTACCAGTCGTTCATAAGATCCATAATTGATTATGGTAGTATATTTTACGGCTCGTCATCAAATACTAATTTAAAAAAAGTCGATCGTATCCAATATAAGGCAATAAGACGTTGTATTGGAATATTGATATCATCCCCATGTAATGCAATTCTGGTGGAAGCTAATGAACCACCATTATATCTCAGACGACAATATCTAGCCAATAAATATATCACTAAATTGAGAACATATAACTCGTTACTTATGAACAGGATCACAGTCCTAAATACTGAACATAACTGAACTAATCGTTTCTGGAAAAAGAAAAACTAACCCCCATTAACCATCGCTTTTCGGTACACTGGTGGAATTGCTAAATCTTTATTCTCTTTGGAGAACCTACCAGCTTTCCTATATAAATACGAGTTTATTTTCATACAACCCAGAGTTATATTTCCCAAATATAAAAACATACCATCCTTCAATCAAACTGTTGTAAATTCTTCCAAACAATATTATAATATATCAACAACTATATATACAGATGGAAGCAAAGACACAGAAGGTGTAGGTAGTGCTTTCATTATTCCAAGTTTTGGAATTTACTTCCAAATTTCTAATTCCGGATTTGTGTAGTATCTTCACAACTGAAGCTGTGGCTATTGAAAGAGCTCTAATTTGGTGTTTGGGCAGTGGTATCCAGGAGGTCATAATTTTTTCAGACTCAAAATCAGTATTAGAATCAATAATACAAAGCTTAATTATTTCAATAATCCAATTATTTGTAGGATAAAAAATGTATTATATGAGCTCTCAATTAATTCATGCAAAATTGTTTTAATCTGGACTAAGGGACACTGTGGTATCTTGGGTAATGAAAAAGTAGACAAAGCAGCGAAAAATGCACGCATATGCAATAACTTTGATAAATGTTTCTTGCTACCCAGATGTAGTCAGTAGATAAAAATAGAATGTACTCGAAGAGTGGAAACTCAAATGGTCTGAAATAGCGCAAAACTCTGCTAACCCTTATTTCCAAATACACCCAGAATTACCTAATAGAGTACCACATATATTTGAATATAACGTGAATAAAAAATACTGTTGTATAATCACCCGATTAAAACTTAATCATGGACAATTTCCCTACCATTTAAATAAGATAGGAATTGTAGATTCACCCCTCTGTCCATATGATAATGAGGTGGCAAATTTGAACCATCTATTTTTTAGCTGTAATAATACAAGGGGTAAAGATGTATTCATTAATATTCTCCAACAACTAAAATTTCAGCTGCCAGTTAATGTTCAGACCATATTGGCTTCCCAAGAAAAAAAAGTCTATGATCTAATAACTGAATATGTAATTAGAAATAAAATGATGATATAAATACCAAAACTCTAAACAATGTGTGT
Organism: Crioceris asparagi; assembly: GCA_958507055.1. Taxonomy (NCBI): domain Eukaryota; kingdom Metazoa; phylum Arthropoda; class Insecta; order Coleoptera; family Chrysomelidae; genus Crioceris; species Crioceris asparagi. The sequence continues at coordinate 62,931,258 of OY293830.1, forward strand.
GGCTAAAGGAAAAAAGGTCATAGCCAAATAATCAAACAAAAAAAAATGGTTAGGCATTGGTCTGTTTATTTGTATATCAGTATGTCTGTCGGTCTGTGCCAAGATTATCTAAAGAAGGGATGGACCGATTTTGTTGCTTTCTTTTTTGTTTCTGTGGGGTGTCGATGAGGCTTGCCGGTGTGTCTTATTGGGTTTCTGCTCACTTTGGTTGCTAGGCAATAGATGAAACGTGTTTCGCTCAAGCCTGTGGTGCGCGAACGGCTCTAAAGATTTTAATGACATTTATCTTGTTTACAGCCCTTTATCACTTAGCTACTATAACGTGTATCTCTGAGAAATCGTAGGAAAAAAGTTATTTAAGTAAAACTTTTTCTGTCAAATTTTGAAACATCTTAATCCTATACTGGCTAAGCGGTTCCTCATACATTAAAATCGAATATGACCAATACTGTTACGATTTTTATATTCAAAAGAATTCGTTTGAGAGTCGGAAATTCGTGTTAGTGGATACATTTTTGTTCAAGCCATCCTATAATTATAAATTTGTTTTTTTTAAATCTGTTTAACGTTATTGTGAAATATGGCTAGTTGTAAAAAATTAATCTTGTTCTAATGATGCATCGAATACAACTCCAACTCCAAGATATATTGTATATGTTTGCCATTAACTCGTGAAGAAAATTTTACCATTTTCACTCAATCAAGCTCTTACTATTGAGCTCATCTAATAATTCATCAAATTGATTTATGGCCAATTCTCCCATTAATTCGACTTCTTAGATCTTCAAAAGCTACCTAATAAAAATCAAATTATTATTAAAAATTATTTGCCTACACATAATTTTCAACAAAAGTTTTCTTTAATATAAAATAAAAACTTAATAGTAATAATTTATGCAATTGAAATGATATCAGAATCAATTAGATAATTTCTAGATGATTTGAATTTTGTCATTAACTCAATTAAGAAGGAAATCAATAATTATAAAAATGTACCTCCCTAATTAGTGTCGGAGCAACAAAATTCCCACAAATATATTCTAGCAGTTTTCGTAACTAGATGTAAATTTTTTAGTTCAACGTTTTTCGAGTCAATTATCTATATCAAAATAATTATTCTTGTAATTACAGCAGATTATATAATTCTCTGATCCATAAGTATGAAGAATTGAAATACCAAAGTTAATAGATTTTTTTTTCTGTAGACTTTAGATAATAAACTTGAGATCTGTTATGTTATTTGTTTATAGCATATAATTTATAGGACAGGATATCCTTTGACCAAGAACAAGTCATTTCTAGATGACAGTGGATCTCCTAGAATATTGAGCAAATAATATTTAAATTAAAAATTTTCAAAAAACCTAAAAATTAAAAATTATTATGTATTGGCTTTTTAATTTTAATATAAGTAGTAATATTTTGTACCCCAGAGTCGTCAATCGCTTGCGTGCTATGATGACACAAAGACAGATACACACGTTATACAACTAGCTACTAAGAACACTTCCGATCATGTGACCAGATACACACGTACACAGGTTAAAGTTAGTCATAGAAAAGCAAGAACACTCTCAATCAAGTCGGCCTATAGCCATCGGAAAGGTAAATTTCCCGAAATTCATTAAAATTAAAATTTGAACATTTTCATTGGTATACCTACATTACATGCCAATTGCCCATTTTAGAGTGTTAGAGGATGTTGTTTTGGCTCTTGAATATAAAGCAGCTAGGGTCTATAGTAAGATAGAAAATGTACAATTACATCAAATTTATATTATAAATGTTCAATCTGATTGATTAGATTACCAAACAGAGCACCGTCACCCAGACAAATATCATGATTTCAAGGTTGTTGCCTATCTTCAGTTTGCTGCAGAGCGTCGAGCCATGTCTGATAATCAATCCTTATTTTGAACTCATATTAGTATCAATCTTCAGCGTGGCGCAGACGGTGGAGACTATTATGAGCGATGCACTGAACACATATAGTGGGTGGATATAAACACCCGGCAAGTGGAATTATTTAATTCAAGATTATCCTGGTGTTTGCCCTCGCAGTAGTTGTTGTCGGCACAGTTAGACGTCCTAGCGTAATCTAGTTATTTACCAGTAACGGCTTATGTTATATAATCATCTTGATTATATATCAATTGAATTCATATTCAGAAATATCATATATATATATATATATATATATATATATATATATATATATATAACTTTTCAACCAAAAGTTTTTTTGGACTTACTTATAGACATATTACTTATAGACATATAACAACAAGCCTCTGAAATTTTGAATTAAGAAATTACCTAAAACTAAACCCGTTCATCTCTTTGGAAGGTACCTACTTACGATGCCACAGACTAATAGACCGGTAGCTATGATAAACTCAACTAACTGAAAAGGATAGAGATAAATAATTTTCACGGCTCGTTTCAGAGGCGTGCAATACATTTTTTAGTTCCATATATGTATTAATTATTTAAGAATTTCATAAACAGTTCATTTATTTTGTCTTTTAATTGGCCTAATATTTCTGCCTTCTTAGTACCTGCAAAATAGCTGTTATTGTTTTACCTGGCTAGCTACCATTTTATCAGTTTGAAAGTGATTTTAGAGTTGTTACTTCGCGTCGTTTAATTATCAGCAAGTTATTTTTCAAAATTGTCAAAAATGGAAAATATGTAAATATTGCAAATTTCTCTAAATGTGTAAAACATAGTGTTGTGTTGAAAATTAGAAATGGAAATGACTTCAAGCATGACGGGGATTGGAAAATCTACTATATATAGAATTTTACTTGAAGGAAAGTGTGGTAATTTGAAGGAACCGAAACCGGCTCCAGGAAGAATTAATGTGATTGCCGACGACTTGGCCAAAAACGAAATAAGCAAGAAAGTAGATGCGTTTTATTTTAATAAGGAAATCCCGACTTTGGATAAAGTCTTAGCAAACATTAAAAGTAATGAAAATGTGTCTGAAATTGGAAGAGATAAGTTGCGGCAAAATGTACGGGAATTGAACTTGTGGGAAAAACAAAATAGGAAATCGATGCTGATTGAGAGGACTGAAATTGTCTGTTGAGGAGAAAATCCGTTCTATATGAAAATTCTGGAATAAAAAAGGAAAAATATATTATTTAGATGAAACCCGGTTAAATGATGGCTATGCAGTAGGTAAATTGTGACAAGATAAAAAACTTCTTCTCGTCAAGCTTTTATAGAAGGTTTATCTACCTAAAACACACTCAGGAAAAGGATGAAGGCTTATCATTTAAATATTGGCAGCAGTGATGGCTTCGTGAAAGGTGGTTTAATAAAATTCCAGTCTAAACGTACAGGTGATTATCATGAAGAGATTAACGCGGACCTATTTAAAGTATATTTTCAACAAATGCTGGATTTAATCTTCTCAGATTCTGTAAAATGCGAAAAGTTAACGACTAGTTCATGGAGAGAAGCAGATATAATTCTGTGGCTTTTGGAAAAAGAAATAAACTTTGTAGTCAATATGATAAAAAAGAACTTCTTGCAATAGTCCAGGCTCATAAACACCGCTTTACCAAATACATCATCGATGAAATGGTGAAAAACGCAATGTGAACTAAACCCGATAGAGTTAATATAGGCGCAAGAAAAAGGTTACGTGGTAAGACCATAATACCACATTTTAAATGCACGATGTTCACGTGCTATTAGAAAAGGCCGTAATAAAAACTGAAGAAACAATGTGTGATCTAGATCACTGTATAGACGAAACGATCGAACCACTGATTATAAACGTAGGAAACGATGAAGTTCCTCCGATTGGTCTATTTCCAATAACGAGCGTTAATGAATCTTTCTATATGTACAAAATATTTTTCTAACATAAAATCTTCTATTTCTAACAAATTTATCAATTCAAATTAACTGTAGTTTTAATTATATTCCAGAGGTTCACTTAGCAGTTCTATCCTAAAAGTTAAATAAATTCAGTATTCACTGCCTTTACTTGAAGATACGCTTATGACCTTATTTACAAGCAATACGATTTCCAATGTAGTTCGACCTTTAACATGTTCAAAGAGGGTGATCTAAACTGGTCAAATAAACAAAACTATTAAAGGTATTTCAAATTTCTTCTATCACTCTCGATCAAGTCACCTTTCAATCAAAAAATAAAATAAAATCGCTTCATCTGTGTAGGTGCTATGATACCACAGAAAAAGATTAGAAACGCCTCTTTGCCACAGATATCCTGTTTAAGGCGGAAGTTTAAAATTAAATTCAGGTATAGTTTTTTAAAGTAGTCATAATCATATAGATGATGACAGAAGAAGACAGGAAGATCAGCGTTTAATATGACTAGTGTGGGATGAAGTGCCTGTAGGAAAATGACCGCTTGGAGGGCTAGATTGCGGTGGAAAGACAACATAGCATCAGACCTAAGAACTTTAAATCTTGACCGTAGTGATGAAATCATGATGGATCGCGGTAGATGGAGGCAGATTCTAGAGTCAACCAAGTCCCACCCTGGGTTATAGAGCTACAGAAGAAGTAGAATTCACATATGGATAAATTTACTCTTGAATTGTATTGCGTCACAATCTTAATGTCTCCAACCATACTTTTAGAGTTGCTCAAATGACAGTACACCATTTTATAACTTCATTCAGCAAAACTGATAAGTCTTTAATAAAATGAAATAAACGTAGATTATTTCAAATGTAAACATTTATGGTGCAAATGTAGAAATCTCTAAAATGATTCAGAGCAAAGTAAATAAACATTTACTTGGTCAGACGATAAGATCTGGATTATCTACATATGGATAAAAATATCTACACAAATATTGAAGATATGATGTCGAAGACAATGAACTTGTGAAATCCTGTATCTTCGAAACGGATAATAATCGAATGAAAAGTACATAACGAAACTAGAAACACAATGCCAAAATGTCACTAGTCTAAAGCATTAGCTCAATTTACACTCAATAATACGTCATATAAAAATGTTATACATCAGAGCGTCCCCTCTTCAATGGATGTTTCAAACTTCAGTTTTAATTTTTTTTGTGAGCCATTTATATACCAAAATTTCAAAAGTTCCAATTCCACATTTTGCGTTTGTTTGCTCTCTATGAAACTGAAGAGTTAGACTCTTAATTTTCTTTTCTTCATTTATACTCAAGGGAGACATTTTTTTAGGTATTTTTGACCACTTTTATCCCCTAGTGAGGGTAAGAATCACCGCAAAATATTTAAATAGCATTTGGGGTCGATTAAGATGTCTTTTAACAGCTCTTGAATTTCCCTTCTTTAAATTTAGAATTTCCGCCTAATACATTGAAGACTTTACATTTTAAAGTTTAAATTATGGTTTACTGCTTACTTCCTACTTAGTTGAATAAATATTCAAACTGATGACCATCTACCTCCATACAATAATAAAGATTATGTTCGAAACGTTCGCGCACATTCCGAAGCATTTCCGGAGTGATTCGACGGCACTCTTCAATAACTCTTTAACGCAAATTTTCTAACGACGCTGGTTCTGTTATGTAGATTATACATTTTAGGCCATTCAATGCTGCCTCTTCTCCCAATCCAATGCCTTGAAAAATGTTGGTCTAAATACTGACTAACAATCAAAGCATAATGCGGAGGAGCACCGTCCTGTTGAAACTGCTGATCATTTTCAATAAAATCAGTCAAGGCAGGATCTATAGCGTCTTCCAGTAATTGCAAATACATTTCGCCAGTCGAAGTACCAGTAAAAAAAAGGACCCACCAGTCGGTCACCGAAAATGCCAGCCCATATATTTAATTTTGCTGGCTGCTGTGTTTGCACCTTGTGCACCTTGTATTTGAATCAGACCAATAGCGGCAATTATGACGATTTACCGTCCCGTTCGGAAAAAGCTGCATTCATCGGAAAAGTAGATATTAAAAAGGAAATGTGAATCGCTAATTGCTCGCTCTTGCATCACTTGCAAAATTGTAAGCGGCGTTCAAAATCATCCTTATGAAGTTACTGCACTAAATGTATTTTATATGGACGAAATTTGTTATTTTTTTAAATAGTTTGGACTTTGGACGCTAGATCGATTGATCCCAGACACAGATGCTAGTTGCCTCGTACTTACGGTAGGATCAAGATGAATATGTCCCAAAAGTGAAACTTCACTAGCTTCATGAACTAGCTGCATTTTATCTATCTAATTATATTAAACGAGAAATTCTTATATATATATATATATATATATATATATATATATATATATATATATATATGTGATAAAATAGATTTTTGTTGGGGATGCAGTCATTTAATAAATAAAATTCTTTGGATTATGCCAAGCTTTCGAGAATGTTTATTCTCTTCGTCGGGGCAAAATTCGTGACATTTCTGATTGATGACTATGAAATCTTTCCTGTTTGTGGTTAATTTTATGTAAATTCACGAATTTTGCCCCGACGAAGAGAATAAACATTCTCGAAAGCTTGGCATAATCCAAAGAATTTTATTTATTAAATGACTTCATCCCCAACAAAAATCTATTTTATCAAATAATAAACCAGTCAAGAATTCAGAATCAAATATATATATGCAAATTTTATCTCGGAATCGGGTCTACCGATTTCGATGAAAATTCATATGTTTGGGTTTTAGAGTGAATTGAATCCATTGGTTGTATTCACATTCAAAAGAGAAATCGTTTTCAGCAATTAATATTCCCACTTTAGGAGTTTTACAGATTATATTTCACATATCAATATGAACCCGATAATGTCATAGGAAAAAATAGTCCTATGGTTAAGCTTTGGGATATTAATCTAGAGTTCCTCGGATCGAATTCTGATCACCTTTAAGTTTTTTTTTAACAAAACCCATTTTTTTAAATAATATTATTACGTGGGTAGTTTATCATGTACTTACTGTTATTATTTCTTTTAGTTTGTATTCATTCTGCTACCTTGTTTGCAGTAGTGTTGCTTGTGTATTTCATTGTGTAGTTCTGGAATTGTAGTAGATTTGTTCTCGATCCTTCCAGAAACTGTATGTGAGGTACAATTTGTCGTGCTATTGTCACCTTGACAAGGATCTAGAACATTAATTATGTTCGTCTAGATAATCATAGAACATTCTCGATGAAATGTCATATCATGATTCAGATATATAAAGCCGTGACGATCACGGGACACAGTCAGTTTATTGTATCAGTCAATTGGAGACATAAGTCGAAAGTAGTTGGAACGCGATAGTCAAAGTGACAAATAGAGACAGTTGTACTACAACAGAAATCCGTGTACAGTGTGTTTGAAAATAAATCATTGGAAGCAATCTGCGAATTTTGAGTATTACGCAAGTGAACTCACCCCACAACGTTTAGCACAGGGTTAAACGTTACAATATTGTTATAATAATGTTAATATGAGATTCTGAAAATTTAATCGGAAATTTTCAATGAAAATTTGTACATATCTAATATATTGTGACCCCTAAGGTACACATTAGCTATTTCAAGGAAGGGCTAGCAGAATTTGGTAAAAAATAGCAAAAAGAGGTTTTCGGATTCGAGAAATCAATTGACGATACTTTCATATTCAATCGGTGTGATCATCGAGGTTCACACTAGCTATTTCAAGAATGGCTCCGCAGATAAAAGTTTCAGTATGTATAGTGTTTGGGGGTTGAGAAGTCGATTGGTGATACAGCTGAGTTCTGGCATGTTTCACATATATATTTTGAAATCTTTAAATTCTGACCCATGTGAATGATAAAAGCAAAGCTCGGTCGCCCAGATATTTCTTTCTTATTAGCTAAATTCCCTGTCTCACGAAATTTTTGTACTACTCTCTACTCTACAACATATTTTCTACTGACATGTTTCTCTTGATGTTGTTCATTAAATAGCTGAGCTGTTCTATTCGCACATTTATTGTCCATAAAAGTAAAGCGAAAAAATATCTACCCTTTTCGCAATCGAATAAACCATGGTATTCAATTTTCAAAAAGAATGTAGCTATAAGTACCTAGATAAACTAACAACCAATACTTCGGAATACGATAACAAACTAAATTTTACGTTCTTTGTGTTTTTGTATTGTGTCAATTCCTGTTCTTTCCACAAGTGATAACAAACTGCCACAAAACAATGCAACGCAAGAACTAAAAAATTACACCAGTGGCGTAGTAACTGAATGTTTGCAGAAAAATTTAAATTTTAAAATGTAATTTTCTTCAACGTTTAGGGGGAATTTACAAATACTACTGTTTAGGGAATTACACGAGTTTTTAAAAGACATCTTATTTGACCTCCAATGCTATTTAAATATTTTGGGTCGATTTTTACCGTCACTAGAGGGAAAAAGTGGCGGAGTCAAAAATACTGAAAAAAGTGTCCTCCTTGTAACAAAAAGCGACGGGTCCCTGCTTTTCCCTAAAATAATGACACACTTCCTGAAAATGTTTCTATTTCGTTTTCGATTGGCCAACCTTTATATATATATAGGTATACTTCTTTGTCTATTCCATATAATTACCCACTTGAGCAATGTGATATCGTCATCGCTAGGGACTTTTTAGTAACTTCTTTATTGACCTTTCAACATCATTTGACATTGAGAACGCATAGATAATATAGCTATACAGAGATTGTTATAGACATATAACAACATGCCGTTGACATTTTTTCGAAATTCAAAATTGTGAACTATCGCAATAGGTAGGTACATTTCTATAACGAACTTACATAGAAAAGAAATTATCATCATACAACAGACTATTTAAATATTTTTTTCAGTTGGATCAACGTAGAAATCATTGTTCTGAAAATCGTCACACAATGCCATATTCAAAACTAATCGAGTTGGTTGCATTTCTGGATTAAATTCCTATAGAAGAAATGAAGTAATCAACATATTGAATCATTCGACGCTATCAGGCACCTGATAAGAGTATCTCCGTTAATAATAATTGATTTTATCTTCAGTAACCTCCCACTATCGAAACAAAAACTTACATGTTTGATACCGGCTCCATCCAATCAACACTCAATGTTCAATGTTTCAAGCGACAACTTGATTAAATCGAATAATACATCTGCTAAATGCATACTTCAAGTTTACGAGTTTATGACGAGTGTAAAACGCTAAATTAACACCATTAGAAGAAAATTTTATAAACTTGTACATATATTATATAAATAAATAGTGGCTTGTGTTCTTCATTCTGTTGTCTTGTATACATGCAGGTGAAGCAGATAGGAGACAGAAGAAGAAATTAAAATGGTAGTTAAAATCAAAGACGATGAGCCCATAGAGGAAGAGGAGACCAAACCGATTCTGGGATCGACGGGAACCAGTGAAGCGGATGAAACAGATCTCAAGATACAAGAAGTATACAAAAATATCACATGGTAAGTGATCAAATAAAAAAAATATTCAGTACATTATAATGAACCGGTATTTCTCCCATATTTTCCTGAGAAAATATTTCAAGTTTATGGTTTGTTAAAGATTTAGTTTACAAAAAAATATGGTATTATTGAGTGAGATATCAAGACCAACTTGCTGCAGATTTTTATGTCTTGATAGCCTTCTTAAAATATTATTGTTGGAAAGATTCTTCGTTATTGTTTCTGGTCCATTCGAAACGAAATTGAAATTTTTGACAATCTTAGGTATAAATCTATATTGTTTTTTCTTTCATTTTATCTACACCAGAAAGAAGAACTTTGTAATTCTAGTTTTAATTAGAAAATATTATTTTGTTGTTGTTTTCATCAAATGAGACAAATTTATCGAACAGAGTAGCATTTGAATTTCATGAAAGTAACAGGTGGTGCTAATGTTATCTTCCGTGAAAAATATTATAGAAACTCCTACATAATCCAATATTTGAGGAAAATCAAAAATCATAGTACTACGACCAAGGAAGCTCTACAAACCGACTTGTGTTTTGTTACGAAACTCAGGAATAGGTAACTGATGATGATGTCAACTTGGTTAAACAAATGTCAGATGGAAGAAGTATCCTATATTTTTCTCGGAAGTATCTCTTACAAGGTAATGAAAGTCTCAGCTCAGCCGTTTTGGAGATTAGAACGGATAAACTAACAGAAAGATAAAATTAAAAAAACATTTCTGTTTCGTTTTCTTTGATGTGAAAATCACCTTAATCAATAAAATAATTCTGCTTCAAAATAACTAACAGACGCTACAGTTTTATTTAAGTATAAATAGTTATAGATCTATGGATTATAAGACTATCATACGTATTCATAATAAATCTTAGTTCGGTACTAGTTTAGTTTGATATTAAAATTATCCGTTTTCCCAAAATCGAATCTGCTATTAGTTTTGGTTGTCAAGTAATCAAGTCGGTTCGGTAGCGACAATCGCCCATCTCTTTATACCTACATATACAGAGTGTCCAATTAAGTTGGCATCATATAGAATACTTTTATTATACATTATATGAAAAAAGTTATTCTTGATAAAAAGTTCTGAATAGCCTAAAACCAAAAATGAAGTAATCCTATATCCTAATTGTTTGCATTCGTATACGAGGTTTGACGAAAAATATAAACTTAGCTCAATTTATGCCTACTGTTCAACATTTGATATAGATGCACTAACAAATTCTAGGTAGTATCAATTTGTCGGCACATTGACATTTAATATGGAATGCAATGAAAAACCAAAAGAATTTTTGATAGCAAACTAAATTAAATGTTGATCTGTCGACATAAATTATATCAATGCTAATACGGAGAAGAGTTAGTGAAAATAACAAAATGTGTTTCTTCATGAAAGTTGGATAATACCTATAAATATCAGTAGTTTTTAATAAGGAACAACATTTATCAAAAAAGATTGTAGATATTGTGAAAAATAAAGGTACTTTTCTCTTGAGTTAAATTTACACTTTTCGTCAAACCTCGCATAAGAATACATGAATACCCTATTATTTCATTTTGTTTTGCAGGCCATACAGAACTTTTATCAAGTGTAACTTTTTCTCATGAAACGAATAATAAAAAATGTTCCAGTAGGTGCCGACTTAAGTGGACACACTGTACAATAATTATAGACGTGTTAATATGAAATGTATGTTTACGTGAAAATATAATCTTTAATTTTTCATGGCGTTTCAAAATCTAATCCAACATTCTTCGCAGTTAATTATTATTGTCATTTTTATATTCGTCTTTAAATAATTTAAGACATTTATTTCTATGATAATAAACAATAGACCTCATAAATTTAATTGATTTTAATAACCGATAATCCTTTTATGAGAACAAAATTTATAGCATACCTATATTGTGACATGAAGTAAACTTTTTGATAAAACTGAGTTTCTACTAAGGCTAAGGCATTGAACATTTACGTCACCAAAGATAAACATTAAGGCAGTTTTAATAACATTGTAAGATCATGCAAGTTATTTTCTGTCCATTGAAATTCTTCAGTTAATCCATGGAGATGAGTTTTCTAAGAATTGAATCATCTTGCTGCAACCTTATTTTTACCTTGTGTTGCAATATAAATTATTAGACTATTAATATGTATAGGAAATGTATACGTGGAAAATTGTTCCCTTTAAGAATTACCTAAATTTGAACAACTGACACCAAACTTCTTCTATGAGTCTGTTTATAAAATTTTATTTAAAAACTCATAAGATCTGTGTAATCTAATATAATGACAAGAGACATATTAATCTGTCAACATCTTTTTATTTATTTCGACCAGTTGTCTGAAAGCCGATCCACTCATCATCGATAAACCCATAGTCGCCTTGGAGCTCTTCTCCACTGCCATCAAAATCCAGAACGAACCGCTTGCCAAGCAATGCATCGAAATACTCAACAATCATCTCAACAAGAAGAACGTCCTTCTTATCTTGCGTAAAATCACCCAGTGCAAATATACCATCCTACCGGATCCCTTCGATGTGGAACCATCTGCCCCACCAATTGTGGAAAGTGATTATGAAGCCACAGATGATTGGGTGCAGGATCTGGTGGACAATTTGAGGAACAATTGCCTTCTGGAGATTGATAAAAATGGGGATTTTGTATTCAAGCAAAAGGATTTTCTCGAATTGAGCTACAGTGACGTATTGAGCATCACCACACGGGATACCATCCAGGTTTCCAGTGAGATTCAGGTCTATAGCTGCATCATGAGGTGGTGCATTGAGGAGTGCAGGAGAAGGACGTTGCAGACGCAAAAAATCAATCTCAAGGCTGTATTAAGGGACTTGGCGTATGCTCCAAGGTGAGTGATAAATTTAATTGCTTGATTCTAATTTTGAAGACAAGATCATAATTAGCTACTTTGCGGAGCTTTGAACAGAATTGAGCTGTTGTAACAATGTTGATTTTCGATTTTTTTCCTAGATCGTTTCATATTTTAGTTTCATCTTTTCTTTGAGATGAGATGAAGTGTTAGGTCTATGCGATTGAAACACTATAATTTAGAGAAAGATCAGTTGAATGAAAATATTATAATAATAAAAAAATTGAAAATGTCGTTGATGTTCTAATGTAAATAGAGAAATCGGTCAAAATGGTGGTTTAGAGGTCGATATTGCAATCATTTTACTTCCCTCAATAAGGGAAGTATTGTATTCACGTAAAAAATCGACCTCGAGATTTTTGCTGATATTTACGTGGGGTTCCTAGATCACGAAAATCATGGTATCTCAAGTCCGTCGGTCTGTCTAGTCTGTCTGTAGCCTGTTGGCGTTGTAGCTCAATAAAAGCTTGATCTAGGACAACGAATTTCGGTATGCATATTGGAGGACTACCGGCGACGCAATGTAAGGGTTTTCGTTAATCATATATAGAGGGTGTCCAAAATATTAAGTGTCAATATAAGAACGGTAGAAGCGACGAGGTTGTTTCCATCTCGAAGCGGGGTGGTTTGTCGAAGGAAGTCATAGGCTTTTACCAATTTTTTATCTAGGAAATCTGGAAGAAATGGCAAAAATTGATCCTGAATATGTACCTACCTACTTTTTTTTAAGTCTAAGGCATCGGATATACGTAGGTGTCATAGTTACCTAGATATTCTGCACAATTGATCGAAAAGTTATTTTCTTCAAACCTTCTGAAATTAGATAGTATAAGTACTATACTGTGGCATAAACAGTAGAAGTAGCCGAAATTTAAAAAAAATATGTATCAGAAATTTTTCATTTGGTCAACAAAATATAAACAAAACGCTTTTTGTGTTTCTATCTCGAAATCATCATAAATGAACTTGAGTTTGGTATTGACCAGTTGCGTCAAAAATAAATACGAAACACAACCTACAAACAAGGCAAGGGGCATAGACGTCAAAAACTATGTAAAACGGTACTTTTCAAATATAAATTTCAAATTGTAGGCATTATCTTTTCATTTTCAATTTCAAACGATGAAAGATCAACAAGAGTTCAGTAAAAAGTTCATAGTCCCGTTACTTTGATAACTTCAACCACCTTGAATCGTTGTAAGAATAAGAATTTAATGTCTATGTGTTATTTTCACTAAAAACAATACTAAAATTATATTTATTTCCGTACTGATATGATTATTGATTTCTGTGAGCCATATTATCTTTACAAGACAATAGAAACATAAAATAATTCCGATTTATAGTTGGATTATATATCAATCAAAAGGAAATTTAGATAGATAAATGCCAGTTATTTTCAAAGTCCCTGAATTTTTTTTCGAAAGGGTGTAAAAACATTGTATGAAAATGACGCAATTTTGAAATTTAAATTCTCTCCAAATTACATGTTCCTACATTACATTTGCTAATATTGACATAGGATGCTATCCTAGTAAACGACCTCAATCGGTAATGAGTTTTCCTTGCCCCTCCCCTTCCCACAATTCTCCCGTAAATCCTATTGCAATGACGTCACCGCAACTAGTTGTTGACGTCGAGTGTGACGCGTTTGTGTTTGACCGACTATAACAGCCAGTCCAATCAAAGGATGTCGTGAATTGAGAAAAAGCGGAGGATTTGAGAGAGTTAAGAATATAAAATTCATTGCAGGCATTAAATGAAACGCGTTAAAGAAATCGAGATTTAAGTAAGAGAGAATCTAATGATAAATAACAAGCGTGGGGTTTCTTCGATATATTTTCTTTCGAATTGAGAATGCGTGTTATTATATATGCCATTATTTGTAGATTCGAAAACTTGAAATATTACTTTCGTTGAAAGCTACAGATTGTCGTTTAAGTAGCTGCGTTTGAAGCAAGACCAGAAAAAATCTTTATCTTTAGTATTATTTATTATTAATGTTATTTATATCTATACATATAATAAAATTGTAACAGGCTGTCTGTACATTATAGATATTTAAGAAAAACTAGGGGGGTCTTTATTATAGCAACAGAAGCCAAAACAATAGTTTTTAGAATGTTTGTTTGTCTGTATGTTTGTACTTGTATCACACAAAAACTAATGCATCGAATTCAATACAGTTTTCACCGATATATTACTGGAGGTCTAACTTTAAATATAGGCTATATTTTACCGCATCTGTCTGTATGTTTGTATTCGCATCACACGCGAACTACTACATGGAAATGAATGCATTTTTCCACGTGCACGAAGTCGCGGGCAACACCTAGTCTTAATATAAACTGAAAGAGTTAGGACTTATATAGTTCGTCTTCTTTTGCTGACAATATCATTTGAAAGAGGGTTAAAAACTTATTTATTTTCCTGTCCACCAGGTATGGCCTACTGACCAAAAAAGAGTTCCTGTGCCGCACCATAGATGGCGTCAAAGGGCCAGACAGAAGTGGTATATTGGAGGAGAACGAAACTGAACGTATACTGGAAGTTATTCGACGTAGAAGCAAACATGTCCCATACGAGGATCTGCCACACAAAGGCTCCACACCAAGGCGATTGGGTAATGAGAAACCATGGAAGTTCCTTAAGAGTCTCAGCAAGGACAACAGCACTTGTAGCACAACCAAGAACTCTTGCGATAAGTTTATTATTAACTTTCTCACCTGTTGGACTGCCATCTTCGACTGATGCTTCTCTATATTTTCTACAGCTGAAGCTTCTTAAAACTCAGACTAATTTTTATAGCGGATGTACATGACTTATTTGAAGCAGTTTTTATACTTAATAACTTTCTATCTAATAACCTTTTCTGTGTTATAACTGCAACTAATATAACTAATATCCTATTATTATATAAATTGTTCAAATGTACTGTACAATCAATGGTTGCAGTAAATACCTCGAGAATCTCTTTATCTTATAGCCAACTAGCCAATTAACTATGTGATCTACAAAACTGGTTGAACGTACATAGAATCTAAAAACTCGATTGTTAGGTAAGCAGTGACTCGAGGCAACAACTTCAAGGTGCACAACTTAGTTTATGGTTTTAAAATCATATTGTTCTAATTGAGTTAACTTTCACGCTGACTTTTATTGAAGAATAGTTTGAGTTTGAATATAAAGTTAAACTGATACATTCTTAATTCCAAAATTTTAATTTCACAACTATGTGAAGTTCCAGCAACCATATTTGGCTGCTAAATTTTCTTGATTTATTTATGTTTTTATAGGAGATTGAATTTTATATGTAAAAAATATTCCAAGTAGGTACTCGTATCACAGCTTACCTAACACTGAGCTCGTACCATAAACTAATTTTTGCAATTTACCATGGCCATTTTTGGTGTTCTATTAGAAACCCAGAGAAATGAAACAATTAACTCAAATTATAGGAAGAACAGTTTGAGCGTGTGAGTGAATATTTTTATAAGCGTTTTTTCGCACATTATGGAAACATCTATCATCTGCATTTTTAATGCATTTATGTCGATAAAGTCAAGTCACAAAGCAATTCATATACCTACTAAATAATAAGGCAACATTTTTCTGATTTAATATTTTCCATATTGAACATACGATAAGACGAATAAGATGACAAAACAATAGAAAATCTACTTTATGATTTGCCTTGTGATTTTTCTTGTGAATTTATTAGAAGAATGCGTAACATTTTACTCTCGAATTTTTGTTATGAAATAGTAGAATACACGAGTAGTTACGAATAGTCCACAGTTCGTAAGTTATCGCGATGATCCTAAATAAAGTAATAAGGGTCTGAGTATTTCTGATTGGTTGTTGATAGGAAATTAATAAAAAAAATATAGGACCGGTTTGGAATCGAGAAAGTTTTATGGGAAGCAGAAATGATTTAATAGTTTTGAAATTTATCGAAAATACTACTTAAAAAATGAACTGAAATTAATCGTTTTCGACATCATTAGTGAACTTCATATTTTTCATTATTGAAAAAGTTTTTTTTGATATTTAAGCTACAATTTTTTCTCGTAAGAAATGGGCAGAATATTTAGGACCAAAAATTTCCGTCTGACTTTCATTCGTATTTTGACATTTTCCACATCTCTATTCTTTATTTATCTCACGTCTTACTATAATAACAGGAATTGAAAAAGATATACAGGGTGGAGAAAATAATTAATGAATATAATTTCAAAACAGAATAAATGATTATATGTGAGAATCAAAATTGGCAGAAATTTAATAATTTGCAGTGAAACTGCTAACATGAAAATTATAAACAAACCCAGTTAATCTTATAGGCTTTAACTTTCTATGTGATGTATCAAGTTTTATAAAAACTCAAAATGAAATTATATATTATAAATATTATAGATTTGTTTGTATATAGATTGTATTTATGATTAATACCCTAAAAGCCAAAGGCTTGAAAAGCTTATGTGATTTTTGTTAATAATAATTATTACTTTTTGTTTATATTAAACTGTTTACTTGACTAATTTTAAGCTTTAGCTTTTTTATGTTTGTCGTAATCTTTGCTTCAAGTAAAAATTTCTCGACAAACATCAGCTACTAATCTATGTATATTACTATTATTTTGTAGTCTGTGATGTTTTGTTTTTATATTATATCATATAAGTTTTATTTTGATAATGTCTGCGTTCAAAACGCTAACTGTTTTGATTGATTTTAGGCTAGGCCTATCAAATGTTGACGATTTGAAATTTATATAATTGTTGATAAAAAATTTGAAAATGATTTCAAATGTATAATATTATCTCATTATTTGGATGATGTTTATGAAAGATAGCGAAATGTGCTTATACATATAAATGGATGGTTAGAAAAGTTGTATCGAAATTTATCAATATTATGAACGTATAATTATTGTCATGCCATATTTTAGCTGAGATATGTTCAACTAAATATATCGACTATATTATCAAAAATAAAGTGAATATCCACACAAAGAATTTTATTTGGTAGCCACTCTTATATCGTTTATTCTCAGCAGGTAAATAACAATGATTATGGATAATTTCTAAATTTATTACAAACATTATACAAAAGAAATTCGTCTTGTCCTATCTTTTTTATAATATTTGCTATTTACATCATTTGTTAGTTAACTTGTTACTGAACATAATTATCCGTATAAATACCCCAACACGTATTCAGAATTTGTACATTCTGCCATCAGAGGTACAAAAACAGAATAAAAGTAGGTAAATACCATAAAACTTCATTTCAGTTTTGCACACTTGACATTTTACCATTTTTACCAGCCACATCTTTCACACTAGATCAAAATAAAAAATACTGTACAAATCTTTGGACCCTGTGGAACATTTTGCAATATTAAAAATTTCTCCACGTATTTTTGTTGTAGAAGAAACAATAATTTCATTCTATTTTTAATGATACCCCATTTTGGGGTGAATTGATAAACAGTGCAAGATGGACAGTTTATTCATTCCTAAATGAAACACAGAAAAAAAGAAAAATTGCGAGTAAATTATTTTTTTTTTCGAGAAAAAAGTCGATATTTTCTACGGACTGCTGAGAATAATTTTGGAAGCTTCTGGAGCCCAAACGATTCTTATATGTTCTCGGCATAGTTTTTCAAGACACCCCTAAAAGTAGACAAACAAATAAAATGAGATGCCGCTGATTTATGGTTACATTTTTTTATTTTTTTGGGGTTATGCTCTTGTTGCCCAACACGAATATGAAAAATAATATTTTTTAATTTCTATTGTTTTCTTTTGTGACTCATAATTTAATGAGTTATTAAATTGTTAAATAATTAACACCGATTAGCCAGGAGGGCGCGCGTAGCTGCGGGGTAACACTGACCGACTTCGATCAACGAAGTTACGCAGGGCAATACGATGGAAACGGCTTGGACGAGTGACCGTTGATGCGGGCGCGCGTTCGAATCTCTGTCGCATTGCATTCTCCTTCTCTCGCAAGGCAACGGGAAACCAGCGAGAGTATATTTCCTAGTACAGCTCTTTGAAAGGGTGTGCCCTTAAGATTTATCTTGAGACACATCGGTGGTTCGGAATCCACGTTAAACTGAAGGTTTCAAGGCAGAGAAGCCGCCAAAGCTGGGATACGAACGATTACGGCACTCACAGAAGAAGAAGCCAACATGTCTTGAAAATAGACCTTCATTCTCGATTTTTTCTCAATTTATCAGGTTCAGGCAACTAACAATACATCAGTGTTAAATCATAAAATAAAATTTGTGTATGGAACGTCACAATTCAAAATAATATTAAGTCTATTGGTGCTGGTACTTCTAGAGTTATGCAATTGTAGGTATATATACAGGGTGAAAGGGTGTTAGGTAGACATGCGGCAAAAATTCAAGGGGTTATTCCTTGGCCTAGTCTAAGAATATTCTGTCCTATGATGATTTTTTTAAAACCTCTTCGTTTCGAAGATACAGGGTGAACGCTGGATTGGACAAGCCAGGCCACACGCATGACCTGCTTGATCTCCAGACTTAAACCCCCTGGATTATTATTACGTATTTTGAAGTCATTAGTTGACGCTATTCCAGTGTAGAATTTGGACGACTTGCGAAATCGGCTAATTGCTGGGTGTAACTTGATTAAAAACGACCCTGGTTTGTTTGAAAGAGTTCGGCATTCAATGACGAGAAGATTGAATGCTTGTATCCAGGCTGGAGGAAGTCATATCGAACATTTATTGTAGATTAGGCAAATTTTATTCGCCCTATATCTTCGAAACAAAGGGATTTTTAAATAATCATCGTACGACAAAATATTCTTAGCATAGGCCAAGGAATAACCCCATGGATTTTTGCCGCATGTTTCCCTAACACCCTGTATAAGACTTTTGGCACCAACTTCAAGTACCAGCACCAATGACCTATTAACAGAGATAGACGGAACTTTAAACAATATATTGTGTTGACATCATCCCTTGTTCGGCCACGCCTCATCGAATATCAGCTTCTCCCCCCCCTTATTTAAATACTTGGTGTTATGGTTGTTTTTAAATATTCTATTATATTCTTTGGTTTCAAAACTTGAAACAATGGTTAGACTTTGCAAAGTGTGCAATAAAATAGAATCCACGAACCCAGAAGTAACTTTTCATAGGTAGTAGCCTGTCTAAGTCAAAATTTGCTAACTTAGATATTTGAATTCTGAAAGAAAATTATTGACATATAATAACGTCGGTCATGGGCCTAGTAAAGAAATTATTACCTAATTATTGTTAGTTCATTAAAGAGATTTTTATATTGTTTGGGTTTTTAAATCATAGCCTTAAAAAATAGTTATTATACATACCTATTAATTATTTCGACATATAAATCTCAACTAAAGATAAAAAATAATATTTAATTAAATTTAAAATAATCAATAACAACCCATAAAAAGTAGCAGAACGAGACGCCACTGCCGTCATATTGCTCACTCGAATAAGATCACTGGAGTGGAGGCGGGGTTTAGTTAAAATCGTTGTATCCCCCCTTCTGACCGCTTCCACAGCTCACCCCCTGGCACATAAAGATGTTGTAAACAAACAAAACGTATTTTATCAATCAAGTGTTCTGTCTATCTATCTATCTATCTCACCAATAGAATTAACAATATTTTGTATTGTGACTTTCCATACACAACTTATATTTAATGACGATATAACAGTGACGTATTGTCAGTTGCCTAAGCTCACAAATTTTGAAATTAATTTGGATTTTTCTAAAACAATAGAGAATCACAACGATTTCATTATTATTTTTGTGTTTAACAAACGATTTCTGATAAATTGAAAAAAAAGAATGAAAGATCTATTTTCAAAACATGTTGGCTAATCGGTGTTAATTATTTGACAATCTAATAACATCAAATATTGAGTCAAAAAAGATTTGTATCAACATAAATTTTAAAATATAAATTTTTCAAATTCGTGTTGGCTATTTGGTCCAAGATTTAGTTTAGTTTTGATACCACCCATAGTTATGGGAATATCATAGGTACCATGAATGATATGGGGGGAATGATATGGGGCACAAAAATCATTTTTGTAGAAAATGACGATATGTACTCGTTTGCCCGTCTTTTGACCATATTTGCCCGCCCCTAGAGTATTCTATTATTATTATTAATAGCAGATTAATTGATGTATTAGTATCGATATCTGTTAAAGAGAAGTAGAACTATTATTATAATGATCAAAATAAATTGGAAACTTAATAGTAATTTACTACAAATCCATATTTATGCTACTGTCCTACAGATGTCACAACAAACTAGAAAAAAATCTAATAGCTCTAAATTATTTGGTTAGCTCAGATTTTGATATTTTATTAAAAAAGTAACCTTTTTATTGACATGAATTGAATCTTTTCCCTTTCTCTAACAGAATGTTTTTTGTCAAACCTATAATACACATCAAGCTCAAGGTCAACCTATGATTGAGTTTAGACACGTAGATATTTTGCGCTTCAATTTCTAACTAGTGTTTACCCACGGTCCGTAGAGAGCTCTCTGCTGGTCAAAATTCGACTATAATCATTACTGAAGTTTGAAGAATAAACCTATTTTATATATGTATGATAGGACGACTTTATGACGGAAAGAAAAAAATATTTCCAAAATAAAAAAAAACTATTTCCTATTTTTTGTATTGATAACACTGAAGCTTATCAATACTGTTAAACTGAAAAACAAAATCAGTAAACAAGCTGAGAAGAAAATACGACTGAACTGTTTTGTCACATATAGGTACCTACGTAAATATAGATAGTTACTGATTACAGATTGAGTTCGTGGTATTCCCTTATTAAGTATAAAAAATATTGTCCAGTATGTCTTATTTTCCTGATAGAACATTCTCTTAAACAATCCACTGATGTTGCAATAGTTATTATATAGTAGCTGTTATCAGTGACTTCGTCCGCGTCGAATTTAGATTCATTTTAATATCTTTAAATGAGGATATAATTGAAATAAATGAATAAAATAAAACCAATATTCGGATTCATTCATTCAAGTACGATCTCACCATAAAACCCGCATCAAAATCCGTTTAGTGATTCCGGAGAACAAACAAACAGACAGACAAAAAATCTAAAAATAGTTATTTTGTGTTCTATTACTTTTCTTGTAGACAGTGGGTGTCTTTATCAATGCTATGAATGCAAAAAACACAACCGATGCTGTTCATGGAGCCAATTATTGAGTGGTA
Organism: Crioceris asparagi; assembly: GCA_958507055.1. Lineage (NCBI taxonomy): Eukaryota > Metazoa > Arthropoda > Insecta > Coleoptera > Chrysomelidae > Crioceris > Crioceris asparagi. The sequence goes on from OY293830.1 coordinate 62,952,827, forward strand.
GCTAGCTCATGAACCCTATTTTGCGTTAGCTTTCTCATTCTGTAATTCTTAAATTGCGCGGTGGTGTATTCAAATAGAGGATTAGATTAGATTGATTATATTGTCGAGTGGCTGCACGACCTGTCCCACCGCGACTAGATTTATCCTTTTTAGCAGATTTAGTAGTCTAGATACCGAGTCCTTCACGTAGCTCTCTGTCTTCGGTTTCTCTTCCCGAATAATTGAAACCGCACACCTACCAAGGCTTCACATTCGCAGGTATTTAAAATGCGATTTCCTCCTCTTCCTGACAAAACCTACCTAGGTTGTCCTCGTCCAGGCCCATGTTGTTCATATGCTTCCTAAGCCTACAGTGTCCTGTCAGCATCCCTACCAATAATCTTGTCGTTTTCCGGCTCTGATTAAGTATTTCGCGGGACATTTTGTCTGAGGGGCTTTTGAAGAATAATTTGGCTTGTCTTTGCCCTGTGGTTTCTTGCCATACCCATTGTTGGGTATGGCCTTTAATAAGGCATTTAGCGATTCCGCAGGAGGGCTTTGGTCTGATCATGGCCTATTCCGCTCCCTGCCTGGTTAGTTGGTCGGCCTTGATGTTGCCATCAATTCCTTGGTGTCCTGGGACCTAGGCTAGGTTCAGCCTGTTGTGACTACTTAGCCTGTTCAGGGCCTTGCAGCATTCCCATATCAATCTTGATGTTGTTTGATATGAATTCAGCGCTGCCTGGCTGTCTGAATAAATGACGATTTTTTGGTTTTACACCGTCCGTCTTACCAGTTCTATTGCACACCATTGTATCGCCATGATCTCTGCCTGAAAGACTGTGGCGTGAATCCCTAGGCTCAGAGAGGTCTTGTTCCTCTCTTGTACCCCGTATATACCGGCTCCTGTTCCTGAGTTGGTTTTAGAGCCGTTAGTGTACCAGCTGAGACTTGCTTTCAAAGGCAGTCCTGCTATCCAGTCTTTCCTACCTGGTACAAACTGCGTATTTTATTTTGAAGTTATATTGTGGGGCCATTTTATCCGTTGGCATTCCCAATATTGGATCGGCCTTGATTTCCTTAATTAACTCTTCGTAGACCTTACCGTGCTTTTGGCTTATCGGTATAGGTCCTTGCTGTAATCTGTGACTGACAGATCTGGCGTTCCCTTGGACTATGATATGTAACGGAGGTAAGTTTAAAATTACCTTCATAGCAGCAGTTGGCGTAGTTCTCATAGCACCTGTAATACTTAGGCAGGCCTGCCTCTGAATATCACTGAGCTGCCTCTAAGCTCCTATTTGCCGTGTCATTATGTCGTTAGTTTGTAAAAAAACAGGAGAATCGAACATTATTTCACTAGATCTTGGTTCATTATTCCCTTAAGATGTATTATATTGTAGATAGAAGCCACAAATATCATAAACTAATTATGATGTATTGTACCATCTCTGAGATTGAAAATTCCATTCAAGCTAATCAAATATACACAGAGGTCTACGTACTTATAATGTTCCTCACATGCATTATAGATAGACCAATTTATTCAATAGATGGCGAAATTTACATGTTTTAGTTGCCTCAAAAGTGTTTGAAACATTTTTATCAAATATATTTTTATTATCTTGATTTATTAGCGGGTAACGTAATCATTGAAATTACGTCTCATTCAATAATTTTCATAAAGTATTAAGGGAGAAATGGCGTACCGACAAAACACCTTTGACAAATAATGAGATGATTAAATAAATGGTTGCAAATATATTATCAATATGTCAAATATAACTGAGTATCTATATCAAATTAGTTATATCTATTTTAGGAAATATGTATATAGCCCATAAACAGTAGGTATAATATATATTTCGTTCTCCTCAGATTATAAATTCAACCATACTTTGTTGTGTAGCATATCTATATGGAATAGAATATAAATAGATTTGATAGAGAATATTTACCAAACACTAATGCTTGCATTTGCTTTCAAGTTAACCTTGATAGACGATATTATTTGTAATAGTATTTTTTGCATTGTAATACCAGAATGTAAATAGCGCCTTATCGTGATAAGAAAATACTACTATAATAGACGAAAGGTTATCGGAGCAGCGTATGATGGGATAAGTTATCGTGATATCCCAGCTGTTGTTAGTTGTAAAGTTATGAAGTATACAAATTTTTTTGACGACCGTCTCAACTGCACTAAATACCATTTTCATTTTGTAGATATAATAAGAATGTTCTCACACATGAAAATATTTCCGATGTTTGCCCGGGAATGCTCGTAAAAAAATTGAATAAAGAAAACCTCGACGTGTCTTTCGTAAGAAGGGAACAAACTGCACCGAAAATTGGGTTAGCAGTTTCTAATTCCCTGCATCCCCTAGCCAACCCGACGCGAATAGTGTCTTAGTAACTATGTAAGTGAGGTGTCAAATTAAAGTACATCATTTCCCCCTATCGCTTTTATTTATTAAAAATTAATATTTTTTGAAAGACAGGAATCAATAATTGTTCGCTTGTGGGTCAGAATTAATTCTATTCAGTTACGGAATCCGATTTTTTGATTTCGTTTCTATTGTCAATGCCGTTCATCAATGATTCATGTAAGATGTGATCGACATTCAATGGGGTCGGGTCACCAAGAATCAAAAGCGGCTACAGTCAATCATCCATGACCCACCCACGACTGTCTGGATCAAATGTAATACATCTTTCAAATATTTTACAACTTTCTGAGGGATTTTTCGTTGTCTTTTTTTGATGAATATTTTATTTAAAACCCTTCATTAATACTTTAGCAGGTTTGACATACAGGCATAGGTGTAATAAATTTCACGATATATTTTGTTAGATCTTCTTAAGCCACTGTTTTCTTGCGATGGTTGGTGATCCAAATGCCTTACAGAGTCCTGGATGCTGGAGCTCTAAGGATATCGATTGAGGAGCATCCGAACCTTCTTCTGAGAACCTTATATGAAGAGATTTGCCCTGTATTTTGCCTTCGATTATAAATGTAAGGAATTCTATGACTCGTTTTCCGTTGTTTCATCAATAATTACACATGTTTTTGATTTCCTACACGCCTGAGTACTTTTTCATTTGTGACTTTTTGTCCCATGATATGCATGGTATGCTCCTATAGAAATACATTTCGAAGACCTCCAGATAAGATCTGATCTTGTGAAGAATGTTTTCATTTGTGTAAAAACTTATCTAGCTTGTTCAGTTCTCGATATCACCTCTGTCTTGGATCGATCTGTTTATTTATAAATGTGACCAAATATTTGAAAGAGGACATCCGCTGCATTATAATTCCTTTAATTAATAGATTCGCATTGACATTTTTGAGAAAATGAGCTGCTGCTCAATTTTTTGAACAATGTTGTCAGTCATACTCTGCATGTCACCCATGTTATCTGCCATAATTACCGCTACTGAACTAACGGAACTGATGCCGTTTACTGTAATACCTTTGTTCATTGTACCTAGCGCCAGTTTCTCTTCGAAATTTGCCTGCTTAACTCCTAATTCTGCATTTTGATGCCAACAGAAATTCTAGATGATATATATTTTTCCAGGGTCTACTCCGGTTTGTTTCAGAGTTTCTATCATTTTATGTTTTACACAGTCGAATGCCTTTTGATAGCCAATGAAGCAGACGAAAACGTTGACGTTCATGTCTCTGCATCTCTGTGTTAAGACATTAAGACTGAACAATGCTTCACGCGTGCCAAATCCCCTCCTCCTCGAAATCAAAACTGTGTACTATCTTCCTGTATGTCACATTTTTTTATATACTTATACGTGTGTTTATTATTCCCTAAATATTTCAAGTACATGCGACATTAAACTGATCATTTGGTAATCTTCGGAGGCATTTGATTTTTTTGCAAGGTAATAAATGTTTATTTTAGCCAATCATATGTAATTTGGCCTGTATTGTAGATGCTTTTAAAAATGGTTTAAGATATCTAAACCTAATCCTTCTTCATCTGCAACTATCTTGATAGCTTCGACATAGATATTATCGGGGTCAGTTGCTTTCCCGTTCTTCTGGAATTTAGTTGCATGCCCGACTTTGTGATCTATTGCTGGTAGTGTGTCTAGTATCTCGTCATTAAAAAGTATTTCAACGTATTCCTTTTATCTTTTTGGCTTGTCCTCGATACCTATTATTATTTCATTGTTTTTATTCCTCAAGAGTTTCTTTCTACGATTGTTGGTTATTTGCTTTATTTTTTTTGGATACTAAATGAGTCGTGTTTCTCATGCCACAGTACTATTTCCCTGCATTTTTCGGACATCCATTCCTCTTTTGAATTTCTGCATTTCCAGTGAATCAATATTCTATTATTAAAAATTTTGAGCCCATACTCGAATTTAGAAATGGTAAAATATTTATCAGTAATTTCAAAAAATAACATATATTTTTTTGTAAAGGGCAAGGATTTGGGCAATGAAAGCCAGCAGAGAGGATCTATCTGATAAACTTCACAAATTAACATCTTCAAACTTTGAATTCGAATGCACAGCCAACATTTTTTCCATCACTTGAAGGAAGTTCAAGAGATATTGCCGGTGATCACTCGTATTCTAGGCCATTACTTCTTCCAGCGAAAATACGGGTTCTGGAGAACAGAGTATTAGTTCCAGCAACAAAAAAAAGTCCACAAATAGCTTCAGGTAAATACTATGTATAATTATTATTGGATTAGTTTATTCATTGGGGAAGTATATTTTATTAGGTTTTATATTATTGGATCTTTTGTTTTGCATGGAATGTTCTGGGTAAAAAACTTTACCGATTCTTAAATCAATCTTTGTCAACAATTATTATTATATTAGTTACCTTCTATAATAAAAATACTCGCTTGAATTATTTTTTTTATTTTTACATACCTACCTTATCTATACATGTCAAGTAAAAATCTATTACATATTTATTATTATTTACCTTACCTTTAGGTACAAATAATCTGGCAAATTCCAAAATTGTTGATCAGCTGACGTAAAATAATAAAACACAATTCTGTAATACAAATATACACTCATTAAAATATCTACTTAGAAATAACTAATATATTCTTAAATGTACATAATACGATACTGTTTAAATCTCTTAAGTCCGTCCCTGACTTCTACCCACAGTGGGAGAGAGATATCTACAGTCAAGCAAGTACTGCCAGATCAAAGGAGCCGCCGCGGAGTTCCCTAGCTGTTTGTTATGGTGAGCTGTGCTTTAGGCAAGTTTAATCAAAATCCTTAGAGCCGTTTTCGCGCTCTAGTCTTGAGTAAATCACTTTTTTTGTCTATTGCTCAACACCCAATGGATACAGGATTCTCATTCAGTGCCACCGGCGAGTGATATTGGTGCCAAACAAAATAAAAAAGAAAGCAACAAAATACACTGATCCATTCCCGAGATAATGTTGTCACAGACAGATAGACGGACAGACAGACAGACCAATGGCTGAAAATATGTTTATTAGACTTAGAAAACTAGAAAAATCTTGATACTGAGAATTTCACACGATTACAATACTATCCTTATACAGCTACAGTAGCCTAGGAAAGTAAAAACCGACAGATAACTTAAACAGTCATTAACATGATCAGAATATAAAAAGTGTAACTCTCATAAATACTTAATTTCTGGTTTTCCGGATGGCAACATACGAATGACGCAGCCATAAACATGTTAACAATAGGTAAATTATCTGATTTCTGATTGTCCTTTTGTAAAACCTGCATCAACCATTTTTAATCAAAGTATTTACCACACAAACATATAAATATTGAGATTAAATCACCAAAATTAAATTATAACCACGTTTAAGAATAGCACGTTTATTACTATGGGCTTTTACCTATAGTCCGCCGTCGTTCGGCAAGCAAAAGGTCCGACGTCAACCATTGGCAGCGCGTGGAGGGGAAAATAACATTTTAAACCCTTATTTTTCAGTTGAAGATTTTTTTCGACTTTCTTTCTTGATCATGGGGATTTTGATGATAACAACTTTTTAATATTTATTATTTTTACTAACTTATTTTTTTGACAAGTTCCCTATTGCAGTATACTGTACGTGTATGATTGTATCTTTTATATGCTTTCAAGTTTTTTTATACTTCTGTTTGTTGAGATAGTTTTTCTATGTCTATACGTTTGGTCTTTTCTCTTTTTTAATGGATTTGGTCTCTGATGAAATGTATCCCTGGGTATGGTTTTACCGATTTTATGAACTTTTTGAACTCAAATTTCGCTAAAATGAAATCAGTTTTATTGCGAACTATTTTATATTTTTATCTGCTGGTGACTTCCAGGTGTATAGGCGCTCAGGATGGAGATTACAGAATGTATATTAACGGAATGCGATTGTACCCTTTCAGTACCCTACTGTACAGCAATTTTTGATTGTTTCCTCAACCCCTCCGCAAAACAGAGATCGAGTTGAATCAACTTGTGAACTTATATCGAAGTTGCAAAAATCCAGATTTTTCGAATGCATGCGATTTTACCCTGTAACTAATCTATTGTATCACTATTATTTTTATTTTTACCCACAAGCCCTCCGCCCAAGGAATGCAGAAAAAACATGCGTGCGTGGCGCAAAGTGATCCTTTTGGATTGAAATAATCTCTAAATTTGTAACTTCCCTTTTGGTGCGAAATAATTGTGAAATTGCACCAGACGGCAACAGTGGAAATCATGATTCAGTTCCAAAACGTCAAGTGACGAGTGAACCAGTGCTGTGTAATGGTTCCAAATGACGTAAATAAACAATCTTATTATGCCAAGATATGTTGAGCAACAGTTGCTGTGTGGGTTTGTGATATTCGTTTTCAACTACATTTTATGATTAATAAAAGGTGATGCATGTCAGTTTTTGGGGTAAAACGATTTTCCAGAAGTTACCCAAAATCGAGACATAGATTGAAATAGTTACAGTTAAACATTATCACTTATAACGTGCAAACTCTGTCTCCAGAAAATAGGATGTAGGAAATAGAAGAAGACCTAAAACATATAAAACGGGACGTCCTAAGCTTATTTGAGGTAAGAAGAAGAGATGAAAACCAGATAACATTTAAATCTGGTAAGATATTCTATTGCAAAGACGCAGATGACGGTTCATTAAAAGGAGTAGGGTCTTGGTTCACAATAGATATTAGAGTATAGATATAGGAAATACTACCAAAAGAGAGGCATTCCATATTTCGAAACTGAACAGCAGGTATAATGTTAAAATAATTCAAGCCTTTGCATCTACATCTAGAAGCCTTGAGAAAGAAGTAAGTATTTCTATGAGAACAAATTTAAAGCACAGGATTATAGTCGGACAAATTACTCTTTTTTAATAGGGGACTCTAAGGCGAGAGTAGGATTTAAAGTAGCAAAAGACGATGAAATGAGAGAGTCTACACCTTACTAGCCTTCTGCTTACATAAAGAACTATCTACTTATAATGAACACCTTTTCTAAAAAGAAGAAAATTGATGTAGAGAAGTCCATGAAGTTTTGAAAGCGAAAGGGGGTCCCATATCCAGAATGAGTCAAAATGCAAAAATCGGTTGAACTTGAGAAACCTGATGAATATAAAACATAGAAACGGGACTCTCTTAGACTGAAAATAAAAATAGAAAAATCAATAATATAATAATATGTATTTAGTCACCAAAAAAATACAACAAAAGAAAAGAAGGCATCCCCACATTATTAAGATCAGAGATCAAACAAAATCATTGATGAAAAAAATAAAATAAATAAAAAACAAATATTGAGAAGAATATAAAAAGATTAACAAGAAAATCTTAAAAGAGGTTAGGAAACTGAAGAGCGAAAGTGGACAAATAATAACAAAAAAATCAGACATTCTAAGAATTACAGATGATTTTAACTGTACAGAAAGAGTTGTGATGAAAACTCACCCGAAAACATACGCTTTATTATAAAACAGGGCCCCTAGGATATACTTGAAATAAGTATAAAGGAAACTGTTGCAGCTATAAAAGAAATTAGCAAAAAAAGCACCATGCGAAGATGGATAATAATAGAGGCAAGAAAACAAGGAGGAATAGCTTTTTCCAGAGCTCTCTTCAGATATTGTTTACTAAATGTCTCACGGAACAAATTAAGCTCAACATGTGGAACAATACAAACTTGTCCAACTACAGACCTATTAGTTTACATGTATAAATATATAAAATCTTTACATGAATACTGAGCAGAAAACTTGACTTGTATCAGCCTAGAGAACAGGCTGGATTTAGATCCGGTTTCAGTAGCAATGACCATCTATTGGTAATTAAACTACTCTGAAAGATATGTAGAGTACAATATTCCCCTTTAGATTGTGTTTATCGACTACGTAAAGGCGTTTTACTTTTGTGTTTATTTCTAATAAGTGAACAAAGATTATTTCCAAAAAATGTTTTCTTAAAAAAATGACACATCTAGAGGATTATATATTAAATAATTGTTCATTCTAAAGAAGTTTTTTAGTAGTAGTAGTAGTACAATTGTCAAAAATGCGAAAATGCATATTTTTCGAGTGGTATGCAATTTTAACCATTTAGTTTCACGGTGAAGCGGCTGTGATCGAGCAAAACTATTAGTTAGGCTGGGCGACTTTTCCCATCAGTTTCTCATGGCTGCAACCAGAAAATTCGCCGAGTTTCTCATTCTTTGGGCAACTAGATTATTTTGGATACTAGCCTTTGAATATTAAGATAAATTATAACGTTAATCCCATTAATAGTATTAGGCAAGTTCGCGGAGGAATTGACGACTTCTTCTCACATTTTCTTAGCAATACTATTTTTGAAGTCATAATATTTATCATTCCACAATTTTAAAACCTAAGACAAAGAGAACCGTTGGCGAAATTTTATGTCTCATTCTTGTCCTAGCCGATCATCCTCTGTCCCCTACTACTTTTTTACTCAATATATCTAAAACCTAAACCTATCAGTTGCTATTGGGGTATTTGGATTTACCAGTGCAACACCTGTATAATGAATACCCGCTTCGCTGGCTTATTTCGATCAGAAAGTTTAGATACATTCTGGAGGTTTCTAGTTCATTGGAAGAATTTCTAGAACATTCTATATTGATCAGAAAATTGACATACAATCTAGATCAATCTAGAATTTTTTCGAACAATTCAAATATGCTCGTTCAATCAGAGCCTTCGAATAGATTTCAGAGATTTACAAATTATTCTGGGATGTTATAGATTCTTCAAGAAATTTCTAGAACATTCTAAAATTTTCTAAAACATTCTCATTTGATTAGAATACATTCTTACATTTGAGAACTTTCTAAATAATTTTAGAAATCTCTAGATCATTCTAGAATTGTCTAGAACAATCCAAATCATTTTAGTTTAATGATAATCACACATTTTTAGAAATCACATGTTTCAACCTCCATATCTTCTACACCACTATAGGTATCAACTTGCAACCACCATAGTGCACAATGGGAGCCTTGTACCTATTGAGACATACAAACACTATGCGTCTGCGATGTGCAGTTTTAGCTGCAAAGTGATATATACAGGGTGATTCAGATTTTATCTGGATAACTTGGAGTTGATAGAACTTGTAAAAATAATGTTAGTTCTCAATATATTTTTTTAGCTAAAACCTCTTAGTTTCGGAAATACAGGGCATTGAAGTTGCGTATTTTTTATATTTTTTATTAATAACTTTTGATTTAGTTTCCCGATTTATTTCAAATTTAACACAGAAACACTTCTTATGGTTTCGCATAAGCCTTAGAACTAACAAACTGCCCCCTTTCTATTAAGTGGATTTTAGGGGCTACCCCCACCTAAATGTTTTCAAAGTTTTACAAATAAGGTCTATACCTTGATTTATTTTAAAACTATTTCTATTCTTGTATTTTTTGATATTTTGCTTTGTTCTTGAAATATTCTATAAAATTTGAGACATAGCACTACCCAATTGCAAGCATTAATTGTCATTTCGTAGTATGCTATGAAAAATCGAAATGACAGGTCTTATGTGAACTAACTTTAAGTGTCATAAGTGTTGTTAAAATGTTATTAAAAAAGTTGTTGTAAGTGTAAAAGTGTTTATAAATATGCCTAGAATTTTTACAAATGCAGAATATGCAGGTATTCATTATGTTTATGGATTTTGTGATGGTAATTCTAATGCAGTAGTAGTTGGAGAGTACCGAAGGCGCTTTCCCAATAGAAGAATTTTCAATCTTTGTAGATATATATATATATATATAATAGCTGAAGGAGATATTGAGCTTTTAGACCTAGTTTTGGGCTATTTATTTAAGAAAACACTTTTTTCTGGTCAATATTTCGAGGACTCAGGACTCTACAAAATAAACAATGGATGGCTAAGGATGTTGTATGACATTTTTGGCTTTACGGTACTTACAGATAGTGAGCTTAATTTGTAAGCAAATACATAATAATTTACGAATACTACTTTTATACAGGAAAGTGTGTCTTATTTGTTTATCTTCTGTTCTTCGTGTCACAATTTTGATTGACTTTGACTTGATTTGACATATCATATTTGACATGGAATCAATAATCCGATATTTTGAGTTGCATGTATTGTTATTAGTACTATAGTTGTTTCTTGAAATTATCTCATACCACTTTTTGAAATTAGATAGGTGTATACCGCATCCATGTTGTCTATGTCCGATTTGTTGTTTGGTGTAAGTCTTTCAACATATGGCAAAATTCCGATTTTTCTTTCTTTCCTTTGATTATGGTTCTCTTGTATCTCTGGTTCTAATGTTTGATTTGTCCGGCTAGTTGTTGTGCTGAAAATAAGTTTCCTAATCAAAGTTGCAGGGTAGCTGTTTTCTTCTAATATATTTTCTAATTACCCAAGGTTCTCATTTCATTCTCATTCTCAAGAAGAATGTGATATCTTTTTCACTCTGTGTTTCATGGTTTGAATGAAGTTGATCTGTTTCATCGGCTGGTATAAGTGATAATTTAGGTATCGATTGGAGTTGGTTGGTTTCTGGTACCAGTCTAGAATTATTGTGTTATCTTCTCTTCTGACCACCTTTGTGTCCAGGAATGGAACACCTCTTTCAATTTCCTTCTCTACTGTAAACTGGATGTGCTCATTGAAGTTATTGAATCGCTCTAATATAGAATCAATTTCTGTTTCTGGAACCGCTGTTAGAATATCGTCTACAAATTTCTTTATAAATGGTAAACGGCCCGGTAGAGATCTAGTTACCATTGTTAGTATATAATCCATTACAATTCTTGCTACAACAGGGCTGATGTTACTACCTATTGGGCATCCAAACTTTTGTTTGTAGTATCGGTCTGCATATATGAAGTAGTCGGAATCAAACAGAAATTCTATAATATCCACGAATAGCTTTTTGGATATTTCAGAACTTTTACAAATAATAATTTTTAATTATAATAACTATTTCGGTCTATACCTTGATTTATTTAAACTATTTTATTCTTGTATTTTTTGATATTTTGCTTTGTTCTTGAGATATCTTATAAAATTCCGAGGCATAGCACTACCCAGTTGCAAGCATTAATTATCACTTCGTAGTACCTATGCCATGAAAAATTAAAATGACAGGTCTTATGTGAACTGATAATTAATTATAATTAATCATTATAATTTGAAGTATGCAACAATTAGATTTTTAATAATGTGTTATAACGTCCTATTTTTAAATGTTGTCAACTTTATAGCGAAGTCCACTCAGATAAGTGAGGTAGCATACTCGTGAAATCTATCACCGTGATCTATCAGAGACACATCCGGACAACAAGGGGCCCCATCAATGTGTTCCCCAGATGAGCTGAGATACGCACGTGCCGAGACTCTGCTCTCTTTAATATTGCTTGTTCAGTGTGTTTTTCAAGAATAAATAATTCTGTGAAAAAAGTAAAAAAGCTTGTCGCGGGTCAATCAAGATGGCTGACAAAAAACAACAGGTTTCCGATACGTGCAAAGTTTTTAAATGTCATTCTAACATGAGAGTGCCTAAAATAGTTATTTGCCTTGTGTGTGAAAATGTTTATCACGAGGCTGATTTTAATAAACATTCCAAGGGCAGATATATAAGTGAAATGCTAGTAATATGTCCAAAACATCAAATGGACGCTATAGCCAACAAATCTAATGTGAATTTAAACACACTGGATGAAAATGCTCGACAAATAATTGCACAGATTAAATTGTTTCATAAAGAGGAACTTAGAAATGACCTATGTCACAATTTGCCGTTAAATTCGCCTAAACATAACCAGGAAATTACTGATTCAAGCAAGCTCGGAAAAAATAATCGAGCTAAAGACATTGATTATATTATTAGTGATGATGAAATTGTTTCAGATGAAAAATTAATTGCTGATAGTTTTGTTGACTTTTTTACTAATGTTGGTGAAAATCTTGCGAGTAGGCTGGGTAACAATGATGAAATGAATGATGAAACTAATTTTGAAAAAACTGTTGAATATAACTGTATAAGTATATTTTTATTACCTACTAATAAATTTGAAATAGAAAAAGTTATTCATGAAATGAAAGACAAAGCTGGTGGAGTGGACAATATACATAGCAAGATACTAAAATGTATAGCCAAAGATATTAGTCTGCCTTTAGAATATATCTTTAATAACTGTATAAGCAGAGCCATCTGGCCCACTGCTTTGAAGAAAGATTATTCCAATTTACAAGTCTGGTAACGCCCATCTGGCTACCAATTACAGACCTATCGCTTTGATTTCTAACCTGGCTAAAATCTTTGAAAAAATCATATATGTTAGATTATATAATTTTTGTATTGGTAATAATTTGATCGCAAACAATCAATATCGTTTCATGAAGAATAGGGGTACTGTTGATGCCTTAGCTTATACCTCTAACTTTATTTACAATAATTTGGATAAAAACCTAGCTACCGTGTTAGTTTTCTTGGATCTTGCTAAGGCTTTTGACACAGTGAACCATAAAATTCTTCTAAATAAACTGTGGCGTAAGGGAATAAGAGGTCTGCCTCATAAATTGATTGATAGTTATTTATCGAATAGAGAGCATTGTGTCAAAATAAATAATTGTACTAGTGGTTTTAAATCTGTGAAAATTGGAGTTCCTCAAGGGACTATTTTGGGACCACTTCTTTTCATCTTGTATATTGATGATATATTTTATATTGTACCTGCGAATGCACTAGTTTCTTATGCAGATGATACTGCAGTTCTGTGCAGTGGAAGTAGTTGGCAAGTAGTTCATGAATGTCTGACTGAATGGTTAAAAAAATTAGATATGTGGTTAAAAGGCAATCAGCTTACGCTCAATGTTGATAAGACTACATACATTACTTTCGGAAGCTACATTGATAGTGTTCCCACTAATTTTCATTTGTTTATTAAAGATAGAAAACTGAAAAGAGTAGAAAGCTGTAAATATTTAGGGGTTGTGTATGACTGTCACATGAAATGGAACAAGCATGTAACTGAGCTAATTAAAAAAGTCAAGTATTTCACTTTTTTATTCTATAAATTAAGTAATTGGCTACACCCATCTATACTGAAAACTATATATCATGGTCTATTCGAAAGTGTTATAAACTATGGAATCATTGCTTGGGGTGGTGCATACGATAATACGATGAAACCTATTATAAATTTGCAGAATAAATTGATAAGTAAAATGAAAATAGAAAATGAAATGTTAGTACCTTTAAAAATTAACCAGTATTTTGTTGTGAATGCGCTTACTTATTATTTTACAGAGTGTAAATTAATGCACTCTGGGAGATTTATAAATACACGTAATAGACAGATAACTTTACCAAAAATTAGTAAGACTTTGAGTACCAAAAATGCGTTTTTTGTGGCAATAAAATATTTCAATTTAATTCCGAATAATCTAAAAGAACTTGATTGTAAAAAGAACTTATTAAGAAAGAATTTTGGGATGTGGATTAGATCTATTGAATTATAAATTAAGATACTATATAGGATAGCAAAATATTATATAATTAGTCGTAAGGAAATTTATACTTTGAACATTGTATTGGATAATGAATATTTTTCTTTAACTCAATGTATATATAATTGGATATTATTGTATTTTTCTGGTGTCTATGCACAGGTGTTATGCACCTCTATAGAATGTATGTCAGAAGTAAAATAAATAAAATAAAAAATAAATAATTAATCTCACGTACTTTTCCCTGATGATGAAACAAAAATAAAGTTTCGAAAGCTTGGATTAAGAACAAAGAGTATACTTTCATCTCAAACAACGCGTTGGTCGATATACCCATATAATAATTAATATATATGTATATATATATATATATATATTCAAACTTATTTGCTTTCGTCAGCGCCACATAAGTGGTAGCTGTATCCAAAGAAACCAAAGCAACTGAAAGATGTCAAAAGTGCATGACAACTACCTCTCAGTGGGACGCAATTTGCGCCACCTAGGTATTGATAGCTGACGAAAGCAAATAAACTTTAAATCACGTGATCCGCTTCTAGTGGATGACTATATCCGATGAATTAAAAGCACAAAGGTGAATAGCATTCTTATTTTGATATTATATCTATCTCAGTAATACTGAATTATAGTTCTCTTTATATTTATTATATACTTTACGTTAGACGTAATCAGCTATCAATACCTAGGTGGCGCGAATTGCGTCCCACTGAGAGGTAGTTGTCATGCACCTATGACATCCTTCAGTTGCTTTTTGTTTCTAAGCTTGAAATCACATGATCCACTTCTAGTGGATGACTGTATCCGATGAAATAAAATTCTCATTTTGATATATATATATATATATATATATATATATATATATATATATATATATATATATATATTATACAGTGCACTTGAGACAGTCCGCTATTGTTTCAGCAATTCTCTATCGAAAAGCAATAATAATTAATTATACAATTCCTGTTACTAGTAAACTAATATTTTTATGTAAAGAGGTTAAACATATGTCGGTTCAGTCTTATATATTTCACGTTTGTGAATATTTTATACTACATATTTAATGTCTATAACGAGCTATCGTGAAATATTCCATTCGAAAATTTGATTGAGAAAATTAGAAGCAATACATATAATTATGTGTTCACGATCACTTGCAAGTAAGGCTTGCAGAAGATAAAGATTATAGTAAGAAGATGTTTTTGATTAATTTATCGACATTGTAGTTTTCGTGAAAAGCAGGTATTTATCATTTCGGAAATATTGCCAATGCGTAGAGATCTTTTATAGACAATAAACAAGAGAACATTTAAAATATACCTATTTCAGTTAAAATCAGGTTCACTATAAAACATTTTATAAATAATTTTCTAATGATAATCTATTTTTATACTAATTTTATAAAGTTTATATATACCATGTAAATGCGAGATCTCAAAATTATTTTTGAGCGACGAACCTCGAACAGAGGAGGTACACAATTCGACTTTCTGCTTTCTTTGGTTCGTGCGCGCGTTTTATATAGTAAAAATACTCCGATTTTGATGATTTTTGATTCGATTGAAAGAGAAGATTTGCCGCCCCCGGAGGGGGTGGATTGAGTAAATTTTCTCAAAAATCCAAAATCCGAGATGGCATATTTAAGGATAGCAAAATATCCGGAAAGTTTAAATTGAATATTTTTTCAAAAGATTTTCTGTTTCTGCGATGTTGAAATTTGAAATATGTGTATTTTCGCTATGTGGAAGAGGCAATTTCTTTCGAAAATTGAAAATCTGAGAATGTAAAACTAATGACCAGATTATCTGTAGCAATATTTATATTGAACATTTTTTTTATAAAGTTAAGGTTTTTGAGTTACAAGCATGTTAAAAGAGTGGTAAAATTTATAATATGCGTATTTCCGCGACGATGTTCTTAGATTTCTGAATTATAGCAAACACAAGCAAAGCATACATGGATAATGGTGAACGTTCAACGATTTTCGTGTCAAATATAACACGCAAAAGTGCGAAATAAATATTTTTTACAAAAAATTGGAACGACGTTATCAGTTGGTGCACTGAAAAATAGAAAATAATATTAATTCTGTTAGTGCGGGTACTTATGAAGTTGGTGCCAAAAGTTTTCATTCTAACTTCAACTGCACAATATCAAAACTACCAGCACCAATAGAATTAATATTATTTTCTATTTTTCAGTGCACCCACTGATAACGTCGGTCCCATTTTTTGAAAAAATATTTATTCTACTAACTTGTCGTTTCACTTGTTCATTCAGAATAAGCAGGCTACCTTTATTCTTCTCTGCAGCGATATGATTAAATTCTTTTGCATCTTTTTAATTATTACATAGAAAGATACAGAATGCTACTCAAATATAATTAGTTGGTTACGGGATGATAATATGGTAATTATATGCTGCAATTATTGGGAGATTCTGAACACAAAATTTTCCTGTAGGTATAGTAAGTACTGTTATCTTTTTCGCCTTGAAGAGATAGACTACCTACTACCGACTAACTGTATCGAACATTATATTATAAGGCTTCATGAATAGATTGCTTGTTCATTGAATAATTATTTTACTATATACACCATATGCCTACTATTTTGATACTGCCTCATTCATCAGGCAGTAGAGTATTTATCCATGATCGGGCCTTTCTAGCCCCAGCGGTATTATCTCTTAATTGAGTTAAACTAGTTCGAACTATAATTATTATGCCTTAATAAAAAAAAAATTCAATCATAACGTTGTTCACAATGTTTGAACTTACGTAGCAACACTTCTATATTTATCAACAATTTATTTCTTTGGACTATAGGTATTTATTTGAGAATAAAA
The DNA here is from genome assembly GCA_958507055.1 of Crioceris asparagi. Taxonomy (NCBI): domain Eukaryota; kingdom Metazoa; phylum Arthropoda; class Insecta; order Coleoptera; family Chrysomelidae; genus Crioceris; species Crioceris asparagi. The sequence continues at coordinate 62,969,651 of OY293830.1, forward strand.
TAACGCATGTTTTCCTGTGTATTATGTGATCACTGTAATTCTCTATTGACTAGTTTCTATTTGATGGTATGCTTTTAACTCCATTGATTCTCCATTCGATTCATACCCATTAAACATTACTGGATAATGACACGTCAATGGGGTTCCTATACTTCAATTAGATTCCAAAGCAAGCGACTCAAATTGCATATAATTCCATTGCCAATATTCGCTATATACCTACAGGGTGCTTCATGGTAATTGGGCTTCTTACACTCTTTGAAACAATTACTGACATTTTATTTTTAGAAATCTGTAGTGATGGCTTTTCGATAATGATCTGTCTCACATAATGGCTATTTACAATCTCTTCTATTTATACCTGTAAAAGTAGAAAGTAAAGTAGAAAAAGAGCTTCTTGAAATCTTTTCCCAACTATTAATAAAAGTCTGTGATAAAACGACAGCTCTTATTGTGATTAATAAATGCAACTGTAATAAGTTTCAGGAATTATATAACAACGTATAAAGGATGTCCAGAAAAGAGGGCGAACCTACAGCATCTTTTAACAACAAATAAAGTCGTGTTTAATCGGACGGATGTAAATGTGTCACCAAACGTACCTGGTCAGAAAAAGGTACAGGTAAACGTGCCACCAACTTGAAGGGTGCAATGAAAAGGTCACATGTAAATGTGCCACCGGCTTAAATTATTACATTTGAGTGATTGTAATGAATTGAAAGATAGATAGTGTAACGTTTAACCCTGTGCTAAACGTTGTGGGGTGAGTTCACTTGCGTAATACTCAAAAGTTCGCAGATTGCTTCCAAAAGATTTATTTCGAACACTCTGTACACGACCTTTTGTTGTAGTACAACTGTCACCACTTGTCACCTTGACAATCTAAACTGTCACTGTCTTTACCGACTGAACTACTATTAACATCTGATTCCACCATAGAGATAATATTATATCTCTATGGATTCCACAGACTGACTGTTATCAACTGACTTTATAAGACTGACTGTGACCCGTGATCGACACGGTTTTATATATTTGAATCTTGACATGACCTTCATCGATAATGTTCTATGAATATCTAGATGCACATAATAATGTTCTAGAGGCTTGTCAAACTGACAATAGTGTGACAAACTGTACCTCACATATAGTTTCTGGAAGGATCGAGAATAAATCTACTAATTCTAGAAGTGATTAATGAACTATAGATGAAACAACTATAGTAAACCAGCTAGCAGAAATAAATAGACACTAAACGAATAATAACCGTAAGTACATGACTACCTATCCACGTTACAATAGATATAAGAAATAATCTTTATTTTAGTTTCTCTAGTAGAATTATACAATTTCTTAGATATCTACAACTTATCTAATATCCTAGCTACAATTATTGGTAGTGGATCAATATAAACATGTATAAAATATAAAAAAAGAAACAATATCTTAGTAGCAGTTAAATCATTATACAGGATATTATACATTTTTTACACTATTGATCTGATATTCTAGATACAATGTGAATATAAAATAAACAGAATGAAAATGAACATCAAATTATTACCTAGGAAAAATTACATGTGGCCCACAATTAATAAAGTCAAAATTTGAGATTTCACATTTTTTCAATTTGTCACAGAATGTTGTTAAAGTTTTCACTTTGTTTCTAACATTGCTGTCCTTTATTTTTCTTCTGGTATATAAACTTTGAATGTTTACATAAGTCTCAGTCTGACACTCCTCTAGTTATTAAGTAAATATATAAATTGACGGATGAGACGAGTAAAAACAATTGTTAAATCTTGAGTTTTAAGTTCCATGTTAAATGAATAAACAGGGAACACTAAAGAACAGGTATCCAAAAAAGCTTTTATATATTCCATTTTAGGATTATCTTGGTAAATTAAAATGAAATTATTATATAAGTAAAAGGATTATAATTTATAGAATGGTGTCACATTTATATGTACAGATTTAAAAAGATAATTAAGGGATAGAGACAAAACCGTTTTTTGGTGGCACATTTACCTCCGCCGGTTTAATCGATACATGCTTACACAGAAATAAGCTTATTAGTTTCTGGCCAAAATCTCTAGAGCATTTTTTAGTAAATATTACAAGGGCCGAATTCTAAAATTTTTATTATTTACTATCGTAATCAAACTTAGTACAGAAATCAATAATAGACTAGAAAAAAAGAAATAATCAGTATACATCTCTTTTTAGTTTCTATATGATATGACAGCCTCAAAAAATTTAAAAGAAGTTTAAAAAATATTTCCAAGATTTAGATGCTATAGGAAATAATTTTGATTACTACATAAGATTTCTAGCTACATTTCTAGAGAAACAATTGTTCTAAAAAAACAAAATTAATTAATTCATTAAGTAGATATATTAAATACTTAACATACAACTTTCTACTGTCCACCAGATTATGTTTATGTTATCTATAAATATTTTTTACAAATAATTGGACTGACGTTATTAGTTGCTCCATTCAAAATAATATTAATTCTATTGGTGCTGTGAGTTATGAAGTTGTGCAGTTGCAGTTAGATTGATAACTTTTGGCACCAACTTGACAAGTATTCGCACCAATAGAATTAATATTATTTTGTAGTTTTCAATGCACCAACTAATAAAGTCGGTCCAATTTTTTTTTTATATTTATTTCACACTTTTGAGTGCAACATTAGTCACGAAAATCGTTGAACGTTCACTATACCAATGAAGATAGTAAAACTTATCCTATTATCCACGTATATTCGTTACTTGTAGTGGTTATTATTGAGATCTCAAAACATCGCTGCGGAAATACGCAAATATTTTAGATGTTACCATTTTACCACCGCTGTAACTCGGAAACCGTAACTCCAAGGAAAAAAAATCATTATAAATGTTGCTACAAATAATTCGGTCTTTCATGTAGTACCCAAAGATTTTCAATTTTCGAGAGAAATTGCCCATTCCACATAGCAAAAATAAACATATTTGAGAGTTTAACATGCCTCTACCTCAAAAACCGTAACACTTTTGAAAAAATGTCCAATTTAAACGTTTCCGGATATTGTCCTATCTTAAATTATACCACCTCAGATTTTCAATTTTCGAGAAAATTTTCCACCTCGACTCCCTTCGGATGTGGTTTTCGTTTCAGAGAGAAGGAGATTTCGGATTGGCGTTTTTAAGAATATGGGACCATTTTTCAAGCATCTCCTTTCAAATGAATCAAAAATCATCCAAATCGGAGTGCGTTTACTATATAAAACGTGCAAACAAACAAACAAAAAAAAAACAGACAGTCGAATTGTATACCTCCCCCATTCAGGGTTCGTCGTTTAAAAATCAGGCGACCAATTGCTATCAAATTGTGGTCGCGTTACAGTTGTAAACTGGTTGCTAGTCGCAAAAAACCGAATTACGTAATGCGGTTGATTGCTAAGCAGTCACTGGTTGCTAATATGATGAATTCAGTGTAATTATAGCTCACTGGTTGTTTGGTAGAGACAGCACTGTTTTCAGTTTCAGTTCAGTTCAGTGTGCGGGTATCTATAAAGCAGAAACTCCAATGTAGTCCATCTACTGGAAGTTCGTAGTGAGTATCTCGAGGGGCACACTCACTCTAGTTATAGTTCATTGCTTTAAAAGTTGTATAAAATGCATAAAAAATATTCCAACTTCGTGAACTTCATTTATTTATTTCTAATTGGTATTCATCTCTTTAAGCCGTCTGTTTTTTGTTTACATGGCACATGCCATTTATTTGAATATCTTCATTATTAATAATTACATAGAATGAATAAAGAACTTACACTTTAGAGAGAGAGAGAGAGAGAGAAATGCTTTATTGTCGAAAAAATATAAATTTTGTAGACAAAGCAAAATAAAAATATCAAAATCAAACACTACAAAACAAAACAAAGGCAAAACTAAAAATTAAATTAAAATTAAATAAATTTATATAATATAAAACAAAAATATAAAAATATAAAGATGTAAAAATATAAGATAGTAAGTATCAGAATGAAACCTACAGCTGTATATTCGGTTAGAAAGTAAGTTAACATACAGCTGTAAATTCAGTCAGAAGGTAAACACTAACTAAATCACAAAACTAAAACAAATTTTGTACAAACAATAAACCAGTGCGTGAGCTGAGCAGAAACGTGCCTTAGTGAAAGAAGTCGTTATCTGCATAAAAGGCATTATCCTAGGTAGTAGGTATTTAATTGAATCTGGGATAAGCCGTTATAGATTTAATTTTGTGTGACAGATGATTTTACATTACAAAAGACCCTTAGGATATCAAACATCAAATAATATTCACTAAACCAGTGGGTGTAAGAAGCTTAATATTAAGTATTAACAATTTTTAACAAAAAATTCGCTTACTGCATAAAAGGCTCTCTCCAGTAAGTATGATTTCAAAACCTTTCCGAAATTCAGGAAAAGATCTTATGGATTTGATTTCAAATGGTAGATGATTGTGCATTTTTTTTGCATTGTACAGTATAGAGCTTTTAACCAACTCTGAGCGAGGGGTTGGCAGATAAAGATCATGCTCCGTGTTTCTAAGCGGATAGTTGTGAGATGGCCTCTCTGGAATAGAAGATACGTGCTTGCGGATTAAGGATACAGATTCAAATATGAATAGGGACGGAAGAGTTAATATTTTAAATTTTTTAAAGTAATCCTGGCAGTGAGTCCTACTGCTAAGTCTCAGTGAATACCGAACAGCTCTCTTCTGCAGTTTAAAAATACGTTCAAATTGAGTTGCACAACACGTACCCCAGAATGGAAGGGCGTATCGGAGATGCGACTCAAAAATGGCATAATAGACTGTTCTAGAAGTAGACAAGTTGAGCTCCTTGGAAACTGATCTCAGCGCAAAGCAGGCAGAACTTAACCTTTTAGATAAAGCATCGATGTGCAAGTCCCATTTTAAGCGGTTGTCTACAATAAGCCCCAAGAATTTCACAGATTCAACGGTCTCAATAGTGGTGTTATTAAGTACAAAAGATTGCAATGTACTTTTATATGATAAAACTTTTGTTTTAGAAACATTGAGGCATAGGAGATTTGAATCGCACCAAGATTTAATCGTGACTAAGTCTCTAGATACAGTCCTATGAAGTGTCGTAATATCCGGGTTGCTCCACGTGAAACTAGTATCATCCGCAAAGAGGCAGATTTCACCGCTAATGTTAAGACTAGCAATGTCGTTGATAAAAAGCAGAAACAAAATAGGGCCCAGTACTGAACCTTGAGGCACTCCATATTCAACTGGTTTGCAAGAAGACATCGACGTATCAACCCTCACAATCTGAGTCCTGCTGTTGAGATACGACTTAAACCATTCGAGGGACACTCCTCTGAAACCGTAGTACTCCAATTTATTAGTTAATATATTATGATCTACGCAATCAAAAGCCTTAGAGAAATCACAGAAAATTGTTGCTATAGAGTGATGGTTGATCAGGTTTGAGTATACATTATTAAAGAGGGAAAACATGGCATCATTTGTGCATTTGTTACTTAAAAATCCAAATTGATAGGTAGAGAGTATATTATATTTAAAAAGAAAAGATAGAAGCCTTTTTTTAACCAATCTTTCGATGATCTTTGATAATGTGGGAAGGAGTGCAATTGGGCGATAGTTCGAAGCTTGATCTTTATCTCCTCCTTTATGCAGAGGAACAATTATTGCCGTCTTAAGACAGTTTGGAAAAACTCCATTTTGGAATGATTTGTTAATTAAAGTAATAAAATGATTCAATGTGCATTCCGGCAGGTTCTAGCACATTTTCAGAGTAAGCCCATCAGCCCCAGATGAAGATTTGTTTTTAATGCCATTAATTGTACTGTTAAGCTCTGCTAATACTACGGGTGTAAAGAAGAAACTGTGTAAATTCATATTAGCCTTAGGGAGAAATGAGAGGGGGTCATCGGAAGGAGTTATGGTGTTCTTTAAATGTTTTGCTACATCTACAAAGTAATTATTTAGGTTCTCGGGTGAAATAGACATTGTGTTAGATGGTGAGGTCTTATTTCTTAAGTCATTCACAATAGACCACATTTCTTTAGCAACATTACTGGAATTGGCCAGCCTCCTATTATAATAAATGTCCTTGGCAGCTTTTATAGTCTTATGATATATTTTTCTGTAACGTTTTACGTAATCATGGTAGAAGACGCTGTCCGATGATTTTTTTATGTAGGATAGTGAGCGCATGTTCTTTGCAGATGTACGTAAGCCTTTAGTAGACCAGGGTTTATGTTGTTTGATTTTTAGAGGCCTAAGAGGAAAGGATTTGAATGCCAAGTTAGATAATGTTTTTATAAATCTCGGAAATTCGATATTGACATCGTCAGATAGGACAAACCAGTCTGTTGTTAGACATAGGTGCTTGAAATTACGAAAATTTTTATCAGAAAAAATACGGCATAATTTGCGCGAAGCATTTTTGCACTTATATTTAGCCGAAAATTTTGTTAGTATTGCTTCATGATCCGAGAAACCTGAATTAAGGACAGTACAGTCAACGAATTTTGGATCGAAGGATGATACGACATAGTCTATAGTACTAGAACTAGTTTTAGTTATTCTGGTTGGTGAGTTAACATGCATGATTATGCCAAAAGAGTCGAAAATGGACTGAAGAGATTCTTGAGCAGTACACACATTGGAAAAGTCAATATTAAGGTCTCCACATAAAATTAACTTGCTTTCTAAAGGCAGGGATTCAAGCAAGCTCAGTAATTTTTGACTGAATATATGCAAGTCAGCGTCAGGTGTTCTGTAAATACAAACTATATAAAGATTATAAGCATTATGATAGACAATGGAAAATTCAAATACTTTTTCAGACAATAGTTTATCGAATTTAGTTACAGCCGAAAAGTCGCTATTTGTAGACATTATCATAGTACCTCCATGAGATAAATTACTTCTATTAAATCTAGTTACTGTAGCGTAATTTTTGATAAACACAGGCTCATCAACATTTAACCAATGCTCAGTTATGGCAATAATTTCTGGAAAATTAAGTTCTTCTAATAAGAGAAATAATTCATCTGTTTTGTGTCTTAAGGACTGAATATTAATAAGAAAAACACTAAGCTTGCCATCGTCCAATTTTACAGAGGGTGCTTGATCCTCTGTTCGCGTCAATTTAGTTAAAAATTTTGATTCCTTTTTGGAGAGCCAGTAGAAAAATATTTGCCATGACTCTCCCTAATTTTCTGAAGCTGTTGAAGTTTCTCGGATGAAAAGAAAGACCTGAAGGCAGCAAGATCAGCTTCCACTTCGGCTGAGCCAATACCATATGCGTTGTGGTAGCGATAATACAATTTACGCAAGGTGTCCACGTCACTAGGAAGTCCCTCTGAAGCTAGAGTTAATTTGGTGCTGGTGGTGGTGTGCCCTTCAAAACATACACTGGATGGTTGGTCATGGAGATAGGCTAGAAATAGCCGAAGAGCTTTTAATAAGGAAGAGTCCCTCAGTCTAGCCAACAAATAACGACCATCAGCCGTATCCGAATTACGGGACAGCCGCACTATAGGTGGAGTCATCGGGTCAATATTTAGCAAACTATCTTTCCTTGTACTTTTTTCCATGACAAAGTCTACATTTTCCTGCGCAAGAGACTTACAGGCAGCTAAAGCCTCCCTGTCAGATCCAATCTTAACAGATTTGATCTCCCTAGCTTTTACAGGTGTTAAGTCAGGGCGTGGTGTTGGGCTACGGCTGTCTACAGAGGTTGGAATAAAATGACAGCCTGTGGTCGAAAAACTTGACGCTGGTGGTGAAATCTTTAAGGGTGTTAAAGATGATTTTGCGATTTCCGTGCCTAGCGGCCACATCCTTGGGTCTTTTAGCTGCTTTAGGTGACTTTTATTCTGCACACCAACTTTGAAGTCGGAGTGCGAACTGTCCTTATTCTTCAGCATTGGAAAGCATCGAATAAAGTCAGTAGTTCCAAGTTTTTCCTTCGCATAGTGTGCAAGAAGGGTAGCGCTATATGTCGATGGGATTTTGGACACTACCACATAATGCCATTCTTCTTTATTGGAGGATTTGGGAGGTCTGGGCGTAATGTCTTTTGGAGAAGTCAAAGCCTCTGTGTTTTGGTTATCCGTATGGTTGGTTTGAGTCGAAACGGACTTTTTCACTATTGGTGGGTTACTTCTAGTAATTGGCTTATCATTGGCAGCCAACTTTTCAACCGTGTGTGCTATTTGGTTTATACTTTTTTTCATATCGGCCATTTCCTTCAATAACTCATCCTTTGATGAATCATGAATCTGAACTTTAATAGATTCGTCTTGATTGTCCGTTAAAATAGATGACAGATTAAAAATATCCTGTTTCATTTCCTTGATAGAATGGAACAGAGATTCTGGTGTAATTTCCGCCAATCGTGTCTGTTGACTATGAATCTCATCTATCTTTTTGTATAACGTTTTCCATTTGGCATCATGAGTATTTAAAATGTCGTACATTTCAGAAAATATTGGAAGCAGTTCATTATTTTTCTTTAAGCATGTTCCTAGAGCTTCAACATTTTCTATAGAAATCTGCGATTTATGTACCTGTGATATTTTGTCGTGAAGATATTTTAAGGTAGGAGAGTCACAAACATTACAAAAAAATCGAATGTTATGGAACTTTTGGTGGTAGAGCACTTTTGTTGTTGACTTATCCAGCCCAGTACCGGTCATACAAAAAATCCGGCGACACTCTCCACTGCAGCGAAGTTTGTATTTGTCCTTTTCCGAGACGATTGTTTGGCAGGAATCACACTTAAATTCAGACATTTTACAGTTAAAGTTCAATTTTTGTAAATAAAAATAAAAGTCAATGACACAGTAAAAGTTTGCACACACACGGTAGGTCAAGTTAAATACGGGTTCAATGTTAACGCACACCAGGTCAAAATTTTTACAGTCAGTAAAACACACGTACAATGATAAATCACACGCTGGTTCGAAGTCAATAACACAAAATAGTATACACGCACCGGGTAACACAACAAATCAAATCAAAACAAAACAAAACAGTTCAAACCAAAGCAAAACAAAACATTCAGTACCGAGAAGCTCCAAACGAGACAAAAAACACAACCGTCTCGTATGACTGCTCGAATTTGAATGACCCAGATAGAGAAAAAACTCAACGAAACGCAATCATAAATTCAGAAACTTTTTGACCGACCGGTATACAGGTATACAATTTATTTGTAGGTTTGATTTTTTATGCATACACGAGCTTTTTGACTAGTAAAACGTGCACGGATTTTGATGATTATTTTTAATATAGGAACGGGTAGAATTCAGAAATAAATTCCAGCAATATTTAAACTGCACTGAATATTGAAAATAAGGTTAATTCTATTGGTGGTGATACTTTGGTAGTAGGTCCCAAAGTACGAGCTGCAGTTTGGCCTACTTTTTAGAAAACTTGAAATTTGTTATTCATTATTTCGTTATAATTTGGTGCAGTACCTATCTTCTGAAATGCACCGAAGTAGAATTTAGATATAAATGATATTAGCCGACCCCAGTATCGTAGAAATTTTGATTTAATCAATATATCTCATATACCCCTCCACACGAAGCACCCTGTATACAACAACGTACCCAACGTTGTGTTATGCTTATCATCGTCATTACATGTTATTACATTTTCAAAAGTCAACAATTTTCGCGTGGCAAAGTGCATCCATACAAATGGATCCTATAGCGCAACGCAACGTAACCCAACGACTACTACGTATATTTTGTATAAAAAACAAACAAGTCGTTTCCTGTCCTAATTATAATCGCCAGAGGGAATTTTAATGGTAACTCCGATACTTGAAATTGTTGGTAATTTACCTATACATAATGCATATGTGTATATAATATATATTGTACGTTAACATGGCGTTGTGTTTCCTATGATGTTTTAGCTAATTGGTACCTTTATGTTATTGTCATAGTTTGGCAGGCCCCATTCACATAATGTGTAAGAAGCCATTCATTATTTACCTACTGAGCGACCACTTAATTTGTTATTTATGATTAAATCGTCTGCAGCGGTAGCTTTTTGGAGACAAAATAAACATTTTTTTAGGTAAGACAAAACAAATGGAGTGACGAAGTAAGTATACATTTAGTTGCCACACTCCCAAATCCTCGAACAGGTGAATATCATTATCGACTTTGATGATTCAACAACCAGTGATAAAGACATTTCGATGCAAAGTTTTTTGTAAATCATTGAATAACGTTTACCCTTTTTGCTACGTGGCCCAATATTGTTTATTATTTATATAAATGATTTATGTCATTTTATGTGATCAACCGCATGTCTGACTGACGATACTACCATTGTCTCTTTTGATGGTAGCGCAGACGCATTGGATACAATCTCAACAAATTGCAACGAAAAATCCCAGCAGTGGTTCCAAGCTAATAAGTTTAAACCTAATACTAAAAACATTCATTAAAAATCTCAACGGTGCAGGTCAAGACAGAAATGTGAATTTGTTGGGTATTAAAATAGATGATAGATTGAATTGGTCGTGTTACGTGGAGATGGTCCGTAACAAACTTTCTGGTATTAACTTTTTATTGCGCAGACTCAGAGCACTCATATATTTTGATGTGTTGAGGATGAGCTATTTTGCCTTATTTCAATCTCAACTTTGTTACGGTATTATAGCCTTATGGAAAAATAGTTCCGCAGCCCAAATTATATTTAGATTACAAAAAAGCCATTCGAATTATCACTGGCGCTCATTATCGAGCACATTGTCGACCCATATTTCAGATACTCGAAATAATGCCGCTTCCATGCATTTTTCACCAGAGAGAATCAAGTTATTATCCAGTATGATTCATAAGTCTAACTTGAGAAAGGATACCCTCCTGATACCAAGTTTAAGATTGACAAAGTCTGTTTAAAACTTATTGAACCTCCAATTTTATAACAAATAATTCAGCGTGATGCAGAACTTGGGCGGGAATAAATTTAAAATGGGATTCCTTCAAACAGATCTCTTCTGTGAGGCAGTGTGTATCATTCGTTGATCACTCTAGTTTGTAACATTTTCTTTTATATGTTACATTTCATAACTACAGACCTATATCACACATCAGTAATTTTACCAAAATCTTTGAACATTGTGTCAAAGACAGGCTACTTAAATTCTTCACGAAACATAAAATTATAACGTTATACGTTTTACTTGTTGATATAGAGAACTGAGTGCGCAGAGATTTGTGATGATGTGAGTATTATAAATTTAGTTATAAACAATTTTCCTAAGGTATGTATTTTATAAGATTTCAGTAAAGTAACAGATTTATTTTGTAATGAGTTAAGATACAATGTGGTGGGATAAGCTCCATATACAGGCTGTATCGTAAAAAACGCCCCAAACTGTAACTTCGTTATTTATTGGCGGATTTTGAAAATTCAAAAAAACAAATGAATGGTTTGGTTTTGCAAGATTTCATCGACTTTAATTTTTTTAATCTTCGCCCTGAGTGACAGCGATATTCAACTTTTTTTTTCTTAAAGCAATACTGGCATTCATAATAGAAACACCCATCGGTACTGGACTCCTAGGAAAATCCTAGACTTATTGTATAAAATAATTTTCACAGAAGATTTGGCAATTTTTTATCGACGGAATACTCATACGAGATCAATATTAAGATCTTTTGAAGGAAAATATTAAAAACTTTATAGTTCGCCGAACTCAATAGAATCTATTTTCAACAAGTTAGGGCTACTCTACATAATGCGAATGTAAATTTAAATTGGTTAAATAACAGATTTAATGCAAGATAGATAGGGACAAATTGACCTGTTCTGTGGCCAGCTCGTTCCCCTTACCTCACGCCACTTGACTTTTGGTTTTGGTGTTACCTTGAAGACTAAGTTTATCTAAACCAGGCTCAGCATGAAAACTGCATTAGAAGAAAAATAATCGAAGTTTGTCGAGAAATGCCTCCAAATATTATACGTCACTTATGGAGTGATTAGAAGGTGCGGGCTGTGTATTCGTCAAGGCGGCAGACAATTTGAACAATATTTGTGATACAGGTTTCACTCTTATTTCAGTGGCATTTGTTCATGAATACGGATTACTTAATTTTTATATTTTACTTTTTCAAGAAATTATTGAATGAATATTAAGTTATGTTACACTGTTGAATTTAGAAAATAATTGTCAACAATATGACATATGATGATATATGATAGAAACAAATACATGCTTCTATTAAGAATAAAAAAGTTGACTATCGCTATCACTGATGGCAAGGATTAAAAAAGTCGGAGACATGTTGTAGAGCATATGAAACCATTCATTTTTTTTTGAATTTTTAAAATCCGCCAAAAAATAACGAAGTTATAGATTGGGGCGTTTTTTACGATACAGTCTGTATAGTAATTCTGTAATTTAAAATACTATACACATATCCATATTCAAGCACCTTTTTTAGTAAATAAGTCAAATGTTTACTTATTTACAATAATTATTTTAATAATATTTTAATTTAATTTTAAGGGCTATGATTACACCATCATAATACAGTTTCTTAAAAATCATTGATTGATCTACAGAGTCAAAAGCCTGGCTTAAAACAATAAAAATTGCAGCAACAGCTTGACGAAACAATTGTTATGTGTTGACAAGATAATAGTAGTAATGTTATATAGTGTTTTAATTTCAATTTCCATTTTTAACCTCCACTGCAAACAGAGGGGTATTATAAGTTTTAAGTGTTTATTTGTGGGTCTGTCTGTGGCATGGTCGCGCCCAACGGATGAATCAATTTTTCATTAGTTTTGTTTGTCTGAAAGCTGTCGATCGAGAGTATTCTTAGCTAGTTCTCTCAAATTAAGTTTAATGTGTGTATCTTCTAATACAAAATGGACGAGTACACTGTACAATAGCTTGTTAATCAAATGCTGACAGTTTTGGAATATTTGGATTTACCATTGCAGATCCAGCAAAATAAGTTTTGATGCACCAACTTCAAAAGTAAGTACCTGTATCAGTGGAATTAATATTATTTTGTATTTTGGTAAAAGTCATGGTTAACAATCAACAGAATGTCCCTTTGAATATTTTATTGCCTGTGCACCGTTGAACAATTAAAGTTATCAAATATATGAGACATTCCATATTTTTAGGATAGTTCTGACTTGAAATATATTTATTTACCTTCAGTCAGGTATTAATCCTAGTACATTATTATGAAATATTTATAGACAATAATCAATAAGTACCTATTCTATAATAAGTATACAAATATAGTTGGAATTATCAATTTTTTTCTAAGTATGTGTCAATAAGTTTTCAAGATAAAAAAAGTAATAATTTATATAGTTATTCCAACAGTTAACGATCAGGAAGAATGCGACCTTTGAGGTCTCCACTATGAAATTCGCTGGAGACCTTCTTCAAGCTGTATAAGTATAATCGATCATGCTAAAAAAATATGACAAGCACGTGACAAAATTCTAGGATTGTGTACGATAATATATGGTATAAACTCAATAGAAATTAGCCGACGGCCTGTGGAAACTAATTTTTTGATAAATTCACAGTTTTTCTTAGGTTAAAAATAACTTTTGATAAATTGATAACAGTGCTAGAAATTGGACAAATCAGTCAAAAAAACTTTATTAACATTTACTTATTAGATCGCCATTTCTAGTCATCCTATCAATCACGATCAATAATGAACTTTAGCTTAGACTGGTACAAGTGGTACAGGATAATCTTGAATTAATCAATTCCACTTGCCATGTGTTTATATCCACCCGCTATAAGTGTTCAATGCATCGCTCATATTAGTTTCCACCGTCGGTGATACGCTTTAGATTGATACTAGTATGAGTTCAAAATAAGGATTGATTATCAGATACGGCGCTCTGCGGCAAACTGAACATAGGCCTTGAAATCATGATATGTGTCTGGGTGACAGGGCCTTGTTTGGTAATCAATCTGATTCAACATTTTATGCAATATTGTGACAATGTGAAATTGTAGCTAGGTATTGCCCTAAAAGTTGTTGACGTTATTCAATCGCGGAAGAGGTGTTTACCCTCGCAGTAGTTGTTGTCAGCACAGTTAGACGTCCTAGCCTAATCTAGTTGTTTAGCAGAGAAACGGCTGCTGTTTTATAAACATCTTGATTATGATGGAATTCATATTCAGAAATATCCTAATATGACTGGTAAAGGATAATCTTTAATATATATATATATATAATAATGGAGATGCTCTACACCTTTGTGCTTTTATTTAGTTGGACACAACCACCACTAGAAGCGGATCACGTGATTTCAAGCTTGTTAGCTTTCATCAGCGCCACATAAGTGGAAGCTGTATCCAACTAAACAAAAGCAACTGGAAGATAGTCGGAATTTACCAGACCTGATCTACCAGTGGGACACATTTCGCGCCACCTAGGTATCGAGAGCCTAATTACGTTTAACGTAAGGATATATGTAATTGAAGATTTCTATATTTCATAAATGAAAGAGTATATAATATATAATAATGGAGATGCTCTACACCTTTGTGGTTTTATTTAGTTGGACACAACCACCACTAGAAGCGGATCACGTGATTTCAAGCTTATTAGCTTTCATCAGCGCGACATAAGTGGAAGCTGTATCCAACTAAAACAAAAGCAACTGGAAGATAGTCGGAATTTACCAGACCTGATCTACCAGTGGGATACATTTCGCGCCACCTAGGTATCGAGAGCCTAATTACGTTTAACGTAAGGATATATGTAATTGAAGATTTCTATATTTCATAAATGAAAGAGTATATAATATATAATAACGGAGATGCTCTACACCTTTGTGCTTTTATTTAGTTGGACACAACCACCACTAGAAGCGGATCACGTGATTTCAAGCTTGTTAGCTTTCATCAGCGCCACATAAGTGGAAGCTGTATCCAACTAAACAAAAGCAACTGGAAGATAGTCGGAATTTACCAGACCTGATCTACCAGTGGGACACATTTCGCGCCACCTAGGTATCGAGAGCCTAATTACGTTTAACGTAAGGATAAATGTAATTTAAGATTTCTATATTTCATAAATGAAAGAGTATATAATATATAATAATGGAGATGCTCTACACCTTTGTGCTTTTATTTAGTGTAAATAGTAAATTCCGACTATCTTCCAGTTGCTTTTGTTTAGTTGGATACAGCTTCCACTTATGTGGCGCTGATGAAAGCTAACAAGCTTGAAATCACGTGATCCGCTTCTAGTGGTGGTTGTGTCCAACTAAATAAAAGCACAAAGGTGTAGAGCATCTCCATTATTATATATTATATATTCTTTCATTTATGAAATATAGAAATCTTCAATTATATATATATATATATATATATATATATATATATATATATATATATATATATATATATATATATATTTATAATAGAATTATTATTATTTTATACTTTTCAGTGCACTAATTGATAACGTCGGTCCAATTTTTTGTAAAAAATATTTATTTCACACTTTTGAGTGCAACATTAGTCACTAATACCAATAAAGATAGTACTTATCCTATTGCCCACGTATATTCTTTGCTTGTAGTTGTTATTATTGAGATCTCAAAACATCGCTTAAGCATTTTAGTTGTTACCATTTTAACACCGATTTAACTCGAAAACCGTAACTCTAAGGATAAAATGTTCATTATAATTTTGCTACAAATAATTGTGTCTTTCATATACTGTAAACAAATTTTCAATTTTCGACAGAAATCGCCCTCTCCACGTAGCAAATTTTCAATTTTCGATAAAATTTGCCCCCTCCACCCCCTTCTGGGGCGGTTTTCGGAGGGAACGAGATGTCAAAAATCATTAAATACGGAGACCTCCTCCGTTCGGGGTTCGTCGGGCAAAAAGAGATACGTGATTGAATCGACTACAATTTTAAAACATTGTAAAAGATGGCCAACTTCCGTTTATACCGAAAACTGACCATCACTTCGTTGTTTTAAATAGAACACCCTGTATTTTTTACGTTTTCAAATTCCTTCTGAAAAATAAAGGTCAGTTTGTTAAGCATTTCTTGAGCATAAGTCTGAAGGTTTCGGAGATATTGTCACTTTTCTGAAAAAATGACAATTGTAGCATCCCAGAAAAATGGCAATCACATGAAAAGTATGAGAGATTTTGAAGTACAGTTTTTTGTAATTGATTAAGTTGGAATCGTTCCCTTATTCAAGGTTGATTTAAAAGTTCCAGGACATAGGGTTGCTCTGAAGTTAATTTTTTATTTTAGAAAATTTAAATTAGAGATAACTCGGTTTTATTCAAATAGCATAGTACTAAACAAAAGATATTGATAGATGTGGATTTTAATTCTGTATATAACTGTATATAACTAACTTCCACGTTAAGTATATTTAAGATGTTCTTGGGGATGCAGTCATGTAGTTAATAAAATTCTTTGATTAAAACCGAGCTTTCGAGAATGTTTATTCTCTTCTTCAGGGCAAAAGTCGTGAATTCAGAATAATTTAGCTAAAAACAGGAAAGATTTTATAGCCATCAATTACAAAATTTTGTAATTGATTGCTATTTCCATTCGGTCACTGTCCGAAACAAAATCCCTAGAACCGATCTAATATTTCACTTTGGTTTTTGCGCAAATACCTCCAACGCGATCTTGGTCATTCCATTTGGACACTGTAGTAGGTATTTTGCTAATGTCGATATTCTTTATGCATTTTCAAGCACAACTTCTCTATAAAATATCTTCTGCTTCAAGAAAATTCATTTACAAAACTCAAAACATATATTGAAATGTAATAATAATTTATTCATTTATTTCATCTTTTCTCAGATCAACTAATCAACGCAATCATTTCTACTTAAATGTTCAATCACAATCCAAAAAAAAAAATACATTTACCTATAAAATTACTAAGCAAAAGTCTTTGATGTTAGAGCTAAAATGTCGGTAAAATAGTTACACCTGCTATGGAATTATAGGCCTAAAGCTATGGCAAAAATTGTTAAATTCACGATAATAAGTTTAAAGGACGACCGAAACGTAAAAGCAGGTAATTTATGACAAACTAATAATCTGATATTAATCTACTTCTCTACACTCTATCTATCCTAAACGGTTCCAAAATCATATTGAAAACTACTTCAGTTAGTGTATGATATTATCCTATTATAATTTGCTTTATTTATTCTTATAGGAAAATCATAGCACAGATTTAAGAATTTTCTATTAGATTGAACTGCTTGAACTCTCACATCCCTACATTGCCCGCACTCTACTGCTTAAATCGTCGATTGAGAGAATTTGTTTGCCCACAACACGTTCTGGGTATTACCGAATATGAATACCCTGACACGATTAGGGTAGGTATTTTGATTTTTACACTTCGCGTTCTGAAGATAGATTATTTAATGGAGGGTAGAATTCCACTAAGAAAGTTACTAAGCTACTAAGAACATACATAAACCACGAGTAGGATATCGACTATATTCAAAGCAATATATCTCCGAACTTTGGCTATGCTATAAATCTTGCACAATTCTAAATTAAATTTATAATTTGTTAATATCTTGGCCAAGTCAATAGATCTGAAAGTGTTTTTGAATGAATTCTTTCTTTAGAAATGTCTTCAAATTGTGCGTGGCATGGAGCTACGCGAATTTCATATTTCTCGAGCAGCAAGCCAACTGTTGCGCAAGTATTCATTAGTCTGAAACCTCCTCACTTGATGGCAAATTGATAACATATATACGTCCGATAATATTTAAGTGTATTGTAACGAACTTGGCTTCGGTGATCGGTGCCTTAATGGTGGGCGTGTGCGATTCGTCGGAAGGCGGAGCACCTTAGCGAGTGCGGACGTTGGTGGTACCCGGGTGACCGGGTGGTGTGTTGCATACCGCTATTGCTATTGGTCAGCCATGCATGCCTGGGTCAAGACATATTCCCGAAGCTTCTAGTTACTTCGCGCAAGTTCGGGAGAGCTAGCTTGGCATCGGAAGATGGGTGTTTGAATATAAATTGTACATAGTTGTAAATAGTGAAGTGTAAATATAAATAGTGTTAAGTTAGATAAATAGTGAATATAAATTGTATATAGTTATGGATATTTAGTCTGTGATATAAATACTTAGTGTAGAAATAAATAAACTGTTGTAAATAAATAAATCCCAGTCACTTTTATATGCCCGTTACAGTATATTAGCACCACGGTTATTTTCAAATCGATATTGATAATTATCATTTTGAAATTGTTAAGCTGCTATCAAACTGACAAGTTCCAGTTTGGTAGTGCTTTTTCTCATTTTGATAATGATTAGTCATATTCTGAAGTGGAAAAGCCGTAGAATTTACTACAAAGAAGTGAATTCTCTAAGATTTTATTATTTGTATTGATAACTACTATTCCTTCGAGCCAAACAGACCCTTGAATATTCACACTCAAAAAGTTCCTTGAATTGAATTATCATCAAATAATAAATGGAACATGGTGATATTTAAATGTATTTTATGTTTCTCTTTAGTTTTCTTTGAAGTAAATTCTGAGAAATTTTACTATATTTAGGTACTCTGTTATATTGGTATAATATAGATACCTATATGTAGTTAAACATTCGTCATATTATTAGAAAGTACAGTACTTATACCAATTCCTTTCCATGAATCAAATTAAGATACCTATGAGAAGCAAATCATCATAGGTTAATTTGATTTGAATAAAACTGGAATGAATTGGAGCAGGTTGAATGTCTTTCTGTTTTCTCTTGGACACCAAAAGATACTAGATTAGGGAAATTACATTCATATATTATATCTATGTGCATTATATGTATGATTATAGTAAGCATAGAAGTTTGGTACATACGAAAGTTATTCAGTCGTCACGGTTATTTGAATATAATTGTTATAATAATGCAAGTGGAAGGAAATTGTAAATCTCTTGCGAGATTTTTTCACCCTGTTTATTAAATTAATTCAACCACATGTGCAGAAATAATGATTAGAGAAATCTCCTTTCACGACAAAAGTCATAGCTATCATAACGTAGGTACAAATAGTTTTTGATATTATTATCTTTACTTTAGGTTTACTTATGATATCGAAAACAACAACAATAAAACGTTTGCAGTAATGAGTCTAAGGTATCTATATATGTCATCCTCATGTAAGCCTTGGAATTTTGGCAACACAAAAACTAAGCCGTACAACTTACAAAGAGATTTATTTTTATAAACATCAGCATCCCTCCTTCGATACAAATTATACCTACCTATCCTTATTAGCCTTTTCCTGAAAGATGTGAAGATATCTAATGCTTAGTACTAAAAAGTACGAAATAATATTAATTCTACTGGTGCTGGTACTTTTGACTTCACAAGCACCAGCACCAATAGAATTAATATTATTTCGTACTTTTCAGTGCAGCAACTAATAACGTCGGTTAAATTTTTTGTAAAAATTATTTATTTCACACTTTTGAGTGTAATATTAGTCACGAAAATCGTTGAACGTTTGCTAATACCACTAATATCCTATAACCCACTTATATTCTTTGCTTGTCCTTGTTACTATTATTATGTAGAGATCTCAGAACATCGCTGCGTAAATACGTAGACGTATTTTTTATTTAAACATTTTACCACCGCTCTTTCTCGAAAACCGTAACTCTAAGGAAAAAATGTTCATTATAAATGTTGTTTCATGTCGTGTTCACAAATTTTCAATTTTTGAAAGAAATCGCCCTCTCCACATAGCGAAAAGGCATATATTTAAGAATTTAACATGCAGATTTTCGATTTTCGAGAAAATTTGACCCCAACACCCCCTTCGGGGGCGGTTTTCGGAAGGAAGGGTATTTCGGATTTGCGTTTTTATGAATAAGGGACCATTTCTCAAACCTCCTCTTTCAAATGAATCAAAAATCATCAAAATCAGAGTACGATGACTATATGAAACTCGCGAACGAACCAAAAAAAAAGCATACAGTCGAATTGTATACCTCCTCCGTTCGGGGTTCGTCGGTCAAAAAATAACAGTATTTGCTAGAGCAATCGCCATTTTTCAGCTGTTAATAGACGCCGTCGCTTCGCATTACCTACGCCGCTGAGAAATAGTCCCAATCTTTATTTATTTATTTTAGAACAGCTATATGAACTTGAAATATAGCCTATGTCACCCAGGCAAATAAAGATAATTCATATTTTTTTGAAATTGAAATCGGTTAAGTAGTTTTCTAGATTTTTGTGGTTATACGATAAGTTGTTACTCGTATATTAAATATAAATACAACATAAGCACAACGTTTTGAAATTCCATACACAATAAGTTGTTAATTATACAATTAATATCCTACAATTTTAATCTCTTATAAATTACGCTGCCCCATGTTGAAAATTCTAATGATACGATGATTGATTAAAGTTTTCCAGGCTTGTTTTTCCAAAAAAACTACTTTGACGCAATTTTCTTGGATTTTATTTTTTCAATTTTGTGAAAAAGTATTCTCAACAAAGTCAACCTTGACCTTTACTGCTACGCCAAAGATGACATAGCTCCGCTGTATATCGTGTTCCCATTTCATAAGCCTACATGTCCAGCTGCATGTCTCTATTCTGTAAATATCACCATATTATTAGGTAATCATTCACTCTCTTACATACACGAAAACATCTTCATCATTGTTTACCTTTCAAATAGTTTGCCATTAGCCTCCAACCTAAATTTAAATAGATGATGACGTCTTTATAACCTACAGGAGTACCTACTACGTACCTACTATGAAAGATAATTTCAACAAAAAAAGACGAGACCTTTGTAGAATGTAAATACTTCTCATATGTATATACACATAAAAGTGTATCCTTGTATCGTCATATACATATTTACTATATGTGCCATCAGTATTTGAGGACATGTCACAGCAATTACATGAAATGTGATGAAGGGTTTGAAAATATTTACTCATTATATCAAGACACGGATGTCGGGTGTATTTTCTTCATGAACTAAAAGAAAACAACTTGTAAAGCTACAGATAAAATAAGTATCTGCATTTTGAAGCAATGGTCATGTAACACCGACTTCAAAAAAAGAAGGTATACAATGCGGTTGGAAGATTGCTTTTTTATATTTTTTTTATGGCTGTTCACGCGTTTCGCATAGTAAACGTACTCCGATTTAGAAGATTTTTGTTTAATTTGAAAAAGGAGAGTTGAGAAATGGTCCCATATTGAGGAAAATAAAATCCAAAATCTCCTTCCCTCCAAAAACCGCCCCAAAGGGGGTGGAGGGGGCAATTTTTCCCAAAAATTGAAAATCCGAGATGACAGAATTAAAGAAAATTCCATATCCGGAAATGTTTAAATTGGACATTTTTGAAAATAATCATACGTTTCCGCGCGACAGTCTGAAATATGTGTTTCAGCTATGTGGAAGGGGCGAATTTTTCCGAAAATCGAAAATTCGAGATTTGAAAATAAGAAAGGGGACCATATCCGGAAACATTTAAATTGAACATTTTTTCAAAAGAGTTACGGTTTCCGAATTTCGAAATGGTAAAGTCTGAAATATGTGATATGCGTATTTTCGCTAGTACAAGCTACATACAACTTTTTGGGTATTAGTGAACGTTCAAAAATTTTCATGACTAATTTTATACTCAAAAATGTGAAATAAATATTTTTTACAAAAAATTGGACCGACTTTATCAGTTGTTGCACTGAAAAATACAAAATAATATTAATTCTATTGGTGCTGGTTCTTTTGGAGTTGGTGCCTACAACTACAAACTACAACGGCACAACTTCAAAATTTCCAGCACCAATAGAATTAATATTATTTTGTATTTTTCAGTGCAACAACTGATAAAGTCGGTCCAATTTTTTGTAAAAAATATTTATTTTAGTTTTATTTGTTGTAGGTTTCAAATTAGTAGGTGGTACATAAGTACACTTGAATGTCGAGAAAAAGTTGTATCATTTACATTAATTCCTAGAATCGATCTAGCAGGTGATTTCAAGGCCCCGAGGGCCTCGAGTATTCAGTTTTCAGCTTTGTAAGGCAGCTAAAATGTATTCGCAATAAAATGAGTCCGTACTTGTGCTTGGTTTTTTTCATTTATTGACCGACAAACCCAAACGGAGGAATTAAATTCGACTGTCTGCTTTTTTGGTTTGTGCGTGCGGTGTATGTAGTAAACGTGCTTTGATGATTTTTAATTCATATGAAAGAGGAGACTTGAGAAATCGTCCCATATTCGTAAAAACTCAAATACGAAATTTCCTTTCTCTCCAAAAAGTGGTTGAAGGGGATTTTTTTCCAAAAATTGAAAGTCCGAGACGACAGAATTAAAGATAGGACAATAATTGGACAGGTTTAAATTTTTTTTTTTCAATAGAGTAACGGTTTTCGAGTTACAGCGATGTTAAAATCTCAAATATGTGTATTATCGATATGTGGATTTCTTTCAAATATTGAAATTCTGTGGCAACCAAATTAAAAACCAGATTATTTGTAGCAACATTAATTTTGACATTTTTTTCCATAGAGTTACGGTTTTCGACTTCGACTTTCGACAGCGGTGGTGAAGTCTAAAATATGCGTATTTTCGACGTTTTTGAGTTCTCAGAATAATAGCAAGTACAAACTAAGCCTTATACATGGGTAATAGGATAAGTACTATCTTTTTTGGTAGTGAAGGTTCAATGATTTTCGTGACTAATGTTACACTCAAAAATGTGAAATAAAATTTTTTTACAAAAAATTGGACCGACTGCAGTAACAAAACTTCAAAAGTACCAACACCAATAGAAATCATATGATTTTGTATTTTTCAGTGCACCAACTAATAACGTCAGTGCAATTTTTTGTAAAAAATATTTATTTTAAAATTATATCTATAAAATGTTTTGAGATACGTAACTAATGTTTTGTAAATTTAATTTATTTTAGAGTTTATCAAAATATAATGAAAGTAATGACACATTTATTTAAACCAAAATATAATAAAACGGGATTGATTTGAATCAGTTGCTTAGTATTTCTCCGTTCACATTGATCTTTCAAAATATTTGACATAGGTAAATAAAAATAATATTACAAACTTTTATTGTAATTGATAATTAAAGGTAACATCAAAGTCAAATTTATATATTACAGTTAAAGACGTGAACTCGAAGAGGACCTGAATAGCAAGCCAATGACGTAATTTTCATATTACATTTCCATTGACATCATTGGCAGTATGAGAATTACCTTTTTACTAGATCAAAGGGGGAGTTTAATATATTTTTTTAAATAATCACATCATGGACCAGTTATTACAATTTTATTTGAACATTGTTGTTCATACAATTAAATATTTATTTCGCACTCAAGACACAAAACAGCGTTATTTAAAAAAAGTTTATTATTACGAAATATTGATTTAGTATTAGAAAAAATATACTATTAAAGTATATCCAGTTGAACTCTGAATTTGAGATTGAAGAAGAATAGGTTTAGAAACTATTAGTTCTTGGGAATAGTCTATTTTAATGGCAATCATTGCAAAGCTTCAACAAATTAATTGATAACATTACCGTTCTTATTTTTGAATTCAGTAATGTTTCGCCTCCATGGACGAGATTAAAAAATATCAAATAGCTCTTCGTTTGTGATGTAATACAATATTTTATTAGTATTATCCTTTACCGACCGTGTTAAACTATCTTCACCATTTTTTGATGATCGATTATTTTTAAAGGTTGTTGAATAGTCAAGTGGACAAATGTAGTCAGTTGCTGCTTAACATGATACTTCAACCTGGAATCTAAATAAGAATAATAAATTATTTCGCCTATAACCAATACTGTATCTTACTAAAACTTCTATTTCCATTAGAGAAGCATAAGAAAAAATGCGGCCATAGCTGTAAATCTTGGGAAACTACAGGTACTATACGACCTTGCTTTGCTGGAATAAATTGACGTTTATTTATTGGGAAAATTAAAATTTGTAATGCATTGCAAACTACGTAATTATATGGGTAAGTCCGATTCAACTTCAAATTACATTCAATTAATTATTGTTGAGTACTGCCTGCGTGTATAAACACATAGAATTTGTTTATGTTGAAGTAAACATTATTTGCTGCAACAAGTAGGTTTGGAATACGGTAATGTTGATAAAAAATGTCAATTTTGTTATTACGTGACCTTATGATGAGACTGTTAAACATAACAGAGCGTAAAGTTATGAATTTGAAAAAAAAATAGATAAAATTCAGCTCGGTAGGACTATTGAGGTACACACCATTGATTTCTCAGTAGTTTTTTTACTATTTTTATTAGATATATTGTACATATGTTTATAGCATACGCCTTTGCCATGCCTGTCTATCTTGTCAATCGTTGTTTACTAAATTTGTTTCTCACATTGCCTTAATAATCCTTTGTTTACATGCTCTAGGTAGTGTACCGCGCTTTCTTTTTCCTTCTTCCATTCGTTTTACGTATTCATATCATATTAGTTGTTTCTTTTGTACCTGCTCTAAGGCCGTTTTGCTCTTCGGATTCATATGGTCGATAATCGTCGAAGATGATCTCCTTTATTATTTTTCCATCTAGCCTAATAGTGTACTGATCATCGTCTTGCACCTTACCTTCTTTCTTAATTCCCTTCTTTACATGTTTTTGGTACTGGTTTACCGTTTAGATTTAATACTATTTATAAATGTCCATGTTTTTCAGGATTATCGTCCCCCTACGTAGGTATCCAGTTCTTGGGATTTGTTATCCCAGCTCTGGTTTTTAGTATGTATCACAGCGGCTTTAAATCTAGACACAACTTTTCTTTATTATTTCCTACGTTCTTCCTCTTTGGTATTCAACCATATTTGATATAATTGTTGGTTCTGTTCTCTCATGTCCTGCAGTTTATCATTCCACCAATAATTTTATGTTCTTTTCATGTACTCTCTTTCATTAGAGTCTCAAGATTGTATTATGGTATTTTAACGTCCTTTAGTTCATTGTTAGTTTGTATTTGATTCTGTTAGTGTTTATTGCTTCCTATTAGATATTAGGCATTATTAATTCTGCGGATCTATACACCTACGCTGAAATAGTACTTTTTTATCATTGCTTTATTATTTGATAGGCTATTACTGATCTTAGGTTTCTATTATTTTGCCTTCATGTATTACTTTATTTTTTAAATAATAATAGAAAAGGATATGGTACAAATGATCACCTACAAACTACTAAAATCTTGATCGAAAAATATGTAGAATACAATAAGCTGCTAGTGCTGACATTTGTAGACTACCACGAAACTTTTGATTTGGTAGAGTTCAAAAGAATATTGACAGCAATGAAACAATGTCTAAAAGACTACAGATATATGTACATCACTGATGAGAAATATATCCAAGAAAGAAAAATAGCGAGAAATTCGGTTTGGGACGAGTAGTGTGACATGGAAACAATATCTCAATAAAACTTCTACAGCAGCCCTGGAATTTTTTTTAAAGATAATTGTAAGAAACGGGAATTAATATTAACGGAAAGAAACTCAGCTACCTTAGATTTGCTGACAATAATGTACTGATCACGGTCAACCTCAAAGACTCATATGAAAAGGCAGGACCGAATAGATATACGGATCTGAAACTCTGACATTGACCAATAAATTGAGAACAACACAACGTGCTTTGTAACGTGCAATATTGGGTATAAGCTTAAACGATCATATACCAAATGCGCTAGTCCGACAGTGACCTAAGGTCCAAGACTTTATAGAGAAGATAGCCATCATAAAGTGGAATTGGGCCGGCCATTTGGTCAGGATTCACGATGGGCGGTGGACAAAGCGGATCTTAGAGTGGAGACCTAGAGTCTCAACTAGAAGCTGAGGAAAACCACCAACTAGAAACTGGATACAGAGAGCTCAGAACAGGCTGGACTGGAAAGGATTAAGGGAGGCCTATGTCCAGCAGTGGACTCAAGCGGTACTATGATGGTGATGGATCATTCATTATCATCAGTTTATTACGTTTGCAAATACATTTCTTTCTCCTATATTCGTGCATTTTCGTCCATACTATTGTCTATCATTCTTTCACTTACTGCTTCCCAGCTCGATATGTTCTTCTTATACTTTACCTGTAAGAGAAGCTCTTTATTCAAGAAAAAAACCAAAAAGAAAATGGACATGGTCAAGTTCAGATGGAATCACAAATAATAAAATTGATATTATTCATATTAGCAAACACAAGAGAAATAGTACAAAATGTCAGCGTCATAAACCAACTCTCAGTAGCAAAGAAGACTGTCTATTGGAGTTGTGCAAAACGCGCCAGATATAATAAGGAGTGCGTTATTCTGGATTGTATTTAACACTTTGAAAGAAAATGCAGCCATATCTAATTTTGAGCGAATCAACTTTCTATATAATGTAACTACTGTGCTATCTGCACACTATTGTTTGTTTGTGAGGCATTTTATAAGATTCAATCATTTTTGGCATGTTACTGACAGATATTGAGATTGATTAGTTCCAATTATTTTATTTCGGTATTATAGGCAGTATAATTTGATCTTTAAGGTTCGGAATAGGCAGATTCTGAATTTTGTTGTTTTTTTTCGAGAAAACTATGCTTTTGGTTTTACAGCTGATAATCTGAAACCATTCTTTGTGGACCATGTATCTAATTTATTTTGAGTTCTTGCTATGAGTAGACCAGCCATACTTTGCAAATTTTTGCCTTTCATGAATATTATAAGATCATTTGCTTGCATGTGCGTTGATGAGATTCATCGTAACTAGATTCTCTTCATCGTTCCCTTTGGAAGCTAGGAGTTCACTTTCATAGTTTTGGTCATTTGACATTCTACTGATGTTGTTGGCTAACACTTAGATAAATCATTACAGTTAGTTGTTGATTTTCTTTGTGTTTTAAGCTCCTGAATGCCGAATTGTGACTTTGATCCTGTTATTTTCTTAATTCTTTTCTCATAGTTTCTGGATACCTTGTCGCCTTTTCTTTTTTTTCAGAGTTTTATGTCTTTTAACTTCTTGTAGAATGTATTCTAACTGTGGTCTAATTCCATGTTCCACAAATCAAAGTCCATTATGGAAGTCATTGTCTTTTGCTCTGAGACCATCCTTTTCCGAGGCTTTGCCTTAGGATATTGACTAAATTATTGATTATAATCCTGAGCATTAGTTGCTATTCTACTATGAGTCAAATCCAGGAGTTTAATTTAACATATTAAAGGCTTGACTCTTTTTTGGCCTTAAAATTTTCTAGGGGTACTTAAAGATGGTTTTCTGCGTATTAGAATATAGATAATGATGAATGTAATTGATCTTTGTATACAAAACTTTGGTAAAGAACTTGACAAATCATTGAGAATTTATCAAAATTGCCCATTTATCGAAAAAAAATGATAATAGCTCTGGTAAGCATCTACATATTGTTGAGGTGTGATACAAAAGTGTCCAGAAGATTCTCGGCGACGAGCGACCTTAATGTATAGGTTGGGCACCTGGTAATTATAAATTAAAAGTATAAAGAATAGAGTACATAGACAAGAGATCTGTACCTAAATAGATTTTTTTTCAATACTCAAGCTCATTATAATATTAAGAAACAATATATACCCATTATTTTCTATAATCGCTTCTGATTATTTATTTTTTTAACAAGTAGCAACCAATTATCAAACGAAACTAGCTTCTAGTATCTAATTCTACGTTCAAATCTGATAAATCTACAAAATATGTATACTTATTGACTTATTACTTTCTGTCATCACCTTTTTATTCAATTAATGAAACAGCAACAGACAAATACATTCTTGAAAGAACCAATTGTGACTTCTATGATACTCAAAGTTCATTATCTATATTTTACAATTTTGATCAAATATACTAAAATTTCAACATAACCTTGAAAGCAGCACAAAACTCGACTGTGGTTATTTTCCACACAAACCAGAGTGTTACGTGACACCTCGGAAAATATTTATGGGATCTCTTAAAATATAAGAACTATAATTTGGCCCACTGTGTAGGTATGTATTTCAGAAATATTGCATAAATCTAACAAAATGTTTCTCAACTAATCTTAATGTTCCAATCATAGAGAAGAATTTGAAGTTGGTATCAAAATCAAGAGTCATCTATCTACCTAGCACTACTATCTTGCACATTGCACAACTTCCAAATCTTTATGATTCATGAAATATTCCTATATTCCCTTGTACTTCGAGGGACAATATAATACGAGCATTGTTTTGTTATTTTCAATGCATCACCTATAATGAAATCGGTCAATTTTCTAAAATCATAAATAGATTCAATAGATTTGGGATAACAAATCAACCTTATCTGAAACCCTTGGTTATTACAACTATCCTAAATGATAAATCTAGAAATAACGATCGGTATGGTTACGATCAACCCCCTAGAAAAGTCACAAGTCCCTTCATAAATCTATAATTATATACCAACGAAAAATATAATCTCATAATTTAATGGAATGATTATAGCCTATGTTTATGAGATCTTCACGTTTAAAGAAAAGGTCTTTTAGAGTGAGGATATCGCGTACCTATACCAGTAAATTTTTGAAAGGTATAATTTTCATTCTTTTTGAATGGAGGCTGGAAAATAATTAGCTACAAAGTAGAGTTTAGAGGTTAATCTGGATGAGGATGAGTCTAAAAATAATTTTATGATGAATGATAGCAGTACCATGAAGAAAAAACTTTCTCTGTTCAGTTGAAAGTAGAAACGTATAATTACGAATATTTTTTGAGTTACGGGTCAAATAACTCATATGGAGTTCATACAAGCAATATTCTAAATTATTGATAAAATGTGAATTTAACGGTTCACTATTTTATGAATGGCATTAAAAGTAATTGAGCAAGGTCGATAATAACATCAGAAGTCTCGACCAATTTTTGGTACCATTTACAGCCACTCCCATAAATATAGGCAAAATGATCCGTTCAATTTAGTTATTTTATTTGTACTGTTAATTTTTAAGAGGTGAAGTACCATTTATACGTTGATATACTTTCAGCATCAACTTCAAAAGTACCACTAGGTATTTAACATTAAATTAACATAAAATACCTAACTTATAATTTTGTGGTATTTGAGGGAGACTTAAAAGACATGGTTGATTGCTTTCAACAAAAAAAATGAAAAATACGATACGTGATCGTCGGAAGATACATGATTTACGAAACGTAAAAGCATCGCACCAATGGTTGTACCACATGAAGAGTAAGTAGTTCCCAGTGTTTTACCAGAAATAAAACCTAAATTAAATCAACAGTTTTGATCCCAGTTCTGTTCAGGTATGCTAACAATTTCTTGTGAAGAAAATCTATTAGGTATATCATTAACGTTCTGATTGATATAAATATAAACTTATAAAAAAAATTTATAATCACTTGAATTGGTTTCTTCTATACCAAAACATTTTCACTTTATTCACTTCACTGTATGGAATGAATATAAATAGCAATATCAACAGCTATAAACAAAAATTTGACTTTAACATGTCTGCCATCTATTGTCAGGTACGTATATAAATATGTTAATTATTTATCCTGAAATGTTCTGTTTAGATGGCGCTAACATTAATTAATTTTTAGAAACATAGCACTTCTTAATAACACTCGATATTTCTACCCATCAATTTCTTATACCGGGAGCTTTAAATAAAATCGATTTTCAAAGAGTAAACTCCAATAAATTCTAAAAATACAGAATTCGTTATTGCGTTTCGTAATAAATTTAGATTCAGATGATTTTTTCAATAACCCTAGTCACTACATTCGATTATTGGAGATTTTCTCAGTCACCACTAATTCTCAGATTATAAAATTGAGCGAGATATTATTTATGCGTTTCAATGAGAAAAAGTTGGATGATGAATGCGGCTGTATAGGGTTTCGGAAAATCTGCGAATAAAGTTTGCAAAGTTGAATATGCAGTTGTAGAGAAGCCTTCTTCTCCAAATAGAAAACATAATGCTTTTTTAACTCTTGATTTTACTACTCATCAAATTGTTGTTTTAATGAAATCTATTCCTAACGAGTAAACTCCAAAAAAATTGGTAAAAATACGGTCAACTACCTATTCCACTTCTATTTCGAATTGCAGCTCGTATTTTTGTAACAAAATCCCGATCTGCATTTGAAAAATAATTATTGCATAAGTTTATTGTAGCCACGATTTTTTTAATTTCTGTTGATAATTCTTTTGCCTTTATTAGAAAGCCTCTAGAATATTTGATAAATTTTGTCTAGTCTATTCACCCATTGCGATAAGTATGTACATTTTTATTACTATTATTATTTGACGCAGGGGTGCCGAAGCGAGTACTTAGGCCATTCGGCCCATTGTGCCTCTCCCCCTTGCTCCACAGACCTACGGTTCCGCGAGTATCCCGACAACCTCTCAGGATTGTTGCAGGCGGGGTGCGTGTGATGTTGGTCAGATCCGGCCACTTCAGTCTTAGGATGGCCTTAGAAACGTCGGATAGAGCGGGGCATTCTGTGAAGAGATGCTCCACTGTTTCTTCTTCCTCCATGCATGCCCGACATGTCTGGTCATCGGTGACACCCATTGTATGTAGGTGTTTTCTTAGCGCCACATGCCCGGTCCAGATGCTTACAAGTGAGCGTAGTTTGGCCCGGAGCAAAGCTAGGCAGTCTTCGGCTCGTTTCCGGAATGGCTCCGCGATGAAGTTCTTGCTCTGTCGACAGCCCAGAATTGAGTTCCACCTCTGACATTGTCTGAGGTGTGTGTCCTCTTTATTGAGGTTGGCCATGATGTGAGGTATGATGGGTACCGCCGGTTCGGGCCCACACATTGTTCCCGACGAAGCAGTACCCGCCAGCTTACGCCTTGTCATTGTCATTTGTCCCATCGTGTGCTGGCACCCAAGCTAGTTCCACCACATTTTCGTTCGCTAGTTCCGACAGTTCGCGGTAGCAGTTCAGCGCGGTTCTCGCGTCGTACCTGCCTATTTCAAGCGCCTTCAAGGCGTCTTTTCTGTATGTGAAGAAGCATATTAAGTACTTGTCCTAGTACCTTGCTCATGCGGACCTCATTAGCCCCTCGAGCTGGTGCCAATAATTCCGTTTGTAATACGGTGGCATACTTCCCGAACGGTTGTTGTAGAGATAGTTGCAGGTCTTGGCTGAAGATTTCCATGCCTGTACTGTCCCTCTTCTTAGACCCATCAGTGTATACGTCTATTGTCGGCACAGTGCGTGGGTCCGTTTCTTCCCAACAAACATGGTATTTGCATTTGCCTGTATTTTTGGCTAAGGCATCTTTCTCTTTTCTCAAAAGTCTGAAAACAAGGAATTTGCCCTGAGGCTCTTCCTGGATGGCTTCGTGAAAGAGGATCCACCAGGAACCCCAGTCTCGACAGGAGGGCCGGGGATCCAAAGAGTCGCCTTGGTTAGCTCAGGCAGCTCATCTT
Source organism: Crioceris asparagi (assembly GCA_958507055.1). Lineage (NCBI taxonomy): Eukaryota > Metazoa > Arthropoda > Insecta > Coleoptera > Chrysomelidae > Crioceris > Crioceris asparagi. The sequence goes on from OY293830.1 coordinate 63,001,200, forward strand.
CTGGGAGTACGGTCAGTTTACCAGGAAGTCACGTGCAACTTTGTCGGTGCAGGTGATCCTCAGCACTCCAGCTGCGAAGCCACAATGCTTGAAAGTGGGAGCTCCCTGCGCCGTGTCCAGCGCGTTAGCCACAATGTGACTTAGCTGCTCCTTGATAAGGGTTGCCTTTTCCTCGGTGAGGGGGCAGCTTTGGTCTTACCGGTCGACAATGGCCAGCCTGAGATGGCCGGCCAATGCCTCCCTGAAGGACTGCGCCGACGAGGCAACCTTTCTCGGTGCCTGCCTGGCGCGCGTTTGCTCCCCGGCCTTCGCCCTCTTTATAGGACGAGTCCCAGGTGAGGGCGTGTTACCAGGCTGTGTTTTGTTGGGAGAGCTTCTCTGTCCATTCTCTTTCTGCTGCAGCTGCCTTCTTGCTGCCCCTGACAGCTTCTTGTTCTTCGGAGGGTCTTTCGGTACCACTGGTCTGGCCAGATCGCCCGTAGCCCTACCTTGCTGCTCCAAAGTTTTTTGTGTCCATAGATCTTTATTTTATTCATCCCTCGGGCTCCCCACCCGCCACGGAGCCCACACTGGGGACGCTGTATAAGCGCCAGGGCTACCCGAGAGATATAGCACCCGGTACCAGTCCTGCACAGACAGTAGGAGCAGTTGCGAGCAGTACCAGCGCCCCACTCGCCCGCTGCGCGATCCATGCTCCCTAGGGACTCACAGAGCCGGCCCTCTGACGGGACAGCACAGCCGATTGATCAAGGTGGGTTAGTCCTGACCGTCCGTCTCGTGGGACTCAGGTCCAAAGAGGAGTGTTGTCGGACTGCCGGCCTCCCAAGTCCCGGAGCCGGCTCAGCTACCAGGATCCCGTCATCCCACGACACGGATCGCCCTGCACGGCACAAACATAGGCGTGCCACTAAGTACCCGGTAACCTTGCCGCAGCACAGACAAGGACGGGGGGTCGTTCTTGGTCGCTCCTGGGAACTACTTGCCTGCTGATCCTCCCCGGCGAACGCATTCGCCGAAGAGTTCCAGCACGTCTTCCTTTCAGGAACCGTATTGGTCCAGACCGAATACGTATAGTCAGCCTAGGTATCCTCTCGCCCCAAGAGAGCCCTTTTTACTGAGATCCGGATTGTCGAGGATACTCCTTACTAGGGAGTCTAGGGCCTTCTATTTCCAGGAGCTTAAACATCTCCACCAGCGTCAAGGTCCTACAAACCCTTGGAGAGGTGAGTTGTACTTATAACAAGTGTTCGTAGCCACTAAAGCAGTGATTTTGATTACAAATCAAACCCTGCAGAATTGATTGATAAAGATTATATTCCTCTCTGTTTGTGGCTTGTGGTACGGATAACTTTACGAATGAGCTGGCTCGTACGCTCTTTTCTATGAGCTACTACCTATAACAAATTCAGGCCATTTCCAATAGGTAATAAAAACTTCCCTCAAGTACCTACGTAATACAATTATATACCTTTATTGGAATAGATTTCCCCCTTTAGATGTTCAGATAGAATGACTTGTTGGATTTGCATTCATAATTCGTTGCATTCCTATTTTGTAATGAAGAAATAAAGATCAAAACCATTGCTTGTATAGTAGTAGAGTGCAAGGCGCGCTGTAATGTGTCACCCTGTGGGCCTTTCGAGACTAAAATCTGTAATTTACAGGAACGATTGGTATTACCTGGAATAATTTAACACCAAAGTCGTCAAATGATCGTCCTGTGCAAAAAAAAGTTATGCGAAATTTTGTGTTTTTTTACATATGTCGATAGAGCATAAAATTCTGCTTCGGTCTGGAAAATTTTCAAAGTTTCGTTTGTGGCCGTATCGTCCCAAAAAATTAAAATAATTTGGAGAAACAGTGCAATCCCCTATGTTTTGTAACTTTCTGCAGCAGTTTTAATACTTTTTATCATATATCACTCATTATCTCGGAAACCAAGCCTTAAATTAAAAAAATGCTTTCTTTAAAAAATATGGCCACGTTCTTTGCGGTGATAACGGTTCAACATTTATATTTTTAACATAAATAATAACTATGCTTTAACAATAAATATGAAATTAAGGAATTGACCGAATCCATCGTTCTGCTACCAGCATGTCAGACTCTCGATCGTCCTTCCTCGCGTCTCTCACCCTCTTGCCCTAGGTTTGGAGGCGGGATATTCAAAAGTGCTGTTCGTTTCGCTTATTTTACATTAAGCATTCTCCAGTCTGCAATTTTTTTTGCAGGATTATGAATTACATTCTGTATTTTCTCACCTGTTTATTCGCTGTCGCTACTGGAGTCTTCAGGCAAATGTGTTAATGTTGGAATATTTGGCAATGTATTTTTATAAACACAATATTTTGACCCATGTAACGCCAAGAGCCAATGCAATTTTGATTTTCTTGCAGCTACAAGTTTTTGACTGACAATCACCAATGAAATTTTCTTATCAAAATCGATACCTTGTGAAAGGTGCAAATAATTAGTATGTACTTACTAACATCTTGAAGAATTTGCCCCAATGCGCTTTTGTTGGAAGAGGCAAAAAGTTTCTGGTTTGTAGTCAATAAATTTGGGATACTTCGTTAGTTCATATTTAAATATCTGTTGATAATTCCTCTTACCCTTCTCTTGATGCGTCGGTTTAGTGCCACCCATCTTCATTAAATGTATTTTGTAGGTGATTTTTAAAATTCGTCGGTATCAATGATTTCGACAAACGCTCGGAGAGCATCCTCACCGGCCTTCTCAGCATTTAAGAGAGCATTTTCAATTGTTTTATCAAAAATAATGGTTCACTACAGTGTGGCTGAAAATTTTGAACCGACAGAACTTGCAATGTTAGAACAACATTTTTGTCACCAACTTTCCTTCCTGGGCCAGTTTCTATATTTTGACTAAGCTAGTCAGTTTTAATTCCAAAATTGCCGACCATTAACACGATTTCATTGAAACTTATAAAACACATTTCAAGTTCTTTTACACTTTCAGCTTATGGAGAAATCAGTAGTGTTACTAGCCAGATAAGGGTTTCTAGAATATGCTGTTTAAAACTGAAGATGTACGTTTCTTGAAAATTAGAAAAAAAATATTGCTGAAAATCTTATGAAGTACGGAGTAATCTGAAAAGCCACTAAATGTAGGTATTGTGTCACCATCTCTTGTGACTTTCGTAGGCGTTATTATGTCTGATTCGTTAGCCTTCTTTGACTGAACAATGTCTATACGATCTTTAAAATAATTCTTGACACGCATCATTAACTGACGTTTAGACATCTCTCCTCTAAGTTCCACATATCTGTTGTAAATGGCAGTTACTAAAAATCCCTTCCGATTTGTGAAACTCTTTTCCATTTCATCAAATAGCATATTCATAGTAACGTTAATGTGCTCTTGCTTTGTTTGTGCATCCTCTTTGAAAGTTAAGGGAACAGATGCATTTTTTTAACTTTTGAATAAGTTGTTACAAAATATCGGGGATGGTATTTCACCTCCAGTGCAATTAGATCATTGGAACCAATGCGCTTAAGAATCGTAGATCGTAGAGATTCCTTTTGATTTTAATTTATTTTTTTCTTCAATATTTGTTGTTAACTCTTGAGACAGATTCATTATATTAGACCTTTTTTACAAAATATGCATTCTTTATATCAAAGTTGCCTCTTGGATATTCAAAGCGCCTTCATGTCCCTCTTCTGTATGTCACATCTGAATCTGAATATCCCGATCCCGCCGCGAAACCTTTGGAGAGAGGGTGAGAGACGCGAGGGAGGACGATCGAGAGTATGATCTTCGAGCCTGCCGCTTGTAGCAGCGCGATGGATTCGGCCAATATCTTAGTTTTATATTTATTGTTACAGCATGCTTATTATTTACGTCAAAAATATGAATGTTGAACCGTTATCACCGCAAAAAAAGTGGCAATGAGGATTTTTCTAATTTCAGGTTTAGTTTCCGAGATAATGAGTGATATATGATAAAAAGTATTAAAACTGTTGCATTTTTGGTAGGTTGCGAGCCGAGATATTCGCTCTCGAAAGTTACAAAACATGGGGGATTGCACTGTTTTTCCAAATTATTTTAATTTTTTTTGGAAGGTACGGCCACAAACGAAACATTCAAAATTTTTCAGACCGAAGCAAAATTTTATGCTCTATCGACATACGTAAAAAACACAAAATTTCACATAACTTTTTTTTGCACAGGACGATCGTTTGACGACTTTGGGGTTAAATTATTCAAGGTAATACCAATCGATCCTGTAAGTTACAGATGTTAGTCTCGAAAGGCCCACAGAATGATTTTTTAAGCGACTTTCGGGGCTCCGCGCACTACACTATAGGTATATGTACCTACCTACAATGAATGAAAAACGTGGGAGTATACATGAGAAAAAAGAGAACATTCAATCGAATTTTATAACTTCTTCTATTTGAAACAATTTAACAAGGAGTAAGAAGACTATTTATATTTGTAACTGAGAAATTCTGCTGGAGTTTATTATAAGAGCCAATTAGAGCATCGTACGAAGTAGCTACGAGCGTATAAGCGAGTATTTACAAATTATTTACATACACGCATTTCTAGTAGGAAGAAGCGCGTAACGTCTATATTTGAATAGCTCTCTTGACTCTTGAAATAGAAAAGAAAAATAAATAACACATATACACGAGAGTATCATTAAGAGAGGCTGATGTATGTGTATAGTATGTGTACAGCCTTATGTAAACAAAGCGTAAATAACACAGGCACACACATGTGTCATAGATGGACACTTTAATTTACGAAAAGAAGAAGAAAATGAAGCGGAGAAGACACTTTTGTATTTACTCCTCCTAATACGCTTTATAGAAGCTTAAGAAGTGCAAAGTGTTAGCAAAGAAATTTTAAGGTAATTAAAGTCGAGATGAATTGGTATTTGTTCTGTTTACTCTGAGACTAATTTAAATTTACAGAAAGTCAGACTATTTAGTGAAGGATAAAGTAATGTTTCATAACTTATCTCCTTATGATTTCAAAATGAAAGCTTATCTCCAATAAAAGATCTTTCCAAGTTCATGTCGTTATTTGAGTAATACCAAAAATCAAACAAACGCCTGTCTGTTAAATTGATGAGACTAAGATTTTCAATGGCTAGATACTTTCTATCTCGTAAAATATTATACTTATATTATACATCCTTCAAGTAAAACAAAAATCGAAATTGGTTCTTGTTTTTGGGAGCTACAGACGTTAAACTTATAACATCCACGGAATATAAAGGTCGATAACATACAGGAGGTTTTTAGTCGTTATGGATTGATTCGAGTCTGATATACCAGACAGGACACACCAATCTGACGGTACCTAAAAGTATTTTTCCCTCTTCAAAAACCCTCTGTTTGCTTCTGGGGGTTAAGATTAGTAACTTTCTCTTAAATCCACTAGATGATCCATAGAAAAGAAAAAAATATCTCACTTCAATTGTTTCTAGAGTAAATGTCGCATTATTTTTACAAATATATCTTCCTAATCTAGTAAATAATTTGCGCAGAAAAATAGTATCAGCTTGATCCCTAATATTGATGGATTCAGAAAATGCCATTGAAAAAGTGCCATTCAAATATGGAAACATATTTTCGCATGTCTTTACTTTAATTATCTGAAATTCATCAATACTGTAACATCTCTCGTCCCTTCTTGAAGTAGAAATATTTTATTGATTAACACAAACCTAAATTAGTGTAACCTTCCGCCATTAAATAACATCAACGAATTTTTGGACAATACGTACAATTTATTACATTATCACAATATTGCATAAATGTTCAATCAGATTGATTACCAAACAGGCACCGCAGCCCAGACAAATATAATGATTTCAAGGTTGTTGCCTATCTTTAGATTGTCGCAGAGCGTCGAGCCGTGTCTGATAATCAATCCTTATTTTGAACACATGCTTATATACCACTGACGGCGTAGACCAATATAGGTGATATATTGAACACGTATAGTGGGTGGATATAAACACCCGGCAAGTGGAATTGATTAATTCGCTATTATCCTGTATCAATCATATTATGATATTTCTGAATATAAATTCAATTCAATAATCAAGATGATTATATAACATCAACAATTTTCTGGTGAATAACTAGATTAGGCTAGGACGTGCCGACTAGGGTTTCATCGACGAGAAATCTTGTCTCGAAGGAAATTTCTCGTACGAGAAATTAACGAGCTCTCGTCTTGATGTTGATGTTTTTCTTGAAGACAAGTTCTCGATCTCGATTCGAGATTCTCGAAAACAAATACGACCTAAATGTTATTAAAAATATTATACATGTGTATTGTGTATCTGCTACGCCGAATTTGTGTAGTTGCCGATTTCATGAATTGAGCAGTTGCCGAATTCTCGAAATACGCAACACAAACACAGTTGCTCATTTCATGTAACAGGCAAAATATTGCCCAATACGTGTACTAGGCACATAAACTTTGCCGATTACTTAAAATAGGCAACCAAATAGAGATTTTAAAACTATAGATTATGTTTATCATATTTGTTATTTTTTACTGCGATGTATACTATAAAATATCTACTTCTATAATACATTTTTTTTGTAAATTTGAAATATAAAAATGGAATGAGGAATACGAAAAAAAAGGACAAGGCGACCCAGGCAATCTCATTGGAGTAGTTATGGCAGAAAAAGAAGAGAAATTTAGAATTGGTACAAAACATGGCATTGTAGAAACCTGCTCTGCAGCAGACAAAATTTTAAAAACTAAAATTAAACGAAGTTCCTAATTTCGATAAGAATATTATAATACTTGTTTATAAAGATTCGGTTGGTTCTGGACAGGGGTATAAGAGATGCAATTGTAACAAAATGTGCAAATCGAAGATGTGCAAATGTTTAAAAAAATAATTAGTACTTATGTAATCCAGCTTATCATGCTGAAAGAAGTTGTAATAATACTTAGTTTATTATATAAAAATGTACCTCACTTTAAAAATTAATGCCTATGTATGTATGTAATAAATTTTTCATTTTTCTAATAACATGTTTGAAACACCATATAATATTTTAGCTGCAGTTTATGCCTGTTTCTTGAAATAGATGCCTATTACATGAAATGAGTAACTGTGTTGCCTATTCCGCGAATTCGGCAAAAAACTGCTCAATTAAAGAACTCGGCGTAGCATACGTTCCTACCTATAAAACAAAATGTAGGCAACATTTTTTGAATTAAAAAATTACTTTTAAATACAATGCTATATGCTATGAACTAAATGCCACGTATATCAAAAAAACCGCCGACAATTGTCCCGAAAAAAAAAAGTTGCAAGAAGTGTAAATTACACGATTTCTTTATTTTTTTATTCAAACTTTTATTCATGCAAAAATGGTGTCATTAGACTTTGGAAGTAATATATAAACTTGAAGTAATATTTTCGAAGAATACAATAATAGGAATAAGGTTAAATTTATGGCACTTTAGGGCAGACTGACCGATCAGTGTCGTGTCAATTAATTTCTAAATTAAGTATTAATAATTACGTTTTAATTCTTTTTAATAAAGAATCATAAGATAGCATTGTACCAGACACTAAAATATCTTTGAAATTATGTGAAGAAAATATTTTTTTTTTAGTTTACAAGCTAGTTCAGTGCCTGCAGAAAGACTTTTCAAGAGCAAGAGATTAACAGGGGAATCGGCTCAATTTTTACTGTTTGAATTCTTGGCTGTGTAACAAAGATTTTACGAGTGTCTAAATAATAATTTTCTCCTCTGTTACTGATACTTTTTATTATTAAAAAAATATGTTATCTATATTTTTCTTATGTCTATTATTATTTTTCTCATGTTTTGTTCATTTTTAAATGTTTAAAGTTAATTTTTGTGTTTAATAAATAGTTTAAGTTTTTCTTAAGAATTTGAAAATATTTATTTTTACCTTTGATATTTGCTTTGTTATATTTGCAATTTTGTTATGCTTTGTTAATTTTATAATGTTTAAAATAAATTAAATCTATGTCCTAACATAGTTTTTTATTTTCGCTTTTAAGACCTAATAAGAGCTGTGATCTATTGTAGCACCTGCATTTTTCCGAGATCGAGAAATCTCGAAAAAGATTCTCGATCTCGTCTTGAAATCGAGACGAGATGAGAAATCTCGAATTTCGTTACTCGTGAAAGCCTAACAACAACTACTGCGAGGGCAATTGGGTCAATGAATAACAATGTGAAATTGTAGGGATTGCCCTGACATTTGTTGACATTATTCAATGGAGGAAGGGGGGAGAAATATATACTATATGATAAAAGAGATTTTTTATAAAGATAAGTTCAAAATTTTTGTAAAAATCGATCGTACAAATATCTCGACAAGTTCGTTAACGGGAAGGAGTTTACAATTCATTTGTATGTTCTACTGTTTTGCATAGTAAACGTGTAACGATTTTGATGATTTTTGTTCTCTGGATAAAGGAGTGCTGAGAGATGGTCCCATATATATTTTGTCCTTCATTGTTGGGGCACAGAAAAATATAAAATATATGATGTTAATTCTATTGATGCTGGTACCTACTGGGTGTCAAATTTCTTCTATTTACCTACAATTAAACCACTTCAAAACTAACAGCATCAATAGAATGAGTAATAACTGTTTTTTTCTGTACACCAATTAATCTCGGTCTTTTAGGTATACATTTCAATAAAATAAGTGAAAATTGAACAATTTTGTGTTCAAATACTTAGCTTAATAGCTTACGAGTATTTGTGATTTTAAATTTAATAGAAAAAATAAGTCATCTGGTTGAAATAATACTCGTTAAACTTAATGCAATTGAATTTTAGGACAAAACAGCTTGGTTCCTGTTATTAATAGGTAAATACAATTATCATTCAGCAATTTTTAGATTTATTTTCACAAATTAACAAACAAATTTAATGGAATCTGGACAGGACAACGTTTGTTGGGTCAGCTTGCAAATAACAAATATGGAAACTCATTGTTGGAAGATAGATAATTATTATAACACTTCGCATAATACATCATTCAATGAAAGATAGTAAACCGCAAAAAAGTGAAGGAATGTCTGGAAATTTGACCGTCCATTGTCTAGCCGTAGAATGGATCCAATATGAAACAACCCCGCCCATGTTCTTTATATAATAGGTTCACAAAAGAAAAAGTATTTTCTGACCCATCCAACGTCAACAACATCGACGTTCCTTATTTCATTGTCCAAGCGACTCTTCTTCTTTTTCCACATCAGCAGTCAGTGACAGAGCGAGAAGGACATATATACTATCCACCAGTTCATCAAAAAAACATTAAAACTTGTACCTCACGCTGTGAAACAGGTCCTTGTCAAAGGACCTCTCAAAAATCGTTAAATGACTCCCTATTATTGAACTTCTTTTAAACATCTGAGACATGGAAAAGTACAAGACGACGTTTCTCGCCTTAATTTGGATTAATGATTTTATATAAAATATAATATTGTAGTAGAAGCAGAAAAACATGTATGGAATGCGGTTGGATTCCCAGGAATTTTGGACATTGATATTATCTGAACACAGTGCAGTCGGATATTTTTATATACAATATTGGGACTGCATTCTAAAATATATATATTTTACTGAAGCTAGGACCGATATCAATAATATGTATTTTGTGCGCTAAAAAATACAATTATTATATTATTTGGATTGGTACTGGTAATTTTTGTGTTATGCAGTTATAGGTAAAATGGAAACTCCTGGCACCAACTTCAAAAATACAAGCACCAATAGAGTATTTTTTTTATTTATCATTAATTAAGTCGATCCCAGTTTTTGTAGTAATTATGTATTTCTCATTTCCGATTTCAATAATGCGGGAGATGTTTTTCATTAAATCTACCAGAAAAACTATGTTTCTGGAAGCCGTATTAAGATAAAATGTATATTTTGAAAAGCTTAGATACATTTTGTCTTATTAGTAAAACCCTTTTTTCACTATCTGTAAAAATAAAGTGGTGGTGGTGGTGGTGGTATTAGATATACTTATATTAATCCATTTTGAAACTTGATTATGAAAATCAACATGGGTGTTTTATGTAATGATAAAAGTTCTATATCAAAACTAGGAACTATAATTCATAAATATAAACAACTAGATTAGTCATCAATTTTAGGTCGAGACTGTAAATAAAAATGTCATAGTTCATGCTTATGCGCATAATAACTTTACAGGGTGTTCATTTTAAAGCTTCCCATCTCAAATTTATCGAAATATGTTGACTTAATATCAAGAAGTAAAACTTCTTAATAAAACTTTGCTTCAACCTTTATCAACCCACGGTCCAGAACCTACGTCTATAAAAATTAGGCTCGAATTAGGGGTAGATAACTGAATTTTTTTTCATAATCTAAAAGTTACATTTTACAAAATCGAACGCGAAAATGGTACCTTGACTAAAGAACAAATATTTGTTTCAAATTCTTGAATTTCGAATTTAATGGACTGGAAATGATCTGTTCTTCAATCATGTCAGATAAAATTTTCTATTTAAAAAAATTGCCCCCTCTATCCCCTATGCGGGACGTTTCCAGGGAAAAGGATATGTTAGATTTTTTGTAATACGGGACCATCTGACAACCCACTTCTCTTTAATGAAAAGAGGATAATCAAAATCGGTGCACGTTTACTATGTAAAAGGCGCGTATGTCTGACGACGTCAGTTAAAGACCACAAAGATTTTGAATTATCAGTTATAGGTGGATAGATAGCCAGATAGAAATGCTCTTCCATTATATTTGTTGGCTTAAATTAAGTTTTCTTTGATTTACTGAAAATGATATCTTCTTTATTCTGACAAAAAAAAAATTTAAATTTTAAATTTCAATGGAACCGTTCCTAAACAAACCTCTTTTCCACTTATTACCTTTTTTTTTGTTTTTCGGGAAAGGATACGTTTTATTTAGTTTTTTTTTATTCGTCACCATTATTAATTATAATGGACAAAGTTTCATGGGAATAGGTGTACGTTTAGCATGAAAAAGCAAACATACATCAAAATTATATTTAAGACCTCGTTTTAATGAATTCTGTCAAAAAAATTATTGAAAAGTGTGTAATGAATATTGTTTCAGCCTTGAAATAAAATATTCACAATATTTCTTCATTGTTTCTTAATATCAAACCATGCAGAAACATAATTTATCCATTTTTCACCATTCAGTTACGCACTTGTAGCATAAAAAGAAATACCACCCTCTTTCATACATACAAACAAAATTGATCAATCATATCCCAATATAAAGAAAGCTATTAACCTTTCCTTTGACAACGGACAAAAGCTGGATAGCCAAAATCTTTTCTTTCCTTTTTTTTTATTTGCGCCTTAAGCGTTGTCTCTATTATTCTTTTTGAAATTTTGAAGAAATATTACAACAAAATGCATTCATATACATTTCAAAGTACCAACAAAGGCCATCACAGAGGCTATTTTCATGTTAAACACTAAAGAAACCCACCGTACACACTAATATCTGCCGTCTACAAAAGTTCCGAGAATATAAATACTAAGCGCCGTTGTAAATTTTATTAAGTGACAGGACTGGGAAAAGTTTCATCATCTGACCGTATTATTATTGTTCCCACATTCAGTAGGCACTATATGGATCGTGAACAAAATATTTTTGTTTGAAATTAAAAAGGATAAGAAATGGTGCTTGTTTTTGTATTAATATTGTGACATAACAAAATTAATTAATTAGACGTTTGTACTCATTTGTACTCAATCTTTTAACGAAGATCAAGAAATCAATCCATACAAGGATATATCATTTGGCGATGAGGATTTAAGTGATAGAATCGGACCACATGCCACAGCCGCCATGCTTCTCATACATCGTGTGTTTCTGCCCCTTGTATTTTAATTGAGTGACAGAAAAAGTTGAAGTGACAGTGATTTTTTGCATATAAAAAAGATTTGAACTTTAAACTTGACCCATCATCATGGAAAACCCGAACCAGGACGCTGTTACGGCACTTCTCTCCAGATTGGGTGAAGATGAGTATGATATATACCTATATATCATAGTAGAAGATTAAAAACCCTTTATATAAGGGGTGTCTCGGAAGTAATGGCAAAAAATTCGGAAGCGTTTAGAATGAGCGAAAATAATATTAGCACCAGATATACATTTTTGTTATACAGGGCTTTCTTTCAGAGTTATAGGCCTGAAAATAAATAATTTTAAAATTGTTTTCTGTTTTTAATTTTTTCACTGAACCGCGTTCTCGTTATTTTTGCTATTTACTTACAGAGTCTTGCATCGCTGCAGAAATTGGGATCATGAACCTAGCAAAAGTCTAACCCTGTCTGGAGACATGTTTATGATTCTAAAATAAGCGTACACATACATTCTGAAATTTTATCCAGATCAAATGGATGGTGTTTGGGATCAAATTATCGGCCCCTCTTTCTTGAAATTGCTAGAAAATTGAATGAAATATACAGGAAGTTTATAAATATCTTGTGCCGAAGCAGGTAATTCTTTGGTTTATTTCGTGACAAAAAATCATACAAACATAAGTCGTTTTGTTAACGATCTACAGATTATTGATATTTCAATATCTTCAAGTTCCTTCTTTATAGCTCCTGCAGTTGTTTACTCAGTTTATAATTTCGTCATGCAAATTACAAAAAATCCTATTTTATTTTTTCGATGGCGATTGCTGATGCAAAAAAGAATTACCTATATTAGAACATAAATATTTTTTTATTAAAAATTGGACCGACTTTAATTGTTGGTGCACTGAAAAATATAAAATAATATTGATTCGATTAATTCTATATAACTTGGTCCAATTTTTGGTAAAAAATATTTATTTTGAGTGTAACATTAGTCATAAAAATCCTTGAACGTTCACTAATACCAAAGAAGATAGTGGGTGTGGGTACTTATCCTATTATCAGTGTATATTATTTGCTTGTTATTATTCAGAGATCTCAAAACATCGCGGCGAGAATGCACATATTTCAGACTTTACCACTGCTGTAACTCGAAAAACTCGAAAATAATGTTCAATTCTGCCGTCTCACAGTTTCGATTTTCTAGAGAAATTGTAGCCACCACCGGATTTTGGTGGGAAGGTGATTTCAGATATGAATTTTTCTAAATGTAGGACCATTTCTCAACTCTCCTCTTTCAAATGAATCAAAAATCATCGAAATCGGAGCACGTTTACTATGCAAAACGCGCGAACCGCCATACATAATTTGAAAAAAAGCAAAAATACAGCCGAATTGTACACCTCCTCCTTTTTAAAGTCGGTCAAAAAGATTCCAAATGGAACAGGAAACTGATTTTGTGTTTTAAATTCAACATTTCCAATAGTATCCCTAAATCCTACAGAGTAATCTAAATTCCAAATAATAATTACTCAAAAAGTGGAAGCCATGAGAAACTATTTTTTGACCGACGACCCAACCGTAGGAGGTATACTGTTCGATTGTATGTTTGCATGCTTTTTTATAGATGTTCGCGCCTTATAAATACTAAAGGTGCTCCGATTTTCACGATTTTTTATTTTATTTTAAAGAGGACTATTGAGAGATGTGTCCTTACTTCCAAAAACTTCTCCCAAAGAGGTTGGAGGGTCAATTATTCTCGAAAATCGAGAATTTGAGACAGCAGAAATTAAAATGTGCCCATATCCGGAAACGTTTGAATTGAACATTTTTTCAAAAGAGTTACGGTTTTTGAGTTACCTACAGCCATGGTAAAGACTCAATATGTGTATTTCTGCTATGTGGAAGGGCCATTTATTTCGAAAATTGAAAATATGTGACAGCCAAAAAACTAAGAGATTATATGTATATTTAAATTGGACATTTTTCAAATAATGTTACGGTTTTCGAGTTACAGCAGTGGTAAAGTCTGAAATATGTGTATTTCCGCCGTGATGTTTTGAGGATCTCTAAATAATAACAAGTAGAAGCATAGCATAGAATAAATTGGTAATAGGATAAGTTACATCTACTTTGGTATAAGTGAACGTTCAGCGATTTCCATAACTAATGTTTCACTGAAAAGTGTGAAATAAATTTTGTTTACAAAAATTGGACCGATTTTATTAGTTGGTGCACTGAAAAATACAAAATACCTAATTTAAATTTTATTGGTGCTGGAACTTATTTATTTTTCAGTGCACCAACAAATAAAGTTGGTCCAATTTTCGATAAAAAATATTTATTTAATTTCAACACCTTGAAAATTGGTACACCACTTTATAATTGTTTGAGGTTATATTATTTGGACTGTTAATACATTTTGTTTCATAGTCACGATATATTTCTGTTTGTAATTCTAGTAACAATTGAATAAACATCATATTTTGTTGTTATTTCCTCCTTACCTACTTAATGCTACGGGCTATTAAGACAACATAGGTGCATAAATAATATTATTACAAGCGTCTTGGATACACAAACACACACACACATTTATACGAGAATAGATCAAAAAGATTTATATAATATAGCACCCACTTCGAGAAAAAACGCCATTCGAATATTTCAACTTAATGAGACACATTAATCGCCTATGCGATTAAAGGTGGATATTTTTTATAAGTATTATGTTTGAAAGGAGAGATTCAGGCCATTCTTATTGATCTTGAACTGCTCGGTATGCCAAGAACGCCATTAAGTATTGATGTAATGAATGTTGTTCAATTCAAGTGAGTAAATCACTATTGTGTGTTCTGTGAAAGTTTATTTAAGTTTGCGGAAGCTTTAAAACGGAATACCATACGAAGATGTTTGATAAAGATTGAATTTAGACTGTTTTTGACCGACGAACCCAAACGGAGGAGGGTTACAAATCGACTGTCTGCTTTTTTTGCTTTGTACGCGCGCTGTATATAGCAAACATACTCCGATATTGATGATTTTTGATTCATTTGAAAGAGGAGACTTGAGAAATGGTCCCATATTCGTAATAACTTAAATCCAAAATTTCCTTCCCTCCAAAAACGCCTCCGAAGGGTGTGAAGCGGGCAATTTTTCTCGAAAATCGAGACGACAGATAAACGAAAACGTTAAAATTGAACATGTTTTCAATAGATTTACGGTTTTTGAGTTACAGCGATGTTAAAATCTCAAATATGTGTAGATATTTTCGCTATGTGGAGGGGCAATTTCTTTAGAAAATTTAAACCAAATTAAAGAACAGATTATCTGTAGCAAAATTTATATTAAACACTTTTTCCATAGAGTTACAGTTTCCGAAAAATATGCGATTTCCGCGACGATGTTTTTAGATTTCTTAATAATAACAAGCAAAGAATGTTCATGGGTAATGGTTGAACGTTCAACGATTTCCGTGACTAATGTTACACTCTAAAGTTCGAAATAAATATTTTTACAAAAAAAATGGACCGACGTTATTAGATGGTGTACTAAAAAATACAAAATAATATTAATTGTATTGGTGCTGGAAGGTACTTGTAAAGTTGGTGCCAAAAGTTTTCAGTCTAACTGCAACTGCACAACTTCAAAAGTACCAACACCAATAGAAATAATATTATTTTGTATTCTTCAATGCACAAACTAATGTTTGTTTGAATTTCACAAAACTCACTAATTCTCTAGTTTTTTTTTCTCGTTTTTTATAAAGAATATCTTTCAAAATCTCAACTAGAAATTAAATGATTCAATAAATAATGGTCTACTCATATTTAATATGATTGTATCTTGTATCTGAGATCTAGGGAGATAAGCACGTGGAGATATGTGAATACTTGAATTTTCTTCAGTTTTATAGGAAAAATAGAAATTGAAATACCTACATGATTCCGAAATGGGATACGATAGTTATTTAGTATGTCTTTCCACTTTCAGGGAATATTTTTATATGATATTTCGTATTCAAAAAGTGTTTGACGGATAATAGCACTTCACGTAATTAACACTCTGGTTTGTTCATATTCTTAGTAAGTATTTGATGTGCGTATGCCCTAGGCCCTAGACTGAGTCAGCTGATGATAAATTGTTGAAAACGGCTGGTTTGTTTTATCGACCATGACTGAAAGGCTGGTTTTATTTCTTTCAATTTTGATGTTTTCAACTGCCAGGTTTGATTGTATATTTTGATTGTTTTGGAAAGGAAGAATGATTTCAGTTTATTGCTAGGGTTTTCGTAATGAGAGATAAGGCTGGATCTTCCATATTTGCCAGTTTTGGTTTATATTGATTTCAGCTCCTCTAGTATTAAAATCGATAAGGGACGGTGGGTATAGAATGGTAGAACCTCTGAAAGTTTAAACTTTTGGAATACGTTCCCATTAACAGATGCGCAGACTACTCGTTCATTTGTTTTTGATGCATCATTGAATATTTGTTGATAGCCGGGATACTGGGATACGTACAATGATCTGATAGCTATTTAATCTTACTTGAGGATTTGTGTCTTTCTCATTCAGGGAAGGTAGTTGGGTATTTATGCAAGGTGAGGAGATGAGCAATGGTGGTATGTTGTGTGGTTAGGTTGATGGCATTTGCTTTAGACGGATATCAACAAGAAAGCGTTTGATTCTTTCATCAAAGTGTTGATACTTCTTTGGAGTTTGATTACTTTGTGGGTGTGTGATGGGACTTGTTTTCTGGGCTTAGCAGTTTGTTACGTATGAAAAGCTTAATTTTTGTCTTCGCAAATTAAAACCAAAAATAGCTAAGAACTGCCTCAATCAAGTCACCTTTTAAACAAAAAAAACAGATAGACAGATACAAAAGTAAAACTTGATTAAAAAACTATTTAAGAACTTTCTCGATCATGTCATCTGTAAAATAATACAAATTGTAACAATATTGGTTCATTCGTTTTGGAAGCTATGTTGACTTAAACCCAGAGAAAGATACACACGTTAAACTTAACAAACAAAAAACTAGCTCAGAACACTTTCGACCAACTCAGCTTTCAATCAGAAAAAGTGAATGAAAATTGGTTCATCCATTGGGGAGCTACGATGTTTTCTACAGACAGATACCCATGATGAACTCAAAAGACTAAAGAACACTCTCGACCAAGTCACTTTTCAAAAAAAAGGAATCAAAATCGATTCATCCATTTGGGAGCAACGAAACGATGCCACAGACATCCTCACAGATACACACCTCACATTTATAACAGTTCTCTTTTTGAATCGGGGGCTAAAATAAAGAGGCCTTTTCCTTCATTTGATTTACACCCCAAAATTAACCTACAATCAGAGATGTTGAATTCACGTTATAAGTCTATAATTGGGTCAAATAACTATGTATCAAGTATCAATATACAACAGACATGCAAGCATGAGGGTGATCTCTCGACATACATCAGAACTCCGGCTGTAGGTATCTCAGGAGGTTTTCATTGACAACTTTGGGAAAAATAATTCATAACAAAAACGACTTGTATAGCTTGACCGCTAGAGGGCCGAATACTTGAGGAATAATTGGAAACCATTCTTCTCTAAGAAATTATCAACTCTAGTAGCTATTAAATAAATAAACTAGAATAAGGCCTGAATTATGAACAAATTTTATTTGATACTTTTCTTAAGTAATTTTTAAATAAATGATGGGAGAGAGTGGGGCAGTGTTTAGGAAGAAATTCCTACAACTTGGTTTGCCAAAACCGATTTCAATGAGATTAGCTTAATGCGACAGAGCGTAAGCCAGCCAACCATATATGATATGGTACAATTAGATTTAGTTCCAATAGCTTTGGACGAAAAATATAAAATCTCGCTTTTTTTGAGAATATTGAACACAGACACGCCATTATTGGGAACTGCTATGAAAACAAATTAAATTCTATACAAAATGGCGGAAAACGAATGTCGATATCGTTTGTCTATTTCGAGATATATCTATTGATCTATTTTTGAAATACTTATTATGTTTTTTCACTATGAAATAATCAACTACTAAAAGAAAATGGGGTACGGGAAACCGTAAATAAATACCTAACTAAATAAAACAACTAGTATTAACTACGGAATAAATCCAAATAATAATGGAAGTTGGCAATTCATGAAATTATTTTCAAAAATAGCAGAAGGAATATTATGCTAATATCTTTATTAACAAAACTTGGTGTCGACTTAAATATTCAAATCGTTTTCCATCGTTTTATAAATAAAGACGTCATTTCTTAATACATTATTTCATGTCATGCTGTATGATTGGCCGCATTACTTTTAAAAGAAAATAGTTAAATTTTCCCAATAGATAGAATCATATAAGTAGGTGACCTAGCATGGCCATGAAAATATACTTCGTTTCCAATCTATTGATTTGTATATCTGAAATTCAAATTATCTCTATCTTAATTGGAAAAGTGCACAGAACATCCATGATGCTCAAATATATTTCTTCATGAATGATTTATAATGCAGTGTGAACAAATACTAATTAGCCACGTATACTTATGCGTTTTAACTTTTGTCTCAACATGCGATTTGCGCCATTTCAAATAAAAAAATAATTTGTTTTTAATCCGAAATTATCCTCTTTTTACGCCAAATGGAAGTATAGATCTAAGACATATATGATTGGTTGATCTACGCTCTTCCGTATGAAACTTATTTCGTTGAAATCGGTTTAGTCAAACCAGAGTTGTAGGCTTAAGCCTACTTATTCGAGTTTACTTATTTAAGACCTACTAAAAATGGGCATATTTGAGAGAAAAATATTTTTCCAATTTTTCTTAAAGGATTACGATCTCTCGCGGTAAGCTAAAGTTATTTACAAGCGATTTTTCTTCCCGACGTTGTACGTTGAATACATCATGAATATTGGTCTACCCTGTACAGCAGGTGATAAAAACTCAAATTTATCAGAACTTAACCAAATATTTCAGAATGAAATACCAAAAAGAGTAACGTTTAACCTGCAATACAGTAACGAACCTATGATTTATTCGATATCAATATCTGATAGTATTTCTCTGGTCCATACAATAAATTTTGGCATAATATAGTTAACAATGAATCAAGCCAGGTTATTCAATAGAAAACCATAACAAGCTCGAAGACGAGCCGCGTTGTATTGTCCAACAACAATGGCAATAACAAAAAAATTAATGAAATGCAAAACAAAACCTGCACACACACTATATATATATATATATATATATATATATATATATATATATATATATATATATATATATATATATATATATATATATATATATATATATATATATATATATATATATATATATATATATATATATATATATATATATAGAATATACCGATATTCAAATTAATTACATATCTTCGACTGCAATCGCGATAGGTCATTAATCTTGTAAACAGACCGTAAGACAAACAAAAAGCCTCATAGAAAAAAAAAGTTAGAACAACTGCATGGGTACGTCGTAGTATTATACACCCGCTTATCAATAATTAGTCGTCTACTTGAGCGGACAAGTTTAATGAAATCTCTGCCTGCGGCAATTTGAAATTAAAAAATATATACAGTGTGTCTTGAATATAGAAATTAAGGTAACCAACAAGAAATCAAACTGCGTTTTGTCCTTTTTCACTAGGCTAGTTAATTATTACTGTTCCACTGGCTTACTCTATTTTCAAAGCATTAATGGTCCTGTCCGCAGAGGTGATTCATTACCAATCAATTAGAATTAGTAAACATTAGTGTAACATAACCTATGTATTGTTTCTGCTGTTACCCTAGTCTATTATGGACATCTATCGTTTCGTTCACTACATAATCTTATTTGACCGACGAACTCCGAACGGAGGAGGTATACAATTCGACTGTGTGTTTTTTTTTACTATGAATATATTGAATAGAAAATAATGTTTCTATTTTCCATTTTAATTTTTTTAATATGGGTTAGTGATTACTAAGCCATTGGTAATTAGTCACTTTTGTGGACATAGCCTATATAATAACTTTATTTATAATATTTAATGGTTGTAGAAGTCCAGGAAGGCCGGTTATGTAATATTCTGTTGACCGAATGTTGACACTCAACCGAGCATTGAAAAATATAAAATAAATCTATTGGTGCTGTTACTTTCGAATTTGTGCAGTTGCATTTAGATTGATATCTTTTGGCACCAACTTCACAAGTACCAACACCAATAGAATTAATATTCTTTTATATTTTCAATGCACTAACTAATAACGTCGGTCCAGTTTTTTGTAAAAAATATTTATTTCACACTTTTGAGTGTAACATTAGTCACGAAAATCGTTGAACGTTCACAAATACCAATGAAGATAGTACTTATCCTATTACCCACGTATATTCTTTGCTTGTAGTTGTTATTACGATCTCAAGACATCGCTGCCGAAATACGCTTAAATATTATAGATGTTACCATTTTAACACCGATTTAACTCGAAAATCGTAACCCTATGGAAAAAAAATCATAAATGTTGCTTCAAATAATTATGTCTTTCATTTAATGCCCACAGATTTTTAGTTTTCGAAAGAAATCTTCGTCTCCACATAACAAAAATACATATATTTGAGAATTTAACATGCCTCTATGTTGAAAACTGTAACTCTTTTGAAAAAATGTTCAATTTAAACGTTTCCACATATTGTCCTATCTTTAATTATACCACCTCAGATCTTCGATTTTCGAGAAAATTTGTTCCCTCCACCTCTTTGGGGGCGGTTTTCGGAGGGAATGAGATTTCTGATCTGCGTTTTTATGATTATGGGACCATCTCTCAAGCCTCCTCTTTCAAATGAATCAAAAGTTATCAAATTCGGAGCTCGTTTACTATAAAACACGAGCTCACAAACCAAAAAAAAAAGCAGACAGTCGAATTGTATACCTCTTCCGTTCGGGGTTCGTCGGTCAAAAATTGGCCCTTAGACATATACACGAGTTAAACTTAATCAAAGAAAATCTAGCAATGAACACTTTCGATTAAATCACCTTTCAATGAAGAGAAATTACCAAAATATGTTTATCACCTAACTTCTGGAACAAAAATGTTCAGGCATAGATACAGATAGAGATAGAGATAGATAAACTCAATTAGCTAAGAAGATTATCGATCATGTCACCATTTAAACATGAAAAACTAAGTCAAAATCGGTTAACCGTTTGGTAGCTAGGATGCCAGAGACATTCACACAGACACGTCAAACGTAATACACCCCACCCTTTGCGTCGAGGGTTCAGTACTCCAAAAAGTTATGATAATAAAGTCTATCCGATATTATTTTAACTCTCAATTTAAGTTGTAGTATTTTGGATATAGTGGGTCTCAATTTAAGTTTTAGTATTTTGGACATAGTGGGTTACAATTAGGTACACCGTATGAAATGCAATAAAAATAATGATTTTACCTCATAATTCTTCTGAAAGTTTTGGTATCTTGATTATATTGAAGTTACAAAAGTTGTTCAGAATTTATTTAAAAACTGAATCTCTTTTCTAAATTGTTTTAGGTATAGTTTTTGAGAAAATCAAGACAAACTGTACCTAATGTATTTTTCATTATCCCCCTTGTAATGTATAATTTTTGTTAGAAGCACTATCGGATCGAGAAATCTTTTTTTTTTGAGTATTGTAGTGTAATAGAATTTATGGGAAGTTAACCAGTTCAATTAAATGCCTATAGGATGGCTATATTTTTTTCCGAACAGAAAAACAGCTTAAATTTGGGACACACTGTATAATACACGCACACATACACTCCCATAACCCGTAAAAGTTTAATTGCAAAGTATAATGCGACTACTACTACGACTACGATGTAGGAGTGCCCAGTTGGCCTCACATTATTTATATTATTATTTGTTCAAAGGGAATTAATGCGTAACATTTTTGTTTATGTTGCACCGTGATTTTCTTTCTGTTGCACTGTACTGCAGTGCTCTGTCACTCATGAAATTTGGTGCATAATATGTTATAGTCTTGGAACAGAGCATTTTCACAAATGATGATTGTTTCAATGTTCTTCTGACTGTTCCTCTGCCTATTTGATTGTATATTAATTATTAAATTAGCTAAAATATATAGCATCATAGTTTTTTAACGCATTCCTGAACAGCTTGGCTGCAACAGTCAACATAACGTGCACCCCTTTATCCTACAATCTACACAGTTACCATTAAGCAGCTATATATCACGACAGAAGCTATTTATTTCATTGTGATTTACCAGAAATGCTTTATTTCCATTATTTAATCATAATAATTTTTTGGTTTATGCTTTTAATATTTGTCCTCTTACATTTTATTTCAACTTATCACACGTCCATGTATGTGTTATAAGAAAGCAGCGACAAAGTAGCAATTATTAATACCAGATTATAACGATTTTAAATTTGTCACTCTGGCAAAACAGTTTACTTTACAATATGGAATCGAGGAGATTAGCTTTGTTCCAAATACAGATTATTGTATTGTTATCAATAAACCAGATGACTGAATAGTTGGAAATATTCGACAGTCAGAGAACGGGGTTGAAAAAACCACATAGACATCCTCAGATTCGCCACTACCGTTAAAGATCGAATTGACCTGTTACGTCACTCTTGCATTCTGTGTTTGACAGGGTATCTTCTCTCTTAGCAGTTCATGTTAGATAAAGTTATTGGTACGATCGCAACAGTCCCGTCGTCTGAATGCATCAACTGGCTATAAAAATTGGCAGCTTATTATTTGCCATGCGCCTAGTTCGAGATCAAACTAAACTGATAGGGTGCTATTATCAGAAAATAGCTATTATCGGCGCTAGGAAGAATTAGTAGTGCGAGCCAGTTGCTTTAATAGAGCTATGTAGCACGAACGATAGCTTAAAAATTTCAATATCTTTTTACACGAAAAATATCAAAAGAAAATTTGCAACTCATTATGCAAACCAATTTTGGTGCTGATTCAAGATTTTATAACCGACTATATCAGGAATCAGCTAATTCCAATCAATACCAATTCTATGATTTGACAACGTTGAAAAGTTCCGGCATACCAATCCACCTGTAAAGAAATTCAACTGATACCCTGTACAATAAGAAACTTTTACAACTTATATGATTCTGTAATTTTAATTATATCCAGACTAAATTACCCGTGAGAATATATCGCACAATAACATAGTCACTGAAAATAATATCTAATGTTGGAAATGCGTAAATGCAAGTATTTGACCATGAAAGATATTTTCTTTTGAAAAGAAGTAATACCTAAGTTTTTTTGTAAGAAGTCTTCATTACATTACCGGATGAAAAATGTGGGTTGCTTTGGCCGTCTTTCTGTATAATTTTAAATCACGTTCCGATAAATCAGTTATTTTAACCTAAGGTTTATCTTTGTTACACATCTAAACTATTATAAATGTAATTTATAAGGGTTTCTTAATTTTTAACGTGGGTTTTACAAGATTTTCAAGCTAAATTTAATAGAAACATAACTTATTGCAGAGGGTTCGGCTTTATTAATATTTTGAATTTTAACGTTATACCTGTCCCTTATGAACAATTATTAATTTCCCGTGTTTACTGTCATTAGATAGAACCCCATAACTTTCAAGATATTTTTGTATAATTTTTGTTCTTGCATGCATGAATTGTTTGCATCGATAGTACCTCGAGATATGTGTACCAGGCATTCCTGAATAACTTCAAAATATATGGTTCTGTTTCCGTAACCGGAATTTCTGAACAAATTCATCTTTAGCATGAAAATTTGAAATTCAACAAGAAAAACATAACCAATGACTACACCTATAGTAAGTTCTTTTTAGAAGACCGACTAATAGGGCTTAGAATTTCAAATAAAAGACCCGAAAAAGGTATATGTTCAACACATTCATATGGTTTCAATTGAAAGGTAATTTCACTCCACCAGGAAATGCATGTCATTGAGAAGGGCGAACACAGTGCCCATCGCGTCTTGAATTTGAATGCGTAAAATGCCCCTAAGAGTACCAGTGCCAGATTCAGATGCGACATCTTAGATTCTCCACCCTATTCGTTATACGAGTATTTGCATGATATACTATGAAATATTTACAAACTTGCGTAAAAAATTTAATCAACTCCAACAAACAGTCCTTGTTGCTAATTAAAAAATATTCAATGGATGGCACCTTCTACATTCCTTTATGTAGATACGGTTTTATAAAAAGTTTTTAGAACTAACGTTAATAATATTAAATAAATGCTATTTAAAATGTCGAGTTACTTCAGTTTATTTGTGATAAATTATACTTCCGCAAAGACTGTGATAACGAAATCAAAAAACTGATTTCAAATACTATTCACCTTATAATGTCAAAGGCCCTCTACTGTCTTGAGTTGTCCACAATGACTAAGTAACTAAACAAACTTTCCCTAAAGATTTTGATTGGCATTTTGATTTGTCAACCTGCTGGATATATATCCTCTGTTAAATTTAATACCTACCTGTGAGTTTGAGTTGTTAGAAACGATTCCACTCAAGCTCATAAAATATAGGCTGAGATCTATTATAAGGTTTCTCACATATATTTCTGTAACACAAATTTTCAATACATGGTGAAATTTACCTCAAAAGTGTTTAAATGATTTTTTTAAAGATATATTTTTGTAAAACTACTATCATTATTTTTCGTGATTATTGGAAACGTAACTTCAAAATGGAGTATCAATAATTTTGGAAAAGTATCAAGGGAGATATGGTGAACTGACAAAAAAATATATTTGAGATATAATATACATATGATGATGATGATAGCTCACATAAATACATGCAATAAGAAGTAATGTGTGCGTATTTATAATATCTATAAAGATCTTCTATTGTTGGCGAATCAATAAAAACAAGAAGAAAATAGACGAAATGACACAATACGTGTTTTCCTTAATAGCCTGGTGAATATAAGGGTAACCAAAATATAATTGATCATGAATGAAGGTGAGTCATGTGTTAGATTCTTAGATGTTTGTAGTATCTCTCGATTCGCAAGTTTTCCACTGCAAATATTACATTGCATTTAACAGTATGGCAGATATCGTAGCAGAGCATACTTGAACTCATCTTTAACCAATGTCTGAATTTGTTTTTTTGTATCCATAACGAAATTATTCTCGCTAAAGTTTCTGCCTGATACCACAGAATTAAAAATTAACTTCAATAAAGGATTCTTATTTTTAATGACGACTTGTAGATAATCGAGAAAAGCTTAAAATTAGTAAATATTCTAATGCTGGGACATCCATGTTGAGAAAATCTGGAAGAAACTGAGTAAAGATTATTATAATTTTGTAACACTTTTATTTCTCACGTTTTTTACATGACTGCTTTTGCAAACTCATTTTTATTTGACTTCTTCTATTCTTTCATTATTTTTCTCACTATCCTACAAATTGTCGATGTCTGCCTCTTTGGTATTAAATATATTGGTAGATTGTGTCTCCTAAATTCCTTTGGCAACTCTGGCTATATGAGACCGGAACTGAAATGACAATCTGTAGCATAAGAACTTTTTCTATATTCCTCATCGATTTTATTTATTCGGCAAGGTCTGTGTATATCGTCATCTTTTCTGTGAAAGTTATGAACCAGGGGATGTGCAATGTCTATCAAAGTTATGATTTTATTTATTTTATCTATTGTTATCATGTTTGGTCGATTATTCAGTATTGTTTTATCTGTTTCAATTGTTTTCTCCCAATATATTTTGTTTTTATGGTTCTCGTTTACTGATTTACTGTATTTGTAATATGGATCCTCTATTTTAGTTGTTTTAAATTTTTGTACTGGGTATTTGTGAACACTTTTTATTCTTATTATTCATTAGATTATTGTGCATGTTCAAATAGATTAGTTGATATCCAAGTTGTTACTCGAGTTATAATTTGGAAAAGGTTTTTGAACTTTATCTACATTGAGACTTTTTGTGGAATAACAAAAAGACTCTTTCTTTTCTTTGTTTGAGTGTATATTTTGCATTTATGTAAATTTTTCAACGTTCACTTAGCGACTTTAATGCCACTTCTTATCGGGAGAATGTTGTGGTTGCGAGTTTTAATATTTCGTGAAGTCGAAGAAGTTCGAGGTAAGGAAAAAGTATCTGACAATAGTAATTATTATTATAATTGGTGACTGGGTGACTGTAATATTCATTTGTAACGGGTTTGTTCGAAAATAGAATAAAAAAGCCAAATGCGTCAGGGCGTTGATGTAAATATCTTGTTTATTATAAGATCGTGTCTTTACTTGAATCATCTGAAACTAGAAGAAAGATGAACTTTGTCATAAATATTGCGAATGGTCCGTTCTCCTTCAAATGCGTGAGAACTTCTGTTTGCATACATTAAAATCTTTGATAATAATCAAAGTCATTTGTTAATTCCCTAACAGTCTTCGTTCTCAACCTCAAGTTGACCGATAAAGGACTAAACAGGGAAAATAATCACAAAATTCAGAATAAATCTAAATTATTATCAGTATTTGCATTTATATAGTCTAATTCTCATTTATATTTAATACCACAACCAATTGAACAATTTTATAACACAATAAAAATAAAATTTTATTTGTCATTTTTGAATGATGTTGGCAGAATGCAACCGGTATTTTCAGCGCATAATTCATTTATGAAATGACTAATTTCGATCTTATACTCATCGCTTGATATATTTTGTAAGTTTTCTATACACAGAAATTCATCGTAATTTGGCTATTACAATTAGAAAAACTCAAATTACATTAGCACGATATGACTAGGATACTAGGATTTATTATATTTTATTCAATATGAGTTGTTTGGAGACCTTGACCCTGATTTTGAGTATTCGTGAAACCAACCCTTTTGGCGCCATCTCGGAAAAGGAAATTCTTGTGTAATGGCCTATATCTTGCGTTCTACTCATCGGAACGCGATAGTTCTAGGTTCGTTGAATTCGAAAGAGTTTTTCTTTCAATAAATGTAGTTGTATCAAGATAATCTTGTATTTTTTTTTGGTTATAATTTTGATTATTATTGTCTATTTATATTTTTATGTCGATGAAAATACCTAATGTTAGTGAATCGTTTGATGATCCTGCAATTTGTTTTTTCTAGCACATCGTATTGGAGTATGTCGATAATTAATTTCTTCGCTCATCAGAAACATTTTCATCTCATTTACTTACAAATGGTTCTGCAGTTTCTCCTGCTGTGATGATAATCTTTCGGGTGATCTGGGCCAAAACGTGGAGTTTTCAGAAAACCCCTAAATGAGAAGGTATTTGGCAATCTCCGCGTAGATGGCGGTGATGTAGGTGTAGGTCTGCGGCGGCCATCTTCTCTGTTTACGGGCATGACAGTTCTTCTATAAACCTTTCGTTTTACGAGATTTTTTGACACAATACTCTACAGTCACACGTCACAAACTGAAAAAACAACAACAAATGGACTAAAGGACTACACCCACTCAAGCGCTCTCTAGTGGCCAAAGTTTTACAAATACCCCCTCATTTTTATGTAGTAGTTTCCGAGCAATTTCTCATGGTGTTTATGATCTCAGGTACTGATTGCCGTGTTATTATTCCTTCTTCATTTTCACACTAATACCTGATGCGAATGATTCACAGCATACAAAACATTTGTTCATTAATTTCCTACCGCTACCCGACTAGCTACTACTAGTATCTACTAATAATACCTACCCTGAAAAGACAAAAATACATATTTTCAATCATTGATCTGCCCGTCTCTTCCAAAATTATCTCGGAAACGGATAAAGGAACGGTTATAAACTAAATTTGAGGTTTTATTTTTTGTTTTGTAGAATACCGCTCGCCTGTGGCATCCTGCTCACACTAATTGCTAGTTGATCGCTGAAAACCTCTCTCAAGGCGCATTTCTCAGAAAACAGAAGAAAAAGTTTTTCTCTCTCTTTCTCTATTATAATGAGACGATATTTTATATTTGTTGGAAGTCGCTTGAGGGCGGCCGATTTTTTTCTTCTAACAAACGCCGTAAGGAGTTCGATACTTGACGATTGACAATACATATTATGTTCGAAATACCTTTTCATAGTTAGGTGCCACTTTGGACATCGATTGTTCAACGAACAGCCAACCAATTAAATTGAATATCATGTCAACGTACGAATCTGGTGTGTCCACTCACACGACTTTCCTACCGCTCGCAGGCAAATTAGTGTGAAAAAAAATTGTCCGGATATCCGGAATCTGAAGAAACATGTGGAAAATATGGAATTTTATTCAAGCATAACTTTTTTTGAGCTCTTTTTTCAGAGTTTGGTCTGTATGTGGATGGTAAAGGGCTCTCAGAAACAAGTTTAATCAAAATCCTTGGAGCCGCTTTCGCGCTAAGGTCTTGAGCAAATCAAGTTTTTTGGCTATAGCTCAGCACCCAGTGTATACAGGATTCTCATTCATTACCACCGACGAGTGGTATTGGTACCAAACATAAATATTTTTTACCAGCAATTGGACCGACGTTATTAGTTGATGCAGTGAAAAGTATAAAATAATAATAATTCTATTGGTGCTGTTACTTTTGAAGTTGTGCTGTTGCGGTTAGATTGATAACTTTTGGCACTAACTTCACAAGTACCATCACCAATAGAATTTATATTATTTTATACTTTTCATTGCATCGACTAATAACGTCGATCCAATTTTTTGTAAAAAATATTTATTTCACAATTTTGAGTGTACCTAACATTAGTCACTAAAGTCGTTGAACGTCCACTAATACCAATGAAGATAGTACTTATCATATTAACCACGTATATTCTTTGCATGTAGTTGTTATTATTGAGATCTCAAAGCATCGCTGCGGAAATACGCTCAAGTATTTGATATGTAACCATTTTAACACCAATTGAACTCGAAAACCGTAACTCTAAGAAAAAAATGTTCATTATAAATTTTGCTACAAATAATTATGTCCTTCATGAAGTATTATTGAAAGATTTTGAATTTTCGAATGAAATCGCCCTCTCAGAATAGCAAAAATACATGCATTTGAAAATTTAACATGCCTCAATCTCGAAAACCGTAACTCTTTTAAAAAAAATGTTCAATGTAAACGTTCCGGATATTGCCCTATCTTTAATTGTACCAACTTAGATTTTCGATTTTCGGGAAAATTCGCCTCTCCACCCCTACGGGGGCGGTTTTCGGAGAGAAGGAAATTTCAGATTTGCATTTTTTTGGATATGGACCATTTCTCAAGCCTCTTTCAAATGAATCATAGTATATAAAAGGCGCGCACGAACCCAAAAAAAAAAAGCAGACAGTCGAATTGTATACCTCCTCGGTTCGGGGTTCTTCGGTCAAAAATAAAATAGAAACCAACAAAATACACCGACAGACAGACAGACAGGCAGGCCAATGGCTGAAAATATTTTTATTAGACTTAAAAATTCCGAAACATTAACATTTGTAAAAATCTCGATACCGAAAATACTTTCCTTATACAGGTACTATAGTAGCGTAGAAAAGTAAAAAACCACCCGAAGAAATAAAAAAATGACAAAATTATGCCAAAACTAAACATGTTTAAACAATATATTAGTGGAATTTATTATGATGGTTGTTTATTGAAATCTTTTCACTTGCACACACACACTCGTATATATTAGCAAGAGAAAGAAAAAAATGATGCGTAGAGGGAGCATAATGCATAAAGATTTCTGCTGGTTAACTCTTACTGCAAACCTCGTTAAAGAACTTCGTTCCAGAATGCATCTTTATCACTGAACTATATAGAGTCCTGCAAAAGTGAGTCAGATACAGATATATAGCACATCTATTAACTAGGTTAGGAATTTTGTCAGTACCTAGGCGGACCTATACTTAACAGGGTGCTTCATAATATATGCGCAGGACTTGAGGATGCGATAGCTCGTCCAAAAATATGAAAAAAGTTTATATTAACTTACACTCTAAAATGCACCATTTTCGAGATACAGAAATTGAAAAAAAATCCACTCATAATAAGCTAAGTTTTGAGTCAGAAAAAAAGTTTTGTCAAGTCATCATTGGTGAAGATTTTGAAGGAGTAGTGGGTGTTTTTATGCCCAATTTCTACAAAATGGAAAAAGGATGGTTTTGAGACGCCCATTTGAACCGCCAATGTTTTCTACACAAAAAGGTACTGTTGGTCGTGAGCTCTAAAGTCGAATGTTTGCGAGAAAAAAACAAATTTATGTAAAGGTTAGAACAAGTAACAAAAGCAAACGTTAACTTCAACATTACATAATTGAAAAAAAACAATGACAACCAAATACCGTTAAATTAAATGTTGAAAATGTCCGCCATCAGCTTCAATACACGCAGCAATTTTTCGATGCATTGACTGTCTAACATGCAGGAAAATTCCTGGAGTGTTCCGAATTATGTCGCAAGATGCAACAATGCGCTTTCTTAATTGGCCAATATTTTCAACTTGAGTAGCGTAGACTAGGGTTTTGAGATGGCTCCAAAAGAAAGAATCTAAACAATTAACTAAAATGGGCCGAAGCTCCATTATGTATAAAGTGCATATTTTATCTTACTTGAATCGGTACATCTTCTAGCAGTTCCGGTAGTACTTCTTCTAGAAATTGTCGATAATCTACACCGTTCAATCTGTTCGGTAAAAAATGTGGGCCTATCAAATGATCACCGACGATGGCAGCCCAAACATTTACGGAAAATTGTTGCTGATGATGGCCTTCTGCAATTTTATGTGAATTTTCGTCTGCTCATATGTGGTGAAAATTAAAAATACAATCTTTCGAGAAAGATGCTTTATAGGTAAAGCACTGAGGATTTTGAGCTATTTCGTCTTGCATCCATCTACAAAAAGCTGATCTTGGCGGAAAATCTCTTGGCAATAAGGCTTGTACTCTTTGGATATGCTAGGGATACAAAAGTAGTCTTTTCAAAATTCTCCGTCGAGTGAGATAGGTTTAAGTTGTGAGCAATTTTTCTGGTACTTATGGTCCGATTTTCTTCCATTTTGTTGAGGCCTCTTCTACTTGGAGTTTTGCAACTTCCATAAGCCGCCCATTACCAGCAGTATTCTTTTAAAACTTCCTCTTTCCCTTAGTCGTTGGTGAATGCGTTGAAACAAGTTATGATGTGGTACTGGTCGATCAGGATGTTTTTCTTGATACAGCCGCCTTGCTTCTGCCGAAGTACCGCGCGCCATTCCGTAAAGGTAATGCATTTCGCACATTTCAGCGTTTGTGTAATTAATTTTTAATTTTGTAATAAAAATTTACTTGTTACATGTACAAACTAATTGTTATTTTTACAAGAGGTAGCTTTTCTTTCAAAATGTAAAGCATACGTGATAAAAACGTGCGAAATGCGTTACCTTTACGGTTTGAAGAATTTTGAAAAGACAAATTTTGTATCATTTTTTAATTTTTCTAAATTATGCAATTATAAAGTTAAAATTTACTTTTGTTACTTGTTGTTTGTTGATGGTGTTTATGTAAATTTTGTTTAATTAGTAGATAAAAAAAATATTTAAAAAAATTGACATTGTTTTTTCAACATAAAAGTTGATTTGTCTCGAAAACGGTCGACTTTAAAACTCACGACCAGGAGTACCTACCTTTTTTGGGTAGATAATATTGGTGGTTCAAATGGGCGTAAGACCTTACTTTTTCCATTGGCGTAGAAATTGGGGGAAAAGCACTCACTACTCCTTCAAAATCTTCACCAAAATTGTTTTCTGACTCAAAACTTAGCTTTTATGAGTGGAAAATGCTTACAAAAGCGGTTTTCAGTACCATAAACGGTTCCGGAGATATTCACAAAAAACTTTTTTTTTTCAATTTCAACAATCTACTTCGAAAATGGTGTATTTTAGAGGGTAAGTTAATATAAACTTTTTTTTCATAATTTCGGACAAGCTATCACATCCTCAAGTCCTGCACATATATTATGTATACATACACCTTGTATAGTATAGGTCTGCCTAGGTACTGACAAAATTCCTAACCTAATTAATATATGAGTTATATATCTATGCCTGACGCACTATTGCAGGACCCTGTATAGTTCTGTGATAACGATGTATTTTGGAACGAAGTTCTTTAACGAGGTTTGCAGTAGGAGTTAACCAGCAGAAATCTTTATGCATTATGCTCCCTCTACGCATCATTTTTTTCTTTCTCTTGCTAATATATACGAGTGTGTGTGTGTTTGCGTGCAAGTGAAAAGATTTCAATAAACAACCATCATAATAAATTCCACTAATATATTGTTTAAACATGTTTAGTTTTGGCACACTAGGCTAGTGATGTGCAAAGCAAGACCAAGACCAAGACCGACATGGTCTTGGTATTGGTCTTGGTCTCGCACCCTCGGTATTGGTCTTGGTCTTGCATCAAATCCTTAGTCTTGGGCTTGGGTCTTGGTCTTGCATATACGGTCTTGGTATTGGTCTTGGTCTTGCTGCAAGACTTGCAAGACTTCGCAAGACTCTTGCAAAAATTTTGATTTTTTTATAAGTGTGAAAAGTTGTTGCGATTCTAAACCGTAATTGCTTAATTTAAATGAAGAAGAACCCTGCATATGTATGGGAAGTATGTAATTCATAATCTTATAAGATTGCCTGTAATTATATTATCATTCGAAATGGATAAATATCGACCGTATAAAAAATTGTCATTGTCCAGAACAAACACGCCTGGTATTGTAATGGTACCAAACCATTGTAGAATAAGTAATGAGAATAAAACTAGGCTTGTAGAATTAAGTTAGGGCAAGTGAGATGCGTAATTTATTTATAAAGTTTATAAATTAATAATCACCATTCACATATGAGAATCGTATCTTACTTGCGCGACTTAGTCTGCTTGTGTTTTCTTGGTATCATCCGTCCCAACTGAGCACTCATATTACTACATACTTCTATTTCATAACTCATTCTCTTGCTCATTCTACAATGGTTTTGTACCATTTTCTTTAAGAAAATAGAAAGAATCTCTGAAAGCGATCAAAAGTATTTCTGGTTTGTAAAACTAACTTCAATTTTTTTAGAAAGCTTTTTCCAAAAAATGAAAATTAAATACAGGTAGAGATTTGTTAATACGCGCATTTATAAAACTAGGTATCTATTTAAAAAGTCAGTCGTGTGAATATGTTAGTTGAGTTAGTTTATGAGCATGATCGAAAAAATAGTTTCAAAATTTCAAATATCTCCAAAAGTGGCAACTGGACAAATGTCATCAAAAAGATATCAGATTTGTAGATGATTTTTAACGTTTGCTTAAAACATTCATAATAAAAATAAAAAACCGTGTAGTTTACCTTCCCCTGGGTACGAACTATCGGGATTCTTTGAAAACAGCTCGGTAAGGGAAATCCTAAAAGGATTGAAAGTACGGTATAGGTATAGGGTGTTTCAGAATTTTTTGAAATCCGGAAATCCTAGAAGCTTAAAATTAACTCGCTTTTCACCCAACAACTTTTAATTCAATATTTTCTAATTTTCTAAAATAAAGATCGATAATAAGGGAGTTCAAAGATTAAATTGATTAGGTTATTTATTAGCGTTTCTTAACTTATCATTGAGCAAAATAATATGTTTCCTACCAATTTGGTGTTTGGTTACGGAACTGCAAGAGTCTTGCAAGTCTCGCAAGTCTTGCAGCAAGACCAAGACCAAGACCAGGTTAGTCTTGGTATTGGTCTTGCATCCCAGTATTGGTCTTGGTCTTGGGTCTTGGTCTTGCATAGACGGTCTTGGTCTCGGTCTTGGTCTTGCAATTTTGCAAGACCAAGACCAAGACTGCAAGACCAAGACCAGTCTCGCAGCATCACTACACTAGGCCTATCTCATTTTAAAATATTAAGGACAAATATTATAAATAATTAGGTAACAATTATATAAACAGTAAGGGTTTAGACATATCATAGACCTGGTCATTGAGGAGATTACCCTAATGTTCACGTTTATTATTTTCTAATAACTCAAGTAAATCCAATTTTAATCCTTTCTTCTTGGTATGTAAGTAAGTTTCAGCCAAAACAATTACCGATAACTAGATATCCTAATCAAATGAAACTCGGAATTAGAACTTTTTTGGTTCCAAGAAGCTATATATACATAAATAAATTTATTTTTAATCAATGAATGGTAATATTTGAATACCTAGAATGTTTTTTCTGAGCATTTTTCATTATAAACAATTGAATAAAAGCGCATTACGTCATGGACCGCTAAACAAACTAACCAGCCAACGTCAACAGTCATTCCATCATTTATCTTCAAGTGGTTATATGCTCTGTGATTAATTAGAAATATCTCTTTGTTAATAAATAATCAGTATTTGCAATATTGGATGCTGGATTTACCAAAGCAGACAGCTCTAATTATTTAATGGTTGCAAGTTTATTTGCCAGGATTATTGTTCTACGGAACTTAGGAACGTGAAACTGTCTTTGTTGTATGATTGACCAATACTTACTAGTAGCAAAATAGTATGATTTTTTGCTATAAAAAGAAATTCTCACCTGTTTATAGCTGCTGGTCGACACAAATCAGAAGTGGTAATGCGTATTTTTGGTTGACAGACATATTTTGAAGATACACAACCAGCTTTCATTCTTATTTGTGGCACTGTACCCATGGTACTAAGTATATTCCTCATAATTTTCCATATCTTTTTGAAAAATTACAAACAGTGACTCCTAAATAGACATGCATTGTCAACATAGCCCAAACTATCTGCATCTAAATTTAGTTACTATAAATTATTATCAAAACTTACATCAAAGTGATCTTCACAAAAATAAATTGTAGATGTTGTTGCTAAAGATGCTGAATATCTTTTAGCTAAAGTTAACCACTTTCTCCTTAAGTAGGTAAGTATTTCATTCTTTTTCGGAACGTAAATAAATAGTTTATTGGTGTGCTAATCACTGTAGAGTTACAAATGGGAACGCATAGTATTTATAAGACTTTGTATTCATTTTTCATACAATAATCTCAATTCTTAAGCAAATTAATACTGATAAACTGACAAATACACAGAGGTCACTGAGGAAGTGTAAATATAAATTACATAACACCTATCCTATAGTCCGTGAATGATTTGCGTGTTTCAGCGGGAAAATTCAACATTATTCTATTTTTTCTTTTTTTTTCTTAGAAAATGATTTTTATTAGTAAAATATTTTTTCGTATCTATTAAGGTTCGATTTATATATGGTCTATAAACTGAGGATGCCTACTACACAATGCGCACGTATCATTTAACTCGCGCATTTCAGTCAAACTGTATATCACTGTTTTTGTAATTTCGTGATTTTAGAATACAAGGAATAATATAGGTATATAAAACTACAAGCCTCCTCCTCGACAGGAATCCTTTTACTTCTACTTTTATGTAATATTAAACGAAGTTGCATGGATCAAAAATTAAAATAAGGCTTTTAAGCAAATCAAAATAGTACTGATCCATCTACCAATATTGTTATCTGATTATAAGTTTACAAGTTTACATAATTAAAACTAGATTGTATACGGAATTGAAAATTGTATTGATTCTATTCAAATGAATGATCTTAGACTAAACATCTTATGATATTCTAAGAGCAAATAAATAACAAACTAAAAACCCTTCATGTTTGTAAATCACATCACAAGAACATCAATAATTAGAGGACGCGCACGTTCCCGTTCAGTGCACGCTAATCCTAAAAGGTTAATTACACTATTTATCTTCTCTTTATGTTTTGGCCTTTGTTATATATTATGTATATGTATTCATGTTTAGAAGTCGTAATGAAATTATTTTTTTATTGTGTAATTCAAATCGATTTTCCAATGTATTTGCTGAAGTTCTACTTGTTTTATTTTTATTAATGAAAAATACTCACCTTTAGTTAATACAATAGTTATTCTTCACAAATGATGCAGGGGAAAATACCAGAGACAACCATAAAATACTTAGCATAAAGATGTCATTATTATTTGACCGATTCTACTGCTTTTCTCTTAAAAATTTAATTTGTTATAAAATAGAAATATGTCAAATCAACCGAACGAAATTTATGTACAAACAACACATAACATAACCAGCTATATAGGTGCAACCATTGAGGTCCACACTATAAACTTCATAAGGTTGTGATACTACGGTAACATTTTATGTAAAACATACAGGGCCTCCGGCATTTCCCGGACAAACACTTAAGTAAATTGTGGTACGAAAACATAAGTCATAAAAATTCTTGAGTATGGAACCCTCATCAGAGACCTACTCGCACGTAGAGCATAGAGCAGTCCGAACACCAACCCAGATCCAATAACAGACCAAGAGAGAACAGCATGATAATTTCTCCTACATATGTCTTAGTGATTTTCCGGTATGAAACCCTCCACCTTTAACTCCTAGTCGCACTGATAGATCCTCACAAAACAATCCAGTGACATACTACACACAAGTATAGCAATTTTGTTGGGATATCTCGAATATTGTAAGAGCCTATGGCACATACACGTAGACGTTCAGTTTTCGGTGCTTCTCCGGGAAAGACATCGGTCTATTGTGAGCAAACGTTAACTAAAAAAATCTGAAAATTTGTTGACATACTAAAGTCACTAGAGGGCATACGTCTAAAAGAATGGAAGACCCTGTATATTACCATATTTTGAGATTTCTTGTACAATTGTGAAAACATTTTATGTATGTTGTCCTATACCTAAGTCTAACCGTTTTTGACATAATTTCAAATTTTATGTTAAAAATTAAGTTTACCGTCCAAAAGATAATTATCAATCTTAAAAATAAAATACGATTTTCGAAAAAATATCCCTCCCACCCTCTTAGGGAAAAGTTTTTTTCTGAAATGAAATGTTAAAAAAACAAGTGAAATTTTTGAAAAAAAAATTAAAAATAGTTTTTATTGGGCATTTAAGATTTAAACCGTACCGATGAGTACCTACTATTGCTATCCTTTTCTCGATTTTAACTATACTTATGTATATGTGTTTGCCAGCAACAGCACTTCCATAATAAATTACTGTTTGTCTACCACAACACAAAATTAAACTTTAAATTAACAATATCGTCTGACGTCTGACAATTGCGACATAACCATAGACGATCTTCCAGAAAGTACCTATATACCAGAGAACGAGACGTATATATACGCTCCATGCTCGTGCGTAATTCCAGTGACGGATCCCATTGTCGTTCCATGTCGACAAAATAAAGATCTTGGTTGAATGAGATTGAATGAGATAATTATAATTACCAATATTGGATCACACTT
This sequence comes from Crioceris asparagi, assembly GCA_958507055.1. Taxonomy (NCBI): domain Eukaryota; kingdom Metazoa; phylum Arthropoda; class Insecta; order Coleoptera; family Chrysomelidae; genus Crioceris; species Crioceris asparagi. The sequence goes on from OY293830.1 coordinate 63,038,436, forward strand.
GGAGCTTAACAGGTAGCGAGATGTCTGCGATCTAAGTACGAATTCGAAATTTCAAGTCTCTAGACCGTATGGGGCCTGAGAAATCGCTAAACTATTTAATAAAAAATCGGAGAACGTTTATTAAGCGAATTGCGATTAGTTTTTAATCGATTGTTACAATATTTGCACCAAACTGAGAAAAAAAACGATAAACAAGCGAATCATTTAAAATGTGGTCAAATGAAGCGAAAAGTAGATTTACTCCGTATCAAAATTCAAAGAACTAATTATTGAATAATTGATACAAATGAATGTGAATCGTGTATACCGTTATACCTACTCTTATATTATAGACTTGTCATGTTTTACCACAACATATCGTATACCGAAATGCCAGATCCTCTCCAGATAGAGATGATATTTAACATAATTACAACTGCACGTGGTTATACACATATACCTACATCCATCCTTTGTGTTTCCTCATTCAACACAGCGACGATGCTTGTTGGGTGCTTTATCATTATTATTTGTTCATTGTACTACATGTTGTGATGATGTCATCCACAAACAGAGCAGATTGTAGAATCTTTGCTATGAATTTATTGTTTGTTATAAGTTACAACGTATATTGTGCTTGAGTTGTTTTAACTCAAAAAAAGTAATTTTCAAGCCTTCCATCAATTATTCAAAGACATGTCTATTAAGTTCTACATCATTCTGCAAGAAAACATATTTTATAATATTTGTTGTTATTTCGATGAAATTAGGTTATCTACTCCTCCCCAAAGGGAATTCTATCCACGCATCCTGCTTTCTATAGCTTATTTAAGGCATGATTACTACCTCGAAAGGACATGGCAAAGTTAAAATTTCGCTTTTAAGTTAAACAGGAGGTTACATTGGCGTAGTGACGTTAATTCATAAATCCATGCATTGCATTTCAATTACTTCAGATTCCTAGATTTTATAATGATACACAACATTATTGTGTCAATATTTCCATTTATAGCCGAGTGTTTCCAAAATGATTTTTTTTACTTTCTCAGAGCCGTGAGATTTATCGAGAATTTTTTTAAGTAAAAATATTTCAACAAATTATGTGATAAACACAAAGAAAAGTTCTAGCATTAGAAGGGCTCGTTCAAGGGGATAAGCTTGATCAAAGCCTGGAAATTTGTATATGCGACAGTCTCTCAGCCATCCTTCTTCAAATGAAAAAAAATCCCGATGGCCTGTAGTCAGCGTAAAGGTAAATTTTTCAAAATTCATTGAATTGAAATTTTAACAACCTTTTCATTGGTATACGTACATGTTATTACATAATAATTGTCATATGTGTCATAGCCTTGCGGTTAGAGGTTTTTGTTTTGGCTGTTAAATATAAAGCAGACAGGGTTCGAGTCCACTTCAAGGCAGATTTTTTTTTTCGCCTATTTCATTTCAATAAATATACTATATATTTTTTTAATCAGGGTCTATATTAAGATCTCCAGAAAATGTACAATTACATCAAATTTATATTGAGTGTTCATCTTTTATCAATATTTGTTATTTTTCTTTATTAAATTTTATTTTTTTACCTGTGTATTTTATGAAAAATTGCTTTGAACAAAAGTTGTAGGTACTGATTATATCTATAACCTAAAATTATTTTTAATAATATTAACACTACGGCTCTTTTTTGATAATTTTTTTAAATGTTTGAATGGTCGCCATTTTGAAACTACTTACCCGATATTGCCCAATAACGATCTCGACTGAGATATTTGAGAGATTGATTTTTGTAGCAGATTTGAACTTGATACATTCATAAATATTTTATACAAAAAATTGGACCGACGTTATTAGTTGGTGCACTGAAAAGTATAAAATAATATTAATTCTGTTGGTGGTGGTACTTGTGAAGTTGGTGCCAAAAGTTATCAATCTACCTGCAACTGCACAACTTCAAAAGTACCACCAATTTTTTGTAAAAAATATTTATTTCACACTTTTGAGTGTAACATTAGTCCCGAAAGTCGTTGAATGTTCACTATACCATATCAATGAAGATAGTACTTATCCTATTACCCACGTATATTCCTTGCTTGTAGTTGTTATTATAGAGATCTCAGAACATCGCTGCGGAAATACGCTTGAATATTTTAGTTGTTACCATTTTAACACCGATTTAACTCGAAAACCGTAACTCTAAGGAAAAAATGTTCATTATAAATGTTGCTACAAATAAACATATCTTTCATGTAGTATCGAAAAATTTTCAATTTTCGAAAAAATTGTCCTCTCCACATAGCAAAAATACATATTTAACATGCGTCTATCTCGAAAACCGTAGCACTTTTGAAAAAATGTTCAATTTAAACGTTTCCGGATATTGTCCTATCTGTAATTATACCAACTCAGATTTTCGATTTTCGAGAAAATTCGCCCCAACCACCCCTTCGGGGGCGGTTTTCGGAGGGAAGGAGATTTCGGATTTGCGTTTTTATGAATATGGGACCATTTCTCAATCCCCTTCTTTCAAATGAACCCAAAATCATCAAAATCGGAGCACGTTTACTATATAAAAGGCGCGCACGAACCAAAAAAAAAAAAATAAAGCAGACAGTCGAATTGTATACCTCCTCCGTTCGGGGTTCGTCGGTCAAAAACTGCGACCTCTATCGTGTTATCCCATAAATATATATATATATATAAACTTTTGAACCAAATGTTTTTTGGACTAACTTATAGACATATAACAACATGCCGTTGAAATTTTTTCAAAATTCAAAAGTGTGAACGATCGCAATAGGTACATTTCCATAAGAAATTTACCTAATAATGATCAATATTGGTGCACGTTTACTATGAGAAACAAGGCTACATACATAATAAATATTTAAAAAAAAATGGACCGACATTATTAGTTGGTGCACTGAAAAATACAAAATAATATTAATTCTATTGGTGTTGTTAATTTTGAAGTTGTGCAGTTGCCGTTAGATTGATAACTTCTGGCACCAACTTCACAAGTACCAGCACCAATAGAATTAATATTATTTTGTATTTTTCAGTGCCTAATATCGTCGGTCCAATTTCTTGTAAAAAGTATTCATTTCACACTTTTGAGTGTGACGTTAATTACGAAAATCGTTGAACGTTTATCATTATCCAATCCATCCATGTATGCTTTGCTTTTATTTGCTATTATTCAAAAATCTAAGAACATCGTCGCGGAAATACGCATATTATGAAATTTACCACTCCTTTATCTCGAAAACTTTAAGGGAAAAATTTTCATTAGGTATAAATATTTTTACAAATAATTAGGTCTTTCATGTAGAATCCACAGATTTTCAATTTTCGAAAGAAATTGCCCTTTCCACATAGTAAAAATATACATATTTGAGAAATTAACATGCCTCTTACTTGAAAACCTTAAACTTTTTTAAGAAAATGTTCCATTTAAACGTTTCCTATTTTTAATAATACTACCTCAGATTTTCGATTTTCGAGAAAATTTGCCCCTTCGGAGGGACTGAGATTTCGGATTTGCGTTTTTATGAATATGGGACCATTTCTCAAGCCTCCTCTTTTAAATGAATCAAATCATAGTACGATTACTATATAAAAGTCGCGGTCAAACAAAAAAAAGCAGACAGTCGCATTGTATACCACCTCCGTTCGGGGTTCGTGGGTCAAAAAAAGCTCTCGTGCAACTCAGTGCTCATTTTAGAAGTGAAACTTCTCAACAAATTTCATAAGGAAGAGAAAGAAAAACATTTAAAAATTATGGACTAAGGTATATAATACAAATTTATACGTTTTAAATTTATTTAGCCAATTTATACATTATTTTTAACTGCTAGGTGAAGCGGATACTATAACTTTACGATAATAAAATATGAAACATATATTATTCTTGACTCTAAACAGAATAGATATATCAGAAAGATAGCAAACATCAAATGCTGCTCTCAATGTATTCGTATGTATCTAATCTTTTTAGCATATGTTTCATATTTTAATTAACCACCAAGAATCAATGGCATTTTTGTAATCACCCTTACCGAGAGCTGAAGCATCTTATCACTATATACCCATTTATCCGTTATCCAGAATCATGGTCTATAATAGACCATGATCCAGAATAACATTTTCGAAGAATGTGTTTAATATTGATTTAAAAACAGAGGTAATCGCTCTTGTCAACAAGTTAACAGATTCCCGGCGAGTATGACAAATATCAAACTGAAACAACTGTACAAACATTTCTTCCTCTTGTTTCGAACAGCGACAGATTCATCAGGTGCTACGCACTTTCGCACTCCTAGAGTTATTGTTCAACCGACTTTGTATATATAATCATTTTTAGATCCTTATACTATCTGTTATCCCTTCCTTACAGCCGTATTCATAGCTGTGATCCTTATTACTCGTTTCATAAACATTTCTTTATAAAATAAGAAATAATAACATAACGAATTCTCTCTAATTATAATCTCTCAGCAGACCGTTGTCAACTTATGGAAAAAAAAATAGTTTAAACACAAGTTCAGATTTCTTTACGGGGCATAATGGACAATTTGAATCTGAATTTTGAATCTATCCGACGGTACATCCGCAACATGGAAGATCCATTCGATTTTTTGACGATGCTCTTTTTCGAAAAAGCTGCAGATTCAGTAAAAGGGCTGTTGTCGACATCTTATTACCTATGGTCAATGCCCAATTACGGAAATTAATCCCTCTTGTAGATTTACAATATATAATAGGTATATTTATATCACATATTTAACTATGTGTAATCCATTTTCATAGATAGTTGTTGGTGATTTGCGTGGATACAGCCAAGCATCAGTGTTAAGATTTGTCACTCGAGTTTCCAAAATTCTAGCGTCATACGCTCTCCATATAATTTTTTCTACTGAACAAGTCCGTTCAAATTATAAAAATCTATTTTACAACTAACAACTAACCTCACAAATGAATTGGGCGCGAGGCCTAATTTATTTAGTGATTAACGATGTTGCCATTACAAAGTTACAAAAATCCCTAGTAAAAGTCTTCTTTTTGGAAGTGGTTTTTGACTCTGAAATAAAGCCCCCCTTTTAATTTGAGAAACTCTCAATGAAGGCTTCCTCAGCACTTAAGATAAGGGCGGACTATGAATTCGTCTGTTATCTAGAACATACTATATTGTAACGTTTAACCCTGTGCTAAATGTTGTGGGGTGAATTCACTTGCGTAAGACTCAAAGTTCGCAGATTGCTTCCAATGGTTTATTTCCAAACAGTCAGTACACGAGCTTCTATTATGGTACAACTGTCACCACTTGTCACCATGACAATCTATACTGTCACTGTCTTTACCGACAAAACTACTATTAACCTCTGATTCCACAGACTGACTGTTATCAACTGACTTTATAAGACTCACTGTCTTCATAAGACTGACTGACTCTGTCCCGTGATCGACACGGCTTTATATACCTGAATCATGACATGACATTCATCGAGAATGTTCTATGATTATCTAGATGCACATAATTAATGTTCTAGATCCTTGTCAAACTGACAATAGTATAACAAATTCACAATCACATATAGTTTCTGGGAGGATTCAGAATAAATCTGCTATAATTCTAGAACTACATAAGGAAATATACATACAATAACAACTGTAAGCAACGTAGTAGCTTAAATAACTAATAAACGAATATCAACCGTAAGTACATGAATACATATCCACGTTACACTGCCCCCTTCTTAGATTTGATCATCCCGATCAAACATCATCCCAATGCATTCTACAATCTCATCTGGGGGAGCTCCTTGGATCCTCTTGTCCCAATCCTCGCTCTCGCCTCCCGAGGAAGACAGGTTACTTGGCGGTACCTGTGATCCCCTTCGGCGATCATCAAAATGTTCCACCGGACTATGATAACCTCTAGGTGAATATCCTCGATCGGGTGATCTGCTTCTACACAACCCAAAGCGATCACTTGATGCCAAACGACCTTCACCACAACGTGATCTTGAATAGCGATCATGCGATCTAGGTATGTGGCAAGAAAATTTATGACCGAATATTCCATCGCATCCATGGTTGGGTCGACAGCCGCGAATGTGCCTGCACATTCGTCTGCGGCTATTGCACCTAGTCTTTCGCCGTAGACTGTTGCGCTTCGTGCCTCGGTCTTTCCATAGACTCATTCGACTTCTTCTATTGCGGCCATAGCACCTTCTACCTCCTAGACCTATGAGTAGACTACCGCAATGTAAAATGTTTTTCTTGCGACCGTTGTTGCCTACACACTGCCTGATACTTCTTAGAGATCTGGATGTAATGCGCCTTTTAAAAGGAACTTTTCTTCCACTGCTTGAACTTTCTCCAGAGATATTGCGCTCCATCGATTTAGTTCCCGCATCTTCCCTCTTAGCATCAGGCTCGTTATCTGAGCTATCCTTGTCCGAGCAATTTTGAAGTTTCTGTTGGTCGCTGTTTACTATCTCATATTGTTGTTTAATTCTAGCCTGTTCTTTATATTCTCGTTTAATTCTTGCCAGGTCTTCTTTATATTCTTTTCTTATTCTTGCATGTTCGTCTTAATATTCTTGTGTAATTCTTGTCTGTTCTTCTTTATATTCTTGTCTAATTCTTTCCTGTTCTTCGGCATATTCTTGTCTAATTCTATCCTGTTCTTCTTCATCTTGTCTAATGTTGGTCCATCCTTTTTAATATTCTTGCATAATTCTTGCATGTTGTTCCTTACTTTGGAGTCTAATTCTTGACCATTCTTCTTTTTCTTGATGTCTTTTTCTTACGCATTCTTCTTTTTCTTGATGTCTTTTTCTTGCCAATTCTTCTTTTTCTTTTTGTCTTTTTCTTTCCCATTCTTCTTTTTCTTGTTGTATTTTTCTTTCTTGCTCTTGTCTGCTTCTTTCTTGATTTTCTAGAATTTGACTTAGTTTTGTTTGATATTCCTTTCTAATTCTTTCTCGTTCTTGTCTAATTCTTTCTTGTTCTTCTTTATCTTGTTGTCTATTTCTTTCTTGATTTTCTAGAATTTGTGTTATTTTTGCTTCTTGTTCTTGTCTACTTCTTTCTTGATTTTCTAGGAACTTCATTATTTCTGCAAAATTTGCCATTTCGTCGTAATCTTTCGATCTGGTATTCACCATATATTCTCAGCAAAATGCGAAGATCCCTTTTTCTGACACCAATTGTAACGTTTAACCCTGTGCTAAACGTTGTGGGGTGAATTCACTTGCGTAAGACTCAAAGCTCGCAGATTGCTTCCAATGGTTTATTTCCAAACACTCAGTACACGAGCTTCTATTATGGTACAACTGTCACCACTTGTCACCTTGACAATCTATACTGTCACTGTCTTTACCGACAAAACTACTATTAACCTCTGATTCCACAGACTGACTGTTATCAACTGACTTTCTAAGACTCACTGCCTTCATAAGACTGACTGACTCTGTCCCGTGATCGACACGGCTTTATATACCTGAATCATGACATGACATTCATCGAGAATGTTCTATGATTATCTAGATGCACATAATTAATGTTCTAGATCCTTGTCAAACTGACAATAGTATGACAAATTGTACCTCACATATAGTTTCTGGGAGGATCCAGAATAAATCTGCTATAATTCTAGAACTACATAAGGAAATATACATGCAATAACAACTGTAAGCAACGTAGTAGCTTAAATAACTAATAAACGAATATCAACCGTAAGTACATGAATACCTATCCACGTTACAATATGTTCTATCACTACCGAAGTTAAACTTAAGAAAAAGTTGATGATATAAGGATCTAAATAAATACATATGTAGAAAAAACAAGCACATCTAACTAAACTGAACAGTAAATTCCATAACAAAAATTGGTCGGGATGTCGAATGCGATTCGCTCTCGTATTTTGTTCCCTTAATATTTTCTAAGATCATTCAAAAATTTGGAAAAAAATTAACCGCCTGTAACGAGCTCTTTTGTTTGATATTACACGTGATGCACTGATAGATATTATTCAATATTGACATTTGACACACAATATCTAGTATCAGAATATCTTTATTTACAGCCTTAGGAGCGTGATGATGCAGTTACGTAACTGTATAAGTACCAAGAAGAGAAGACAGACTGTGACAGATGGACAGAAACACAAATAGGCAGACAGATAGGCTTGAGATAGTGGCTTCGTTTTTTCATCGGATATCCGAAACCCTGAAAACACAGTAAGATTTATTCAGCGCTAGTGATGGAAAATATTTCAAAATTATGGTGAGAAACTTTCCGTCTATATAATTTGTAAATTAGTAAGTTCGACATTCAAATATCATGTGAATATGTTTCTAATTAGAACCGAGCATTATTTTTCATAAACGAGGAGTATGTATGGATTTCTTCATCTTCATTAGTACGGGTTCTCTTGAAACTTAGCAATAGTGCCAGCAGCCGGACAAATTTAAATCAATGTGCATTACTCAGCTTGACTGAGTAGAAATGGAATATCAAGAGCACATGTTACAGAGTTGTTTATGAAATTGTTTAAACTTACATCAACAAAATTTGTGCCATACTGTTCTGGGTATAGTGTAGACAGAGTGTGGCGATGCAGTTTAGAGAGCGGATACCGCAAGCTGGCCCATTTCTCTTTTGGGTAATTCCCCGAAAGCTGCGCGTTCAATTTATTTACTTTTCTGGGAAATGCTCAGCCGTAGATACAGTGGTGTAGTTGAACGGGATCAACGAAAAGTGAGAAAGAGATTATATTGGCGTGGCTCTGAATTTTAAATCAACTTGTGGATGAGGTACTGAAGAAAAAATAATTTGTCTATTGATAGCTAATAGGAATATTGTGTGAATCAAACAAGATCAACTCACAGAAAACATATGAGTTTTATAGAAATCATAGAGATAATGATGTTATACAAATGATGAAGAATAGTTATGGGTAGGAAGGATATGCTTGACACAAACATGAAATCTCTAAGTTCTTAGGCGGATGTAAAATGGGCACTATTCTACCTGCTGTTTTACTCCTACATGTAATATGGGTATCACTGCAAATTAATGATATAAAATTTATTGTAAATAATTGTTCAGAAGCCTATAACAATTTTACTTGAAACTTATATGATTCTAATATAATGTCCCAGTGCATTGTGGACTCTATACTTGTGGTCATCGTAAAAGTTTTCTCCTTGCATTCTACATTTTTCTTCGGATGTAAGTTAAATCCGTTGCTGTGACTGTTGCAGGGAGTTCGTTAGCAAACTCACGCTAACGCTGGTTTTTAGGAAATATGAAATATCATCCTCGGCTTTTTGCTTATATGCAGATGAAATTACTTTTCAGTTGTGTTCATGATTATGGCCCAGCTGGCTCCTGCGTGCTAACTTTTATTTATTAGTCGTAAACACTTTTGCTGCACAGTTGATAGATTTTTTTGTACAACGCTAAAGTACTTCACCACGCTTCAATGTTTTCTGCATTGAGAAGGTATATTTGTTAAAAGCTAACAAACGTTATCCCTTGTTACTGTCCACGAAACGATATCTTCATAATAAATATAAGTATGATAAAAGCTCCAATACGAAGAAAATTATCCGGATATATTTTACAAACTAAGTGTACATCCTATTTTAAAACTATGTGAGCAACAACATCATTTAGCAAAATTCAAATAAAAAGCTATTATGAACGAAAATATCTTTATTACCTGAAAGGTACCGCGCTGCCCTTATTACATGTCGGATTATGACCTTTTATTAGGTAAAATATTTTTAACAAAAAATTGGAGCTATGTTATTAGCTGATGCACTGCAGAATACGAAATAATATGATAATTCTATTGGTGCTGTTACTTCTGAAGTTGTGCAGTTGCAGTTAGATTGATAACTTTTGGCACCAACTTCACAAGTACCAGCACCAATAGAATTAATATTATTTCGTATTTTTCAGTGCACCAACTAATAACGTCGGTCCTTTTTTTGTAAAACATATTTATTTCCACTTTTGAGTGTAACATTAGTTACGAAAATTGTTGAACGTTCGCTAATACTACTAAATATCCTATTACCCACGTATATTCTTTGTTTATACTTGTTGTTACTAGATATTGTTACGGGAATTCTAATTAAACTGAGTTCGATTTATTTTCACTTATTTATTCACAGCATTAATTAGCGTTTAGCGCTCTATTTATATTGACTGTTCTATGCACACGTTCAGCTGACTAACTGACTGAATGACACAGAATGTCAACTTCCATGATCGATGCTGTTTATATCCACTTAACTTCCAATCTCGATGCTTCGAGTTGCTCTCGTGTGTTCTTTTCGTTGTTCTGAATGTCATTTACCAATATATTCCTTTGAGAGTAATCCAGTTCATCATATAAAATTTTTCTAGAGTTCCAGGATGTTCTTTCGTTCGTGTGTGAGGGTGTATTCGTTACACTATTATGTAGAGAACATCGCTGCGCAAATACCTTTAAGGAAAAAATATTCATCATAAATGTTGTTACAAATTTCAATGTCTTTCATGTAGTGCCCACAGATTTTCAATTTTCGAAAGAAACTGCCCTCTCCACATAGCAAAAATACACATATTTTAGAATTTAACATACCTCTTACTCGCAAACTTCAACTCTTTTGAAAAAATGTTCAATTTAAACGTTTTGGGATATTGTCCTATCTTTAATTATGCGAACTCAGATTTTCGATTTTCGAAAAAAATTGCCCCCTACACCCCCTTAGGGGGCGGTTTCACGGGGGAAGGAGATTTCGGATTTGCGTTTTTATGAATATGGAACCATCTCTGAAGCCTCCTCTTTCAAATGAATAAAAAATTCTCAAAATCAGATTACGATTATTATATGAAAAGCGCGAACAATCTAAAAAGAAAACAGACAGTGGAATTGTATACCTCATCCGTTCGGGGTTTGTCGGTCAAAAGCTCAAATTTGGTGCGAATAAGTGAAACTAAACAGAGTGATATTTTAACGTTCAATATTATAATTACAAAAGTTTATTTTTGGATTTTCTTGCTTTAATTTTATTTTTACCTCGAAAGAAGACAGTTGTTGTTATGTATGGTCAGAAAGGCCATATTCTTATTGAGGAAAATTTTCGTTCAATTTTAGAGGCTATGTTGTTTAAGCAGGTTTTAGATTGCGAAAGTATGCGTGTGGGTTTCTCGAATATACGTTTTATATTGCATTCCAGAAGCAGCTCAACCAGTTCCAACTTTTATTAATTTTACTTAGTTGAAGGTGAAAAGTATATTGTAACGGGCATGTATAAATGACTGGGATTAATTCATCTTCAACTTATTTTATTGACTCACTAAAATCTCACAGATATGGACTTTTCTTATATAGTTACACGGCATTATCGACTGCTATGTACAATTTATATTTATTATTTACTCTATTTACAACCATATTTGAGACGAGCGTTATTTATTTCTGTTGTTGATGGCCCCCTACTAGGGACCGATCTACACCAGACTGCCGGACTGCACTGTTCTCCGGTCTCTATCATCCGCCTTCTGACAAGTCGCACACGCCTCCGCGTGATTGCCGCGACTCTTTATCCCAGACTCGTTACAATATGAACTTTAGTGACCGTTTTGGTGAATAGGTACAATACGACTATGCCTATCACCTTTTTTATCAAATTTAAATAATCTACAGAGCTGTAAAAAGTAGTTACGCGTATCTAACAGTTTATGATTGTTGTGTCGCATGTTCGTTGTTGGAACACCAAGACTAAGACAGTCAACATAATTGCGAAAAACTTGCTAGGTATTTATCGGAGAGAGGATTTAAAAAGATACATACGACGCCTGGCTGCGTGAATCCCCGCTTAACTGTTCACACATTTGAGTTGAGAGATACAGGGAGAAAGAGAGAGTGAGAGATAGAAAGCTGATTTTGCATTAAAAGACATACATATATTCATACACATTATTGCATTGTTAGGGCTCGAGAAATTTTCCAGAATGAAAATGCCCCCTGCCCTAACAGATGTTCTGTTGTCACTTTCCATTCCGTAACAAATGATGATAATGTAAGTAACTAGTGTTGATGCCCAGTCGATGGAGCTAAATAATGATGTGGTTTAACGCGTAGACATTTGTTTTATTATGAGGAGTCCCTATAAAGCAGAATGTTTTACTACGGAATTCCAATCTACTATTTGTAACTTCGGAACTAAGATTGATCGAAATAATGTAATTATATTTGTAACATTTTGCAAATGGAAGAAAAATAAATATTATTTTGAACTTTATATTGAACAAACAAATAAAATCGGTCCTATCTCTTCTATAATTAAATATTATTCATTCCAGATTTCTGCTTATTTCAGTTGTCATGAAAATTGTTGAACGTTCAATTATATTCAGTGATTTCAAAATCACTCTGCTACCTCGTAGGGCTGTAACGAACACTCTTGATTTTTTGAGGAACTTAACACTTAATACCGGCAGATACATTTTTAATTTTCGGAAAAGTTGCTCACTCTCTTTAAAGGGTATTTTTTTAGGGTCATTAACCTGTTGTATTTTCAAAGTTTTAATATGGGACCATCTCTCAGCAGCCCTCTTTCCAAGAAGAGAAAAATCATCACATTTATTGCACGTTCACTATACAAAATTCGCGAACATAAAATACAATGTGTCAGATTACCACAGTTATAAAAATCCCGATGGCCTGTAGCCAGCGGAAAGGTAAATTTCTGAATTTCATTGGTATACCTATATGTCATTACATACATATTGCCGTATGTATCATAGCCTTTCGGTTAGAGGTTTTTGTTTTGGCTGTTGAATATAAAGTAGACCTGATTCGCGTTCCACTTCAAGGCTGAATTTTTGTTTTCGCCAATTTCTTATCAAAAAATATACTATATATTTTTTTAATCAGGGTCTATATTAAGATCTCCAGAAAATTTACAATTACATCAAATTTATATTGAGTGTAGACATATGACACCATGCCATTGAATTGTTTTCGAAATTCAACAGTGTGAACGATCGCAATAGGTACATTTCTATAAGAAATTTATCTAAAATCTGATTTGTCTACTCACAAGACTTCCAAACCGCTCACAAAAGCAGATGGTTGAGGGTTTTAGGTCAGAATATTTTAGATAAGTTTCATCAAAAATGTTAGAGCTGCTTCAGGCCACAATCTTGAAAGAAACACGTTTTCCAGCTATTGTTTAACAACATACAATTTTTGAAAGCTTACACATAAATATTTGTGAAAAATTATCTACCCTTGTTATTCTGGAATCTACACGTGACCGCTGTCAAGCCAAGGAAATTATCACTTATTGATTACGCGACCGATTTTTTTTTCGAAAAATTCAGGTTGTAATAGCAACCTGTTAAAATCGAAGATTCTATTATTTTCTAATTCAAATGTCGATAACATATCAGACTGATCTATGAAAAAAGAAGTTGGCCCATGAGGGGATCGAACCCGCGACCTTCGCGTTATTAGCACGACGCTCTAACCAACTGAGCTAATGGGCCGTTGTAATCATTTGATTGTATGAAATATTCTATAGGACACACTTATATCGAGCGATCCAAAAAAAAACATTCGCAGTAGGCATTTAAAATAGGCAGCGTGTCTTTACTTGAATCATCTGCAATTGCATTTATAATCATTGAAACATCACTTTTCACGTTTAACTTCCTATCTGTGTTTATTAAGACAGGTTTTAATTTTCAAAGGCCTGCTGGGGATGAGATTTTTTTGGATTGCTCGATACCAAATTTCAAGTTGATACGTCCTGTATTTTCTTTGATAGTCCCACATTCACATAGCATCTTTCCAGAATAAAAATTATACGATGTGTTAATCTAATTAATAAACTATCTGTGTGCCAAATTTAATCTGAGTCCGTTCAGTCGTTCTTGCGTGATTTAGTAACAAACATCCAATTACAAACTTTCACATTTATAATAATATATATAGATACCTACTATAATAACGTATTTTTTCACTTTGAGAAATCTTTCTCTAAATCTAAATTATACCGACCTATTGTTTCAAAATCTATCTATTCTGGTTTCTCATTTATCCACGTTGTTACTAGATAAAACTTTTTGACAAAAACTAGGAGCGACTTTATTAGTTCGTGCACTGAAAAATACAGAATAATATTATTTGCAGTGGTGCTGATACTTTTGGGAGTTGTGCAGTTGTAGCCTTTTGGCACCAACTTCAAAAGTATCACTACAAGTGGAATTAATATTATTTTGTATTTTTTAGTGCACCAACTAATTAAGTCGGTGCTAGTGTTTGTAACAAAGTTTTATTTCACAATTCTTTGCTTATAGCTACTTGTTATTATTTAGAAATCCCAAAACATTGTGGAAATACCCAGATCTCATATTATACCTACCATTGCTGTAACTCGGAAACCGTATTTCTTTTAAATGTCCAATTTAAATGTTGTTTGATATAGTCTCTTCTTCAATTGTTCACACAGCCCCTTTCAGATTGCGGGTCAGATTTTTAGGAGAAGGAAACTATAAGTTTGTTTTACATGGGAACATTTCTCAACTGTTTTCTTTCAAGTGAAAAAAAACATCAGAATCTGAGTACGCTTACTAGGGCGAATATGAACATAAAAAAGCACACAGTCGAATTTCATACCTCTTCCGTTGGGAATTCGAACAAGAATATATATATATTTTATATCTTTTTATTTGAAATTTACTTTTTAAAAACAATTTTTAACTTTATTTATTGAAAGTTATAAGATGATTACTGGTGTGATAATAATTATATTATATCTCGAGCGCGAAAGTTGCTCGTACTTTATATTATAAAAAAATGTAGAGTTTGCAATTTGTGTGAAGCTGTTGAAATGTCTTATTACAACCGTACGTGTCTGAAAAGACAGTATGGGTGGTTGCAACTTTGTTGTTGGTGCTGTATCTTGCAGAGTTGAATATCAAGATTACCAAGTACCAGATGCATTGTCATCAAATTCCGTTTATACAATATAGGTCATGCAACAATGTCTGTTATAGAAGTCATGTCATCATATAATCTAATATAACAACTATCCCCATATATAAAAAATTGGTGTTATACAGCAATTTTTGATCAAGTATTGCTTAACATAAATTACAAAAAGCTTAAATCTAAAGTTAGGCTTCTTCTTCTTTTCCTTCTTCGGTTTGCAGGGGTGGTCTTCTTCGTAGTATAAAGTTTGGGATTCGTGGACCTTTGTCCTTTGTTGGATTTTTGCTCCTCGTGGGCTGAAGGTTTTCTTCTAGGAAATGGGATCCATTTTTTTGCATTTGAGGCAAATATAGAAGATTATGAGACATATTATTAAAGTTATGGTTAGATATGAAAACCAAGAAATATTTCTTTCTGCGAAAGGCTTATTGATGAGGTCGTCTAGGTCTTCGGAATACCTTTCCAGTTTGTGTTAGATACTGCTAAATCATCGAGGTTCAAATCGTTCAATTTTAGAGGTGTTAGATCTTCAAATTTGACGTTATTTGGAATGTTTTCACAACATTTGTAGTTTATCAAGACAGAATGAGGATTTCGTGAAATATCCAGGACAGTTTATAGTTGCATGTATAGGTTCTGATAAAACTATCAGCCATACATTTTCTTCTACTTTTTGGACATTATATCCCTGACTATAAATGATAGAAGTTTGACAATTATCTGGAACATTATTATAGTTTTTGAGTAATTGCACTTCACATACTGAGTTACTGTCTATAGGATAAGCGTAAATATTTGAACACAGTTTCTGTTGTGGGGCTAATTGTTTACACACACTAATGTCTTTAATGCTTATGTAAGTGAGAGAATCATCATCACGCGCAATGTATGTATTTGAAAATGATAATAAATGGTAAAAACCAGTTCTATTATCATAAATTGGGATTGGATATAAATGGAATAAGGTGTAGTTTTTTGTTCAGTTAGAGGGATCTTCAGAACAAATACCAAATCAGATTTCGTTTGAAATGCTTCTAGATCTATGATTCTTAATTATTCAGCAATGCTAGAGTATTTAACTGGAAGCGGTAAGTGTTTTTTTATTAAATTTTGTGTTATTTGTTTAAGAGAACCAATCAAACTATCGGGTGATATTGTAGAAGAATGTATTATATTCAATCTCGCAAATGTTATGGCATTCAAGATATCATTAAGGTTATCTTCTAGGTAGATGTAACTTTCCATTAGTTTTTCGCAGATCTCAAAGAATTTCAGTTGGGCATTAATCAGTGCTAACTTATCAGACAACTGGTGGATTGCTCTTTCGATCTTGCTGAGATCTTTATTGAGAATTGATTCGTTCTTGTGTTGTGTTTAAATGCCTGAAGTAGGAGTGTGATGTTTTTGTGCACTAATAAGGTCCAGTGGTTGTTCGTGGTAAGTTTTGTCTCGTCGTGATAATAAATACCTAATGTGTTTTTGATCGGTTCGATGTATTGGCAAAATGCTGATCCGAACAGCAGGATAACCCTGAAAATTAATTAAGGCTCTAAATAGGGTTTCATTCTGTCGAAGTTAACTTTTATCTTTTGGTTAGTGTTGGCGTTAATGAGAGTAGCTGAATTGTTGTGAATCTCTTGTATTGTGAAAGGTCCGTTGAATTTGTTAAGGTAAGGTAACTTGTCTTTAATTTGGGATTCCCTAATGTAAACTTTATCTCCGATGTTATATTTGTTAGTATTGTCCCGAACATGTCTATCGAAACGTTCTTTAGCTTTCTCTTTTTGTGCTTCTGTGCGTTTTCGAGCTAAACTGTAGTAATACGAAATCCTATTATTAAGATCTGGGGCGTATTTAGTTATTAGTTCTTTATGATTGTATGGATTCTCAGGTGGTCTACTGGCTGTGTGACCGAAAACAAGCTCATACGGTGAGAAACCGTGGGTTTTGTTAACAGATCGGTTATAGCATATAATTGCATAAGGTAGTACATTCAGGGGGTGTTCGTTAGGGTGATCTGTTACATGGTCTCTTATCATTTCGAGAAGAGTTGCATGGAACCTTTCAATGGAGCCGTTAGGTTGTGGGTGTCCAACGCTGGAGTGTGTGAGTGTGTGATGCATAAGTCCCTAAATAAACTGTTGTCGAATTCTCTTCCGTAATCACAGTGAATTCTTATAGGGGTACCAAAGTGTTGGAAATACAGTAGCAGTGTATTGGTTACGCTTTTTGCAGATTTGTCTGGTAGCCCGTAAGCTTGCGAAAATTTTGTCAATTCGTGACGTATCGTTAGTATGTAGGTCCTTGATGGAATTTCTAAAATGTCGATATTAATTCTTTTGAATGGGGATCTTGGGGTTTCTGTTATGAGGAGGGGACTATCTAAATTTTTTCTACATGTTTTGAACCTTTCACAGGTGTCGCAGGTTTTGATGAATTTTTCGACGTCATTTGTGATTCCAGGCCAATTATATTTCTTCTTATTCTACGAATGGTTTCGTTAATACCTCGGTGGAGATGGGTTTTACCTTTATGATATTGGTCAAGAATAATTGGCTTTTCGTCTTCATCGGGGATTCTTACAAGATCTTGACAAATTTTAAAATTTATTTCTTTCTTGGAAAATATAAATGAAAGCATTTCTATAGCTGGGATGTCGGGGTTATTCTCAACGAAATATGTTGTGGACGGGGTGAGCTCTTGTTGACTTTTATACAAGGCTGTAAAAAGATGTTCATTGACAAAATTCGGATCGTAAGAGATTGGTATAATGAACTATTTTCTATTTTGGATGGTTTTACTAGTAAGTATATTTACTTCATTATCCGTAAACTCTGTATTCTCTTCGAATATGTCATCTATTATTTTATAATGGGTGTCTTTAAGCTTATTCTGTTGAAAAAAGGTGATGATGTTTTTATTTGTTTTGTTCAGAAGTTGGTTATTAGTATATTCTATCTTAGAGTAGTCTATCAGTGAAGTCGTCTTATACAATTCTACAAATGTCTTAAATTCTTCGCAAATGCGTTCGTTAGAAATGTCTATCGTTTGGTCGACTTCGTAGTCTGTTTCGTTGGTAGGAAGTATAGAATATTGGGATAGTCTTTCTTGAAATTTGAGGCACTCTTTTATGTGATTGACTTTTATCCTAGATAATGCATCTGCGTTTTTATTAATACGACCAGGTTTATAGCGAATTTCGTAATCGTATTCCTCTAATTTAAATCGCCAACGAGCTAATCGGCTACCTGGGTCTTTTATAGAGAAAAGCCACGTAAGGGGTCTGTGGTCGGTGATAAGAATGAACTTTCTTCCATAAAGGTATGGTCTAAAGTGTTTTACAGACCAAACTATCGCTAGAAGCTCTCGTTCGATAGTTGAAAAGTTTGTTTCAGACTTGCAAAGAGTTCTTGACGCATAGGCAATTGGGAGATCTTTAGAAGGGGGACCTTGTGAAAGGACTGAATCAATCGCGAAGGCACCAGCGTCGGTCGTCAATATAAAAGGTTCTTCGAAGTTTGGGTACGATAAGATGGGGCTTGAAGTAAGGGCTTGTTTTAATTCGTTAAAGGATTCTAAACATTCTGAGTTGAAATTGAAGGTGATGTCTTTTTTTAATAATTCAGTTAGAGGTTTTGAGATCTTAGAGAAGTTCGGAATGAGTCTGCGATAATATCCAGCTAAGCCAAGAAATGATTTAATCTCTTTTCGATTTCGGGGTTGAGGGAAGTTCTGAATGCATTCGATTTTCTGGGGATTTGGCTTAACGCCTTCTTTCGTAATTAAGTGACCTAAGTACGAAACTTCTTTTCTTAAGAATTCGCACTTGTCTGGCTGGATTTTAAGGTTAGCTTTCTTAAGGCGGGTGAATACTTCTTTTAGACGTGCAATGTGCTCAGGGATAGTTGGTGAATATATTATGATGTCGTCCATGTTGACGAGGCATCTTTCGTTTTGGATTCCTAAAAGAATATTATCCATGACACGCTGAAATGTAGATGGGGCATTCTTAAGACCAAATGGCATTCGAACAAATTCGTAGTGTCCATTCTCAACATTAAAGGCTGTTTTTGGAATATCCTTAGGGTTAATCGATCGAGCGTAGTGAAATATTGGCACTTGCCAAGTTGGTCTAGGAGATCTGATATGTTCGGAAGGGGGTATTTGTCACCTACTGTCACGTCATTCAGTTTCCTATAGTCCACTACGATTCTCCATTTCTGTTTCCCGGAGGCGTCCATTTTTTGGGCACAACCCATACAGGGGAAGACCTGGGTGTATTGGATGGTCTTATGATTCCTTGCTCTAGCATCTTGGAAATTTGGGATTTAACTTCCTGCTTATGAATATATGGATAGCGGTAGGACTTGGTGTAAATGGGTTTAGAATTATTTGTCTCTATGTCATGTTTAACTTCGTTAGTAAATGTCAAATTGTCGTTTTCTAAAAAGAATATTTCTTCAAAATCAAGACAAAGTTGAGTGATGTTTTCTTTCTCTTCGTCGTTGAGATGTTCTAATCTAAGCTGATTCATAATTTCGTATCGTCTGTCGGTATGTTCGTAGTCTGTATTGGTGTTGATGTTACATATCTTCGTATAAATCGAATTCTAGTTCAGAAAATACGATAATCTTATCAATGGCATTGGCGTTCAAGATTGGCATAAGAAATTCTCCATTCTTATCTATCTTAACTATAGAGTTTGGAATGAAAACTCTTTCGATTTCTTGCCTTAATACCACTGCCTGTGTGTTAGCTAGCTTATTTGTTTCAAGTATGAAGACTTGTTCTGTTCGGGGTGGAATTGTTATTTTATTCGTGGGAATTGTGTTCTGCGTTTCACTACAATTATCATTATTAACTTGGTAAAGAGGTATGGTTTTAAAGTTTGTATTCAGTTGCTTATTTTTTATGTCCAATACACAATCATATTTTTGAAGAAAATCGGAGCCAAGTAAACCGTCAAAGTCGATATCTAAGTTGCATATATAGACTTTAAGAGGGTCGTTTATGCCAAAAGGTATAAGTAATGATTCTCTTATAGGAACCTTTTCAGTTGTTATTCCTTGAATTACGATATTTTCTGTTTGTCGTCTTTTATAATTTTTACAAGTGTTTGGGTTAAAGATTGAAATTCATATAAAAAAAGTTTCTCGAATTTACAGTTAACAATTGTTTTACGCAAAGTGGTGTTCTAGTGGTGTCTCGTCCGTCAGAGTCAGTTTTCTGGTTTTCGTTGAAATCTCTGATATCGGATCTTGGATAAGATTGTGTCCTGGGGGTTGGTCTTGTGTTTGGGGTGTTTGAAAATCCTGAGGTTGTAAAGATTGGGGGATTTCTTCGTAAGAGTATGATGGTTCGTAAGTGTTAGAATAGTCGGAATTGTAGTCATTGTCGTAATTATTATAATCACTGTGGTAATTGTGGTCGTATGATTGATACGCTGGGTCGTAATAATCGTTTTGATAATATTCTGGTTGTGTATACTCTTGTGGGTTCAAGTCATGTGCTCTGTTTTGGGAATTATTAAAATTGGGATTTGGTTGAATTGCTGAAGGTCTATGAAAATTAGGGTTTGGCCTAATTATCGATGGTCTGTTCTGGGGAATTTGGTTTTGTTGTGGTCGTACTTGAAATTGTGGTCGATTTTGAAACTGGGGTCGATTTTGGAATTGGGGTCTAAAAGGTTGTGTATTAGAATTATTTGGTTGAAATTGCGGTCGTGGTATGCTTGGAAAATTCTGGCTATTATGTTGACTTTGCCTACTAATACACTCATTATAAGTATGACCGTTCCGTTTGCAATATGAACATTGTTTAATTTGTGGATGTAAGTTTGGTTTCTTAATATTGACTGACAATTGGTTTCTATTTTAATATTTTTGTTGTTCAAAATAAGATAATTGCAGCTCTCGACGGATCCGATTTATTGCTGAAAGCATATCGGTTGGGTCACTAGCTCGGATTATTTGTCCATGTTTCGGATCTAGGCCGGTTAGTAGGGTGTTAAGTACCATTGAATCAGTAACTTGAATTTGAGCTGTCTTTTCGATGTTAGTTAAATTCTGTTTTCTGATGGAAGCATGAATTTTTGCCTCGTGTGTTTGTAATCTCGCGACGAAAGTTAAGGGCGATTCACCAGGTAACTGTCTAATTCTTTGAAGATCTTGAATCAAAGAGGTAAGATCCCTTGAGTCGCCAAAGTGAGCATCTAAGAGTGACTTGATTTCGTCCCATGAATCTGGGTTGCGTGAATTAATTAATTCCGCGGCTCTATCTCTAAGTTTGTTCTTTATATGTAGAACGAGCAGATTTTTCTGATCGCCTACAGCCATTTGAAAAGCGGTATTGAAAGCGTTTAAAAATGTTGTGAGCATGATTTGATTTCCATCGAAATCGGGAATGATTGAGAAAATCTCCGATAATTTGTATGGTTCAGTTATTACATGGATGGGGTTTTG
Organism: Crioceris asparagi; assembly: GCA_958507055.1. NCBI lineage: Eukaryota > Metazoa > Arthropoda > Insecta > Coleoptera > Chrysomelidae > Crioceris > Crioceris asparagi. The sequence continues at coordinate 63,059,880 of OY293830.1, forward strand.
ATTTTGGTTATTGTCTGAATCACCGGCTTGGCTTCTTGTTTCAACCATGGTGCGTGATATAATTTGGGATTATGACAATAGAAATGGTATAAAATATAAAATAACAATTTGGGAAAACCGAAATAATCGATTATCAATTGGAACAATAATAATAATAATAAACGTGATGATTCTCTGTACTTACAGCAAATTCTTCATTCGTCAGCGGGAGATGAAATCTTTCCTCCGTGAACTGTGTTACACCAGGTGAGCGTCTGCGTGTTCCTTGATGCCGGAGAGACCGTCTTCTCGCTCTGAAGAATTTCACTGGTAGTGGTTTCTTGATTTTTCTTGAGGTTCACTTCTCTTGAAGATTTGGAAATCACTACAAATAGTTAGAATTCTCGTGTTCTATTCGTGTAGAGAGTATCCTACTGATTGCGCCATTTTTATATCTTTTTATTTGAAATTTACTTTTTAAAAACAATTTTTAACTATATTTATTGAAAGTTATAAGTTACAAAAAAATATTATATTAACTAAGTTACTTATGGACTAAGATGATTACTGGTGTGATAATAATTATATTATATCTCGAGCGCGGAAGTTGCTCGTACTTTATATTATAAAAAATGTAGAGTTTGCAATTTGTGTGAAGCTGTTGAAATGGCTTATTACAACCGTACGTGTCTGGAAAGACAGTATGTGTGGTTGCAACTTTGTTGTCGGTGCTGTATCTTGAGTTGAATATCAAGATTACCAAGTACCAGATGCATTGTCATCAAATTCCGTTTATACAATATAGGTCATGCAACAATGTCTGTTATAGAAGTTATGTCATCATATAATCTAATATAACATATATATAATTATGAAGAGACTTTACAAAACTTTGCAATAATCTATTTCGATTAAAAAATCCATATACTCAAATCCAACTAATTTTATTTCACAAACCGTAAACACTAATTTGAGAATAACCCTATATTACAACTTGAATAAAACTGTATAACCTATTCGCTGAATGAAGCATCTATCTTAAAATTAGATGAGGAAAACCCAAAAGTATATGCGTCAATCAATGCGGTTGTGGGTAGCATGATTAGCTTGAAGCGAAAACAGCTTAGATTAGATAATTCCTATTCCTTATTTCATTGACGAATATGTGGTGAAATCTGAGGAAGTTTTTTCGGCATTTGGGTATAAAGGATAAAGTAGGTATATAACAATAAATACCAAGGACGTATCGGTGTACCAATTTTATTCGGAATTACTTCTGTGGCTTTTTGTAAAAATAATATTTCTTTATTCATTAATAAGATATTAGAGTGGCCAAAGTGAACTTGCCGCACGAAAGGTGATCTTCTAAACTTGGGCTTCATTTATATGACCAAGTTCCCAAAAGAAGGAAGTACAACGGTTGCGGACATCCAATGAAAAAACAGAACCACTCTCTCTGTCTGTCAGTCGCACCCTATTTTTTTCAAATCTACAAAACGAAGAAAGTTAAATGTTAGTACTGGTACAGGGATAGATGGCCGTATCGTTTATATAATAATAATAATAATAATAATAATAACAGAACTTTATTCAACCAACTATAGGTAATAAATACAACAGAAATATATGTTTTTCAACAAACCTGGACTTCAGCACAGAAATTACCTAGAATATTAGAAAATAGTAATAGTAATAAAATAAAATAAATAGAATCTGGAACAACAATGTAATGTTAATATTCAACGATAGCATGGAAATATGAAACATCAAATATATAAATAATTAAAATAGACATACGATTCTATCAAGTACCTTTCACGAAACCTAGAAAAATGGCCGTAGGCATACTACAATTTTATATATCCACCTACATAGTAGAGAGAAATTGAGTTTTCAGTATTTTCGTGTAATTTGTGATAGAATAGGTCAACTTCGTAGCCATTATAACGGATGCAAACGGTGTAGTAGAAGCTATGTTCGAAGGTGGTAGATTCAAGGAATCACTAGCAAACGCCTATTCTTTGTACGAAGGCTTCTGGGTAATTAAAGTCTTATGGCCAATAAGTATCAAGATGTGATTTTTGAATCCAAATAAATAATTAACTTTCTATATCTCATATCGCTATCTTGACTTAGTCCAAAATTTTTGCATACCTCCACACAACTGAGAGTGTATCACAAGATTCTTGTTTTTGGAACCAAAAATCAAGAGTTTTCATTAACTGGAAATTATTTTAAGGTTGTGTGCGGTTGACACTGTAACGTTTAACTCTGTACTAAACGTTGTGGGGTGAATTCACTTGCGTATTACTCCAAAGTTCGCACGTTGCTTCCAAAAACGTTTATTTTTCAACACCTTGTATACCATATATAACCACCTTACTTGATCTAACGTTTACATAAATTTTGTACTGTGATGTACTAATGTACTGTTATTTCTGGGTTTAGATCCAGCTCCTTGAAATAATTGATTGGTGCTCTTGCACCACAGGCTTTTAGGTCCTCCTAAGTGGGAAACGCCCTTCCTAGGACCCTTAGTCTTTTATGCGCTAATGTTTCGCATTCGGTTAGAAGGTGGTTTACAGATTATATTGCTTTTGTGCAAAATCTGCAGGAATCATCTTGCCTGGAAGGTTCTTGTGCTCTGGTATCCGTATAAGGCAAACGTTGTTGCCTCTTGTCAGATGCACAAGACCTTCATGGCATTCTTTTACCAGTTTTGAGGTTTTTTCAACATAAAAGTTGATTTTTCTCGAAAACGGTCGACATTAGAGCTCACGACCAATAGTACCTTTTTGTGTAGAAAACATGGGCGGTCTCAAAACCGTACTTTTTCCATTGGCGTAGAAATTGGGGAGAAAAAGAACCACTACTCCTTCAAAATCTTCACCATTTACGACTTAACAAAAATTTTTGTCTGACTCAAACCTTAGCATATTATGAGTGAAAAATGCTTACAAAAGCTGTTTTGTGTACCTACTATAAATGGTTACTATCATTAAATAGTTAGTAATCATTTCTACTGACGGTCCAAAACGAAAATATTTAAGTTTCTCTTCGAGAATAGATGAGTCTCAGTTTTATCTGTACTGGGTATGGGAATGAAGTGTGAGCATTTTTTAATTCCGGAGAAATGAGTTTTTCTGACCAAAAATTTTCAGAGCCAATTCCAAATTATTTGTTTTGGCGCAACGCATTGACATAATTCCTCAGTTCCTTATAGTAATTCAAGTGGGTGTTAATACGACTGTTTTTGAATCTTTTGAAAGGTTTATCTCTCAATTTCCTCATGAATTTTATCGTTTCTTTTAGTCAAGTACTCAATTACTACTTGTTTCCTTCTCTGTTCGTATTTTGGTCCAAGCCTATAGTCTATATCTATATCTTTTTTAGTGCTTTTCTTGTTCTTTTATCAGAATTTCTAGTTTTTCTTTTCAATTTTTATAAAAAATGGCACTGGATTTTTGTCCTGAGGGGATGCCGTAAAATATGATACTTTTTCTTCTCAATTTGAATTTGCTATTTTGAAGCTGTTTTTTCAGTTTTATTTTTTTATTATAGTATAGTTAGTTCATCAACTTTTTCTTCTAATTCTGTAATTTTTGTTGATTGGTTTTGTAACTCGTTTCTTATTTCTATTATACCTGCCTTTATTTCTTCGTTACTTTGCTTGATATCTTTCAGAAGGTTGAGTATTTCAGCTCTTGTCTTTCTGGAATGGTAAGGCAATTTCGATTTAAGTCGGTTTAAGTAAACAAATTCTGATAATGAAGGCTGTTGCTGTGGAACAAATATGAGAATTAAAAGAAACATTTTCTTTAAGCACATCATATGACATATCAAATGAAAAATCTGTGTGAATACACTTGAAGTTTACCTTAACATGTATCCCGAGAGACGACAACCCCACCGAACTTTATTCAACTTATTGGATATAAATTTAGCTGAGCATGGTTCCTTTAAAAAACCCTGACACAAATCTGGGGACAGGATGGATGAAGAAACTAAAGAAATCATTATTATTGAGGTATAATAGATCTCAATTTTTTCAAACGAGCCAAACGCATCGCGAATTCTGTCCATTAATTTGGACAAATTGGGTTGAGGTTGTCGTCTCTCGGGATACATATTCAGATACACTGTTTCTTTCATTCTTTTTATAAACTTTTATCATATCTCTTTGTTTTTTCACTGGAGAGCTCCATTTTCAACGACTTAACAATTGACAATAATACAGGATGTCATTAACGTGTCACCGAATGGAAAAATCAAAGCCAAGTACTTTATAAAAGTAATTTATTCTTGGATTTTTAGGATAACAAAGACAACTTATGATAAAAATGCCATTATTGCTCCGATCAGAAAAAAAAAAGATATTTACACATAGATGAAACTATTAACACATTAACACCATTGGAAAGAGTGGAAAAAGTGGCAATATAAGTGTGCTATTTATTTAGAAATTCATTAAGAAATAAAGCCAGGAAAGAAATAAAATGATTTTCCGAAAATACGGTTTTTTCCGGATACCTCCAGAACTTCTCGACATTTTCAAACTTTGTAAACGGCGTATTGTTGAGCACATAAATGCGCAACTTTGCCCCAATTTTACCATCTTCCTATACCCTATAATTTCCGAGATCCCTATGGTGAGCGTCGAATTTGAAACAGCCTGTATAGTCGGTAAAAATTACAATGATTGTGCACTTGTCCGTCAAATCTACCCACTGTCACTGTTACTGAATTTTGCAATGTAAAACATCTGGGAGGTTGTAGTACTTTCTTGTAGGAGAATAGAATGTTGTCTTCAAGCAATTATTGGTTATTTGGTTGACTTCTGTATTTACGAGAAAATTATTTCTTTCACGTTGATATTAATTTGTTGATATTTTCTTTTATTATGATCGTGTTTTTACTACGCTTTACTCTTACCGTATTTTTTACACACAACATCCGCAGAAAATAATGAAAAACACTCAATCCATCAGTAACATTAGGTATATAGGATAGTTTAAAAAAAATTATATGCACTTGCCGGGTGTTCATTCACATTCACCGCCAATCAAGATGCTTAAGCTATCGCTTAGGTATGCCTCGTCACCTTGTGAATGATGAAAGGTAACAATCTCGAAATCATGAGATATCGATACTGTGATGTAAGTCAGTGGTTAAAAGAGTATTTACCCTTACAGTAGTCGTTGTGTACACAAAAAACGGCTTATAATACATAATCATCTCGATTATGTAACAAAAAGAATTCTCATTAAACTATCACAGCATCACTGGCATAGGATAATCCAAAATTAATTTAAAATTTGAAAGGAGAGAGTTGAGAAATGGTAGAAATCGCTTTCTCTTTAAAAAGGACGGAGCGATTTTTCTCGAAAATCTAAAACGGCCAAATTAAAGAAGAGATGTAGTAAGATTTAAATTGCACATTTTAAAAAAAGCTACTGTTTTCGAGGTACAGTAGTGTTAATGTCCAGAAATATGTATTTGTGCCACGATGTTTTGACATCTCTGAATTATAACACGTACAGGCAAAGAATATACACTCATAAGTCTGAAATAAATATTTTTTACCAAAAATTGGACCGACTTTATGAGATGGCGCACTGAAAAATGTAAAATAATATTCATTCTATTGGTGCTGGTCCTATTGAAGCTGGTGCTAAAAATCTTCTGTATAACTACAATTGCACACATTCAGAAGTACCGGCTCCAATACAATTAATATTATTTTGCATTTTTCAGTGCATCATAACAAATAAAGTCCGTCCAAAAAAATATTTCAATGTGATTTTACTGTCCTATTGCCTAGTCTGATAAGTTAACAGTGTTGTCTATGATTAATTTAATGACGAATAAAGATATCTATGTGTCTATGTAGTTGTTGTGTTATAAAAGTAATGTAAGTTGAGTAACCGTAATTGTATAGGTACACATTTGTATTTCGTTTATCAGATCCAATTAATTCTCTACCGGATATGAGTCACTTTCGCTCATTGGCTGACTATTGCTGAGAGTATTGTATGCTCCGGAGGCGTTATCAAAATCTGATCAGAGTATGTGTTCCGTGCATATTATTACATACATTATAATAAATTGTATTACCATTGCGAGACGCCGCAGCTAGTGACCCCTATAAAAACGGTCAAGGATCACAATGTAGTCGAGATTCATGTATGCAGAAGAGCATCCCTTTCTGCGTAGGGCGGCATTTTCGGTTCTGAGCACGGAGGTCAGGGCAACACATTGGTTGCATTTGAAGGAAATAACTATGGCCTATTCCAAAGAAATAGATATTTTTATAGAAAACAGGACCCACTACTACTACGCCTCCCATTATATTCCTGTGAATGAATTCTTCGTGTAGTGAACCTCCTCTTGACATCAGTACTGAATTCATGTGTCACCTCACATCAGAATCTGAAACATATAAAACATTATTTTCCATTAAGTCCAATTTCACTGGTGCTAATAAAATTACCATAACGTTGCTTTTGCTTTGTTGACCAGTAATTCTTCCAGTTACTTATCATATTTTCAACTTTTATATCACTGAAAACGTATTTCCTTCCCTATGAAAAAGAATCGAAAACGTTGAGAGTTTTTTAGTACCAGGTTTCGATTCGGAGAAATTATCATCAACTTTATTTTGTTACTTGGTCCGTAAAAAAGTACACCTATTAAATAGTATTTTTTTATTACAAGTACAAAGATGTAGAATCATTGTTAAAAGGGCCTACTAAACGAGTTCAAAAAATCTCCACCCATATATTAAAACCAAAACGATGTTGACATTCAGCCGTTCGGTGTACTGGGGGATTATCTCTTGACCAATAGTGAGTATTTCGACGGTTAAAGATTCCATTATTTGTTACCATACTCTCGTCCGTCACTTAATAGTGTACCACTCAGACAATGTTCTTCGTATTTCTTCGTCACCAGCTCTGAACCCTTGATACATTCTAAATTTGTACGGGTGAAACTCTTTTTTCTCTAAATAAAATGAACATTAGATTCCGTTATTCCATTTGTATGGTTAATTTTTCTAACAGGTATTTCCGGATTTTCAGTTACAGCTAACAATACGTTTCTCTTTCTTCATTGCAGGGCTGGATAAAACTGGTTTCACAAACGCACCATACTGCTTTAGATTTGTAGCTAATCGTCCGAAAAATTTTGTGTTGGATGTTTTCTTTCTGGGTAGTTATTCAAATACATACGCCCACCTGCAACTGCATTACTATAACATAAGATATAACATTTACCTGATCATATTTTAACGGGGATTTATATTAAAACTGGGTTCGATTTATTTCTACTTATTTATTTTCACTAATAACTACACGACTATATACACATTTATATTCATACTCATTTCTCTTACTATGTACGACTTTCTACTGTCTATGATCGACTGCAATCTATGACTAACTAACTATCCTGTCATTGCCATCGGCATTATATATCTAACCTAAAAAGCTCTATATGATTCCAGTGTTGTTTTCGTTGTTTCTGGATGTTATTTCTCAGTATATGGCTTCGAGAGTAGATCTGGACTTATTATCGTTACCTCTGATGTCTCCCGTGTTTTCTGGAATGTGCATTGTGTGTATTGGCAAATCCAATTACCACACCACGTGGGAGGGCGCCACTGTAGATAGGTAATGTTTGTTGGAAAGAACAGCTGATTCTATGTAATCTTTATGAGGTTACGTTAATGTGAGTGTTTTGATCTGTGTTTAAGGGCAATTATTGTGCTTTGTAATAAAAATAGTCGTTTGTTATTATAATATAAGCATCTATTAATGTTAAGTAAGTACAATAATTCATTAAAATTACAAGGCGAAATAATTATGTACACGTAAATTTTGCTCATCTTGCAGATATAGTTGCTGGTATCGTGGAAGCGGAGATACAAGAATTGTTTGTATGTTTATGTACACTTACGTGAATATGAGTTTCCATCAATAGTAATATATCTGATAGAATACAATTTTCAGAAATCAGTATATTAACTGACAATGTATAATAGGTGGTGATCATCAATATAAATGAAATTGAAATGACTTTGCCAACATTTTTGTTTATACATTTCTGTGTAAATGATAATAAACGACCATTTTGAAAACAAGTGTTTTTTTATTCTTCGTTTTAAATCAAAAATATAAAAGTTCTATGGATTCTGTCATAGTCATACTGGAAATCGTTTCAGTTGATAATCTGAAACAATATAACGATTAGCTAGCGGCTTTCACCAGAAAATCTTGAGATAAGAGATATTTTACAGCTGAGGGAATCAATATATAAAAAAAGTACATCAGCATCTAAAGATATACAATATAAGAGGTTCATCATATTTCCTTAAAAGAGCAAGTATTATTATCTGAGAAAGCAGTTCTAGTACAAAAAAGTGTTCAACTACGCAGTACAGTGACTCCATATTATGAGATGTTTCGCAAATTTTCTGAACAGAGCAAGTAAGTTACTAATAACTTTAGAGCCATAATACACAGTAGATATTGAATATTAAAGCTATACTTTGAACATAATATAAATGAGTTGGTTACATTATTAAAACTGTTTCCAAAGCCAACCTTCAATCCTCATTCTTGAACACTCCAAAATTGTTCATAGTATAGACAAATCCTGATCCTTTATTGGGAAAACGATGAAAATGGATTGTCTTTTACTTATTTTTCTGCTGTGACAATTATATTACACGACAATTTGTATTAAAAACAGTTTTCTTCGGCATGATGAGAGAAATTCACGTATTAACAGATACGAATGTATCCTCCTACAGAGGGCGAACGCTTGACTGGATTCGCCTATAGTTTATTATTCGGGTAATTATTCACGTTACAATATCAAACTTTTTCTCAAATAAAAAAAACATGTGCTATTTTATAACAAGAAAAACCGGTAGCAACAAGGCGCAACAACAAAATTCAGTGACGCTATGTACTAATATATCAATAGAATTATTTTGACATTTTCTCGCGCGCGATTATTTCAGCGCCTACATCACCAAAACGTTCGAAATTTAATAAAAACTTTTTCCCTGATTTAAATAATGTAGACTCATATTTAATACAGGGTTTACTTTTTTACGGACTATATAAAAAAATTAAGTTGATGATGATTTCTCCGAAATGAAACGTCGTATTGAAAAACTCTCAACGTTCTCTCGTAGAGCTCAAAAAGTGGCAATGAGAAAGTTTCTTTTGCTTTTTTATCTCGGTAAATAATATAAACAAAATCGGCAAATTTCGGTTTTGTAACATTTCTTCGGAAGTAACAGGAATTTGTCGATTTTCTGAACATCATGTTATTAACCCTCAAGTAACGCAAATATTCTCTTGTTTAACCATCTTCGTATCTTTTATGGTTTCCGAGATCCCAATGATAATATTCTAATATTGATTGGATATTTCTTATATATTTGTGTACCCCTTTGTGGGGAAAGAAGCCAATTTTTAATTCATTCATTTATGTTCCCATTGTCGTTATATACATTTTTTCCGTATCTTCTCACAACCTTGTCCAAAGGTCTTGTCTCGGTCGGCCCTTCAGTTGTTCAAATAAGTCGTTTTTTACCGATTATAGTGTTGTCGTTAATCGCATATAGGTACTCCGAATGTTATTGTTGTTGTTTATGTCTGTGTATGATCAAATTCATTGTTATGATTCTTTCACTGATCGGTTTCCATGATGTTAGAATTTAATTATTTGGATATTAAAATTGACCCACCCCGTTAAGTTCTTTTATCCTTCGAGACGCCGCTGTAAAAATTATTGTAGTATCACAAATTCTCCGGTCCTTGTCGTTTCTCTTTGGTTTCTGTCAGCACATCCAATTCTACGTGTTTTGTTTTTAGTTCAAATATTACTTCATTAACCCTTTGGGGTATGCCTTGTACCTTCTAAGTAACATAATTCTTTATCCGTTTCCGCAACTTATGTCGTCGTAAGAGAATCTGTCCGTTCCGGAGCTGTTGATTGAATTTTTTTTATAATTGCGTTTCCCCGTATAACTGGGAGTTAGCCCGCTGTCTCAACCCCCTTCCAGGAGGACGGGGTTAAGTTTAGGTTATCCGTCCTTAGATAAGTAGCTGTCTCTTCTCCGTTGGTCCTCGAAGGTATCTGATTTCCCTCCTACCACTCATATTTGGGAATCATTCCCCTATCCGCCACCTGGGGACGTGCCGTTTGCTGGTTACAGGTTACAGGCTCCTCCAAGGGTATAAGGAAAAGCACATCAACAGTTCACATTTAAAATCCTGGCAAATAGGTCTCTTATGAGTATTTTCAACTGCTGCGTATATGTTTAACAAAATTTGACAAGAGGCTCAATTCGGAAGCTCAACTTTAATATGCCCGTTACTGGTGCAATTTCCACCCGCAGTTAAAAACGTCAGATAAAATTGATAAATGAGGTCCATTAAGCTAGCACAACAAAAGTGGCACATATCAATAAAATTAGTGATAAAATTACGACATACAGTCGTAGCGTTGCCCTCACAGTTTGAATGTATGACACTGATATGGAAGAGCTATGCCCCCAAAACTTTGGTGCTATATGATACTTAAAACGCACCACACTCAATTTATTGGACGTATCATCGGCAAATACTAAAGGGTTAGGCAAATGTTCCGAGCCGGCTCAATTACAGGAGAACACATTTTTTTTAAAATTTGCACCATCCCTTTAATGTATACTTTTACTACTAAAAAATCCTTATTTAATATCGAAATAGATGTTTCAAATGTCACATGTCTAAATTCAATCTCAATATGAAAATATAGTTAAATAGGTTTTCACATTACTACATACACTTACCTAACCCCTGAAAGTCAATATTTCCAAAACAATTGAATTTAGATATACTTATGATAGATACCTATATTATACACTTGTTTTTAAAATTGGATAAGGATTCGATATAATTATATAGAGGGTTTTTCATTTAAAAAGCCATATTAAATTTCATAAAGTTAGTGACGAAGTGAAGAAATAAAATCAATATTTCTTACAAAAAAATGATCGACTTTATTAGTTGGTGCAATGAAAAATACAAAATAATATTAATTCTACGGTACTGGTAAATTTGAAGTTATGTAGTTGTAGTTAGATTGAAAACTTTTGGCACCAACTTCAAAAGTACCAGCAAACCAGCACTAATAGAATTAATATTATTTTGTTTTTGTTTTTTTATCTAAAAAAGTTTGCTTTTACAATTTTTTTCACATTAATCATTCGAAAACCGTATTTTTATATTTAATTCAAATGTTGCAGTATGGTCTCTTCTTTAATTTGGCTGCCTGAAATTTTCGATTTTCGAAAAAAATTGCCCCCTCCACATAGCTTAAACACACATATTTCAGACTTTACCATTGCTGTAACTCAGAAATCGTAGTTGATTTAAAAAAATCTATTACCTACGTATAATATATTTAATAAAAATTGGAAAATATAGATAATAGAATATTTATTTGCCTTTTGCCGTTTCATTAAATGAATAATCTGAGGTGATGACAGAAAATAATAAGTAAGTAGGTACCTATACAAGTATTTCCTAGATTTATCTAAGACTAGTATTGTAATAAGACTTGAACGTAAAATTTCACAAGTCACAAGTATCTAGTTTCTTTTGAGAATTTGATTGCTGCTGATTAACAAATACTCAAAAGCGATTATAGAAAATAATGAATATATTTATTGTTTCTATTCTTCATGAAGAATTTTTATGTGTGTCCCGTCTAATATTCTGAAAAAAAAATAGCCCGCAGAAAGTCATCCAGTGTTGTTTTGTTGACGCTTTATTGCTCTAAAGAAATCAAAGATGAACTTCATCTCAAAAGATAAAATTGTTGTAACACAAAACTTATGAATGCCAATGCTAAGCTAAGCTAGATAATAATCAATAACATATTATATTCAATCTATAATAAGTAGTAAAACACTATAACCCGATGTGTTTGTTCGCGGTAATTTCAGAAATCACTGAACAGATTTTGATTTGGGTTTCACAGGTAGACAGAGTTTGGTAAGCAGCAGAATTTAAGATTTAATTTATATAATATCACGAAAAAAATTATCCTCATTTAAAGATAAAACTAAATTTCACGCGGACGAAGTCGAGAGCAACGGCTAGTCTATATAATATATTCATTGAGAGGACCATGGTATCAAATTCCACAGAACGATTTTTCGCGGATCGGTCGGTATAAGAGTAATCTTAATAGAGCAATTTTCTTCACTATAGTAAATTGGAGAATAAGGTCATATGTACTCGGTTACTCGGTTCCTTAATCAGTTCAATTCTCTCGTATATAACATATAGTATCTAGTATTCTATTATAGTAATACACAAACATAAATGGCTTGTGTTAACAATGTACTCTGAAAATAGATAATAACACCGTCAAGCTTTCTGGTAAATAAATATACATATAGATATTTGTCTGTCGATTGCTTCCTCGACGCATCTTCATAATTTAACCTAATTCAGGGTGTCCAAGCAAATTGAATCATATAGATATTGATTGTACCTGTAGCCTAGGTATGTATAGTAATTTGTAATAGGAATAAATTAAAAATATTTATTTAGAGAGTTAGAGACATTATACAGGGTGAGGATTTTCAATGGAACGCTGCTTATAGCGGCCCTGGAAATAAGATTTTTCAAAAATACAAAAATACGTCCTCAAAGATTTCGCTTTCATCATGTAAAAAAATTGGAGCCCCAAAGTGGGGGCGCAGTCCTAAGCAACTTTATTTTTTTTAAATTAGAAGGCACCATTTGTGGTACTTCTTTGGAAAGCTTATTGAAAAAGGAATTTGTTGATTTTTTTGACATCTGTCAAATCATGTGTCATAAATTTTCTAAGAACTGATTTTTAACTATTTAATGAACAATAATTACATTACCCATAACATTAATACTGGAATGTCACCTTTTTAGCGTAATAGTTGTTGATAATGTGCCTCATTAACCTGTGGGTACAAACCCAACTGATGGTAGAACTCTTCCCTTACTCTTCTCAAAACTTCTGGCATTATTAAATGTATTTCTGTTCGAATTCTTGCATTTTGCGTTTTCCCGATATGTAGACAATTTAAATGGAGACCTGTAAAATTTTTAATATCAAAACTCCAAGAATTATTCCCTAATGATGTAAATCTAGAGCCAAGGGTACTTTTTCAGCAGGATGAAGTTCCTCCCCATTCTGAAAGAAATGTTGCATTTCCAGATAGGTGGATAGGATGACGAGGATTTATAGAGTGGCCTCCCAGATCCCCGGATATTACACCATTAGATATTTATTTATAGGGCGATTTTAGAACTAAGATCTATGTCAACAGGCCTAGAAATCTGGAAGACTTAAATGCAAAGATTCGGGCAGAGATACGTTGAATCATGCCAGAAGTTTTAAGAAGAGTAAGGGAAAAGCTCTACCATCGGTTGGGTCTGTGCCAACAGGGTATTGGGACACATTTTCAACAACTGTCAGCTCAAAAGCTGGCATTCCAGTATTAATGTTATTATGAATGTAATTATTCATTAATCGTTAAAAATCTGTTTTTAGTAAATTTCTTACAGAAGGTTTGACAGATGTCAAAAAAAATGTTATCGACAAATTTCAATAAGCTTTCCAAAGAGGTGCTACAAGTGGTGTCTTCTAATTTGAAAAGTTGTTCAGGGCTGCGCTCCCTCTTTGGGGCCCCAAGTTTTGTTATATGGCGAAAGTGAACTCCATGAAAAATATTTGAGGATGTATTTTTGGATTGGATGAAAAATCTTATTTCCAGGGCAGCTATGAGCAGCGTTCCATTGAAAATCCCCACCCTGTATAAGCAATATCTGTTATGTTCACTCACACGACTTTCTTACCGCTCTCAAACAAATTTCACCTAATATGAAAATTGTCCGATTTGCTCGTGCGATAAGTATTTTTTTCTGTAAACCAAAATAAACAACTATGGTCAAGTTACAATAATTTCTATTATTTAATGAACCTTCATTCCAGAATATGAATAAAGAGGTAATTAATATGCAAATGCTTTCACTTTTCTCAGCTGTGCCCATTTAGAGGACCATCTAGGGCCCAGGGCTTCTAGAAGAATACTACAAGACAAGTTTCAAGCAAATCACATGCGAACGATCTTGGTACCCTACAAAACAGTATGCAACGAAATAGGTCCATCCATTTCCGTCATGACCATTGACAGATAGAGCAATGGCAAGACAGCAAACATTTCACAGGATTACAATGTCTAGTTTCATTACATAGCTACTTCAGATCTCACCTTCAGCCAATTATTTTACTTGCCATATTTACACTCCGGGTTATGCAATTTTTTGTATTTTTGCCACTACGCGGACGTATTTCGTTACCGTTTATGTGAATATTTTCTTTAAATAAATTCAATCGATCGTATTTTATTTACTTGCTACAACCTAAAATTCAATCTTTTGTATATTTGATGCAGGCCTATATCATAGTACTATGCCGTTAACAGAATTACTACAAGAGACCAGCTCAAAAAGATGTAAAGTGCAACATTATTTTTTTAAATCAGACACACTGTATATTTTGATTTAAGACGATAGCAGTTCAAATTCTCTTTAAAACTATTTAGGCAACCATAATACTCCAGGTATAATATTCAGTCTTTTTCGGTTTTGTCGGCTTTATATTGAGGCAAAAAAACGAAGAAGGAATGCTAAATTTATATTTTGTTCGCTATCCGGTAAGTTTGGAATTTTATCACTGGTTCATAGATAGACATAATGAGGATCATTTCTTTTACAAAAAAATAATTTGGTCAGATGATTGTAGCATTAAAAATAGCACTCTTTTTAATCTACATAATAAAAGACAATAGATAATTATTAAGAAAAATCGCTTGAATATAATTGAGAATTGTTTATGTATATACAATATATTATGATATATAATATAAGTTGTTTAGAATTAAATTTAATATATACACACTTTCACTGTCGTCATGCAAATTGATAATAATCGATATATGACTTTTCCACCTTTTTAATAGAGGAAACACACTTGGCCCAGCTGCTATCAGGAATGTTTGCAGTTTCTTTTTGAATAAGACCTATCACAGATGAACTTGGTTGGAGAAGTATTATTTCTTCAAACTGCTGATTTAAGCTCATGCCATATATGTTTTGGGTTAAACATACAGTGATAACGAGGAAGTCTGAGCACCGTATGCCAAGCTTTCAGCCAATGAATCAGAATAATATTTCTTTTGTATTGAATAACTGTGTAAAACTTCGAGTAATTGTTTTTTATGTACTTTCCTCATAGTACCTACATATTATTATCTATTTATATAAAAATGAAAGGTCACTCACTCACTCATTACGAAATCTGAGAAACTACAAGTGCTAGAAGTCTCAAATTTTGGGGGTTCCTTTTAGAACATAAGTGCTCAATAAGACGAGATTTTGAAAATTCAACCCGTAAGGGGTAAAAAGGGGTTCCAATGTTTCTATGAAATTTCCGTAGTTTTAATAGTAGGGTTTTGAATGTACATTAGAGATATTTAAGGAAAAATAATATGGGGGGCCTTTATTAGAACAGCAGAAGCCAAAACAAGAATTTTTTGGAATTTTTGTCTGTCTATGTTTATACCTGCATCACGCAAAAACTACTGCATGGAATTGAATGCAGTTTTCTAACAAAATATAGGCTACAATTTATCGCGTCTGCCAGTATTTCTGTATGTTTGTACATGCATCTCGCGAAAACTACTACAAGGAATGGAATAGAATGGAATGCAGTTTTCCACTTGTAAAAAGTCGCGGGCAAAAGCTAGTTTAACATATATTCTTGTATAGTGGCTTTGGTGTCATTTGAACATGGTGCTTTATCAAGTCTTCGACTGTGGTAGCTAATACTGTTGGGTGGACTATTTGGTACGAGTTTATTTTGGAAACAGTCTTCAAATAATTCGGGTGTAGTATCATCATGATAATCGACTAAAGAGTCGTTGACATTTTTTGTCGATAAAGACAACGCATTCGGTTCCTGCGTGAATTATCGTAATGTGTTTTCCTTTATTAGACGGCGCCTTATTTTAGCACAAGTCAGATAAGTCTACTCAACTTTTGTTTGGAATATCGTGTATGTCGAACCAAGTTTCATCCAAATACACTACTGTTCTACCTTATTCTTTAATTTCTCTTAATCTTAATCCGGATCTGGAAATACTTAAAGGACAAACACTTTTACTGATTATCTATATTTGTAATAATAGGTGATAATGAGGATTGTTGGAATATATTGATTTACAACGTTTATAGATTTCTGGTCATACTATACATATATTACTTTTGCGCTAATACCAACAGTTACGGAGCCACCCTACAAATCTGTCGAAATTGGAACACCCTTTGCATAGTGAACAAATTTCTATAATTTTTTTAAGTTTGTGAGAAAATTTACAATCCATTTCTTAGTTCACTGGATTTAACTAAAAAATGTGTCTAATAAGATAAAGGCCAGAAAGAAGAGATGACTGCCAGCCAATTTGCGTTTAGTTGTAGCAAACGGAGTTGTAAATCGCCTTTTGATCCACAATAATTACCAACAACGAACACATAATAGGAGCTATTTGATGCGACACCATTGCCCTCCTGGATTGGTTGAGGCACGCAAGATGCGGGAACGCATGTACTTAGAATGCACTCAGATTTGATTCTTCTATTGTGTATAAGTTCAGAAGCACTTATACGTCCTTGAAGGTGTTCGTTCTAGGAGGCCTATTTTGAAAGAACTCGATATACGTGTGAGTTCAACATAGATTCCGACTTTATTAGTTGGTGCACTGAAAAGTTCAGAATAAGGTAATTTCTATTGGTGCTGGTACTTTTGAAGTTTCTGCCAAAAGCCTTCTAGTTACTCACAATTGCACCAAGGAATAAAGCCGGTCTTATTTTTTATAAAAAATATGAGTCTTCTTTTATTAAAAATATCTGCTGAGAAATTGGTTCCATAAAAAAATGAAAATCCAACATGTAAGTATCTATCTCTCCCCAAAAATACCTTTGGGGAAGGTTTTAAAATTCGATTTTCACAAAGAATAGGAACAATTTAATTAGACTGTGCAAGGATTATATACAAAATAATATTTTTTCCATTATTATTGATGAAGTAGGTGCCAGGAGTCTTTCATTAACCTTTAACTGATACTACATCTTATCACAGGTTCAAAACTTGACCATTACCAATAGAATGATTATTATTGAAGTGAAACTTCTTTGGTGGCGTTCTGATATTTGAGCAAAATGGAGAGTGAATTGAAAAAAAAATGCAGACATACGTCGAATTGTAGGTATACTTCCTCCGTTCGGGAAGCCGGTCAAAAAATGTAACGTTTCCAGATTTCGTTATACGAGAGAGAAAAAAGATATAATGTAGAGAGACGGTGGAGTCCAAGGTTCAAGTTGTTCGAAGGGGGAATAGTTTAGGAAGCGTCGTACGAGCAAGAGAGAGAGAGCCACGTATTTCGATGGCTATGAAGCTAGGAGTTGGTAGGGGGTTAAGAGAAGGTGTGCTAATGCGCGTGGGACTGACTAAGTGTGGATTTCATACTTCTGACATGTTGTATAAGTATCTCCTGAGTTTCTGGATGTATATTGATCGTATTTTCGATGGGTATGGGTGTTATGTGGTGGAGTAGTGAAGTTTTAACTGCAACTGGGATTCATTAGGCGAGTGTTCCGTACCTGAATCTCTTATATATGCTGAAATTAGATGTTGTTTTTGTGCAAGTCATAAGCGGTGGGGAGGGTTATGGATCGATATTATGGTTATGTGTAAGTGCGACTGGGACTCATTCGATGTGGGTTCCATACCTATACCCCTTTGAGCCCCGGGGATGCCTGTTATTGGGACTTGTGTTATGGATGCGGTTAGTGAAGAATATATAATGGTGTTTAAGTACACTTGGGACCCACTTGTTGTGGGTTCCAGCATTTTTTTTATCTAGCCGCCATCTTGGATTTTTCGTATTTTTACTATTTTTCGAGAACGGCTCAATATTTTTGGAGTTCTTAAGTGCAACTGGGACACATTAGTTAAGGTTTCCACACCCCTGGGTACTCAACTTTCTACAAGTATTTTTACTATTTCTTTGTAAACAAATTTTATACTGTTATATTTGTACGTGTACGATGCGGAACATCATTTTTTTTGAGAATTTTCGTGTCTTATTAAATAAACTGGGTTCTAGTTTTTCTGAAAAGTTAATTATACCTATATACAGTTGGTCCACGATAAGCATGGAATACCATTACTATCTCCAGAACTGTAATGATACGACGTCGCTTAAATAAGGAAAAGTTGAGCGATTTGATGATCTTTTATATCATGTTTACAAAAAAATTACTAGCTATTCTGATTTTCATATTTTAGAGAGAAACTCATCTTTACATTTTTCTTGATTTGGCAATAAATAGAAAAAAAACTTCATCAGAACAACTTTTTCAGCTTTATAAAACGGCATTAACAATATTTTCCCACGACGTTTTGTTTTGTAGAAACCATCATCCACTTTGCTATTTCATACCTATGGACCGAAATAAAATCGCACCCTGAATAAGATTTTTATTACCATATCAAGAATGTATTCTCGATATGCTAATTATAAGTTTTTTCAGTAAAAACGTTTTTTTATGTTCTTGAACAATTTTTCTTAGTAGGCGTGTGATGGTTGATGAAAACTAAATGATTTGATGTCAACAAATATAATGTGCTGAATATTGTCTTGTGTCAAGTTGTCCGCTTTTGAGTACTTATGCTAGAATATTTTCCTGGCTTCCCAGACCGGCAAATCTGTCATTGAAAACTATGTGAACCAATCCAAATTTAGAATTTCATAAGCAGAGAAAAAATAACTTCAACGTTTTAAATGCATTTTAGCGAATTTCAACAGATGTACTTAACATTGATCTGGATTTCAGTCAGACGATGCTAGTAGCTATGCTTGAAAAATCAAAGTAACTTATCTGAACACTATATGTCGACAAGTAAGATTGAAGAATACTGTTACAAACCAATTAGTTTGTTGAATTCCATAAATGTAGCACAACATAGGTATCAAACTTATTTTTGTTTGTAAAACAAATAATGTCCATGTTACATATTCAAAAAAAAATCCCGATGGTCTATAGTCAGCAGAAAGGTAAATTTCTCAAAATTCATTGAATTGAAATTTTAACAACATTTTCCTTGGTATACCTACATGTTATTACAAAAAATTGCCGTATGTGTCATAGCCTTGCGGTTAGAGGTTACAATTACATCAAATTTATATTGAGTGTTCATGTTTTATCAATATTTCTTATTTTTTCTTTATTAATTTTTATTTTTTTATCTGTGCATTTTATAACGTAACATTATTTTTGAAGATATAATATCAGGATTTTCTTCTGAAAAATGCAATACTTTCCAGCATTTTCTGAATGCTATTTTTGCTTAATAACGGATTTTCGAGTAAGAGCTCCTAGAAAGTGCTATATTGTAAACGTTTATTTCTGAAAACCCAGAAAATTCAATAGTATTTTTCATGTAAAGAATTTTTAAAATCGGCACAGTCTGCCACAATTGATTAAATCTGCCTCATACAAATTTGTCACTATTCACTGCTAATTGTAGTCGAATTAAGGTGAATATTTATAGTTTAAAAATACATTATCATATAAATACGCATCGATATCACATTATTATTATCTGTTAATTATAACGAGACAGCATTAGCTCATCAAATTTCCATAACATAACAAAATCTAATTATAAAATCGTGAATAAGTTCTTCTCTATCTTATATAGATAATGTGTACACATATTATGTGGTGTAGTAACATTCCACAACAAAAAACTGGCCACAATATATGTTTATGTTATACGCCTGTGATAATCTCAGTGTCATTAAAAATGGTCTTATCAAATATTAAATATGAATATACAGAAATTTCCACTGTACATGCAGCCGCCGATATCTCCTATCCGACGACTAGACATTAAAAATAGATACAAGAACAATGATCTGGATCGCATAGAGTACAGAAGAACGCGACAAAATATTGCTTGGCTATTGTTGTGTATTTATTTTACCACTAATGATACTCCATAACACTGAGATTCGTTTATTAGATCATTGGACCTAGTCTTCAACAGATTCCGAGTAGGTGAGGGTTCCGTACCAAGGATTTTTCGTTAGGTTTTGCTGGAAACTATGAGTAAATCTCTATATTCTAGCTTTTTTTTTCGGGATTAGTATGTAGTTAGTTAGTAGTAGTTTTTTAATTTTTATTTTGACCCAAAAAATCCTCACCCAGTAAAAGAATTCATTAATTTACGTAATACCACCGTGATGCGGTCACCTTGCTCTGTATAAATACCAAATTTGAACTTATTTAAGACAGACTACAAAGTTATCAGGTTTCTGATTGGATCAACGGAGCCTTAAAAACGTTCAAATGGAAAAAGTTTTAGATAATGCTATTAGTAATTTGGATTCCTTTACTGAACAATTCCAACATTTATTATAAAACTGATGCGGTCTCGTGCACGGTAGATTACCGTCAATGGCACTAAACTGCAGAAAATCGTTTCCTCTATAGCCAATTGTTGGCGAAAAGGAGACATTTTAAAACAAGATGTATGGAAATCTGACATTGGTTTAGCGATCTTAGACTTTAGTAGACATCAAAAGTTTGCAAGGCGTATAGTGAAAAATCAGAACAAAAAAATACAATTTTTTTCTTGTCATAAACATTCGCTATAGATGTGACAATTACGCAATAGCAGACGAAACATCAGACGAAGAGGAAAACGAAGATCATCAACTCTAATTTCTATATTAGTTTAGTTTGTTTGTTAGTTACTATGGTAACGTCAACATCATACGTGACAGTTTTAGTATGAAACTAAGCGAGTGCCAAACTAGTTTTGCTTACCGTACTTTGCTTTTTTTTGATTCATACCATTATCTTAATCATTATCCTATTCTCACCATTTTCGCATATTATACTGATAATGCGATCAAAACGAGAGTGCGGTAAATTACCAGCAGGGGCCCGCTTGTGCTAAAATGAGTTAAAAACGTCTATGCACATAACAACATAATCTAGTTATTTACCAGAAACGGCTGATGTTATATAATCATCCTGATAATGTAGTAATTGAATTCATATTCAGAAATAACATAACAACTTCTACAAGGGTATTTTGGATGTAACGTACCTAGAGTTTAGTGTTTCCGAACATTTGCGAACCTTAAATAGAAAATCCCGACGGCCTGTAGCCAGCGGAGAGGTAAATTTCTCAAAATTCATTGAACTGAAATTTGAACATCCATAGATTTACTTTTTCTTATTATTTTTTTTGTGTGAATTTTATGAAAAATTGCTTCGAACAAAAGTTGTAGTTACCTACTGATTATACCTATAACCAAAAATTATTGCTTATGATATTTACACTACGGCCCTTTTTTATATGTTTTAAATTTTTAAACGGTCGCCATTTTCATAATATTTGTAAGGGGCTTAGGATTATCATTTTTAAACGTTTCTGAATTTTTATTTTGCTTAAAATAATTTTTAGTGTAATTGAAAAATTCAAAATCGTGTTATATTAAATAATTAATTCAAATTATTAAATTAATGCTTTTTTGGAGTGCGCATATCTCGCCGAGCTTTATATTTAAACATTTAAATAAAGACATTATACTAATGTTGTTCCGAGAGTCGTCAGTTTTGTATGGAAATTTCTTTATTGAAATTGTTTTTGCGTCACGTCAATAAAAAACCAATGAGATATCTCACTTATTTCAATTCGCAGTTGAATTAACAAACACGGTTCTTAACTTGCAGACTATTTCAGACGAACGTTCTTGCAAATTTCCATATTGAGCAAATTTATGATGTTTTGAGAAATGACATGTTAGTACTCGTCTACTCGGAAACTCTCCGAAATATACTGACTATTTTTAGAATTGGCCATCTCATGAACCGCTCATGTTTTTTTTTAATGTAGGTAGGTACATTTTTCTGTAAAAAAAGGGTTAAGAAATTTAGATTTAAAGTTTATTTTAGGAATGTCCGGGATACGTGAATGAGATGAAGTTTTTTACCCAAAATTTGATACATCGTATGGAGTACAGCAACTACAACAGGGGTGTCGTGTCAACTACTTTCAAAGTATAGCCGCATATTATATGAATATTTTGTTCTTTTATTTACATAATTACTTCTGTTATGAAAGCAGTTAAACTCTTTAAAAGAGGCGCTTAAAAAGAAAGATAAATTATATCGAAACTTTTTACAGACAGAAAGGCAGCTGAAAGTCAATCCCATAGGAGATATTACCCTTACGTATTTGTGTACCAAGTTTGGTGTTAATCGATTAAGTATTTTCCGAGTTATAGTGTTGACAGACATACAGAGAGGATGATCAAAACAATAAGTACCTCAAAAAAAAATCGGGAGTTAATAAGGAAATTTAATATATAGTTTAATTATTGAAAATTTCTCTAAAAGCCAGAACGTACAAAAAGGTATACGAAAACGTATAATCGACGATTTTTCTCACTTTTAGCGTGACGCGGTTTCTCGACCAACACACCATCCCAACGAGCCCAAAGAACTATAACTTCAAAAACTGATGCGCTAATATCGAGTGTGAGTTCCTCTCGTCAAACGTGTTATCGAATTATTAGAAATAAAACTTGAGAAATTGCTTAGAAGTCTTCACGTAATGCAATTTGGAGCTTCTGAAGGCCGTCTGTCGAAGCAGGTCAAAGACGAATGCGTCTCTGCAAATGGGTTCGAGTTCGAGCACTGGGCTAGAAGCTGGCAAGACCATCTCTGTGACCACTGTATTGCCACTACGTGGCCTTTATGACTGATTATGAATTCCCTGTGTTTACTGCCATTATTTCATGCCCCTCTATAGCGACATCTGTTTTACAATGACAGCGGGCAAACATAATGGGAATTTTCAGTTCTTGATAATTTACTCCCTTACAAGAGGCATTGAAGTGCTCGATAACATTGAAAAAACAATTGCATATTTTTTTACCGGGTGTCTTAATCAGACAGAGAGTTAGATACCCTGCTGTATCTCAGTCACTATAGGTATATCCTACAACTGAGGGGGAAAATTGTATAACAAATTTGCATAAGAGAAAGGGCTGGAAATTATTTTCAAGTTTCCTTCTCTACCGCAAGGAGGCGTAATTTACAAAATAACACAAAAAAAAACTAATTTTTCTCAAAAAATTGCCGAGTAATAGTACCATAAAATTTAAATATTTGTTATTCACGGATCATTTCACGTAAGTTTTCTCAAATAATTTTTCCTCGATCTTGTAAAATAACAGGTAGGGGTGAGTGGAAAGCGAACTCAATAAAATCGTTGTAACTTTTTATGGATTTTGGCAAATGGAATGCATTGCTCAATAATATATTCCATTTTCTTTTCATGCCAATTGTTTTAACGAACGCTAGATGCGTTATGTGAATATATTTTTTTTAATTTTCATCTTTCTTTCGGATTTTTCAAATACGATAATATATTTGTTAATCATTTCGTCTGTAAGAGTATTGAATTTAATGAAACATATTTCAAGATTTCAAAAAATATAGTACCTATTATGGAAGATTTCCTCTCCAACCAAAAGTCTTGTAATACAGATTGTCAATAGACAATTTCTTCTATATTCCTTATGTAGATACGGTCTTTTAAAAACAGTTTTTTAAATAAACGTTAATTTGAAGTATGAAATGCGATTTAAATTCGCGGAGTTAATTCAGAGATGAAATGAATGACAGGAATTATAATTCTTCCAACTCTAGTTGAATTCTGGAATCAACTTATCAACGGCTCTCTATCGTCTTGAGTTGTCTACAACGACTAAACAACTAAGCAAATTTCCCATTGCCCCAAGCTAATAAAATATAGGCTGGCTCTTGGACACAACTTTGGCTACCTGGCTACCGCTAGCTCAAGTGTCAAAGTGACACAAGTGATGTTGACAACCGAAATAATTTAAAGAATAATTCAAAACAAGTGAAATTTTTGAAAAAAAATGAAAAATAGTTTTTATTGGGCATTTAAGATTTAAACCGTACCGATGAGTACCTACTATTGCTATCCTTTTCTCGATTTTAACTATACTTATGTATATGTGTTTGCCAGCAACAGCAATTCCATAAAAAATTACTGTTTGTCTACCACAACACAAAATTAAACTTTAAATTAACAATAATGTCTGACGTCTGACAATTGCGACATAACCATAGACGATCTTCCAGAAAGTACCTATATACCAGAGAACGAGACGTATATATACGCTCCATGCTCGTGCGTAATTCTAGTGACGGATTCCATTGTCGTTCCATGTCGACAAAATAATGATCTTGGTTGAATGAGATAATTATAATTACCAATATTGGATCACACTTGGAGCTTAACAGGCGGCGAGATGTCTGCGATCTAAGTACGAATTCGAAATTTCAAGTCTCTAGACCGTATGGGGCCTGAGAAATGGCTGCGGAGTCCATTGATACAAGAACCGAAAGTAATAAAAACTATTTAAACAGTACTGTCATTAGAGTAATTGACGATGGAAAATCAAAATTTAATCACAATTGAGAATACGTATAAAGGAAATGGATACTTACATCAAAGAGGACATGTCCATAGTCAAATTACATTATGATAATCGAGGTAATAGAAAATAAATAATCAAAACATTTTTTGTGTTGGTGTGATTTGTGTTTAAAGATTAATGATTTCGAGAAATATTCACACTACGATAAGTAATCTTAGGAATTATGAATTATTTGCCTTTGGAGGTTACATTCCTTGTTACTTTGAACCGATTATTGTATTTTGATTACCAGTAAGTAATGAATAGGTATATAAATGTGAAAATAACTCATTGTTCTCATTAATACTTGCAGATTCAATGGACGTTAAATACACTAACATCAAGAACTAGAATAACACTATAAACTAACAATAGATATTCACCATCCCAGAGGTATTCTTCAAATGTAATGATATTTTCGATTTAGTTCATGGGAAATGACGGAGATGCTAAGCCTTAAAATTTCTATGTATACCGAATCCTCACCAATTCTTTATTGATACATTGATTAATTAATTTTATTATGAATTAACTTTAAACAATAAATATCTTCAACTCAAATTGCCATTTATTGAATAACTATACCTTTTAAGTGCATTATACATAGCAACATGTAAGCAATTTTTGTGAAAACACTTAGATATCAGTGTTTTCTTGAAGAATAAAGAAGACATATTTTGTGCCAACGCTCGTCCGGTAACACGCCCTCACCTGGGACTCGTCCTGGAAAGAGGGCGAAGGCCGGAGAGCAAACGCGCGCCAGGCAGCCACCGAGAAAGGTTGCCTCGGCGGCGCGTTCTTTCAGGGACGCAATGGCCAGCCACCTCAGGCTGGCCATTGTCGATCCGTCGGACCAAAGCTGCCCCCTCACCGAGGAAAAGGCAACACTTATCTAGGAGGAGCTCAGCCACATTGTGGCTAATGCGCTGGACACGGCGTAGGGGCTCCCACTTTCAAGCGCTGTGGTTTCGCAGCGGAAGCGCTGAGGATCAGCTGCACCGACGAAGTTGCACGCGACTTCCTGTTAAAGGCGGTCGAAGCCATGAAACCTCTGTGGGAGGGAGCACGGCTGACCGTACTCCCAGTAGATGAACTGTCTGAGCTAACCAAGGCGAGGCTTTGGATCCCCGGCACACCTGTCGAGACTGGGGTTTTGAGGGGGCGCCTGGCTGCTCAAAGCCCATGGGCAGGCATACCAACCTCAGGGAAAACTCCTTGTTTTCGGACTCTTGAGAAAAGAAAGAGACGCCTTAGCAGAAAAAACTAATTTACCTGCTTGGTCAGGTCACCTGCAAGGTTACCAAGTTGAAAGAGGGAGATGAGACTGTCTCGGCTCAGGGAGCGCCCATGCGAAATGCACCGGGGTCAGGTGAGATCGTCGACCTACCAGCAGAAGCCTGAGGTCCAAAACCACCGGTTTGGCCATAGTTTAGGCAAACCTGCACCGCTCCCGGGGGGCGACTGTTCTTCTGCGTCGTAACCTGGAGGCTGATCAGACAGCAATAGCTCTTATCCAAGAACCCTGGAGCACAGGCATTCGGGTATGTGGATGAACCGACAGCTCCTCCCAAAGGAAAACCTTTGTTGGAGCAATTAATGAAAGACCAAGAAAATGTGTTTCCCTTTTAGGTCATATTGAAGCCATCCTACTGACAGGGCTCTCAGGACGCAACCTCACGGCTATCCAAGTGCACCTGGACTTCGGAAATGGCAAAGAAGAGGTGATTGTAGCCTCATCCTACCTGCCAATAGATGCCACAGAGCACCCCCGGCAAGGAGCTGGCGAAGCTGGTCGACTTATGCGAGCAGGGGAGAAAACACCTTATAGTAGGGTGTGACGCAAATGCCCACCATTACGCTTGGGGCAGCGAAGACAGCAACAGCAGAGTTAGTGCATTACTAGAATACCTGTTAGGGGCAAATTTGGAAATCCTCAACCGAGGAAACGAACCCACGTTCGTAACCTCGCGGTGTCAGACAGTGATTGACATCTCAGTCGCGACACAAGAGATCTCCAAATCAATCGTGGAATGGAGGGTCAGCTCCGAAGCCACCCTCTCTGACCACAAATGTATAATAATGAGACTCTTATCGCTCAAGACATCAAAAAAGCCGTACCGGAATCCAGAAAGACGGACAGGGAAGCGCACCTAACGCACCTGGAGTCTTCCATGGGCAATGATGGGGCGACCGCTCAGATAACATCTGTAAAGGACATATACAAGCGAGTTAACAGAGCCATGTCATTCCGAAATACGTCCAATTGGAGACTCTTCCAATATTCTTTATCTCGTTTTTACTGAAAATGTTGTAGAGGGTATGAGAAGGCTGGCTCAGGGGTAACGTCCTAACCTAAAGACCGTTACACCCCAACCAATTCGCCTACACACCAGGGAAATCTACAGAATCCGCTCTCCTCGTTCTGGTGGACAGGATAGAGAGGGCCCTGGATAATGGCGAATACTCCCTAGGAGTCTTCATTGATATCGAAGGCGCATTCGATCGAACTACCTTTGAAGGAATCAACAAAGCTTTTCGGGACAGAACCGTACCACCAGGTTTGCGCAGGTGGATAGGAAATGTAATCGAGAGTAGAATAGTAAAAATTAGTGTTGCAGGTGCAATTTTCTCGGGGAGTGTCACGGAGGGCTGTCCTCAGTGAGGGGTACTCTCCCCTTTGCTATAGAACATAGTAGTAGACGACCTTCTAACGACTCTGAACGACGAAAACCTGTACACCATAGGATATGCGGATGATATAGTCATACTGCTGACAGGGAAGCACATTGGAGTGCTATGCGAACTGATGCAAAGGGCACTCCGCATGCTAGAAAAGTGGTGCAGAGCAACGTCTCTTTCTGTGAATCCCCATAAAGTAGAGCCTATGCTCTTTACCAGAAAACGAATAGTAGGCGACATAAAAATGCCTACACTAAATGGAACCCAGCTCCAGTTATCCAACGAGGTGAAATACAGAGGGGTGGTTGTCGACAGAAAACTGACCTGGGGAAAACATCTGGACAGCAAGCTGGACAAAGCAAGTGCAGCTCTATGGCAATGTCGAAGAGTTGTAGGTAAAAGCTGGGGCCTATCGCCGAAGGTCCCCATACACACACCGGTGATAAGCCACGCACCAAATTAAAAATTGAGGACATATTTGGGAGACTAGAGATCTGTCTGCATCGCAGTAACTGGTGCCACGAGGACCAGGCCAACTGCTGCGCTAGAGGCGTTGCCACCCGTAGATCTCTATCTGGAGGGGGTAGCACTACTGACCGCCCTTCGTTTGAAAGAAGGTGGAACATTAAGGGCACAAGACCGTGAATAGTCATAAAGCCATCTCGGAGGAGGGCATCGCCAGAATACCACTCTTCAAGGCCAGCTCGGACCGCATTATATCCCTATTTAGCCAATGCAAATACCATGTTTGTTGGGAAGAAACAGACCCACGCACTGTGCCGACAATAGACGTATACACTGATGGGTCTAAGAAGAGGGACAGTACAGGCATGGGAATCTTCAGCCAAGACCTGCAACTATCTCTACAACAACCGCTCGGGAGGTATGCCACCGTACTACAGACGGAATTAATGGCGCTAGCTCGAGGAGCTAATGAGGTCCGCATGAGCAAGGTGCGAAGACGAGTAATACGCTTCTTCACAGACAGCAAAGACGCCTTAAAGGCGCTTGAAATGGGCAGGTACAACGCGAGAAGCACGAATGAGGGCAATGACAAGATGGATAAACTGGCGGGTGCTACTTCGTCGGGAACAATGTGTGAGCCCGAACCGGCGGTACCCATCACACCGCACATCATGGCCAACCTCATTAAAGAGGACACACACCTCAGACACTGTCAGAGGTGGAACTCAATTCTGGGCTGTCGACAGAGCAAGAGCGGAGCCATGCTGGAAACGAGCCGAAGACTGCCTAGCTTTGTCCCGGGAAAAACTACTCTCACTTGTAAGCATCTGGACTGGGCATGCTGCGCTAAGAAAACACCTACATACAACGGGTGTCATCGATGACCCGACATGTCGGACATGCATGGAGGACGACGAGACATCTCTTCACAGAATGCCCTCCTCTATCCGACGTTCGTAAGGCCATCCTAGGACTGAAGTGGCCGGATCTGACCAACATCAAACGCACCTCGCCTGAGGCAATCCTGCGATTTCTGGACCAGGTTGTCGGGATACTCGGGGAATCGTAGGGGGAGCAAGGGGGAGAGGCACAATGGGCCGAATGGCCTAAGTACCCGCGTTGGCACCTCTGCGTCAAATAATAAAAATAATAAAATACATATTTCGTTTTTCTACAGAATTAGCTATGCTTACTTATTCACATTAAAGCATTCAATATAGGTACACTACTAAAGAGAATCAATAACTATTCCAAAGAATAAAATTCATTATTATCTTTTGACTTGAGATAAAATAAATTAGTTTGATTGACATTCAGTTTTCCTTCATCTTGAATATCTCTTTCATCACACAGACAATTGTCACATCACAGTAATTTCATTGTCTAAATAGTAATTACTTTCATTATCATTCAGCTACTCTCTGGAAAGGTAGGTACATCGCTAAAATCCGATATATTGTTTTCTGCAGCAGCATTAACTCTATTTGGAAGGTATTCTTCGATATGATGTATATCATTGCTAAAATAAAATCAGATAAAATATTAAGAATGAATCATCACAATCTATAAGAAATATTTTATTGTACTTATTATGAGTAATAAAATTACCTTCTATTTTTTTGTCAGCCCGTTGTTTTCGTTTTTCTTGCTATATTGATTATCAATTGATTAACATCCGTTTAGTGTAGCCTAGTTCCAACTTCCAACATTCGTCTCTTACTTTCACCTGGAAAGTTATTTCAATTATTATTTATGTAAGTTTAATTTTGAGAATATTTAGTTGTATTCAGTATCTAATATTTACTCCTCTGTATCTAGTACGTAGGTACTTAGAAATAGTAGGTACCTACTTTATTTCCAAACAATTTATTTGGTGAAATTGGAAATTGCTCACTGCAGTGTATACTATCCCTGATACTATATATAAGTGTTTGCTGCAAACCAGTGACAAACTTTACATAACATCAGGCACATTCAATATCTATGGCAAAGTATTTACTGTAAAGTTAGGTTATGTTCAAATTACGATTTCGCAACTTATCAGTTGTCCCGTCAAAATGTTCTGCTAACCTGCTAGCTAGCCCTAGCTAGCGGTTGTCGGCTGTGGACACGGCGAATTACAAAACATATTTGTCAGACATTTTTTTAAAACCATTTCTCGTCATTAGAGGCGTACTTAGAAAAAACCTTTTGTTTTATATTCAGAGATCTCTTGAGCTTTCAATTCAATAACCTTGGAATTTTTTGGAAGTATTAATAATTTGCTGGAACTGATCTATATGTGCTCATTTTATATTCCTTTTATAAAAAAGTATCACCTACTCTGTATGAATAGTTTTTTTGGGGGAAGCGCTCACGCTGAATTTAGAAAAAAGGCAACAGAACCTTGTAATAGATTGCATTTAAAAGAAGCAAATGTTATTTGATGCTATGCTAAAGAAATCAATAGATTCCTATTGTTGTTGCGAGATATATCTTTTGAAACGCCGGATCCTCCTCAAGTTACCCAAACACCTGTGATATAAGATACTGTATTTATGAGAAGGGATACATCGGTGTCAATTTCATCAGCCCTTTTTAGTTCAGTGTACTTAATGTTTTAAAGGTACCATCAGATTCATATTGTTAGCATGCGCTGATAAAACCTCGATCAATTGCAATTTACTGAGAACAGCCATATTGAAAATAAATTTTAGTTAGGTACTAGTTTATTTTGTTTTTAGTTATTATGGTAATAATAATAATATGACATGTGACAGTTTTAGTATCAAACAAAATTAGTACCCACCTAATTGAGGTTGATTATGAGTAAATCATTAAAAAAAAGTAATCTAAAGGCTGGATGAGATTGAGGGACTTTACAAACTGCTTGCTGGTGAGTATAAAAGCCGGAGAGTTAGCTAGTGAGATAGTGATGATGACACAAACAACTTCTCAATCGCTCAGTAGCCACCTGTCGAGATTAGTGAGGTTAGGTTAGATTGTATTTGACTTGTGAATAAATTATTGTGTTTGTGTAAACGTTAATAATGTAATGGAATTACCTCGAATCTTCCCAGTTGTATAGAATAAAAAAGACTAAAACAGTAGGCTAGTTCACTAGCAACTATCATGATATAGTTTACAAGCAAGCAATCCCACTCTCTAGCTTGTAGTAACCGCTCGATAGCATTGAACAATAATAAATTCCATCTTATTATCAATGCAAACTGTAGTTTGCAGAGGTGAGAGCGGTATCTCTCACTTCTGGCTACAGAAGCATTATTTACAGAAAAATGTTGGATTCTCAAGGTCACGTAATGGTTTTTCCCGATTAATTTGAAAATATGGCTTGAAATTAACGAGATATTGTATTTAATACAATCCTACAATGATAAGTAATCATTGAAAATGTTTTCAACTCGTAAAAGGCTGTAATAATTATAATATCAATATATCTAAAACCAAATAGACGGATTTCACAATTTATTATTTTCAGGACTCTACGGTGTTGCCGGTGCTAAAATTTTACCTGTTTTTAAATACCTCAGTAATATAGATATCGGATAAATACCTAAGTGAAACTAACAAATTAATTATGATCATAATTGTAAAATCATTTATTATTTAAAAAGCATGCAAACTACTTCGCTCTTATTCGAAAGTGGTACATTTTTAACGCATTAATAATATTTGTCAAACGTATACTCCAACTAGATGGCAACAATCAGGTAGAGGTAGCAGTAGCAAAGAACAGAGACGTATATATATATATCACATTTAAAACATCTATTGACTAAGAGATGGCAGAGCGATCGTACGCTGTGCCTTAATAATTATTATTAATATTTGCCATATACCTAGGTATATTTCTTCTAACATTGCCTACTCGTGCATAATTTTTTTTGGTTTTTAATTTTGGTTCAGAACACACGATATAGCTTTTTTATAATTAGACGCGGACGGCTGTTGACAAATATCTAGGTACATTTCAGGTTATGAAATACAAGGTGGGAGATTAGTAGTGCGTATGTATTCGGACGATTATGGGGTTGTTGTAAAGATTATGAGAAAATGTTTATAACTAACCCAATCGTATTTTAAACATTCTACAACATAAAAATATTTTCAATTATACCGGGTGTTTTTAAATAGTTGGAACTCTACACAACTTTATTTTTTCTTATGGAATGTTTATAGGTAATTTTAATTATTTCTCAGATCAAAATGGAAAAATAATGTCAGTTTATTAATATGACTTTATGTTTATAGCTAATATTTTATATATAGATATTAATTATTATTAATCCAAAGGATGAGAGAGTCAGTATGTAGTTATTCGCGATTTAACATTTTTTTAGTATATCTATATTCACAATAATGTTGGTACCATTATCAATGTTCCGCAAATATGCTTCAAAATCTGTAAGATTGCATTTCATTTCTTGGCAAGCGTTGAAAAGAAAGATCGTTACGCTAGATACAAAAATGTTTAAAAATGAGTTTTTCTAGATGGAAAACCCTGGACCTATATTATAAAATATCCTGAAAGATGCCTAAATTTCATTCGATTTGATTATCATGTTCCTATACCTAAGTAGCCAGAATTTCGAGATAAGGTCAATTTTCAAAAAAATCTAATTATATTTCTCATATTCATCTAGGTTGATATTAAATGTCATCATAGTACATGACATAATGAAAATTTGACAATTAGTGCATTATTAATAATACCCTTGAGTATTTCTCAACGTAAGTGACTTGAAATGAATGAAATAACAATACAAACGAAGTTCTAATTAAATTGTTTATTCTTCATGGAAAATGTGTAGAAACTATCGCAACAACGTACAGAAAATTAAATGAAACTTACTCTGATTTACATCCAATGAACAAGAGAAAGTTTGTACGATCACAAAATAATTTCATTAATTATCTGTTAAAATTTAGAAAACGTTCACAATAAGTTTTCAAAATGCCGACCACTGGCTTTCAAACATTTCAATGTCCGTTTATTTGTAGATATAGTTGTAGGCCTCCTTATTTTACTGGCATCTAGTTCTTCAATGCAGTTGATTACTCGTTGGCGTAGATCTTGTTTGCTGTGTACTGGTGGCATGTATACTTTTGTCTTCAAATGACCCCACAAGAAAAAATCAAGTGACGCGAGATCGGTTGATCTCGCAGGCCAATGCCACGGACCCAAACGTCTGAACCAGCGATCGTCGAACATTTCAAACAACTCCGTTGTTACTTCCCCAGTGCAATGAGCCGGTGCTCCATCCAGCTGAAACCAACTGCTACGATACTCTTACAATGACAGATTGTCCAAGAAGTCGTTCACAATATTTCTCAGAATTCAACGGTTCATCGTAAATAAGAAAACTTATTCGGTGATCCTTTTGCAAAATACGTTGAAACTAAACTTCTCCTGAAATCCCATTTCCTTGACAATATTTGGATTTTGATCAGCCCAGAAATGCTCGTTCCTTCTATTAAAAATTCCTTCTCTGGAAAATTTTGATTCGTCTGTCTAGATAATTTTTTTTTTAATTCAGGATCTTCTTGGATGCGAACTAGGATTCTTTCGCAAAAGTGAACCCTACTTTGATGATATTCTGGTTTAAGAGCTTAAACTTTAGTAAACTTGTACGGGCGCATGTAATGATTATGGATGATCCTTCCAACAGACCCAGGTTCCAAGCCTAAATCATATTCGGCACTTCTAGTGGAAACTTGGGGATCAGCACGGAAATAGGCCAAAACATTTATTATGTTCTCTTCATCTGAGGTTATAGGTTTCGGTAGATGTCGTTCCGCTTTTAATTTTGATCCATTATTAATGAAATTATTTTGTAATCGTACAAACTTCCTCTTGTTCATTGGATGTAAATCAGGGTACGTTTCATTGAATTTTCTGCACGTTCTTGCTATAATTCCCTCACATTTTCCATGAAGAATAAAAAACAATCATTAGTACATCAAGTCACTTACGTTAAGAAACACTCAAAGGTATTATTAATAATGCACTAATTGTCAAATTTTCATTATGTCATGTACTATGATGACATTTAATAGCAACCTAGATGAATATGAGAAATATAATTAGATTTTTGTAGACAATTGCTCTTATCTCGGAGTTCTGGCTACTTAGGTATAGGAACATAATACATCAAATCAAAGGAAATGTAGGCATCTTTCATTCATAATATACAGGGTGCTCCAACTAAAAAACGCATTTTTAAACCTTTTTGTATCTAGCAGTAAAATCACTCATTTTGAATGATCCTGTATAACGCAGGACAAATTTCTCTATTCAGAATCCATAAACATTATCTCGATTACCTATTAACAAAGTTACAGCTTCCTAGGAATTGCAATAACGCAGAAATACACATTTAATTCGAGCTATGTTTTTGATCCAAAATATGGAAAATAATTAATATCTCGGGAACCGTTAGAGATAGGTAAGTGGGGCGGAAATATCAAGAAAGTGAGGACAGATGCAAAAACGCAGTAATACTTATATAAGCGGCAACGCTGCATCGCTGAAAATATATTAAATAGATTATTATTATTATATTATATTATTATATAGAATAGATTAAGAGCAATTACTTAACCAAACTTTCAGAACGATCCTTTGTCCCGTTCTCCGTAAACGTCTAAGGTACCATCGACCATATATATATATATATTTGTATTTAAAATTAATATTATTATTGAAAATTAAAGTTAGTTCGTGACAGCCACAGTATATATACGCTGTAGTCCAACTCAATGGCGGCCGCCTTAGATGATAGTTTCGGAGCATCAGTTTAAGGTACGGGCACAGTATAGATACACACAGACCCGCCTTTGCCGCCGTGTCTCCCTTACTTATAAACGGGAGACACGAAATCGCGGTGTCCTTTGACGAAATCGCGGTGGCCTTTGACAAACAGACGACCGCAAAAAATGATGCTCCGAAACTATCATCTAAGGCGGCCGCCGTTGATTTGGACTACTGGGAATATTTATACTGTGGGTACGGGAGACACGGCGGCAAAGGCGGGCCACATCAAGAAATGGCTTGAGTTGGACTATTGTGTTTATATACACTGTGGTGACAGCTAACCGACTTCCAAAAAAATCCATATCCCCAAAAAACATTCCCAATGCAAGACTTTTGGAGGGGAGAGCTATATTCTGCAAAACTCGACAAAAAAATCTCAAATCTTTCGCATACGCTCAGTAAGAGCTCCACACCCTTACAATTTCTTATGTTTCTTTGTATACGCATTTTGCTTTAATGATACATTTTCATCATGTGATTCTATCGCTTCTCACCGCCCCCAAAATTCCTTCCATGACGTTGAAACATAAGTTGTTCAATTTCTTTTTCAACTCATAATAGGTTTTATAGATACTCCACACCTTTCTACGTCTCCTTAATACGGTGTTAGCAATTATTTCCATTAGGTTTAAATATACAGGATGTTTTATAATATATGCGCAGGACTTGAGGATGTGAAAAATATATTAACTTATCCTCTAGAATGCACCATTTTCGAGATACAGGGTGTTGAAATTTAAAGAAAAAAATTGTTTTTTGTGAATATCTTGGAATCGTTTATCTTGCAGTAAACAGCTTTTGTAAGCATTTTCCACTCATAATAGGCTAGGTTTTGGGTAAGAAATTTTTTGTGTTGTCATAATTGGTGAAGATTTTGTAGGAGTAGTGCGTGTTTTTCTCCCCAATTCCTACGACAATGGAAAAATTACAGTTTTGATATGCCCATTTGAACCGCCAATGTTTTCTACACAAAAAAAAACACTATTGGTCGTGAGCTTTGAAGTCGACCGTTTTCGAGAAAAATCATTTTTATGTTTAGATGTTACGACCAACAGTACCTTTTTGGTGTAGAAAACATTGGCGCTTCAAATGGGCGTTCCAAAACTTTTTCCATTAGCGTAGAAATTGTGGAGAAAAACCCCCACTACTCCTTCAAAATCTTCACCAATCATCACTTAACAACAATGTTTTTCTGACTCAAAACTTGTACGATAAACGGTTCAGGAGATCGTCGCAAAACGATTTTTTTTAAATTTCAACGCCCTGTATCTCTAAAATGACGCATTTTAGAGGGTAAGTTAATGTAAACTTTTTTTAATATTTTTGGACGAGCTAGCACATCCTCAAGTCCTGCGAATATATTTGAAACACCCTGTATATTAAGAAATAGATCGTATTGCACTTTTGTATGTTTGGTGTGTGTAAAAATATTGTAGATCACTAACAAAGTTGATTTTTTCTCCCATAAGAACCCTTAGAACTTGACTATATAGTTAAATATACACATGTAGTTCGTAAAAACGAATAAAAGTTCAAATGCAATATTATTTCTGTTTTATTTCATCTTCTTTTCCAAGACGGAATATAGTGCATTCATTTCAAGTATGTATGTAAGGTAGTGACAATTTTATCACTTAAAGTGAGCAGGTGAGTGACTGGAAATGCTAGTCCATATTTAGTGGAATTATGGGTTATGAATATAAAAGTAGTAATTTCATGGACTGAATTTTGGGGGCGGTGAGAAGCGATAGAATCACTTGATGAAAATGTACCATTGAAGCAAAATGCGTATACAAAGAAACATAAGAAATTGTAAGGGTGTGGAGCTCTTACTGAGCGTATGCGAAAGATTTGAGATTTTTTTGTCGAGTTTTGCAGAATATAGCTCTCACCTCCAAAAGTCTTACATTGGGAATGTTTTTTGGGGATCGACTTTATATTATAAAAATATATATTCAAATCACAACAAACCAAATAAAGCCTAACCTCAATAATCTCGATAGCTAGTTGGCTATTGAGCGAGTGGGAAGCTCTAACTTAGCTCGAACATATCGAGCTATGGGAATGAGGAATCATTCTTAAACGGTTTTATTTACCTTGCCTTGTTTTACGACCTTCCAGTTGATCTGATGTTTGGTACAAAGCTTTAGTTCTGGAGATAATATAATTATGTATATTCAGTATCATTTTAAATCCAATATGGTCGCCACTACGAAATGGCGGATTACATGTTTTTCAACTCCCTCGATATGGGTTTGAAAGAGCTTGACTAGTAAAATACAATCAAAAATAATAAACACAGAATTACCACTTTAAACACCAACACTTTATATTGTCAAACCCGACAATTGTTTCGCCAACAAGGTTGGCATCTTCAGGGTGTTAACCTGTAACTTGTTGGTATTTAAAGTGTTCTATTTACGCCAACAGTTCCAGATTCCAAATAATATTTAGTAAAATACAATTTAAAAACATTATTAATCCAAGATGGCGTCCCAAACAAAATGGAAAAATCAATCACATTATCACATTCAATAGATTAAAGCTGAAATCTTGGTGTCTTATCAAAAAAAGGACTTTGTCAAGTACTATAAAAACTATTAAAATAAATTAAATAGCTGAAAATGTTTTTTTAAGTTAAAAGCTTTTATTGTAAAGAAAGTATGTACCTACCAGTAATCACACCACTCTGCACATCAATATCATCATTGATGAGCCTAAAATAACAGCTCATATCATTATCTACTTTGAGTGCATCTTCTCAAAAGACAATTTATGCAAAATGTGTGTAAAATTGAATCCATCACGATCATGAAACATCACAGAAAGATTATTTGCATATTTACTCAGCTTACGCCCCACTACATATTTTGTTTTGGTCTGACTAATGCCCTATGTTGATGAAGAGTGGTGTTATAACTAGTTCGTGGTACCTACATAAATTATCATTTAGCTTTACGTACATTGTTGTGTTTCTTCACAATAAAACCGATTAAATTAAACATTTTTCTTGTTTTATTTAATTATGGCTGTCAACTTATTTGTAAGGCCTAAATGCACAGATTTTATCTATTTGTCCTTACCAAAATGATAGCTTTACTGAGCGTTTATGAATGGATAAGATTAAAAAATAAAGTTTCTGAGCGTTTAAGGCAATGAGCATCTAAAACCTAATTTAAAGGTTTTTTGAGAATACCTCATACTGTAAGATTGTTTGAAAAAAATGATACAAATTTGAAAACCACTTATTAACCTAATAAATGATTGGTAAATCTCTTATAAGTTTTATGGTAATCAAATTGACAAATTGCATGTTGGGAAATTTATATATTGAAGTTATTTTGATTATGTCGGATTTATATCAGATTAAACAAATATTAGAAACTATCTGTTACGCGCAGCTACGAAATCGGCTTAGCCGTTACGGAGATTCGCTGGAACAAAAGGATAGACAACAATTATAAAAATTCCTATTTTGTTATTATGTTATTAATTAAAACCTGTTACTTTGAAATTAAAAAACTTACACTTCGACTTTATTTATTTGAATAGATTTTTTAAAATGAGAATAGTTATTCCTTATAACATTAGCTACCTGCCAGTGAAAACCAAAAATTTAAAAAATGTTGTTTTGTTATTAGTGATACATAGGTATACTTCCATATGTAATTAGTTAAAATCTGTTATTTTGATAATACAGACGACACTTCGATTTTATTTACTAGTAGGATGAGAGATAAAAATGCATTCATATCTTACTCTCTAGTCCGTGTCCAAACTAGCGTGCAGCGAGGCATGGTCTCAAACTCGGGTGATAAAATGCACTCTGCACTCTTGCATTACTTTTATTTGGACAAAATAGTGTAGTAAGCCTTGATGATGACGTATGTAAAAAGTTGACGTGCTTCATATTTTGTTCTAGATTTTTGTAGGCCCTATTTAATTGATAATTTATTCAACAGGTTTGAAAAATAATAATAATGTAATTTTAATACATTTACCAATTAACGATCGATACTATTATGCTGTATTATATAGGTGTGTATTTATTATTATTATTTTTTTATAATCTGATACTTAAATTTGTAATAATGATATGATGATGATAAAATAATAATTAATGTAATATGTTTTACCACCTACATACAGACTTAAGAGTCTCGTAGGTTATTTGTTGTTTATTGACAAACTATTATTTGTTATTCTTATATTGTTGTTAATAAACGTTATTATTATTATTATTATTATTATTATTATTA
This sequence comes from Crioceris asparagi, assembly GCA_958507055.1. Taxonomy (NCBI): domain Eukaryota; kingdom Metazoa; phylum Arthropoda; class Insecta; order Coleoptera; family Chrysomelidae; genus Crioceris; species Crioceris asparagi. Next base: position 63,098,773 of record OY293830.1, read on the forward strand.
TTTTCAATATTTTCCTCCCTAATTTCTGTCTGTACTATTACTGCATAGCTAAATGTAGTAATAAAGATCTAAAATAAAATACCTATGTAGTAAGTCATTTGAATCAAAAGTTGACTACCGCAGTTTTAACATTACTATGTTAATACGCTTGCGAGCCACTGAAAAAATGTATAAGGTTTACTTTTTTTAAATACAAGCGTGTGAATTTCAAACTGAACCACATGGTAGAGAGTATAGGAATTGAAAATTATAAAACGAAAGGCTACGATTGGTATCCATCCTCTTTCCGGTTTTAGTTCACAGATAAAAACATTGTAGTTGTTGTGATTTCTGGCAACTAAAATTGAGACTCTTGTTAAGTAAAAAATTCTTAAAAAGGAAAAATTTAATAATAGTGTTCAATTTTTCTATGTTTGTTATTTCTGTTTAAACTGATGCATTTTAGCTGAAGAATTCGTTTTCATCAAAAACATTGGAATAAATCCGGAAGAGGTTTCCTTACTGACGATTTGAGTTCTTTGAAATATGTATTTGATATGTTTTCAACAACACTATTTGTATATGTATAAAGTATCTACAGAAATAAAACATTCATTCTTAAATATTTTTTTTATTACTTTGAAGTAGGTACAGTTTTTTTTTTAATTATAATATTCAGTTCAAATTATGCAGGATGATTCAAGAATTCCGTCTGTTATAACAGAGCTCTAAAAACTTCCATTTATTTAAAATCAATTTTCACGAAAATAATCAACTCCAATATTCGATCCCAGCACGCTTTCATGATGCCATGCATCTTCTTCCATTTTTTTGCTCTACATTTTTAAATCACACGAACTTAGGAACATCATAATAATGAAGCTTCATGAAAGAAGTCTGCGAGAAAGTACCAAAGAAATCCAAATACGAGAGAGAGTACACGAACCACTATACTACACACAAAAGGCGGAAAGTTTGTAGAGAAGAAAACCGAAAGCGATTCAGAATATACTCTACATATAGGGAGATTCAAGATAAATAGATGACACCTTACACGTATTAGAAAACGAGACAAAGGATCGTTTTAAAAATTTGATTACTCAAATAATTCATATGATCTATCAAACAAAAATATTTTGTTCTGCAGTGTTGCTGCTTAGATATACAAAGAATAATAATAGCAACTTTAAATTTTCAAATAATATACAGGGTGTCTCAGCGAGACCGTTCATTAGAAGTTTATTGGGTTCCGATCAAAATAAAAATTTGAAAATTGAGAGCTATATATAATCGATTATGTTCTCTTCAACTAAAATATTTTTATATTTCTGGTACTTCCGGTTATACCGGATTATATTTATATATAATTATATTCTCAATCTTCATAAATACCTTTATTTTTTTCAGTTGATCCAGCCGTTTTGGAGTTATTCAATTTTTTCTAAAAAAATGCGGTAGCATACATTTATTCAAACAATCATAGAACACTAGATTTTTCTGATATCAATTTACGATTTAAACTGTGTTCAAACAACATGTTGGAGTATGTTTTTCGGCCAAAAACGGTTGTCTACATTATAGGGTTACTTTACTATGGCACGTTAACTTTTCGAAAGAATCATAACTTGATTTTCTTAAATGACAACCCCCATATGTTATTGCTTAGTCATCTTGGGCGTTTAATTTTACATCTTTTATACCCCACATGTCCTATACCTGAGATTGATAGTTTAGGAAATAATTAAGCTTTTTTTTCATGCGCACATTTCTCATCGATACTTACCTAGTATGCCATGGAAAATAAATAAGCATTCTCAATAAATAAGTCAAACGACAAAGTAATTAGGCTACTAAGAATTAAAATGGATAAAAATAATAAAAACAATGTCTATACATATCAAGAAATACACTATTTCCTATTTAATACATGATTAATTATTCCGAAACGTAAAAAAATGCTTAAATTCTTCTAAATTTACCTTTGGTCATCGGAGGTAAATGTGGATAGCTCTCGTTAAACATTCTACAGGTTGTACTGAGAATTTCGTCGCACAAAAATAAATTAAGAATTTCTTGATTGATATAGACATTGTTCTCATTATTGTTATACATTTTAACTCGCAATACCATAATTAATTTGACGTTTGACTTGAAAAATTATTTATTGAGAATGCTCATTTATTTTCCATGGTACACTAGGTAAGTATCGACAAGATATGTGCCCATTTAAGAAAAAACTTAATAATCTCTAAACTATCAATCTCAGGTATAGGACATGTGGGGTATAAAAGATGTAAAATTAAACGCCGATGACGACTAAGCAATAAAATATGGGGGGTGCTATTTAAAAAAATCAAGTTATGGTTCTTCAAAATGTCGAAAAATTATGGTGCCATAGTAAAGTAACCCTATAATGTAGACAACCGTTTTGGACCGCAAAACATACTCCAATATGCTGTTTACACATATTTTGAATCCTAAATTGACATCCGAAAAATCTAGTGTTCTATGAATGTTTGAATAAATGTCTGCTACCGCAATTTTTTTTAGAAAAATTTAGTAACTCCAAAACGGCTGGTTCAAATTGAAAAACATAAAGAATGAGGATAGGTTAATCCAAATATATATAAATATACAGGGTGTTCTATTCAAAATAACAAAGTAGATGCCGACTTCCGGTATATCCGGAAGTACCAGAAATCTAAACATATTTTTGTTGAAGAGAACATAATCGATTATATATGAATCTCAATTTTCAATTTATTATTTTGACCAGAACCCAATAAACTTTAAATGAATGGTCTCGCTGAGACAGCCTGTATATATAATAATAATACATTATACCTATCTATGTTTAGAGAATTCGTAAAAATTAATCTTCTCATTTTATTAATGATTTTCTCGAATAATACACCTAGGAGCACATATATTTGTTTAAATACATAACTTGCATCAGAAAACTATATAATAGACTGGAAAAATGTTTTATTGTTTATAAAAAAATATGGATTAACTTACCGTTCTATAAACGGTAAGTAATACTTACCGATAAGTTTGGTTTGCTAACCGGGATAGCAACCGGTAAACCTAATTAGCAAATGTAGTAAGCAATCGAAAATAGTCCGGTGTCAAAGAAAAACATAGGTATACCTATTGTATAGCTAGATGCCATACTGAACAACGCATATTATCTATAAGAACATTTGAAGTCGATACCAGATTTAATTATTTGCGATATTTTGAGTGTCACTAGGTAGATACATCTGGTTAAAATTGGTCTATATTTGTTAAATTTAAAGTTTTAATATACGGTACAGACCCTAGAAGTTTTATTATACTGGGTCACTCATTGAAAAGTTTTGAGATCATGGACATTTTTTTCAAATGAAATACTCTCTGTATTTTTAATGAAAATTCTACATTTTTTGTATAATATACATTTTAATTAGGTTTTCAAATTAGTACAATATAGCACCATTGAGTGATTAATTTTTGTGGTATTGTCTTGAAATTAAAATAAGTAAATAAATAAGACATTAATCTTAGTTCTATTTTTATCCTCTTGTAATAATGCTAGTTGAAGGATAGAAAAGATAGAAAAAAATGTCAGTAGAATTATCTGTAGAGTCCGAGATTAGAAAAAATATATAGAGCGATAAAGAATTATCCCATAACTTTTAAATGTGTGACACTGCTATAATATTTTTTTAACAAAACATGCTTAATCAAGAAACAAAATCGACAAGTTTGAGGTTGTTTAATAAAAAACCAACCCTGTATATTGCTTTCTTGAGATTTCGTACCTTACGGGTGGCAACGGGATACTATTACTACGATAAAGGTCGCCTCCATAGTGAAAGTATTATTTTACTATTTGCTCGAACTTAACAATCGCTGTTACGCTTGAACCGTAGTACGTAGACAAATGAAATTTCCAAGTAAGTCATACTATAACTAATATAATAACAAATAACGAAAATAAAATAAAGATAAAAATTTTAGAGGGTCCACATACAATAATCTTTTGATTTTACGCGATCTTAATAATGGATTGTATCTTTTGAACCATTAGAGGTAGACAGTAGTCAGTTTTTGTAGGATGGTATACTTCGTGTACAAGTCCAAATCGCACTTGATCGTTTTTTTACAAATTTACTGCATAGTTTAATATGGAGTATGCAAATCCATATATCTACCTAGGTAAAATGACTGTATTACTTATAAAAAATGATGTCATTATGAATTAAGAAGCAAAATTATCTTCCATTGATCATTATCAACGGCTTTGTTGGCAATTCATTTTACGGGAACTTCTAAAAGACCGGGAAATAATTCTTCATTTAGAACTGTTGAATATTTGCAATTTAAATGGAATTTTGCAGTTAACCATGAGTTTACTAGTAACCGACAGCCATTTACATCAATACTGAATGAGATAAAGACCAGTTCAAAGGCTTTCGCTCAAACATCTTTTTAGGACGTACTCTAATAAAGAAAATTCCTACGGCTCATAGCCAGCGGATAGGTTAATTTCACTGATTTTATATTTTATTAACTGTTGACTTTTATGGAAAAATGCTTCAAACAAAACAGAACATATCTATAACATTAAAATATTTTGATGATATTTAGTTGATAGCAACTTTTTTAGAATTTTCTTAAAAGTTTGGTCGGCTGCCCATTTGAAACTGCTAGTCATCACGCCTTCCAACTCCAAAGGACCCAACCGAGATATTTGTACAATCGATTTTTACAGTAAATTTGAATATGTGTTTACAAATTTCGGAAGATAGAGAGTTGCCAGAAAGGAAACATCTGATTTTTTATGTACCTAACACTTTTTTTTTTGCATCTTCAAATACTCACTTTCACAACAATTTAAATGATATAGGGTTTGGTAGGTGTGTGACTTGTGGTTTTTTAAATAATAAAAAAATAATAACATTGGTGGAGTACTAAATATATATTAGTTAATAAGAAACAATATCACAAAAAATTACTTACTTAACATTGGTAAAATACAAGGGGAAAAAGTACTAGATTTTAGCTCGAGAGCTAAAATCTAATATTTGTCCCGTTTATAATACACTATTTTTTTCTGTGACGGGAAAAACGATGATATGATATTGAAAAAGTATTACAATATACTAAAGTCAGAAGATTATCGAAGTAAAATTTGAAGTTTTAAAGTGGTAGGCGATAACTAGACATTCGTTACTAAGGAAACCTTTAAAGTAATCAAATATCTGTCAGTTTAATTCTGTGTTTTGATTGATATTTATGTGTATATATATCTACCCGGGAAAAAAGTATTCACTTCTTTCCCGTGGAGAACAAAGTGATAATTTGTCACCTGTCAACAGAAATAAAATGTCAAACTTTTTTCCCGTCACGGAAAAAAATATTTTATTTAATATTAAAAAAACACGCATACCTACCCATCAAACCCTCTAATCATTTAAATTGTTGAGAAAATGACTATCTGAAAAACACAGATTACGTCATATCACGAAAATTAGCGTAGCTAACAATTGTACACATACTTTTTCAATATTACGTATTGTTTAGCAAGAAATCAGGTGTTTCATAGAAATCTATCGAAAACAAATAACACCATTCATTTTTTTTTTTAATTCGATAGCAATATGTAAGTATGTATATTTCTATAACGACATTCACCTAAAAATTTCGATGGCTTGTAGCCAGTTGATAAATTTCATTGTTTTAAATATTTGTTTCCCATAAATAAACAAATGCTTTTGATAAAAGTTATAACTGTAGATCATCTCTATGAATGATTGACATTTATTCCACGGATTTAAAAAACAATGAAAAACTTTGAACGGCCGCCATTTTAGAAGTACTTGTCCGACTATACATATTAACGAACTCACGAGGTATTTATACGACTGATTTTTGTAGCAAATTTGAACTTGATATTTCTAAAATTGTGACCTCTACCTATCATTTTGAAAGTTTCGTGATATCCGATCCCATATATATATAAACTTTTGAAAAAAGTTTTTTGGAGATTTTGGTTCATAAAAATATTATTCTTAAGAAATAAATCTCCCAAGAATATGCAGACACAGTTTTAAACAATACCAAGATATACCTCGAAATTTCCAAACACAATAGACCATATTTATACAATGCCATAAAACTTCAAAAGCTTTTCTCCATCCTAAAAATAATAGTATGGCCCGGTCATTGTATCACACAGGGTCTCCATACTATATGACAATTAGCACCCTGGCAATTTTGACAAGTGCCATTGTTATTTCAAGTGGGTGCCATAAAGAGCCCTTTTCAAGTTGGGACCTTCCTTTGATGAAACCCAACTGTGACTTGAAGAGGCCGGTCAATAAGTGTTATTAGGATTATCTCACACTTTTAAGTATCAGGTACTTCAGAAAAGGGACTTATATAATAATATAAAATATAGTATAGATATTATAGATAGTATACCTAGTGTACCTATACTTGGAGTTAAAGCAATTCTTGGAAATGGCAGATTTTCGGATGGAACTGATAAGTAATAGGATTATTGATGGAATTTTGAAAGGGGAACGGTAAGATCGTTGTAAAAGATTGCTGAACAGTAACTTTATCAATGATAATAAGAATCAACGACGGTAAAAGAAGGCCCTTATCTTCATTGTTAATTCTAACAGAAATAAGGGACCGATGTAATAAGAACTTGTTCCTTCATTGTTTAGTAGGTACATGATATTTTCAAGCATTTTTCTGATTTAAGGGTAATAATTTTATAAGTTCCTTTTTTCAAGAACAACTGATTTTTTATATAAATATTTTTTAAAAAAAAATTGGACCGACGTTATTAGTTAATGCACTGAAAAGTATGAAATAATATTAATTCTATTGGTGCTGTTACTTTTGAATTTGTTAGAACTTTTGTCACCAACTTCACAAGTACTATCACCAATAGAATAAAGATTATTTTATACTTTTCTGTGCATCAACTAATAACGTCGGTCCAATTTTTTGAAAAAAATATTTATTTCATACTTTTGAGTGTACCTAACATTAGTCACCAAAATTGTTGAACGTTCACTAATACTAATAAAGATAGTACTTATCCTATTTCCCATGTATATTCTTTGCTTGTAGTTAGTTGTTATTATTGAGATCTCAAAGCAACGCTGCGGAAATACGCTTGAGTATTTTATATGTTGCCATTTTAACACCGATTTAACTAAAAAACCGTAACTCTAAGGAAAAAATGTTCATTATAAATGTTGCTACAAATAATTATATTTTTCATGTAGTATTGAAAGATTAGCAATTTTCGATAGAAATCGCACTCTCTACATAGCACAAATACATATTTAACATGCCTATCTCGAAAACACTTTTGAAAAAATGTTCAATTTAAAAGTTTCCGGATATTGTCCTATCTTTAATTATACCAACTCAGATTTTTGATTTTCGAGAAAATTCGCCTCCTCCACCCCTTCTGGGGCGGTTTTCGGAGGAAAAGAGTTTTCGGATTTGCGTTTTTATGAATATGGGAGCAGTTCTCAAGTCTCCTCTTTCAAATGAATCAAAAGTCATCAAAATCGGAGCTCGTGTACTATGTAAAGGCGCGCACGAACCAACAAAAAAATCAAACAGTCGAATTGTATAACTCCTCCGTTCGGGGTTCGTCGGTCAATAAAAATGAATAAAGCATTGATAATATCCACTTTTTCAATTCGTTCAAAGTTTTGATTAGTAACTTTGTGATGTTGACCCGTCCCAATATTTTTATTGTAATGTCAACACGATTTTTAGCAACTTCCAAAATAAGTTCTACGTTTCAAGGTTGCTAAAATTGGTTATATCGAAATCGGATTGATTTTATTCCATACACAATTATGTAGCAATGATCTGATTCAAATTTCATCAACATATCTGTGGAGCAAACTGTTTTTGACGTGAGAAGGTCCTACTCGAAGGGTAGCATGTTTATAAAAAGCTAAAAATAACCTTTCTATCAACTTTTTATTAGAAACTATACTTATAAATTCAATATCTCTTTATTATTATGTAGACTAATACCTTAACTAAAAGGTATATTTTTAAAAAAATTATTAAATGAGTGAAGACAAATATGATTTCAAAAGGTAGGTTTCTTTGTTATACGGCATTATAGAAAAAAGAAGAGAGAGAAAAAAATATTCTGAATATTATAATTTATTAGTTATTATTTGATTTGTAAAGCTATCTAACTAGATTTGATTTTCGGAAATACTTACCCATGTAAATGATTTGCCAACTAAAACCAATTCGGATTAAGATTTAGCAAAGTTTTAACACAAACTATCTACTTATTTACAAAGTACTTCAACGTTTTTATTTGATGTAAGAACATTGAACAAATGATATGAAGAAATTGATTTTTTAATATGTATAGAACAGACAAATCGTAGACGTTGTCACGCCCAACACCCTCGGCACTGTTAATGACAAAGCCTCTTTGTATATTCATTCATATAATATTTATCATCAATTTTCAACATTTTTCAAGAAAATTGTCAAACATTAAAACTATGAAACACTGATAACATACAAATATTATATTTAGAAATAATACTTTATTACCTATCAATGTGCCATTATAAATTTATTCTGTTGAATCATATTTTTCATTCTAGTTTTGAATATCTTGAGAACAGAAAGTGATATCGACTTGGATTACTTATTTTCATTTGTGAAGTGGCTGTCTAAAAGATGGTCCCATATTCAGATTTTCAGGGTCTGATCAAGCTTATCCCTTCGAAAAAGCCATTCGAATGCTAAGAAAATGTTTTTAAATAATTTAATTTTGGGGGACCGAGCTTTGCTCGGGTAAAACAGGATTTAAGATGGGTCTATAAGAGTTACTAAGGATATTTAAACTTTAAAAAAATGTGCATATATCTGGTTAAAATGTATTGATCGGTAAATACTGCTTTTATTGTTCACATATTCGTAAGTTATAGATTTAAAAATAAATATGAATGTGTAATATGAATGATAAATATATCAAAACTCAGCTGTATCACCAATCGACTTCTCAACCCCCAAACACTATACATACTGAAACTTTTATCTGCGGAGCCAGTCTTGAAATAGCTAGGGTGAACCTCGAGGGTTACACCGATTAAATATGAAAGTATCGTCAATCGATTTCACTACTCCAAAAATCCCTTTTTGCTAATTTTTACCAAAATCTGCTAACCCTTCCTTGAAATAGCTAATGTGTACCTTGAGGGTCGCAATATATTAGATATGTACAAATTTTCATTGAACATTTCCGATTAAATTATTAGGAACACATAATAACATATTTTATTTAAAAAAATGGATTTAAAAAAAACTTAAAGGTGAGTAGAATTCGAACCGAGGATCTCTAGATATATATATATACCCGGAAACTTAACCAAAGTACTATTTTTCCCTGTGATGTTTTCGGTTTCATATTGCTGTCTGATATATAATCTATAGAACTCATAAAATGACAATATTAATTGCTGAAAACGATTTTTCTTGTGAATGTGAATACGACCAATCGATACAACATACACTAGAACCTATACGTATGAATTTTCATCGAAATCGGTAGAACCTTTTGCCTGTAGCCTATCGAAATATTGGTCTAGCTTGTGATACCAGGATCCATGAATCAAATCCCCGTTTGGTACCAATCATGTTTATTTTCATCGAAATAACCTTTTTATATTTTAGAGTAGGTACCTACATGGTACAAGAAGACCATGTTATGTTCTTGCGCAAATGGGAATCTGGTGGGGGTATTCCTCGTCTTTCGCACACTCATCCCAACGTAACGTAATATTTATTGTCAAATTGTATAAATCGTCTAGTTCGATTTTCGTGATTATAAGAAATCTAACATACAATTTGCTAACCGTTGTTTAGTAGTAAAATGGGGCATACGATGCTGAGAACTTTCTAGAAATTCATTTTACTAACTTTAAAAAATCTTCGCTATTTGATTTTAACAATTTTTCACTTGCACCCTCTAGGGTGTCACACACCCCTTGGTAAAGACAGTCATATTGAAAACATCTCAACGAGTAAATAAGGGAATCTTGTAAGATGATTAATAAAAATAAGAGTTTATAAACAATTTCTCAAATAATAGTTTCTCAAAAATGTCAATAAGATTTTCCTGAAGAAGACTTCATATCTATAACATTATGGTTACCGTAAGTGATTTACACTGTATCATCGAATATACTGTCAACTTTATTTGAAAACATAAATTAAATCATTTCTTATACGTAATATGTGAGAGTAGATGAAAAGCAATGAATATAAAAAGATAAGTTGATGATGTACACAAAAATCGTTGCAAAATTATATTCACTTTTGAAGTGGAAGGCGGGATAAAACTAAGATGGCGAATTTCGAATGAGGTGCGCCAACTGAACGAAAACGCGTCCATAAATAGAACATACCTGGTCTTCTTGTTCCATGGATATCTATATCTAACAACAACATAGCTTATAAAATATTCTCTCGAGCAGCTAACAGAGTTATTAAGAAAATAATAATTTAGTATTGGAGTTTATGAGTTTATTGATCAAAGGTTTGAAAATTATACTTCTTTGCGACTTAGTAACAGCAATCAATAAAAGTTTTGAAATAAATAACTTATAAAAACTAGGATATACTTCATTAGATGTTCCATTGAAAAGTATAAAATAAAAGCACATAATAGAGGGATTGGCACAAACTTCAAAATCTTCGTATTACGTGTTGTTATTATATTATTATTATACTTAATGAAATCGGCTCCATTTTTTATTGAGTTATGATAAATAGCAGAATCCCAAATTACTGGTCCTTACTTCATTCGTACGTTCCTATGAGTACGAACATAAGTAGGTGAAACATTTCAGCTTTCTAGGTCCAAATGTATGGGCTGGGCGGTGATGAGTCAGTAAGTGAGTCAGGACTTTGTAATAACCCCATTAAGGTATGAACAATCTCAATCAAGTCACTTTTGTAACAAAACTAAAAACTGAATCAAAATCCGCTCATCCGTTTGGCACCTAAAATGCCACGGACAGATAGACAGGTTCCCAAGCTAAGCTCTACTAGCTAGAGAACATTCTCGATCAAGTCACACTCAAACTTATAACACACCTCTGTTTATGTGTGTAAAATAATCAAAAAAGTGACGTTTATTTTAATAGTTTTGCTGTCAAGAGTTTCCATTACAACAAATTTCACATTGAATATATTTGCGAAAATAAGCTTTATTTCTGTTTGTTATCGATGGTGATATCTTGTGTTATGTTATAAGATAATCATAGATAATATTTTCCTAAGCGAACTTCTGATTTTCTTCGTCAGTAAATTACACTCGTGCCAATTCTACCATTTTGAAACAACAATGTCAGTCATTCTGATTATCCATTTTTTCCTAGTCGATGGAACCGAACCACTGATTTTTATGCCAAGTTTGGTTACGATAGTTACAAAATAAATATTTTTTGTATTAACAAAAAATGGACCTTGATATATTTTCTAAAAATTAATCAGCTTATTGCTATGTAAGTATGAACCGATAAAAGGTAGTTACATGTAGCTATCATTTCTCGTTCTGGAGATAATGTAGCAGAAAAATCAGTTACACCGTACAGCGTACATACGTACACACAAAAACCAACACATATATATTCTCCTAAAAACCACTTTATAGGATTCTAGGTAGGTATCTTGACACGTGGAGATTTTTCAAAATTATCACAATTTCGGAAAATCGAACCTAATACAACAACTCATTGTACTGTGAAGTTAATATAACCTCAGAGTACAAGTTTCACTCGTACTACCGCATTTTATTATTTCTTACGGATACTGCTGGTTCTCTATAAGCCTCTTGAGAACGCATTTATTTTTGTAAGAACATACATTTATCAATTTCCTCCGAAACAAAGCAATCAAGGGCATTTTTTTAAATTCTGAGTGAGAATATTTCAGATACCTACTGTTTCCCAGGCCTAGGGCAGCCTAAAGAAATCGCATGCTACTTCTACGACTAAACTTCCTTAACAACTGGGCGAATTCCAGCAACATTTTGGAGGCCACCACCAATTTAATTCGATAATTCCACCTGAGCAGAAAAAGAACACAACGTATGTCCATACAAATTCTATTCAACTTTGGCCATGGGAAAAGTATAAGAAATTTGAATTCCTGGAATTTATGGGCATGAATTTTTCTTAGCTCATTTTGGTAGTTTTATTTGTTTGTAGCTCGTTATCTGTCGATAAAGGTCGCTAATGAGTTTCTACATTTTTTGCATCTGTTTAATAATAATCTTTTCATAGCCCGCCCGGGCGACTAGCGTTTTAGGATACAGAAAATGAAAAAATATGATTCCAAAATCTAAAACTTATATTTTAATTCGTATTTAGTTATCATTATTTCCTCTGTTGATTGTTTTAAGTGCATCTCTACTAATTTACGAAAATTCATATGAATGTGTTGTTATTAATAAAAATTAACTCTACTACTACTTACCAGCAAATTTCCTCGAATATGAGAGTCGTCTTATTGACTGGTGCGACCTTTTTTGTAATGATAAGATGAACGAACAACAATGGTTATATTCATTTCGTTTCTAAGATCATTTAGCTAGAATATGAATTTCTCACAAACATTTCTCCATAGATAAAGAGCTTCCAGGAGAATACTTAATTTTTTTATCAAAAACCTTTTCGCCAAGTTTACGCTTCAATCTTCAGTAAATTGATATTGAAATAAACCTCTATTTATTTCGTGATAGCTAGCTAGCTTTATTGAAAAAGTACGTATTTTTCTCATTTTTATTTTCTGACCGCTAGATACCTACTCAAAATAAAGTTGTATTAACTATTCTACATTCTACAAAAAATGGCTCAACTCAGCTGCAAATTAATCTGAAAATCTTAGTAAACATTGATAATTAGATGTAACATAGAAAAACATAGGAGAATAGAACAATATTAACAAGGGAATAGCTGTGTATTGGAGATGAAGTCAACGATGTTTGGAATCACTGAAAACATTTTTTACGAAAAATTGGACCAACTCTTTTAGTTGGTGCACTGAAAAAATACAAAATAATATTAATTCTATTGATACTGGTAATTTTGAAGTTGTTTGGTTGTAGTTAGATCGAAAACTTTTGGCACCAACTTTAAAAGTACCAGAATTAATAGAATTAATTATTTTGTATTTTTCAGTGCACCAACTGATAAAGTCGGTCGAAATTTTCGTAAAAATATTTATTTCACACTTTTGACTTTAACATTAGTTATCAAAATCATTTAACTTTCATCAAAGAAGAATAATAATAATCCGTTGCTTATACTTATTCAGAGAGTATACATACATAGCGAAAACATATTTCGGACTTTAGCACTGCTGTAAGTCGGAAATTGAAAATTTTTTTCTTTAGAAAAATTTCCTATTTAAATGTTGCTACATATTATAATCTCTTCTTTAATTTGGCCATGTCCTGTTTTCAATATTTAAAAAAAAGATTGCCTTCACTACACAGTGGAGACACACATAATTCTGACTTTAGCATTGCTGTATCTCGGAAACGTATAAATTTTTTACAATGTCTAATTCAAACGTTGAGCTGTTCTATAATTATATAATCTCTATAATTTTAAAGCAATTTGATATGAATAAAAAATTTTAAGACAACTTTCATGTGTCCTGTAGGTACTGTCAGTCAGAACTGAAGTAATACAGTTTTGCTGAGATATATTCAAACCAGTGAACGAAACTATGATCATTACTCTTTTTGACCGACGAACCCAAACGGACGAGGTATACAATAGATAATTCGACTGTCTTTTTTTTTTGGTTCGTGCGCGTGGCTCGAGTTATAATATCATCATATACTGTACTTATACCGCCTGGAATACCGCCGGCTATGACAACGCACAATCATCCAAAACATAGAAATATTGCATTTTTGAATTATTAGAATCTTATATATTGTACATTATAATTATTTTAGATTTTGTCTTGATATTATATTGTAACTGTTCACTTCGTTCTGTATTGAGTAAAATAAACTTTTTAAAAAGACAGTTCTACCGGCGAAGTACATAATTCGCGCGTTGTACGTATTTAGTAAACGTACCTACTCTGATTTTGATGATTTTTGATTCTTTTTCAAGAGAAGAATTGAGAAATGGTCCCATATTCATAAGGACTCAAATTCGAAATCTCCTTCTATTTCCCTTTAAAAAAAACACCCCAATGGGGTGAAAAGGTCAATTTTTCTCGAAATCAAAAATCTGAGGTGGCAGAATTAAAGATATGACAATATCCGGAAAGTTTAAAATGAACATTTTCTCAATAGTTACTGTGTTCGAGTTACAACGATGTTAAAATCTCAAATATGAATATGTGTATTTCCACTATCTGGAGGGGGCAATTTCTTTCGAAAATTGAACATCTGAGGTAACCAGATGAAAGACCAGATTATTTGTAGCAGCATCAATAAAATTAATATTATTTTGTATTTTTCAGTGCATAAACTAATAACGTCGGTCCAATTTTTTGTAAAAAATATTTATTAATATTCTACTTTACTCTTGAGCTAAATTGATATTTTTCGACTCACCTCGTATACGGATTAAAAAAAATGATATCTGATGGATGCATTGCAAGTTTTGGACTATGTAGAACTTCTTGACCTTTTTTCATAAAACTAATAATAAAAAAGTTTTCCATATGGTTCCGACTTAATTGGACACAGTGTATGTTGGAATATCACTACAGACTATTTTTAAGTGATATTTAATTTTTTGACCGACGAACCCCGAACGGAGGAGGTATACAATTCGACTGTCTGCTTTATTTTTTTTTTTGGTTCGTGCTCGCCTTTTATATAGTAAACGTGCTCTGATTTTGATGATTTTGGATTCATTTGAAAGAAGGGGATTGAGAAATGGTCCTATATTCATAAAAACGCAAATCCGAAATCTCCTTCCCTCCGAAAACCGGCCCAGAAGGGGTGGTGGGAGCGAATTTTCTCGAAAATCGAAAATCTGAGTTGGTATAATTAAAGATAGGATAATATCCGGAAACGTTTAAATTAAACATTTTTTCAAAAGTGCTACGGTTCTCGAGATAGACGCATGTTAAATATGTATTTTTGCTATGTAGAGGACAATTTCTTTCGAAAATTGAAAATTTTTCGATACTACATGAAAGATATAATTATTTGTAGCATCATTTATAATGAACATTTTTTCCTTAGAGTTACGGTTTTCGAGTTAAATCGGTGTTAAAACGGTAACAACTAAAATATTCAAGCGTATTTCCGCAGCGATGTTCTGAGATCTCTATAATAACAACTACAAGCAAGGAATATACGTGGGTAATAGGATAAGTACTATCTTCATTGATATGGTATAGTGAACATTCAACGATTTTCGGGACTAATGTTACACTCAAAAGTGTGAAATAAATGTTTTTTACAAAAAATTGGACCGACGTTATTAGTTGGTGCACTGAAAAGTATAAAATAATATTAATTCTGTTGGTGGTGGTACTTGTGAAGTTGGTGCCAAAAGTTATCAATCCACCTGCAACTGCACAACTTCAAAAGTAACAGCACCAACAGAATTAATATTATTTTATACTTTTCAGTGCACCAACTAATAACGTCGGTCCAATTTTTTGTAATAAATATTTTTTTTTATTTTCTTTTATATGCAGAAAAAATAAGAAACTATGTATTTACGATTACCTACGTATCTTGTTTAGAAAATCAACTAAACATTAACTAATACATCGGAATATAAACATCACAGTTCTATCATATTTTTCATTAAAATCAGTATATTGTAAATACACTACAAGTAAAAAGACATTTACATATAAACAATTTATTGATAACAATTCAATCCACTTCATTAAAATAAAATGGTCGGAAAAATATGTTTTTTATTTCATTAGCTATTTAATTGTATAGGTACTTAAGTTATCTAGTTGATATCAGTCGATATCCGCAAAAAGTCTATTTTGGAATACTTAATACTTTTATCATAGAAACCTTTTTAATCTTCATAGAATATATTCTAGACATTAATACGTGATAATCGACCAAAATTTGCAAAAAACACTGAAATCATTTTTATGTTCAACTTATTCAATGGAAACTTTCGCTGTCTATATATTTATAATCATATATACTGTAACGTGAAGACTTACCCGAATAATAATCTACACACACAATGCACATTCCTGAAAACACGGGAGACATCAGAGGTAACGAGAATAAGTCCTGGTCTATTCTCGAAGCCATATATTGAGAAATAACCTCCAGAAACAACGAAAACAACACTGGAACCATCTAGAGCTTTTTAGGTTAGATATATAAGGTTGATGGCAATGACCAGTTTTTTAGTTAGTGATAGATAGCTATTGATAGATCACAATCGGATATAGCTAATAGATCACATAGACAGTAGAAAGTCGTTATAGTCCAAGAAATATAGTGTGAATATAAATGTGATTATAGTCGTGTAGTTATTTGTATAAATAAATAAGTGAAAATAAATCGAACCCAGTTTTAAAATAAATTAGGAGGGGGAACCATTCCACAGTCTGCCCAGTCCAGACCTTAAGAAGATGCGTGAACTGGGCCTCGGCCAATAAACATCTTGTTCAGTGAGGACTGGCTAACCTCAGCTTTCCTTATTTTTGACCGTCGAATTCCGAAAGGAGGAGGTATACAATTCGACTATCTGCTTTTTTTATGGTTCCTGCACGCGTTTTATATAGTAAACGTATTCCGATTTTGATGATTTTGATTCATTTGAAAGGGAAGATTTGAGAAATGATCCCATATTCATAAAAACGCAGATCCCAAATCTTCTTTGAAAATGAAAAATTTGAGAATGGAGAATTATTTCTGGCAACATTTATATTGAAGATTTTTTTCATAGAGTTACGGTTTTAGATATAAAATAGTGGTAAATTTTATAATATGCGCATTTTTGCACGATGTTCTTAGATTTCTGAATAGCAAATACAAGCAAAGCATACATGGTTAATGGTGAACGTTCAACGATTTTCGTGACAAATGTAACACTCAATAGTGCGAAATAAATATTTTTTGCAAAAAAATTGGATCGACGTTATCAGTTGGTGCTCTGAAAAGTACAAAATAATATTAATTCTATTGGTGCTGGTACTTGTGAAGTTGGTGCCAAAAGTTTTCAATCTAACTGCAACTGCACAACTTCAAAAGTAATATTATTTTGTACTTTTCAGTACTCCAACTGATAACGTCGTTCCATTTTTTTTATAAAAAATATTTATCTTCTTATTTCTCTCATATGCCCTCAAAGCCTGTGTGTCCTAGTATCAATTTCAAGCACATCGCATCACAATTTGACGGGAAAATCCTGACACACCTAGCGCTGTTTGCGCTCAGTTTATATACCTTCTCTTGGTGGCCAGCATAGTATAAGTAAACTTGTACTATGGTGCCAGTGTGGTAAAATAATCGCGCGTAATCAAACAACCGAAAAGAGCATGTGACGGATACACGTCGTCACTTTATTTTATATGCTACTGTTTAATACAACAGTGAGTCATGCTCCCAGTTAAATACTACATTAATATATACGCACGTATTATTGTTGTCCAGATACATATTTTAATTTGAGTAGCATTCAACTTAATTAGTATAATTTTAAATTGCTAAGCCGTACGGGCAATTCACTCTGTCTATCTCTCTCTCTCTCTCTTTAGCTGTATTATGTACCTACTCGTATATCTGTATAAAAAACAACATTATTATGCATAGTGTGTAAATTATAATAATTGCAGTGGGGTCATTTGTTGATTCTTTTTTGCTTGCTGGAATTAATTAAGATATTGTAAAGCGAAGTGTTCGTTTCATGAGGGGGGTATTATGAATACATAATATATTTTAAACTCATTTGTTTCAACAACAAACTGAATCAATTCAATGCAGATAGCAACATATAAAAGAGTGTTGAAGGAAGGGCACCCTGATGAAAATTTAATAAATATGTACATGAAAACATATCGTTTTTTACAACACAAAATACTCAGACAGACTAACCAGGGTTTAAGCTTATTATCCATAGATAAAAGCTCATAATTATAACAAAATAGCACCAAAAAAGGGGTAAGAAAATGCAAAAAAACCAACCAAACCGCCATTCAAAAGCTCTGTGTCACTTAAATTCCCTACTTTCCTTCATTAAAACTAATATTACTTTTGTCCTCCACGGCTTTTGGTTATGGTATGTTTTATCAAAGTATTTATTAATAGTATGGTTGTATATTGTAGTACCTATATGGGTAAGTACTGAATCGGTAGTTTCGTTTACTGTTTTCAGCACTGATAATCTTACAAGAGATATCATCTTCAGTGTAGTGGTTCCTTGTTGCCATTTTCTCTTCGAACTCATAATACTGTTGTAATTCATTCACCTTCGAAGACTACTTCTTGTCTGTTTCTAGCACGTGCAAGGTTTCCTTACATTAAGCTGGCTATAAGAAAACGACATTTAGATAGATATACATAGACATATTGATGTATATATTAAAAAAAAGTAATAGGGACCAGTGTTTCTCTGAAAGAATGCTTACAATAATTATCTATCAGCCGTTATGTTTTCCTATGGAAAGATTGTTGCAAGGGCGTTCGATGATTTCTGCAACACGCCCAAGACTACATATGTTTCCATATTGTTTTTCCGACGTTACTAATACGTAGCTCAATTAAATTTTGTTTAGATGTACCTCATCACCTGAGGATGTTCTAGTGACCTTACAGAGCTTCTAAGAAAATATAACTTGACAAACTCAGTAATAAATACATGTCAAATCGATTGTTATGAAATTTATCGAGTTAAATAATCGAGTGCAGTTTTACAGAGGTTCCTAATCCATTCATCCTTGAAATCTATGGTCTCTTGTTATGTTTATATGTTAGATCTAGTTACTATGGATGGATACTCAATTAAGATAAATTTTATATTGGGCGCATGCGATCTTAGTGACTGGACGAATATGACGACTGTAAATACAAAAAGTAAGAATTCCAATTCACAATATCTATTTCAATTCCTAAACTTGGCAGGATTTGATACTTTCCGTTACAAGAACTCACCTGTGTTGTAGATTAACGCTGTTGTGGAAACGAGCCAATATTTTCCAATAGAATAAATTCACGTAATTTTCGTTAGTTCTGCCTCAATGATTAACAAGCATAAAGGTTAAGACGACGGTAAATCTAAGAATTAATAGGCTAATAAAATCAAAAGCTCATATACAATATTTGTGTATATAGGTATACATAATTACATTATAATGAATCCAAGATATGTTTAACGTTGAACCTCTCCTAAACATCCTGTATTCAAAACCAATGGATATTAAAAGTCGTAAACTATTCAATTATAATTTACCGTACACTTTAAACGATCTCGAGTGCTATTATCTTCTATATTCTATATTATTGCAAGTTGGAGTATATCCTCGTACCTACCTAAAAAGTAAATATACTTTCTAACATATTTTCTTCGATTTTATGACTAGTTCTATTCATCCATCTAATTATTGTCTATAATGGGATTTTTAACATCGCAGCTATATACTGAAAGAAATCCCATTGGTATAGGTAATATATACCTCTATTATATATATATATATATATATATATATATATATATATATATATTATATAAATGGGTTCTTTTAAGATGAATGTAAATGTCAATCATCCATTTAATAGGTTTAATTGAAAAAGTGAATTGGTATTCCATTGATATAATGTGGATGACTTTTGATTGAATGATTTTTTTTCATTTTGAATTTCAAGACGTTTCATAGTTTCAAGTATACCTAAATAAAGTGCGATCTATATCTTTAACTTTAATAACCACGCTAGTCTTGATCGTAAGATCAGTATTACAAATTGTATTTTTAGTTCATTGATTATAAGTGATTTGTGAATTAAACTTCTCAATAACAAATTACAAGGAAGAAAGTTTTTATTCAAAAATATCAACTCTAATCAGAACCACTGATTTCCTTTGGGTGGCCTGGAATCTATTACAATTGTGAAATACTATATGTACCATCTCAAAAATTTGCTGTTACATATGTTTTTGCGGTACTATCAAATAAGTCTTTCTTAATTTTTATTCTTAACTTCAAACTACTTGAAACTGATTAAACTCCACATTTTATTTACACCGTCATTGACATGGTTTCTAAATAAGAGCAATGCAATGTATTTTAAATTAGGAAACGGGACACAATGTTGCCAGTCTGAAAATTGACATGTAATATTTTCTTCTGTAATTTTGAAATTCATTCTTTATTATCATTAATTATTGAACATAAACAGTATAACAACGCGCTGGCGACGTAGGCTTCATAACACAACACGATGCATTCTCAGGTTGAAGCGCATTATAGATTTATTATCCGCATATTTCCACGTGCACGACCAGCTTTAGATCCTGTTCGACCTTAAGAAACCGCTCATCTTATAATTTATTGTCACCTTAAGCAACCTAAACCCGGATTAAACATAAGTATCCTGTACCATATTTTCTTGTCTGCGCTGTTGAAAAGGTTTCAAGCATTATTTACTAGGTCATGTTATATTTCTTGGAGATAGTACTCAGTACAGTATTTGAGAGCACATCTATGACATTAATATATAAATAGCTACTTCCTTGCAAGTTGTTATCTAAAGGAAGATACCATTGTGAAAAAGTCCGCATTTAATCCTCGTATCTTCTTTTATTTTTGCGGAGTATATGAATGAGAGTATACCCACTACATATCTCATATCATCAATACCATCCCAAGTAATATCAAAGTTTCTTCTACTTTTTCCGATAACACAATAAGTTTTCCAATATCTAATGATACTTACTTCCTTCCATACAGGCAAACAACTGGATAGTGTTTACACTGATTACTACAACGCATTTGACACTGTCAACTACATAGATCTCATTCCTGTCTATGTTAAGGAAAGCTTGTGAAATCTTAGACTTATTGACCGAGGACTTATATTTCTTTGTGTCCAAACGAGACATTTTGTTGTGTGCTTTCACATGGGACCTTTCTTATTTAAACTGATTCTCAACGAAATTTTGGATTGCCTTAGTGCCAAATGCGTGTTGTCAAGAACCATTCCGTGCAACTAAACTACTAAACAATGTTCAAAAGTGTATATTATAACCCAACAACTGCGTGAAATAGTATACCGAAAATTCCATGACTTTTTCCATGACATCATCATCACATGAACCTTTTTAAACTTTATGATGTTATAGAATTTTTGGATCCTGGATATATTAGGTTTAGGTACATACTACTTTTCTGACAATTTGTTATTCCTTATGATATTAGGTATCTAATTATTATCTTGCTTTACAATTTAGTAGTTATATTTTCTTTGAAATATTTATAATATGCTTAAGTGCTTAACATAGATAGTGATTATTTGCATCTTGTATCGTAATACTTGAAACATTTTAATCACTGCTCTATTTATTTTAAATCTTGTCGCATATGTAATAATTATCTATTATTCATAGTATTTCGCATTCCCTCAAATTTGTCACGCGGCAAATGTAAGATTAAAAATGTATTTTCATTGATCAGAAAAAGTTGTTGGTAGATGTATCTATTAATTGACTCTTTACACATTTTTGTGGTTTTACAATACCAAGAAGGGATGCTTTCAATTTTCAAGAGTCTATTCAACCTGCAAGTAAACATTAGGGGGCAGGTGATCGATTATTCTGTTTGGTGTGTGTGTGTATTTCTTTGCCCATTACTTCTGATGGAGCATTTTCTCGGAAATACCCGATCGAGGGCCGACGCCGGCTTCCCAGAACAATGCTGCAGCTACACACCAAGACGAAATACACAACAATGAGTCGAAAGAAGAATCAAGTCGACTGTGAAAAGACACACTAGTAAATAATGGAGCCCATGCTCTTTCTGGCAACAATGGCACGGCGGGAAGCCACTCGAAGTCTTTCACTGAGAGAGTATATAGGACAAAACCGAAACACAGCAGAGTGGCGGACGAGGCGCAGGTATGTTTCAATGATGATGGCAAAACGGACGCATGTAGAGTGGAGCTTTTTGTGCTTGATAGTCGCACTGGCGCCAAAGTTTTAAAGAAGGAGAACGAGACGGTCAAAGGTGTCATGAGGTACCTATAATATATCAGATGACACTGGATACCAATAGAGACGGAAAATAAATGAGAAATCGAATAGTGAAGCCTTCTAACAACTAAAACCGGCGCCACACATGAAGCATCAGTCTTTTGACTCAAAATGTTGTTTTAAATTAATTGTAGTGCAGCATTAGATACAAATATTAATTTTCTATGTAGGAAATGGCATTTTACACGGCTTAAGGACAAATAGTGGCGTCCCTATATTTAATTAGATAGAAAAACTAAGACATAGACTCCAGAATATAATCATGGAAAATATTAAAAAAAAACCTTAAAAAACAAATTCTTATGCGATCCTCAAAGACTGTACAATCAACTTCGTATATTTGATCAACACTTCAAATAGGATGAGGACAAACAATTATACATACATGAGGGATCCGTACCTGTTCTGATAGATAATAGTTATAGCGGAAAGCAGAATTTCATTAAATATTATTTAAATTCATAGTTTTTGATTTTCTTCGGGAAAAATGAGCTTGAAATTATATGAATCCCATAATATTTCTATAATATGCGATTGTCCATAGTTTTTATCAAACTTTAGACTTTCCTTCCATATGACTGTTTCTTGTATCAAATATGGTTAGAATTACTAAACATGAATTTTAATTTTTTGCCATTTTAGTCAAAATATTCTCCAGAGATATTGATAAAAATATTCGTTTTAGCTTTGGTTTTCGAGATTTTTGTTTTTTATCAGCGCCTATTGAACTCTTGACATGTCATTGTTTGTTAACTTTTTTATTATCTTATGTTATTTGATAATTTATACGTGTTATGTTAGCAAAATTTAGGCCAAAATAAATGGGTCTCAAACCACATTTTATAATGCTTCAAGAACAAGCTCCAGATAAAATTCAAGATGGTCGAATTGCGGGCTTTCTTCTCAGCTTGTATTGGCTATAGAAATTTTAAAATTTTAATCGTGCCATTTTTTAGTTCGCTCTCAGAGATAGACGGGAATCTATATTACAACGGCTACGAAATACCCTATAAAAGTGTCGAAAATGAAACACCTTCATGGTTGTAAATATATCAGCAACTAAATTAGGAGCTTATTTCTGAATCCCATCACTCATTAAAACAATTTTCTGCGCCTCGTTATTCTCCGATTCACGAAAAAAATGAATAATTACCGACATCCATTACATATTAATGCAGTTCGCAGTTTGTTTTTAGATGGATGTGAGATAGGTACATAATTCGAAACAAAGGCATCATTAATATTCTCTCAATGTCAAACACACACTTCTATATACAATACATATCCAGTCGCATATAATATGTGTATGATTTGACGGACACGAGGAGCAAGTGTATAGTAGAGAGTGTGTGGAAATGATTGCGGGTTAAAGCTAATTTTTATGCCTTGTTGATACAGACAGACCGAAGCTGCTTGAAGAGGATTCTCTAGTATCTTCTTGTACGAACCTATTTTTACAAACATTAAGTTACTTTATGAAAAGAGTAGTTACATAGTGAGTCTGAGGTAAAGTTTAGGATTCACTTTATTAAAGATAGAGCACTCGAAAATACAAAATAATATTAATTCTGTTAGTAGGTACTAGTATAGTACGACCAGAAATCTAAGAAGGTTGTAGATCACCAAACATTTGATTCATCAGCAGGCGGTCTACGTAGAGTTGTACAGGGTGATTCACTATAAATTACTAGATGGATATTTTCGTCATTATTGATCCTACAATAAAGTTTAAATTAGCAAATTTGGAACATTCCTTCTGAATCTATAGAATCTGTGATCAGCAGTTTCTTTTTTCGTTTAGAAATGTAAAATTTTGACACTTAAGCATTCTTTTGAAATGAGACACCCTGTATTTGATAACACAATTCGATGTCGTTTTTTACTCTGATTTCAAATATATAAGGTTTGTCAAGGTTATTTTTACCAGATTTTGACATATTCTGGATTTTATAATATAAATATTTGTCACAGCTTTTTTTGTTTTAAACAATCAAATTAGCGGTGTTATTTATTTATTTTGACTTGGTTGCTATGGTACTAGTATACAACAATAATTATTTGTATTAATTTTGACATTTTATATCAAAATAGTGTTCAGTGATGCAAAAAAGTTTGATATATTTTCAGTATTTTTAAAGTGTAATAAAAATCAGGCCAGTGCTCATGAAGAATATATTAGATTATATCCGGACAGAATTTCCCCAGCAGAAAACTTTTTATAATTTTTATCAATCTGCAAAAAGAAACAATTCAT
This sequence comes from Crioceris asparagi, assembly GCA_958507055.1. NCBI lineage: Eukaryota > Metazoa > Arthropoda > Insecta > Coleoptera > Chrysomelidae > Crioceris > Crioceris asparagi. The sequence continues at coordinate 63,123,274 of OY293830.1, forward strand.
TCAAAAGAAAAAAGAGAGACATTCTGCCTAATGTTAATAAGGAACTAGATATCTTACTATATTTTCAAGGTAAGAAATATGCATTTTACACAATGTAATAGGAAAATTATATTTCCATAATTAATTTCATAGTTGCACTAAATTTATTATTTTCAGAAAATCCAAGAATGTCTACAAGAGATTGCATGCGAGATTTAAATTTAAGTCAAAGCAAAATCCAACGAACTTGAAAGCAACATAAAATGCACGATTACAAATTTACCAAAGTTCAGCATCTTACAAATGAAAATAAACAAAGGCGTTTGGAATTTTGCCGGGATATGCTTGAAAGAATACAAGAAAACCAATTTTTTTACTACAAATTCTGTGGACAGATGAAGCGTCATTTAATACAGCTTCATCGCCTACCTTAAAAATACGCATTTCTGGGCCAATGAAAACGACCATAAACCTTTGCCAATAAAAAAATCTGGACGTCAATCTATAGGAGTCTGGTGCGGAATTATTTCAAATAGAATTATTGGACCTTATTTTTATGAAGGTAGTATGACGGGGGATCACTATGAAAACTTCCTTCGACATGAAATTGAGGAATATATCAGTAATTTACCTCTTTATACAACGTATTAGTAGTGAGGCAATATTTACAGAGGGAATATGGTATGTTTATAGGAAATAGTCCCGATCTTACCCCCTTGATTATTTTTATGGGGGTATTTAATATCCAGGGTTTACATAATGAGACCAGCAGCAATATTAGACATTCAAAACAGAATTTCCGCAGAAATTGAAATTTTAAATAGGCAACCAAGGCTTCTGGAAAGGTGCATTGAAAATATGTAAAAACGTCTTCGAATTTGTGTGCAAATGAATGGTGGACATTTTGAACACCTTGTATAGATAATTCAGTTTATTGTGCATTAGTATTAGTTGATGTTGCTTAAATAATATCTATTTATTATAAATAGTAATATAAATAATATCTAGTTATAAATCATATACATATAGTAAGTAATGCCTAGTTATAAATAAAGTTATTCAAATATATGTCAAAATCTGGTAGAAATAACCTTGGCAAACCATATATATTTGAAATCAGGGTAAAAAACCACATCGGACGGTGTTATTAAATACAGGGTGTCTCATTCAAAAATGCCTAACTGTCAAAATTTAACATTTCTAAGCGAAAAAAGAAACTGCTGATCACAGATTCCAAAGATTCAGAACGAATGTTCCAAATTTGCTAATTTAAATTTTATTGTAGGATCAATAATGACGAAAATATCCATCTAGTAATTTATAATTAATCACCCTGTACTTGCTCTAGCCGATACATTTTGTTTTATAGGTAGATATAATGGGTTAAGATAATTATTAAGAAAAATCGCTTGAATATAATTATTTATGTATATGCAATATATTATGATATATAATAAGATAAGTTGTTTAGAATTACATTTAATATATACACACTTGTGAAGTTGCCGTTTTTGCATTATAAACAAAATTACTCACGAAGATCAGTTTCACTTTCACTGTCGTCATTTAAATTGATAATAAACTTTTCTTTGGGAATTTTTTCTTAGTCGATATATGACTTTTTCACCTTTTAATAAAGGAAACACCCTTGGCCCAGCTGCTATCAGAATTGTTTGCAGTTTCTTTTTGAATAAGACCTTCCACAGATGAACTGTGAATTGTAGAAGTATTATTTGTTCGAACGGCTGATTTAAGCTGATGCCATATATTCAACTGGGTTAAACATACCGTGATAAGGAGGAAGTCTGAACACCGTATACGGATCCCAAGCTTTCAGTCAATGAATCACAATTATATTTCTTTTATATCGAATAACTGTGTAAAACTTCGTGTAATTGTTTTTTTGTGTACTTTTCCTCATGGTACATATTATTATTTAACATATATTCTTGTATAGTGGCTTTGGTGTCATTTGAACATGGTGCTTTATCAATTCTTCGACTGTGGTAGCTAGCATTATCCATAACGATAATATTTGGTACGAGTTTATTTTGGAACCAGCCTTCAAATAATTCGACTGCAGTATCATCATGATAATCGACTAAAGAGTCGTTAATATTATTTTCCATTATTAGACGGCGCCTTATTTTGGCGGATAAGTCTACCCAACTTTTGTTTGGAATATCGTGTGTATCAAACCAAGTTTCATCCAAATACACTACTGTTCTTCCATATTATCTAAATTCGTTTATTGCCAATAGATATTCAAATCTCCATTTCTTAAGGCGCACATATTCCATTATGAGTTGTCTGCTACTAGTGAGTTTTTTAACTTTGAATCCGTTTTGCAAAAGAGACTCTTTGCAACAATGGATACCAGTTTCATTCTTCTCAAGCCGTTGCATTAAAATATCTAGTGTAGGCACAATTTGCTCATTATACAAGGTATATATTGTTCTTCGAATTATATCTACGTCAGAGCCATCTAGTTTCCTTGAACCGCCTGAGCCTTTCCATTTCTTTCTTTCTGAAATAGGGTTACTTACTTAAACACAGTGGAATATGGTGTTTTTGTTGAAGAAGCACATTCTTGCACAGCTTGATCCTTGGGCATTCCACGTTCCAGAAAGGGATATTTAAACATTTAATATAATTTGTTTCCCATGAGGGTGTACCATTTGTCGACTAGTGGTACTACGACTAATATTTTTCACGAACCAAAAATCGAATAGAGACTTTAAAATATACACAACGGAATATTAGGTAGGTAATGACTAAACATTATTTAACTTTCCCACTTTTATTGTTTTCCAAATCTGGTAGGTAATTTATTTTGTAAACGTGAATAGATCATTATCGCTATAATCTCGTTAACAGCCCATTAGTACTACTGGTGGCCATGTAAGTAAATTTTATTATTTTCACACATTTAAACAAAAATAATGGAGAACCCACTATTACTATATTATTATTAAAATGCCAAACTATTTCATGAAATATCTTAATACGGACCTGGAAATACTTTAAGGGACACACACTTTTATTGCTTATCTATATTTCGAACAATAGGTGATAATGAGGATCGTCGGCTTATATTGATTTACAACCTTCTTAGATTTCTGGTCGTACTATATTCTGAACTACATTGATACAAGACTTTTGGCACCAACTTCAAAAGTACCAGTCCTATCTAATAATTCGATGCTTGTTTTTATGAAATAGATATTTTTTACAAAAAATTAGACCGACTTTATTAGTTGGTGCACTGAAAAATACAAAATAATATTAATTCTTTTGGTACTCGTACCGGAAGTTGCCCAGTTGTAGTTAGATTGAAAAGAACCAGAACCAACAGAATTGATATTATTTTGTATTTTTCAGTGTACCAACTAATAAATCCGATACAGTTTTTTGTAAAAAATATTTATTTCACACTTTTGAGTATAGCATTAGTTATCAAAATCATTCAAGGTTCACTTAATACGTTGCTTATATAGAGGTTTCAAAACATCGCGGAAATACACTTATATCATACTTTCCCACTGCTGTAATTCGGAAACCGTATTTTGTTTAAATGTCCCATTTAAATGGTGCTGCATATAATCTCTTCTTTAATTTGGCCGTCTCATACTTTCAATTTTTGAAAACAATTGCCGCCCACATAGCTGAGAAACACATATCAATAGTTACGATTGTTAACTTGCGCAAGTCTCCTTTTTGGTTTAGACCGCCCTGTATATGATGATCTGCACGATACTTGATAAACGATAGTAAGTATTTATACAGAAATTATTGGGTGAGGCGTGAGGGGAAAGAACAAATGCTTCGGATCATCCCTGAAGTTGTACAAAAGATTTACAAAAAATGTAGAGCCAGCATTTTTTGAAGATCTACAGGCTTTGTATTCAGGTCGAGTCTTGTCACATGTAGCGAGACCACTTTAGGTACTGCGTGTATAGTGATTTCGTCTTCATTTGCACCAACCATGCACCTTCTTCGTCTTCCAATACTTCGATCTTTATTCCCCACATTTGTCCACTTCGAATTTGGATTTCTATCTATCGATGACGCATTGGTTTCATTTGCGATATTTAATCCATCCGTTCCTTTCACTTATGTGTTATTACATCTTGAACTGGAATCCTTCTTCTTTTCTGTTTGATTCTTTTGTACTGCTGTTGCATATCTTATCTCTCCTGTGCTAGGCCGTAACTGATTTCATATCACATATCCGTAACACTGGCAACGACGCCCCCTCTTTGCGTCAGGTTTTGTGTATTTATATTAGATTATATATTTTCACTTTCAATTACAACTTTTTGGTAATGAATAATTGTCAGCAAGTCACTTACTCTTTCATTTGCTGCTTCCAATTTTGCTTTCAAAACTTTCAAATCAGTTTTTACATTAATGTATTGCATGTTATGTTTTAGGTTATTTCCGTCTGAAACCATAACCATAAATAGGGATAAAGATAATATTCAGAAAAAATGATACGTAGGTACTCCTCATCAATATGAAAATTAAGAAAAGACATTTGGTCTTCCAGTTTTCATTTTTTATCTTTATTGCGGCTTATCTACTCTCTTTTGGGCTCGTCGATATATAGGTCGAAGCGCCAGCCATCGGTTTTTAATATCTTTTACTAAAAAGTAGAGTTTGTTAGTGTACATTAGGTATTTACTATATTTTTTGTTATTTCAAATGGTTAAAGATATCTAGCCACAGGGGATAGTTTCAGAACAATTGAAAATATTTACCGATTGGGAATTACAACATTTTTAATTGTACTACTGGTATTGGTGGGACCTGATTACAAATTTGTAGCTGTTGACATCGGCAGTTTGGTAAAAACAGCGACGGTGGTATATTTCCACGTTCAGCAATGGGGAAACGATTGATCAAAGGAACATTAGATGTTCCAGAAGAGAAAAACCTTCCAGGAACAGAAGGACCTGCTCTTCCCCATGTTATACTCGCCGATGAAGCTTTCCCTCTCAAATCCTATTTATTGCGACCATATCCTGGAAGCAGCATGAACAATTAGGAAGAAAAAAAATAATTATTGATTATCCAGAGCACGCAGGGTGTCCGAAAATGCTTTTGGAATATTTGTAAATAAGTTTGTTGTTTATCAACGTCCAATAAAATTACAACCAGGAACTGTAAAGTCAGTGGTACTCGCTACATGCTGCCTTCACAACTATTGTTGAAATGACGATGTTCAGTTGCAGGATTTATCAAAATCCAAAGGACTTACTAGTATTAGTCAATTTCGAGGTAAACCCAGTCACAATGTCACTGATATCAGAGATATGTTCGCTAATTATTTCGTGTCGTTCGGTTCTGTCCCATGGCAAAATGATATTGTTAATGCCGAATTTCAAGAAGGAGACAACTTACCTAATCATACTTAGTTGTGATAAATAAAATTGTATACTTACCGGTTGCATATTACCACCGAGTTTATTTTATATTTCGATCCAGCAGTTATCCTTCAACTGCTGGTTGTGGTAATTTTTATCAAAGGGATCATAAAGTGCTGGATAATTAAAAATATTATTAATTACGATCGTTAACTTGCGCAAGTCTCCTTTTTGGTTTAGACCGCCCTGTATATGATGATCTGCACGAGACTTGACAAACGATAGTAAGTATTTATACAGAAATTATTGGGTGAGGCGTGAGGGGAAAGAAGTTAAAATGATGAAAAGATTTGATTTGAAGTACAAATGATTTTTTTTATCTTATGACAATAAAGTTATAAGCAAAAGTAGTTTTACTTTCCGAACTTTTTTAAAAAATATCTGACATGCCCGATCAGAGAACACTACCTTTCGATTTGATTATAGAACACTGAACACTACCTCCAAAGAGTAAAGCCACTCTCATATAGCAAGGTCTTGAACCGAACGTAAAAAAGTGGTTAGCGTCCAGTCATTCAGTTGCCAATTTCTGCCACGTGATTTGCAGTTGGAGGGACATGTTGCTTAAAACATAAAAATACCAATTCAAAAGATGCTGCAAAAATGAAAGAAGATTCTCACTGTCTCCGTGAACATCTTTCCATAGAGATACAATATTTATATATTATCTCTATATGCATATTTCCCCATCTCTATGTAATTCGACGTTCCATTCCGGACCTGTTTGTACGACCGAAATTTTAAATTAAAATAGGTATTCAATTTCAGCGGATTTCTGTTTTCTACGACTGAATTTCTGCCTAACTATATTATGAAGATATGTAAAGTAAGTATGTTACAGGTGAGTTTTGTAATGTTGTAGTAATTTTGAATAACTATACAAGTACTTTGCAGGTGGGCCATTGGAAATTACTTTTCAAGAATAACTAATACTAAGATACTAAGAGTAGATCAGCCGCAATAAAGATAAAAAATGAAAACTGGAAGACCAAATGTCTTTTCTTAATTTTCATATTGATGAGGAGTACCTACGTATCATTTTTTCTGAATATTATCTTTATCCCTATTTATGGTTATGGTTTCAGACGGAAATAACCTAAAACATAACATGCAATACATTAATGTAAAAACTGATTTGAAAGTTTTGAAAGCAAAATTGGAAGCAGCAAATGAAAGAGTAAGTGACTTGCTGACAATTATTCATTACCAAAAAGTTGTAATTGAAAGTGAAAATATAAAATCTAATAATATAAATACACAAAACCTGACGCAAAGAGTGGGCGTCGTTGCCAGTGTTACGGATATGTGATATGAAATCAGTTACGGCCTAGCACAGGAGAGATAAGATACGCAACAGCAGTACAAAAGAATCAAACATAAAAGAAGAAGGATTCCAGTTCAAGATGTAATAACACATAAGTGAAAGGAACGGATGGATTAAATATCGCAAATGAAACCAATGAGTCATCGACAGATAGAAATCCAAATTCGAAGTGGACAAATGTGGGGAATAAAGATCGAAGTATTAGAAGACGAAGAAGGTGCATGGTTGGTGCAAATGAAGACGAAATCACTATACACGCAGTACCTAAAGTGGTCTCGCTACATGTGACAAGACTCGACCTGAATACAAAGCCTGTAGATCTTCAAAAAATGCTGGCTGTACATTTTTTGTAAATCTTTTGTACAACTTCAGGGATGATCCGAAGCATTTGTTCTTTCCCCTCACGCCTCACCCAATAATTTCTGTATAAATACTTACTATCGTTTATCAAGTCTCGTGCAGATCATCATATACAGGGCGGTCTAAACCAAAAAGGAGACTTGCGCAAGTTAACAATCGTAACTATTGATATGTGTTTCTCCGCTATGTGGGGGGCAATTGTTTTCAAAAATTGAAAGTATGAGACGGCCAAATTAAAGAAGAGATTATATGCAGCACCATTTAAATGGGAAATTTAACCAGACAGTTCCTCAGTAAACATGAGACACAAACCTGCCATTGAAAGCAAGTACGGCCAAGTTTACTACCAAAATACCCGAGGTCTTAGAACCAAAACAGAAACTTTTTACACAAACTTGATTTCCGAAGAATACGATATAATAGGGTTAACAGAGACATGGTTATGCGATGGTATATACTCAGATGAATTGTTTGATGATCGTTACACAGTGATAAGAAAAGACAGAAATACATCAGCCACTCGAGGAGGTGGTGTTCTAGTCGCTTTTAATAAGAAACTTTCATATGAATTGATGGAAACCAAAGAAGAATGTAAGGTAGATTTTTTATTTGTAAAGTTATGTTTTAAAAAAATGATTATCCTTGTATCTGTTGTATATTTTAAGCCCAATTCATGTTTAGATGATTATATTAGTTATTTTAACCAATTTGAGAGCATTTTAGCCAATGAACAAATCAAAACTTTAATTTTAGGAGACTTCAATCTTCCACTTTTGGATATATGTGATAATGATAAAAATAATACATTAAGAGAATTTCTTAATTTACATAATTTGCAACAATTAAATAACATAAAAAACTTTAGGGGTAGGTATTTGGATCTGCTTATAACAAAAATAAATTTTTGAGAACTTCTTTTTTAGTTCTTGTAGTGCTAATTAAGTGCTGTATTCCGAAATTAATTGCTCTTATGGTTTTTCGTAAAATGACTGCTTTGCTTTTAACGATCAACTTTTCTGAGAAAGTCTTATTTGCTGCTTACAGAGCTAATTAAGCGCTAAATAATTGTTTTATTCCGAAATTAATTGCTCTTATAGTTTATTGAAGAACATTAAAAATTATTTTTTTTGGGAACTTCCTTCGTTATTCTTGTAGGGCTCATTAAGTGCTAATTAAGTGCCGTATTCCAAAATAATTTGCCTTTTTAGTTTTTCAGAAAATGTCTGCTTTTCTTTAAAAAAACAACTTTTTTGAGAAACTCTTATTTGTTGCTTGTAGAGCTAATTAGGTGCTAAATAATTAATGTATTCCGAAATTGTTTGCTCTTGTAGTTTTTCGAAAAATAGCTGCTTTGCTAGCTTTAGATCAAAAGCTAGCAGAACCAACTTTAAGTATCAACTTTTTGAAATTTTGTTTTTTAGTTCTTGTAGGGCCAATTTAGTGCTAATTAGGTGCTGTATTAATTGCTGTTATAGTTTTTTTTGGAAAATGGCTGCTTTGCTAGCTTTAGATCTAAAGCTAGCAGAGCAACCTTTAAAAATCAAGTTTTTTGAGAATTTCATTTTTAGTGCTCGTAGGGCTAATTAAGTGCTAATTAAGTGCTGTATTTCAAAATTAATTGCTCCTATAGTTTTTTGGAAAAATGTCTGCTTTTCTTTGAAAAATCAACTTTTTTGAGAAAATCTTATTTGGTGCTTGTAGAGCTAATCAAGTGCTAAATAACTGTTGTATTACGAAATTAATTGCTCTTATAGTTTTTTTCGGAAAATGACTGCTTCGCTTTTAATAATCAACATTTTGAGAACGTTTTTTCAAGACAAATAAAGAGGACAATTTTGCTATTGTGGGGATATTTATAGCTTTAAAGGTACAACGGAAAACTTGAAAGAACTTTAGCTAGATTTTTTTAGGATAGTCTACTTACCTACCTACTTAATTTTATGTAATCCATTTTTAATTCCAGTTTAAATTTGAGATTTTAATGGTTTTAAATTTATTGTCTCACCCAATTAAGATATGTACAATTCTGATACTGGACAGCTAAGAGAAAAACTTAATTTTTATAGGGCCGAACTGTTTTCGATTGCTAACCAAATATGATCCTATGACAGTAAGATAGGTTTGCCGGTGGCTAAGTTCATTACTAACCAAGTCGGTGAGTATTTTTCTTACTGATATAATTGAATTGGCTGAAATTATAGCAAATAATTTTGGGATACAGCACATAATTAAATAGAATAAAAATACGTATTTTTGTTTTTTTTTTATACAAGTTACCTCAAATAATACTTACTATTATATTTTAGGTACTGATGTTTTTGCTCTGGGAGCGACAAACTTTGACATTTTCTAATAACTATAAGATAAATTAATTTCGGAATGCCGCATTTAATTAACACTTAATTATCTCTGCAAGCACTAAATAAGATTTTCTCAAAAAACCTTACTTTTAAAGGTTGCTGTGCTAGCTTTAGATTAGCTAGCGAAGCAGCCATTTTTCAAAAAACTATAAGAGCAAGTAACTCCGGAATACAACAATTATTTAGTACTTAATGAGCTCTACAACCGAATAAGATTTCCTCGAAAAAAATGATTTATAAAAGTAAAACAATCATTTTCCGAAAACTATAAGAGCAGTTAATTTCAGAATACAACATTTAATTAGCACTTAATTAGCTCTACAAGAACCAAATATGTGTTTTGGATTCTGCTCCCTTTGCTCTGCTAGCTTTAGGGACGTCTTAGAACGAGCTGAGCTGCGACCGCGAACGTCAAATGGGTTTCAGCCTTTAACGTTGCCAGATTTCCTTCTCTTATTAACTTCCCAGTAGAGAGTTATTGTAATGGGTCCGATTTTCTAAAATTGAAATTTGGCAATTCACGACGTTTTAAGATACCCAAAGTCCTATAAAATGTTTTTTTTTTAAATATATGTGTGTCAAGTTTTGTGTGTACGTATGGACCATATGTACGGTGTATGTTGCGATTTTTTCTACTACCTGCATTATCTCGAGAACGAAAAATGATAGCGACATGGTTATACTTTTAATCGATACAAACATACGATATACATACTATACCTCGTAGATTAGGCTGCATTTATTCACACATTACCTTTATACAATTTGTAACATTTTTATCTTTTGTCTTGTGAATAAATTATTTAATTTATATACTACTCACATAGCAACGAGCTGTTTAGTTTTTGGCCAAAATCTCTATAGCAGTTTTTAATTAATATAAAAAATGATCGAATTTTAAAAATCAAATTTTGTACTGTCGTTGACTAACTAATAAAAATTTAGATAATCAGTATGATTGACTTTGCAGTTTCAAAATAGCTGCATTCTAAAACATGAAAAAATTCAAAAAACTCTCCATGATTTAAACAATATTGAAAATAACTTTGATTGATTCATAAGACTTCAAGCTACATTTTTTCAATGAAGAACAACTGGGATGTTCGTAGTGTGAACCTCGAGGGTCAGATTCATTTTGCTGGTTTTGAAGGTCACTGGTACTCTTATTTCAAAATGCCAATAAAATTCTGCTTTTGCTTATGTCCAACATTTTAAATTTCAAGTTTAGTTTATCTTATCTATTTTAACGAGAAATCGTGAAGACGAAAGTTGTAGGAAATTCATTATTCGATATTTCGATATTTTTCAAATTGAACCTGAAAATACGCGGTTAAATAATTTTCTACACTATATCGTTTATTTTTATATAAGCAAATGAACATTATTGAACTTTAAGGAATCAAATCTCTACAGATTCGTCAAAATATTTCTTTGTGAACCGTGACTGAATACCTATAGTCCCTGCCCAAAATAGCGTGCAGAAAGACATGGTTCCAAACGCTGGTGACACGTGTCGGGGAAATTCGATACATACGTTTTTATGGGTCGTTTCTCGCCTTATATGATTGCATTATTGAACGTTATTGTGGGTACGGGGTAAAGTAAAACTGGTATTCAAATAATTTTTACTGAAAAAATAAAAAATTCTTTTCGCCAAAACATGCGTAGAGTTTTAGGTATAAAGGGTGAATTTGTAGTGTATCCACGATCAAATAGTTTATTACTGAGGATATAAAAAACTGGTTTAATTATACAAAAATGGTAGGCAGTGACAGATCATGTTTACAATTTTTTAAATACCCAACCTACACTTCTTTACGATACCACAAATGCAAAATTATATTGGGTTATACATGGGTTTTCAAGAGATACGATACTTCCTGTACCTATATTATTTAAACTATAATAAACTCCTTTATTTACCCCATACGTCCGTTATATTATTTAAACTTTTCTCGTTGAGAAGTAGTAGGGAACGTAATCGTAAACTGTTCCCTTTTTACATTGCACTACCAGAACAATAATATATTCAATTTCAAATATTTATATATTCCTATACATATATCAAAATAAATATTTGTTCTTTATAAGTATTCTAAGCATTCCTGTATAATTTTTGTGTGCATTTTTTTTTTCGATTGTATGTATTTTTGAGACCGTCAAAACTGTTTCACCAGCTGACGAATATCTGGTTAAAAATAGAGATTTTGTCCAATAGACCAAAGTCATCGTCAATTAGGTCTTTATAAAAGGTGTAAAATTCACCTTCATTTTGTTCCATTTACCTGGATGTATCCATATTTTAAAAAAAAGTTCTTAAACATTAGATACTGCTTCACATGTGTAGACGTCACAAAATCCTTGCGTTATATGCTGTCTTAACTCAACATAATCCCGGGCAGAGACTTGAGCTTATTGACTGTGAACGTCCCTATAATACGAATTGGCCTTAACTACTCAGCTAGGTGCCTAATATCTATAATTTGAATCTTTATTTAAGTTATAAATGTGGTCATGTTATTGTTATTGATATATTATAGTTTATGTCTATAATAAATAATAAAAAAAAATACAATTCGACGGTATGTTTGTTCTTTTTAACACGCTTTTATTAGCTTAGTATGTATGTACGTATGTGTGAATGTAACGGAATGTTTGGACACGATTTTCACCCACTTCAAAACATCGGATCCACTTGAAACTTTGTATACTTTTAAAGGACCGATGACAATACAATAATTCCATGTTGTGTAGGTGCGAATGGGACTCCTTGATGGATGATTCCATACCTATATATCTGAGCTCTATGGAAGGATTATGGGGAATTTTCGATATGCATGTATGTTGATAGGATATGTGATGGTGTTTGAGAGCGAGTGGAACTCTTTGGTGGAGGATTCCATACCTATGGATGTTTTTGATTTCTGGATGAATTCTCGTAAAACTTTCTATCTTTACATAGTATGGGAAGTTTTATGATGTTGTGTACGTGCATCACTTTAATAGCAAGTTGAACTAAAAAGTATAAAATAAATAATAGTTTAAAAACTAAAAAACACACTTTAATAGAAAATAAAACAACAAATTATAAAATAATAAGATATCATTTTAATGTAGAAAAGCGTGGGGTGCTTTCTAAGCTAATTTTATAATGAATCTTCTTATATCAGTATCTATCAACATAAAATATTTACATCAATGGACATCAAGCACCTCCCGCTTTTTTACATTAAAATGATATCTTATTTATTTTCTAATTTTTAGTTTGGTTTGCTATTAAAGCGTTTTTTTAGTTTCTTAAAGTATTATTTATTTTTATGTATATAACCTCGGTTCGCATATAAACGTGGACCAATTTTGATCCTTCATTTTTTTCATTTCAAAGAGGACGATTGAGATATGATCATCCTATATTCAAATGTTCATAAAGCTCGTCCCTTCGAATGCTAAAGAATATTTTTCAAAATGATTCCTTTATTTATTCGATCTGGTAGAACGTATGATTTCTTGAAATATTTGTTCTTGTAAACTTCTGGATAAATCTAAAGATTTTGTATTTAGGGCTCTGAGAAGGTCAAACATGTATTTAAAATTTTTATAATAAGGTTCTTTATCAAAATTAAAGCTACAAATATAAAGTTATTGCCTTTTTTATAACCTGATTTATGAGATATGGAAATTTAAAAAAATTGGACATATATTTTCTTTATGTGAAAGTAAATAATTCATTATCTTCAATCATACCGTCACTATAGTACAGAGCTTAAGGTGAATGATTAGTATACCAAATGATGTAGGCTCGATACCAACACGCATTTTTTTCTTTTACATTACATAGAAATATTACATAAAAATATTTTTTCTTCTAGAAAACAGAATTATAGTGTAGATAAAAAGTTTTTATTTTACTTATTGAGAGTGTATAATATTTCTTAGTGTTCATCTGCGTCTCCTTGACTGATAAATTTAATTTTATTTACCATGATCACCCAAATGGTGAAATAAATATATTTTTTTTAAAATGTTACCGACTTCATTCGATTATGCACTTGAAAGAATAAAATAACATTATGTACTTAATGTGATCATTAAAATTTTGAAGTTAGTGCAAATAATCTTCTGTAGCGGATACATCATCTCTTGGCATCAACTTCAAAGTCTTAATGATCCTTACATTATGTATTGTTATTTTATTTTTCTTAGTGCATCATCGAATGAAGTCGGTCCTAGTTTTTTTAATTATTTTATACGTACATTTAAATTTGTATGTGTACTTACAGAGATAGAGGTAGGTATATTACAAATCATGCCAGGACATGCAAGTATAATATATCAAAAAAATATATATATATATACATGGAAGCCTAACTTGTAAACTTTGTGTCTTGTCTACCAAATTTGCTTCTTATTTGCTAACTTTAAATCAATAGCCGAGTCTGAAATTTTCAAGAGACATTCTGTACAGCTTCAAAACAACCTGTTGTAGCTTTATCAAAATGATAGAATTTTGGTTTCATTGGTGAGCTACTTTAAGAGCGGCTTCAAATAGTTGAATGTGAATAAAAATCAAACATCATTATTTTTACAGTAGACAAGTATTACGCTATGTCCTAGGTGAACACGATATATGTGGTGCGTGCGTTGCGGTGCGTGCGATGCGGGGAACGTATACGATCAAACTGTTCAATATTGTGTCCAAACTGAACACGGTATGCGTGCGATCAGTGCGATGCGGTATGGCTGCATCGCACGCAGTGTTTTGAAAAACTAATTGTTGGTTTCTGCCCGCAGTTGTTGTTGTTCTTGCATAATTGCTGAGATTCAAAGACCAATTATTTGGTGGAATAAACACACTTGTGGTTGATAAATAATGGGGTTATATATATTATTTAATTTAATTTATTGCTACATTAATAACATTTGGTAAAACTATAGTTGGCGGCCAGCGGGATATAGGTACGTATTTTGGGGCGTAGATTACGAAAATTAAATCAAACAAACAGTGAAGTGAAAGTACTGTTTCAACGCACGCACCGCATATATCGTGTTCACCTAGGACATACCGTCAGTATTACTGTGATATTTTTGAACTATTTCCTATTAAGTAAATCGTAATTTCTTCACGGTGGAAGAATATATTTCTGAGTTGCGTAGTTACTATATCTACCTATTTGTTTTCCAACAAGGCTGGCCAAGCAAGAAATTCCTAGAAGTGCTAGTGAAAATAGGGAAGTATTCCTGGAAAATTTTACATTCCAATTAGAGACTTTGCTTTGGACTGAATTACACTTATAATAAAAACTAAATATTTGTAGCGCAAGGAAGATGATATTTTGAAAATCTTAAATTGCGTTGGCGCTAAAAAAAATAATCAAAAAGTATTATTTTGATTTTTTATACCTATTTGTGTTCAATTAATCGTGATTTCAAAGATTTATTTAGAATTTAGTAAAAGTCACAGCTCAAATGCGTGAAATTAAAGATTGGTTTTGTGTCATGTGACATGAAAATAAATCAACCCAAACCAAAGCTCCTAAAAAAGAGCTTATTTTAAATACGTAATCTGTATTTGAAATAGTTTTAAGAAATATTAATCTCCACAAGGTTATAGGTAAAATAAGTATATGTATTTATGTATGTATAATCTTGACAAATGATTATTAAAAGCCTATATCAAATGCTGCATTCCAGCCGGGTCTTCGTTCATAAAACACCCATAAAAGATGAATTTATCACTGTTTACTACACGGCCATACCAAAAGAACACGGAAGACTTTAGAAAAGAGCTACTGTCGAAAGCTTGTATAACACATTCTAATTTACAACACCAACTTCATTTTACTACCCATCATATAAACAACGAAAATAATTACATTCCACTCCATCGTGTGTAATTCAGTAGCACTATGGTCGTTAAATGGCCGAAATAAATCCCTACCCAACATTACCATCTACTAGCAAGCCTAATCCTTAACTAGCATGGAGAGATAAATATTTATTGTAGGAATTGTACTCTGCACTCCACATATATAAATAAACATGCCGCGTAAATCAATGTTCTTGTTGTTAGTAGAGACAAAGAGGCCACAAATCTTGTTAAAACTTACTTTAGTGAAAATAAGCGTCAGCAGAAGAAAAACAAATGATAAGCTGTCACTTGTCAAATTTCTCTTCTTGACAACTGGTTCCGACAGAAATTGAATTATTTTGATTTTTTCATAATATGATATACATAATGGGCACGTTGATTGGAAGAGTTGTAATGGAGAATTCAAGAATTCGAATGTAAAAGGTTCAGTACTTTGGATTTTCGTATAGGTTTTCCTGTAAACTATGTTCTGTATTTTTTTAAATTCTACGCTCAGTAATTTTGGAGGTAGGGGAAATTGCTTGCTTTATTTAAAATTAGCACCAATTACTTTGGCTGGAAAATCAATACATTTCTCAACGATACAATTACAGAGGAAGTACTGTCATGTTTTACCATCTTGTGATTTTTAATATGATAAATTTATGTGAATAAACTCTTCCGAGCACCCCGGTATCTACGCATATTTTTCGGGAACCAGGTAAACATAGAATATTGATGCAGGTGGTGAACGGAATTGCTACTTCGTCGTGGAGAATATACTTCCATCGCTTTTATTATTTTGTCGGTGTCAAGCTCAAATCTCTGATGCCCTCCTTCCTATGCCCCTCTCTTTAGAAAGAGTATTTGTGACAGACATCAACTTGATATCATCCATGTAGGCGAGATGGTCTATTATTTGCCCATTTTGGAGCTTGCATCCATCGCTTCGACGAATGAGTAACCTTGATAATGTAACACAATACCATAGAGCGCCTAGGGCGTCGACTAGGAATATACCATGTTTTACATGTATGTTGTCTATGTCTTTCTGTCATTCGTTGGTGTGCATTACTAGATTAGTCTTCCAATGAGGCATTAGATTTTCTGCCTGTGTTTGGAGAGGGTTTTCTGGTTCTTCTGGTTGTAAAATGAATGCCTAGATCAAGTTGTACTTCTCGGCGGATTTAACTGATTCTGTTAAGGTCGAGACGATTCGTTATAAAGGTTGGCGTCTTTGATCGAGGATGTTTTGACGTATTTTTGTTCCGAGTTCTGGGAATCTCGTTACCATTCTTTGATATAGCTCGTCGCTGTAGGGCCTATTCGCTGTTTCCATTTCTGTAATTTTGAGGTAAGAACGGTAAAGGTAATCGCTCATTTCTTTACTCCATTTGGATGGGCTGAGTTCCCTCAACAATTGCGGAATTCGGATTCTGTGGGTTGCCTATTCGATGTTCCTGATCCGTAGCGGGGTGTGCGTTGGGTCCAGACCTCGAGGTCATCCTGATTCTCTGCCACGCCTGAATATCTATTTCGTCTTGTTCTGACAGCTCATATAGTGTCACATTCCATGAGTTGCTAACACAAACAATGGTGCTGGTTTTTGTCAACTCCAGGTATTTTGTTTCCCTGGTACATTTCAGCGTATTCAAAGCTGACGATCGTATCCCATCGCCAGGGGCAGCTCCCGATAGCTAACTAGCAACAGCCACGGGTTATTATTATTATTATAAAATATAATAATATAATCTTTTTTAGTTTACCTTGACTTATGTCTCCAAGCCTATTATCCATATTAATCATATCAATTAAAGTTCAGGATTTGGAAGGTCATAAGATCTTCACAAAGATGTATTTTGAGAAAATGAACAATCTTCTGAAACTTTAATCTTTCTTCATGAGAGATATTGCATGGTTAAATGATAATCTAGTGGCGAGTTCTTGAACATTTCAAGCATATTTTGGTACTCCTGCGATTCGGGTGGAACATATAGGTACCTACTTTTTATAACTTGATGGAAGAGGCAGACGATACAGATAAAAAAGATCTCTTAAAAGCAAGTTTAGCAATTTCTCTTTTGCTAATATTGTCATATGTAATTTAACTAGCGCTGTGTGTTATGTTATATAGCATACCGATAATAAAGTAATTTAATTTTTCATTATTTTCCCAAGACACATTTATCTACAGCTAAAAGAAAAAAGAATATATTAGATTTGAATAAAAGAAGCCACAAAACAGAACCATGAGGAACGCCGCTAAGAAATGCTTTTATCTTTTAGTAAGGAGTTCACAATTATAACTTGAAGGTTTCCTTCAGAAATAAATGTTTCAATACTGTGGTAACTATTATAGTTCTGTAGATAAAGACATGTAGAGAAGAAAAACATATTTTGTATTTTTTAACGTGGTGTTGGCGGAAAAGTCTGTATAAGTTTTGAAACAACATTTCATTTAAAAAAAATCATCGTGTATTTGGATTTTCTATAACAATTACTAGAAAAATACGTTATTAAGTATTTAGCCCCGCAGACAGACTGACCAATTAGTAGAGCGGAGGCACAGTCAACAAATTTTATTGAAAATGTGAAAATGGCTATGTGAACGATGGGAAAATCTGTCAATTGCCATAATTATCATGCTTTAACTTATTGACCCGAAATAAAGTTCTATTTTTTATCATTAATTATAGGCATGTTGAATAAATAAAATTATATTGAGTTGTAAAGGAGAAGAATACAGATTCTTTTAACCGAAAACTGTCAAATGTTACCAGAACTCTGCATTTTTTATACACCACAGACGCGGTGACAAAAACGACATCCGAGACGACGCTGCTGCAAATAAGAAGAAGAAGAGCACGTACAATGTACAATATCTCAGACACTTCATCTCAACACACGCCCTGAACTTTCTTACCTCAGCCGACCAGACAAACTGCCAACATACAAGACGATCTCAATATTGACGCCTCACAATGGTCCATTATTCGTAGTAACCCCACCACATTCCAGTAGTAGCGTAGTATAGTAAAACAAAACGCGTACGGCGTACGCATAGTTGACTCGGTTCGCGGCAACCGGCAACGTTGAGTTTGTGCAACAGTTTGATTTTCCCGTACGAATAAAATAGGAACGGAAAAAAGTCAAGCAACCAGCTACTGTTTATATATTTAAATTATTGTTGCAAAGCATTACGCCGTCTGCAAGCGGCAAAAGCGGAGGTGCTTGTTTTTTATTTGTCTTTTTTTGTACGAAGTGCATTTCGCCTTCACGCGATTCAGTTACGATATTATTATGATTTCGTAAGGAGGGGTTGATGACATTTGACTTTACTTTGTGTGCCTGGTTTACATCATAATTTGTGTAGGTTGTTCATATTTTGCACGCGCGAATTCAAAAAGCAGGCAGTTACCGTGTTGGATTTGCAGCTAGCAAGTAAGTTGGCAAATATTGGCAATGTTGGCATGATTTGAGGAATATATGGATTATTTACTGACTCGATTTGATTGGGAGGGAATTACAAATGAACGTAACATAAAAATTATACAGATTTTTGAGCTGTACAGGAGACGAAGATCAATTATAGGTTGAGAATAGACTCTTGGCACCATACATAATTTTTTATGATTTTTATATTTTACCAGCTATCGCCCACGACTTCGTCCGCGTGGAATTTAGTTTCATCTTTATATCTTTACATGAGGATAACTTTTTCTTACATCCTATTTGAATGAAATATACTGCTCCAAGCCAAGCTCTATCTACCCGTGACAATCACATTAAAACCCGTTCAGTACATTTCGAAGATTTTATGTTCTGTTTTATTGTATGTATAGATTACAAGTTATTATTTGCAAATACGTTCAGCTTGATATACGCAATATTTCTATACCTATTAGTAAATCGAGTGGGTATCAATAAAATATCTGAAATGAGCGGTATACTTTATGTGACACTATACTTAACTATAAATATTAAAATGCAAGTACATAGAAAAACCTTATTCACAAAAAATCTTAATTAAAAGTATCCATAAAAAACAAATTGAGTTATACTTAATAACTCACTAGTGAGTTATTATAACGAACGCTGTTTGTGTATGGATATGTTTATGTTATAAGATATATATTTAACAATGATATAAAACAGTGCGAGTTATAACAACTCACTATACTCCATTTCAAAAAGAGGGAGGGAGTAATAAATTATGAAAATGAAGAGATCGGTCAGGACTCTTTTGTATAATGGGAATAATAATGAATAATAGGTATGTCTAATTTAAAAGGAGTAGATAAATACTTTTCATAATCTATTGTAGTCATCAACCTTACTTTTGAGGATACTTATTTCAAAGTTTTCTGTGACCGTGAATAATAACTCTCTTGTTTGATGAATCATTGCGTAGTACAAAATTAAAAAAAAACATTCAATAAAAATAATTTTACCTAATGATTCACAAATTTTGTGAAAATATTTTTATACATTGCAATGGTCGTATCTCAGGGAACCTTATATTTATACGAACATATATATAGATTTAAAATGCTGTAAATCTTTGATTAATGATAAATGAATTGAGACAATCAAATTAGCATGCGACATGTGCGGTCATTTTACGAACTATCGCTACAACCGAAAAAATCGCTTTTTTCCTATTAATCACACCGACATTTGTCGCTAGTAGCTTAAAATTTTAATCAGAAACACTAGCGCCGCCATTCCAGCAGTAGGTAATATTTTTTTGGTCAATAACCCGTTTGAAGGCATTTTTAAGGAAAATCACATGTTGAATCCCTTAATTTTCTCACATTTTGTAACAGGTCTCTTTCTAATAAAAGAAAACTCAATGATATTGGGTAGGTACCCGTGTTCACTATGCAAAACAATCAAACATAAAAAAGAAACATACATTTGTCAAAAAAATAGTTTTATTGTACACCAGAAAAATTAATACATAGCAGCATCCATTCAAATTGAAAGAAACAGAAAATATAAAAAATAGCCTCATTGATCTATTTATAAAGATTTATTGTAAATATCATGTCACTTTAATTTACACAGATTTCCTTCAGTTAGAGTAAACAAAGATCGTACATATGTACATTTTGTTCGAAAACTTGTTCTTATTCATGAAGGATTTATTAGAGATATTTTTATTGGATTATTTTTTCGTCAAAAAATAATATAAAATTACAATTTGAAAAAAGACGATGAGGGATGTGAATTCTTCTTAAAACAAGTTTACATTGTCGTTGTTGTACCCATATGAAACCAGAAATAAGTTTGTAGAATTAACATGTTATTATTTTAGCTTAGGGCGAAGAAAGTAATAAGAGATTCCATACAATTTTTCGACTTGTATCCATTAATAAATGTATTAGACCATCATGAGCCATTAACCAGAAAAAAATTTCACTCTGTTATTTCAAAGGTCGTGAAAATCAAGATTAGCTTAAATGATAAGTGAAGATTCAGAAAAAAGCTCGGAAAAAAGTCTGCTGTCGGGTTAAAATAAGCTAACAATACAAACAGATTCAATTTGAAGTCATTAGATGCACTCGATATTTTCTCTATATGTAGGTAAGGTCGTAAAGTCTGGAACACATTTAATGACTGTGGAAGTCAATCAGTTTGTAAAAAAAGATCAACAGGTCGATATTAAAATCAAATCTCCGATTATTTTCAATAATTTAAATGGGTCCAAAAAACTATTTTTTTTAACTCTATTCGAAAAATGCTTTGATGCTGGAGTATCCTTATCGACACTTTTGTTTAGCTTGTTTGTTAGTTACTATGGTAAAGATAAAGGCAGAGTGAAATATTTTAAGATTTACATGAATGCTCATTCTATATTTTTTATAAATAGAGAACAGAAGTAACCTCATGATCAAAAGTTCACAAAATTTTTAAGCCGACTGTAACTCTAAATAAGTAGTTAGGTACCTATTCTCTACCGCCATGTTGGCCTCATCTCCCTCTACACTATCAACAAGACTTTTTATCAATAGACAGCAGATTGCAATAAAATCTTTTTTTTTTTAACTAGGACCGACTTTATTATTATTATAGCAATTAATAATATAATTATTATTATTATGTATTTTGTATTTCCCCCAAAAAAACTGCCCCCGAAAGGACATGCTGGATTTTAAATTCATTTAACATGGGTCCATTTCTTTAAAACAAAAAAAAAATAACAATCACAAAATCGGAGTACGTTTACTATACGAAGCGCGCGTACGAACATAAAAAAGCACACAATCGAATTGTAAACCTCCCCCTTTTGACAGTTTTTGAGGTGGCATTTGCGGCCAGGGATACACGTTTATACTCCATCCAGTGCCTTAACCCGACCACGGACTGTTGTCAGAATCGACTTTTAATTTTCTGCGGGTATTCACGATATAGAAGCAAAATTTTCACGACTTTTGAATTGAAAACAAATTACTTTGCTGGCTCTGTCTGTTTTGATACAAATTTATATTCCTAAATCATTTCGATACAATTTCCAGCATAAAATTCTCTAGTATCCGTATATTTATCAAGACCAACTCAACGATATTAGTATTTATCTGAGCTGATTCTATGGGGATTATCGCATCTTGCCTTTCCTCGATTTGGAAACGAGAATATTTATGTATCTATACATAATACTTATTATAGAAGCGTAGGAAATGCATCGTTATATATGCGCGATAAGTGAAAACTATCCAAACATGTCTCGCGAGTTGATGATGTTACATGGCTAAATAAATAACTCTATATACATATATAACAATCTGGACAAACAAGTATGATAACAACGCTGTTATCCGTAAATGGAAATATATATGTAATACAATGTACTTATAGGAAAGAGCAGTTTGCCTGAAAAAAATCCGGATACATGCTTTCAAAGGAAATAAACGAATAGATAATACATAGTTAATTTATTATCTGCTTCGAAATATATATCGAAATATCAATAATTTTCAAGTTCTTTTTAATATTGTACTTCAAAAAAATGGAAACTCAATTCCAGCGAC
This sequence comes from Crioceris asparagi, assembly GCA_958507055.1. NCBI lineage: Eukaryota > Metazoa > Arthropoda > Insecta > Coleoptera > Chrysomelidae > Crioceris > Crioceris asparagi. The sequence goes on from OY293830.1 coordinate 63,145,602, forward strand.
TGCTAATCTGATAAAACTTTCTTTCTCCATTCAATCGAACTTTTTTTTGTTAAAAGAGTCCCCAAGCAATTTATAATACATCAAATATTAAATTATCAGAAAATTTATTTATAGCATTTTCCACAATAAATGGTATTGACTTCACTGCAATAAAAATGCCGGGTGTATTCCCACTATGTATACAATCCAGAATCAAATATACTACAGGATCGGACTTTATATATTTAAGTCGGTATATAATATAGGCAAAGATTAGAAACACCTTTAATCTTTGAAATAGGCAGGTAATTTAATTAAAATTAAAATTACGGAGGTATTTAGGAAACAAGTAATCTTACACACATTGTATGTTTATATAATATATTTAATGACATGAAATATCCTTAATAAATAATGCACATCCTGCAAAATCTAGTAGTTAAATTTATATACACATATATATGTATGCTATACAATGTTATTCTATACTTAGTTCTGTTTCGCTATGGCTATCACTCTGGCAAAACGTCTAAAGTAAAAAACGTCCTCAACCATTTATTGTGAAAATCACTATACCTAAAATGTTTTGAAAGAGTGGTAGTTGAAGAAATTGTGTTGACTTTAACGAAGTACTTGCCTAAACCAAATTTAACTAAAGGAGAATCTATTTTCGATAAAATTTATCTGTTGCTACTAGAATAAGAATGAGATGTCAAATAGTGGCGTCACGGGAGTAGGTTAAGATATCAGCATTAAAGTAGATATTCCCTGAAGCCAAAATAACATCAGCATGCTAAAATGCATCGTAATTAATTCTGCTGTTTTGCGTCGCATTTAAAAAAAGTATAGATAGACGGACTGACAAAAAATCTACAAAGTGTTGAGGATCGAAATCGAAATCGTACGAATTTTTAGCTCTATCAGAATAGTAAGTAGGTATTCTTATACAAATCCTTGTTAGATTACCCCACTCTTCCCTAAATCCATGAAAATGATAAGGTTGATAATAAGGACATATTTATACCACTTATAATTCCAAGAATACACATATCTATTTTTTATACGCATTCGAGCTATCTTGAGATTTCTCAAGGGAACATTAAAATTTTCCGTGTAATCTTACGATTGAACCTACGTAATAGAAGCATATGTAGTTGATATTTTTGGTTAATATTCAGTGAATTTTGCTAAATGAGGTTTTCTACTGTAGGTAGGATTTGTGAACATAAATAATTCAGCTGAAAATTTTAAGTGTTTTCTTTATCAGAAGCTTTTCTAATTCTAACCACAGAAATTACTAATTACTAATGATTGCATCTGGGTGCCAAGAGGATATACTCAAATTAGGAATAGCAAGATTGGCCATTGGTTAAAATTCTACAGTAAATCATCAAATTTAACTTTCAGCACTATCGAGGTTCTTCTGTTAAGGAATATTCCACTATAATCTTTGGATGTAATTTTTTAATTTGGTTTAGCTTTTGCAGTATTTGAGTGTGAAATTTACAATTTTTTATTTAGCTTAGTGATTCAGTCTTCCATTCCTGGAGTGAGAAGGTCTACGTTTCACCCATTACTATTCAACCATTCTTCTTGGCGGTCGAATTTCTCACCGTTTTTGTACCAAGAATATAAACATAGTTTCTGAAAAATTACTGATTACATTCTGTTTACATCTCAAATTTGCATCTCGTCAACAAAACCACGTTATCACTATTAAACTCTGAATACAATGTTTGTTCAAATAAATGTCTCCTAGAGTGGTAAATCGAAACGTATTATTACGTTTCGACATTATTGTCGCTTTCCAACTCGTTCGTCTGATTTGTTGTCCAAATCTCCAAAGATAACCGAGTAAAAATTGTAGTGATAAAGTTAAATGTTTATTTTGCAGTGAAATAAGATGGTGTCTATTACAGTAACTCTAATGAAAAGAGTCACTGTAGTGTCTATAAGCAGTTGGTTATGACTTACTTGAGTTATAATACCTTCCATGTCCTTCATTTTAAGATAATGAAAAAGATATAGGTATTCAAATTACTCATCGTTTGACTATTCTTAACTGAGTACAGGAAATAATGCGGCTAATCATCTTAAATGTGACTATAAAATTGAAATCTACTTCGAGGGGAGCACCATGTTGCCAAGTTATTTTCTTGAATCTCCAAATAAAATGTACCTATGTAGATTACCTATGTAATCGCAGGAGAAGAAACATTCCTTAAGCCGGTTCACTCGCAATGTATTATTAATATCTATGTTTTCTTTTCGTTTCTTGTAGTTTAAGATATTGTGAATATTAATAAACTTCATCGTTCGGCGGCTACAAGAAAGTGGCGATAAATCCGGCAACCAGGCTAGTGTTTTGACAGAAGCATATAAGTATTCGAAAATTCGAAATCCTATGTATGACGTATGATATTATTATTATTATACATTATTTCTCGTTTCCGAACTGTTCAAGTCCGAGCAGACGGATTATACATACTACATACTTATCTACTGGTGGGGTCACATAACTCTGCATTAGTACAATTTTCAAGTTTTGTAGATTCAGAGAACATAGACCAGAGTAATCTTAAAATGCTCAAGTTTTTCCTCGGATGTACGAAATTCTAACAAGCATCAGATATTCAAACATTTAATACTTCCAATGGTTCCTCTTCGGAACTTCTTACATCGGAAGATCGGAACCCGGATCAAATTTACCTGGTCCCCAGTTGGGAACCCCAATAAATAATCCTTCTTAATTTTATCATTATAATCATAAAATTATAACAAAGAAACTAAATTGAATCTATTCTTTCAATTCATTACATTATGCAATTTATATGATATACAAGCTTGTCGCAAGATTAGTTGTATAAATGCAGGGTGGTTTTTCGGGAAAGACATCGATCGATTGTGGGCAAACGATAATTAAAAACAATCTGAAAATTTGTGACAGTCTCTGGAGGACATACGTCTGAAATATTTTCATGTTCGTCACATTTCCGGTTATACCGGAAGTAGATGCCAACTTTTTTTTTGAATGGAATACCCTGTATATTACGACATTTTTAGATTTCTTGTACAATTTTGAAAACATTTTATGTACAGTGTCCTCTATGTCTAACCGTTTTTGAAATATTTATTTTTTTATATGTAAAAAATTATTAAGTTTGCAGTCCAAAACATAATTATATGTTCCCTATGAGGAAGCTTTTAATATTTAATTTGGGTTGATTTTCTTGTAGAAGAAGATGTACTTTATCAGTATTTTTACGATATTTTGTTAATAAATTGTAAAGAGTGATTAAAAAAAGTTGCTTGAAACTAGATCAAAAAAAACTCCAAAAGTATTTTTTCAAGTCGAAATCCCCGTTTTTTATTATTTTATTGTATTGAGCTGCAAAAAATAAGGCGAAGTTTATATTAGGTTGTCTACTCGTATACCGAAAATTAGTATTTTTTAAATTATTGACATTTTTTTATTTTTCTATGTAATAATGCTTACACATCTTTGAAGTTGCGTTAGAAGTGGGCCATGATTGCATTAGAGAATAATAACAAATGTCAATAAAGTCAAACAAGTGTCAAAATAGTTATTTATTACCCAAGGAAAAAAAGTATTAGATTTTAGCTCGAGACCGAGAGCTAAAATCAAATATTTTACTATATTTTTCCCGTGTATAATACACTATTTTTGACCGACTTCAAAAAAAGGAGAAGGTATACGATTCGGTTGTATGTTTGCTTTTTTGAGAAAAATGAAATCCAAAATCTCCTTCCCTCCAAAAACCGCCCTCAAATGGAGTGGAGGTGGCAATTTTTCTCGAAAAGTGAAAATCCGAGACGGCAGGATTAATGAAAATTCCATATCCGTAAACTTTTAAATTGGACATTTTTAAAAATAATCAAATGTTTCCGCACTACAGTCTGAAATATGTGTTTCAGATATGTGGAAGGGGCAAATTTTTTTGAAAATCAAAAATTCAAGATTTGAAAATTATAAAGGGGACCATATCCGGAAACATTTAAATTGAACATTTTTTCAAAAGTGTTTCCGAGTTTCGCAGTGGTAAAGTCTGGAATATGTGATATGCGTATTTCTGATATGTGGAAGAGCAATTTTTTTTTCGAAAATTGATAATATGAGTCGGGCAAATTAAAGAAAATATTATATGTAGTAACATTTATTTTGAGTTACGGTTTTCGGTCTAAAATATCTATATTTGCGCCTCGATGTTTTGAGATCTCTGGATAATAAATAACAAGTACAAGCTAAGCCTATAACTTTTTGGGTATTAGTGAACGTTCAACAATTTTCATGACTAACATTACACTAAAAAATTTGAAATAAATATTTTTGTAAAAAAAATGGACCGACTTTATTAGTAAATACAAAATAATATTAATTCTATTGGTGCTGATAATTTTGAAGTTGTGTCGCTGTAGTTTGTTGTTGCATGCTAAGAAATGAGTTTTTAATGGAAATTATTGTAAATAAAAAAGTGCCGCCCAACGTAAATGTGCTTTGGCCCGTTGAGATTAGAAAATCTTTCTTATAAGAATGAGCTGCTGGAAATGGAATTAAAAAGAAAATACAGGTTTGTGATTAGAGTCAGAACGTACAATCAGTAATTTAGAGCAAATTGTTGAATTTAAAGAGAATCAGATCCAAAATGATAAAATGATTAAATGCAATGTTACCAATAAAACAAATAAACCCAGCTGTAATTGCAACAAAGCTGCTGATGGCAGTGTTGCCACTCCTTCTATAAAATTTAATAAAAAGGCAACAAGGTCTAAAGAAGAGGCTGACAAAACAAATCAGAAATTACCCCTACAACCACAAAAAACGAACGATTCTAATGAGAATTGTAACAACGTTGGAAAAAAGCAAATGTAACAGAAAACACAGGTGACTCAGGGAAATGGACTAAAGTCAAATACAATAATAAGAAACGCCGGAGTAATATTGTGGGGCGCAATAATGATCTAGGAAACTTCATGCAATTCCTAGAGATGTATCTCTCTATGTCTATCAAATGGATCCACATACGACGGAAGTAGAGCTTACTACACACCTTAAATATTACTTCCTCGAGGGGGAATGTACAATTATGCAATCAAAACATCCTAAAAAATATAAAATCACTATACATCAAGAAAATTTCAAGAAAGCTATAGATCCAGCCATTTTGCCATATGTGCATGTATCCAACGTTTCTTATACATGCAGAAGAAGAAGGACTGAATTCGGTATTTGACCCTAATATTTTATTGCTAAATACACAAAGTCTTAATTTAGATAAAATTAGCGATATTGATATGGAAATTGTTAACTATAAAAAATTACAATTTCGTTGTTACTATTTTATTCTTATAAAAAATAGTGAAAAATATACTACCAAAATAACATTTCATCATCCGATAATCTAAGTCGTGCCACCTGGAATGTCATTGCGAAACTATCAAATAAAATCAAAAACATAGAAATATTCACAAACAATTATTTAGTCAAATAAATAAAAAACTTAAAAATAAAAGATCGATGAGATGTGATGATGTTCCTCCATTTTTGCTAAATGAAGTATTGATATATTTGTTGAAACCTCTTACCTATTTGGTTAATTTGCCTTTTAATTTGGGAAGCTTTCCTGATCAACTGAAACTAGTGAAGGTGGTGCCTTTATTTAAAAAGAAAGTGCTTTCCTCTAGCCAACAGGGATTCCGCGGTGGATCTTCCACGTCGACGGCATTAAACTATTTCTGCAAAGAGTTGGTTGGTCGGGTTGATGCAGGCGAGTATACTGTTGGTTTATTTTAAGACCTTAGCAGGGCATTCGACTTTGTTAATCATGAAATGCTGCTTACTAAATTGCAGATCTATGGCATTAGAAAAAAACGCACTTAGTTGGCTTCATTGAATTTTGAGAAATTTACTTTTCCGCTGGCTACAGGCTGTCGGGATTTTTTAACTTGAGATCGATGCTGAATCAAAATCAGCTTTTAAGTATGTATTATGCCCAGGTCGATTTCAGACTGCGTTATAGTTCTTTGTTTGTGGGGGGACCGCCTCCCTGGTCTCTGCTGTACTGTTGGCAAAAAGAGGATCATCCGATGTATATCTGGAATCTAGACAAAAACATCCTGTCGAGAATATTAAAGAAAAAAAAATTGTATCACGATTTGAACTTGAAATATTTATTTATTTTTAAAAATAAATAGTTTTATACGTATTGCGGAATATCATAATGTAAATACTAGACAAAAAAATAAGTATTATGCATCGTTTTCTAGGGTTAAAGTGTCATGTGAAACGCCGAATTGTTTAGGATTAAGACTATTTAATGAGTTACCTTATGTTATAAGAGAAGAAGCAAACTTTAAAAATTGAAAGACTTATTAGCAAATGAATGTTTATTTATATATGGCCAATTTATAGTTTTAGTGTTGTAATTTTGTGACGACTCCTATACTGAGTGAATTCAGTGAACAGGCAAATAAATGTATTATTATTATAAATAAAATTGAAGTTTCTGTCTGGGATTTTAGAATAGATTTTCTCTTGTGGGGTTCATATGATTATTTGTCACAATCATTTTTTTCGGTACAGAAAGTTTTACATATTGTATACCGAATAGTAATTTTTTCTCATTATTTAACTTTTTTAAGATTCGAAAAATAGATGTATCTACTTGACTAATGAAAATAAATATGTACTTACTTTGGTTATTTTTTTTGCCTTAGATACATTTCAATACTATATATAACATAAATTAGGTACAAAATCTATCAGCTAGACAATAAATTCTGCGGAGGTTCAGAAATGGAAAAAATCTTTTTCTCAAGTTTTAATTTTGATTTCTTCCAAAATGATATCATTGGTTGTAAATTTATGATTTCGTTGTCCTTTTATACATAAACTAGCAGTCCTCCAGTGCCGCTTCTTCCGAAAAAGAATTTTGTTAATGTTATGAGTGTTAATGTTTTGGGTGTGTTAAGTAGACAAAATAAAAATTCGAAGGAAAAAAAATATTTTACAAAATGTATTTTACCATATTTATTTCACAAAATTTATTTACAGCATTTATTTTACACAGTTGTGGTTTGATTTTTGGGCAGCAAAATGATTTGATTTTCGAAACTTCTTGTTCTTGAAAGATCAACATACAACTCGCCATAAGAAAACAATCTTCTCTTAAATCTACGCCAACAAATTCAAAGGTTTGGCCTTGTGTCTTCCTTGATAGTAATTGCAAATGCACGTTTAATCGGAAATTGTAATGGTTTGAATTGAAAAGGCAAACCTGTTGGAATCAGAGGTATTCTTTGGATTAGAGCTTATCTCCCGATGCCGGTCCAGCAAGACATTATCACGCATAGATTTGATTTGCAATCTTGTACCATTGCATAGAGTAGGTGGATGAAGATTACGTGATAATATTATTGAAGCTCCAACTTTTAGTTTTATTGGACCCCACAATTTTTCTAAAATAATTTGATTCTACTCTGCTGCTGACGTATTTCAAGGTGTTATTTGATTTATACAGTAAAAAAAATCGCAAGGATAAATTTGTGAAATTATTAAATTTTTAACACAGTATTAAAAATTTTCAATATTTAGTAATTTTGTACTGAAACTTCGACTTTTTTATAGTGTACACAATGTATTAACCATGTTATCTCTTTAAATCATGATATTAACCAAATACTATGAGTCTTGCTGCAGCAGTCGGTATAGTGCAGACTCGTACATATCCATATAAAAAAATTGGTAAAAGCCTTTATCTATGACTTCCCTCGACAAACCACCCCGCTTCGAGATGGAAACAACCTCGTCGCTTCTACCGTTCTTATATTGACTCTTAATATTTTGGACACCCTGTATATATGATTAACGAAAACCCTTACATTGTGTCGCCGGTAGTCCTTCAATAAGCATACCAAAATTCGTTGTCCTAGGTCAAGCCGTTATTGAGCTACACCGCCAACAGACTACAGACAGACAGACAGACCGATGGACTTGAGATACCATAATTTTCGTGATTTAGGATCCCCAAAACGTAAATATCAGCAAAAATCTCGAGGTCGATTTTTCCTTCCCTTATTGAGGGAAGTAAAAACAATCAACAAAAAACATTTACGAGCAAAAATTGTGGTTGAAATAATTAATTGTTGGTTTCAACTTCAGTACATTAGATAAAACATAGTAAGGTATTAAGAAAGAAAGAATAAAAGTAATTATTCGCTATAGCAATCACAATTTTTTTCAGCTGTCGATAGACGCCGTCGATTCGCATTACGTACGCCGCTGAGAAATAGTAGTACTTATTTATTTTAGAGAAGCTATATGAACATAAAACGTAGACTATATCACCGGTGCAAATTAAAAAAAATCATTAAAAAATAAATTTTTTAAATCGGATAAGTAGTTTTCGAGATTTTTGTGGTCATACGAAAAGTCGTTACTCGTATATATATATATATATAAAGACGTGGCATTATCCAGTATGGAACCCTTTACCTTTATATTCCAGTCGCATTGACAAACTCTCACAAAACAGTCCAGTGACATACTACACACAAATATATACCGAAAAATCCACGAAAATTTAGCCATGAAGCTCAGATATACTTCTATGGGATTTACATATATGGAACCCTCAACCTAGGAGGCCCAGACACACTTACAGCCACTACCAGATCATTCTAATAATATTCTACATACATACACCATCAAAATCCAGCCACAGAGTTATGAAATATACAATAGACTTTCAGATACGGAACCCACCACATAGAGTCCCACGGGCACTGATAGTTTAACAGTACTTTTACTAAGGTATAGAATACTATCTGTAAACTTTGGTATGATAAACAGGTGTACAAATTTGTAAAATTATTGAATTCTTAACATAGTATTCAAAATTCAACTCTGTTGAATTTTTAATCCAAAATATTGGAAATTCAATATTTTTGTGTTTGATTTTCAATATTTTGTTTTATATATATATTAGTATAGAAAAGCTATAAGAACATAACATATAGCCTATTTCACCCGCGCAGATAAAAAAATTCAATAAAAATAAATATTGAAATCGGATAAGTACTTCTCGAGATTTTCGTGGTCATACGAAAAGTCCCTACTCGTATATGTACAGATATAGATAGATACTTTACCGTGATATGGATGTGCAATAACCTCAATACTTATTTGAATATAGCTCGTACTTGAAGCGATTATTTCTCTCTACGAGCTCAAATAATTTTCTTTCCAACTATGAATTTAACAGCTAATCAATCATACACCGCAGTCGCCTACGAGTCCAGGTACGTTTTTCCAGTGCTTATAAATCTGGGAAACCAACCTCACCTTCATTCAGTTCTTCATATACCTATATATGTATATAATTGACATTAATTATGCAAACCAATCGAAAACCCCAATACATATTATAGCTATAGAATTTCCGAATTATAACACAATCATTAGTTTCATAATTGATAAGCTGTTTTTGATTTTCAACTGTCACATTTGTCACAATGCTGCAATACACCTACTCACACTATACTGGGTGGTTCTCGGTGAGTTGCCCTACGAAACATTAGAATTACTCCAAATTTTCATTGGTCGCTTTTTGAAAATCCTCTATCTAACTAAAATAATAATGCTCTTTCGGTTCAGGCACTAACGATCTTATTGAAGAAAAAAAAGTATTATTTTTTAACTTTACTTTTGTCTGAACTCCTCATTTCAAAATATATGGAGATATTTTGACTTTAGTACAAAATTGTGCAAAAATAGGCTTAACTAAGAAAACTACAACAAACTCCACTGTAATGAATTTTAAGTTAGAAGGTTATGGGGACCTTAGTTGTAGAGTGCACCTTGTATCCCATTTTGATTGAGACAGCCAGATATCTCGGTTTTAGTTGAAGATAGAACCTTGCGGTTTTTGCGATCCTGTATCATTTGTGAAACTCAAGATGGCCTAAGCAGATTTTGCCCAACTGTTTTTGTTCATAAGTTACAGGGCGTTTTTGAGCGTTATTGCTTTGCTAGCAGTAGCCTCAATATGCTTGTTCCACAGAAGCTTGCTATCTAGTGTTAATCCCAGATATTTGACTTCAGCCTTCCAGCTTATTATGTCTCCACTCAAAGTGAGAGGTTTCATAGCTGGAAGTTTCCTTTTCCTAGTAAATGGAATAATTGTGGTCTTGGATGGGTTTATGCTAAGCCCCACTGACAAGCACCATTGCTCAATAGTTCTGAGGCCCTCCTGCAATAATTCGCATAGGGTGTTCGCGAATTTTCCTCGGACTATTAGGACTATGTCGTCGGCATAGCCTATACATGTGAAGCCAAGCTCCGTGAGTTTGTGGAGTAACTCGTCTACTACTAAGCTCCATAGGAGGTGTTCCACGAGTAGCTTTAACAGAGGTGGTATGATCACCTACTTGGGCCTCAGCTATTCTCGTCTTCAACATCTCATACATCCATTTGATAACGGTCTTGTTCACTCCTCGCCGTGTGAGTGCCTCCCTGATTGACACATGTGTGGTGTTGTCAAAAGCCCCAGATATGTCCAGGAAGGCACACATTGCGATTTCTTTATTGCTCAGAGAACTCTGAATGACCTCAGTTAGCTGATACAGCGCGGTTTCTGTTGAACGCCCCGCCCTGTATGCATGCTGACATTTATGAAGTGGTTTCTCCTTCAGAATCTCTGTTCTTATGTAGTTATCAACTACTTTCTCCATCGTTTTCAGTAGAAACGATGTTAAACAGATAGGTCGGAAAGATCGGGGATCAGTCCCATTTTTCTTCCCTATTTTCGGTATGAAGATTATTTTGGCTCTTTGCCATATGCTAGGTATAAAGCCCCGTATTGAATGTAGATTCAGTAAAACCACCGTTACTCTCTAGCCTTCTATGTTTGATCGTTTGAATTTTTTGGTAAGCGTAGGAGGGCTAGCAGTTGATAAGTTTAAGGTCTACGATATTCTGTAGTTTTTGCTATACGTTCTATGCTTCTGCTTCTATCACTTAAATATGTTACGCATTAATTGAAAACCTATCTCCAAACTTCACTTGCTATATTGAAAAATCTGCAAATTAACAAAAATGTTTGGCGATGAGTACAAATACTAAGATGGTTCTAGTTAGCTACAGCCTACACCAAAGTCATAATTTGAATCTACTTGTGTCAAAATATCTCATATGTAATTTACCTTGAAACACCCTGTATTCTGATATATCTACATATCAACCTATGTACTTGTATATATAACCAACTTATGAACTGATCCGATATTTCATTCAAGTGTTGTATATAGAGGTATATAAATGTCATAGTGTTTGTTAGCAGCATAGTGCCTAGCGGCGGGGAAATTATCAATTATTAATCGCTTTTCAACGAGCGCCCGCTAATGTTTCGTGTAATTGTGTTAAAAGTTGCAGCAGACAGACAGTTGTTTCCATCACCCAGTGGCGTATGCAACTGCATATTTTTATGGGATTTTCAGCTAATCTGAAAAATATCCTCCCAAAATAGCAAATGCTATGTTGATTATAATTGCCTTAGAAAACTCACAAATATGAAGCAAAATAAACTGATTGTTTTTCTTTGGCCTTCAATAGACCATAGACATTGAAGAGAGGCTATTTCCAGGGAAATAGAGCTAATTTTTTTACATAGACTTCTTTCCAGCGATCATGTCATAAACATTGGGTGTAATCGGATATTATCGGATATTATTAATAATAATCACACATAATAAATGAATTTATGAGTCTCTTATGTTGGAATATTGCTCATTTCTTAAAAGTTTAGGATAAAAAAGAATTGCACTTTATGAATGTTCATATTGACAATAATAATTATTGTCAACGTTTTTCCACATACCTACCTGTATTGGTCCTTGTTTCTCAGGTTTTTCTTGGCCTTTTCTTGTCACATAACCTTTTCCTGCTTGTCTTAATTTGTGTCTTTTGTTGTCCTTTCATTCTGTAATTTTAGCTTTCGTTTTTTGACCTTATTTAGCGATTTTAAGGCGGCCGGTGATAAGACAACACCAACAACGTGATCCATTTTGAAACAGTTACAGCGTTATTCCACTAATAAGCAAACTTGTCAACTCTTCCCACAACTTAATATTCAAAATACTGCGACATAAAACATTACAATGCACGTGCTAGGTAAAATACAACGTTATTCCTGGGAGGTCTTCATTTTTGATTTTTTATTAACTGTCATGTCCATGTCATTGTCAGCAGATTGTGTGATATTAGGCTCTTCAGTGGATATATCTTAAACTCAATTCCAAGCCGAATATATTCATTTTTGAAACGATTTTGTCTGATATAGACGGAATGATAATTTATCCATGCCTTAATTGAAAATGTTAGACAATGACTTAAAAAGCATTCAAATACACTAATTCAAGGAAGTTACAAAATTTTTCGACAGCTTTAGTTAAGGTTTGTTTATTTCTTTTAACCTTGCCCAATAAAATATTTCTGCTCCACAATGTGGTAAGTGATGTTTCCATATTATAACCATTTTTAGATGATTCAAAAAGATATCTTCCCCTATTCCATGGCAGACTTCAAATGAGCTTTTTGGATGGCTCGATATCATCCTAATTTACTTGGTGGTTCCCAAACCTCTTCTACATAGTTACCTACTTTGTTGTACACTTTTTGCTATAAAATGGCATCATTACATTATCTCTAAGACTTAAAAATTCAAAGATGTACTTTATGTGGATTCCTACGTTAGGTTAATTAATTAATTTTTTCTTTGAAATACTGTTCAGGTAGGTTATCTTTTATAATAAAAAAAAGTAAATTTAGCTACAACTCCTAACTGATGATTCTAAGTTCTGTTTCTAAATCTCTTTGGAGAGATAAGATGATCAAAGAGTTAAACGACATATCGTATACGCAGGAGGAGATTGAGAGAGGAAAATATTACTTCAATTTTCAGAAAGCGAACTCATATGGTTTAGTTCAACCTAGCTTAGAAATATTAGGTTTCTATAAATATATTTAATAATTACTTATACAAGTCAAATAGACAGCTTTAAAAGTATAAATGATTAAGTGAAGACTTAGTCACCCCTGTTAATACAATGCGTATTCACATGTATGTACCAGTCGCAGTTTATATAAATAAAGTTCAGTTATCTATATCTCGTTGAATAGATCATTTTAATTATCATAATCATGGTCATATACAGGGTGACTGGGAAAATGTGGGAAATATCTCGGATTCAGATAGACCACGAAATAATAAGATTAGAGTTCCTATAAAGGTTTTTCCTGCAGGCCCTCCCTACGGAGATATGCGTTCCTGAAGAACGCCACTGGAAATCATTGTCGTTTTAATTAAAAATAAAACACAAATTCCTTTATGTTTTTTTTTTGTTGGAAACAGTTCATTTTATTAACAATTGAGAGCAGGGAGGGCATGTAAGGGAAAACTTGTCACCTTATTTTTCATGTTCTATCTGGATCCGAGAGATTTCTCACATTTTCCCGGACACTCTGTATATACACTAGGTCTGGAGACTTCCATGGTAGGGTTAATTCCCTTTTTGATAGACGAACCTCGAACGGAGAAGGTATACAATTCGACTGTTTGCTTTTTTTGGTTCGTGCGCGCTTTTTATATAGTAAACGTACTCCGATTTTGATGATTTTTGATTCATTTGAAAGAGGAGACTTGAGAAATGGTTCCATATTCATAAAAACGCAAATCTGAAATCTTCTTCCCTCCGAAAACTGCCCACGTGTGGATGGGGCCAATTTTCTAGAAAATCGAAAATCCGAGAATTAAGGATACCAAAATATCCGGAAATGTTTAAATTGCAAATTTTTCATTTTACGCTTCCTGAATTTCTGCAATGTTAAAATATGAAATATGTGTAATTTTGCTATGTGGAAGAGGCAATTCTTTGCGAGAATTGAAAATCTGCGAATATAAAATTAATGACCAGATTATTTGTAGCAACATTTATATTGAGCATTTTTTCCATGGAGTTACGGTCTTCGAGTTAAAGGAGTGGTGAAGTCTATAATAACGGTATTTCCGCGACGATGTTCTTAGATTTCTGAATAATAGCAAATACAAGCAAAGTATACATGGGTAATGGTGAACGTTCAACGATTTTCGTGACAACTGTAACACTCAAAAGTCTGAAATAAATATTTTTTACAAAAAAATGGACCGACATTATCAGTTGGTGCACTGAAAAATATAAAATAATATTAATTCTATTGGTGCTGGTACTTGTGAAGTTGGTGCCAAAACTTTTCAATCCAAATGCAACTGCACAACTTCAAAAGTACCAACACCGATAGAATTAATATTATTTTGTTCTTTTCAATGCACCAACTGAGAATGTCGGTCTAATTTTTTGTAAAAAATATTTATTGAGGCCAAATCCCATGGTCCATCACGCTGTCACTAGTCTTCGTTGTGATCGAGTTTCTATGATAAACCTGATCTCTAAATTGTGACGCGATAATTTCGATTCACCTAGACGTCAATCTGACGGCATTTTTGACATGGTACAAACTATATAAGCCGTATCTAATCTAATTATATTAAACGAGCAATGCTTGTATATATACATATATATGCAAATTTTATTTCGGAATCCGGTCTACCGATTTCGATGAATATTCATATGTATGGGTTTTAGAGTGTATTGTATAGAATGGTTGTATTCACATTCACAAGAAAAATCGTTTTCAGCAATTAATTTTCTCATTTTACGAGTTCTACAGATTATATGTGAGATACCAATATGAACCCAGTAAAATCATAGGGAAAAATAGTCCTATGGTTAAGCTTCCAGGATCTAATCTAGAGTTCGTCTGTTCGAATCCTGATCACCTTTGAGTTTTTTTTCAACAAAACCCCTTTTTTAAATAAAAGATGTTGATATGTGTTTCTAATAATTTTATCGGAAATTTTCAATGAAAATGCGAAACTTAAGGTACATATTAGCTATTTCAGCGAAGGGTTAACAGATTTCGGTGAAAATTAGCAAAAATGTGTTTTCGGAGTCGAGAAATGGATTGACGATACTTTCATATTTAATCGGCGTGACCCTCGAGGTTCACACTAGCTATTTCAAGAATGACTCCGCATATAAAAGTTTCAGTATGTAGGTATAGTGTTTGGGGGTTGAGAAGTTGATTGGTGATACAGCTGAGTTTTAGTATTTTTATCATTCATATTACACATTCATATTTATTTGGAAATATATAACTTACGAATATGTGATCAATAAAAGCAGTATTTACCGATCTCAATACATTTTAACCAGAGATATGCACATTTTTTAATAAGTTTAAATATCCTTAGTAACTCTTATAGACCCATCTTAAATCCTGTGCTCCAGAGCAAAGCTCAGTCTCCATATATTATTTATTACATGGCATGGCCAAGGTCAGTTTTACCGTCCATGAAAATGCTTGATTGCATTGATTCCTATATGGAAACTATATCACAGCTTACCAAATAACCAGCTCTCTATCTCCGTGTCGGCGCTTTTGATCTAACATGCTGCCAAAATCTGACTAAGAAGCAGGTCCATATTAGAAGTAACTGATTA
Source organism: Crioceris asparagi (assembly GCA_958507055.1). Lineage (NCBI taxonomy): Eukaryota > Metazoa > Arthropoda > Insecta > Coleoptera > Chrysomelidae > Crioceris > Crioceris asparagi. Next base: position 63,161,196 of record OY293830.1, read on the forward strand.
ATAGTGAACAGTGTGGGATTAGGATGAAATTATTAATTATTAGTTAATATAGAAGCTTGATTAGAAATATTTTATTACTTTATTAAAAATAATTATCTATTTTATCAAAATTATGAGGGCATTATTATAGGTAGAAATCGAATTTTTAAAAAATAAAACAACAATCCTAACACTCTTAAATTTTTATTGGTCTCACCAAATTATTATTTTATTTTTATTTACACTTTTTATGTTTTTATTTACATTTTTGAAAGTAAAATACATTCTAACCCTTATGTATAATTTGATAACATATTAAAGAGGAAATTCACTGTGAGGTGTTTAGAAATTAATTTTTGATATAAATTAAAATAATCTAACTTATAAACTTTTCAAAATTTTCTTGAAAAACTTCATTAACATTTGAAATAAAGTTAACAAAAGAATCATGTGTGCTCTTTAAATAACTTACCAAATGTGTCCTTATATTTATTTTACTACGCTCTAAAAAATATATAAAAAGACGAATCGTCCAATTCTTGATGGCTCTTCGAATATTTAAAACATATTTGGCATTTATGCGGCAATTTTCTCATTGTTTCAATAGATAGCCACAAACATACCTTATGAAATTTTGTTTTAAATTATCATTCTTTTGATAGTCAAGACTTACGACCGGGTTTTTAAACATTTGCGGTAGCAAGATGGGTTAAAGAGTCTCGTGGGATGTCAAATAATTGAACCGTGTTGACATCAACCTCACAATTTTCAGTACCAGAGTGTAGTAAGTCTGTACATTAAAGTTTCTTAAAGGATATTTGAAACTGAAAAACAGTTGGATTTCCACAGCTGCCATTGAATTGCCGAATAACTCCAAACTGGTTGTCCAAATCATCTTGATTTAGACGTCTTGTAGAAAGATAATCAAAATTTGCTGTGGTATTTAGATCATTCCAAAGAATTAGTAAACATTTTTTATGTGGGTTCCTCTGGACTGCTGGCACTTAATGGTTCCAAGTACAATAAGTATGGTCTTCAGTTGGCGCGCCTCTAGAGGAGCTTTCCAATGAACTAAATATTGTTGGAACCGCATTAAACTTCAAACGGTTAAATGTACTGTTTGTAAACAAAGTGCAAACTACACAGTCTATAGCTTTGATTAGGGCTTTCAGCATCCAGTTCATATAAGTCTTCTGTCTTTTCTCTGGCTAACAATGAGCCAAGTTTTTGCCCTATAAAAAACAAAATGTATAATAATAATTATACATAATTATCATTTGACTGAAATAATAAAATAGAGTTTCTACTTTAGAAATTTGTTGTTAAGTCAAACCTACAAAATGTATATATTTTTGTATTTTAAAAATGTTATCTTAGTTTGTCTACGTAGGTATTTCTACAAAAATATTTGATGATAATGTTGAAACTATTTGCACACCTGTAATATTAAGATTAGTGAAATATTTTTCGTTACTTTCCAAAATTTAATATTTTCAGGAGTTACCATTATTTTTATCCTTACCTTACAAGATCCTTCGGAAAAAAACTTGTATTTGCGGAGTAGTATGTCTTTTGGCAGCACAAACATATTATTATATTAATTTGCACAATATTTTAATAATTAACTGAAACAAGATTAATCAAAACGCAAAGAAAACTAAACACAACTCAAAGGAAAAAGTAACGCTTAAAAAACAATTATTAACTCTGGGCACGACACTGTAAGTTCTCGTTTCAACTGCTGCAGCGGTGCTCATAGAAAATCCCGAACGCGGCGCTACTGTTGAATTATCGTTAAGTTTAACCCAAAATGGCGATGCGCAAAAAGATCGGCGCAAAACATTGCCGCGCTTAGAGTTCGACAGCTGTTTTTTTGGTGAGCTGTGACTATATCACAGGAAAACTGTTTTTTGTCTACAAAAAGGGAACCTCCTATATGTAAGACCATGATAATATTTTTGTTGACATTCCCACTTACGTTCAAGTTATCGAGCATTCTAAAAATTGACTGGATAGAGCAGAGCTTATATCCATAATTTTGAAAGTTACCTCTGTCAATTGTCTATTGCCTTCGTTTATACAGGGTTTTTCGTGATAATGCCAGTATTTGAGGAGGTTTTTACTGGGTCCATTTTAAGGAGAAAAACTTTATTGGACCATATGTCTTAAAGGTTGTAACTTTTGACCTACAAGGTAGGTAGAAGTCTTAAAAAAAAATTCTTATTATAAATTTTCTATAACCCTAGGTTTTTTTGTGAAAATTAGCACACATCTTCTTTGCATCAAAAGGCATTTTCTGCTGGACAACGTATTCTTGCCAATCGTGTTCGTGCGGGATTTGAATCATTTAAAAGGGAAAAGTGTTATGCCACTGCTTTTTCTCAAATTAAACATTATTTTTAAAATACTCATTCTTTCCTGAGCAAATCTGGTCTCTTGATTTTTTTCGTTTGACGGACGGTTTTCCCATAGAAAAATAAAATACCTACATTCAATTGCATCTCGCTACACTCTGGTTTCCCATTGCTGCAGTGAATTACCAAAACAGGTTGGAAGAGAATATAATTATAATACACATTCATTTATTTAAAATTATAACTATTAGGCTCATTCCAATAAATATTATGAATTGAAGAATTGAATCTCGCTAGACCAATAACGATAAAAAAATTAACTTTAAACAAAAATATATTTAAGAGAATAATTTCTAAATAGTAAAATTCTAAATTAAACTTATCCAAATACATTTTTAGGTAAATTTCTTATAGAAATGTACCTATTGCGATCGTTCACACTTTTGAATTTCGAAAAAATTTCAACGGCCTGTTGTTATATGTCTATAAGTTAGTCCAATATATATATATATATATATATATATATATATATATATATATATATATATATATATATATATATATATATATATATATATATATATATAATGAATTTTTAATTTAAACTAAAATAACGAACAAATTAATTATAACAAAAAATATTAATAATATGAACTACTTACAATCGTGAGATTAATGAAATTTACCAGCTACAAACATTTGTTATTATGCATTTAACTTTATGATTGAACTTTTATGTTTCATAATTAAAAGTTACTATGGAATTACGCATACTAAGATCAATCTATGTATGTAGCTAATAAAAATGGAACACACTTCAGAAGTTAATCACAGGATATATCATTTAAAAAATGGATATAATATAAAAATGTGGCATTATCTTGTATAATATGAAACAATATATTAATTTAGAGAAACATCAGATGGCACACTATGATAATTATCATTATATAATTTTAAAATATATGAGTAAATGGAACTAAGTCCATTTATATCCGAACGTTTATTCATAACATTTGTTTCTTTTTGAATATGAATCATTTCTAAGAAACTTCGTTTAAAAATGTTCTTTTCAGAACATAGAACAATTGAGTTTTCAAAATCTATAGTGTGCTTTTTGTTTATGGCATGTTCGGTCAAGGCACATGACGGCTTATTACATCTTATATCACTTTTATGAGACGTAATTCTTCCTGATAAACTCCTAGAAGTTTGAACTATATATGATAAATCACAATCATTACATTTGATCTCATATACTATTCCAGATTTTTCTGTTGTTTTTAAAGGTGTTTTTACTTTTGAAAATAACTTAGAAACTACTTTTATATTCTTTTTTGCAAATAAAATATTATATCCTTTAAAAACATTCATAAGTTTATAGGTTAATTCATCAATAAAATAGAGAGAACAGTATATAGGAAGAGTATTTGAGCGAGGTTGTGATTGATCAATATTATTTTCATTTAAAGACATTTCCAAAATTCTATCAATATTATTTAAATTAGGTTGGGTATGACTCAAGAGCTTATTTATCAATTTAATAGGATATGAATTTTCGATTAATATACTTTTTAATTTTGATAAACTTTCATTAACAAAAGTTTTGTGGGATAGTTTTATGGCTCTGTTTTTTAAAGCATTAATAAGGTTAATTTTCATTTTATTTGGATGATACGAGTGGTAGTTAATATACCTATTGCTACAGTATGGTTTTCTATACCACTTTGTTCGTAGTAAGCCTGTATTATCCCTACAAACTTTCATATCTAAGAAAGGAAGACTTTGCTCCGGTTCTACTTCAACAGTGAATTGAAGATGTTCATTATAATTGTTAAAAATACCTAAAGTTTCATCAATTTTATCTGATGGTAAGGCAAGTATTAAATCATCCAGATATCTTTTGATAAATGGTATCGGAAAATATATTTTATCTATTGAAGTCTGTATGAGTTCATCTAAAACATAATTAACAAGAATAGGTGATATTGTAGATCCCATTGGTGTACCAAATATTTGCTTATAATATTTTTCATTAAAAATAAGGACATTAGAATCAAAAATAAATTCAAGAACTATATTGAATATTTCAAAGTTTAGTGAACAATTGTTTTTTATATCATGCCATTTTCTTCTAAGACAATCTAAAATTACAAATTTACCTTTTCCAGTAATTTTCCGATGAAGGTAACAAGCGTTACCGAAAGCTCGACATTGATTAAAGAGTTTTAATTTTATTGGCATTTTGACTGCAACCCCAATCATTAAAAATTCATCATTAAATATATATATATATATATGGGATATTACGAAATTTGTTAACACGATAGAGGTCGCAGTTTTGAAGGTTCAAGTTCAAATTTGCTACAAAAATCAATCTCTTAAATATTTCGGCCGAGTTTGTTATTGGGCAATATCGGGTAAGTTGTTTCAAAATGGCGACCTCTCAAACATTTAAAAAAAATTATCAAAAAAGAGCCGTAGTGTAAATATCATCAAAAATAATTTTAGGTTATGGATATAATCAGTACCTACAACTTTTGTTCAAAGGAATTTTTCATAAAATGCACTGATAACAAAATAAAAATTAATAAAGAAAAATAAGAAATATTGACAAAACATGAACCCTCAATATAAATTTGATGTAATTGTACATTTTCTGGAGATCTTAATATAGACCCTGTTTAAAAAAATATATAGTATATTTATTGAAAAGAAATAAGCGAAAAAAAAATTCTGCCTTGAAGTGGAACGCGAACCCTGTCTGCTTTATATTTTACAGCCAAAACAAAAACCTCTAACCGCAAGGCTATGACACATACGACAATATTATGTAATAACATGTAGGTATACCAATGAAAAGTTTGTTCAAATTTCAATTCAATGAATTTGGAAAAATTTACCTTTCCGCTGACTATAGGCCATCGGGATTTTTAGGTAAATTTCTTATAGAAATATACCTATTGCGATCGTTCAAACTTTTGAATTTCGAAAAAATTTCAACGGCATGTTGTTATATGTCTATAAGTTAGTCCAAAAAAACATTTGGTTCAAATGTTTATATATATATATATATGGGATATTACGAAATTTGTTAACACGATAGAGGTCGCAGTTTTGAAGGTATCAAGTTCAAATTTGCTACAAAAATCAATCTCTCAAATATCTCGGTCGAGTTCGTTATTGGGCAATATCGGGTAAGTAGTTTCAAAATGGCGACCATTCAAACATTTAAAAAATTATCAAAAAAGGTAGTAGTTTTCAAATTAGAATTTTTCTAAATCAAAAATTCTGATAAATAACTTTTTCATTGGAATAGAGATTAGCAATTCGCTATTTTCATAAACGCGATTTTTTTAAATATCTTGAAATATTTTCGATAATAAATGTTTTTTGTAAAAAATTGGACTGACTTTATCAGTTAGTGCACTGAAAGATCCAAAATAGTATTTAATTAATAATAATTTTATTGATGGTGGTACCTTTGAAGATTGTGCCAAAAGTCTTCTATCTACTATTGCATAACTTCAAAAGTACCATCATTAATGAAATTAAAATTATTTTGCATTTTTCAGTGCACTAACTGATAAAGTCGGTGCACTTTATTGCAACAAATATTTATTTTACATTTTTGGGTGTAACATTAGTCATGAAAATTGTTGAACGTTCACTAATACCCAAAAAGATATAGACTTAGCTTGTACTTGTTATTTATTATTCAGAGATCTCAAAACATCGCCTCGCATATATACATATTTCAGACTTTACTGCTGTAACTCGAAAGTCGTAGCTCAATTTAAATGTTGCTACATTATATAATCTGTTCTTTAAATTGACCGTCTCATATTTTCAATTTTCGAAAATAAGTCGCTCTTCCACATAGAGGAAATAAGCAGATTACATATTTCAGACTTTACCATTGCGAAACTCGGTAACCGGAAACTCTTTTGAGAAAATGTTCAATTTAAACGTTTTCGGATATGGTCCCCTTTCTAATTTGCAATTCTCGAATTTTCGATTCTCGGAAAAATCTGCCCCTTCCACATAGCTGAAACACATATTTCAGAGCCGGATACCTATGATTATTTTAAAAAATGTCCAATTCAAACGTCTCCAGATATGGAACTTTCTCCAATTCTGCCGTCTCGGATTTTCAATTTTCGAGAAAAGTTGCCCCCTCCAACCATTTCTCAACTCTCTTCTTTAAAATGAAACAAAAATCGTCTAGTTTATGTTTACTATAAACGCGCGAATAGCCCTAAAAAAGCAAACATACAACCGAATTGTATATCTTTTTCTTTTTTTGAATTCGGTCAAAAAATAATATAGATTTCATAAGATTCTCATGTATCCTCACCAATTTGATTAACACCTTTGCTTTCAAAGTTCCTTGCTACCAAACTCACAATTACCGACTTTTTGTATATATATGCATAATAGTCGCAAAATCATAAGAATTGCCGAAATAACCATACACTAATGTGTCATGAGCATAGAGATAATAAATAATACAATAGAGAGGGAATCTAGGTAAGTGAAAATGCCGTAGCAAATAAATAGATAAATATGATCAAGGAAGGAATTCGTTCCTTGTTCAACAAAAATCTCGTTCAATTTTCTGATTCTTTTCGAAGACTCTGGAATTTTTCTCATGGGAATTCTACTCTGCTGTATTAACTATGAGTTGGGTTCCTATGTCCCTGTTTTGTTTTTGTAGAGATTCTTTTATTTTAGTAGGCACACGTTTTTCAATTGTGAATAAATCAGTTATTGACACATACTGTGGCAATAGATGTATTTATTTATTAGTTTTATCGAAATAAGATGGACATATATCTTGAAGGTCTCAACTTTTGAACTACAGGATGCAAACGCTTCAAGAAAAAAAATCCCGATGGCCTGTAGTCAGCGGAAAGGTAAATTTTTCAAGATTCATTAAATTGAAATTTTAACAACCTTTTCATTGGTATACCTACATGTTATTGCGGTTAGAGGTTTTTGTTTTGGCTGTTGAATATAAAGCAGACAGGGTTCGAGTCCACTTCAAGGCAGATTTTTTTTCGTCTATTTCTTTTCAATAAATATACTATATATTTTTTTAATCAGGGTCTATAGTAAGATCTTCAGAAAATGTACAATTACATCAAATTTATATTGAGTGTTCATGTTTTATCAATATTTGTTATTTTTCTTTATTCATTTTTATTTTTTTACCTGTGTATTTTATGAAAAATTGCTTTGAACAAAAGTTGTAGGTACTGATTATATCTATAACCTAAAATTATTTTTAATAATATTTACACTACTGCCCTTTTTTGATAATTTTTTAAATGTTTGAATGGTCGCCATTTTGAAACTACTTACCCGATATTGCCCAATAACGAACTCGACCGAGATATTTGAGAGATTGATTTTTGTAGCAAATTTGAACTTGATACCTTCAAAACTGCGACCTCTATCGTGTTAACAAATTTCGTAATATCCCATATATATATATATATATATATATATATATATATATATATATATATATATATATATATATATATATATATATATATATATATATATAGCAGTTTTGAAGGTATCAAGTTCAAATTTGCTACAAAAATCAATCTCTCAAATATCTCGGTCGAGTTCGTTATTGGGCAATATCGGGTAAGTAGTTTCAAAATGGCGACCATTCAAACATTTAAAAAATTATCAAAAAAGGGCAGTAGTGTAAATATTATTAAAAATAATTTTAGGTTATAGATATAATCAGTACCTACAACTTTTGTTCAAAGCAATTTTTCATAAAATACACAGGTAAAAAAATAAAAATGAATAAAGAAAAATAACAAATATTGATAAAACATGAACACTCAATATAAATTTGATGTAATTGTACATTTTCTGAAGATCTTACTATAGACCCTGATTAAAAAAATATATAGTATATTTATTGAAAAGAAATAGACGAAAAAAAATCTGCCTTGAAGTGGACTCGAACCCTGTCTGCTTTATATTCAACAGCCAAAACAAAAACCTCTAACCGCAATAACATGTAGGTATACCAATGAAAAGGTTGTTAAAATTTCAATTTAATGAATCTTGAAAAATTTACCTTTCCGCTGACTACAGGCCATCGGGATTTTTTTTCTTGAAGCGTTTGCATCCTGTAGTTCAAAAGTTGAGACCTTCAAGATATATGTCCATCTTATTTCGATAAAACTAATAAATAAATACATCTATTGCCACAGTATGTGTCAATAACTGATTTATTCACAATTGAAAAACGTGTGCCTACTAAAATAAAAGAATCTCTACAAAAACAAAACAGGGACATAGGAACCCAACTCATAGTTAATACAGCAGAGTAGAATTCCCATGAGAAAAATTCCAGAGTCTTCGAAAAGAATCAGAAAATTGAACGAGATTTTTGTTGAACAAGGAACGAATTCCTTCCTTGATCATATTTATCTATTTATTTGCTACGGCATTTTCACTTACCTAGATTCCCTCTCTATTGTATTATTTATTATCTCTATGCTCATGACACATTAGTGTATGGTTATTTCGGCAATTCTTATGATTTTGCGACTATTATGCATATATATACAAAAAGTCGGTAATTGTGAGTTTGGTAGCAAGGAACTTTGAAAGCAAAGGTGTTAATCAAATTGGTGAGGATACATGAGAATCTTATGAAATCTATATTATTTTTTGACCGAATTCAAAAAAAGAAAAAGATATACAATTCGGTTGTATGTTTGCTTTTTTAGGGCTATTCGCGCGTTTATAGTAAACATAAACTAGACGATTTTTGTTTCATTTTAAAGAAGAGAGTTGAGAAATGGTTGGAGGGGGCAACTTTTCTCGAAAATTGAAAATCCGAGACGGCAGAATTGGAGAAAGTTCCATATCTGGAGACGTTTGAATTGGACATTTTTTAAAATAATCATAGGTATCCGGCTCTGAAATATGTGTTTCAGCTATGTGGAAGGGGCAGATTTTTCCGAGAATCGAAAATTCGAGAATTGCAAATTAGAAAGGGGACCATATCCGAAAACGTTTAAATTGAACATTTTCTCAAAAGAGTTTCCGGTTACCGAGTTTCGCAATGGTAAAGTCTGAAATATGTAATCTGCTTATTTCCTCTATGTGGAAGAGCGACTTATTTTCGAAAATTGAAAATATGAGACGGTCAATTTAAAGAACAGATTATATAATGTAGCAACATTTAAATTGAGCTACGACTTTCGAGTTACAGCAGTAAAGTCTGAAATATGTATATATGCGAGGCGATGTTTTGAGATCTCTGAATAATAAATAACAAGTACAAGCTAAGTCTATATCTTTTTGGGTATTAGTGAACGTTCAACAATTTTCATGACTAATGTTACACCCAAAAATGTAAAATAAATATTTGTTGCAATAAAGTGCACCGACTTTATCAGTTAGTGCACTGAAAAATGCAAAATAATTTTAATTTCATTAATGATGGTACTTTTGAAGTTATGCAATAGTAGATAGAAGACTTTTGGCACAATCTTCAAAGGTACCACCATCAATAAAATTATTATTAATTAAATACTATTTTGGATCTTTCAGTGCACTAACTGATAAAGTCAGTCCAATTTTTTACAAAAAACATTTATTATCGAAAATATTTCAAGATATTAAAAAAAATCGCGTTTATGAAAATAGCGAATTGCATTTAATCTCTATTCCAATGAAAAAGTTATTTATCAGAATTTTTGATTTAGAAAAATTCTAATTTGAAAACTACTAATAAGAAAAATCCTCACTGGCTATGGAATCATGGATATTCTTCAGACACCCTGTATCTATATGTTTGCAAATGCGATTTTCAGTTATCTCGTTTCTTAGCAACAAACTGTGCATATCGAGTGAGTAGTCACGTAACACTTTATTGCGATTGAGTAAGAATATAAAAAGTGGTACAAGATCAACTTTGCCGATATCCGATATCAGTGAATCATCATAAGCAAGCATCGTCATTTGGTTTCGAAGTGACTAACAATACATCAGCTTACTACGCACTAGTAGGTACATGAAGCTATATTATACCTACTACGACTACGAGTTAGTCATCGGAAGAACCGGTGGAAGAAAGAGAACAGAAAAAGAAAAAATAAGAAACCGAACACGGTGGCTAGAGCTACTGGATTGCTGCCGACTTGTTTCTCTGAATAATATAACCAACTGAAGCAAGGTTGTCGTCGATTATGTATGTATCTCGCTTTTAAAACCTTAGAATGTTATATATTAAAAAAAAGGAATTTATAATTGCTACAATCTAAGGCTGTAGGGTATCTCATCAAAAATAAGTTACATTCAATTACTTTTTGAACAAAAATAGGGCTGATTTTAGTAGATAATTTAATTTTTAGATATTGTTATTTATTGTTGTTGTTTCTTCTTAGTTCTGATCGTCCTATTACACTTTTGTTTTGTATTCTAGTTGCGTATACTTCTTTTACTATTCTATTTCCATCCATACTGAGTTCGAGTAGCAGTGCAAACCAAACTCAAACTGTCAATTTCGGTCTTCAAAAGATTGAAATGATCATGTAACCACGGAACACAGTTTGAAATTGGCCCAAACTATTGGTCGAACGAACACCCCTTATATTTTTACTTTATGTATATATGTTACATATATATTCAGCTTTGCCAACTATTTATTTGATTTATGCATTTGTCTTCTTCATCACTTCCATGATTGAGCTTACGCAACTGGAGCTTGCAAGTTTTTTTAACTCCACTCCATCCAAATTTATTTGATGTCTATTTCTTTCAGCAGATGTGCTCTGGTTCTCTATATACATATTTATTTTGGTCGCAATATTCCTCAGTTCATAATGATAAACTTCTAGATGTTTTTGTTTTCTTTTCAGCTGCACCAATCAGTACCACGCCATCGGCGAATAAACGTTCTTGGTATTCTTGGTAGATTTCAACTTCATTAGCATGCTTTTTCATCTTTCATTGCATCGTCGTATGGCATCATTTCCTAGACTACGAAAAATAGGAGAGGGCTTAATATACATATTCGTTTAGTTCTAAATTTTCTTCCAAATTTCAGAATCTTGATTGTGTGAAATTTTTTGAAACTTTTCCCCAGCTCATTTGAATCTTCCATTCCTAGATTTAATTTTCGAGAGTTCTCTATAACTTGAAATACCCGCCACTGTACCTTTTGGCGGGAAAGGCAGTCATAGGTTGTAAGTTTGTTTGTTTTATATTCAACATCACAATAATCCCATCGCATCTTCAATTGGCTGATAGGATCGCCAGGAATTCGTCGCGGTATTTTTCCTCTCTACAATCTTATCGTGTCGTGGACGAACATGCTGCTGGCAACCGTGCCAAGACGGTTAGGCTGACTAGCCAGGGCCAGAGTACTGAGTAGCTGCCAGCTAGTAGCTTTTGAGCGTTGTCGCGCAGGTATTTATACAGAGGGACGCCAATGACCTCTGGTATATTTGTGCAAGCCCGAATGATGTTTTTCATTATTATTTGTAAAAGCGAGCGCGTATACGCGCGATTCGGTCTTTGGTCATTTAAAAATAGTGTTTGTATGGAGGTAAATATAGAAACATACTACGTTGATTATGTTGGAATATGTTTATACACTTATCCCACGGTTGGCATAACAAGAAGTTATGGATGAAAGAAATCCGTGTATTCATTTTGCAGAGAAAATGAGTCTTTTTTATTTAGAAATTAATCAACTTATCATGAAAAAATAGTAAACTAGAATAAGGCCCTTGGATGCTGAAATCTCAACTATAGAACACTGCAAAATAAATTATACCATTGAAGAGATGGAATAAATCAGATTTTGTTTAGTAAGATTCAAGTTTTCGAATGTCAAAATTCTAGCACCACATCGACATTCACCACGCTGAAAGAAATTATCTGGTCAATCCAGGTCAACGAACCAAAATAATTGTTTAGCGATGAAGTTTTTCTTTAAATATTATTTTAAAATATCCTTCATTCGACATTGATTTGAATTTTCCGCCAGTTAGCATGTACATAAAGTACTTAAAATAAATAAAAAAATAATAAATAAAAAAATACCTTACAATGATCAATCCATAGAATTGACTGACCTTTTATAATATTCTGTGAAATTAAAGATAGTGTAACTGATATCCTAAAATATTGGATATGGAGTGAGTGCTCTTTCCTCCCATCAATTAAATATCTAATCCAAGCCCTATTAATGAGAATATTCATTCAGTTTATTATTATATTTAGAGGACGGCTAATTCGTCTTGAGATACCCTGTATACCATATTACGAGCTACTAAAGGATGTTCTAGCACTTTACAATCCCTACAATTTAGTAGTATTAGATTTGCCCGCTGATATGGGAGGTAGATGACTTTTCCTAACCATTCATGACGTCTTCTGTGGTTCTAGTCTCCCCAAGAGACTCAGATACATTATAGGTACATAAATTTTCCTATTAGCCTCTGGCATTTGATTATATGGCAGGCAAGAAACGTATGCCTGTGTATATCTTTCAACGTGGTCTTATTTTATATTGCATATATGTATAACTGTGCACGACAGAAACAAGATAAATCTTTGGCTGCTGGTGTGGCGTTTATACACATAAATATATTTATAATTAAATGAGTATAATATGCACACGTATAACTTCCCTGATGTAACAGAAATAGCCTGCTGTGTCAATTAATTCTCGTGCAAGTGTCAAGACTTGTCGTGAGAGACAGAAAGTATTCCTACGATCTGAGATGGGTGATCAGGCTAGTGGTTATGTCGGACGTCAATGAATGGGATGAGTATACAGTACTATTCATATATCTTTAGAATATATATTGAGACATATTTTATTCATAATTCGTAATATGATCCTGAAATTTATCAAGAGACACTGAATCACGTAGACTATTGAATTTCATTAGCGTGAAATAAAGATTATCAAAAACCATTTTGATCTTTCCCACATTTAATTTGTCATGATTTCGACAAGATTGGCTTTCGTCAGCATGACGTAGTGGCGTGAAGCCATGTTATATACAGGGTACTGCAACAGTGCGTCAGACATCTATAGCTCACATACTAATATTGATTTTCATTTTTGTGTTATTTCCTCAGTTATTTTTTATTTCCCAAAATTTTATTTAATTTAGTTGTTTAGGAGTAATACATTAAAAAAATCGTTCTTCAAGCTTGTAAATAATAAACAGTACGTATTTCTAAAAATGTCGTTTTTATTATTAATATTTAAAATACAGGGTGTTCCATGTAAAATAATCGAGAAAATCATGGACTTTAGTTTTGGGTCTCAATGTATACAAAGTGGAAGCTATCAAAAAATTGCAACAAAAGAAAAAGTTGCAACAAAAGACTATTACGAATTTGTTTTGGCCCTGAGAGAATAACCCTCACTTGTTGATTCCATTACCATTTTCTTGTAGGTAAGTATCAATATATTGAAAAATTTTCAGCCGGAAAAAGGCAAATGAGCACAAGATTATCTATTTATAGAGTATTCCATTTAAAAACACCTTATGAAATAACCTGTATATTATCAATTAGGTAATTTTAATATGCGTAACTGGACCATCCCTATAATTTCCATTCAAAATTTCTTTCGTTCGTCTCAGGAAAAAAGAGATAGGTATCAAACTCCGGAGTATATGTTAATCTAATTGTATGAAATAGCTAAATAAAAATTAACTCATCAAACTAGATCTCTGGTAATAACTTACAGGTCTCAGAAGTAAATGCAAATTGTCTTTGGATCACCAGGGAAACGATTATCCACTCGTTTTGAACAAATTTCTCTAGCCTACTAGAGAACGCCTACGTCGACTAACGAAACTTATGAACTTTTTCAAGTTTTATGCTAGAAAAATATCAAAAGATAACAAACACAGAATTACCACAATAAACACCAACACTTTATTTTGTCAAACCCGACAATGGGGTATTTCAGTAATTGTTGAAAATTGTCTTTTTTGTTCTACATTTATAAATTGAAGTCTAGCATCTATCAAAACTGCATCATTTTGCTTAATAATAAATATATTGAGAATTAAAAATTAAATTAAACCGTTATGACGTCACAACAGAAAACCCTGTTATCCTTTTCTATTCAAATATGAAAAACAGAGATGGTCATAGTCTACGGAACTCATATAAATTGCAACACTGCGGTAGACCTCAGATTAGGCAGGTTATAGATAGTAGAACTAAACAGCCCTTTCTTAGATCTACTCTAATGTCAAAAAAGTGTCCATGTCAAAGTTATTTGAAGGTTTGAATTTTGCTCATCACTTTGCTTACTACTGGAAATTGTATTTTATCAAAGTCATTGTTTTCTTATGTTACAAAATGTTTTATAAAGTTTACTTGGTCCAGGAGTTTTACCAGTAACAGCTTCTACATTATATGGTGTTTTGGCGATTTTGTGTTCTGGAGTTATTCTTCCACGGGCCACGGACTGCGCTGATATTATTTACCCTTCTTACCTGTACGTAACCCACAAAATGATCATCATAAAAATTAAATGAGGTACATATTCTATTCAATACAAATCAAGTGTATAATACACTTGGATTTCACATTAAACAAATACAATTTACTACAATGCCTAATACTTACTTTTTTAGTTTTCATATTGTGAATTGCAAAACTGCATATTCACTTCATAAAAATTATTTATTGTCTTGCAGTCCACTAATGGCAAATTATCACTATCAGCCTTAGAAAATCCTGGATTCATTTTTATTAAATAATATAAGAATAATATTAGAAAAGCAATATAATCATAATCTGAAAATAAAATGACAATTGATTATAACCTTAATTTATTCTTCGTTTTCTTTGGTTGATTTGAACTATTTTGTACATTTTAAATTCTGGCTGCGTTGCAAAAAATTTATGTTGTGACGTCAGAGATCCTGCGCGCTTTTTGAATTCAATAAACACGAATTCAATAACTGTGACTTTATAACTAAATTATTTGATTGTTTTATAAAATAATCTTGTTTTTTACATTGCCAGGTATAATGTAAAAGACATAATAGTAGTAATTTCGTTTCTGCTGAAATAGCCTATTGTTTCGCCAACAAGGCTGGCATCTTCGGGGGTTAACCTGTAACAGGTTTATTGTGGTAATTCTGTGTTTGTTATCTTTTGATTCTATCTATGCCAACGGTTCCAGATTACAAATAGTATCTAGAAAAATATGTTTTACTTAACGACTTCTCAAATAGAGCATACATACAATAATTTTTCGTCGCCTTTTTTAATGTTTGTTCGCGCGTTTTGCATATTGCTCCGATTTGGATGATTCATTTTTCATTTGAAAGACGAATATTGAGAGATGTTCTTTTTAATAAGAAATCCAATTTTCCTGAGAATTTTCCATTTTTCAAAAGAATGTTAAAGGAAAGATAATGTCTGGCAATAATTAAATTGGATTTTTTTAAATATCCAGGAGTTTCTGAAAAGTACAAGACTGATAAAATAAAAAAAATGAAAGAAAATCTTCAACGGCTTTGAGGAATCACTCAAAAATGAGGAATAAATATTTTTTTACAAAACTATGAATGACTTTATTAGCTGGCACACATCAATTGTATTGGTCTATTTGTGTATCTTTGCACCAACGAAAACTCGATCCTAGTAAAAAATATTCATTGACGATCTTTGTCGTGATTCAAAAGTCATAATTTGGTATTTTTATGTATACTTATGTCCTACAGGAGAGTATTTTCAATGGGAGACATTCGTAAGAATATTTGGACAAGTTTCAAACATTTGGAGTGCGTCATTTTATTTGGCGCATGTTATTAGAACATTGTAAATTATCCAAAAACATATGCTATCCAAGATAAAAATCATTATTATTAGGTATATTTAAAAAATCGTTCTAATGATTTTCACTTTTTTGTATTATCTCACGAGTTATGACTGCTACCATATTTTAAATCTAAAATATATCTGTTACGCCACTAACCTATTTTTTACATGGACATATCAAAATACCCACGTCGCATTCTGGGTACTTCTTTTCCATCTCGGATATGAAATATTCAGAACGTGTTATGAGTAGGTATATACATTTTCTCAATCATCATCACAATCTAATCTTCCAATCTAGTTTTTGCGCAAGTGCAAAACGATCTGGATCTATACCTACACGAACAAAATTTTTAAATTTATATTAATTCTGAGTCATGAATAAAATTAATGGTCTGTGTAAAAGTTTCTGGGAATTGTTAATTGAAAAATTACTAAAATACATCCAAGTTTGTTGATAGACATTATTTTCATAATACATTAATATATCCAGATGACTAATGGTGTCATTATGCACCATATTATAGCAACCTTACCATTTTTTCGCTACAATGTTAAACGAAATATGCAAGCTTTCTAGATTATAACTTGGTGAATCATATATTATTACGTTTCATTTATACGATAATACAGGGTGGTTTTGAAATATTTGCGAATAATAGAAAGAAGTTCAAGATAAAGTAATTCTTATTTGAAATCATTCAACATCTTGTCAGTCATACCTAAGATTTCTGCTGATAATGACGTATTTTGGAAATTACTCAGCAGTCAATGCTTTATGGCCGATATGTCTCAACCTATTGTTATTATTTCTTTCCCACTAAATTAACACAATATTACATAGCTCGCAATAAGAAAAATATATCACAATTACCTCTAAACTTAATTTAACAATAAAATAAACACAGGCAACTGGCAATTTATTGGGCTTATGGCGAACTAAACATTGCAGATATTGAATTTCTTTCAAAAATTGACTGTTGCGGCGAAATTTTGGACAGATAATTTGATGATTTCTTTCTCTTATTATAAAGAGGCTTTAGCTAATTATCATTGTAACTATGAAGATCAATTGTATGAAATATTCGCAGATATATGTTTCAAATTCAACCTGTATATACATGCCGGAATCGGACCTGAAAATGTATTAAATATCCCAAGACAGAATATCACATTCTATCACGTACAGTGTTAGTGCCTTAACATATGTTATCCACGATAAACGAAAATGATTTATACAAGTTATTTGTATTAGTATAGAGTAAAAGTTATCACACTTATCATTCTTTCAATTGAAAACAGACCATTGCTATTGAATGACGCTTGTATAGAGGTACCCATTAATAATGCCATAAAACAACTTTTTCACTGCCACTGCTAACTTTGTTCTATACTTGACATTCATCACCTTCAAATTTATCTATTCCGAAAAAGAGTTGCTTTAAAAATCCTGATTGTTTTTTTTAACACGATTGTGTAAAATTGAATTATTAATTCTGATAATGTATATTTTAAAATCCAATAAACATAGTGGGTGCGTGTGGTGGAAAATAGCTATTGTCGGAGCGCTAGTTAGAGTTTTTGACCGACGATGGCCATTTTACATTACCCGAAAACTTTTTGACCGACGAACCCCGAACGGAGGAGGTATACAATTCGACTGTCTGCTTTATTTTTTTTTGTTCGTGCGCGCCTTTTATATTGTAAATGAGCTCCTATTTTGGATTCATTTGAAAGGGGAGGCTTGAGAAATGGTCTCGTATTCATAAAAACGCAAATCCGAAATCTCCTTCCCTCCGAAAACCGCCCCCGAAGGGGTGGTGGGGGCGAATTTTCTCGAAAATCGAAAATCTGAGTTGGTATAATTAAAGATAGGACAATATCCGGAAACGTTTAAATTGAACATTTTTTCAAAAGTGTTACGGTTTTCGAGATAGACGCATGTTAAATATGTATTTTTGCTATGTGGAGAAGGCAAGTTCTTTCAAAAACTGAAAATTTCTCGATACTACATGAAAGATATAATTATTTGTAGCAACATTTATAATGAACATTGTTTCCTTAGAGTTACGGTTTTCGAGTTAAATCAGTATTAAAATGGTAATATATAAAATACTCAAGCGTATTTCCGCAGCGATGCGTTGAGATCTCAATAATAACAACTACAAGCAAAGAATATCATGGTTAATAGGATAGGATTGGTATTAGTGAACGTTCAACGATTTTGGTGACTAATGTAAGGAACACTCAAATGTGTGAAATGAATATTTTTTACAAAAAATTGAACCGATGTTATTAGTTGATGCACTGAAAAGTATAAAATAATATTAATTCTATTGGTGCTGGTACTTGTGAAGTTGGTGCCAAAAGTTATCAATCTGCACAACTTCAAAAGTAACAGCACCAATAGAATTAATATTATTTTATACTTTTCAGTGCATCAACTCATAACGTCGGTCCAATTTTTTGTAAAAAATATTTATTGAATGCTGTTTTTGAAAGCTAAAGTAGATTCCTGCACTGCAATATATAAAGAAATATATTCGTACTGCAGGCAAGGTTTTCATAAAAGCCCTTCAAATAGAGCATTATCAAATACCAGATGTCTTGTTTGGAAAATTTATGTCGATAAACTGTCTCATATACTCATTGCACATTTCATAAACTTAATGATAAACTTCTGAAATTTTATCGGTATCGTAGATTATTGGGATCACTTCTGATATTAGGGTTATAAGTTAACTTGAAAGCTCTGATAACAAAAGGGAAAAAATTGGCAGTCCAGTCTGATATACCGACCAAGATACTTATCAGGCTAATATAATATTTACACTATTTTGGAATGAGTCAAGAGGAATCTTGACAAACGGCACCAAAGGCTTATGTCAGCTTTGAAAGCACATCACATGCTTGTTTAAGTATCTATAATCAACAGCGTGTGGATCACAAAACAAAGGCTTAAGTAGCAAAGTATACAAAGGATGAATAGAGCCTGGCTGCAAAAACAGCATCTCATTCATTCAGCGACCTAGAAGACTTCAAGCTCATTCTCAGGAGTTGAGCACTTGGACCCACTAGGATGGTCGCATATCTGGATATAAATAAAATAAAATAAGTAATTTAAATAAAATAATGGGTCATCTCCACAGTATTATAATTCTTGTAAAGTTTCGAGATTGGTAAATCCCATTTTCAATCTGATAAGTTTATGGTAGTAGAAACATCATAGGAATCCAATAAGTTGTAACTAGTCAAAATTATAAAATAGAATAAATTCAAAATTACTCTCTCATTACATAATTACCCTCTCGGATTAACCCGAAAATAAAGTAAACATAATTCTACACAAAACTAAATTAAAATTCTAACGGAAACCTTTATTCTTGTGTTACATTTTGTTTTATTTAAATTCAACACTACTCCACTTTGAGAATGGACCTCTGCTTGAAATAAAATAAGTAAGTTATTGATGTTGGTATCTTATTAGATATCGGTTTTAATGTTCCACGTGCGGGCGTCTGTGATGATTTTCAGCTATCAGCAATAGCCTTGGAAGCATATCAAGGAAGATCCATGGAATAACAGTATGTTTGCATACCCCTTATTTTTATTATTTGACGCAGGGGTGCCAAAGCGGGTACTTAGGCCCATTGTGCCTCTCCCCCTTGCTCCTCAGACCTACGGTTCCCTGTATATCCCGACAACCTGGTCCAGATATCTTAGGATTGCCGCAGGCGAGGTGCGTCTGATGTTGGTCAGATCCGGCCACTTCAGTCCTAGGATGGCCTTACGAACGTCCGATAGAGCGGGGCATTCTGTGAAGAGATGCTCCACTGTTTCTTCCTCCTCCATGCATGCCCAACATGTCGGGTCGTCGATGACACCCATTGTATGTAGGTGTTTTCTTAGCGCAGCATGCCCGGTCCAGATGCTTACAAGTGAGAGTAGTTTGGCTCGGGCCAAAGATAGGCATTCTTTGGCCCGTTTCCGTCATGGCTCCTTGATGAAGTACTTGCTCTGTCGAGAGCCCAGAATTGAGTTCCACCTCTGACAGTGTCTGAGGTGTGTGTCCTCTTTAATGAGAAGACGAAAAAGAAACACAAAGTCTTCTCCACAGTTTATTCTTAAGGGTTAATTATTGATGAGACATGTTTCAAGATTGTACAATCTCATTTTCAATCAAAAGGATCAAAGTTCTGTAACAAATTATATTATAAGATATTGAAATGTAAAGTGAAAAAATTCTGTAGTTAAGATACAAAATGGTGGATAGTATATTATTATAAAAATAAAATTAATATAAAGTCACATTCTGTTTAATTTTTGTTTTAGAATGTGACTTTATTTTAATTTTATTTTTATAGTGGGATAATTTATTTCTTTTTAAATAGTTTTTATTACTTTCGGTTCTGTATTAATGGACTCCGCAGCGATTTCTCAGGCCCCATACGGTCTAGAGACTTGAAATTTCGAATTCGTACTTAGATCGCAGACATCTCGCCGCCTGTTAAGCTCCAAGTGTGATCCAATATTGGTAATTATAATTATCTCATTCAATCTCATTCAACCAAGATCATTATTTTGTCGACATGGAACGACATTGGGATCCGTCACTGGAATTACGCACGAGCATGGAGCATATATATACGTTTCGTTCTCTGGTATATAGGTACTTTCTGGAAGATCGTCTATGTTTATGTCGCAATTGTCAGACGTCAGACGTTATTGTTAATTTAAAGTTTAATTTTGTGTTGTGGTAGACAAGCAGTAATTTGTTATCGAATTGCTGTTGCTGGCAAACACATATACATAAGTATAGTTAAAATCGAGAAAAGGATAGCAATAGTAGGTACTCATCGGTACGGTTTAAATCTTAAATGCTCAACAAAAACTATTTTTAATTTTTTTTCAAAAATTTCACTTGTTTAAGTATATATTTTTAATTTTTAATTTTTACATTGGCTTGGGATCGTTTTCATGTTTTTCTAGTTTTTCCTTTTCTTAAAAATTTTCATATTTTCATCTCCTTGTGAGTATACTATCCACCATTTTGTATCTTAACTACATAATTTTTTCACTTTACATTTTTCACTTTACATTTCAATATCTTATAATATAATTTGTTAGAGAACTTTGAACCTTTTGATTGAAAATGAGATTGTACAATCTCGCAACATGTCTCATCAATAATTAACCCTTAAGAATAAACTGTGGAGAAGATTTTGGGTTTCTTTTTCATCTTACCATTTCACTCCACTTCGAGAATGGACTTCTACAACCATTCTCTTTAATGAGGTTGGCCATGATGTGTGATGGGTACTGCCGGTTCGGGCTCACAAATTGTTCCCGACGAAGCAGCAGCCGCCAGCTTATCCGCCTTGTCATTGCCCTCATTCCCATCGTGTGCTGGCACCCAAGCTAGTTCCACCACATGTTCATTCGCTAGTTCCGACGGTTCGCGGTGGCAGTTCAGCGTGGTTCTCGCATCTTACCTGCCCTTTTCAAACGCTTTCAAGGCGTCTTTACTGTCGGTGAAGAAGCATATTACTCGTTCTCACACCTTGCTCATGCGGACCTCATTAGCCCCTCGAGCTAGTGCTATTAGTTCCGTTTGTAATACGGTGGCATACTTCCCGAGCGGTTGTTGTAGAAGATTGGCTGAAGATTCCTATGTCTGTACTGTCCCTCCTTTTAGACCCATCAGTGTATACGTCTATTGTCGGCACAGTGCGTGGGTCTGTTTCTTCCCAACAAACGTGGTGTTTGCATACCCCTTAATTACCTACCCTTTACTCTTTTTCATTTGTTAAATACCAGTTAAATAACGGTTTTGCTTTATGATATTTCTAACCCCAAATCAAACAAACTGGTGTTATAAGTTTGTCCGTGCAAATATTTTATATATCTAACTATGGCTTCGTAGCTCCTAAATGTGTGAACCGATTTCAAGTTACCTTCTTCTATAAGGTGACTTGATCGAAAACATTTTTAGCTAGTCAAAAAAATTAGTCTACGTGTGTAGTGTATGCCTATCTGTCTAAAGCATGGTCGCTTTCAAACGGATGAACCGATTTTGATTTACTTTCTTTTTTATATGAAAGGTCACTTGTTCGAGAATTTTCTTAGTTAGTTTTTGTGTTGTTTTCTTAAAATCAAATATATTATTTATTTTGTCATCTTAAGTCTAGACCAACAGCCGTATATTGGTGACGTGTATTTACTAGTACCTATTATAATATACCTAATATGGAAAACTAGTGCATGATGGACTTTGATATTTAAAAAAAAGTCATAATAGTATCCTAATTTATTCGCAGAACAATCGCAAGGCTTGCCAAATCACACAACCCACAATCGTTAGCAACATTCCAGGAATACCACACGTAATTTCCTATACAAACATAATAGATTTTTTTCATATATACCATTCTATTTTTATTCCGTATAAATATAATATGTACATATAAAATGTTGCCACAATTCTCGACCTTGGAAACACAGAATCATTGTCTCTATTTAAAATAAAAAAAAACGTCGATCCGCTGTCACAATAATTTGTGTATGGGATACGATCACATTATGTTCTCGGAACTGAGTTACACAGAAAAAAATTGTATGCTCTACTCGAGAGTGAGATTATGTTCAACTTATGGCAATGGAATGTCAACAACAAGAAGAGGGAGACTTAACAGGTCATCGAACTCAACTCGGACAAAAAAATGTTATGAGAGAGAAACCTCACGCCTATCGCCTAAACTTACGAGTGCCAATAATTATTATGTCATTATATACATATATGGCCGCACTGAAGTTATGTAATGTTGATTTTTGGCTTAGCATTGTTCATTGGCGCTAACAAAATTTGCATTAGATTCGGACATGATTAATAATTAGTAAATCTTCTTAGTAAATCTTCTTAACATTATCAATGACAATTTATATTCAAAATATATGTTTCAACAAAAAAATAATTTTGAAAACGTTTAAACCGTGTTCATTGAAAGGTTTTTGTTTTGAAATTAAAATGTATGGTCCATTTAAATAACCAGTTGTATACGTCACAGGTGAATACCAATTCATGCCGGAAATTTATAACCTTGTCAAATTGTAAAATTTATTGGAATCACCTGCTTATAACATTTTTACTTCAAAATATTTTACATAAATAAGAACAATATTACAAACTTGTATTATGATTGGTATGGTATTGACTAGTAATATCAAAATTAAATACGAAACATAACCTACAAACATGATAAGAGGCATAAACTTCGATGATAAATCGACTTGACAATTTTGTAAAACTGTTCAAGCTGATAAATAAAAAAAAATAAAAATTGAATATGTTATCTATGCATTGTCATTGTAGAATATTTTTGAAAGGTCTTTTTCTTCTTCTTGTTCTCTGGTTGTTTGGCCCTTGCTTCCGTTTCAGCGCATTTGACCAGCACTCCTTCGACTACGTTACGTAACCGAAGCTTCGCCCGTGTGACCGAGTATAGTTTGTCTCTAAGTCATACCTCCAGCCACTTATATTTTTCTTCACCAATTATTAATATTTTCAATAATAAAATTTTATGCAATACACGTGTCAAGGAAGGACCGGGAGTTTGCTTTGATCAGAATATAACTGTCACTGTCACGCCCTAGGGGTTATCCGCGAGGTGTTTATCCTGTCTCCGCCAGACCACGCTACCACATGATTTTAACCTCCAAAGACTTTTTAGGAATCAACTTCTCCACAAAACCAACCCCAGACCAACACTTGAAAATCACGGCAAATGACTTCCCTATCCACCTCGGGGGCCCAGCACTCGAGTCTTTTACCACATGTACTGTCCGTACGAAAATTGTTACAATTTCCTTCCAACCCGAAGTGAACTATGTCGAGGTTGAAGAGGAAGTGGATTTTTGAAAGGTTAATTAAGTCACTGTAAGATCCTTAGCTGATGACGTTACTCATCTAAATACTCCTGTCAAGGTTTAGCGCCATCTCGTAGTATTATTTTTGAATTGTGGCTTCTTCAAAACGTAAGTGACATTTGCAATGTATAAATAAATAATGTGGACTAAAAAGCGAAAACAATGCAAGTACTATGTTGTTAATATTGCAAATACACCATTCAAAAAATCAAAAATAACTATTATATCTCTATTTTATTATGAAATAATGAAATTTTTTTGGATGTGTATAATCTAATATTCCACTTATCAAATCTACAGCCGCTTCAAAAACGGATTGGATCTGTGAAAGCCGATATAGGTTTCCTGGGCTTTGTATTTGACGCCAGAAGAACAGATGAATAAATTTACTGGATTTTTTTATAAGTATTTCACTCAAATGTATTATCTCTGGAAAAGGAAGTCAACCTGGATATTATACAGTATAATTGATTAGAAAAACATTTTGATAATAAATAATATGTTTGATTGTTCGGGTGCTATTTGTTAGTATACTGTTTCGATGCCTTGTTCTATTTGTTTAATGTCCAGATCTATTGTGTTTAATTTTTTTATTTCCAGAGTTTATTGCCCAGATCAATTGTGATTCATTTTTGTATTCTCTGAGTTTAGTAAGATAGCTTCAAAGGTGTACAGTTTGTGATGTGGGTCTGAGATGGGGATTTTATTATAGTTTTACGTAGTGATCATGTAACGGATTGATAGGTATACCGGATTGTGGTCTGAGATTGTGTCAATTGGATAAATGTTGTCGCAGTATCTATTTATGTATTTGGTTATAAAGGTATCATTTATTCCAGTACGAGGATGATGTTTCGTTTATTTCTGTATTTTTAGAGCACTGTTCCTGTTTGTTTTTGTGTCTAGAGTTCCAGTTTTGATTTTTGGTATTTAGGTCGCACCCCAAGATTTTTAAACTTTGGCCTCAAGTATTTGGTCCAGCTCCGGGTTTGCTATTATTTTATTAGAAGGGATTTACACTGATCCTATTCGCATCGTCTATCCGTTCTGGATTTTGATGCTTTTGATTAGGATAGCTACTCTTTTGCACTTTTCTGAAAGTCTATCTTGTCTGTGAGTTGTGTAGTTTGTTATATTGACTTTAAGAAAGTATTGGTAGTATGTCTGGGTTGTGGTATTTTTTATATTCGATGTTTTCTAGTTCTTTCTCAATAATGCTGTTTGCACTTAATGTAATTTTATTTAGGTTTTTTGTTTTGACTGTGTTATTCATTAAAATAAATTCACATTTTTTCTGCTAGTCTTGTCATTTGTTCAACTACTAGTGATTTCATTTCATATAATATGTCAGTCTAATTGGTTGTTGTATTAGTCGTAGTTTGTTCTTTTGTGTTTGTCTAATTTGTTTGCGATGTAGTTAGAGCCACATATGTTTTAATTGGCTTATGTAAGCAAACACTTCTTTCAGCTATTTCAGATTTGGGGGTAGCGTCTTTGTGATCCATCACTTTCACTTTATACTATTGTGTCTCTATCACTATCTATAATTTGGTTGTGTATCTGTCACGCACTTTTAGCGTTTCTTTCACACGCTCTCAAGTAGAAAAATCCTACAACAGTTAATTGGGATCTCCACAGATAAATAAAGATGAACAATACAGGGTCTGCAAAAATAAAAAATCTAAACACCGTCTTTTAATAGATTGCGAAATATTGTCGCAAATTAGATCTTACTCGTTCAACAAAATGAGCATTGTAAACACTCAAATTATGTTTGGGAAGCCACGGCTTCTCATATTCTTCTTCTTAGGATGCCATCTCCGCGGCTGCTCTGAAAAGTTCGTTTGATATGTATCCATACCGTTCCCTGAAGTTGCGCAACCATGATATTCTTCTTCTACCTATACTTCTCTTACCCTGGATTTTTCCTTGTATAATTAATTGAAGCATGGTATATCTTCCACGTGTAATGTGTGCCAGGAATTCTAGTTTTCTGGTTTGAGTGGTTTCTATAATTTCTTCTCTCTTGCTCATTCTACTCATGACTTCGTTGATTGTTATGGGTTCCGTCCACGATATCTTTAGGATTACCCACAATTCAAATGGCCTAAGTTTCCTAATAGTTGTCACATTCAGATTCTAAGCTTCTACTCCGTAAAACAGAATCGAGAAAATATAGCACCTTGCGAGTCTAACTCTTCCAATTTTGAATCCCTTGTGCAAAGAACTTCTCATCTTATTGACGTTTGTTCATGCCTTTTCGATTCGATTCGTAAGTAATGGTTTGCGGAATTGATTATTGTACCAAGATATCTGTAGTTCTCCACTTGTTCAAGAATCCTCTTATTGATAGTCAGTCTTTCATTATTAGTCTGAGTTTTTGATATTCCCATAAATTTTGTTTTCTTGACTACATTCAACTATTTTGCTCATTAGTCTTTGAAAATCTTCAACGTTGTCTGCCAATATAACCGTTTCGTCCGCATAGCTAATGTTGTTAATCCGTGTTCCATTGAACTTTATTCCGGACCTCGAGAGCTTTCTTCAGGACCTCTTTAGAGTATGCGTTGAAGAGTAGTGGCGATAATACGCAACACTGTCTCACCCCTCGTCTAATTTCGATTTCTTCTGACATATGTTCATTAATGCGTAATTTTGCTCGTTGTTTATAATATAGATTCGATATTATCTGAAGGTCATTATGGTCTAACTGCTTTATTTTGAGGACTTCCATTAGTTGTTCGTGACGTACATGTCTTGATTAACGTCCAGACATCTCTGGATTAATGCAATGAATGCAGAGAGCTTCACGTGTACCTAAGCGTTTACGGAATCTAAATTGTGTTTCATCCAAATATCCATATCAAATTTTTGATATATACGAGTGTCAATGATCATTAGGAACAGTTTGATAAATTCGATCAAAGACTCCACCAATATATCTATGTGTCTCTTTTCTACAATTTTGAAAATGTCGATAGGATGTTCGTCAGGTTTTTCCATTCTGCATTGCTTTTAGTACATGTTATATTTCTTCCTTTGTAACTTATGGGCCTTTTTCTTTTGCATCACAAGGTGTGTGCTCTAATTCTCCTCTTACATTTCTGAATAACTCTTTAATGTATCCAACGTTGTAGTTTTTCATCCGTCTCTATTATGGTATTCTCGTTTTGGTCTAAGAGTGCGGTATGTTTTTTTGTTGTAAACCTGCCATTTTTGTAACCTTTTTATGTGGATTGAACAGGTCATATTTGTTTTGTTCTATCTCTTTGCATTTTTCTTCAAAATATTTTTATTTTGCCTCTCTTATCTTCTTTCTGATCCCATTGTTATTAGTCTTGGCTTTTCTTCGCTGTTCCATCATATTCAATATATCGTACCTCATCCAGTTCTCTTTTTTTCTTTACAGAGCCAGTTAGTATCTCTTTACGTGAATCGAGGAGGCAGTGTTTCATTAATTCCCACTGTTCCTTGGTATCATTACATTACATTCGGAACTATCCTTTTTTCATTCATTATTATAGTATTAATTTTACTAAAATATTCATTAAATGGATCAGCCTTAACTTTACAACTATAAATTGGTGTAAATTTCTGAAAATATATAAATTTGCATCACCAATTATTACATGACTTTTCAATGTTTTATAGCGGTAATGGAAATATGCACACATTCTCTAACAATTTGAACTCTCTTCTTATAAAAACAGTTCATGAGACACAGCCCGCACACAGACGAACGGAGTGGCAACAGAAATACGCATTCTCTGAAAATTTCAGCTTTCTACATAATACGATTCATAAAATAGAGCTCGCTAACAGATGGAAGGACGGAAGAAGAGCGGAGTCTTAGTAATAGGTGCCAGTTTTCACCAATTTGGTACGGAGTCCTAAAAACCTAATTATTCGTTTATTCGGACATCCGATCAAAAAATATAAAACCCTTAGGTAAGACAAAACAAGGGTTCCTGAATCTACTGGACGAGTTAGGTAATCCAATCAAGGAAATATTTAAGTATCCCATAAGTGTCAAGAAAAAAAACTTGAAAACAAAATTCCCAATTTTCTAGCATTCTCTGTTTTGTAGGCAACAACATTGGTTGTATCTGACATATCGATCAAAATCATCAACACATGTTTCATTAAATCATTGCTTACATGAATCTCTGATAACAATTACCGTATAGTCCATCCGTCACGGGAATTAATTTATTTATCAATTAACTGAATTGCCTCTTCTCATGTTTGTAGGTTAGGTAGGAAGCTTTCTGGAATAAATATTTTTTTATTGTTTGTTTTTAATAGTAAATAGAACTATTGCAGAACATTACCAAATCCAATTGTAGTTTGAAATATTATTTTTATTTAGTTATCAAACATAACAACAAGTTTGGCATATTCGAGTGAATTCCAATTTTACAACTTGTCAAAATTAGACTTTATCTAAAAATTTTGCATTTTCTTAACCCCCTTGCCTCTACAATGTCAAAGTTATTTGACGTTGAATCAAGATTAGATCACCAGACGTTGACAATGTATAAACACTCATAGGTACCTGTTTTTATCTGATTAAGCTGTAATATGCGCATTTGCTTGCTTCGGAATGTATAAACTTATATGAGCATCGAATAATAATTAAGTACCTATACAAATAATTGAATTTATGCGCCGGCTACTTATATATTATGTTTTTATACCTACTTTGATTGATTCCGATCACGATTATAAACAGACGTACGCCTGTGTCTGTGTAGTTATTTATATTATATAAAAATAACAACTCGGACAATTGCAATCGGCTGACCAAAAGGCGAGACGAACAACGGACGAACAGCATTTACATGAACTGCATAATGAGCCTCAGGTTCGATGTAAATAAAATTTGAATTATATATTTTACCTATATGTTGTGTTGTGACACATGCTAATGCATTCCAATAAAAGACAAGGATTCAATGTCATGATTGGTATGAGATTGATTAACCTTAATTTGAGAAAGAACAAAAGGGTTTTTGAGCGACTTCAAAAAAGGAGAGGGTATACAATTCGGTTGTATGTTCGCTTTTTTGTATTTTTTTATAGCAGTTCGCGGGCTTTGCATACTAAACGTACTCCGATCGATTTAAACGATCTTTATTTCATGTGAAAGAGGAGGGTTGAAAATGGTCTCATATTGAGAAAAATCAAATCCAAAATCGCCTTCCCTCCAAAAACAGCCCCAAAAGGGGGTGATGGGGGCATTTTTTCTCGAAAATTTAAAATCGGAGACGGTAGAATTAATGAAAATTCCATATCCGGAAATGTTTAAATTGGGCATTTTTAAAAATAATCATAGGTTTCCGCGCTACAGTTTGAAATATGTGTTTCAGCTATGTAGAAGGAGCAAATTTTTCTGAGAATCGAAAATTCGAAATTTGAGAATTAGAAAGGGGATTTTAGATTTTTTATTAAAATTTACCATGTTGAGAGTAATTTTGATTTATTTTATAATGTTGACGTTCTAATGAATAAACAATATTGTCTGAATTGCTTCAAATGCAACTATTCATAAAATGTTTTTACTTTCCTACGCTACTGCAGCTGTATAAGGAAAGTATTGTAATCGTGTGAAATTTTCGGTATCGAGATTTTTACTAATGTTGACGTTTCATAGTCTAATAAACATGTTTTAAGCCATTGGTCTGCCTGTCTGTCTGTCTGTCCATCTGTCTGTCTGTCTGTGACAGCATTATCTTGGAAACGGATCGGTGTAGTTTGTTGCTTTCTTTGTTATTTTGTTTGGTACCAATATCACTCGCCGGTAACACTGAATGAGAATCCTGAATACACTGGGTGTTGAGCTATAGCCAAAAAACTTGATTTGTTCAAGACTATAGCGCGAAAACGGCTATAAGGATTTTGATTAAACTTGTCTAAAGTATTCCTTTGGGAGCCCTTTACCACCCACACATAGCGCCATCTCTGAGAAAAAGCACAAAAAAAAGTTATGCTTGAATAAAATTCCGTTTTTTCCACATGTTTCTTCAGATTCTGGCTAAACGTTTCATCTTGCGAAAAAATGTTACATGACCATTGTTATTTGTCTTGACATGCTGAAAAAAATGAGTATTAGCACGATTTGACCAGAAGATTTTCACTTTACTACCGCTATTATCGTCGCTATGTAGGGAAAATATTGTAATAGTGTAAACATTTTCATTCACTGAAATTTGCCTGCGAGCGGTAGGAAAGTCGTGTAAGTGGACACACCAGATTTTTTCATTGACATTCCTGTAACACATTGTTTGTACTTTTATGTATATTACTTATTCATCTTTGTGTTTAACAACATTGTTTCTATTGTTCTAGGTAAGGAATGCTCTGGGTTATCTTCATTCTTAATTGTGGTGAGATCTGAAATAAAATATTACGTAATTAAAGTAGAAAAAGTGACAGTGATTGAAATATTGTTTTGTTCTATTATTTTTGGTTCGTCGTTGTTAATTTGTTAATACATATCTATACCTATATCATTTTAATGCTCATATAATAATAGGCAGAACTTTGAAATTAAGTTCGTTATTTTTTCAGTGCATTTGACAAATGAAATAAAATACTTCGTGATGATTAGTACAAATACCTGCCTGTTTTTTAAAACTTTGAAACATAGTTGTAGTTGTTAAATTATGTAAAAAATATACAAAATTCGTCAATTTCTCCTCCCTCATCTCTAAAGCCACAGACCCAGAAGTTCTAAAATAAATATAGTATAGAGAGTTTAGATACTCACAGCTCACTGGAAAATCTATGCGATGAATATTTTTTTAAAAATTGGACCGTCTTTATTAGTTGGTGCACTGAATAATACAGAATAATATTAATTCTATTAGTGCTCGTACTTAGTTGTCCAATTGTAGTTAGATATAAGACTTTTAGCACCAACTTCAAAAGTACCAGCATCAATAGAATGAGTATAATTTTGTTCATTTCCCCAACACTAATTAATAAAGTCGGTCCAATTTTTGTTCAAAAATATTTATATGACTAATTATCATTCATCACCACAGAGTACAAAGTTGACCATGGAACACAATGAAATTAAATTTCATGGAATGATTTTTCTAGATTAACTGCGGGTATCCTAGACCAAATATTTAACTTTTATTAAAACAATAGCATAGGTACTACAAGATATTCATTCAACTTATAACATACAAAAGTATTATATAATATAAAAAAATATTTCGAATTTTATGCCAAAAAATACATTTTTAAAACATGATTTAGCTAAAATAATAAATCTAGACTAAATATGCAAATTTAATAGATCTTCTCTTTACTCAAAAACTCCAACGTGGAACAAAAAGCTGTTGTACAACAAATCAACAACAACAGGTCAATCATATTTCAACCAATTCCTGAAATCCATGCTCAACAGTTAGTTGCACTGGGCTGATTTTTTATCAAAGTTTCATCAGATTTTCTTGAATCCCTATTCAAATTATTATTAGTTGAAAGCATACGAGTTTTGTCCAATATCGAGCTATTTAAAATCATAAAAATCATTCGAGGTAGGCTATTGAAAATGTGAACATTTCTTTGCTAGAGTCAGATGTAGATGGGTATTGGTTTATAAGTCAGAGTGTTCGGATAGCCAGTTAAATAAGCGAATTGTTGACGGCAGAAATAATAACACCTAATAAATGAATCTCAATACCTCTTACGTTAAAAGATTGTTAAATTTCTTATGAATTGAACATAAAAAAGATAATTATTCTTGTATCAATGGACTCCGCAGCGATTTCTCAGGCCCCATACGGTCTAGAGACTTGAAATTTCGAATTCGTACTTAGATCGCAGACATCTCGCCGCCTGTTAAGCTCCAAGTGTGATCCAATATTGGTAATTATAATTATCTCATTCAAATCAAATCATTATTTTTTCGACATGGAACGACAATGTCGGACCATGGGATCCGTCACTGGAATTACGCACGAGCATAGAGCGTATATATACGTCTCTGTTCTCTGGTATATAGGTACTCTCTAGAAGATCGTCTATGGTTATGGCGCAATTGTCAGACGTTGTTGTTAATTTAAAGTTTAATTTTGTGTTGTGGTCTTGTCGTAGACAAACAGTAATTTGTTATGGAATTGCTGTTGCTGGCAAACACATATACATAAGTATAGTTCAAATCGAGAAAAGAATAGCAATAGTAGGTACTCATCGGTACGGTTTAAATATTAAATGCCTAAAAAAACTATTTTCATAATATTGTTAACATCTGTACCTTCATGTCATTGCTGTGCACACTCTAATGTATCTGTAGTATAGATGTTTTAAATTAATTTCAAGCTGAATCCATTCATTTTCAGAAAGATTTTGAAAATATTTTAATGAACATTTGTTTGAAAGCCCAAAATTAGATTCCTGCTTTAAACTAAACTGTTAGACAACGAATTGAAAAGGATTTAAATACACCAATTCAATTAAAATTCACGTAATTTATAAATTCAGTCCAGTCATTTGCAAATGGTATGCAAATTGAAGTTTTTTATATATCCGTATTATCAGTTAATTTATTGCGGGGAGTTAAACTCTAACAATCTGAAAAATATTACAAAAACCGGGTCATCAGCGTTGGATTTTCTTTATAAGGCTATTAACCCGGCTGAAGAGACACCAGACTCACCTTCTCTGAGCTCTCTGTGGTGAATTTCGACAGATCTGTCCAAAAAGCTAGGCACAGGTCAAGGATTGTTAACAGCTGTAGAGTTGGCTAAGTTATGTCGGTTGCATAGGTCCGGTGATAGTCCCACCAAGTGCAATCGGCGGCCATGGGCTAATAACCAGCGCCCCTTAAACTTACAAATATTACGGAAACTGGAATGAGAACCAGCCGGATTGATTAAACGAATATGAATTTTGGCGTGAAAAGAAAAACTCACATTGGATTATGGAACATACGGACATGAGGGAAAAAGGAAAGTTAGAGAGAAAATATTGGAACCAATACGAAGAGAAAACAGAAGCATTCGCCATTTTTTATCATTATATTGTCATTGGTAGTTGTGTGTTTAGATTATGAATAACTAAACTCTTTTCAACTTGTGAGCGCTGATTTTCGATAAATACGAAGTTGTCAATTTTATTTTACACTTTACAAACACTACATTTCTTGACAAATGAGCCACTACGTGGTACCTATAACGTTTTAGCACCGACACAAAGTCAACATACCCATGAAGCAACCATACATAAATAACTTGTATAATTCCCCGAAAACGGAGAACCCGTAACAGTGCACTTCATCCATGCCGAGATGTGTGTATTGATGATATTCATTCCTCTTCTCTCCCTCTTTCATTGTCAAATATTTGATTAGGTCTTAACACCTCCATATTATAGCTTCAAGAAATTCAACGGCATTACCTCAAGTATATTTACAATAAATTTATGGTATCGTTCCAGATATATCTTAATAACTTATTGCCGGCAATAAATGTGCAGGTTTGTACCTGCATTCAACATTTTCTCTTAACTAAAAAAGAACGCTGAATACAGCTATGTTTTTAGTCCTTCAAGCTTGTTCAATATATTAATTAGAAGTCTACTTATCGAATTAAAGGAGTGCATACTTGGATGATTTTTGTTGCCGCTTGGCTTAGTCCTGTCATCAGGAGTGTTATTCTTCCTCTATAAAGGTTTTAGCTTATGTATGTAGTCCTCCGCTTCCATTAGGATTAGGATTCATGTTATTTTCTGATGGACTTCACCAGAACAAAGGATGCATACAATTCATCTGTATGTTTGCTTTTTTATGTATGAACACGCCTTTTGCATAATAATAGTGGTACAGATTTGATATCATTGAATAGAGGAGAATTGCAAAATGGTACCACACTAAAAAAAATCAAATCAAACATTCACTTCCTCCAAAGAACCGTGTGAAAACCGTTCCCAAATTGGTGTGGGCAAACTTTTCCTAAAATTAAAAATCTTTAGTGACAGAAAAGATAATTTCTTACTTTACCAATTAGTAGCGTATAAATTAAATAACATGACTATAAACAAAAACGCTCAAGCCCGAGTACCTTCTTTCTGTCAAAATTAAAAGTATAATTAAAATAATATTTCTTACCTATTTGAAATTTTAACAGCAGAATAGACTTTGTCAGGTATTCTCGACTGTTAAAACGACAATTAAAAACACGTTTGTCTCAAAACTAACCATGCAATCTCGAGCCAACACAGCTTGTGATAAGCCTTTGATTTATTTTTGAATATATCGAAGCGTACTATACATATACACTGTTCTAAAGTGTGGACGACGGCCTTGGGGAATTATTCGACCTTGATGCGGTGATAGAGTGTCACGTAAGACATTCTTGAGAAACTTTCTTTACCGGTTTTGGAATACCTAGGTGTATGTATATACACTGGATGCCCGTTGCTTGATTTTTTTTCTGCCAAATAATGAGTGAACCGTTGCTTAAGGCATGTCGTTAAGAGTGGAAGGCTTTAAAAATATGCATTATAAATTTGTGTACGAAAACCTCTTGACCAGCAAGTTATTCACTTGTAGAAGCTTTCAGTCTGAAAAAACATTGGCAATGTTTTAAATTTAGAAAAACATCACTTGTCACACTGAGGAACAGAAATATTGTACTGAACAACATTTGACAGCAATATATGAACCTGGTCTAATGTTGGAACTGACGGATTAAACAAATATTGAAGATTTCTAGATGTCGGACCTAATCTTAAAAATATTTGGTAATTAATTAACTTAATTAATAATTAATTTGTTGATTTCCTGATAGTGCTCATATTAAAGCTCAATTCGAGTTCGTTCTAATCATTTAGATGCTCCTGTTCTAGAAGCTCATAATAAAAACAATTGGAGCATTATTAATATTTTTTTATTTGGTCTATCAAAAGAATGAACTACAATATCATAGACAACATGACGTGACAAATGAAATATTAGAGAATAAGCGCAACTAAATAGGGCAGATATTGACATGGTTAAAAGAATCACCATTATTACGATTATACAGGGTGTTTTCAAATAAGTGTGAAAGTTTTTAGGGAGGTGAATCCTTGTCGAAAATTAAAGGGGGTCTTTCATGTAAATAAAAGCTCCTCGAAAAGCTCTTAGACCTTTCGCTGAAAAGTTACCCGCTTCCAAAAATGAGAAAGATTTTTTTTTTGTGAAGAAACAAATTTTGTCATTTTATCTCTCTTGACAGGTGACAAAGTATCACTTTTTACCCACGGGAAAAAAGTCAGTAGGTACTTTTTTCCTGGGTAGATATATACAGGGTGAATCACGACCAACGGGATGCAGGTTTATGGCGAAACGGTAAAAGTTTTAAAATGTCTGTCACTTTAGTAGTTTGTACATTGATAAAGGCTACATTTTAAAATTATTTTGGAATATACAGGATGTCCCAAAAATTTGTGGCAAGTCAAAGTTATATTTTTTCTTATGGAACACCTTTTATTTTATTAATTCACCATGTCAAAAAAGAATTCTTCATTCGAATGGTATAAGGATGTCCTATACCTAGGCTTTATACTTTTCGTGCAATTTACAATTTTCTTAGATTTAATGGTAAATCGATTTTAAAACAACCTACCTAACTTAATGTCATTTTATGACATTTCTTTGTTAATTATCTTAACAATCCTGTGCTAGTTCCAAATTTTATTGCTACTAAAAATGAAGCATTACTCGACATGATACTTTGCATTGGGGAATGTTTAGAAAATTATCTCCTAGCATCTAGAGTTTACGCTCAAAAGTACCCTGATAGAGCTCACCCAAAAAAGGAAGTTTTTGAAAGACTATTCAACAGATTCCGTGATACTGGTAACGTTGCATACGAGAAGGTGAATAAAACTAAACCAGTTACTGGTGACAACGCCAACGAATTTGATATACTGCTGTCGGTTACAGTATTATTTACTAGTAGTATTAACTAGTACTAGAAAACTTTCAAGTGAATTAGGAATAAGTCAAATGAGTGTGTGTGTAGAATACTCGAAAAATCGCTATCATCCATATCATATTCAACTACACCAGCAGTTGACAGAACAGAACAGGACTATGATAAACGTCTAAATTTTTGTTTATGGACTTTGGATAAAGTTGGAGAAGATCCTGATTTTTTTAATTATGTATTGTTTACCGATTAGTCTACTTTTCATAATAATGGGTTAGTAAATATACATAATCTCTGTTATTACGATACAGTAAACAAACATTCATTTCGTACTGTTGATCGCCAACACCGATGAAGTGAAAACGTTTGAGGAGGGATTGTGGGCGAATATGTTATCGGCCCGTATTTTTTTGACGGACACCTGAATGGAAGAAAATTTTTGAATTTTTTGAAAAAAGACTTCTGGATATTCTCGAAAACCTACTACTTACCATCCGACAGAAAATGTGGCTACAATTGGACGGAGCTCCTGCCCACTTTTCACGTGCTGTTAGGAACTACCTTAATAGAAAATTTAGAAATGAATGGATAGGTAGAAGCGGAATTGGCCAGCTAGGTCACCAGAATTGACCAAGATGGATTTCTTCAAATGGGGTTATATTAAAAATATTGTATATGCTACACCTCCTACTACTCCAGTCGATATGAAATTAAGAATTTCGAACGTTTTCGCGTCTATAACACCCGATATGTTGAATAATGTAAGTAAATCGTTTGAAGATAGAATCACATGTTGCATTGCACAAAATTGCAAGCATTTTGAACATCTATTATAGTAATTTTACATTTTTTGCTTTTAATAATTTGTTGTTCGTTTTGTAGTATTTATGTATTTGCTTTATTAAAAATGTGTTTGTGTTTTATTATGTACTCAAATATTTATCAGTAGAAAAAAGGAGCTAGTGTACCTCAGCAACTACACGAGAGCATATTTATTAGCAACTACACTGTTTTTTACAACAACCATGCCAAGATTATTTGTTTAAAAATTTAGAGAGAATTGCAAATGTTTTAAAATTCGATTTACCATTGAATTTGAAATTTGTAAATTGCACGAAAAGTATAAAACCTAAGTATAGGACACCCTTATACAATTCGAAAGAAGAATTCTTTTTTGACATGGTGAATTAATAAAATATAGGGTGTCTCATTTAAAATAAGCTCGATATTACAAATTGAATGACGTAATAATGAAACTGTAAATTCTCAACACCCTGTAAAGAAATGTTGAGTACTCAATCGTGGAATACATTCAACAACGCCCAACTATTTAGATGTAAGAGAAAATTTGCTAGAATTTGTTATAATAATTAGATATGAATTCTTTTAGAAAAGTTTACATGTTAAGAAAAGTCAGCATAACTCAGAACCCTCTGTACTTAGGTATAGGGAACCCTTATGAAAGAGTATCTTAATTTTTCGGGACAACCAGAAAATTCAATGAAATATAGGGTGTTCCATAAGAAAAAATATAACTTTGAATGCCACAAATTTTTGGGACATCCTGTATATTCCAAAATAATTTTAAAATGTGGCCTTTATCAATGTACAAACTACTAAAGTGGCAAAAATTTTTAAAATTTTACCTTTTCGCCATAAACCTCCATCCCGTTGGTCGTGATTCACCCTGTATATATATATATATATATATATATATATATATATACATAAATATCAATCAAAACACAGAATTAAAGTGACAGATATTTGATTACTTCAAAGGTTTCCTTAGCAACGCATGCCTAATTGTCGCCTACCACTTTAAAACTTTAAATTTTACTTGGATAATCTTCTGACTTTAAATATATTGCAATATATTTTCAATATTAAATCATCGTTTTTCTCGTCACATAAAAAATAGTGTATTATACACGGGAAAAATATTATATTTTAGCTCTAAAATCTAGTACCTACTTTTTTCCCTTGTATAATAAATAACTATTTCTGGGAATTGCTGAAAAGATGAGGGGGCATAATTTTGAAATACTACGATTGAAGTCATAAATTGAGCAAACGAAAAATGACAGCCCCCTACTAGATTTTTTCAATACCATTTACAGAAGATTGTATTTTATTTTTTTATTAAGATACAATTGCTTTTACGGACACAACAAAAGATTTAAAAAAGTTTTGCTATAAATTATCCTCTTCAATACATATTTTTAAATTGATAAATTTTATTTCTTCAAAAAGTCTTGATAAAAAATGAAATAGGGGTTGCATGTTTGACCCCTTTAAAAGATCACAACAAACTTGAAAAAATATTCACAGGTATCCTTTTTATAGAACATGCCCACAAAATGTCATTCCTTCATCTCTTCAGCAATTTCCAGAAAGAAAATACAAAGATTTTTCTTTCTGATTTTTGGAAGCGTGTAACTTTTCAAGAAAATGTCTGAGAGCTTTTGTTTACGTGAAAGATTCCCTTTAATTTTCGACATAGGATTCAGCCCCTCAAAACTTTCGCACTTATTTGGAAACACCCTGTGGTAAGTGTTTGGTGAATCATCTGCCAACTTGAGTTGACTGAAAGATTTGCAAATTGCAACTTTTTATTTTTTTAGCAAAAAAATACAAAATTCAATATTTATACTGGAATCAAAAAAATGTATGCTTGTATAGCCTATACAAATTATTTTTCTGAAAGTTGAAATTTAAATGCTGTATTTTACATTATTTTTTTACATATAAAAAATCAAAAGGATGATATGAAAATTCCCTGGGACCAACCATGACTTATCGAAAAGGTATTATATGACTGCCCAATTCAATTTAGCAAATGATTAGTAGGTACCCAATTATTTATTATTTGTATCTTTATTAAGAATTAAGTAGACTTTAAAATAAGAAACATAAATAATCATTCATCATAAGTTACAGAGAATGAAGCTGTTGGCATACTTAGAAATAATTAACATCTTAGAAATAGGTTTTGACTTTAAAAAAATAAAATTTAAAGGTTTACTTCTCCAAGCACAAACAAGTTTCAATTATTTAGCAGTTTTTATGGAAAAGACACTTTTTCTATTCAAAAACTTTCCAAGCACTAATCATTAAAATAAATAATATTGTATTCATAAACTTCAGATAAATTTAGTTGTCGTAAATCGTACGACGTTGTTGAAATTCCTGCT
Source organism: Crioceris asparagi (assembly GCA_958507055.1). Lineage (NCBI taxonomy): Eukaryota > Metazoa > Arthropoda > Insecta > Coleoptera > Chrysomelidae > Crioceris > Crioceris asparagi. The sequence goes on from OY293830.1 coordinate 63,200,427, forward strand.
ATGCGCCTTGGACCGTAAAACAATAAATAATATAAAAGTCGACTACTACATAGTATGTAAGTTCTTGGCAAACGTCTTGATTGTACGAGATACAATGACTTCCATACATCTCTAGGAAAGATAATTACCTGTGCCAGAATTATATGTTCTGTATATTCATATCATAGTGTAGTGTAAGAAGTAGTAAGTTGATTGTGGATTTTGTACGCGTAATGAAACAAACATGTGCGTGTTTTGAGTAGACGAAATCACTTTTTTGACCGACGAACCCCAAACGGAGGAGGTATACAATTTGACTGTGTGCATTTTTTTTTGGTTTGTGCGCGCCTTTCATATAGTAATCATAGTCCGATTTTGATGATTTTTGATTCATTTGAAAGAGGAGCCTTGAGAAATGGTCCCATATTCCCAAAAACGGGAATCCGACATCTCCTTCCCTCCGAAAACCGCCCCCGAAGGGGGTGTAGAGGGAAAATTTTCTCGAAAATTGAAAATCTGAGGTAGTATAATTAAAGATAGGACAATATCCGGAAACATTTTTTCAGAAGAGTAACGGTTTTCAAGATAGACGCATGTTAAATTCTCAAATGCATTGCACATTTGAGAATTTAACATGCGTAGAATAGAATTAATATTATTTTATACTTTTCAGTGCACCGACTAATAACGTCGGTCCATTTTTTTGTAAAAAATATTTATACTTATGGCGTTTGGCGTATATAATGTGCAGTAGATATAGTATCCTTCAAGATTTATAAGAATAACATAGTTGACTGAGCCATCAAATTATCAAATAATATTTATAACAGAATTGTGCTGAGAAACGAGTATAAAAATGGAAAAATTATTGATTTTTCTTTCCATGTCTCGTAATAAGAAGAAAAACTTGATAAACACTAAGAATACATCTTTTCTGGGAACTTCTAAAAATGTTGGAAGCCATTGCTTCTACCATGCTAGACATAGCAGATAAAATATGTGATTTATTAGAACTTTCTGGCCTTTCTCAGGTAAAGAGTTTTTTTTTACTCTGGTATATGTCTAATCGTTCGCAGTTTTTCAAAAACTACAGAACGTAGAAAGAAGAAATTTGGTATCTACTTATATAGAGTTATGTGACCGCAACATGGACGTATACCTAGTGTAAACAAACGAATTCGGATTCTAAAGGTCTTTTATGAGTAATGCAAAAAAATATATTTCACAGTTAGAAACTCCATTTTTGACTCTGTTGAGAGGGTCGAAAATGAGTATTCTCTTACCTAGGGCCGAAAATAGTTTTCCTTTTGTCTTAAGAGATGGCGCTCTCTATTAAGTAATGATTGATTCAATCTATACTCCAACAATCTGTTATTTTTAAAGTCTTACAAATATATAAAAAATTATATACCTATTTATAGTTGTTATTGTTATTATATGTCTAATATTTTCGAAACGATACAATAACATCAACTATCTCTTGTCAATTGTCATATAACCTAGATCTTAAGCCGGGTTAATACTGGCTACTTGCCAGCAGTTATCAGTAAAAAGCACACATATACCAAAGGACCAGGGTACCCTTCTATTGAAAGAGATTGACATGTATCGATACTTGCCAAATATTATGTATAGTTCACATGACATGTATACTGTAGATGAGTACCTACTTTGACTAGATTGGCACCTGCCAAGTGGCGCGTAATGTGTTCTAAGATCATAGACATGTCTGTGCATCTAACCTACAGCTGTAACTATCTTTATATAAATTATTCAGAGACGAATTACTCTGCTATTATTTTGAAGAATAGAAATGGTGTTGAGGCCAGGTTGCGAGATCGGTTTTCCTGGCTTTAAGAAGGCGTCAGCCTCGGCTTTTGTACCAAGGGTAAAAAAACATTATTAACCTAAAATGAATGGTGTAGAATACATTAAAGAAAAATGGACCATACTCCCCTTCTTCCAATACTACTGAGCGTAAAATTTTGAAAAAATACAGAATATTGGCCTATACTCACATTTTACCGGAGAACCTATGCAGAAATTCGGTAGTACAGAAACTTTTCCACATAAGCCCGAATTGCACTTGACCAATTTCTTATATTTTCCAATTACACTATCAATTATTAAGTACATAAGTGAAATTTCTCAGTAGAAATTATCAATGAAATAACATTGTATGAGTGTAGACCCCATAACCACCAAACAAACTTATTATAGGAAATCAAAGTATCTTGAAGGATACTATACCTACACAATGTACGTGGTTATATAGAGAAAAAAAAGATTCCAAAAATAAAACCGTGAGACGGACAGGGCAGTAATGGGCAAAAATCGATTATTTATAAGAAAGATAACGATTTCATGTATCACATATCGCGTTTTGATTTTTCTGCACAAAGAAGAAGGTAGGTAGGTACTCACCGGGAGCATTCGCGTGCAATGTAACAGCTTAGATGTGAGCATTACATCAGTGAATACGTCAAACGATCATACAGTTTGTCAAACTTATGCAGTATTGATGTCATACTCAAAAACGAATTTTATCGATGTTACATTACACACCAAAGCTCCCAGGTACCCACCCTTCGATATTTTCACACCAGAAAAAAATATTCATCGCAAATTTGCGTAGCCAACGGATATGTACATTTCACGGTTTTCATTATTTATTATCATTTCTCTTTCTTTTAGGGAAAAATGCTTCGAACAAAAGTTGTAGGTACAGATCTATTTTAATGATATTTAATCAATAGTAACTTTTTTTAGATTTTTTTTGAGTTTGGTTGAACGGTTTTCGAAAAATAATTCACATATATTTTGACCTATTTTTAGAAAAATTCAATAGCTTTGTTTGTCGTATCGAGGGGCTGATTTGGCCCTTGGCAGATTTAAATTATTAAGACCAATGACATCATCATCATATTTTGCTATTTACGAGATAAAGAAAAAACTATTTTATTGCATGCCCATTAATCCATTTTTAAATAGGAATAGTGGCGAACAAATAAACTAAAACTAATTTATTATTTTATTCACCATCAATTAATGTAGATCAGTTTAGAATCAATATCGTGGACGTTATTTGAATAAATCGTATAATATTTTTTATTTGTCAAATTTGTTGAAATACCTTATCATGAATCGCTATTTGAATGAAGAGATGGCCGACATGCACTTCATTTTTGGACATACTGACGGTTTCCTGACTGTATTGCTCCAGATATGTAAAATAGGTATCTTCCTGGTGATTCTCCTCCACGTATTGCGTTCTTTCGCTGGCTTTTGCCCAAAATGGTTCAATGGTTCAATGGTTTACCGGTGAAGTGAGTTTTTAAGGAATTTAATAATTGGACCAGTATTTCTACCAGGAAGATTTACCGGAAAGGTATATCGCAAATTTTTGGAACACACGCGCTTGGATTTCTGAAGGAAGTACCATTAGCAAAAAGAAATGCAATGTGCTTAATGCAGGATGGCGCACCAGAGTATTTTTTTCAACACAAACATACCTACGTAAATCGCTGGATTGACCTACACAATCTCCGGACTTAAGCAACTTAGAATTTCTCTATGGAACCACCAGAGGTCCTTGCTATACGTTACTCCAGTGGAAAATGTGGAGTACCAAAGAAATCGAATCATTGCTGGACTCAATTAGAAACAACCTTGGTGTATCTAAGAGAGTTCGTGAGTCAACGGTTTTTGTCCTTTTTGCTAATAAAATGGTGATACTTGATGATTGTTAAATATTTGCTTTTGTCCTGCAGTTTTAAACAAAGAGACTTTGTAAAAGTCATTGAAGAACAAAATATTCTTAGGGAACAAGGGATTCCAAACAAAGCATTTTTGCATGGTATTTAAATTTACCTACATGCAAATAAATAGTTATTATTTTTTATCTCGTAAATAAAGCAAAATACGACAAATAAAAGGGTCAAAAAATTTTTATTTTCAGTTCCTTCCCTAAAGTCAGTGGCGTATATGGCTTTGTCAATAACTTTGGTTAAGGTGTTCCCCCTGACGCCACTGGACTTAATAATTTTAATCTACTTAGAGCCAAATCAGCCCCTTACCTATTACTTCAAAAAAAGCTAATGAATTTCAAAGACATAGGTCAAAATATATTTGAATTATTTCTAAAAAGCCGTTATTTAAAAAAAAATAACATCCTGTATCTTGGTAACAATAAATTTCCGGACTTTTTTTAATAAAATAACCTAAATATTGCCGGAAATTTACCTAAAAACATTTGCTTTTAATGTATCCTTGATTCGGTCCTGTCTTCCGTCTTTGCCGCTATAATAAATTCGAAATTTAATTTTGGACGCATAATATATAAATATAAATACCAAGAGGATGTTATTATGTCACAGAGAAAATATTATTACTGTTCCAGCGTATAAATTAAAATGTTTAATATCAATTTTTAAGTTTGTTTTTTTTTGTTTCACTGGCGCTTACCTACCAAATATTCTAAAATAATAAATTTGGCTAGCTTTTATTAAATGTACAGTTGAAATATTAGCCTTGGCTATTTTTTATTCGTGCTTTTAAGTATCTACTTGTCTAGGGAGTGAGAAATCGTTGGAGGAATCAGCCTTTCACTGACTTTATCTTTCGACACATTTTATGAACTTGAACAATTTAAGGTCTTCACTCATTTAGATGAGTGAAGAGGCCTCTTTTAGAAGAAGAATCTCATGGCGTGAGGCTAGGTAGTAGGTATACGAAAATTCTGAACGCCATCACGCGTCCTCAAAGCAATAACAAACAATATGGATGGGACTTTATTGTGGACCTTCCTACATCATTTAACATTGATTCATGCATAGATTGTTTAGAAATTTATCACTTTGAATATTACAGTTTTACAGAACTGTCACTTATAATCTCCCTAGGGTTGGGATAATTTCCGAATTTTTTTTCGAGATGAAATTTTTAAAAAAACTTCTTTAAAAAATTCGCAACTGAGAAAAAAATTCAGGAGAATAATTGAAGCTTGATAATTTCCCTGGCTTCACAGCTGTCACGTGCAGATGCCAGAATAACAAGTGTATATTATCAGAGGATTTTTTCAAAGAAAATCACAACTCGAAATAATTTTCGGAAATTATTCAAGCTCTAGGGAGATTATAAGTGATAAATTTTTTTCTTTGGGAATCTTTTAAGAATAAAAATTATGAAACTACATCCGATTATGCTCATTGAAGAACTTGACCGTGATATTCACAAGGTTTTTGGTGGAAATTTGAGTTTGATATATCAATAAATGCGCCACTATTGTGTTAACAAATTTTGATATATCCCATACATTTACGAAGATGGAAAAATAAAACTAGGATCAACTTTATTAGTCGGTGCCTTGAAAAATATAAAATAATAGTCATTCCACTGGTGCTGATACTATTGGAGCTGTGCAGTTATAGGCAGACTTTTGGTACCAACTTCAAAAGTATCAGCACTAGAGGAATTAATATTATTTTGTATTGTTCAGTGCACAAACTAATAAAGTTGGCCCTAGTTTTTGTAAAAAAAGTCTTATTTCACAATTTTGAGTGTATCGATAGTCATTAAAATCGTTGAACCTATACTTTACGCATGTCTATTCTTATCTTATTATTATTCAGAGATTCAATGAACCGAGCTAATATACAATTATTTCAAACTACCACTGCCGTAACTCGGAACCAATTTTCTTGTTCGAAAAATGTCCATTTCAAGTGTTTATGGTCTCTTATTCAATTTTGCCGTCTCAAACGTTCAAATTTATCCCCGCCGCCAGTTTTTTGGGAGCAGGAGATGCTGGTTTTTAAATTTGTTTAACATGGGACTATTCGAGGTTTATGGAGATCTACAAGACCTACAAATTTCAAAATTTTGTTGTAGCCATATTCAACTACAATATATTAAAATATTCTATCCACTTTTCACAAAAAATGAGAAAAAGGCAGTTTATAATTTCAACTCTCTAGTTGTAGAATTCGTTAATTATATTCAAAAACGTTAGGTACCCATATAAGTAAAAGTTCGTGACAGCCTTTGAGATTTTTTATTTCGGCAACTTTGATCTAAAGTTACATATAATAAATTTGTTGGGGGTTCGGGTACTACATGGAAAATAATTCATAGTTTTATTTTGTTGAAACTGGTCAAAGTGATAGCATATATCATAAGTTTAGGATAATTTTTATCCTGGTTACATACTTCATATAAATAATTAAGGCGATGAAATTGACAGAATAATTGGTACACAAACCACAAAAGACACAAACAATATGCGTTGGCAAAGTCACGGTATCTTCTAATACATAATGTGTTGAAGATTAAAATAGTTATTTATATTTATGCTACATTGGGATGCTACCTAAAATAACGGTGGTTATTTGACCGATGAAACCAAACGGAGGAGGTAGATATACAATTCGACTGTCTGCTTTTTTTTGGTTTCTGCGCGCGCCGTTTATAGTAAACGTAGACGATTTTGATTTATTTGAAGTGAGTTTTGTTGATTATGTCATATATAACATCATTTATTAGATATTAATAATTGAAGATTTTTTTGACCGACGAACCCAAACGGTGCAGGTAGATAATTCGATTGTCTGCTTTTTTTGGCTTTTGCGCGCTCTTTATATAGTAACCTACTCCGATTTTGAACGCCCCCGAAGAGGATGGAGGGGGTAATTTTTCTCAAAAATCGAAAATCTGAGATGGCAGAATTAAAGATAAGATAATATCTGGAAACGTTTAAATTGAAATTTTTTTCAAAAGAGTTACGGTCCAATTTTATTTTTTATTTATTCAAATTCTCTCAAGAATGATCCGATGGAGACATAAGTTTTTTTTTTGTTAAGATTTGCTCTTAATATATTTTGATAGCTCTTGTAATTTTTGAGCTATAGATGAGAAACAATAAGCAAAAAAATAACACTTAAACGTTAACTATTATTAACCAAAAATAATTCTTGTTGTTATCAAAATTCTAACCTCTCGTTTTACCAAAAATTATCTTGTAATTGGATTTCCTATACCTAACAACTGAAAAAAAATCTCTATAGGCCGACTTAATAAGTTTATTTCTAAGTCTAGATATATCGATAAAATCTTCCCGTTCCCGCTGAAATGTTTTCTCAGCAACATTCCAACTAAACACACCGACAGCAAAAACATGACAAAAAAATGCCGGCACAGGCAGAATATTACATCCTCCTTTGCCTTGCATCGTCCTCCTTCCCTCACAAATCTGTACATCATTCCATAGTATTACGATATTTACCGCCGTGATGGAATTTCAAAAATTCCCCATCTTGTTATTATCTTCGGGTGCCTTGCTGCTCACTCTGTTGTTTCTAGGTATTTATAATATTGTGATGATGATGATGGGAAAAGATTCTCCAATTAAATGGAACCACTACCAGTCTCGGCATTGATTTGTTTTGTCAACAATAATTTCAACCATCAAGAAGGAATTTGTGAAATTAACCCGGTATATTTTGTTTAGTGACCAAGAGTATCTGTGTGATTAAGAAATTGAATTGACTATTTGCAGTATTTTGCTTTTGTTATAGCTTTGTGTTGAGTATAAAAAATAGGAACGACTGCGTTGAAAAATACATAACATATATTTAAAAAAAGACAAAAATACTATAAAAAACATTCTAGAAACTAGAGTTTCCACTCTCGACCAACTAGCTCACCTTTCAAACGAATAAAAATAAATCAAAATGGGTTCATCCATTAAGGACCTACCTCAAACAGGCAGACAGATACACATGTTAATCTTGATCAAATAAAAAGTTGCTAAAAATACTCTGGAGCAACTCACCTTTAAAAAAAAACTAAATCATAATCGATCTATCTGTTTGGAAGCTACGATGCCACAGACATCCCCAGAGATACAAAGTTATAACACCCATCTGTTTGCGTCAGGGGTTAAAAATAATTTTGATTCCATTCGCAAGTAGCTACTGGTAGATGTGAAATTGTGCAATTGAAGATCGATATACTTTTGGCACCAACCTCTATTACTACAGCGTTTCAAGGTCCCTAGAATGGGATGCTAAGATTTTCATCAGGATTTTAGGATGTCTGATGATGTGTAGATCTTCCTCCTTCCTCATATAGTTTAGTTAGCATTACGGAGTTTCAAAACAGTTTACTCAGTGATTGAGGAAATACAGCAGACGGAAAGTCGTGTACTAATAGAACTCTATACTCTATACTCTATACTTTAATAATGCCATTTAGTTAGTTCAGCGTAAGATCTCATCTAAAACAAGAAATGGTAATGTGTATTCAGTATTCAGTTCCAATATGCCGAAGATATTCAAGAAAGTATCTACTTATTCACATCTTTTTTCAAGATTTTTTTTATTTATTGATGATATTTAAATGTTCGTTAGATAGGGACTGCCGGTTTTTTTTTCTATGCGCTACCTGGGTATGGAACCCTTGGGGTAGAAATTTTACTTGCCGTATTTTCATCATGTTCCTTATCTATATCAACTTTTAAAGTACCGATTCCAAAATAATAATATTTTTTTGGAAATTTTCAGTGCAGCATCTAATAAAGTCGACCTTAGTTTTTGCAAAAAAAATATTTTTGGACAACTGTGAAAAACTTGACATTTCTGCATATCTATGGATGTGAATGTTTACTTTTTTCACTGCCAAAATAATTTACTAACTAAACATGAAATATTACTTTTTGAAGGATTTATTTCTAACAGTCAATTTTTATTTGATTACTCATCATAAAACAATTTCATTTATTGCTTTAATAATTGATAGTAAAGTTTGAACAATTACTTCCAACATAAATTTACGCATCAAAAGAGATGCAGAAATGTCAAGTTCTTTGACAGTTGTACAAAAAATGTTTGTATTTGGTGTATAAAATTCGTGTTTTAATGGCACATTCGAGAGAAATTTTCACTCTCACACATTTGCCATTTTACACACTTAATACAAAAATAACTATTATTTCATATTTTTGATTGATTCATAAGTAATGAAAATCGTTAAATATTTGCTTATATTCAGCAATTTTAAGGCCATTCGACAACAATCTTGCACCTTCCTAATGCTGCAACTCGGAAACCTTAGAATTTTTGTAAAATATCAGATTTAAATGTTTCCGGATTCCGGAAATAATCTTTTTTTGTTCTCTTTACAAAAAATACCCCTTTCCTCTTTTTGGGGGATGTTTTGGAGAGAAGGATATTGGATTTTGAATGATCTCTGAGTGAGCAATCCTCTTTCCTATAAAGATAGAATCATCAAGATCGGTGCAAGTTTATTATGCATCTCGCGAAAATACATAAAAAATAAACACATTTGAATTACATAGAATTTTATACCTCTCTTTATAGGTTAATAGTTTGCAAGTTCATTATGCGAAACAAGGTACATTCATAAAAAACATACAATTGAATGGTAAATATGTATTGTTTCGATTATGCATTCAATACCGAACGTCTCTATTCTTCTTAACAAATCTGACGATCGATACACGTTTAACCAGCATTAATAGATTTTCTGTATTTCCCAATAAACCATACCTTTTCTGCTTGACCTCTGTAATTGAAGGTATCACCAATAATGAATTTTCCATCAAGAGTAGTGGAGAAAATGCATTGTAGCTCTTCTGGAACCCATTTAGTTCCTGCAGCATCCTTCCATCAAACTCTCTATCTCTATATACAAATTTGATCCAATTACTTCAACCACTTGAAAATTTTCAATGCATTTTATAATAACGTTAGCAGGATTATTTTATTATATCAATATCAAAGTTGATATATCTTTCCAACCCGTATGGCATTTGAATATATTTTAAAGTTATTATAATAAATATGTGAATCATTTTCTTATTAACTGGCAAAATGATTGAAGTCAGTTTAAATTAGGTGAACATTTTATATTGTCCTGCTGTGTTTAGATCGCAGCCCGTATATTGTGACCATTGTATGGGGGAAATTAAAAGCACAGTACCTAATGAATTTATTAATTTGTTCAATTTAATCCTTTTTACTACTACTTATGAGAGGGTTAACTATATTAATTTTATTAGGAGAAATAAATCTGTTGGAAGATTTTTGACCGACGAACCACTGGAGGAGGTATACAATTCGACAGTTTGTCTGCATGTTGTTTTATACAAATATAATATATGGAAGTTCGCGCCTTATAAATAGTAAGGGTGCTCCGATTTGCATGATTCGTTTTTTGTTTGATAGAGGCGAGTGGGTCCCATTAAAAAAATCGACATTCAACATGTTCTCGTCAGAAACTTCTCCCAGATGGGGTGGAGCGGGGCTTTTTTTCGAAAATCGAAAATTAGTGACGACAAAATTAGGGAAGAGACCATATCCGGCAACATTATAGTTGGACATTTTTTCAAAAAATCATAGATTTCCGAGTTACAGCAGTGGGAAAATCTGAAATATAAGTATTTCTGAAATTTCTGAATAAGTACATATAAGCAACGTATCATCTTATTTAGTGAACGTTAAATTATTTTGATGACTAATGTTACCCTCAAAAGTGTGAAATAAATATATTTAAAAAAAATTGAGAGACTTAGAGAACAATACAAAATAATATTAATTTTAGTTCTTGTAGGTACTCTTACTACCAACTAATAAAGTCGTTCCACATAACAACTAAATACAGGTAGATGACTTTGGAATAGTAGAAGAGAGCCTTTTATCCCATCTTTTTGTTTGAGAAATCATCAAGAAAAATTTCTCATAAAAACTCATTTATTTATTTATGAATAACATTTGTCAATTTATGTGAGTTTCAAAGCAATAATGTGATTATTTTATTAAAATTTTACCAAGCTTTGCATTGTTACCATAGATTTTTATCTTAGAAACATGAAGAGGTAGACAACTTTCTCAACTTTTCTAAAATAGATAACTATTCCCTCTAAAATATTCTAGAAATAGGTTTGAACGCGGATATATATTCAGAAAATGAAAATTGATAATGATAAGTACGAGAGATATTGAATATCGATCATGTTTTGTGTTTGCAGTATTTTTGGGAATTTTAAGAGTTTCCGAGTTACAATCCCCCCTGAATGTAAACAAGAAGCTTCAATTAATCACAGAAACCAAAGCAAACAGAAAAGTTAGTCAAAAAACTTGAGAAAAATAGCGCCGAGCTAAATAAATTGAAATAAAAAATAAGTCTTCATTCATAATATAATAACTGAAGTTATTATCTCGTAATTCAAAGAAAATCTAATAACAAGATTACAAGATATGTCTCCCTGTCCCAAAACTATCTCTAAAACAGATGACCCAATTTTGTTGCTTTGTTTTTTGTTTAGTAGGGTATCGATACCGCTCGATGGTGATACAGATTGGACATCCTGATCGCATTGGTTGCCAGTTGATAGGCAGTAGCTGAAAAAATTGTTTCGCTCAATACTGTGGTGCTAAAACAGCTTCAAAGATTTTGATGAAACTTGTCTAAAATATTTAGCTCAAAACCCTTTAGCACCCGCTAAAACGCGTTAATGTTTGTCTTGGCACGTTGGCAAAAATGAATGGACACGTGACTTCGTCGGAGAGTGCTACGAAAGCCGTGTGGGTAACGCACCAGATTTTTATGATTGTTAAACCTATTTTATGGCTTTTTTGTTAATGTTTTTTACCCTATTTCTAATAGTATGTTCAACAGATACGATATTATATGATTGAGAAAAACATAACTACATATATGCCCCGTCATTTTGAAACTATTCTTCCAATCAAGGAGAATACTGAGAAATCTTGAACCAAATAAACACTTGGTAACGTTGCAAGCTTTTTCAAGCCCATCAGTAAGTATGTCTCATTAATAACCTCAGTGTCGAGGGCCGATCAACTTCACAAGATATCGCTATTGGCACCAATCTGCGATGTGGTAGCTGCTCCTGACCTCCCAGGTCATCATGGTCACTTCTAGCATGTTCTTGGTCTTCTTCTTATTCTTATACCAACACTCCTTCTTGAATTCGTAGCCGGTAGCTGAGGAATTCTCCGGGCCGTCCCGGGAGCCCAACGACTTCCTACCGAGATCGATATAATATAGGTAGGTATACCATATTATCTCGAAAAGTTAGTTACAGTGGTTGGCTAAAGAAAGGAATAAGTATAGTATTTTTCACAAATTTTCGCAATGACTTAATAACGTGGTTTAAACATCTTTCAAATTCGGTGAATTCCGAATTCAAATTGTTTATAGGTGATGAACGATACTGTACCTAATGTCCAACAAAACTTTATTCCGATTTTGAAATTTTTGTTAAATTATAAATATTTTTATTAATTCTCTGCTAAGAACAAAATCTTCCAAGGTTCGTCAGTATCTAATAACAACATTCACCGTTTCTAGAAAATGAAAAGTCGCATGAGAATGTTATGAAGTCATTTGGAGAGTTAAAAAATGTTTTCTTCTAGGATTTAAGCGATTTTCAGAAAATATAAAACTGAGAACTTCAGAAAACAATTTCTTCAAATCTCTATAAAAAAGAGTATTGAAATTTGAGGAACAAGATATAAAAGAAGTTAAAATTGCTCAACTTTTTCCTCATTCAACCGACTCCGAATATATTATCGTTATGGAGATACTAATGCAATCCCAACTTTATTTTCGTCGTGACGTACCTATATTTTTGCATAATTTATTGCTAAAAATAATAATCGATCTTTTGAAAAAAAATATTTCCATTCAGGGTTGATACCACAGTACAACCCTCTAAAACTGTGACTGCATGTCTGCAGCATAGTGCTCACGTATTTATGCATCCCTCAAGTGGGCGAAATAACTTCGGAAAATAATAACATTTGTTTAGAATTTTCCTTTTTTGGAATTAGTGTAAAAAAGTATTTTGCTACTCTTTTTTTAATTACAAAATGGATGTCTTGAGTCAAGGTAACAAAACAACTACGTTTATGATAAAAATAGTGAAAAACGAATTTGTGGACAATTAGCCTCTTTTTCCGTTAATCAGTTGTTGGAACTGATATCAAGTTAGCGAGACATTTATTATGGAGAAAAAAGAATAGCAAAGTTATTCTTTCCTCAACTAATAAACAGCAAAAAACATATTTATCTATACTAAACAAAGAAACTGACAACTTTTTATTCCAGCTTTTTAAGTCTGGACCAATATTTACAGAAAATACTATACTTTATACGATACGCCTGATGAGCACTACTCTACCGGGCCTCACCACAGAGCATCCTCTAGCTGTCTGCCCGTGTACCTTGTATCGTTGGGTTTGTTGGTTGTATGTGTGTATCCCTAGATCCAGGAATAGAGAGCATGTTCCTGTGGAGTGTGTGTGTGTGTATATAAGAGAGAGTCGTCCTGGCAACTGGGCCAGCGACTTCGCTCGCGCTTTTCCCATTGACGTCCTCGTCCGCCCGGTGGTGTAACGCCGCCGCGCGACCTTCACCTCGTCGCTCTCACGCAATATGTACGCGACAGAGGAAATACGCGCGGCTCTCAGTCAATTCCTCCAATGTGCATCAACATTATGGAAACAAATATAATGTACATACACCAAATGAAACCATACCTTAGAAAATTAAATTAAATCAACATCAAAACTCCTTATTGGGCACCAAATGATCATACATTGGAAAATGTAATTCTATCCGCCGTATTCATAATTAATCTCCATTCGGTACTAGATTAGTTTCTTTGTTAGTTATTTAACCATAATATCAAAAGTGACAACTTTATTGTCAAACTACACTGGTACCGATCTAAAATTGATTATCAATACGGCTGTATATGTCTATCAAACATATTAATAGGCTAACAAGAAATCTAAATGCAGGAGTACATTTGAAATTTAATATGCTGGAAACTATACTAAATATTGTCAGCCGTATTCATAACAGAAACTTAATAGCTCCTAAACTAGCATCGGGTTAAATATCAAGTTTGATGTTATCATAGTAACTAACATGATGCTAGTTTATTACGGTACATTTGACCGTTTATGGCGTCTATGTTCCTAAATTTCATCCAGCATGCTGACCAGGATGGAGTTACGCCATGTATCGTTCCGTTTTCCAAATAATCTTTTTCATTATAAACATATTGAATATAAAATACTTTTTCTTCCATTTTCAATTCCTCTAATATGTGGAATTGTCGAATTAAATTATTTCAAATCTTTTGACAAGGGTCAGTTTGACAAATAAGCTAAGCGATGCATCAGTAATCAGTCGCGTCCACAAGATTTTTGATTATTGATTCGCAAGCGATTGGTAATCAGGCACTGCTGTGGACACGATCACTGACTTTAATGATTGATAATTACGACATTCAGTATTACAACTTTAAGAGTCTTCTGAGAGTGAGTCAAATGTCAAATGTAGAAATATAGTTGCTTTACAATCTTGTTTTAAATTTGTACACTTTCTTAAATATTTCTCGGGTATTACCTCCTTGTACACACGCTAATCTGACGTAGTCATACTTTAGGGACCCGTTTACTTTATCAACAGTGTCAAGAAACCTCTTTTTTGATTTTGTATCGTTCTTGCCTCTCTAATCCAGAATTTGCTACACATGCTGTTTTTTATACCCCATCAATGTCTCCTAAGATGCTTCTTGAGAAGAATATTTGTCACCGACTTCTATTTCTACAATAAAAACAAATTAAAACCTCAGTTTCGGAGATAACAAAACCCATAGACATCTGACATCTGTTTTGATGTCCCTGACAAAACCAAACTCAGTCTCATATAAAATCTTTTCGAGGTTACGCTGATCTTTTTATATAGTCTATGATGATGGTTATGGCGTTGGAATCTAACTTTTTGCATAGAATAACGTACCACCAGTGTACTCTTCGGGTACCGGCAGCCGATGTTTTTAATTTGGGGTGCCGGCAGTAATGTACAGCCGGTTCACAATAGCGTTAGTTTTTTAAATTTCTACAATCGCCATTCTATAAGCATATTTTGTCAACTACATTTTAACTTCTCTGTTTTATAAGATAATTTATTTTACCTTTATAAAATTTGATCGCGATAGAATAGAATTTGAATTTTCACTTCCAAAAAATTTCTCGAAGTTCAATTTTTTTTTAAATTTTCCGAAGCCCTAGCCGAAGGAAATTTTATTTAAAAAAATTGCCCATGAGAAAAAAATTACGGAGAATAATTCAAGCTCGCGGAAGATTCGGTACGAAAATTTTATACCAAAAATTATATTTAAAAGTAAATACAATTTTGAAAGTTTATAAATCGATATTTGTCAAAAATAATGTACGCTTCTTATTCTGGCATCTGCACGTGGCAGCTGCCATGCCAGGGAAATTATCACATATTAATTTTGCTGCTAAGTCAAGTGACCGAAAAAAATTCAGGAAATTCAGGTTTTCATCATAGCAACCTTTCAAAATCAAGGCATTTGATTGGTTTAAAACAACCTGTATAAAATTTTCAAACTATTATATATTTCATTACAAAAAACTACTCTATAGAAATGAAAACCTAACAAGCAAATAGCTACATAATAACCCATCAAATGATTGCAGTGGATATAATTTTTTGGTTCTCCAAATAGCCAAAAAATAGTTTCAGATAAACTCACAATCATACACACACAATTAAAACCTTAAAACATGGATATGTATCCAAATTAGTTTTTTTCAGGCCCATCACAACTCCTATAGGAACGTTAGAAACCCTTACAAATTTTCATATTAAATCTTTTACAAGCTACAGTTTGGAAATACATAAAATGTATATCAATACAGATGATGTTTGTTAAAATTTTGGTTTGTAAATTACAATTGAAAATATCTTCAGATCCTTTTATGTACCACTAGTAGACCCGCCAGATCTTGCCCAATCAATTTCAATTAATGTCATGTTTATTTTGTGACTTTGTGAAAAGATATAGGATTTAACAAAAATAAAAATGAGTGAAAGCGAATAATATAGTCAATGAAAGACTGACACTAAATTAAAAGTTAGTTTAGTTTTCAATATACATGACAAGAACTACATTAGGTAACATCATTTCACTTTTAATCAATATACAGTTTTTTGCTCTTTACTTGGACCAGTTTACGGCCACCCAAATGCTACCACGTGCTCACGACTCACCTGACCGTCTATACATATATATGAATATAAATCCTGATTCCCGGAGTTTCTGTTACCGCCCGGTGTAGCAGCAACAACGCCTTCCCAGAAAGACCTCACATTTTCGCATTTTACCTCTTTGTCTTCGCTATGTCGTCTCCTTTTATTCCCCCTGTCACAATCAGTACTGCTGCCTTAGTCAATTACATAAATATTTACGTGGATTATGTAAAAATGATTTTTCTCTCAGAAGGGAGAGAGGTGTTGTTTGCGAATATTACTTATAAGTAGGCCATTTTAGATCTCTAGATAGAATTTAAATGAACAGAAAATATATCCTTAAATGTCCACTAGTCACTGTTCTAGACACAATGCTCGCCTTTGCGTTACATCAGTTAAGTAAAGGGTGTTTCAAACTCGATGGAATATAAGACGTTCACGGAGATCTACAAGACATACGGTTTTCAAAATTGGGTTGTAGCCATATTCAACTAAGATCTATCGAATCAAAATATTTTGGGCATTACAGTATTGTTGTCACATCTACCCGTACCTTATATCAACTTCATTATTTCAAATGGGTATACCCTATACTTTATTAATTTTTTTAATAGAACATACAATATCACGTCATTCTTAAGATATTAATTATCGAAGAGTTTTTTTATTTTCGCAAAAACAGACAAATGTGAAACATAATTTATTAGTATATTTTAAAGTAGGTATCAACTTTATGGAAATCTTCTGAAAAAGGGTTAAGGTAACTGGTATTATGTATGAGCAGCATTAGCTTTTACAGAAGGTTTCCAAAAAATATGTCAGCGGTGTGGTTATAAAGAGAGACCAAAGTTAATTTTATTATATACAACATACTGTTTATGATTTGATAAATGAATAGAGTAAAATATTCCTGATCTTTTGATGTATGATAGTCCTATGCCTATCTCTTACCATTCCTTCAAATTTGCTAAGACAAAACACTATTTTATCTCAAAACAAAGTTGATATCGCGAAATATTTAATTTTTTGTGATTTATAATAAGAATGACAAATTTTCAATTATCTTCACTTATTTATTAATTTGTGCAACAGCCCATATGAGTATGAAAACAAATTTATTACTCAAACATATCATGAGATCATGAAATCACTATTTATAACTAGGAATACACGCACGGAATCCAACCCTTGAGATGCTAGTCTCACTTGAAAGATTCCAAATCAACTTTATTTTTGCCTCTAATTTTGTTATACTTACATTCTCTTTTATTTTACTCCAAAGATTAACATCAAAGGGAATGAGATCCGGGGACCTCGGTGGTCAATTCCAAGGACTAATTCTGCCAATACAACGATTGCATACATTGAAACCATCAGTAATATCTAAGCAAGGGTAAATTTTCTAAAAAGTCATTCGCAGTAAACATTAAAATGTGTAGATATTTTGCAGTACATACATTTTCGATTTCAATAAACAGAATTTTTTTTTCAAAGCCGATCTTACTAACTCTAAAGAGTTTTAATTCCTAAGAGTAAATTGCTCTAGAAAATCAGGAGCCTTTTTACTCATAGAATCATATCGCAAAACTGCAACCGTTTTTGGATGTTCCTCAGGATGAATGCTATATATTGTACATTTAACCTTTCTTTAAGATTCTCCAAATTGAAGTAAGTACATAATATTCTCAACTCCGATCATATTTTGTGTTTACGCAGACATATTTTTTGGATACATAGCACCAGTTACCTCAACCTTTTTTCATAAATAGATTTGCTATTTAGTATTTTTTTAGATTTGTCGATTTTGCTGATAATAAAACACTTCAATAATTAATATCTCAAGAATGGTTTGATATGGGTATAGTCCCTTCAAATTGGATGTTCTATCAAAAAATAAAATGTATGTATGCCATTTGAAATATCAGATAGTTAAGGGTAGATGTTACAACACTGTAAAGCTCCGATAGATCCTAATTGACTATGGCTAGAACCAATATTTGAAATTCGTATGTTTTCTAGATAAATAAATATCTAATAGTCCATCGAGTTTGAAACATACATACCAATGAAACTCATAACCCTGATTTTGCTTCGCCGTGGTCGAGTAAAATATCTGGTGGGTCCATTCAAACGACTCTCCTTTAAAAACTAGTCGTGTGACGGCCATTAATTTTTTTCAGCGTGTAAAGACAAACAACAATTTTGACGTAGGGGAACCGTTAAGCCAGAATATGATAAAAAAATTGAAAATTTGACTCAGAACAATAGCTGAAACTATATTTTTTGGGTTAAGGGACCTCTGGAAACTAATCATTCTCTTGAAAACCGGACACCGAAAATTTTACACGATTACAATTACTTTCCTTAAAATACGATGTGTTTGTTCACTAACAAGACTTTCCTACCTCTCTTAAATGAATTCCATTGAAGATGAAAATCGTTTCATCAAGGCGAGCAAACAGAAGGAACCGTTTAGCCAGAGTAAGATTAAAAAAATGAAAAAATTCACAGCATATATACACCAACCGGTGCAAGTGGGATGCCCAATCTGAGTCATTGGTGAGCCTTATTGATACCCTACAAAACAAACAAGAAAGCAACAAAATCGGTTCATGAGTTTCTGAGATAATCTAGTCTTCCGAGATAAAAAAAAACGTGAAATATATGAAACTTTTTCCTTTTTTGCAAACCACTGTACCTACCTTTCCGAGATAATATTGTATTACATATTAAATCCTCGATTAAATCGATCTTGGTATGAAGTCGTTGGGCTCCCCGGGAAGGCCCGGAGAATTTCTTGATTACCGGCTAGGATTTCAATAAGGACTGCTGGTATAAGAAAATGTGTCCAAGAACTCAGTAGTGACGATGATGACCCTGGAGGACAGGAGCTGCTACCGGATCGCACAATTCTGCCAATAGTGATATCTTGTGAAGTTGATCTTGTCCTAGACACTAACGTTATTAATGAGACATGCTGATGGGCTTGAAAAACCTTAAAACGTTACCAAGATTTTATTTGGTTCAAAGTTCTTCAATATTGTCCTTAATTGGAAGACTAGTTTCAAAAGCACCGAACATATATGTTTTCCACCGACTCTTATGAATATATTGTATCTGTTGAACATACCATAAGAAATAGGCTATAAAACAAGAACCAAAATGTCATAAAATAGGTATAACAATCATTAAAAGCCTGGGCGACCACTCAGAACTTTTTCCTGCAGAAGTCGTGTGGCTATTCATTTTTGCCAACGTGCCATGACAAACAATTAAGGTCATATTCAGTTTTGACTTAGGAAGGACTGTTTATCGAGAATATGGATAAGAAGTTATTAGATTTGACAGCTAACCTGAGCTTTTTTTCTCTTGCTTTTTCTTAGAGATACGCATTACAGCAGGTGGTTAAAGCCATTTTAGCGCCAGAGTCTTGAGTGAAACACATTTTCGGCTTCTGCTTAACAACCAGTGTGAGCAGGATAGTCAATCTGTTTCACCAGCGAGCAGTATCTTTACAATACTAATCATAAAACAAAAGCGACAAAATCGGTCCATCCGTTCCAGAGATAATCTTGGCACAGACAGACAGATCAATGGCTGAAAATATTTTTTTACCCTGTGACCTCCGAAACTTAAAACAGAAAATATTACACGATTACAATACTTTCCTAACCAGGCAGCTTAGAATCATGGTCTATACCATTTTTTTAAAAACATGATGTGTTGGGATAATAGGAAAATGTTCTGGTAGATCAAAGAAAACTTATTTAAAAAAGTGTCTAAGTGTTTTAACGAATTGTTGAAACGGTTAAATCTAATTATATTAAACGAGCAAATATGCAAATTTTATCACGGAAACTGGTCGATCGATTTCGATGAAAATTCATATGTATGGGTTTTAGAGTATATTGAATCGATTGGTTGTATTCACATTCACAAGAAAAATCTTTTTTAACAATTAATATTCTTATTAACCGATTCAACGTTCAAATTATATTTAATAACCGTGTATGAGCCGATATCATCATAGGGCATAATGATTAAGCTGTCGGCTATTAACTTGTAGTTCCTCATATCATGATCAGGTTTTTAAAGTAGTTGGCTTTGATTTTTCCAATAGGTGACACGTAAATGACATTCTGTATTATTGTCAATTGCTGAGTCATTGAAAATAGAGTTCTCCTATGAATAAAAACGAGATATGATAAAACTTTATTACAATAATGATATTTCTAGTGTGAATAAATACATTAGAAGTGTATCTTAAGATGTATCCCGAGAGACGACAACCACAACCATGGGTTTGGCTCGTTTGAAAAACTTAATTATATCTCATTAATAATGATTTCTTTAGTTTCTTCATCAATCCTAGTCTAGTTTTGTATGGGGTTTTCAAAGGAACCATGCTCAACTAAATTTGTATTTTATATGTTGCATAAAGATCGGTGGGGTTGTCATCTCTCGGGATACCTACATGTTAAGATGACACTTCCAATGTATTCATACTGTTTCTATGATTCTTGCAATAGTTTTATCATATCTCCTTCATTGGAGAACTCAATTTTCAGCTCAGCAATTGACAATAATACAGAATTTACGTGTCACCGATTGGAAAAATCAAAGCCAACTAGTTTATAAAAGTAATTTATTTAATTTCTCGGATTTTTAGGACAACAACGCCAACTTATGAGATACATCGTCAACAAGGTAATAAAAAGGGCTATTTAAATTTGTAGAATGCCAGTATAGCTCCCATAAGAAAAAAAGCTCTTGGTAGTTACACATAGACGAAACGTCAGGTTACAAAACTGTTAACACCATTGGAAAGAGTGAAAAAAGTGGCAATATAAATGTGCTATTTATTTAGAAATTCATTAAGAAATAAAGCCAGGAAAAAATAAAATGATTTTCCGAAAATTTGTTTTTTTCCTTATATCTTCGGGACTACTCGAAATTTTAAAATTTAACCATCTTCATATTCCCTATAGTTTCCGAGATCCCAATGGTGAGAATCGAATTTGACAGCCTGTATATAACTGGATTTCCTGACACAACGCGAGGGTATCATCGTCGAGGACCATAAAATTTTTTAAGAGCCGAGAAATCGATTTGCGATCCTTTCATTTTTTCATGGCTCCGCAGATAAAATTTCATTATAGGTTTGGGTGCCGACATGTCGATTTGTTACACAGCTGATTTCTGTTATCTATAACTTCAGAGCTATGTGAACGATAACAGCAATATTTACTGATCTACCGAGCGCAATACATTTTTACTAGAAATATGCAACATTTTTGAGATTAAACATTCTTAGTAACTCAGACCCACCTTAAATCCTGTGTTACCCGAGCAAAGCTCGATCACCCAGATATTAATAATTATATCAGCAAACTGATGATTTTAGAACATTATTATTCTTGAGGTTTGAAATGAGCAGAAATTGAGAATTGAAAAATATCTACTGTAATGAACCGAAACTATCACTTATAATCTCCCTAGAGCTTGAATAATTCCCGAAAATTATTACGAGGAGCAGCAATTCTTCAAAAAAATCGCAACTGAGAAAAAAATACGGAGAATGAGTGAAACTTGCGGGAGATTCGGTACGTAAATTTTATACCAAAAAAGTAAATACAACTGTTGACAATTTATAAATAAATATTTGTCAAAAATAATCTATGCTTGTTATTCTGGCATCTGCACGTGACAGCTGTCAATACAGGGAAATTATCACTTATTAATTTTTGCAACTGATTTATTTTCGAAAAAATCAGGTTGTCGTCATAGCAACCTGTCAAAACCAAACCATCTGATTGGCTTGAAACAACAGGTATAAAATTTTCAATAAAATTTCATGAGCCGAGGAAGTGAAAACTCATAGAATGTTTCCATTCGTCCATAAAATAAATACTTTAATTTTTATCTTGTATACCATTTCTGTTTTAAAATTATTACTCCAAAATAATTGATTTGAAGAGTATAGATTTTTTATACAGAAATTTCTTCTATCTATTCCATGAAATTTTGATGATGATTTTATATTATCATGTTTTTATCCACAAACAGGGTATATATAATTAATCCATTTATTAATTAGTTTCAACAAACTATTTTTAATTACCTACGGGATATTAGGATATTAATGTATCAATCAATTCAATTTAATTATGTTGAAATATTCGCAACTATTGTATAAGGGGAATATGTATATCTATGATAGTAATATATTTTATATATACCTATAATACATATCAGATCGGAGTGAAAAAAATATTGTTCATCAAAAATATAATATATTTTATTACAATTCTTGACTTATTTCGAAAAAGTAATCGAAAATATGGTAAGTACGAATAGAAGTCGTGCGAGGGTTCGGTTCATTTGTATTAAAGTAAATCCTAGAAAACTCAACGACTGTATAGGAGAAATAGAGATATAAACAAATAGATAAATTTATTTTAATAAATAGAAAAGCCAATCCCAGGATTCGGTTTTAATTCAATTATTATATACTTACTATTATTAAATTTTCTGATATTATCAATATATTATTTTTATGGTCGGGACTAGATCTCTTGACCCTATGATTCTTGGTCTGTGCCTTTGATTAGCGGACCCAAAATTAAAGATTAGCTTAATGAATAGACCCAAACGACAATTATTAAAGGACTTTACTATTTATGCCCAAACAGAAACATTTTGTTTTAGAATAAATTCTGTGTGGCTTTTTAGGTATATCCATTTCATACCATTTTAAAAAGGCTTGTTTCTGTTTCAGCCAGAAGATTCCTGCAGAGAGTTTTTGAAAAAAATAAGGTAAGCAAAAAGAACGTATACAAACATTCATGCAAGCTCAAAATAATGAACTCATACACTAACAGCCGAATTCATAGTCCGTTCTTATCTTAAGTGCTGAGGAAGCCTTCATTGAGGGTTCCTCAAATTATAAAGAAAGCCTCATTTCAGAGTAAAATCTCAACGCTTCCTTCCAAAAGGAAGAAATTTACTAGGGATTTTTGTATCGTTCTAATGGCAACATCGTAAATCACTAAATAGATTATGCCCCGCGTCCCGTTTTAATCTTTATAATCAGGGCCGATACTAGAAGTTGTGCAAGGGGTGCACAGCACGCGGGCGGCCAAAAGATTGGGGCGGCCGCAAGCTGCCATTCAAGCTAATTTTTTACGTATTACTTAAAATAAAACTAATTCTCATAAGTACCCCGAACGGAGGAGGTTTATTGTCTGTTTTTTTTCGGTTCGTTCGCGCGTTTTAAATAATAATCGTACTCTGCTTTTGAAGATTTTTGAATCATTTGACAGTGGAGGCTTGAGAAATGGTCCCATATTCAGAACAATGCAAATCCGAAGTCTCATTCCCTCCGAAAACCGCCCCCGAAAAGGGGTAGAGGGGGCAAATTTTCTCGAAAATCAAAAATCTGGAAACGTTTAAATTGAACATTTTCTCAAAAGAGTTACGGTTTTCGAGTTACAGCGATGGTAAAATGCTGACATCTAAAATATGTATGCGTATTTCCGCAGCGATGTTTTGAGATCTTAATAATAACAACCAAAAGCAAAGAATATACGTGGATAATAGAATAAGTACTATCTTCATTGGCATTAGTGAACGTTCAACGATTTTCGTGACTAATGTTATAAGTATCTACGTAAACGTGTGACATATTTTTCTTTGGACCGACGTTATTAGTTGATGCAGTGAAAAATACAAAATATTAATTCCTATTGGTGTTGGTACTTGTGAAGTTGGTGCCAAAAGTTATTTATCTAACAGCAACTGCACAACTTCAAAAGTAACAGCACGAATAGAATTAATATTATTTTGTATTTTTCACTGCACCAACTAATAACGTCGGTACAATTTTTTTTAATATTTATTATTTAAAACGTTTCATTTTTATTTTTTCACTGATGTAATCTGACTCGCCAAAAAATAAACTTTTGTGTTTCAAATTTTATTTGCAATTTTATTAGTTTTACTTTTTATTCTTAGACGGGTAGATGAGTTTATGACATCGTTAAGTATTAGTAAAAATATGAAAAATTCTCTAGGGGTGAGGGCGGCACATTAGATCTTTGCACAAGGGCGGCCTACACCCTAGGATCGGCCCTGTTTATAATGTACTTCCTCATCAAATGGGATTGTTAAGTATGAACAAGTTCAAACGCACAATCAAATCGTATGTACTACAAAATGCTTTTTATTATATTGATGAATACCGCGAAAATATCCCAAATGCGACTTTCAGCCTCTGAGAACATGCTTACAGCTTAGTTATTATAAATTGTTACTACATCCTTCTCAAATATTGTTTTTAACCAAATGACCTGCTATGAATATGCATATGCATATGATATAGTCAAATAAACTATCTATCTAACTATCATTTATGAAGTTAGTTGTTCGTTGTTGGTAATAACATTATTTTTTTTACAACTGTCAAAAAAACTTGACATTTCTGCATCTCTATTGATGCGTAAATGTTTACGCCAAAATAATTCACCAAATAAATATGAAAAATTACTTTTTGAAGGATTTATTTTTAACAGAGTCAATTATTAATTGATTATTGATCACAAAACAATTTCACTTATTGGAATAATAATTGATAGTAAAGTTTGTACAATTACTTCCAACATAATTTTCCGAAGATGTATGCAGAAATGTCAAGTTTTTTTGACAGTTGTACAAAAAATGTTGTTTGTATTTCGTGTATAAAATTCGTGTTTTCATGGCACATTCGAGAGAATTTTTCATTCTCACACTCTCATGTGCCATTAAAAAACACTCATTTTACGTGCTTAATACAAAAATAACTATTTTATAATTTGAACAGAACGGAAAAATTATATGGAAAGCTATGATAAAATTTTAGAAACTCGAGTGACAATTTTTGACACTCATGCTTGGCTGTATCCACGCAAATCACCTCTAACCACCTATGAGAATGGATTACTTGTGTCTAATTATCTGATATAAATATAATATTGAAAATCTACAAACTCAAAAACTGCTTGTTGCTTAAAACAGTAAAGTAACAGCTCTTTTATTGAATCTTTACCTACCTTTTTTAAAAAGGAACAGCGTTAAAATCGAATGGATCTTCCATGTTGCAGATGTAAGCTTTTAACAAGTCGCCACAGAATATCTCGTCCTCAAATTCATCATTTGATTCAAAAAATCATTGTCCGTTATAATCCGTAATAGAAGAAATCTGAACCTGTGCGAAATTTTTTTCCCACTAGCTTAAAATGGTCTGTTTAGGGGTTATAATCTGATCAGAGAGAATTTGTTTTTTATTATAACGTATCTCTGATTTGAGGTTAGGTTGGCTCCCTCAAGGAACCTCTTAAGATAAGGAGCCATTAAGGTTCCTTATTTGATGAAGGAATGTTTATGAAACGAGAAATAAGGAACAAGGAATCCTCATTCCTCAAGGAAATTCTATAAATACGGCTGTTACCTATCAAAAATCGTAATGGATCCCTCAACTTGAGTTCCGAACCTAACTGCACGCTTATTGTGTAAAAACAGCGAACCCAGTTGAATGTGATAGCAACTGGGTTAGCGTTTCAGTTGTTATCTGGTTGCTAGTCGCAAAAAAATCGTAGTACATCAAGCCGTTGCTTGCTGGTTGATCACAGTCGCAGTGATACCAAAATTAACGTCTGACAACGACAATTGCACAATTCTCGGCTGGCACGTTGCGGTTGCAAGTTACATGATAAGGGTGCCGAACTCGTGACTTTAGTAGATTTGAGAGAACGGAGCAAAGTTGATTAAATATTTATGATATGCCTGATGTAAGTCCGCCCTGGCAACAAAATGAACTAAACTTCTTTAGTAGACTCTTGTTTCGAGAATTATTTAATTGGAAACTCGTTACTAGTTTCCCAAAGCCGTCCATCATTTTTTTTGTAATGTTTTTTTTATTCGCAGTCTATTTTAGCCAAACTGTAACATTTTTAAAAACTGCATTATGCAACATGTAGTAATAATACTTTTAATCAAAATAAACATATAATAAGCGTTTGTATACAACATCGTTTATTTTAGCACTCGAATTGCACGTGGGGCAATATGGCTGATCTCATTCTGATCCACGTAGTAATAGTATGCTTACGAAATACATACTTACTAATAATAGCTTGTCAATCGAAAGCCCAAAGCATTGCCAATGCAAAGATTCTCGAACCGAAATATAGATAAAAAGAAAACACTTTGTGCTGGTTGCCAGACACTTCAAAAAAAGAAACCCGTCATTAAAATTGTTTTATGTTTAGAGTAGGTATTGGTCCAGTTTTGTCATATGAGTGAGTGAATAAAATGAGTTGTTTATCAGTATACTAAATGACTCATTGAGATTGAGTAAAATGGCCTGCAATTATTTAATAATGAAAATAAAATCTACGTCATTTCATGGTGCACTAAAAAGTGCAGCTGATATTCATCATATTGCGATGGTTCTCGCCATGATGTATGGTTGTAACTTGAGTTTAGAGGTCTGAATCAAATAGTTGCTAAGTGAGGTCGTAAATATCCTTGAATTTTGAGTTTATGATTGATTAGAATGATCTGTCGGAACGAAGAAATAAAAGACATTAATGATATTTACCTATACCTATCAAATGAAGGTAACAAACTGTATTTACAGACAACATAATATTCACGTAATTTAATATTCATCCTTTTCTGGAATTTGTGCTATTCGTAACTTCTCTGTTCGTGTTTTGTATAGTAAACGAGCTCCCATTTTGATGTTTTTTATTTGAAAGTGGTCTTCTGAGAGATGGCTCCATAAAAAACCTCCCCTAAAAATAGCGGAGGTGGCGATTTCTTTAGGAATATTGGAAATTTTAGTCGGCAGGATTAAATAAAATATAATTTCCGGCAATATTGATATAGAACATAAAAACTCACTGAATTGAGGAAAATCAATGAGAAATGTGATTTAGTTTTTGGTCTAGAGGTGTGAAAATTCGGTATTTGTAGTCTGAGGATTCCATACTTCGTTAACATAGCATGAATTTCATAAAATACACCAAAAGTACAGAATAAAGTTACTACCGCTACCCGAAGTATCTATGTACCTACCTAAAGAAAATAATATTCCAGCTTGTGAAGAAAAAAATCTGCAAGTAATTTCCAATTTTGTTTTATGTTCAGGTTATGAATTTAAAATATTAGACAATACATTTTTAATACCATTTCACTGAAATATTCTAATGCCCTTGTGCATTTATTTAATGTTTCCAATAATTTTTCCAGCTGAAAAAATCCAAGAAGGAATTTGACCACCTTATTAAAAGTCTTATGTATTCAAATTGAATAGTAATAATAAATAATTATTAATTTTCAACTCACTAAAGAAAAAAACACAGAGAAAATTCCCCGACAGCATATCATCATCATCAGAAAAACCATTATAAACATACATCAAGCTCGATGGTAGTTCCCTCGTCAATGTGAAAAACCCGCAATTATAATATTATTTAAAATGAAACATTCAGCAGTCTTCACATTGTGTCAAGTATCTATAATTAAATTAGGTATGTCGTTTCAAAAAAGCAAATTCCAAATCAAAGTCTGTCGTCAGGAAGCCCTTGAAATGCTTATTTGTCCCTTATTCTTTCAATGAGAAACTAATTGAGTGGAAAAATCGAATAATCATGCGTAAATAATCAGTTTCTACTGCAAAGAAGCTAATAAAATCTGCAAAAATTCTTGGAATGGCAATTTGACACTATAAAAAACATTATAGGCTTCACATACAAACTTTATACAGTAACAGTAAAATCCAATAATTTTTAGAGTTGGAACCGTATTTCGGGCGTCAAAACCAAAAAACAACATAACAGCAACTTCTCACATGTTGTGGTTTTATGACTTTCCATCTAATAACTTCGTGAATAAATTCATTAAAATAAGAAACTGTGGATCAATAAATATACATGTTCAGAGTCATTAATGAAGGCATAAAACCAACCCACATGAAATTAATTTGAAGTGTAAAGAGGTGCTTATTGGTTCGTCAATTTGAGTACATTTCATTGGTCTAGTAGTGTATTTAAAAGTTACTATACGACCTTGCATACTCTAAAATGTCATCAGATTATTTTCTGTATTTTATTATTTGGCAGAATAAATGTTTTTGTTCTATTGTGTCATCCTAGTATAATTAAGCTTTTCCATGATCGTCAATGAAAAACGCCCATAAACATAACTCAGCAAAGTAGTCTAGTCGACTTTAATAGTGAAAAGGTCAAAATGTTGGCGTGAGCTTTAAAATGGAGAATAAAAAAATGCCTTTATGGCAATATTTATGATTACGCTGAACTGTTTGGGTTTTTTAGGTCTTCGTTATAAAAATGTTAAGCGCCTATTAAAAGTCAGTTTATGTACAGAACATGATTTTATTACCAAGGAAATCTTACATCTGCGTATTTTTTGTAGGTAACGATTTCCTGAAAATTTGCTATTAGTAGAAGTGATCAAAGGTGGTTGGTTACTGGTTATGATTTGCTTTCAAACAACCTTATAGGGAATTTGTATACAAGTCCGAAAGATCAACAACACATACTCAAGACATAGAAGACAGATATATTTGTAAAATTTTGAGTGATCTTGAAGATAACGTATAAAGAGGCCTCCCATTTGAATATTTTATGACTACAAAAATCACAAATATCTCTCAATGATAGAAATGTACCTAGGAAAACTTCTTATTATTTTGTATGATTCTTCAATTTAAGTTGCTCAAAATAAGAGGCGTTACTGCCTTTTGAAAAAATATTTGGTCAAATATGGTACTAGGGACAGAAAGTTAAGTTTAAGTACAAATTTATGTGGGAGATTTTTTAACAGAGATTCGAAACATTTTATACAAATAACAGATTGCCAAAATTTAACAAGTGAAATTTTTGAAAAAAAATTAAAAATAGTTTTTATTGGACATTTAAGATTTAAACCGTACCGATGAGTACCTACTATTGCTATCCTTTTCTCGATTTTAACTATACTTGTGTATATGTGTTTGCCAGCAAAAGCAATTCCATAACAAATTACTGTTTGCCTACCACAACAAAAAATTAAACTTTAAATTAACAATAACGTCTGACGTCTGACAATAGCGACATAACCATAGACGATCTTCCAGAAAGTATACGCTCCATGCTCGTGCGTAATTCCAGTGACGGATCCCATTGTCGTTCCATGTCGACAAAATAATGATCTTGGTTGAATGAAATTGAATGAGATAATTATAATTACCAATATTGGATCACACTTGGAGCTTAACAGGCGGCGAGATGTCTGCGATCTAAGTACGAATTCGAAATTTCAAGTCTCTAGATCGTATGGGGCCTGAGAAATCGCTGCGGAGTCCATTGATACAAGAACCGAAAGTAATATAAACTATTTAAAAAATAGCTTTTGTTGATAAGTAAGGTTTTAAATAAAAAGATTAATTCGTAAACAAAAATTTTCAAACCTTTGAAACTTATAATAACACCAATATAGCATAGCTCATGTGTTTACTTGAATCAGTTAATATTATCCTTTTGCTTGATTATCATGTTTAGCCAACTAAAACTAAGATGGTATTTGCAAGTTAGTTTAGACGGTTAGAACGACATTGCGGAGACGACGGTGGTATAATATTGTATCGAGTGATCCAAGAAAAAGATAATTCGAAGTTTGCCATGTAAATACAGGAATTATGATCGGATGTCTTTATTTAAATCGTCTGAATTGCATAGTATTAAAAAGTCACTTGTCACTTTCTGAATCAAAAATATTTTATTGATCAACATTGATTGAAATACACGAACCTGAACTAGTGTACCTAATGATAATAACAAATATATAAAATGTCTATACAGTTTGTTTTACGAATGTTGGCGTCTGCCTTGAAAACACGAAAAATAGATCAATCCAACTGACGGGAGTAAATCAGTGGCGTAACGATTTCGAGCTAAGATATGGCATTTAAGGAAGTTCATATAATTAGAGAAAAAATATCGATTGATTAAATAAGCAAACATAATATGAAAGATTTATTATCAACAATAATGCAGACACAGAAAATACAAATTTATTGCTTGAGTTATGAAATATAAATTTATGCACCTGAATTATCTGAAATGTCACAATGACTTTGTGACGCCTATGAAATAAAGATTGCATTGCCTTCGGACATACGTGCAGCGCCCTATCATTGTACAAAAGGACATAAGCTTGACATACTGATGACATACTCATGATAATGAGATGCGATGAGACGTATAGCGATATTTATGTAGCTCGTGAATGATTACACACAATAGCCATGATTCGTGAAACAAACTGTAACTATGTCCTTAAGTACAACTATATTTTTGAACTTCACTTTAGATACCATATAAAATTTGGAAAAACTGAAGTAAATTGATAATTTCATGTTTGATCGCGCGTTGTATCTAGTAAACGTAATCTGATTTTGATGATTTTTGATTCATTTGAAAGAGGAGGCTTGAAATTTGGTCCCATATTCATAAAAACGCAAACCAAAATCTCCTTCCCTCCGAAAACCGCCTCCGAAGGGGTGGAGGGGGCAAATTTTCTCGAAAATCGAAAATCCAGATGGCAAAATTAAAGGTACCAAAATATCCGGAAACGTTTAAATTGAAAGTTCTTTCAAAAGAGTTACGGTTTTCGATATAGAGGCATGTTAAATTGTCAAATATGTGTATTTTTGCTATGTGGAGAGGGCAATTTCTTTCGAAAATTGAAAATCTGTGGGTACTACATGAAAGACCTAATTATTTGTAGCAACATTTATAATGAACATTTTTTCCTTAGATTTACGGTTTTTGAGTTACAGCAGTGGTAAAATGGTAACATCTAAAATATTGTTTTTTGTTTCGAGATCTCAATAATAACAACTACAGGCAAAGAATATACGTGGCTAATAGGATAAGTACTATCTTCATTGGTATAAGTGAACGTTCAACGATTTTCGTGACTAATATTACACTCAAAAGTGTTTTCATTACTAATTTTACACACAAAAATGTGGAATAAATATTTTTTACAAAAAATTGGTCTGAATTTATTAGTTATTGCACTGAAAAATACAAAATAATATTAATTCTATTGGTGCTGGTAATTTTGAAGGTGTGTCGTTGTAGTTTGTTGTGGTAGGCACCAACTCCAAAGTACCAGCGCCAATAGAATTAATATTATTTTTTTATTTTTCAGTGCAACAACTAATAAACTCGGTCCATTTTTTGTAAGAAATATTTATTGTGAAAAGTTTTTTATTCCTATAATTCTTCTATTTTATTCATATCATTGTAAAACTGAACAAGACGACCATTTTCTTCGAAAAAAATCATGATATACTTAGGTATGCTGATACATAAAACGTGGATATAAAAATTCTGCAGTAAGCAAGAATATGTTATTCCATCGTGAACTTGTTGCAAAAACTTATCAGTTTTTTTATAGATATAATAAATGTACTACTCATTACCATATTAAATATAATAATCATGCTGTTAGTTTGAAAAATTTGATAAATATTATAGGGGCAAGTCAGAAATGGCCGCTACGGGACTTGAAGAAAAAATAACCAACAACAACTAGATGCTATCCCAATTAATAATGTAATTCTCCCAAGGATACGTAAGAGCTAATTAGATTAATGAACATGTGGACGATTTTTTATTCTTTGTATTTTAATATAAGCACTGGTAATGCAAAAAATAAAAAAATATTGGAATGCCTATTTGAGACAACCTTGAATTTACGAGGGCGGATGTTTCGAATTTGGCGTGAGTATAACATAATATAATATATATTATAATAATTATTTATTACTTTTTTCATTATTATTCAGATAAGCGCGACTGCCGAGCACATTAATTTATTTAAATTTCATTGCATGGTTTATAATATGTGTTGGCATTGAATTTAGTCTGTCTGATGCATACTATATCACAAATTTGCGTTCTTTTAAACATCAATCGCTGGACACATGTTTTGCCAACAAGGATAGTACCTGCATGGTTGAGCCAGAGTAGGTAATTATGAAAAATACTCAAAGGCTTTCTACTTGAAATTACGTTCATATACTTCAGATTTCCATTTCGTCATCATAATGAAGTCGATCAAAGTTTAGGTAGTCCCACAGTATCTTGCACAAAGTGAACAACTTATAGGCAATACGTAGATTGGTATCTCTGTTGTCCTGAAACACTTTAAAGAAATTTTGAATAGAAGTTGTAGATATGGTCAAGCTTTACATTCTAAATTAAGAAAGAGTGTTTTGACCGACTTCAAAAAAAGGAGGAGGTACCTATACAATTCGGTTGTATGTTTGCTTTTTTATTGGCTATTCGCGCGTTTTGCATAGTAAACGTACTCCGATTTAGACGATTTTTATTTCATTTTAAAGAGCAGAGTTGAGAAATGGTCCCATACTTAGATAAACTCAAATTCGAAAACTCCTTCCCTCCAAAAACCGCCCCCCAAAGGGGGTTGACGGGGCAATTTCTCAATCAAAAATCTGACAAGGCAAACTTAAAGATGGGACCATATCCTGAAACGTTTAAATTGAACATTTTTTCAAAAGAGTTACGGTTTGCGAGGTTCGCAATGGTAAAATCTGAAATATGTGATATGCGTATTTCCGCTAAGTGGAAGGGAATTTTTTTTTTCGAAAATTGAAAGTATGAGACGGCCAAATTAAAGAAAAGATTAAATGTAACAATATTTAAATTGAGTTACGGTTTTCGAGTTAGAGCAGTAAATTCTGAAATATATATGTACCTTTGCGCGCGATGTTTTGAGAGCTCTGAATAATAAATAACAAGTACAAGTACAAGCTAAGCCTATATTTTCTTGGGTATTAATGAGCGTTCAACGATTTTCGTGACTGATGTTACACTCACAAATGTGAAATAAATATTACAAAAAAATTGGACCGATTTTATTAGTTTTTGCACTAAAAAGACAAAATAATATTAATTCTATTGGTGTTGGTACTTTTGGAGTTGTGCCGTTGTAGTTTGTTGTTGTTGTAGGCACCAATTTAACACTACTACTACTACTACTAGCAACAATAGAATAATATCATTTTGTACTTTTCAGTGCAACAACTAACAAAGTCGGTCCAATTTTTTGTAAAAAATATTTATATCCACTCGGATTTATATACCAGCAATGATCCCCAAATAGGTACTTAATGTCAAAAAACAATTCAATATTATTTATTAGTTTACAGGGTTGGGCAGAAATGTGTATTTCTGACTAAAAATATGTTATAGGTACATATTAGGAAAACCCCTACAAATCATTGGAAGAAACTATACTCTCTTTAGATATCTTTGATTTTCAACAGCAAAGTTAACCGTCTTCTTATCGTCTTCTAAATAATTAGATAACGAACTTGATAGATTATCAACCCTAATCAACGTGAGAATTTTCTCCTTACTCTTAAAAATATATCTCAGTCTGCTCTCATATAATCTAATTAGCTCACATATAATACCTACAAGAAGTACATACACATAGATTGATGTTGTCAATCTACTGTCACATACGTCAACAGAATTGTTATAATCAATAACAACTACAACCTGTTGATACCTATATATCTTCTACAATGAACAAAATACTATATTATACAGCCAGCCATTTAGGGACACGAATCTTGAACTTGTAAAAGCTTAATCAAGGTTCTAAAGAACCCATCAATAGCCATTTAAGTCGATGTTTAATTTAAGTCGTCGCAATGCCATGTTTGGATTAATGATACAAAAATATTTCCAGTCTCACGACTATCGCTGTTAAGTAAATTTGTCGAATATGAAAACCTCTAATAGGGATGTTGACCAATTTTTCAAACTGTTCGTATCTTCTAGATCCAACCTTCAGGGATACGAAAAAAATATATTATTAAGCAAAAAAAAATATTTATAAGAAAAAAATAATTAAAATAGAATAATTTTGAATTATCCCGCTGAAACACGCAAATCATTCACGGACTTCAAACTACGTCACGGCTCGCTAACAACAGCACATACGATCTGTCATAATTATAGGTATTATGTGTTTATATCAGAGACAAGTTTATATTTACTCTTCCTCGGTGGCCTCTGTGTTTTTGTCAGTTTGTCAGTCTTAATTTGCTGGAAAATTGAGATTATCATATTAAAAATGAATACAAAGTTTTATAAAACCTGTGCAGTTCCCATGTGTGACTCCACAGGGATT
The DNA here is from genome assembly GCA_958507055.1 of Crioceris asparagi. Classification (NCBI taxonomy): domain Eukaryota; kingdom Metazoa; phylum Arthropoda; class Insecta; order Coleoptera; family Chrysomelidae; genus Crioceris; species Crioceris asparagi. The sequence goes on from OY293830.1 coordinate 63,234,792, forward strand.
AGCATACCAGATAAACTATTTATTTACGTTCCGAAAAAAGAAAGATATAAGGAGAAAGTGGTCAACTAAAGCTAGAAGAGATCCAGCATATTTAACAACAACATCTACAATTTATTTTTGTGAAGATCACTTTGATGTAAGTTCGGATAATAATAAACAAAAAAATAGTTACATAGTTTGGATTACGTTGACAATGCATGCAGAAAAACTTACAAAGACAGTTTTACGTTCCAAAGTTCCGCAGAACAATAATCCTTGATTCTGGCAAAGAAATTTGCCACCATCAAATAATCTATTCTTGACAAATTAGAGCTGTCTGCTTTTGGTAAATCCAGTCTCCGTTATTGTAAATATACTGATTATTTATTAACAAAAACATAAGAGATATTGACAATGAATCACAGAGCATATAACCAATTGGAGATAAATGACGATGGAATGACTGTTGACGTTAGCTGGTTAGTTTGTTTAACGGTTCATGACGTAATGCGCACTTATTGGTGTTCGCAGTCACGTGATTCAATTATTTATACTTAAGTATGCCCTGAAAAACTATTTTAGGTATTCAAATATTACCAATCATTGATTAAATATAAATTCAATTAAAATTACAACTGGAGTCAACATCCCTATTGACACGGGCGACCATTAACTTGTTTCAGTTTAATGAAATAGCAATAATATAATTTATAATTATAGCTGCTAACGCGATGTAAGAGAAAATATTTCATCTATGGCTTATCTTTAATTTAATTTTTTTGCTAAAAATGTCGATATTCAGTTATCAGCAGTATACCTACTCCATCCATCCATATTAAGAACATCACCATCAGACCACAACCCCGACTCTCATCTTCTCAATGAAAATCCAATATTGCGCCACTACCCATTCACCTGTGCATAATGAGTAAAATCCTCTGTAGCCCTTTCGACAGCATCTAATCACATCAGCAACGCTCGATTCTATCGTCCAAAAATAGATTATATGATATACAACCACCTAGACACTACGTTTGATGCCGTCCGAGCTTTTTTTTTCATGAGGTAATCGTGTACAGGGGCGTGAAAAAACCTTGTTAGTCTAATGAGCTGTTACACAGCAGCAGTAGTTGTCGTGGGTGTTCAATGCGCAACCGTTCAGGCGGCACATTTCAAAAATATGTTTGTTACATAGATACTTACCACAAATAAGAATTAAACATGGAGAAATTTACAAAGGTCATTACTGTTAAAAATATGAAAGAACATTCAGTTCAAAGCAACCAACATTACAATTTGTTGTGCTACATGATGTACTACTTATAACACAAGATCGATTAAATAACATATATTTACCTATAGTTAATAATAATAATAATATTTTTTTTGTGTGGAGGAGGAAAATGCATTTACCCACGCTATACGGTTAGGAAGCTCGTACAGTAGTGCAGGACTCTTATCAGTTCGAAAAAACGAAATCTGATAGACTACCTGCTAAAAACCCCCTCTTCTCCGATGGCACTAACCTGAGACCGTTTGACACATTATCAAGGTTAGGCCGATGATCGTTAGCCCTTTAGCTGGACGTTTGAAAAATTTGGCATGTTAAGGCCGATCTAGGTCAGCCTTTTTGGCTTTGAGTAGTGTATCAGTGAAATTGACTACACTGTTCCAAGCATTTCCATCACGAAGCATGACATCCTCGAAAGTATCCGGATTGCAAGGTCCGATCATGGACACCAGTAAAGTTCGGCGGTCATGCCACCTACTGCAGGCGAAGAAGGTGTGCTCTGCGGTATCGGCGATACCCGGGCAATAAAGGCAATCCGGGTTTTCATTCCTTCCGATCTTGTGGAGGTAGTGGCGGAAATACCCATGACCAGAAAGGAGTTGGGTCAAGAAGTATCCCACCTCACCATGTTCTCTCTCAGCCCACGGTCTAATATTTGGTATTAGCCTTGAGGTCCATCGCCCTCTTGGCTCTGGATCCCAGTTAGCCTTCCAGTCATTGAAAGTGTGGTCCCGCTCTTCTGCAGCGAGAGTATCTCTCTCATTTTCGCGGTTTCTCTGGTAGATCGCCTGTCGTTCACGTGCTAGTAGGTGTATGGGGGCTATTCCTGCTATTACCAGTATAGCTGGCTCCGAAACCGTGCAGTATGCCGAGGCAATACGTAGAGCACCAGTGGTACGTCGAATCTGCTCTCTGAAGCTCATCTTACTGTCGATCATCTCTCCGAGGTATCTAGCTGAGGGTCTGGTCTCTATCTAGAGTTCCCGTACATGCATCGGAACGATCGTCTCTATGTGCTTTTTCGTGAGGACAACGATTTCGGTTTTGCCAATTGCCAGTGACAAGCTGTGACCTTGCATCCACCTGTTGACTCTGCGCATCACCTGATTCAGCTAAAGCTGAGCTTGATCCAAGTCTCTATCTACAATGAGAGCAGCGACATCATCAGCGTAACGAACAAGGTAGGTCTCGTCGGGCATGTCATATCTTAGCAGACCGTCGTAGGAAATATTCCAAAGGTCTGGCCCAAGGACAGAACCTTGAGCCGCACCAGAAGTGATAGGAATTTTCTGCTGTCCTTCCAGAGTGTCGTATACTAAGGACCGGTTCTCCAGATATGAATCGATCATGCGGATGAGATACGGAGGCACATGGAGAGTATGCTCCAGCGCCACCAACATGTCTGTCCATCTGACGGAGTTGAAAGCGTTCCGAACGTCAAGTGTTACCAGAAGAACTACTCGGCGCGACCAGTGATTGTGATTCTCTGCCCTTTGCACTGCGTCGACTACCTCCTGAATGGCGTCAATGGTCGAATGACCGGGTCTGAATCCATGTTGATGCGGTGACAGGCCACCTGCTGCGATGATAGCTTGGTTGATCCGGGACCGGAACATTTTTTCCAGAACCATGCCAGCTGTATTCAGCATGCACAGGGGGCGATAAGATGACGGAGCCTCTGGTAGCCTTTCTGCTTAGGAATCAGTTACGCTTCCTTCCACGAGGAAAAGAATATGCCGTCAACTAAGCATCTGTTGTATATATCTAAGAGAAGTGTTGGATTCACTTCGGGAACGAGCTTCAGTACCTCAGCAGGAATGCCGTCGGGGCCTGGGGCTTTCTTGTTTCGCAAGGACTGGACAGCGCAGTTCAGTTCTTCCTGTTGGAAGAGGTTGATAATACCGAATTCTCTAATAGGACGAAATGGATGTGTCGGGAACAATTCATCTACTACCTTAGCCATGACGTTTGACTCCATGAGCGCTGGCGGAGTGCGTGCGCCTAGCTTTTTGGTTACTATCTTGTAGCCCATCCGCCAGGGATCGTTGTCGACGTCTTCACAAGTTCCCTCCAGCAACGCGCTTTGCTGCGATTGATAGTTCGGCGAAGCTCCCGCTTTGCAGATTTGTGCTCGGCCGATTTCGCATTCGCTTCTGGACGGCCTTGGGAGCGTTGGGCAGCCCGTCGGAGACTGAGGCATTTCTTCCGGAGTGACGCGATTTCAGGTGTCCACCAGTAGGCTGACTTCTTATTGGGGCAAGGTTTTACCTTCGGCATGGATATGTCGTATGCATCAGAAATTTGTCTCATGGTTTTAGAGCAGATCTCTTCAGGAGTGTTTTGACTTCTGATCGCTTTACCTGTGAGAAAGTCCGAGAATATCCCATGGTTGATGCGATTAATGTTCCATAGTCGCGATGAAGTAGGGGGACGATGGGGCAGTGTGGCAAGTCTTCCTGTATTATTGACCTTAAAGCTAATAGCCATGTGATCACTTGCTGTGTAATCCTCGAGGACGCGCAAGTCGGATATTTGTCGTAGAATGTTCTCAGACCCAAGGGATATGTCCGGGATGAACTCTCCAAAACCGGGGCGATGGACAGTGGAAACGTCACCCACATTCAGAATTTGGAGGCAGGTTCTGGCTGCCATTTCGAGGAGATACTGGTCTCTTGAGTTTGTACGAGGTATTCCCCAGTCAACCGTTCTGGCATTGAAATCACCAGCGACAATAACAACGCCACTAGTGTTTCGTATCTCATCCTTTAGCGGCACAATCATCTGTCGGTACTCTGCTGTAGGTTGGTTTGGGGTCAAACAGCAAGAGAAGAAGTAAATCCCTTTACTTTTTATCCACACGAAACCATTTCCTGCTCCGTTGATAGAGATAGGGACATTTCTAGGGTTAAAAACCCATATTGAAGCAGTGCCCAGTTCATCCGAAAACCAGAAGGGTGACATCCTGTTCTTATATTGCTCACTTAGTAGCAGAATGTCAAAACCACGCTCAGCAGAAAATTTTGGAAGTAAGGGATCGACTTTTCTGCTTCGCTGCATGTTTAGTTGGATAACGTTGGTCATTAGAAGCGGGATTTAAGCTTCTCTAGAGCCTCCATACAGACCCGGCAGCGACTTGATCCCGAAATATGCTGGGACTCCTCTGGTAAGCTACTGAGGCTGGAGCAAAGAAAACTGCACGGTTCAGTCAGCCTGACAGGTATTTGCCGTGTGTCCCACGCTGCCACACTTGTAGCAAGCATTACTGCGGTCAGTCCCTTTGCATTTTCCAGCTACGTGGCCAAATCCCAGGCATTTGTAAGACCTGTGGGCCACCATCTTGAGTCGAATACGACAGCTGACCCATCCGATCTTTAGGTGACCCTTTGTCAGCAATACCTTTACGTCTGCTTCAGGTAGCGTGACAATAGCCAGCTTCTGTCCTCGAACATTTGGATTTGAGGCAAAAACCCTTGATTTGACGGTCTTGTTTAGTACTACATATATAGCAGTCTTTACCTCTTCCTCTATGGTGAGTTCGTCCAGATCTCTCTCGCCAGTTCGCGTCTTCCTGACAGATTTGACATCTGCCCCAGTGTCCATGGGTCGAACCTTAGTGCGAATATTTCTCAGCACATCAGCGTAGGAGTTTCCTTCCGAAGGCTTAATGATAATTGCCTCTGTTCTGGCCTTCTCTTTCCGTCTCCGTTTTCGAGGATCTTTGGCTGGAAGTTGGTTAGAAAGATCTTTCGGCTCCTTGTCTTGAACATTTTTCCTCATTTTTATCTGCGTCCATTCAGAACTCTGCAGAGAATTTTTAGCTTCTTTTATTCTTTTTTGTTTTTGCTTTGTATTCGCTGGGCTAGCCGCTTTCCGCTTGCTGTTTGTCTCGGAATGGGTTCGGGGCCTCTGTACGGACACTCGCTGCCGTAAGTAGATAGACCCTTCAGTTATCCTCTTTCCCGTTTCGAGTGCCTTGTTTGTGGATTCGATTAGACTCTCGAAATGCCCCTCAAGCTGTGGAAGTCCCTGTTTGATGGCGTTGGAGATGTTGGGCTGGATTTCAGAGCTGCCGTCAGGACAAGCAATGACATTCTGATGAGCTTTCATTGCTCTTCGATAGCAGTCCATTTAGCTCGACGTCTTGGGGTTTGTGGGAGTTAAGGCCGGTCAAGGTCGGCCTTTTTGTCCTTCAGCATTGCTTCGATGAAACGGGCTACCCTGTTCCAGGTATCTCCATCACGAAGCATGACGTCCATAAGAGTGTCCGGATTAAAAGTTCCAATCACAGACACCAGAGCAATTCGGCGGTCATGCCACTTAACACAGTCAAAAAAGGTGTGCTCTGCAGTATCGGCAACACCCTGGCAATAAAGGCAATCTGGACTTTCAATTTTTCCCATCTTGTGGAGGTACTGGCGAAAATACCCATGACCCGATAGTAGTTGGTTCAGGAAGTATCCTACCTCGCCGTGATTTCTCTCAGCCCAAGGTCTTATTTTTGGAATTAGCCCTCCCAGTTGGCCTGCCAATCGTTGAAAGTGCGGTCTCGCTCTTCTTTGGTAGAAGTTTCACTGTCAACTTCTCGGTTTCTTCGGTAGATCGCCTGCCGCTCACGTGCTAATAGATGAATGGAAACTATTCCAGCTATTACAAGTATAGCTGGTTCGGAAACCGTGCGGTACGCAGAGGCGACTCTTAGAGCACCCAAGCGCTGCACTCGTAGGAGTTGGTTCCGATAGCATTCTTTGTTCAGGAGGTGCGCCCAAACCTCCGATCCGTAAAGGAGAACAGAGTTTACAGAAGACATAAGAAGCCTCCTCTTACTCGAGCGTGGGCCACCAACGTTCGCCATGAGACCACTAAGCGAAACGACTCCCCTGGAAGCTTTTTCTGCGGTGCGTCGGATCTGCTCCTTGAAACTCATCTTACTATCGATCATCACCCCGAGGTATTTGGTCGAAGGTTTGGTCTCGATCTGGAGCTCCCCTACAGTCATTGGGACGATCGGCTCTATGTGTTTTTTTGTTAGGACCACGACTTCGGTTTTGCTAAGTGCCAGCGACAAGCCGTGATCTAGCGTCCACTTGTTGATTCGTCTCATGACTTGGTTCAGCTTAAACTGAGCTTGATCCAAGTCTCTAGCTGAAATGAGTGCAGCGACATCGTCAGCGTAACCAACAAGGCTGGTCTCTTCGGGCATGTCACATCTTAGCAGACCGTCGTACGATATATTCCAGAGGTCCGGCCCAAGGATAGATCCTTGAGCAGCACCAGAAGTGACAGGAATTCTCCGTTGTCCCTCAAGGGTATCGTACACTAGGCAATTGACAATAATACCGAATGTCATTTACGTGTCACCGATTGGAAAAATCAAAGCCAACTACTTTATAAGAGTAATTTATTTAATTTTTTGGATTCTTGGGATAACTAGGCCAACTTATGTGAAAGGCCAATATGTCTCCCATAAGAAAAAAAGTTCATGATAGTGACAGATAGAGGAAACGTCAGGTTACAAAACCATTGACACTATTGGAAAGAGTGAAAAAAGTGGCAATGTAAATGTGCTATTTATTTAGAAATTCATTGAAAAATAAAGTCAGGAAAAAAATAAAATGATTTCCCGAAAATTTGGCTTTTTCCACATATCTCCAGAACTACTCGAAATTTTCAATTTTTCTAAACGGCGTATTGTTGAGCACATAACTGCGCAACTTTGCCCTAATTTAACCATCTTCGTATTCCCTATAGTTTCCGAGATCCCAATGGTGAGAGTCGAATTTGAAACAGCCTGTATAGGTATACTTAATGGTTGAACTTGGGACTAAAATTTAGGGGATTTGAAAAAATATAATTTTTATATAGCTTCAAAGTCAATATTTTGTAGGTGTATACCAACTCAATAGAGGTAGATGATGAAGATGTGTTGTTGCTATTTTCTAGGGTTTCATCATACGTCCGATAAACAAATGGTACACTTATAAGAAATATCATTCACCATGTCCGTCTGTCAGTCTATTTTCTTTGACATTACTGAACGAAAAAAAATCAAAAAATTTGATACAGTAGATTTTGAAGGATAAACTGGAGTAGGAAGACTCCAAAATTGAATTTTGACATCAAGTAAACTGCGTTACATGGTGACACTGCTATTCCTTAGATGGGGAATGAAAATCAATGACAAAAAAACTAAATTTATGATTGTTAGCAAAATGGATGTTGACCCGGAAAGAATAACACTTCATGGCGAAAATATAGAAAGAATTCAACACATTAAATATCTTGGAAGCTTCATCAATCAGTCGATGAATCCAGACGAAGAAATCAAGGCCAGAATAGAAATAGCTAGAAGGGCATTTCTGAAACTCAAGCCGCTACTCTGTGTCAAGCAACTTAACATTCATCTGCGGGAAAGGTTCACCAAGTGCTATGTATGGTCACTTGGACGCTTCTCCAAAAAATTATTGAACGCATCAGTGCATTTGAGACGTGGTTGTACAGAAGGATGCTCAAAATTCCTTGGACAAGCCGAACTACCAACGAGAATTTACTCATCAGAATAGGGCACGATAGAGAGCTCTTAACTACCATCAAGCGCCGCAAACTTGAATACTTGGGACATGTGATGCGTGGACCACGTTATAGTCTGCTTCGGCTTATTCTGAATGGCCAGATCGAGGGGAAAAAATTCATAGGCCGCAAAAAGCTATCCTGGCTTCGAAATCTCCGACAATGGACAGGGTTAACTACAGAGGAACTTCTCCACGCCGTAGATAGAGAGATAGAGATAGATACAAAGAAGTAGTCAACATGGGAGCCGTCAACGCTTGAGAAAATAAGACACTGTAAGAAGAAGAGAATTCCTTATTTGATAATAACATTATATTGATCTTCCATTCATTTTCCTTCAATCATATGGATGTCATAAAAATTTAAAATCCATCAACAACATTTCACCTTTAAAAGGTCTATACTGGCTTCATGTACGAAACATTGAACCTAATATATACCCAATATTTCGAAAGGGAATATCAAAAAAATTCCATATTATGTCGCGTACTTGCGGAACATTTTCACTTTTCCGTTATAATATTATATTATGTACGATAACAAAGAGCGCATGATAGTTCAGTCAATAAGTTGGATAAGGAAAAACATTATGTTGTAAATGAGACAGCGTATCGTCCCTTATGGGAAATGTTGCCAGCTTTCCAGAGATCGAAATTTGACATCTCTCTTACGATATCGTTACTGTGTCCAGAAAATAAAATTTATCTTTAAAACATAGTGCAGAAATTATTGTTTTATTTATTGGATGGTATCTCCATTGCCTGATCATTTCTTGAGATTCTATTCCTAAAATTATCAAGTACCCATAGTAAGCTGTGCAATTTCAAACTATTCCTTTTTTGAAATAGATAGAAAAAGTTGTCATTTCGTAAAAAAATCAGGCATAATAGATTAATTCAGATGGACATAAAATACGAGTAAGAGCGTGCCGACAAGACCGATGATAGTCACATATTATAATTTATGTTCGTGTCATTGTCTATACCTACGTCTGCCTGAAATATTGCATCGTTCAATGACATTGATGGGGTTATCGTTACTTGAAATCGACTGAATCAAGTAAAGATATGATATTAAATCTTGCAGCTAAATAAAGAGGATTTTTTTCTAATTTTTCAATGCAAACATGTCTAAAGTCTGAATCTGTCTAATTAATTTAAAACCAGTCTTGTATAGTCCGTGAAAATCCGCGCTGCAATGTCAAAACATTTGAATTTCATTGACAAAAATGTTTTAATGATAAAATCAATATGGAAAAACAGGTGCGATAATATCTCTATCTGTTACTCATTCAAGTTGTGACGTCAACTTGACAACGCTGCATCAGCACCGTTGTCGGGTCACCGGTAGTGTGTGGAGTAGTAGAGTATAATTCAGTCAAAATAGACATTCAATTTCAGTATAATTCACATAAAACTGAACATTTCTTCAGACCTTAAATGGACCATTCAAGAAAAACAATTATAAAATCTCGGAATTATAAGTTGCTTGAGAAATTGGTTATAAAAATTCGTCACTCTATAGCAAAAGACATTTGGCCGATGTTGCCAAATTCTGTCATTAATATAATGTTAGTGAAATTTGAACAATAGCTTCTGGCAGATTATATCTTTGAAATCTTAAATATAGCATTATAAGCCAACTGATTACTTGTGTTAAGGTAAGGATGGACAAGCAAGGACTAGAATTAAACTAGTAGCACGACTGTGAAAACATCACTTGTAATAAGCATGCTCATTTCAAAAATCGGCTTGCTTTATGCGCATTTGGGCAGGCATCCTTATGAGTCATGAGCCTGCTGCTATCTAGATTATAATCAAGATCTAATATTGATTCAATCTCATGTTGTTAATGAATAAATCTAAGATCAGTGTACAGTTGACATACTCATCCTGCATCTCTGACAACAATCAAAAACTTGCTGCAAGGGTTTCAGTTCTATTTAGCTAGTTAGGAACTGAAAGCGTTCTTACGCCTTTTTACCAAAATGTTGCATGGAACGAGTTTTTTGAGATCTAGTATTCAGCAATTCAATCTCTATCCACCATAGCTATGCGCCGTCTAAAACAACAGATGGCCTCATTGAGGAGATGAAAAACTTCTCATGACTCATTGTTGAAGTATGTGTATCTATAAAAAAGCGTCACAAATATATTAGTTTTTATGAACAATTAAAGTTTCACAATAATAATAATCAATGTAATATAAGGGTGTCAGTTTAATCCGTACAGAATACAAAAAATAATCTTATTGCTTGCAATGTAATTGTTTAAGAGTATTGAAAAAAAAAATAAGATTTGGGTTCAAAGTTAGAAAAATAGAAACAGGTCTTTTGCACCAGCTTTGTACCCCTTCAAACTGTTGATTTTCTTCATAGATTAGATTTTTAAATTTTGTTTAGATTATTATTATTGTCGAGCTTGGACCGTTCTTATAAGATATTGAATCAAATGCAAGTGGCCATAACGACGCACCGCCTCTCGTCTTGTATTAAACTTCCTATCTGACTATCGCATTCTGAAATTGAGCTTAGTATTTTTCGAGCACTTTAAATGTCGTCAGAGGATATAGACAAAAGAAAATTATTAGCCAGTGTCTTTATTTGAGGGTCATTATCGAAATAGACAACTCAAAACCACCATACAGTACGCTTCTAACAATATTGTGGAATGAATTAGCAGTTGAATGCAACAAAATAGGTAAAATTAAAATATTTTCATTGTTCCTTCTTAGGTTGATATATAGCTAATGGTGATAAAATTGGCCAAACTGGCTTCACTTTTTATTTAAACGATGTACAAAATTTTGTTTTATTTTGAATTAAATATAAGATTAAGAATAACTCATACTCACATTTAACATGTTTATTGAATAATAATTCGAATCAATCTACCTTGAAATGCTAGGTGCGGTGCTTCAATACGGACATTCGACAGCGATGATTTGTGTGAAGTGTAGTCTTCCCTTAAGGCAATACCCTAAGAATGAATGTATCCTCCAGAGGCATTTCCCTCTCTTAACGATTTTGCATCCTCCCAACAAGCTATATCTTACTTTCTAGCTGAGCCCTTGTGGATTTAAATTAAGTCGCTATAAAGGGTGTTCAAGCAGTAGTTTGGACTAGTTTCAGATTGTTTCCAACTGTGCATTGGCTGTTTTTTTAAAGACCTTTATTGAAATGCGCATGCTTATGACGGTTTGAGTTTGGTTTGATTTACTGCACGAAGTATGCTTGAACTTGGCATGTTCATCAAGCAATGCTGGGGCTCACAGTTGCTCATTAGTGGCATGCTTTCGTGCTGGAAATGTGCATATGTAACAGGTAACTTTTTGATATTATGAGTGAAAGTACTCCAAAGCTGAATATCTATTTTGACTGGATTAAAATAGTAGGAGAGTGTACAGGAACAAGCAGCAACAGTGAAAGCGAGATAAAGCGATGTGGCATTCGGGTATCAAAGTGAGAAGGAAAAAACGAGCGTAAAACAACCGATTGCTGCGGCTGGCTTAGCGACCAGCAGCAGCATAGCAGGGATTCAGTCAGTCACTATATCGCAGCAGTACGCGGACGTATTAGATAATACACACACACACACACATACATACACAGGAATTCCTGCTAGCAGCCGTCTCGTCGACAGAGGAGTAGTAGCAGTAGTTAGTGTGAGTGGTGCGTCCCGTCGTTCGTGTATCGCAGATACGACGCCGACGGCAAGGAGCGTACGCGAGAATCAGCTGAGAGAGTGCTTAGTAGAGAGTTAGGTAGTAGTTGTTGTTCGGGCAGCGTAGTGTGGGTGCGTAACGTAACGAAACCACGTCGTCGGGTCAGTTTTGCTTCCTGCCTTCCAACTACTCTTCGTCTGTTGTGTGTGAGCGAGTAGGAGTAGTGTCAGTCAGCTTTTTATGTGCTAAGGCTATATTCCTGCTGCCCCGCACATGGAGATCATTTATTATTGTGGTACTGCTGCAGGACTTGCTTACGACATAGAAAAGGTACGACATAAAATAATTTGTTCAAGTTAGCCAGAGCTTTGGTTTTTTGCAACGTTGTACAGTTGATGAATGTTCTAAAAGAAACGGGGAATAGTATTTGTAATGGGGAAAGGAACTGAGCGTTTTTAAAATGTAAGAACGACGTGGATGGCATTTAGAAAAACCAGCAAGTTCACTTCGTCCATTATTCTTTATTTATTTCAGTTTACTAAGTGCATGTTTCTTTCTTAAGGTTTTGTAAAAGAATGAGGAAAACGAAGACCTTAGAAGATCACTCCTGTGTATGTCTGTCTGCCCGTGTTTCGCAGCTGAATGTACTGAACACTGAACGACAAAATAACTAAGAAATGGGTGATGACGAACTTAAAGCATAAATAAATAAAATCTGATTGTGGGGCTAAATTTTATAATAACAAAATTCCAAAGGTTATAGAAACAATCATTTTTAGAAGATATGAAAGAGAATTTACAAAAATCAACCATCCACCGAGCCTGAAATTTGGGAAAAAACTTAATGTAGGGGCTGTATTGGAAGTCGGCATAAAAACCCAAATGACAATCTTGTGTACGGAACCGTCTCCATGCCAAACCAACTCACATTTGTCCATTTTTGATATACTTATCCGTTTACAAAACATGCCTTCTCGGTAGGCAGCGGAACAAAAAGTCGAGACTTCACCATTTACAATATCTACAATATACCTCGTTAATGATGGGTCCATTCTCTGGATTAAAAATTTTAACCCAAACCCACGTTTCGAGGACACTGGAGTGGTAATCCATAGTTTCTATAAAGACGCCCGCGTGTACGTTCGTTTGTTTGTGGGTGTTCTCACAAAATATTTTTTAATTTTGTAGCCGTTAGATTTTTATAAATTCTAACTTTTATATCTCCTCATTTCAAGGCCCCTAAGATACCACCATGGTTGTTTTTTATGTACGAGGATTTCTTTATGTGTTGTAGTTTGTATATATGTACACTGATGAATTTGCAACTGGATAATCTCGAGAACCAAAAATAATATCAACGTCGAACTAGTTTTCATTTAAAAAAATATATGAATACGGTACCATTTTGATTCCCATATTTTATTTTGATCTTAGGTTATTTCAGGCTTCGTTGTTTTCGTTTTCTTATTGCTGAATTCAATATTTCTACCCCATAAAAATTGACATTTCATTGTTATCAGCTGACTCTGCAAAGGAAGCCTGTTTTCAGATTTCCAGATACTCTATCTTATATTTTGCATTGGCGCAACAATATGGAATAAGTAGATAATATAGAAAAAATCTTCTTCTTGTCTTATAGAATATTTATATTTTAAAACTATTAAAAAAATGAATGTACCAATGAATTTAATTGAATGAAATTGATAACAATCAGTTCAATACCATCATCCGTGTATCCCGTGTCAAAATACTTGAGATAACGTTCTTGATTGTTCCTTTTATTAAATATACATTTATCTATCGATGATATTGCACAATATTTCATTTCCAGTCAATTGTAATGTGATAAGTGATACTTCATAAATAATATTACGAAAATATAGATTTCATACAGAGTTTTTCGTAGCATTTGAAGTAATATTCAAAAAAAAAATATAGAACCATCTCTTCGCCATCCTCATTGAAATGAACCGTTTACTATGTGAAACGATGTTACATAGATAAAGAAATCAAATCTATAGTCGAATTGTATACCTTCTTTGAGAAGTCGGTCAAAAAATATAGACTTACATGTCAAATTGTAGGTACGACGGTGATTCGGTAATTTCATACTATTTTTCATACTAATGAGCGCTTTTTCTCTTTAGGCATTCATCAGAGTCAGAGAGAAAAAACGAAGTAGTCATTAGTCCCAAATCATCAATGTTTTATTTGGGAAGTCCTATAGTCTAGGTATATTTTGTATGTCAAATCCATACAATAGGCAGGTATAAAGAAATAATATAAATATTTTTTACAAAAGTAGGACCGACTTTATTTGTGCTATTTTCGAAAAATTTCGACCTTACCACCCCATGTGAAGGGGATGTTGTTTTTTTTATTGTGGTTTTTAATCATTTGGCTACACTTCTCTTTCCAATGAATAAAGAATAATTAAAATCGCAAACATTCAGATGAATTATAAATTGTATACCTCCTTCGTTTATGCGAAGTATTTTAAAATATTTTCTTCTCAATATTTTCCTTATATATCCTGTTAGTTATATTTGCCCGACCGACTTCATAAAAAGTAGGAGGTATACAAATCAATTGTAAATTTGATCGAACTAAGAGTTGTTTATGAATAAGGCTGATATTATTTCCATCAATTTTAGTACTTAAAATTCTCTCAAACATGGTTAAAGCTTTTGAGCTTCTGCCGTAGCATTAACAAAACCATTTTTGTTAAATCTGTAAATTTATTGGAAGATTTAAGTATACCTACCTAATTTTGTAGCCTAAGGCCTCATTAAGGGTGTTAAATTAGGAATACTCAAAAATGAAAGGAAATAGTTGTGGGTGGTCATTATCTTATTAATATTCCTTCTCCCTAAAAATACCTTCAAAGGGAGTGGAGGGGACATTTTTTTCATTTTTTTTTGTTCAAAGCATTAGGAAAGTGCAATATTAGGTTTCCGTGAAAGATGACAAAAGGAACCTTTAGAGACTCGCTTTTTTACGCCAGATCTTCCCCGCCCTAATCTCTGAAGATATCGGATTAGGAGCTCTGAAAAAAATGGAGTGGTACAGTTTAATGTGAAGGTTCCAGGAAAAATTAAATGATGTCTCTAATAAATGTAGTTGAAAATAATTCAAATTCACAAAATCCATTTATAGCATCTGTGTACGGAATGTACGGAACCCTCGCGATATGAATTCTACTCGTACTTAACACATTTTTATTGTTACTGAAATCACAAAACATAAGTGATACTTTAAAAAATGAACCTCTCTATAATGTGAAATAAATATTTTTCTAAATAGAACAAACCTTATTATTGGTGAACTAAAAGTTATAAAATAATGTTAATTCTATTGGTGCCGGTACTGTTGAAGTGGGTGTCAAAAGTCTTGTTTGCCTATAACTGCACCACTTCAAAATTACCACCACCAATAGAATTAAAAATAGTTTATATTTTTCAGTACACCAAGTGATAAAGTTGGTCCTATATTTTATATTTATTTATAATACAAAGGACCGACTTCATTAGATGATGCACTGATTACTACAAAATAGTATTTATAATATTGATACTAATATTATAAACATAAGAATATCGCGTCAATCAAACAAAATACTTACATGATTATAGACAACACAACATAACGCAGAAATAATAAAGATTTTGAAGTTGTGCCATATCAGTTATACCTACCTGTATACTTCATATCTTGCAGAATTCCAAAATCATTATGTATTGTTTTGAATTCATTTTATTTGATTCATTTGATAATCGCTTTGTTACTAAAAATAGTACTATGTAATAGGTACATACTATTTTGTTCATTACAGTGCCCGAATTTTATTTTCCAATTTAACATGTTTCTCGGTGCCTATATTTGAATTACGCAAATTCTACAACATTAATATATATGTAGGTACAAACAAAGCATTCATCCTCTCTCAATATAATCTAACATAATAAGTGTAGTTTTATGCTGAATTATGTTTGCGCTTATCAGCAAAATAGATAACACTTTATCTATATGGGCTACAACATATGCGACAAAATGGTTGTGAAAATTATCAAGAAGCTATATTTAGATCTAATGGAATTTTATTGTATATAAAAATATATATACATATATGATGTCTTTTATCGAATATTATGAAGCTGTTGACCATATGCATGTGTGCGGCTGTATATTTTTCGAGTTATCTATCTACATAATGTATGACATGTTGTAACAACTGATGATGGTAACAAATAATCTAACAGATGAGTGCAAAAAGTGCTAGTTTTCACAGCGACCATAAGGAAAATCATCGGGTGCCTGGGCAAAATTTGTTCACATTTTTCTTTAGGACTTTTTTACGGAACCTTTTTTTAATCAGCAACTACACCAATAACATCCTGAAAATAGACTTAAAAACTTTTTACCGAATAGAAAATAAATATATGTAATACGTGGCATCCATGGGTTTTCTGATGTAAAAATGTTTAAACATTATTTTAGTCATACCTTGATAAAATTAATCGATTGGTACAGTAGTAGACTAAAAAAAATCAAAAAGTAAGGTGTCAAGGCATTGGAACAAGATTTAACGAGACACCCAAATAGAAAATATTTTTTTTCTATACAGTAGGTACCTAAATACCTACTAAATTTTTAATAATCCCTAAATTCAGGATGTTACTATTCGTGTAGTAGAACAAAAAATGTTCTCTGAGAAAAAATATGGGCAAATTCTCCTCAGGAACCCCTTGTTTTTTCTTATGGTAGCAGCAAAAAAACAACATTGCCAAAGCATTTCATCCTGTTACTACTCGATCTGCTTTTTTTGCAGTCAGCTCTTGCGCTATAATGATTCAAAGAAATAGTTCTCTTTGTCAACTCAACTTGTAGAAGAAGGAAGTGTCGTACGACTCTTATCTTTATTTGGCTCCATATCGAACATGTTATTAAAATAATGTGTTGTTTATTCTGCGATTTTTTTTCTGTCGATATGTAATGACAATTTAAAAATACTTCGTCTTTACGACATTCAATGTACTATAGACCCTTAACATCTTTCCATATCTACTGTTCTGAACCTCCTTTCCATACAAATTTGCTTTACCCATGCTTTTCCATTATTCTTGCCCTGGAACACGCGTTGTAATCTATCTTGTGTTTAATCGTCAAATATATTTCCTTCTTATTATTTGTAATGTTGATGACAATACCCATCTATAGCCTGATAGCCAATAGGTCAGTATTCCAATCATAACCATTACCAGCAGAATGAGAAAATTTGGTAAAAGCCTTTACCTATGACAAACCACCCCGCTTCGAGATGGAAACAACCTCGTCGCTTAATATTTTGGACACCCTGTATATATGATTAACGAAAACCCTTACATTGCGTCGCCGGTAGTCCTTCAATATGTTTACCAAAATTCGTTGCCCTAGGTCAAGCCGTTATTGAGCTACAACGCCAACAGATTACAGACAGACAGACCGACGGACTTGAGATACCATGATTTTCGTGATCTAGGAACCCCAAAATGTAAATATCAGCAAAAATTTTGAGGTTGATTTTTTACGTGAATACAATACTTCCCTTATTGAGGGAAGTAAAAAATGCAGTTTGAACTTTATCATTAAAAATAAGTTTAGAAGGATGTCAATATTTTTGTTTTTTGATTAACTTTCGAACAGCCATTTCAAAACTACAAAGTCAATTATACTGATTACCAAAATTGTTCTTACTCATTCAACGATTCTTGTGCCAAGTTTCGTTACGATACTGTATAAAAAAACTGCTCTAAAGATTTTGGTCAAAAACAAAGCTTATTGCTATATTGGTAAATCATATCCATTGCTATAACTTCCTGCTAGAAACTTGAAAATAAGTCTGGGAAAAAAGGGAACTTTCTATGATTTATCTCGAAGCTCTTTAAATAAAACAAAATAGCCAAAAAACTTTCAGAAAATTTGTTATTTTCAAAATTTCATTATACTCACTTTTCCTTAACTTATGACACACTTGGATTTCTCATAACAATAATTATAATAATTTTAATATTCTCTGTAGCCTGGCCTATTTCTCATCGGCAGTTTTTGCTGCCATTTTTATTAAGCTCATCATCATTTATCGATAATAATTCAAATCAAAAACCGGTAGCTTAATAATATCACTATATACCTATTTTTATATAAGATGAGACCATAGAGTGTGTACTCCATGGAATGTGGCCCATCTGGTGACGCTGGTTGTTCTTGTTGTCTTTCTCCGTCTCACTCACTCCAATGTCCCCACAGAACCGGATCTGAAAAGTATCGAAAATCCTGTTGCCAGGCGGTCGGTCCTTGCCTATCCGCTCACGTTCTACTACTACTCTCTATATACGAATTATGATTATACCGATCGGATCAGCCGAATAAGATCAGAGCAATTAGTCTGTTTATACTCTAAAGTAGCTCAGGTTTTCTTTCTTGAAGGTTCGCATTTCTCATAGGATACCTTCCTCATGCTTTCCTGCCCTCCACTTATCTGTTTATTGTTAGTCTTTCGAAGTCATTTCTTATCAATATATAACCGAAACGTTCGCCATTTTTCGCAACCACTCTATATTCTTTTAATCCAAAAAAGACTAGTTAGTTATTTTTTTAAAAGTCTCAGCATTCTAAGCTATCTTTGTTTTTTATCTGATTGTTTCAGTTTCGAGCATTCTACATCGTAGAGAAAAGTGATGATCAGGCTTCTAACCAATCTAATTTTGAGTTTTGCAGAGATCTGATATATCTCTTCCAGATTTTAGTTAGTCTGGTCATGGCCTCCTTTACCATTGTATTTTCACTTCTTCATTTTATCTCAGTGACAGAACTTAATCGACATACCTAAACTATGCTTCTTACATTAGGTTAGATATGATTTTACTCTTGTTCATACTAAGGTCATCAAAACTATTTCAAAGGTTCTGAGCTCTTCTTCCTAACCAGCAATCAGAGTGATATCGTCAATGTATCGGAGGTTGCTGATTTTGTTGCCCCCTATTGTTATTCCCTCATTCTGGTCTTCCCCAGAGCCCTCCTCTTAATCCATTCACTACAGATAACGTAAGGCTCAGAATGTAAGTCGATCTGAAAATAATTCAATTTCATGTCTTTGTGCAGGCTCTGATCCTATTGGGGTGATACATATGGTATATAAGAGACGCTCCCCCCGACCCCCGCTCGAGCGCATATGTGTTTCTCGATTCATTCGTTCGACATGTTTATAAACACGATCTGATGGCAGATATATATTTACCTCCGCTTTCCGTAAATATACAGGGTGTACCTAATTATCATGTACATATGTAAGAGGGAAATTATCTAGCTCATTTTATGACTTAAGGTTATATAAATCTACAAAGTGTTGAAATTCTATTTTTTTTAGTTATAGCTCCTGCTAAACATGTGAAGACATATGTTATCATTTCAAATAAGAGTTGTCAAAACTAATAACAACACGAACCTATGTTTATATAAACTTTTAGTCATAAAATAAGCCAAAAAATTACCCCCTTACATATGTAGGTACATGATAATTAAGAACACTCTGTTTACCGAACACGTTGTCTAGATTGAAGAGCGATTACTTTATGTACAGATAAGTATCTATATTTAAGCAGTTGTATGCTGTTTTTCCTTCTTCCATCTGATAGGAATCAATTTGTTGGAAAAGAAATAATACAATATTTGTTGATAAATCTAAATGTTATAGTCTGTCAATATGGTGGGTCACTTGCCATTTTCTTTCCACTGACATAGGACAGCCTGCTACAATGACCACAGAGGAATACGAACCACTTGGTCGTTTTTTTGCATGTAGATCTGGTGTTGACGTTTGTGATAGGGATTATAAAAGGATTCAAACCCTCAAATCCTGAGTACAGAACCCTCTCCACACGAGACCGACTCACACTTGTCCCATTATTTATTTTGTCCTCTATTATTCTAGATTATGTTATCAAAAACACATCTCTGCCGCTACATTACAATTTTCTACTTCATCTCTTTAAACGTAGCAATTATTTATCCGAGATGTTGAAATGATACCTACCTCGTTCTAATTTGCGAATGATATGTTAATAATTACTAGATGCACAATATGGCCTTGTTTGCTTGCTTGTGAAAACAAGTACCTATAAGTTATAAGAATAGAGAATTGCACCAGCGATACTGATCTAATCGATTCTGAAGTAATTTATAGTTTTTTTTTATGTTTTCGATAAACGTATGTAAGCTGTAGTTATAAAATGCTTCAACTTTTCTACAATATCTGTTATTATCCCATTTCCGGAAGAACGTGTTTTCAGCCCAAGGCCATTCGAAGAAACAAATTATCTCAATCAGTAGAATAGTAATTTACACCGTATCTATCGCCGTATCACTTCTAAGAACAAATTCAATTACATATAAATATACAGTGTGTCCAAAGTTTGAGCTGAATTTACTGGGGTTTCAAAATTTGAGAGTAATTTTATTAATATCCATTATAATAATAAATTGGTAAGATAGGAAAAACGAAAATATAACCAAAGATTATTTTTTTAATGAAAAAAAATCTATTGTTTTCAGCATATTTATGCCTTCATGCGAAACACCAAACATGCCGATTGATTATGCAACACGATTTCATTTAAATACCTTTCTCGACTGCATCTTTTCAACCCAATTTTCAAGGCTAGTCAGAGTGAAAAACAATTTCACCACATCACAACTATTATACTCTGTAGGTATCTCGAATAGATATTTTCCAAGATATCAGTACATATCCAGATTTGGAACGCACTGTATACACGACTACTATTCGTCCTGAATTGCCTGCACGAGCAGCGCCACCTACAGACAAAACTGAAACCAAAATGGAAACATCGCCCACTCCACCTACTTCTACTATAATAGCGAGGCGATTGAAATTGCTCAGAGTAATTATTTTTCGATTATGCAATCAGCAGCATTAGCATAATCCTGTACCTACCACCTGTTCACGAAGGTGTAGTAGTAGTAAGAGAGAGGGTTTAATATCACTAGTGTGAAAAGCGGGAAGGCTATAGGTATATTAAATATATATACATATACATACCTAGTCATGATGGATAATGATTATACGTACCAATTTAGTCACATGCTTATATCATGATGGCAAGCAAACTCTGATGGATGGGTTATGGGTTATGTACAGGGTGTTTCACATGAGAAAATTTCTCACATTTCAGTTCTGAAAATTAGCATTTTTTAGGAATGTTTTATTGTAAAAGTAATCTGGTCGAACGGTACAATTTTTGACCAACTTCTAAAAGAATTCAATTGTTTGTCTATTTTTTATAGAGTTGCCATAATGAAAGCATCAGTGACAACTTTGGATTCTGGTATGTTTGTAGGTAGTGTTTGATACTTAATTACTCGTTTAAACAATATAAGCCGAATTCAAACAAACAAACTTAAGTTGTGCGTGACAGTTTTAGTATCAAACTAAGCTAGTGCCGAACTAGTTTTGTTTATAAGTACAGCTATCTAAGTTTTTAATACAAGTTTGTCAGTGGTCTAGCAAAAACACAATAACAAGAATTTCTTGTCTATTTTTATTATGAACACATTTGAAATATTTTTTTAATTTTTTGACGGAAATTGATCAAAACGCTGATTAATAATGAAAATGGACATCATTTTTATTTACATATCTACGTGAGTTTATTTGGAAATATGTTTCATGTTTTCTCAGTTAATGGACCAATTTTTTTCAAATATTTTCTTAATTGTTTCTAAGCTTCAAAACCATAATAAAGAATATCCAAATCTTATTGGTATAAGATCCCCTACATTGTCTGTCTCTACAATGTATGTGAAAATAATGGTCTTCTTATATGGAACTGAATAATGATTACACAATACAGTTATTTTTTCATTTTATTGAACTTCCGAATATATAGAAATATTTCGCAAATTTCTTTTAAGATAGCTCAGCATTGGCTGAAAATAGAATTGTATAAATAAGAATGTTTAGATTGCATTGCATTAAAATCATATCATTATTTATCAATTGAATCTTCTGCGCTTTGTATGCTGTTTTTGAAAACAATTATAGATTCTTGCACCAGGGTATCTTTGTAATTCCGGTATGATTTTCATTACAGCCTATACTAAATAGACCATTTTTAGGTCTCTTGAATACAAAATTTAGTCTGATAACCTGATTTCAAGGTACATTCTATAAAGAAGCTTCGAGAACAACCTCACAAAGTTTCAACCCAATGGTAAATTGTTGGGTTTACTGCAGACTGTTGAGTTACCTTAATTCAGTTATTTCCAAATGTGTTCTGTAAGTAACTGTAATCTTATACATATTACCTACACATATTTTAAAATTCTATTCATTGCTTTAATAACTGCCGAAACAAATTCCATATCTAAAAATTCTATTCATTGCTTTAATAACTGCCGAAACAAATTCCATATCTAAACCGCAAACACAAAATAGTAGAGATAAGTTTTTTTTATTTTTCTAATAACTGAAATTGTATATAGGAGGTTACCAAACTCATTTCAACTCCGATGTACCTACAGGCTAATGGGAACATAATGTTGTATCCTGTTAACAAAGACTTTATGCTATGTGGGAAAATAATGACTCATTTCCATACAGTCGTGTTTGCCAGAATTCCAAAACCCGAAAATATACACGTACAACCCTATAATAAAAAAATACTTATTTTGCATAAATACTCTTGATGATGGCTTTCATACTGGTCGTCTATACAGCGTGGGAGCTTCTGCTGCTTTTTCACCTTCTTTGGAGTTTCTGAGCGCCCTTGGGGTATATTATTTGGGTATATTCTAAGAATTCTGTACATACGACCAATACAAAAACTGTTGACTAGAAAAAGCTTTAAATATGTATTTTATAACTTGTAAAAAAATGCACCACTGTATAGAAATATACTGTACAGATTTAAATATTGTCGGAAAAAATATTTTTTTTGTCCTGCCAGATAGAATTTACAATGTTCGAAAAATTTGCCTCATCCAGCCTCTTTGAAGGTATTTTTTGGGCAGAAGGAATGAATTTTGAAAAATATAATATGAGAACATCCGTCAGCACCCCTCTGTCTATGTCGTCCGAAAAAGCCTTATACCTATTATGAATTATGTTTTCGTTTTGGCATCCTTTGAATATTTATTTTTGAACTGTTGGCCAGACTGGCTTGCATCATTACAAAGTGCAAGGTCGTATGCAAACCACTTCATTATACATATAGAGACCAATTTTTGTGGAATGTTCATTATTTATCCTAATTGTATTATGTAATGTATAATGGTATTGTTAGGTATGCTTCTCAAGCGTTAAATTATTTCATTGCTCATTTATTAAGCAGAAGGTGAAACTGTAATCAGTATTATTCTAAAGGAAAAAGGATGGTTATTCAAAAGAAATACCTACCTTGTAAATTATAGACGTATGGGTAAATTAATTTCTTATTTACAATCTAAATAAATAAATTGGTTCTGTACTCCCAGTTAATTATCGATTTGGTCGTAATATCGGGATTCAAAATTTTTGAGGGGAATACCAAAGTTATTCCACATACGTTCATCCCCAATCTGTGAAGAGTAGAGATGGTGTCAATATACGAGGAAGATATGTATCGTGTTATTATATCCGAGTTAGATAATTATGAACTAAAAACATATCTCACAGGCATAACAAATGACGAGACGTCGAATAAACCCCTACATAATGCCGGATCAAAGAGTTTCCACTATCTGTGTGTTTGTGCGTGAAATTTTTCCGAATCTGCTAAAAGAAAAAGTTTAAATTTGATACTAATACATAGTTAATTGACTCAAAAACTGAGTTAGTTGATCCAATCATGGAAAAAGTGCGTGAATAATCGAGTTCTAATTCTGGGGGTTACTTTGTGCTAATTTGAAAAAACTTAGATGCATCATGTGACACAAGCATGGCACATAAGAAACAGTGCCCCTTATATTGAATATAAGTTTTTCAAAACTTTCCAATAAATGGTCTAGACAAGTCCGAAAACTGACCGATTGCTTTATCTGATCCTGAGATTTTTACCAAAATCTTAGTTTTTTGTAAAAATCATAAAAAATTGAGTTGGTGCCAACTGTTTTCTATCCAGTGATACTTTTTCGTGCACAACTTCAAATTTATTATAATCTTTACAATATATGCTGCCTGTAATTATATATTCCTTATTTATCTTTAAATCTACAGATGTATGTAATGAATGTCGTTATAGACTCATTATTGCTATCAAATAAGGACCTTTCTTTTTTCAGTGAGTAAGAACATTCATATTCAAAAAAATGTGAACACGTTTGTCTGTTTGAAGTACCGATTTATTTATCCTAATTGATCTATTCACCGAAAAAAATAATTCCCACTTATGCAGAGTTATTTTCTCGTTTTGAACCACGTGCAATACAGATAATAATATACTATAAGCTGTATTATATATTGAATTCATTCTATTTACTCAATTTTATATAATTATGCTTTATTATTAGTAGTCCATATTGGTATGTCATGTATGTATTGTGTCCCTATGCGAGCAAAATCTGACTGCAAGTTTACTGTATTAGACCAAGAGCCATCAACAAAATATATATTGCAAAGTCAGTTCTGGCATTCATGGAAAAAATACCGTCGCAGCACCTACCTTCCATCATAGTTGAGAAAAATATCTGTATGTTTCCTGTATTTCTTGTCTGATCAAAATAATAAGTCATTAAAATAGCTGCTATATCTACCGAAGATGATGATGTATCAGCAACAATTAAAAAATGTTATACCTACCATTTTGATATTCGCACCTTCGTTTTTTTTTATTTTTGTAGTAACCCTTGTACATTTTTCTAAT
Organism: Crioceris asparagi; assembly: GCA_958507055.1. NCBI lineage: Eukaryota > Metazoa > Arthropoda > Insecta > Coleoptera > Chrysomelidae > Crioceris > Crioceris asparagi. The sequence goes on from OY293830.1 coordinate 63,259,188, forward strand.
TATTGTTCATCAAACTCTATTGAATGCCGTTAACTAATTATCCTTGAGATAGTCAAGTTTTTCTATTCAAATGATAAGCTACATATTTTCTTCTAGGGTTCTCATTCAGTAATGTGAAAATATAGTACGGGGGGTAAAACTTCGATGCTTCTAAAGGGTGAGTTAGTAACTACTTTTTTAGATAAACTCATAGGTGAAAACAAAAATTAGCTATCGTGTTATTCAATTTTTTGTGTATTTGATACATGCCTATATCTTACTCATTTGTGAAGTTTTCCAAATTTTATTTTGACATTCTTGAGACCTTTTTAGAGTAGAATCCAGTGGCTAAGCTATATTTTAAATTTTCTTCCTAAATTTAAAGTTATGACATAAACTTACTTAAAATCATAGAAATTTGCTCACCAAGTTCAAAACAACGAAAAATATGATAAAATAGTTTTTATGCGCACCCTTGTACCTACTTTTAAATTCAACAAAAACTGTGTTAACTACATATTTTATATAGATGAATGTAGAACAAAGGGAGGAGGAGGACTACAGAATATATACCTAATTCACTCACTTCATTCAATAGTCTGGCAAGCTATTAAAAAATGTATCTATCCTACTTTCTGGTTGAAATAATAAAATTACAAGGCTGCAAATATTAAACAGAATCAGTCGGTATACATAATCATATAAAAACTGAATCTATTATTATTATGTAGTTATGAATAAAATAAACAATAAAGTCTAGTTATTTTTGACCGACGAACCCTCCCATATTCATAAAAACGGGAATCCGACATCTCTTTCCCACTGAAAACCACCCCCGAAGGGGGTGGAGGGGGCAGATGTTCTCGAAAATCGAAAATCTGAGGTGGTATAATTAAGGATAGACAATATCCGGAAACGTTTAAATTGAACATTTTTTCAAAAGAGTTACGGTTTTCGAGATAGACGCATGTTAAATTCTCGAATGTGCAATGTGGAGAGTGCGATTTCTGTCGAAAATTGAAAATCTGTGGGCAGTACATGAAGGACATAATTATTTGTAGCGACATTTATAATGGACATTTTTCCCTTAGAGTTACGGTTTTCGAGTAAAATCGGTGTTAAAATGGTAACAACTAAAATATTCAAGCGTATTTCCGCAGCGATGTTCCGAGATCTCAATAATAACAACTACAAGCAAGGAATATACGTGGGTAATAGGATAAGTACTATCTTCATTGGTATGGTATAGTGAACGATTTTCCTGACTAATGTTAAACTCAAAAGTGTGAAATAAATATTTTTTACAAAAAATTGGACCGACGTTATTAGTTGGGGCACTGAAAAGTATAAAATAATATTAATTCTATTGGTGGTGGTACTTGTGAAGTTGGTGCCAAAAGTTTTCAATCTACCTGCAACTGCACAATTATTATTATTTTATACTTTTCAGTGCACCAACTAATAAAGTCGGTCCAATTTTTTGTAAAAAATATTTATTTAGTATTATATAAACATGAATATACTATATATAATCCGAACCTCTCAAAAAGCAGAACCGTTTTTTTATAATTGAACCAAAGTGTTTGATCATATTGTTTGATGAACTGATAAACTTCATCGATAATGTATTCCTTCATTTTGAATGGTACTTGCAGCCATATTTTTGAAATATGCCCAAAACTTGTTATATTAAGCGGAGGTGCTTGCGCATAGAGGGTCTTGAACAATCTTGATATACATCCTATATTTTATTTGTTCTGTTAAATTTTCAAAACATATGAAATAAACAAAATAGTACTGAGAAGGAAGAAATCACCAAGGCATTTTTTATTGAGAAAAATATCGAAAGTAATCTTAAGAGTATGTATACCTAACCAATTTCTTTTTTCTTTCTTATTTTAAAGAATATTACCCTGCTGCAGACGGCTGCTAAAATTAAAAGCAACTTTTATTGTTCAGCAGGTTTTCGCGATGTAGAATCTATTTTGTCACGACTTTCAATAATGCCAACTGGAAATACATTGCTGGCTCTTTATCTATAAACAGAACATACCGAAAGCGTAAGCATATTATAATAGTAGCACATAAATTCACTACTACATTATTTTACTACTACACGAGACTACCGACTCGACGACCACTTTCAATCGTTCAACCGAATGCAGCTCTCGTCTAGCTACCGTATACCACCAGTCAACCAACTATATCCTCGACATGACCTACACAGCATATTATTGAAGATACATGATAGCTTGTCTTCCACTGGTCCAATCTATTTCATTTGGAACAGAACACAGAACAGGCAATTCGTAGTATATTATAATATATAGATACTGTGAATATGCAAATTCGTTCAATTTTTTTATCTGACATGTTGACTAATATGGATCATATGTTCGTATATAACATGAAGTCTGTTGGTTTGGTGGACGTGTCATTCACTCAGAACATCAGCTTGTTGTGCCAGGGTCACCTTCCTTCTCAGCATAATACCTACATACAGTGCGTCCCAGAATTAATATTCATTTAAAATTCAGCTGTGTGTTTCTTATGAAAACACTCGGATCCGTCGATTTTTATTTATTGATGGCAAATTCAAGTATATAGGGGGCAAAGATAAGTTACGAGCATCAACTTATTTTGTTTTCAAATGAAAATACCTAGCTTCTATGTCTTTTAATTTTTGCATTGAATTCTAAATATGTTCCATTATCCATGTCTTATATCTAAACTCAACCGTTACCGAAAAAAATAAGATTGAACATAACATAGATACGACCGGTTTATTTAAAAAAAAACTACAGCTGCCTTATTTCATGATCGGATGCACCATTGAATGAACACTTATGAAAGTTGTCCAGGTAATTTGATCGCAAACATATATATTTCTTCCTTTTATCATACGTTTAGTATGTCAATGTATCGAAAAGAGGCTATTATTTTAGAAATCGGTGAAAATTATTAACTGAAAGTGTAGTAGTTCAGAGATATAACACGAATTCACGAAAAAATACTGAGAACCCGGTGAATGAACATCACCCACCATTAAATGAACGCGTTTAACCCAGTAAATGAACATTCATTTTTCCATAATATTTATTAGGTAGGTAGGTATGTAGGTACACATATTCATACGAAATTAATCTTAAACTATTTTATTAGGTAATAAATTATGGAAAAAACAACAAAATTAAAATTTGAAACTGTTCAAAAATAATTTTTTAAAACAAACAACTCTGTTCAACTACCAGAACTTTGGCAGATATTGCATACGTATGGGCAGTCTTCGTCCTCTTCGATCCCTGCACATGAATTGTTGGCCCAGTTATCGCATTTTTTTCTTTGATAATAACGACTTGCAAGAGAATGATTTTTCCCAAATTTATTTCTGGTTGTTCCAAATGAGGAGTTTCATTGTCTTCTTGTTCGTGATTTCAATAGTTTCTAAGACAGCTATATAATCCAAGTCGAAGACATTCTGTAAATTTTCATCAAATTCTGTCAAATTCATCAAATTCGAAATAATACTTATAAATGAAGAAAAAAGTTTTTAGTTGAAAAAGTTAAGTTGATAGTCTACCGTTAGGTACAGCCTTTTTGTTGCATTTGGCCAGAATTTTTCGATAACTGTTGAGTTTACGTATAAGATCATGCAACATACTTAGAGAATTCGAAGCAAAATGAAAGAAAGGGTAGGTATTTTCATCCGAAAAATATGAAGTTGATGATGTAACTTGTTTTTGGGTATAACTACTTATATGAACTTACAGTAAATATACCGCATTAGATAATAAAAATCGGTCAAGTGTGAGTCGAATTCGCACACGCAGGGTTCCGTATCATTGTCACTGACGGACGGGAAATACACATTCTCAAAAAAATTCAACTCTCTACTTATTAGGGTTCATGAGATATAGCCCGCTGACAGACAGACGGACGAACTGATCGCGGTATCTCAGTAATAGGGTTCCGTTTTTACCAATTTGGTACGGAACCCTAAAAATCGAAGGGCCCGAGCATTTTTACAATAAATACAAAGCTGAGTTTTAATTGAATTTAGACAGTACTTCTGGACCGCACTGTATATGTGTACGCTCTCTTTTTATACATGTTATGTATGTACGACGAGCTAAATATAGAACATACATAGTTGTACATATTTCGTAAAGAGAAATATTCCACTTTATGTGCAACTATGGAATTCATTATAGCTACTTAAGTCAATGCAAGTTTTTTGCTGGTTGCTTTTTAGGTATTATTTACTTTGGAAATTAGATATTAAATTGAATTTAAACAATCTGTAATAATAAGAAGAAAGTATACCTACCGATTCTAATAAAAGAAAGTTCATTAGCAAAATTTCTTCAATAGAATGCCTTGTCAACATTGTTCTAGGGTGGCAGTCCGGAAATAATCTGTTAGATATTGAACATTAAGAAAGGGAGAATGTCAACAAGGAATTGCATGAAAATATTGAATGAAATCTAATGATCAGTGGCGTATCGCTGTCGTCTGTTATTGTCTATTAAACATTCAATGTAGCAGATCTTTTTAAATTAAACATGCTAGTTTAACGAAGCTACTTACAATATACCTAATTAAACATAAAAATCTATAGGCTGTAATACAAAAGTAAAGAGCTGAAAAACCATTGAACTGAGCCTTTGATCTATATATTTTTGTAAAAACGAATAGATATTCTATGGAATGTGTTACCATGCAAAACACAGCAATGAATGAATGAATTATTTTAGATGAGGTTTCAGACTTTCCAATTCCTTTATAAAAGTAAGATAAAGTGTAGCGTTCGTCTTTTTAATAAAACCCAAATAATTAGTTATTGTTGGAAAACTATTGAGTCCATTGTTTTGACTGACATAATCAGTTGGAATTTCAACTAGATATTTATCGGAATAATCTGACAACACGGTATTCTATTAGAGACGAGATTTTTGTCGCATTTTTTTCACTATTCAAAATTCAACAAACTGAAGAAGGTATTGTCGAAGCAAACGATATAAGATCAGGGTCAAACACTGAAAGGAGAACTGACGGGATAGATGAATGGATCTAGGTATTTGTTACATTTAATTTCTTCAAATTCCTAAGTGCTTCATGTCTTCATTCGTTCAGATATTAGATATACAACTGTCGTTATGTCCAAGGATCACGATTTTGTTAACGAGTCTTCTTCCATTCTAGTACCACATAATATGTACACTTTTAAACCAGTATGAATAATATTTCTTGAATACTTTCAAAGTGAAACACGTCTACACTATGTTTAGGTTTGCAAAGAAAATAATACTGATGTTTTATAGTTAATCTATCACTTATGCCAGTCAATGAAATTTTTTTATCCCATTTTCGATCACATTTTTATAGTTTTTCTATAAATGTTCATCATATTATAGAAATATTTAACTAGTGTCAGAACAGATAGATACTTGCTCAACAATCAGAGTCCTTGATAAATAATTAACATTAATTATTCATGATTTCGGCCAATCCTTCTGAATGAAAGTTCATAAAGAATCATAGCATTTCTAAGTAGGTACCTACCTATCTATAAAATGATTCAATAATAAAGTGGAAAGGAATTCTCTATATTATTGTACCTTGCATTATAATTGATGTATCAATCAATTATTGTCTTAACGGAAAAATTCCTGTGTATCTACCAGTATCATACAATACTTACAATAGAAAAGTTGATTACTTCAAAAATGAAGCAGAGTCTAACATTAAAAAATCAAATTAGTAGACACAAATTATGGATTTTATAGTTATTTATTTTCAATAGAATATAAAAATTGCGCATAAGTATAAGACCATATAAAGATAAATATACCTAACTTATTTCTGGTTCGAGGAACCACATTCAGCATATTTTGTAGCTAGGGATATAAACCAGTACCCTGAACAGTGCAAAATTATGTCATGAGTGAATGTCATTCTTCAACGGGGTATATAGACATATATCTGCCGAGTTCGAACGGCCATTTTAATACTAGCCAGCATTCTGTTTTATATTACGGAACAGGCAGTATATGTGATTGGTTCGTTAATTAAAAGCAAAATGTCATTTTCAAAATACCACTTGGAAATAAACGTAGCCAAGCTTTTGTTGTGTTTGTGGAAATAAGCAAATGAAACTGATGTGATTTCAGCACAACAAATAACTAAACTAAAGTATTAATTCTGATTGGCTCTTGATTTTGACCAATACTAATAATTTTTCGAAATGGAAAAAAAGTTTGAGATCACAGGTCAACTATAAAAAATGTACTGTTCATACCCCGAGGGTTCCGTAGATTCATATTACGGTAAAGCAGAAAATACAAGAGAAATCATGAGTTGAAGCTCAATGAAGATGTACCTACTGAAATAGTAGGTATTATTGAATAACCAATTATGGTGATAAGATAGTTATCATATTTTCCACCCCAATTTTTTTTGAGACAGATCAACACCTTGAGGATTCCTTTTGTTCTCTATAAAGTACAGAATTCTTATAAAGCGAGTCTGAGGAGAAAAATTGTTCATAAGCATATTTAATTCTAAATTATAGTTAAATATAATTATTCAATTCTACAATGCATGCAAATTCCATAGTGGGTATTTACTCATTCAATGATATTTAAATACTTAAACAAACTTGAATGTTCAGATTGGACAGAAATTATCGTTGAGTTGAAAAATACGTATTTACTGTTTTCATTTGCATATAACTTCACACTCTATCCATTCATGTTACTCGTGATGGAATATTATTTGTTTATGTTTGCATTAAGCTACGTTTCCACTGATATTCCAGCCAATATATTTATCTTCCACTAAATTATGTGAAATGGGAAATCACGTCTAGTATCTTAGAAAATTCCAACTCTCAACTGGTAGCATCGGATTTATACATTTAAGACTGATAGACCGCAGGTACCCTAGTAATAATATGAGCCATCAAACTAGTGACTAAGACAGCACGCGCTAAATAAAGAATAAAAATTAAAAACGCTCATTAGATACAGACAAAAAATGAAATTACCTGATCACCGCCGTAGTATCGGACCCACAGTCTACTATTTACTATGTTTATGGATTTGTATAACAAAAGTATTCAAGTAATTATTTACTATACGTATGGAAACATCAGGATATGAATCCCACTCGTACCGGCCGTATTTTTTGTCTCATGCATGAATGATTTTCCTCATCTCATTTGAAGTGAACTAACAAGTGATGATATCGAGGGTCACACACAAATTACTAGTTTTAGTTGGCGATTGTAACACCATATTCTAAAACTGTTATTATGAGTAATTTGTTTGTAATATGTTTATCATTCTACGGTAATATGATTGTTATGCAATAGTTATCAATAAAATAATTTCGGTGTATATTTTTGCTGTGCAATCAAATATTATTTTACATTATTTATATTCATATTTTCTATTCCTCTCATGTTACAATATACCTACCTAATTTACAAAATCAAAAACAATGCAAAATAGTAACTTCACCATATTTTAAATTTAAATATACATTGAATATTCAAATTTACCATGTTGAAAGTAATTTTGATTTATTTTATAATGTTGACGTTCTAATGAATAAATTAATAATATTGTGTGAATTGTTTCACATGCTGTATATATACAGGGTGACCTGCAACTTGACGTCAAACTCATATAGGGACATGCTGAACCGAAAGCAATTATTCGTTAATGTTGGTTCATACTAGTTTCGGATTTTTTTTTCATTGACATTCCTGTAACACTTTGTTTGTCCTTTTATTTAAGTATATTACAAGTTTATCAACATTGTTTCTATTGTTCTAGGTAAGGAATGCTCTGAGCTATTGTCATTCTTAATTGTGGTAAGATTTTAAATTAAATATTATGTAATTAAGGAAAAAACAGTGACAATGATTGAAATTGTTTTGTTCTATTATTATTGGTCACTCGTAGTTAATACGGATCTATACCTATATCATTTTAATGCTCATAATCTTCCAGTCATTTTCAAATGCATTTTACAAATGAAATAAAATACCTCGTGATGATTAGTACAAATACATACTTGTTTTTTAATTTTGGAGCATAATTGAAGTTGTTAAAATATGGAAAATAATATGCAAAATTCCTCAATTTCTCCTCCCTCATCATTAGTTGCTGCATGGAATAATACAAAATAATATTAATTCTATTGGTGCTGATACTTTTGAAGTTGTTCAATTGTAGTTAAATTGAAGACTTATCAGGCCACTCACTAGCGAATAGGTTGGGGAGCATGCTCAGCAGCATGACTCGCAGCAACAAGCTCCTTTGTGTGTGGGTTAGCTTGCCAACATGTTCGTAAGTGGCTGGTTGACGGGAAAGATCTTCAATATATTGACCAACGTGTTGCCGAGCATGCTCCCGAGCATATTCGCTAGTGAGTGGCCTGCTTTAGAACCAACTTCAAAAGTACCAGCACCAATAGAATTAATATTATATGGTATTTTTTAATGCACCGACTAATAAAGTCGGTCCAATTTTTGTTCAAAAACATTTATTTCGCAGTTTTGAGTGTAAAACAATTAGTCATGAAAATTATTGAACGTTCACTTATGCCAAAGAAGATCCTTATCCTATTACCCATGTAAATTCTTTGCTTGTACTTGTTATTATTCATAGATCTCATCATCGCGGCGGAAATACACTTATTTCAGACTTTACCACTGCAGTAACTGTAAAACCGTAACTTCTTTGAAAAATGTCAAATTTCAATGTTGCTACATATAATCTCTTCTTTAATTTTCAATTTTCACAAAAAATTGCCCCCTCCACATGGCGGAAATTTATATATTAGAGATTTTACCACTGTAACTCGAAAACTGTAACTGTTTTGAATAATGTTCAATTTAAAAGTTTCCGGAAATTGTCTCATCTTTAATTCTGCCGTCTCAGATTTTCGATTTTCGAGAAAAATTGCCCCTCCAACCGTTTTTTGGAAGGTAGGAGATTTCGGATGTGATTTTTTCTAGATATGGGACCATTTCTCAATTCTCCTCTTTTAAATATCGGAGAACGTTTACTATATACAGCGCGTGCACAAACCAAAAAAACGACAGTCGAATTGTATATCTACCTCCTCCGTTTGGGAAGTCGGTCAAAAATCATATGTACGGATTCTTCTTCGACTAGTACCTAGGTACTGTTGTTTCATATTACTTGGATACTTTGAATATTACGTCAAATTTCATCAAATTATCCCCATATCAATTTTTTCAGATATAACACCACCTTTTCAGGACTTTTATACATTCAAGATTTACATAACCAATGCAACATCACGTGAACGCGCCCATCACACAGTGATAATATAATTTGCTGAAACATTTCCCTTACGATAATAATAACAATCGATCAAATGTAATATATTATAATTTCATCAAAGTATAGAGAAACAAGAAAGGACGTTCTCAAATCAATTTCAAGTTCCTTTGTAGTTCTAGCGTGTCACAATCGGCGACTACGACAGTTTGAACTTCATTGTGTGTTGCTATTGCCGCTAAAATGCCCTTCCTCCAACCCCGTATTTGATCGTGTCACGAAGACATTATATACAGGGTGTGTCAGTATTATGTAGTATGACTTAAAAAATTCGATAGTCGATGGACAAGAAGAGTTCATTTATACATAGGTCTATCTATTAGGAATGATGTGAGAATTGAAGAGAATATAAATATTTTAATAATAAAGAAATACTTACACTTAATTCAACATGTTTAGGGAAAACCCAAATAATTTCGAAAGAATATTGCATAGAAACGTTAATGATTAATTCTTTCTAGGCTGTTTTTTAAAAGTTAATTTCATCATTAAATTTTGAGTAGGTATGTAATTCCAAGTGACTTCAAATAAATACAAGTAAAATTCATCCATAAATGTGCTTTCAAAAGTTAAGCAAGCAAGTAGGTATCTCAAAAAGTAAAAAATGGTTTATTGTACCTATCTATAAGTATTGTCCTCAGACATCATTAATAACACTTAATATTTTGAATTACCTGCGACAGTAGTACTCCAATTTCTCTTGAGAAGTAAAATCAATAAGGTAAATACTATCAATATCTTTCTATTCGATTTAGAACTCGATCCACCCAAATCCTCACTCCCGAAAAAACTCGATCGTAAACAAAATCAAGACGCCTTCTGTGATATGTGAATTTTGACTCAATATCTCGCGAAACTACAATATTTTTTAAATAAAACTTATTTATTTATTTTTTATTTATATGGAACTATTACAGTTCTACTTTCAAAATTTGGAACACCCTGTATATACTGCTGCTTGCTATCGATTACGCGTTAGGTTTTATTACGTTTTTGTCGTTTGATAAAGGCTCGACGCCTGCCTGTCACGAAGACAGCATTGAAAGTTTTGTTTGTTTTTTTCATTTATCCTTATATCTATTAGCGAGAAAGAGAAATAAAAAAAACAAGCTGAAAGCTTAGTTTTTTGCTACCTTTGAGGGAACCAATGAATTGAAAATCATCTGAATGGAAACTTGTAGGAAGTATTCTGAGCCAAGTAACAATGAAATATGGAATTGTAAAAGTTTTATTCAGAATATTCAATATTATCTCAATTGTTATCCATCTCAGGTCCTGAGTCCGGAAGCCACTGCTCTCGGATATTATGAGACAGACAAATTATATGGTGATGACTAAGGTTGTGAAAACATTGAATGTACTTTTCATTGAAAATAGAATAAGTGAACAAAAAGTTTTTTTTTATTTAATACACTTTCCGGTCATTGACATCATGAAAATAGTAACGTAGGCAGTAAGCCTTCATGGGCATATTCAAACCGATATCATACTACTGGTATCAAAAATTTTAGATTTTCGACGATTTTCCTTAGAAAATGGTCTTAAAAACAGAGTTTTTCAGCCGTAACTTGACACCAGATTATCTTAACTTCACAAAAAAACAATAGGGCTCTTCCTTGGGCCAATACCAACCAACAGCAAAAAACCCTTTGTCGAAATTCGGTTCCGTTCTTGAGTTATAGTGCGAATTAACTTTTTTGCTTGCTTGTTTGCTTGCTTGCCTAAAGACTCATGTTTTTGCGAATATTTCGAACAGGAATGACGTGATTTTTTTGGGTTTTTTATACAAACGATGGATAATTTCTGGCACAACATTGGGTATATTCAACAATTTTTGATTGGAGTGGTTTTTGTGAGTAAAAATTCCAAAAAATTGATTTTTCAAAAAACCAAAAGTAATATATTCACATCGTGAAACGGTGTGAATATGAAAACTATTTAATCTCAATTATATTCAAAAATATTTTTTACAAAAAATTGGCCGACTTTATCAGTTGTTGCACTGAAAAATACAAAATAATATTAATTCTATTGGTGCTGGTAATTTTGAAGTTGTGCCGTTGTAGTTTGTTGTTGTAGGCACCCACTCCAAAAGAACCAGCACCAATAGAATTATTATTATTTTATATTTTTCAGTGCAACAACTGATAAAGTCGGTCCAATTTTTTGTAAAAAATATTTATTTCACATTTTTGAGTGTAAAATTAGTCATGAAAATCGTTGAACGTTCACTGATACCCAAAAAGTTATAGGTAGGTTTAGCTTGTACTAGCCAAAATACGCATATCACATATTTCAGACTTTACCATTGCGAAACTCGGAAACCGTAACTCTTTTGAAAAAATGTTCAATTTAAATGTTTCCGGATATGGTCCCGTTTCTAATTTTCAAATCTCGAATTTTCGATTTGCAGAAAAATTTTCCCCTTCCACATAGCTGAAACACATATTTCAGACTGTAGCGCGGAAACGTATGATTATTTTAAAAAATGTCCAATTTAAACATTTCCGGATATGAAATTTTCGGTAATTCTGTCATCTCGGATTTTCGATTTTCGAGAAAATTTGCCCCCTCCACCCCCTTTGGGGGCGGTTTTTGGTGGGAAGGAGATTTTGGATTTGATTTTCCTCAATATGGGACCATTTCTCAACTCTCCTCATTCAAATGAAACAAAAATCGTCTAAATCGGAGTACGTTTACTATGCGAAACGCGCGAACAGCCATAAAAAAAAGCAATCTTACAACCGAATTGTATACCTTCTCCTTTTTTTGATGTCGGTCAAAAATTTTATTTATAATTTAAAACTAGCCTGTGCAGATTTGAACTTTTCATAAAATTAATGAGTCTCTAGGCTAAGATGCCACATTGTGGTGCTAATTACGCCACCTTTCCGCCATTCATAGACCGACCATCATGAAGTGTCCATGTGGGTATGAATAGAGCACAATCAGCCGCGATTTCGGCATATCTTGCATTCTTGGAATGCACGCGCGAATCATCTTCCAAGACACCCATTGTTATTGTTCCAAACGTACAAACATATTTTCTTCATTTCAAGGACACTATAACAATGCTTGTGTATAATAGCTACAGCATATACAAGAGAATATAAATCGGCTGGTAAAGTGAAACATTTAAAGTTTTTAGTTTTATTCTCAAAGAATGTGCTGTATCTGAATTGCGATTTTCAGTGATCAGTGAGAAATCAGCACGATAAAAGTCGCGTTTATTACCCAAATTTCATATGAAAATTATGAAGATCACGGTCGAACTCGTTAATGGGCATGAGAAAACAAGTAAAAACATATACGTTAGGTAGAGGTAGATACATGAAAAAGCAAAGATTTTTTGGAAACTACAAATCAAAAACAAGTAGCGACAATCCAATTTACACATCTAGTACATGAGATGTTTTGATGTTACTCATTACTACCTACTAATATTTAAATCTTCCTATCCACTCAAATTTCACAAAAAAATATCAAATCTGGAGTGGAGTAGGTCATTGAATGTGAGCAGAAAAAGCACGGTGTTTCTGTCTTGTAATGTTTGTAATCAGTTGATGTATCTTCCTCACCATTTCTAGTGTCTACCAAGGACTTGCCTAATATTTAATTGGGTGTGATATCTTCAAAAACTGCTTTCCAAATTATTCCAGAACTGGGTAAATTTATTCCACTGATATGGTGGCTACGATGCATCTTTCCTTCTTCCAGCGCGTATTATGCATGTTATTGTTATATAATACACTAAACTATTTTTCTAAGCCACATTAATTTCCTAGCATAATATTCAGTTGACACTTGCTATACAACATACTCGTATTATGTAATAAAAAAAGTTTTATTGAAATGAGGACCCAAACCGCTGCGCTTTAGATTTAAAATTCATCTGCTGGTTGTAAAAATGAAATACGCCTTTGCCATTTGGCAGATACAAATATGAATCTTATTGTAACATTATTGTTATCATCAAATTTTAGTGCATTGTTTAGATTTAGATACTAATGTGAGCACACACTCGATCGATATGATATACATGATGAATTCTTTTGAAATAATATGTTTCTTAGTTTTTTGGGAACATTCATACAATCTATCTATCTATCTATCTATCGTATAATTTAAGGATATTCGAGCAGCAATTCAAAACAAACCCAAACTATTATAAACCCAGGGAATGAGACCTCTGTCAAGTTAGTCCCCTGATTTTCGGAAATTAAACTTTTTTCAACATAAATTGTTTGTTCGTCGTTTTTTATTGTTTGTTAGATGAAAAATTTCGTTTGTTAGTTCCCTTTTTTGTTGTTATTAACAAATGAAATTTTCGACGTCAAGTTGGCCCCACTTTCGTAAAATGAAAGTTTTTTTTCGCAAATTGACAATTTTTAATGCGCTTTTGTTTGTTAAAATGATCTCGCTATTTGTTAGATCTTAATTAAATAATAAATGCAATCTTTATTTCGGTTGCTAAGCCTGCACTCGCATGGACGTCTATGACGACAAAGTCTCAGGCCACAGAACACGAGTTGTGAATATTGCTGAAATATTTTCATTCTTTTACTGAAGTTAGGAATAGGAAATGACAGCTACCAACGACAAGAAAGGAAAATTCTAAAATACGTTGAAGTTATGATTAAAGTTCAAAAATGTGGAAATGAGTATACATATATCAATTTGCACATTCAAATATAATTAAAAGATGAATTGTTGATACGAACTGTTAACACAAAAGGTACCTACTGACGAATTTATAACGACAATGAAAATTATTTTTTTTATAAAATTTATTAAAACTTTTTTGCATACATTTACTTGCACCTAATGTTTTTTTCCGGAAATATTAAGAAGTAGAATTTTACAAATGGTATATGGAAATGAATTAAAAAAGAAAAGCAGAAATCGTGGAAATCAAGTATGTAACTTTATTTTGAGGATTTTTAACTGTTGACGACAATTTTGTATATATAAGCGAGTGAGGGAAGATTCCCGAGCCTGACCGAACAGTTTGATGCTTTTGGTTTCAAATAGTTGTATTGATCCCAAAAATTCTTTTTATAGCAATATACTGTGATGTGCGAATTATCATACCCAATGGCTCGGTACAATCAGCAACCAAAAATGTGACATATTTTTTGTTCTTTTATCGCCTCCTACGGAGCTTAGGGTTGAATGTTATTGCAAGTCCATGGCAATTATATCAACTGTGCTATAGTACCTGAATTTATCGTTGCCAAGTTTGATCATCGGTGAAAAGTCTCAAGGTTTGGCAAGCATTCCTTGCGTTGACTGAAAATTCTAACGAATATCAAGTTGAGCAGCCGAAATAAAAATTGCTGTAAATATTTAGGTCTTTGAGATCTAACAAACCGCGAGACCATTCCTACAAACAAAGGCAAATTAAAAACTGTCGATTTTCTAAAAAAACCTTCTTATTTGGGGGGATCAACTTAAAGTCGAAAATTTCATTTGTTAAAAACAAAAAAAGAAATAGTAACTAACAAACAAAATTTTCCATCTAACAAACAATTACAAACGACAAACAAACGATTTATGTTGGGAAAGTTTATTTTTCGAAAATCAGGGGGCCAACTTGACAGAGTTCGGAATGAGGGGGCCCGCGAGATACACGATACACACCCATTAGATCGACAATAGTGAAATAATTACCTTTTTCTGAGTTCTGAGAGAATATCAAGAATTAAACAACCTAATTCTTCTAAGCATGAACTAACTATTTTACTGCACTATCTCTATTCTCTCTCCAATTGTCTTACGGATTTGATTCCATACTTTCGATTGATAGCATCCACTATTATATTATATTAGTAGATAACATAATATATGCCATGACTTTATTGGAATATTGTTACTATGGCGAAACCAAAAGGTAATCTTGATTTAATATTGATAAAATATATATGGCTTTGTCAATAACCACGACGCATAGAGTTCTCTATTCTACTCAAATTCAAGTTTCAAAGCAGGTTTCGGAAAAAATAATGTATCCTACATATGAGTAAAGCAGCAAAAATGACAACGGTGATACAACATTTGCTTCTAGGATGTACGTTTTGTTACAGGTTTACACCCTAAGTTGGCGAAACAATTGTCGGGTTTGATACATAAAGTGTTGGTATTAGTGTGGATTTATGCAGCCTAAAATAACAAATAGCAAATAACAATTATCAATTAACAAATAACAAATATGAGTTGAAGTTCTTATTTTTCAATGACAGTGTTTAAGCAGCCACGTTACAATTATCAATTAACAAATAAGAAATAAGAAGTTAACTTTTAACTTTCTACGTTAATTGAACAAGATTTTCTTATTGTGCGCAACTAATACGCAGATGACCGCCGATTGGCCCATCCGATGACGAAATTTAATATAATTCCTGTCAAAACCCAAAACAAATTCTTGTGGTTAGGTTACGTTTTGTGCATTTGTTGTTTATCAGAGGTTTTAGTTGAAATATAGGTATTATTTCAAAATGGATATTGAAGACCATAAATTAATAATTCTTCTGGACCTTGTTAGACATTTTCACGAGCAATTTATTGCATTGAACATCCCTCCGAAAGATAATTCAAAAAATAATCAACTGCTGAATACACTGTGGAGTAATTAGCAATCTGTGAACGGTGGTTTGACATAACAATACGTCAAAGTGCTATGGAGTCATCCTAGTTTATGAAAAAAATCCCTCATGATCTTGTAAAATCGTTGATTTTAGGAGGTTGTCAAAAAAACACTTTTCTTGTGAGTCCGCACTCTTATTTATATTATTATATAAAAAAAACTTGCTGTCAGCAAAATTAACAGAGAAAAAAATGCCGCAACCTCTTCCATTTCACTGAACATTTTAAAAGTTTATTATGAAGTAGGTAAAGCTAGATTCATTTAAATTTATAATGGTTCGAAACTGACTTATGCGCATGCGTACCTCTTATTGCTAATTGTTAATTTGATCTGCATAAATGGTAAATTTTTCTATACGTGTTGCTTGTTATTTGTTACGTGATAATTGTTTTTGCTATTTGTTATTTTAGGCTGCATAAATCCAGACTTATTGTGGTTAATTTTGTCTTTGTTTTTATCGTATCTACGCCAACGGTTCCAGATCCCAAACAGATATGTGTACATCAAAACATTTGTACCATAAAATACTATTCCCGTATTTCTGAGTTAGTCATCTTCCTTTGTAGCTCCAAACCTTCTCTATTTTTTTTTAGTTATTTATGTGCAACTAGTGTATGCATAAGGACAGATGAATCATGTATTTTTTGGTATATGACCTTCGATTGATTCTCATTCAATAAACATTACGTAACACAAGCCAGCCAATGGCGGTAATATGAATGCAACATTTGGTTTTCCAATCAATCATTCAACAAGGTCTTCATCAATTATTATGCAGTTCCATTGAATTTCAAGTAGTAGCATGTTGGGCTGCTACTAAGAAATCAAGATCCTATCAATGTGAAATGAAATCGCTTATACTTATTTAAACTTCAGTACTTTACATGGTCTATTTAAATTATTAATACCAAGAATATAAAACATGCAGTTATAGAGTGTATTTGTTTCAACTAGTTTGCACGTATGTCGAATTAATATTTATTGTTTAAAAAAATATAGGCAAGACTCGGAATTGAACCCCAGCTCACAGGATGACCCTCAATGAACTTAGACGGCCGGACTAGGTGAACTCACATCCTCATAGTGTTCACAATAAATATTTTCCAAAAAATTGGACCGACGTTATTAGTTTGTACACTGAAAAATACAAAATAATATTAATTCTATTGGTGCTGTTACTTTTGAAGTTGTGCAGTTGCAGTTAGATTGATAACTTTTGGCACCTACTTCAAAAGTACCAGCACCACTAGAATTAATATTATTTTGTATTTTCCAGTGCACCAACTAATAACGTCGGTTCAATTTTTTGTAAAAAATATTAATTTCACACTTTTGAGTGTAACATTAGTCACGAAAATCGTTGAACGTTCACTAATACCAATAAGATAACAGTTATCCTATTATCCACGTATATTCTTTGCTTGTAGTTATTATTAAGATCTCAAATCTCTTGCGCAAATACACATAAGTAGGTACCACCGCTGTAATTCGAAAACCATAACTCTAAGAAAAAAAAATCATTATAAATGTTGCTACAAATAATTAGGTCTTTCATGTAGTATCCACAAATTTTCAATTTTCGAAAGAAATCGCCTTCTCTACATAAAAAATACATATATTTGAGAATTGAACATGCCTCTAACTCGAAAACCGTAACTCTTTTGAAATAATGTTCAATTTAAACGTTTACGGATATTGTCCTATCATTAATTATACCACCTCAGATTTTCGATTTTCGAGAAAATTTGCCAACTCCACTCCACAATTTTCGGAGGGAAGGAGATTTCGGATTTGAGATTTTACGAATATGGGACCATTTCACAAGTCTCCTCTTTCAAATGAATCAAAAATCATCAAGAACGGAGTACGTTTACTATATACAACGCTTGCACAGACCAAAAAAACACACAGTCGAATTATCGTATAGCTCCTCCGTTCGGGGTTCGTGATCAAAAACTGCTCTATGTCTATACAACAAATATACAAAAAATATACAAAATGCATTTTTTCTTGATTGTAATAGGTTTATTTATAACTGAATCGTGCTGGCATAGTTTAATGAAGATAATTTTTTGAGAAAATCTGTAACATATTTGTATAAAAATATAAAATTATCCAATTGTTATATGAGTTATACAGCTATATAGCTTATATGATGGATAATGAGGGTTTTTCAACAACGACTGTAATTGATTTCTATAAATGTTTGAATTGATTTTACCTTGACCTAACCAATTACGACAGTCGGTGGTCATTTTCCTAATCACTTTTGTTTTGTTTTTATTGCTGCTCGTTTAGACCCCTAATGTTGTTGTATTGATTGACGCAGACGTATTCTGGTCCATCGATCTTTTCAGAAACTCACAAAGATATTGCTAGCAATTATAGAAGCTTATTCATATTTTTGAATTAAATTCGAATATAAGCCGTATTCAAAATCAAAATTAGTATTACAGTCTTACATAAAAAACACAACACTAACTTAACATGAATTTGACATAAGATTCAATTTATTTCATATTTTAAAGTTATTTATGTAATCTTTTACGCTTTGAGCATAGACATCTGTACTAATAATACTTATATTAAATTTAACAACGACGCAAAATAGGAGCTGATTATTCAAGTCATCTTACAGAAAAACTCCGACGGCTTGTAGCCCGCGGATAGGTAAAATTTATTGTGGACTTTCGAATTACGAAAATGCGATGGATCGCCATGGGTACATTTCTATAGAAAATTTACCTAAGAATCGGTTGATAGTTTGTGAGCTATCATATCACAGGCAGATACACAAGTTAAACTTATAACATCCCAGGCACAGAGTATTTTGTTAGAAAAATTATATAACATATTTAAAGAGCAAATTCATTCCAGCAACCTTTAAATTGAAAATCAAATAGATACGAGATGTTTTTTCGACAAAACTATTGCATTTCTTCAAGTTTTATGTGATTTTGTACACATATATGTCTCTTTGAAAGTTATTGACCAGGATCACTTAAAAATGTAGTAAAATTTTGAAAGTAAAATAGAGCCTACTTTATTAAATGACGCTCGGAATCTACCAAAACGAGATTTCAATCAACACTTGATATAAAAATCATAAAGAATTTGAAGTTGCCAAGCATCTTCCATCTACCTATAGTGTCCTATATAGTATGAACAACTTCAGAATCTTTATGGTTGATTCAAGTTAGGGTTGTGCACGATACATCGATGTTTTCAAAGCATCGATATTTCGCTTTCGATTTTCGATGTTTTCATTGATAATTTTTCTTTCGATAACATCGTGTGACATCGATGTTTCCTTCGATGTTTTCTACGGGAAGAAAAACGTTTATCCTAACTATTATTTTTGCAAAGATGCGATGCTATGTATCTTTCTTAAGCGTAGTGTTCTTGTTTGAGTTTAAAAATATGTTTCGTGTTGATAATCATTATCTACCTAATCTTGTTCTATGAATTTAGTTCGCACACATAGGAAGCTCATTTATTACTTTTGTTCTTGTTACCTACATGCAACCATCACTTTCAGACCATAGGATTATCGAATTCAGGATAACGGGGGAGGTTACCTCGTCGACCTCAAGCAGAAATCCTAGAAATACGGATTGGTCTATCTATAAGATCCATCTGAAGCAAAACTTGGAACAGATCGACAAGAATGGGGCAAAACACCCGCACTACGATCTGGAACAAAAAGTCGAACAGGTTAGTGCGGCAATAACTGAGGCTTTTCACTCAAGTTGTCCACTCTCGAAAGTTCGAACAAGTAAGGAAGCACCTTGGTGGAACAAGAACCTGTCAAACCTCAGGCTAGAGGTCCGTCGGCTCTTTAATAGGGCCAAAAGAGATGGTAATTGGCAGGGGTACACTGAGAAGCTTATATATCTAGTCAGAAACATCTTGGCAGATGCGATGTGGTTCATCTATGCTCCTCAGCTGTTCGGATTGCTTCATCTACAATGTTTCTCCATCTATCACGGTCAGCGGTGATATGGGCAGCGTCGGTGTAACGTTTATTGAGAATCTTCTTAGTAATATCTGCCCAACGCTGTGGAGATCGACCGCGCTGTCGTTGTCCTTGGGGTTTTCCCTGAACTACAAGTCGTTCCATTTTATGTTCACTGCGGTGAATGTGGCCAAAGAACTTTAGAATCCTCGAGTAAACGATACTAGAAAGCCGATGTCTAGGCTTTATTTCATTTAGTATGGACACATTCGTTCGGTGTGCTGTCCAAGGGACTCTGAGCAGTCGTCTCCAGGTCCACATCTCGAAGGCGTCTATGCGTTTTCTATCCGCCTCCTTCACTGTCCAGGTCTCGCATGCATAGTAAAATATGGAGAACACCAACGTCGAGACCAGCCGTATTTTTGTCGCCCTTGTGATTTGTCCGTCACGCCAAACCTTTGTGAGTTGGGTCATTGCCGCCCTTCCCAGTTGTATACGTCTCCGAATTTCTGCTTCACAACCACCCGTGTCACCGACTAAGGCACCAAGATATATCGTGGAGGAGACCACCTCACAGCCGGCAATGGTTCGAGCTATCGGGAACTGCTTGTTTCGATCAATAACCATAATTTTAGTTTTTGCATAGTTTATTTTTAGCCCGAAGTCGGCACTGGCTCTTTCCAGTCTTCCAAGAAGTGTGGTTATTTCGTCTGGAGAGGCGGCCAAAAGCGTTGTGTCATCTGCAAAGCGTAGATTTGACATCTTGATTCCACCCAGGTTTACCCCACCCTGCCATCCGTCTAACACTTTTCTCATAACGAACTCCACGTAGATGTTAAATAATAAAGGGGATAGAACACATCCCTGTCGCACTCCTTTTTGCGTGGTGCACTCATCAGATAGACAGCCGTCTATACGAACGTGTGCCAAATTGTTTGTATATAATTGGCAGATAAGATGTGTGAGATGTTGAGGAACGCCCATTTACCCATTTCATAAACTATCGTGGGAAGATAATGAGGTGGTTTCCCGTGGCCTTCCCACGTAGAGAAGCTTACTCAGTACAATAAGGAGATCAGGAAGGCTAAAAGGCTTAATTTTCAAGCCTTTTGTGAAAAGATCACTTCCACTCCCACAGCAGCCAGACTTCAAAAAGTCATGGCAAAGGGGGGAATAATTCCCACAATGTTGCTTAAAAAGCCAGACGGGTCATACACTGAGGGAGAAGAGGAACGATCCACTCTCCTCCTCAAAACACACTTCCCAGGTAGTGAACCCTCAATCAGTATGGACATAGCAACTCAAATCAAGAATCCTCGCAGGGAAGATTGGGATATTGCTAAGAAAATATTTACAAAGCAACGGTTGGAATGGGCAATAAACACCTTTCAACCGTATAAATCACCAGGAGTAGATGGAATTTCCCCAGTACTCCTGCAGAAAGGAATGGAGGAGATTCTTCCCCATCTTCTGAGGATATCAAGAAGCTGTTTAGCACTGGGTCATATACCTAAAATTTGGAGAAGGGCAAAGGTAACCTTCATACCAAAAATAGGTAAAAAAGATGCGACCGATCCTCGATCTTTCAGACCCATCTGCTTAACATCGTTTCTATTGAAAACAATGGAGAAAGTAGTGGATAACCACATAAGAACGGAGTATCTGGAGAATAAACCACTTCACAAATGTCAGCATGCTTACAGGGCGGGCAGATCAACAGAGACGGCCCTGTATCAGCTGACCGAAGTCATCCAGAGCACTCTGAATAACAAAGAAATCGCCATGTGTGCCTTCCTAGACATATCTGGGGCCTTTGACAACACAACTCACGTGTCGGTCGAAGAGGCACTCAAAAGGCGAGGGGTGAACAAAACCATTATTAAATGGATGTATGAGATGTTAAAGACGAGAATAGCTGAGACGCAGGTGGGCAATCAAACCACCTCCGTTAGGGCCACTCGCGGAACACCTCAAGGAGGAGTAATATCTCCCCTTTTATGGAGTCTAGTAGTGGATGAACTACTCCACAGGCTTACGGAGCTTGGCTTCGAATGTATAGGCTATGCAGATGACATAGTCCTAATAGTTAGAGGTAAATTCTGGAATACCTTATGCGACTTGATGCAAGAGGGCCTCAAAACTATTGAACAGTGGTGCTTGTCAGTAGGACTAAATATCAACCCAACCAAGACCACAGTAATTCCATTTACCAGGAAAAGGAAACTTCCAACTACGAAATATCTCTCTTTACAGGGAGACATCATAGGATGGAAGTCGGAAGTTAAATATCTGGGAGTAACCCTAGATAGCAAACTTCTGTGGAACAAACACTTCGAGATTACTGCCAATAAAGCAACAAAGGCCTTGATGGCGTGCAGAAGACTCGCTGGTAGGACTTGGGGTTGTAACCCAAAAATACTGCGATGGATGTACGTCATGATTGTGAGGCCTATAATAACTTATGGAGCAATAGTTTGGCATGTCAAGGCAAGGCAAACCTATACGAGGACTGCCCTCGATAGATTACAAAGGCTTGCCTGTGTCTGTATCACTGGAGCCTTGAGAACGTGCCCAACTAGAGCACTGGAGATCATTACAGATCTCACACCTCTACATCTGGTGATAGATAGAGTAGCCCATGAGGCCATTCTAAGACTATCCAGGGAAGGTACTGGCCATGAGGGAATTAGGAATCAGAGAGCCTGGTCCTCTCTGACGAAATATATCCTGTCAGCTAACCTTCCCAGTGACGAGATGATAAAGAAAACTAGCATCGAGAAAACGTTCACCACGATGCTAAGTAGAAAAGAAGATTGGGAAAGGGAGTCTACATCCCAAGCCCTTAAGAAAAATACCATCAAATGGTACACAGATGGTTCTAAAACCACGACGGGGACTGGCGCTGGAGTATTCGGGCCTGGCACCAAATGCTCACTACCGTTAGGCCGCTGTCCAAGCATCTTTCAGGCAGAAATACTTGGAATCGAAAGATGTGTGGAAATGAACCTAGAAAGAAACTATCAGAAATGTGATATAGCCATACACTCTGATAGTCAGGCTGCGATTAAAGCACTGAGCTCCCATATCATCGATTCTAAGATAGTATGGGAGTGCCGAAGAAAACTCAACAAAATCGGCAAGAATAACAAGGTCTATCTAATCTGGGTTCCCGGCCACTCCGGAATCAAAGGAAATGAAGAGGCCAACACACTTGCCAAAAAAGGAGCACAAGCTCCTTTTATTGGCCCAGAACCTTTCTGGGGCACAGGTAAATGTACCTACAAGAAAGAGTTCCAAGAGAAGGAAGAAACCGAAAGAGAAAACCTCTGGCGGAATCTTCCTGGGCTGGATCATTCCAAAAAGTTTCTTGGAAACTTTGACACTGCGAGATCTAAGAAACATCTGGATCTTAGCAAGAATATGCTACACCTGCTCACTAGATTCCTTACAGGACATTGCCGCCTCAGGAAGCACCTGTCGAGATTGGGTCTAGCAGAAAACGACGAGTGCAGATTCTGCGGGGAAGAGGAGGAAACTCCGGATCACCTGGTGACGGAATGCCTCGCAATAGCCAGCCAACGCATAAAATGCTTTGGACAAGAAACTGTCAGTAGTGAGGAAGTAATCCGCTTGAAGCCATCCCAGATACTGGAGTTCATTAGAACTCTGGAACTGGAGGGCGAGCTGTAGAAATCGAAATAGCGAGAACAGCTCTGACGGGGGGCACAATAGACCTAAAGGTCGCAGTGCATTGAAACCCCCTTTTCAATCTACAATCTACAATCTACCTACATGCAATAACGTTATGATGGATACCATTTCGTTACATTTTACTTCGTATTATTAAGAGTATTATATATCGAGCGATTCAAAAAAAAACATTCGCAGTAGGCATTTGAAATGGGGAGCGTATCTTTACTAGATTCATGTAATAGGTATTTGTCATTTTATTATTCATTCCAGGATGTCTCTGCTGTCAGAAAATTGGCAAATTACAAGACGGATAGATTAGGTAGTAGGATGCGAAACTAACTAACTTAAAGCTAACGAAACGTATAAAATACTGTTATCGACAATATTTACGTATTGTAATTATCTTTTTAGAATTGTTTGAACCTACAAAATATTTGCTGGATACACGCATTCGGTAATGAAATGACAAATACTTATTACCTACTTGAATCTAGTGAAGACACGCTCGCCATTTCAAGTACCTACTGTGAATATTTTTTTTTTGGATCTGTCATTAGACAAGGAACTTCCCTAATCTAAGGATCGCGCGAAACATTAAAATTCTTCTTTGTCAATAAAAATATCGATGTTTTCAAAACATGTAAACATCGATGTTTCAAGAATTTTGCGCATCCGTAATTCAAGTAATATTCATAAATTTACAGTGCATCTAATGGAATCAGCCACATTTTTTAAAAAAGCTAGTACTAAGGTAACTGTGTGATTATGTATAGCCTAACATATTATAGACGTAGATAATCCTCAAATGTTTGAAAAATGATCAAGTATCTAACATAATATTGTTGTCTTTTGTTTTGCATGATGTTACTGGGAAAAAAATTAAAATCAATAGTTTAATGTCATAGCGAGTAATTTGACCAATTTAATAAATAAATAATAAAATAAGTAAATATAAACAAGATGTGCTTTGATGAAAAGCTTGTGTCCGTCCCACTTCCATTTATACGCTAGGCTGGTTTTTAGCCACAAGAGGAAAACCAATCACTTCCACTACCACATATCTGTGATCCTGTTAGCTGCATATGGGGTTCTGAGAAACAGGTCAAACCTATATATAATTTATAATCTGATTATAATAATATAGTATATAGAAAAAGGATTTTTGTGATAGATACCATAACTAGGTTAAAAATATTATTTCACAGCAATGAAGGGCATATACATGCGGAATAGCGTTAGATCTTCCATGCTAGAGCATGGACTGGTTGTCGTTGAAGGCTAAAGAGTTCGCATATTTATCCACATACTGACGTGTAAATAACCACGTCACTCTTTTCATTATACATTGTAGGGCATTTGAAGGATGATGCTGATGATATTGTTATTAGTATTATTACTATTATTATTGAGTTTAGTTGCAAGTTGTATCGATTTGATTCCATTCATGTTGATGATAAAATATTCATACCAGTTATGAATATTCATGTTGTTTTTCCTCTATCTATTCATTTCCATTTCTATATACCTACATGTTATGCATATCCTACCTCCGTCAATTTAGTATTTACGCAGAATGACGCTACTGACATAAATATCGCATAGAAAGGCATGAGGGGAGGGAACTCCTAGTCGACCTGGATGACCCAGTTTAAGATGCTCGTGTGCTACTTGAGAATGAGAGGAATAGGACTCACGTGCCTTGACTGAGGTACAGTTACTGTAGACAATGATTCGGGAATAATAAGTTAGGAAGGTGTTATATCTTGGGTCCTGGTGACCTTGAGTGCTGTTTTGAACTTGGAGTTGGCGAATCTTCTCTGAATTGGGGAGAACTTATTGAAAAGGCTCCGAAAATAATAAGTACAAAATTCAGGAGTGACTCCTTTAAAAGAACTACAAATGTACATACAAAAAACAAAAAGTAGACTGTATTTGAAAGCGTTACGTACAAAATGGTGAACTAGACTTCACTTTTGGATCATGTTCTTTTGAGAAAATGTGAAATATTTGCAATGACTGAAGCATCTGCCTCTATCATATAATACTCACAAGGGTTACAGTCCTGCCAAATTTGATCACTATAGAACCAAGAATGAACTTATATACAGTTTTAATTAATTATGGAAAATTGCTCCACAGAATCTAATAACACTTCATTATGTATAGAACAAAACCAGTCAATATCATTTTTGCATCTGAGTGACTTTATGACTAGATGGCGAGTTAGCTAGTATGATAGTGATGAACTTCCTACATGCTCAATAACCAACTGCTAGCGAGGTTAGGTTTGGTTCTGCATGTTAAGAAGACTTCACCACATTCATTTTTTTTTCATGTCCTGAACTTTGCAATAGTTAGATAGCAACTATGTAGTAGAATAGCTAACATTCCCACTCGCCAGCGAGTAGCGAGTTACGTAGTCCAGCTTTTAGCATTTATCCTAATTAGTTTACAATCTGCTAATTAAGTTAGTGAACATGATTTAAATGGGCAAGTTTACCTACTAGCGAATTCGCAATCTATAACTAGTAAAATACCTCAATGTCATTACAATCATTCGTACATGGCCTAGTAATAGTAAGAGGTACGCTAGCTATAGCTGCCTAATTGCGAGTGTTGATTTGGGTCGGGGGCAATGGGGAATAAAAGGGGAAGCCGACCACCATACTCTCCTGCTGTTGCACGCGTGGGCGGACCATCGGGATGAATGGGCGCCGTCTCCATGGCAACGCCAGCCGACGACGACGCGCGTCAAGGCTGCTGCATCGATTGTTGGTTGATTGTGTGCGGCCCGCCGCTACTAGCCGAGTTTGTTGTACACTTATTTGTACCCAGGGAACAATATAAAGCGCTCAAATCGCAATTGTAGTGGCCCCATTCATCATTCCCTATCTTGGCTATGGTTTGGGCTTCTTAGGAGCAGACAATGTTGTATAAAACAGTACCGTATATCATAAATATGTAACCGTTTCATTCTACCCCGATGACAAATTCAGCTTCAAAGTGACTCATACAAAATTTACTTTTATTACTTTTTGAGAATGCTCTACCTAACTAAAATACTATCGACTCAATCTCTTCCAATTATACCAAAAAGTAGGGAATTTCTTATATCAATTGGATTTCTTAAGCTAGTGTATAATAATTATGTCCAATTGTCTTAATAATTCCATTTAGGTTCTGTTCTTTTAAGGTAAAAAATAAATTCTTAATTTGTTGCACCTATTAAATACCTATATGTCCTAACATTCTACCGGATTTCTGAAGCATAATAACAAATATGAACAAAATTGTGGAGATATAATGCCTAATTTGCAGGAAAAGTCAAATGGTTTGAATCAATGTAAACAAATTCGCCATGTGGAATATCGAATAAGATGTTTTTATAAAATAAAAGTATTGATGTGATCATGCCTTCCTTATTTACGAAACTTTATTATTTATAAGGTTTTATCATAATGTAGGAAACTTTTTATTTTCATATGTTTTGTCTATTTTATTAGTCTATTTTGTGATACATATCTATCTGGATTTTTATTGAAAACATAAACAGGCCCAGCTAATAATATCAATATTTTTTTAAGTATAATACGGTCGTTGCATGCATTGATTTTTTTATGTTTTATTAGTTTTAAACAATAAAGTTTATACCACAAACAAACAATTCACCATTAAAATTATTACACATATTCTAGTTATGGAAATGTTGATTTCAATTTGTCTACGTATGTGAACATGAGATCAAATTCCTGCTTAAAATGTCACACTTCCCGGCTCCAATCATGAAGAAGTAGTTTGTTCGGTGCGCAACACTTTATATTAGTTACTTGATTTGCAAATTTCATTGTATGATATGCGTCCACCATAACCACCAGATATAAAATTTACAATCCCGCTTGCTGTTGACGAAACCAAATATAAAATGAAAATTTAATCTCATAACGTGTTGACAACTAATTGTCACTGTCACAATGATTACCGACATAATACATAAAATCAGCCAATGGCATATGAGCGGGAACTGTGACGTCACAGGGCGCTAGAACGCACATGTTTTGAATCAATTTAATTTTTAATGTTTTTGAACTTTTTTCTTTTTTAATTAAAATTTCGACAAAAAAAACAAAAACAAGTGATATTTTTTTATCAAGTTTCAGAATCAGAAAAAAAAATATGTGTAATGATCGAATTCTGAAGCTTAGCCAAAAGATGGACTTAATAAAATGTGTATAATATAGGCTGAGTTATAAAGGTGTCGCATGAAATTCAAAAATTAATTGTTATTTTGTGACAATTTCTTATTTATGTTACAGAAGCGAAGAAAGCTCAGTCGTTCAGAAATTGGATCATGAATAATTCATAATTTGTTCAGTTGGAGGACAACCAACAATGCTACCATCTTATGCATAAGAAATCAGTTATTTATTATAGAGTTATTTCTCTGTCGAGACATATTAGTACGACAATTTGTAGAGGTTTTAAGTTATTTTATTTTATTCTATATTAAAAGCGCGGAAATTTAGACAAATTTTGTTAATAAATAGTATTCCATGAGAACAGAAACCAAAAAAGACCAGTGACTGATGTCTCCCAATCGGTTATCCATAAATAGAAATAACTTCAGAAATAATTAATAAAATTTTGTATTGTCTTTCCACGAAAAGCCCTAAAACTATTTAGATATTTTTGGATATATAAAATAGCCAACTTTATTATTTATAAGTTCGATGTCTTACGCATTTTTCTTGACTGCGACTACAAGAGAAATAATATGGGGGGATGAATCCAAATTTAGCTAAAATGGTAGAATATTATGTCAATAAGAATTATGAATCAAATAAGGATAGGAACTTGACGCACTGCAATAATAAAATGCGGAATGATACGTTTAATATTGAAACAGTATTGTTTTTGCTTCTGCTCTCAAGGCACCCTAAACGAAATTTTAGTTAATTCGCCCACTTATACACATATTTAAGTAAAAGTTACATAACTAATGCAAAAAAGAATGCAACATATCATTGATATTGCATCATTTCAAGGCTACAAAAAATATAGATATAATAAATGAAAATATACTAATCCATAGTTCATTATCTAATATATCTTGTTCTTCTCTTTCTTTTATTTAAATTCTTAATAAAATGAAGAATGAAACTGAATCTTAAAATTTGCTTTACAAGACCACCCAAAACTGCATCATAATACCTACCTATCGCTATTGCAAAATCATAATAATTATATTTCTCAGGCGAGTTTCATCAATAGAATTTTCCGCTTTCACAGTTATCTCTCTCCCGTCATTTCCACACAGACTCGTTTTTCGGAATGAGATTCTTGGGAAGAGGAAACGGGAAATTAGTAGTAGTTCGTTCGTATATATGAATGAAAATGGGGGAGAAAGAGAGAAAATTTAGAGTAGTAGTAGCAGAGTAGATCGACCTCTCTTTCCCCCTTCTCCGTTTTACCAATCGGGAAAGTGGCGATGCGTGGGAGTAGCCTCGTCCCGGACTGCATAATGCCCGTATATACGACGTTCTTCACAGGGAACTCGTAGTAATACGTTCCTATTGGAAGATAGAGACATCGTTATACCCTATATTTCTATACAGGGTGAATTCGAAATATCTGCGAATATTGAAAACCTCTTTGCGACATGAAGATTCAAATGAATTTTCAAGATAGAACTTACCGACGAAGGACGAATTTGATAGTATATTATAATAACCTATTAAACAGGTAATCAGTTGATTACAGTAAGATCCGATTTGACCTGTGTCGTATAAAACTGGCTACTTGAATAGACGAGATGGTCCCGTTTAAATTACGGCTGCATTCGTTGCTGATCTTTTCGCTCAAAGTAATCCGCATGTTTATGAAAGTCATATCATCACATACACATGTGCAATCGGGATAATTTGAGAAAATCTTAAACGAATACAGCCATTAGTTGATTTTGAATTTCTCGTTCAGTTATTAATTTATACAAGTCTTAAAATCCATGATAATAGGAATCAAGTCACAGATCACAAAAGTAGGATCTTTGTGGATTTGTGTAAGAAAACTTGTTATGTGGCAGTTAAATAATACGTACTATCATAAATAACTCGAATTCAGATGTATTACAACCAATTATAATCAGAAAGAAATGATGATTATTAAAACTGTCTCATCAATCAATATACCAATTAACATCGTTAAGTTCCAGACATGATATAAAAAAATCTCAACTACTCTGTCTCATTTCCTTCCCCGCCATTAAAACGTTCATCTCTCCATTATTATTACTCTTACTATACACATAATAATAAATAATAAATGACCAATTATTGCTTAGAGTCACTATCAATTAAATAACGTCGTCTGGTATACTGGTGGAGTTAGTCAAGCCTGTTTGCTGGTTCGTGGTGTTCTTTTGTTGTTTTTTTATTAATGAATAAACTCGAAACACAGCTAAACACTTTATTGGTGTCAATAAATAATTGACCTATAGATATAGAGGAAGAGGCAAAGGGAAATGGACGATCCTAGATTATGGAGAGACCAAGACACACGTGGCCTCTTGTGTATGGCGCGTAGCATAAGTGGCACATGCTCTGAGGCTATTTCATTTCATAGATAGAGATACGCAATGTCATGCAGCAATTCTGAATCATTTATTATTGAAAGCTATAATTGAACTTTCTCGTTTACATTCATATTTATTATGCTACATATTTATTCATAATTCATATACAGTAGCTGGTGTCCACGGCACGCTGACAAGCCTTCAGCGCGTGCTACTAGATTGAGCTCAGTGGCGTACTTTCTTGGGGGGAGATCAGGGGTGGCCTTCTGTATCTAACTTGAAAATAGAGAAGGAAGGGATCTCCATGGAAAATACACCTTATACTCTTATCTCAGGAAATAAATAAAAAATACTCAGTAACAAACTATGCAGAGTTTCAAAGAAAAGATGAACATGTTAGCTAAGCCTATCCCTGTGAAAAAACTCAATTTTCAAGACAAATATTTTTTTTTCTAAATTTCGTTTTGGATGTATCTAGATAAAATTTCTTGCAACATTCCAACTTGAACATTTCTTGCAAAAGCCAACGTTTTGGTGTATGTAGAGAGTGTTCCGCGAAGACATACCTAACCATATTTAAAATCCAAATATGAATAGAATAAATTCTATTTTATACTTTTTACTGCACTTTTTAATGATGTTGGGGCTACTTTACTCTAAAAAAATATTCAATTGTTTGATTTATATAATTAAATCAAAAAACTTTTCATTGGCTACTGGCTCTAGGATCCCCTCAACCTCCGAAAAAAGCGAGATGGAAGCTCTGAACAAAAATGGGCTGTTGAAGTTTCATGTTTAGAGCGCCGTAAAAATAAAATGATCCTCTCTTATAGATGTAGTTGAAAATAATTTAAATTAAGAAAATATATATAGACAGGTCATACTTGCGCAAAAACGATCATTATTTTATTAGCTCTATCAAAATAGAATGGTATAAAACATGTCGATGCTTCTTCAGGAAGCTGGCAGATTGGCTCAACATCACCTTTGTCTATCATTGAGTTGTAAGTCCGAATCCTATTCTCAAGCTCGCTTTTTTCAATATTAATTGTTATTTTTA
Source organism: Crioceris asparagi (assembly GCA_958507055.1). Classification (NCBI taxonomy): domain Eukaryota; kingdom Metazoa; phylum Arthropoda; class Insecta; order Coleoptera; family Chrysomelidae; genus Crioceris; species Crioceris asparagi. The sequence goes on from OY293830.1 coordinate 63,290,460, forward strand.
ATAATAATATAATGATACCGAAAGTAATAAAAATAAAACAGATTCCTGAGACTGAATCTTTATTTATAAAAATGTATTTATTTATTTGTTTATACCTATGCTTTACTGATATTACGGAATCCTCCAGGGTAGAAATCCCACCCGTACTTAAACTTATTTTAATACTACAAAGTTCAGGCAACAAAGGCTCTTTGGTGTAAAATAAATGGAATTCACCTGAATTTTCAGTAACAGAAAAAACTTGAGTTTAATTCGTTGTCAGCTTAACTCCATCTGGCGGGTAGTATTATATTGATTGTAAAATGTCACTGTGTATTTTGTAGTGCACTGGGATGCTGCATTCACTTTATGACTCTTCCCCTCCTCCCAAAAAACTGTGTGTACATTGTACTGCTCTACCCAGTTTTTTTATGATGCCATAAACGGAGCTGACAAACCAATTTAGTTTCAGAGATACTGTTACTCAAATGCTTCATACTTTAGTCCCCGAATAGGTTGGAAAAATACGATTCTTGATAAATATTTCCATGCAGAATGCAGAGCCGAATTTTATTTAAGTTAGTACGTAAAATCATTGTTTAATAACTTACAAATAATGAACAACGAAATCCATACATTTTGGTGGTAAGAAATTCTGCATGAAACTTGTTACGAAATTAAAGACCTTTTTTTTAATTTTCTCTTTTGTCTTAGTTTGGATGAACATGAAATTTTACGTAAGACAGTGAAATAGAGATCAAATCAAAGTGATAAAAATAATAACTGATTAGAATTAAGCACCGATACGCTGATCAACGTAAAAAACTTCTCACTAGTACAAACAGTACCGTAGTTGTAGATATTACATTTTTACATTTTTGAACGACTTCGAAAAACGGTGGTAGTAAACAATTTGCTGTTTTATTTAGATATGTACGCGCCTTTTGGATAAACGTACACTGATTTGGAAAGAGAAGAAATTCTCCGATATTAAATAAAAAATAGAATCGAACATCTCTCTTCCTCCAAAAAATACCCTTCAAAGGAGGGGACAATTTTTATCTGGCAAAATTAAAAGAAAGATCATTTCCAGCAATGTTTAAATTGAAAAGTTTTCAAAATATTTACAGGTTACAGAATTATTGGGGCATTGGGAAAGTGCAATATTGTTACCGCCATGTTTAGTTAACTTAGGAAAATGGAGAATGTTCCTATACAGTTCAATAACTGCTTTTTTAAATCGCTGGAAATAAGTAAACGTTCAACAATTTTCATGTCAAATGAAACTCTTTGTATGTAAAATAAATATTTTTTACAAAAAAATTGACGGACTACATACCTACATAGTTAGTGCGCTTCTTCTTCTTTGAAGCATTCACCGCACAAACTAATAAAGTCAGTCCTATTTCTTGGAAAAATATTTCAGTTCTATAAAATGCCTAGAAGAAACGGAAGACAATCAGAATTTGACTGATTATCAAAAGTTACAGTATGATTTATAACTGCAAATACATACATTTTTATCGAAGTTACTGAAATGTATTTGAACAAGTACTAGTCTTTCAGTTTCAGTTGGAATATAGGTATAAATAAATACGATCGACATTCAAAAATAAAGAGTGTTTCATCTTAAAAATTACAGGTTTTGGTCATGAATTGAAAACAAGGCTTTTTTAATTTATTCACTTGTCGGATAATTGAGCCTAAATAATGATATATACAGTAGGTACCATTGACACCTTTCACTTTTTTGAGACTTGGGTTTAACCCAGTATATTTGAAAAGACAATGGTTAGTTGTCTTTGTAGCTTCTTCAGTTTTATAACATTTTTTTATCACTTCATCTCTATCTATTTTACATATAAATAATATTTTTTTTATTCTGGCTTGTTGTAAACCTTTGTGTAAAATAGCCAAATAAAATGCATTCTATTTCATAACCGCCATTGCATTGAAACTTGGATATCTATCCTTTTGTTTCATAATATTGGAGTTGCAAATTTCTAACTAACTGCGCTATTACTAAATAAAGTGTGCCAGTTTTAATATTAGCAAAGTTCTATGGGCCGTGCCAGGACTGCGTGCGCCATGTATTGGGAGTTTTAATTAAAAATGTGCGCGAGAACACTCTCAGTATCTATGTTTGTAGTACTCATATATAACGTAGGCCGCGGGGTGCAATCGGCCGAGTTGCGTTTGTATTATTTTTTCCGAATTGTAATGGTGCATACTGGCCACGCCCACTTTTTATTGGACCACTGAAAAATAAATTCGCTCAATAATTCTATATCTATATCTATATCAGACTGGGCAAGCACACTTCATTGGAGATCGAAAATGTGGAATGGCGGGGTTGGTAACTAGTTCCTATATTAACAGGCGTGTTGTTGTGAGTTAGTCTCCTGTGGAAAGGGTTTTCTATGCAGGATTTTCATGAATCATGAATGCTGCCTTTTCTGTACATTTCAGAACTTTTGACTCGCACTAGTTTCGGAAATATGTGGTGGAATGTTCAATTTACTTAAATTTGTATTACTCATGAAGAACACCTTCATGATGTGCTCGACGTCCCTGATTAGGTCACATAACAATGTAAAGTAAGAAATTACATATATATTTTTTCAGCAGTTCCTGTGGTTATAGGCATATAGATCATTCAATATGTAAAAAATATTCTTCTCTTTGCACGAGTGGATTTCTGCCCTGAAGGTTTTGTAGTGCTACACAAACTTATGTTGAACATTTAATTTAAAAAATCCCGCGGCCTGTGGGAATGTTTTTATTTTTCATCTATTTTAATAACTCGTACAGCCTTAGATGGAAACGTAACCTTTAGAATGATGTCTCAATCAATAATTTTGATGAATTCTTAAGAGAGTACCGACAAAAAACATCGTTGAGAAATAATATAGAACTCGACGATTTCATAGGGACAGTATTACTATTTCGTAAACGGTAAGAGAACATTTAAAAAAGTTGCAAAATTATTTATTTTCAAAGTTTATTTATTTACACACTATTTATGTCACAGTCTATTTATATACCTACAATACACTATTTATATATCTTACGCTATTTACAACCTAGCGTTAGGTATTTATTTATGGCCCCCAACTAAGGACCCACCGAACTGCCGGACTGCACCGTACTCCCGATCTCCACCATAATCCGGTCTCCACCGTATTCACCGTACCGGGCTGACTACCACGGACTGACTCGACTGCACCGAGCGACTACCCCGGATTGTCTCGATATGTTGATTTGTTTATTTATCACACTATATTTTATTTTTTGTTATATTGATTAAAACGTTTTGCCTTGATGGCGCATTTCTTTCTGGTTACAATATATGTTTTTACACTACTTTATCAACATTTCTATATCTGATGTGTACGTCATACATATAATGTTTCAGTGTTTCAGTAAAGCGCACCATTTTCAACCAATTTTAAATTAATAACAATATCTGAAAAACCCAAATCTCATATTGAATTGAGATATATATGTCAAACAAGAAGGTTGTTTTCTCTTCATCATGGCCTACCACATTCGAAAATATCATTTTTCATTGTCATCATCGTTCTGGGTTTAAATGTCGATATATATTATACATAGTTGTGAAGATAATGTTTAGCTTTATTTATTGGGATAAAAAACAAGTAGGTATATCCATAAGAAAAAAAAAAGTTGTATGGCAGATCTTTGAACATAGTATATAGTAGAAAAGTATTTCTAACAATCTCATTATCTTCGTCATGGCGCATTACAAAATTTCATCTTTCCTCTCTGAAGTAATAGGTAAATGAGAAAATAAATAAAAACAAAATTGCCAATTTTCACTTTTTAAAAATATTTCTGAAACAGTCAAGAAAAATCCAATTTGCAATTTGGATGTTCTAAATTACACAATTTTTCCCGAATTCAATCGTATTTCTAACTAAAATAGCAATACTTTCCCTTTAAAATGACCGTGACCCTGCGTCCTTTAAACTTAATAAAACAAAAAAAACAAAATACAAATTAGGAATTCATAAAACTGTAATTCCCAATAACTAAAATCACCTTTATTGAAACATATATAATTCATCAAACCTACTTTATATATCAAGCCAGTTACAAAGCAATCTATGTTACTCAGTTTGCTCATTATTTTTCCATGATACAAACACCAGCATTTGTACATTCAATTACTTATTTATTTTGTTTTCTGAGTTCATTTTCGGGTACACCAAAGTAAGTCAAACTTGTTTGATATCTGTATCATTATAATGAAATAAAGATTATATATCAAAAGGCACTATGAATTTGAAATGTACATAATATATATCTATCATATATCAATTCAAGAAAATATCCTCAGTGTGCCTTAAAATTTGAGATCATATCTTTACTTGAATCATCTGAAATTAATTTTATAAAATCATTGGTAACTTGAATCGTTAATCAAATGATAGGTAATCAAAATGCGATAGAATTCAGTGATGAGTCAATTCGGCAACTCTGTAAAACTCTATGTACTATATATAAGTACATTATTTATATGTTTTCAGTTGTCTGTGTTTTTAAAAAGGTCTAGAAGAAGTCACTACAAAGTTCTTAGATTGTAAGTAGTCATGTTGCTTATTAAAATAAACCTTATTTATATTGAAATTGTAAACTATTTCAAAATTTATGAAAGTCAGTTGCTGCTCATATACAATTAAACAAACAGGAAAACACGTGGAACGTGGTTCTCATTAAGAAATACAGAACAGCAAAAACTGGTCCTTATTAGAAGCTGATACGTTTCATAACAGCTAGAATAATACGATTATGTGTACTTACCTATTTGTATTTGAATTAGTTTTAGATAAGTACATGAATGTAAATGTTTTTCATAGGATCTACAGTAAAAAATCTGAATGCAACTGACCGAGTGTTGCAATTAATTTAATGAATAATTTGTAAGATAAAAAAATATTTGTTACATTCATACTACGTACAGGGTGACCAAATAAGAATGGACGCCTACCATATCTCCGAATCCAGTAGCAGAGAGGAAACTGGGACTCTTCGCCACCATATTCAGCAACCAATGACAATATTTAAGCCAAAGTCATCTTCTGTTAAGGCCAGATGTAGCATGAGGTGATATTGTTGCATACTGAATAAAATTTTACGTCTTACAAATTTGTAGCTTCTCAAAATATTGTGCACGGTACACCTGGAAGCCCCCAACTCTCTGGCCAGATTTCTTGTGCTCACATGTAGATCGTTTTCCACAAATGCCGAAACATTGATAACATTTTTTTCACTACGACCTCTCCCGTGCCTTCTGTGAACCGAAAGATGAATGCTTCCTGCAGTTTTCAACCGACGTGCTAGTCTCACGAAAACCTTTCTTGAATAATGTCGTCTACTGAGAAATATTGTTGCATAAATTTTGGCAGCAATGGTTGCATTTCGCATGCATTGCAAATAAACCCAAATCATATCAAATCCTTCTTCGCGCATTATCACAAAACTTATGAAATCACAAACTGCCAAAAATTTTCCAACGAAACTGACAGTTAACATTCATGTCGCATACAATTGGTTCTTTTGTTTTGTAAGGCTTACTTACTTTTGTTTTCAAAATATACGGCTTTGAGCAGGCTTCTTACTTTTTCACAGATATTTCCAGTTCCATAAATGCTAGAAAAAATATATTTTCATCAAAATGTAGGGCTTTAAATTAAAAATTTGATGAAGTCAAAATCATGATACCCTTGTATTTAATTTTATTTTAGGGAAAAGCAAATTTGTTATATTCTTTTTTCGCGCCAGCTAGTGCGGCGGTGAAATTTTCTGGACGAAAATAGTTACGCTGTTAATAGGTTGAAAAATACTCTTATTAAATGATATCAAGTTTATTGCTTTCAGTAGAACCAAACCGGAGTAATGAATTTTTGTTTAAAAGCATATTTGACCCCCCACTCCTTTAATTTTTGCGATAGGGGAAAATGATTCAGACAAAAAATTTTGGAAAAAATAAAGCAAATCAAATGAGAGAACTTTTGATATCAATTAATGACGATGATTTTTTTTAGAAAATTTTATATTTAAATTCGGGATGACTGCTACGTCTCCTGGTTGCCATTTTAGAAAGTCGAAACCTATTTCCAGCATTTTCTTTGGTCAGTTTCACTTAAGAAAATTTCAAGCTCTATTCTTATTTGGCCACCCTGTACATACCTACCACGATTTTAAGATGAACTGAATCATGTAGGTAAATGAAATGTTAAGCCAAAACTGTGGGGCATATGCAATATATAGTTTATGTACTAGGTCACGAAAGTAAAGAATATCGAGTTTAAAATAAGGTAATTAACAAAAAACTGCATCACACACATTTTGATGAAAATTTACCACAAACATTTATGCGCACCTACATCAACCTGAAAACCACTAATATGAATTTGAAACTTAAAAATAAGTCAAAATTTTAGATGATAATTTGGATGTTTACTCACCGAAACGCTAGTACAAAATTTCGATAAAATTACTGTTGTAACGATGGAGAACATGATCATTGACATGCGAGCTGTGAGCGTATAGTCCAATTCCAATATTGTCATATCGTAATATCGAAACTGATTAGATATAATCAGCTGATTACCCGTTTAATAGGTTATAATACTCTCCTGTCATATTCACCGTTCAAAATATTTGACATAAATAACTGAACTTGTATTGTGTTTCTTTTCGTTTTGACAAGTAGGTTATGTCAAAATCCAAATAAAACATAATCTGACATAATCTACAAACATGACACGAGGCGTCATGATGAATCGATTTGAAGTAAAAGTACCTATATGACATATTTAAACTGATGTTGAAAGACCAATAACAACGTCACTAAAAAGTTCTGTAATCACTTTGTTCATTTAAATAGACTAAATTAGAAATCACAGCAGTGTGTAGAGCAAGCTTGACATCTCAATTAATTTACAATGTACCTTAATCGCAAATACAAACACCTTTATCCTCTTAGTACTTTCTGAGAAAGTAAATATATTAAAACACGCAATTTAATCAAGGAATCTTCACATATCACTATATATATATATATATATATATATATATATATATATATATATATATATATATATATATATATATATATATATATATATATATATATACATATACATGTACAGGGTATCTTAGTTTTTGTAACAATAGGTCTTTGAAAATCAAGACGAAAATGTTCTTCGGTATAAACATTGGTCTATCATAGAATTGCATTTAATTCAAAAAATCGAAGAGATTAATAAAGTAACAAACGAAATTGTTCAGGATTGAAGCGCGAATACGGCTCTAAAGATTTTGATTAGGTAAATTAAATTAGTCATCAAAATCATTCAACGTTCACCAAAGAAGATAATGCATTACTTATACTTATTCAGAGATCTCACAACAAAACTGCTGTAACTCAGAAACCTATGATTTTATTGACGAATATCCAGATGAAATGTTGCTGGATATGATCTATTCTTGAATTTGCTCATCTCGATTTTTTGCAACGTTGCAGGATATAGTCCCCTTTCTAATTTTACAATCTTGAATTTTCGATTCTTGGAAAATATTGCCCCTTTCACATAGCTGAAACACATAATTCAGACTGTAACGCGGAGACCTATGATTATTTTTTAAAATGTCCAATTTGAACGTTTCCGGAATTGGAATTTTATTTAATTCTGCCGTCTCAGATTTTCAATTTCCGGGAAATGTTGTCTAATATTTTTTTTCAATCGGACCAATTTTCAAAACTCTCTCAAATGAAAAAAAACATCAAAATTGGAGCACGTTTACTATACAAAAGGCGCAAACATCCATAAAAAACATGCAGACGTACAGTCGAGTTGTACCTCCATTTGGGAAGTCGGTCAAACATTCAATATGACCATTGTTATTTGTCTTGTCAAAAATGAATTGATCAAACAAATTTTGTATTCCATGGAGTTTGTTTAAGGTATTGCCATCAAGAGTTATAAACTTTGAATTTGATGGCTCTTCGGCATAAAAATATGGCAAATATTTGTAAAATTACTAATTTCAAATCTCACACTTTATATATCAAAAACTAAAGGCTTATCAATCTATATGGTTTATAAAAACATAAGGGCTTAATTTTGGAAGGTTCTTTTGAATGAAACACCCTGTATGCAACCCTTGAACTTTAGAATATCCATTCCCTTTGATTATATATCAGGGGCTTAAGATTACTTTGAATCTCCCAAACCTAGAGCGAATAAGGTCTGTGCGACATAAACAACCTTTATGAGACTACAAACAGTAAAAGGGGCTTACGTAAGCTCACTCACCAATAAATTTCGAGAGGTGTATGAATAATATATTGACGGCAATGTTGCCAGCTACACGAGTTCAATGTCAAGGACGAAGGAAGAAGTCGAATAGTAGTTGTCGTACTGTTAGCGTGTTTTACCTATAATGAATCGCTCGCTTCGAAAGTCACAGTCTTTGAGTCTTTCCAAGTCTTTCCCCTGTTAGTTGGGCTAAAAAAAGAGAGAAAGAGGTCTATGTTCCAAAGTGAAATGTAAATAAATTGTATAATATACATATACCAGATGAGTTTGTTGATAGATATCTCCTATTGTTTGTGGAAGTTGTTGGCACAAACGAAAAACACATCTCGAATAGCTTGGATTTAAATGCTATATTACCATGACCATGGGCGGAGCTTAGTAAAGTTGACCATCACCAGGAGACGTATTCTGTACATTTATTGACTTCTTAGCTAAAGGATCGTCTTCATCTATATATATAGATATACTAATACATGGTGATGCGTCAATTGGATCACGTGATGTCGACATAGACTGTCAATTGTTATCGACTTAGTTTCCTAACTAAGTCGCGCTCTACATACCCCCGACTAACTTAGAATAGAACGCCAAAACGTCTCGATACAGAACACTTATTTTTGGTTGTGGATTGACACCAACTGACACATCACCATGTATTGGTATATATATATATATATATATATATATATATATATATATATATATATATATATATATAGATGAAGTCGATCCTTTAGCTAAGAAGTCGATAAATGTACAGAATACGCCTCCAGGGCTTGTTAGTAAATGGGTTGAGAATACTTATAGACTTATAGGAGCTACAATATTATCGAAATAACTCATGAGAAGAAGTATTGAATAAATTATAAGGATTAAAGCAACATCATCTACTTATATTCATATTTTGTTTCATATGAGGATTGAATCTCTTATAGAAATTCTGCAACATTTTATGATGTGTTGATTGCAGAATTTTAATAATGAAAATACAAAAACGTCTACTTCAGTAGGTATTGCTATGATGTAAATAGAATAAAATAAAAAATCGTTGCTTTTAAATTAGCAACAAAAAAATCTTTAACAAAGTTTACCATCTAAATCGAGTCGGATTATATTCCATACATATTTCGGATGTATCGTTATCCCGATAAACAGAAAAAAATTAAAATATACCCTACATCTTTAGATTATCACAGCCAGCTGACTGACGAAAGGACGAACGGATTTACTACCTATTTGTTGTTATACTGAAATTTTCAACTGCCTACGATACAGCCCTCTGACAGACGGACGTATAGCGGAGACTTAGTAATATAGTCCTGTTCTCACCAATTTGGTATGGAACCCTAAAAACGAAACCATGTGTTATTATTGAAACATCCATTCAAAGGCATATTTGTCATGTTTGTAGTTCCTGCATACCTCACAGATTTATCTCGCGGCATAAGGGAAATATACGCTAGAGTTTTTATATCCTCTTTACGTACAATATCTCCGTACATGTCTTGTATGAAACGAGCAAACCTCGCTATAACGAGCTTACAACCAAAGCATAAGAAAAAAAACCTATGTTGTGATACAACATTCGATACAATTATATACATACTGGGTGTTATAAGAAACCCAGCTGCTACATAATTTGAAGAAAGTTCGATAGAATTTACTTCGACCTATTCTTTTGAAAAAAAAAATTATTGATATTCTAAATCGAAAAAACTTCGAGAGTCATCATGATACCTCAATTTAATTGTTGTCTGCTTTCATTCCCTCTACATATTATAAAGAATATCCACGTTATTTTTTGTTTATTTTACTGATATCAATTTTTACATTTATCCCATCATGTGTTCTGTTTTGGCAACTAGTTCCTGTAATATCTTCCAAGGATCTTCATGATTCCAATTTAACAAACAAATTATCTGTATATAATTGTAAATCCATTTTTCTTCTAGTGATTCGTTTCTCCAAGATCCTAAGTGACCTACCATTGCCAGTTTGTATTAAAACATTTGTAACTTTGTTCTGCAATTTCTTGTTTCTCAGGACACCATGTGTAAATTTAGCTCACTGACAACTTTTACTTGATGCTAACAACTAATTTAAATTTCAGTCTCACAACTAATTGCGTATGCAAGCCGCACTAGCGCCGCAGTGTTGCGAGGTTTTATAAGATAAGAAGAAGAAATTAGAATAGGAAGATGTCTTCTTTAATCTTACAAGAACGCCTTTATGTAGTCGGCTTGAGATTCAAATTAATCCACTGGATTAGAAGAGGTTTTAGTGGGACAATTAGTTTATCTATCAAGAGAGAAGTTTTAGTGGTTTTGCTTAAATGATAAATGACCGTTTTTATTTGGGATGTTGGGTTTGATAATTATGCATTTACTCTTTCAATTAGCGTTGATTTATAAAGGTTCTAATTATTTTTCAACTAATCCTAAAGCACAAAAGCATTATCATGTTATCAGCAATACTTATAGAAAATAACAGCTGCAATGAATTAAAAGATAAATTCAAATGTTTTTTCTTAATTTGATATCTAGGTGTACATCTATAAATTCTATAAATCTATATACATATACGTATATGTATAATATACATATATGTATAATATCGATATAGATATGTATAATAAAATTGTAACAGGCCGATGTCTGTACATTAAAGATATTTAAGAAAAAATAATATGGGGGTCTTTATTAGATAGAACAACTGAAGCCAAAGCAACTATTTTTAGAATTTGCGTCTGTCTGTATGTTTGTACGCGCATCATGCAAAAACTACTGCGATTTGAATGCAGTTTTCACCGATGTATTTCTTGAGGTTTTTTTGGAAATATAGGCTCCATTTTATCGCCTCTGTCTGTATGTCTGTATGTTTGTACACGCATCACGCAAAAACTACCACATGGAATTGAATGCAGGCTTCCACTCGCACAAAGTGGTGGGCAAAAGCCAAATTTTCTATTTCCGAAAAGTGCTGTAGTATTTGCATTTTCATTCCTATTTTATTCCAATGGAAATTGTATTATATTATTGTGTATAAATAGCTCAAAATAACATTGAATCTCAATAGTAGTATATGTCAAACTTAATAAAGAATGAGTGTGTTATGTATATGTCATTAGGAGCCGAAGATGAGTAGTGCGAATTTGTCATGTATTTACCTAGAAGCAAATGTAGCTTAAGCCCTTTTGCTTAACTGTAGAATACCTACATTATTTTTTGCGACATCTGGTTTGGAAATTGAATTACAGCGAAAGATACAGATCATATTATGAAATTTATTATTCTGTCAACCCACAGTTTTTTATTGACTGTTGGGATTGCCATAGTCATAATTCACATTCGCGTATATAAAGTCCTAGAATATGACAGGTGATAGTTATCAAATCTACTAAAATAATAATTATTGTGAATGTTGTGAAAAGTTATTATGTAAAGTAGACCACTTTACAAACTTATTAGCTGTATATCTGACATATAAGTCAGAGCTAGCGAAAATCACAGTATAAATATACCCAGTAGTCCAACTCAACGACGGCCGCTTTAGATGATAGTTTCGGAGCATCATTTTTTGCGGTCGTTTGTCAAGGGCCACCGCCATTTCGATAAAGGACACCGTTTATAAGTACGGGATACACGGCGGCAAAGGCGGGTCACATCATGAAATGGCTTGAGTTGGACTGCTGTGTTTATCTATACTGTGGCGAAAATTTCATTTACTTTCTGCACGAGTGGGTTAAAGTAGCTAACTAGAGATTTAGTTACTTCATTAGTTTTGCAAAATGAGAAGTTATCGACAAAGCTGTGGGTTTTGCCCACATTCGTAACGACACTAAAAAATTGAACTTTCAAGGTAGGTGTTGCAAAAATACTTTAAACATGAAACTTATTGAAAAACATTGACTGATTGACGTGCAGAACATTCAGATCTATGAAAACATCGGTGTTTATGTAACATCGAATATTTTCCAACTTCTAGAACTCCCACTGACAGTAGGATAAATCACGTCCGAATTCTCATATATGATCCTGCAAAGATATATATTTCAATTAGAAGAATACATTATAGTACGTATCCGACTCACGTGTGAGTCATCATCATCGTATATATAACCTACACACAAACTCATATATTATCCTGTGGAATTATCGCGTATCTACCGATAGAAAAGTTATCCAGAAATGAGAGTTAAGGGTGAAAGAAAAAAACGCACACACACAAGCACGAACACCATCTATCACTTGGGGCAAACACGGGTGAGAATTCCCTTGCCGGGTGGCTCTAGGAGGGGGGTCAGTATCAGAGCAAAAACTGACCTAGAAGCCAGTGGTGGAACGTATATTAAGTCGTACCAAATAGGGTTTTTATTCAAAGTTTTGGAGAAGAAGCGGGACATTTTAATGTGATTTACTTTTAACTACTTGAAAATTATGATTCACAGATTTATTTATTCTCAGTATCCAAGCAGTTCTTTATGAATACGGCTAATAAACGTTCTTTTTAGAAATTTGCTCTAATTATAATTTCAAAACCCTCAATTTAAACGACTGTATATAGTTTTAATTTTCTAACGCTATTCAGAGTAGCAATGTAGGAAAAGTAAATGCTGTAATCTCGGCTATAATAGGGTAAAATTTACGTTATTCGGATGGAAAAAAAATATATATGCCTGAAAATTATTTTGCTAATATTCAATATATAAAGTAATTAACAGTATATATAATATAAATATATATATATATATATATATATATATATATATATATATATATATATATATATATATATATATATATATTGTAACGGGAATTTATATTAAAACTGGGTTCGATTTATTTTCACTTATTTATTTATACTAATAACTACACGACTATATACACATTTATATTCACACTTATTTCTCGGACTATATACGACTTTTCTACTGTCTATGATCTATGACCGACTGACTATCTATCACTAACTATCCTGTCATTGCCATCAGCATTATATATCTAACCTAAAAAGCTCAAGATGATTCCAGTGTTGTTTTTGTTGTTTTTGTTGTTTCTGGAGGTTATTTCTCAGTAAATGGCTTCGAGAATAGACCAGGACTTATTCTCATTGCCTCTGATGTCTCCCGTGTTTTCCAGGTTGTGCATTGTGTGTGTAGTGCATTATTCGGGTAATACTTCACGTTACAATATGAATTGTTTTGATCATATAAATTGTTAAATTTAAAATTGAAATTCTTTAAAAGTTTTCGATTTACAATAATTTAAATAATTTAAAAAAATATACTTTCCCGTTTAATAATAGCTAATTTTTTTAATACTGAACATATCATATAATTACCATATGTTCTATCATATTTCAGTTAATTTTTGTAATAGTAAAAAGTTTACAAGAGTTATATACGTACTCAGGGTTTGAAAACAAAACTTTTTTATTAATCATTTTCAATTAATTGTTATTTAATATCAATATTACAAGGGGAATGATACCGTACCAAGGGACTAAACGTAGACCCGGTTCATCACCGGTAACTCGTCCAAACCCTGGCCACGCTGTGCGCTGCTCAACTTTGATGTCTATTTTATCTCCGACTTTTTTATTTAGAGGCTAGTTTGACTAATCTATTTGATCTCCTTCTGGGGTCTTGCTGTACCATACCCTGTGTGTGATGATTATTTTCTGTGCATCTCCCAAACTTGGCAAGGATTAATCAAAGTTTGTCGAGTAGCTTTGTTGCCAAACACTGCTACTATGGAAGTATGTAGATTTAGCATATATGTAATAGCTGCACTTCTAACCCAAATAGATAAGTTTTCGAGTTTCCGAAAAGGACAAGTGCCATGCTTCAGTGCATATACCTACTGGGTGCTAATAAATATCATGCACATTCGGAAGCTGATAATGCATATAAAGGTAAATCCAGAACCACTTTGTTGTAGGGCTTGCATTATCGAGCAAGTTAAATGAATCTACAAAAGCATATTTTGTTAATCATGCCCCTTGTTCTCCTTCCTGGTGTGCCGCTGGTAGATTCTAAAATTCCGTAGTTTGTTGGTATCTGCAGCCGTCATAAAAAATACTAACAGATTCTCTCCAATTTGCTATATAATTTTTTTTTATCAAAGCAATCTAGCTGGCGTAGCCTCTTATTTCATTGAATTTGGACAGTTCGATTTTAAAGTCTAACTTGTGCCAGCTATAAATGATGTGATGTTGTAGTTATCGGTTGTACTGTGACGTTTCGTGGAAAATAACTATTGTCGGCACTAAATAGTTGTTTAGCGTATTTTATTTTGAGGCTTAGACTGAGCACAACACGCATAGAAAACAAAAGTTGGCACTTGGTTGAACCACGTAATAACCAGTTAATTCTTTCTTACATCCAAATCTCACTTTCTCTACTTGTCTTCTTCCAATGATTACTTTCTTATAAAGCCTTCGCAATCCTTCTGCTTGAAAAAAGGACCTGCTCCTTTTATTACCATATAAAAAAGATCCCAACTCAACCCCCATATTTTACTCACACGAAAAGCGCAACTGCCGTCCACATTTTAAACGAGATTGAAAGCAAAGGGCTCAGACGTATTGTAAATTTTTTGTCTTGTTTTCTGAAGGACCGATCACGCGTATACACATGCATATGTATTCTGCTATTATTGTATGGTATGTTTCAAGATATATCAAAATAACTAATATAAAATAGTCAGGATTCATGAATATTGTGTTCTCACTATGTATACGATAATGTTGTAATGGTAATTGTTCCATTCTTCTATTGAATCTGCAACATAATGACCTCTTTTTGCATTAATTAATTCACCTCTCTGCATGACACCTTTATGGCCTTCACAGACATCTTTCTCTTTTTCATCCCTTCTCATAATAAAAGACGTTCAAACACGATTCGTTTCTTGATCATTTAAATGGTGAAAATGGTAGATCAAACCTGGTTAGTTTTTCAAACCTACCGGAAGTCACAATTTGGAATATATTCGGGACTCAAATTGAGGGACATGTTGATCTGTGTATGGGCCCAATTAGACAGTTTCATGTGGAAGTTATGAAAGCGAAGATCTCAAAGATCATAAACAGACAGTTACATAGAAAGATGCAGATAGAATGCGTTATGCAATTATTGCATAAAACTGTCATTCAAACTAGGTAGGTACTTAATATTTGGAAGAGTTACATTTTGAAAATGTGTTAGGAGTCGGCGGAACAACTTTTCTACCACAGATGCGGATATCAATTTTTGTTTCGTTTTATTTGAATCGTGGTCATAGCGTAACTGTGCGTTTATCGTTATCAGTAAACGGAACTGGATAATAAATATGCTGCAAAGGAAAATGCTAGTTAAAAGAATAAAGATATGCGATCTGGTGTTAATTATGAAATATGTAACATACCTAAACTATTCTTCGAAATATTTCCACACCTCTGACGCCAGATGTGTCTACCGAAATGCACTGAACAAAACTAAACAAAATTATACCTAATTATGTAACCAAGTTTAGTCTATAAAACATATTTATGCTGTTTCTACATATCCCATAATTTGAATTATCATGTTTTATCTAATGTTAAAGTTTTATGAGAAGGTTCAAGAGAAATCATTGTATAAAAACTAAGGAAAAGTCAGTTAGTAACATTACTTAAAAAGTGAGGATTTCTTAAGCTTTGATTTTGATGATACAAACAAAAATGCAAAATAATATTCATGAGTACTCTGTATGGTATACTAGAATTATAAATTCAGGAATATCGTGCGTAAATTAAACAAAATCAATTATAGGCCTATAGAAGAAGAATCTTAGTATGTACCAACTTCACAATTAGGATGATCTTCACTTTATATGTAAAAAATGTTTTATATTTAGTTGATGTCAATTTTCTTGCAACCAATAGGGATTGGATACGCCACTTGTAAATCTAAAAACTTATTTTCATCGATTGGTCTGTTGGTCTGTCTGTGGCACGATTATCTCAGGAACGATTGTCATCATTTTTGCTCCTGTACAATATCTGAAAAACTTGTTTTGCTCAAGACTGCAGCTCAAAAACCACTCTAAGCATTTTGATGAAACTTACTTAAAGAATTATTCTTGAAGCCTTTGAATAATGTCTTATGGTGCATGTTAGAAAAAAACTGGAAAAAGTTATCAATCCAGCCAGTAGGGCAATTTTTCATATTTGAGTCTTCAAATAAGTTCGATATATTGCGAAGGTTACTATACCTGAGGTCTCCGCTATGAGTACCGGAGACTTCCTAGAAATCTTAAGAAGAAGAAGACAAAGAGGCACTATAAGGACGAACAGACTACCACAGCATCACCCCCTCCCACTACCACTCACTCTTCGTCTCTTCTTGAGAGAGAAAGAGAGATGGAGAGAGAGATAAATCGCATTCCACAGATGTGTGTATGTCTATAGTATACTACTTACTATACGCTGCTGCGCTACAGGTTTCTGGTTTGTTATTTGCCTTTCAGACTCTCAGCTCAGTCCAGTCCTCCTCCGATACACCTTGCGATGCGGAGTGCTTCAAATCGGTCCTTCGGTGGTGTTGGTCGCAGTATCTCGTCGTAAAATTCAGTGTTTGTGAAGCGAATATTCGACCATTTTAAAGTTTTATGTTTGTGATCTCATCTCTGAAAGTGAATATTTGATTTTTTTGTGTAGTGTTTTTATACAATATTGGATAACGATATTATTGGAATTTATGCTAATTTGATAAATTTTTGGTAAGTTTGTGGAACTTATACTTTAATACTCATTTGTCACTATACTCCATTTCAGAAGGGTGTAGAGTAATAAATTATGATAATGAATTATTATGGCGCTTTATTTATTTATTATTATTATTTATTACTCTACACCTCTCTGAAATTGGGCCAAATACATTTGGAATACGGTTTTGGTGCCATCTGAAATTTTTGAATCATTTCGACAAAGATATTCAGAAAGCACACATTAATATGTAAGAGCATCTTGACTTGTATATGGAGAAGAGATACATACCTAATAATTGGTATTTCGAAAAAGCTACTCTGTTGGACTTTCCAGTACAGATGAAAAATAAAAAATAGAATTTAAATTATGTGCAAAAAACTGAATATATAAATTTATCATTTTCTTTTAATTGTTATTTGATTTTATTATCTCCAGTGAGCACTCCTACATATAAAATTATTTAGATATATTTAGAATGCCCACGTTACGTAACACCTGTTGCTCTGAAAATGTATTTTATCAATAGCTCCATGTTTAAATCTCATTGAATATACATAATACAGTCACAATCAATGGAATTTGTATCAAATATATTCATGATATAAATAATTTTACGGGACCCCATTAACACTGTGTATAGAAATATTCATGTTATTATAAGATAAGATATTTTCAATATACAAAATGTTATGCAATATTTTGGTAATTCCTAGTTTATTTTTTGATATAGAAAATCTCGCCACAATATCGCGTCATTTTATGTGATAATTTTATTTCACTACAGTCTCAAATAAATCAGAATTTTAATTTAGTAGTTTGTTATCATGTAGCTACTTATACTTACGTGACTAGCTTCATTATATTGAATATTTCAGAGAATTGATCATTTCGTAAAATTAAGTGACCCGGTTGCTATCGCATTGTGGTCGCGGTGCAGTTGTAAACGGGTTGTTGCTAGTCGCAAAATCGTATTGCATAAAACAGTTGCTTGCTAAGCAGTTGCTGGTTGCCATAATTTAATGTAAAATGTAATTATGGCTCTCTGATTATTCGGTAAAGCCAACACTGTTTTCTGTTGCGACTTGGTCTCAGTCGTGATTACGTAATACCAAAATTGACGTCTCACAGCTGCGATTGTACAATAATTGTCGGCAGTCGCGTTGCGGTTGCAAGTTACATGATAAACGTGCGGATCCTATAATAAGTGGTTCAATATATCTCCTAAATAGGTAAAGAATAATTATTTAGAATGACGTTTTTGTTTCAAAAAATTTTTTTCCTAATCAGTATTTTAAAAAAACTACTAGAATTATAGAAGTATCTAAATAGAATTGTAGGATATGGAAGCGCCTTCAGAATGGTTCCCTAAACGTGTCCATGTGATCCTTTCTATAAAAAAAATTGGCGATTGATGTTTTTGAGAAATTTTCAATTTGAAAGTTTCTGGAAATGATCTTCAACTCAATTACATCAATTCCAATGTCTTCTACTCTTTTGAAGTATTTCAAAAATACATAAAAAAAATTTTTATTCTTTCTAAATGTTGAAAGTTCATTATTATTATTATTATTATTATTAAAATATAACTTTTCAAAGATTCCGCCACATTCAGAGTAAAAATAAGAAACGATTGAATCTTTCAAGATCTTATTTTAACTTCCATAATTTGCGAGGTACCTATACGTGAAGAAAAATATATAAAAGCGGTAGCACCTATTAAAATTGTATAAAAAAATGTGTCTGATAGGTATATTAATTTCATTGAAGGGATCTCACTCTAAATTGAAATTGTAACGTAATTCTTACAACAATTATAGCGTTATCATTTAGCTCCATATAAAACATCTCTCGCCCTTTGTAATCCACGCCCCTGTTGGAGAAATAAAAGCGCTATTTAAATCTAGGCAGGCTGTCTGTTGTCTTGCCCACGCTCAATATTCTCATTATTGCGTGTCCTGTCCTTTATTAACTTTGTATATATCATATTTATTGCCGGGATCCATGACATTTTCTACAATGCAATTTAATAATAGTCATTCCATGGCATTAACAGGTCATCGAAAGTATCTTTATTAACCAATTATAAGTGATCATCCTATTCGACCCTTGTTCTCTTCTTTCGTGCTAAAGTTAAAATAATGAGCTTGTTCGTGCAGAAAGCAAGCTTATTTTCGGTACACACTGAATTTTATGTATTGTTTTTGTTTTTAACGCATATTTATTGTGCCTTGTTTTCTGTCATCTTTAGGTTAATTAAAAATAAAACTGAAGTTTTGTTTCAACTTTCAGAGCTCGAACCTTTATTTGACATTGTTTGCAATTTACGTTGTGATTTATGTAACAGTTTTCTTTAAGCTTTGTCGTACATCGTATTATATGTACGTGTATTTAAGGCAAACATTTTTGAAAGCTAACCTCCTAAATTATACGTTTAATATCTTTGAATACAAGAAATATTGGTTGACAAAAATAAAGTGGTAGTAATTTTCATTTTTACGATCTTTAATTTAAATTTTACGACTTACAGTTCCTTTTTAAAATTTATATAGGTATACAGATATCCAATTTATACAACCATCAACCATTTATTTAAACACGTTTGTCTGATTCAGCCAGCGCATTTTTGTTTTTATTACCGCTCTTTGAAAACTGTTTTGAAATACGTAGTGACATATTTATTTGGTTTCTTAATACAGAAAATGGATTTTAAAGTAGTGTACGTAAATGTCAACAAAGTCTGTTCAAAGATGTCTTAATTGAGATTCTAGTTTCTACCTAAAACAAACGCAAATAATAAATTTTCCGCAACTTCAACTTGTAAAATCTTTTTCTAGTTTTTTTACTCTAAAAACTGCTCTAGAAATATGTGGTAATAGTAAAAAGGCCGAACACCTGTGCCTATGTACAGGTACATAGCTAATATGATATGATAATTACTATTTAGAATTTCGAAATGCATTTTAATAATTCATTACAATATATAGACAGGTAATTATTATAAGTTCTAGTTACACAATGAAATCTAGCTTTAATTTAACGCACTTATAATTAACATATGGTAGAAATAATTATGTTGTAACGTATAAACACATTATACGAATTTCTAAAAATAAGCGATTCTTGCATGCATATATAGGTAGCTACGGTTTTTCGTAAAACCTCATTATCTATTTTCAAATCATTCATACAATATTTACTATTTCAAGCAATAGAATCACTTTTCAACATAATATATCTCTATATGGTCGTTTTGCTTTTATAAATGAAACGCGCGTTGTAGGTATAAGTGTTAACATTATTGCTATGGCGGATTTATTAGATAGGGTTTCTATGAAATTATTTTCTAATATACCCAGTTATTTACTGCATATAGAAATATTTTTATTTTATATTCAAGTGGTTATGCTTTGATGTATTTAATTACCCTTTGCAGAAACCCGTTACCCGGTATAGTAGAATAATCCTCAAACAGGTATACTTGGTGCTTATCTTTCATCGACCCTTTTTGAAATATTAATGTATTTGGGATACAGAAAAGGTATTCAAATATCATGTTTGTACTATTGTGAAGTGGCTTGACCCCGAAATTTATGATCATGATCCGTTTATTGGTGAGAATAATTATTGATGTTTAGTATAAGTATACAGAGTTAATGTTTAAAAGAACATTTTTTTATAGATATTGCTGTAGTATGTATGAAAAACATCTTATTCTAATATTTTCATTGATGTGGCTGTTTTAGATATATAGATTAGAGATGGCCAAGTTTATAAATAAATTTTATTAAGTATCTTCGTGCGTACGTTCAATCAGACTAGACGCGTCGGGTGCTGAGTATTCTTAGTTGATGTTTGTAGTAAATAACTCACCTGTACAATGACAAACTTAAGTGCAGCGATTTAGTAATTGAAAGATATATTTATATATTTTTCTATTTTTAAAAACTCGCACGGCGTACTGAACTACTTTCATTGCATTAAATTTAAATAATATTTTTTTGTCCATGCGTTTTGAAAAGTTATATTTAGTTGAATTATAATTATTTTTATTCTCATAAACAAAATCTGGGAAATTGAACATGAATGAAGAGAAGAATTTTATTAAGCTGAGGTAAGTAATACTTGTCTCAGAGATGCTTAGATATCCTTCAATTTAAACTTGGCTCTTAAATGAAAACTGTTAATAGTTGATTTTTTTAACCAATGGAGGTAGCATTTCATTTCCACAAATAGTGCTCATTTAGGCAAAAAGACGTTGAAATATTTTTGACTTCCTCAAATATAGGTATATCTACCCAGGTATATGAACGAAATCATCGCAAGTTCCTGTCAAAATTAAAAAAATATAGTTTAAAAATTTCAGAAACTTCTTTTCAGAATGCGTTGCAATGCCTCCTTTTGACCGACTTCAAAAAAGGAGGAGTATACAATTCGGTTGTATGTTTGCTTTTGTTATTTTTTTTTATGTATGGCTGTTCGCGCGTTTTGCGTTGTAAACGTGATCCGATATTGATGATTTGAAAGAAGAGAGTTGAGAAATGGTCCCATATTTAGAAAAGATCAAATCCAAAATCTCCTTCCTTCTAAAAAACCGCCCCGAAGGGGTAATAGGAAAAGTACCTACTTCCTCTTTGGTATTAGTGATCGTTCAACAATTTTTAAGACTAATGTTACACTCAAAAGTAAATATTTTTTTAGCAAAAATTGGACCGACTTTATAAGTCTGTGCAAAAAATATAAAATAATATTAATTCTATTGGTGCTGGTACTTTTGAAGTTGTGCAATTGTAATTGTAGTTAGATAGAAGACTTCTGGCACAAGTTTGATTTACACATACCTATTACATATTTAATTGCATATCAAATCATTATCAAGGTTCCAGATAAAAACGAAGATAATATCCTTTTCGTTTGCCATATCTCGAAAACGTCTTACAAAAAATGCTTTTTCAAGCTGGCTGCTCACACGAATGTTCCTTAGCCATAAACTTTGATTTTCATTTACGGGACAACTCTATATAGGTATTATAGCTTTATTCATTCCTTGACATACTTAGGTAATATAAGTAGGTATGGTTCGAATAAGTTTACAGCAGTAGAGACTATTAATTTTCGTTGTATCTATAGGTAGATACAAAACAATATGATACTAGTACCTATCACTATAACAATAACTTTCAACGTTAACCGTATCGCCCATAAACTTGACCTTCCATTTAAAACGTATATATTGTTTACAAACAAGATAATGGCTGCCACCCGACAGTTCGTATTATAACAGCCTTCATCACACATTTTGCTAATATTCATCTAAAAAAATATCCTTATTATCACGTCCGTGTGTAATATTACAATATTTATATTTTTGTAAGATAATGGCCAGCACTATTTGTTTTCATTTGCGTTGGCCGTTTCAAAGCAAAGTTATCTCATAGCAACAGAAAATTCAACTCCAGAGCCCAGAGCACACACACAAATTACGTAATCCCTAAATATAAAGCTCCTTTTGCTTCCATTCGTATGGAGGTATATAAAAGTGGGAGGAACCCAAACTGTGCTTGTCGAGCTGTTTGTGGCATTTTTTCTAAACATAATCGTCATGGAGTAGGCGTACATGAGCTGAGTGCGATGTTGCCAAATAGATACGGAACTTGACGGGGAAAATTTCAACTAACCGTATGTTTGTCCACTGACCGATAATCAATTCGACTAGTTTTTCAGTAAAATAGGCAAGTAGTGCTAATATTTTCTGATTGGTGCCTCTAAAGTTCAAGATTTTATGTTATCAAATTCAACCAAGTTTATCATTTTCCTGTATTTATTATATTTATAAAATTTATGAATCTTCTGATATGATCCAAAATAGGTAGGTACCTATCTACTAAACCAAAAAACGTTTCATTCACCTAGGAACAATTTTCTACTCTAGCTGACAAAGATATATTCTGGCTTTCGGTATTAGGTACTATATATCCTACGTACCTTTACTTATTTCAAGAGTTTCAAAACTAATGAAGTAATAAAAATCCAGCAATTATTCACAGCGTTCTGTCAACTTTACATAAGGAGGGGAAAAATGAGCTAGCAGTAAATTTTCACAATATAGAAAAAAGTGTCAAAACGAATATCCTTTAGGTATGTTAGATTAAATAAATTGAATTACACGCAATCCTTTTTTATTTTAACGTGCTATAAGCCAAGCAGCAGGCAGGCAGACAGCTGTCAGAAATGTCACAATCGACTTTTCTTGTTACTAAGAGTTCACAATTCACAATTTAAAATCTTGAATTTCTAAATAACAATTCCATATATCTATATGTATATAGGTATATCGAATTGTATATTATATATATATATATATTAGATAATATACCAAATTCATCTTTCTCTTTATCAGGAGGACACGCAAAGTATTTGATATTAGGATACTTGGAATATTTGGAATAGGCATGATATTCGACAACTTTTAAAATTCACTCCATCTCCTAAATAAAACAAAACAAACGAAAGCAGCTAGATATTTTCTGTTTGGTGACACTTGATGCATTTGTGTAAATTTATTTTATATACCTAAGCATAAACGACTGAATCACTTAAGTCTCTTACTTAATACTTAACTTTGTTTGGCACGCTGTTGAAAAATATTTCAGGTCTCGTCGCCCATATACAGTGATTAAAATGACGTGTTGCCCGATAGAGACAGGCACACATAGGACGACGGGCAAGGTCAATGTGTAGAGTAGTAACGATTAAAATACGAATGGTGGACGCGGCGCGAGAGTACAAGGCGAAGGTTACATCACACATAACCTTCCTCAACCGCCGAGCCAAGCACCGGCATTATCGACATACGATGCAGTGTTGCCGAATGCACAAAAAGTTTCTGTATATCTGCGTATTTGCAGGAATTATGTCATCAGGCAGTTGGAGTTTTATTGTGATAAGATGTGCAGCCACTTAATGAAAATGATGTTTTTTAATAGAAATAGTATCGGAATTCCATTTGATAATTCTTATTTTCTGACGGTATTTCTAAATGAAAATTGTTCTTACCTACATGAATTCATCGGGCTCTAAATTTAAACTCATGAAATTGATGCACATCATAAAAATATCTAGGTACTAACCATTATATAGGACCCTCGAAATCCAGACTATGTACCTACAAGCAGTTTTCAAATTGTATCATTGATCACGCATAAGCAAATAAATATTTTCTACAAACAATTGGACCGACGTTATTAGTTGGTGCACTGAAAAATACAAAATAATATTAATTCTATTGGTGTTGGTACTTTTGAAGTTGTACAGTTGCAGTTAAATTGAAAACTTTTGGGACCAACTTTACCAGTACCAGCCAATAGAATTAATATTATTTTGTATTTCTCAGTGCACAAACTAATAACGTCGGTCCAATTTTTGGTAAAAAATATTTATTTCACAATTTTGTTGAACTTTCACTAATACCAAAGAAGATAGTACTTATAGTATAACCATGTATAAGGCCTATTCGTTACTTGTTATTATTCAGAGATCTCAAAACATAGCGGCCCAGATATTCATATTTCCGACTTTACTGTTGTAATTCAAAACCGTGACTCTTTTGAAAAAGTGTCCATTTTTAGTCTTGATAACTACTTACATATAATTTGTTCTTCAATTTGGCCGTCTCATATTTTCAATATAAAAAAATGACCCTTCCACATAGCGGAAATACACCTATCACATATTTCATACTTTACCATTGCTGTAACTCGAAAACCGTAACTCTTTTCAAAAAATGTTCAATTTAAACATTTCGGGATATAGTCCCGTCTGTAACTTTCAAATCTCGAATGTACGATTCTCAGAAATATTTGCCCCTTCCACATAGTTGAAACATATATTTCAGACTGTACCGCGGAAACCTGTGATTATTCTGAAAAATGTCACATTTAAACATCTCCGGATTTGGAATTTCCTTCAATTCCGTCGTCTCGGATTTTCGATTTTCTGAAAAAATTGCCCCCGCCACCCTCTTTGGGGGATGTTTTTGAGGGGAAGGGCATGTCTAATATTGATTTTTCCCAACGGACCAATTTCTAATGCTCCTGTCTCAAATGAAAAAAAAAATCATCAAAATCGGAGCACGTTTACTAAAAAATCGTGAACAAAGATTTAAAAAAATGCAGACATACAGTCGAATTGGATACCTCCTCCGTATGATTTCTAACATGAGGCTCCGAGCATGGTCAATCACACTCATTGTCTATACTCAGTTTATAGACCATGAATCACACTCACTAACAAAATGAATTATTTTGTTACAAATTTTTACGCTATAGTACCTACATAATTTGAATTTTTAAACCTCATCTATTTTTTCCATTTAACAAAAACTGCGCCACAGATTTGACGAACCACTAAAGCATCGAATAAAAGTAGTCCTATGTCAGAAAAGGAACAAGGTTTTTTGAATGTCATGGTTAGCAACTATAGTTTAGGGGTATCTAAGAAAAAACTGTTCACCTATATCAGAAGTCGGTTAATATGCCTGGAGCAGTCAGATTTTGGAAATTACAATATTAGAATTGATGAGGATCAGCTGATTAACTGGTTATCATTTTATCATATTTACTGTCATATTCAAAAATAAATATTGAAAATTTCTTTGACGAAGGCGCCTAGTATAGAAATATATAACGCATTATCACAATTTTATAACAAACTAAATAAATGTTCCATAAGACATATCTATATCAAGTTTCAAGTGGATACGTCAGGTAGTTCGATAAAAAGTATCCTTATTAATCCAGGTAGGTAATAAATTATCTGTGTGCCAAATTTCACCCAAACCCGTTCAGCCGTTTCTGCGTGATTAAGTACTGAGTACCAAAGATACAATTTTTTTAATTTATAATATTACTCTATTTGGAAGTATACTCTCTATATTATGACAGTAAGTGTTCAGTAGATCGAAAACTGAAGTCCTTTATTCATTATACGTTAAGGTATACTTAGGTATAGAGAGCTGCTCATCCAAGGGGCTTTAAATTCGCTCTTTGCCTTTTTGAGAACGTGAATGGTGAGACGCTTATGGGTCATGACCCAGTGACCTGCTAGGCACGAACGACGGGTCTTCTGGATCGATTCAGAAGCAACCCTATTTTATGAATTGAGCCTACATGACTGCGCTAAGCACCAACATCCGCCACCCCCGCTTTATGTGAATCCAACCCATCGACAAACAGCGTAGATTTCGAAATATGAAAAAAGGGTAAGGAAGTTGAACTCATCTGGGAAGCCAAGCACTAGAGCTGGAAATCTACGATTTATGTTAATGATGCTATGTTATCCGGGGCTAGAAACTTTTCATCATTTCATCATTTTATCAAATTATATATGTGTGGTTGTCTAGATGTCTGGCAATTTTTGGTTAAAGCAGTAGCATAGGCAACTCACCAAACACGGTGTGTATTCATTGTGGTAAAGATAGTTCAAAGATGCTAGATAGGTATAATATTTGGAACCAAAGTTTATTTTAGAATCAAAACCGTTAGTTTGTAAAAGTACTTGCGTTTATCAAAACATGTAGGTAATTGCATTTTATGTTCTCGCAGATGTCTAGACGATTCGATTAAACTTCTGATATTATATTATTACCAATACCAATAGAATTAATATTATTTTGTATTTTTCAGTGCACCAACAATTAAAGTCGATCCAATTTTTTGTAAAATATGTTTATATTCGATGCAATTCGTTTAGAGCGGTAGGAAAGTCCTGTGAGTGTACTCACCTGATTTTTCTACAGTTGACACTATTACGTCAAAAAATGTATTTATGCATCCAAATATGTATTTTTGTTCTCACCGGACAAGAAATAATTTTGGATGCGTAAAATAGATATACCTATATCTTTTTGGTGCGGTGCATTCGCCATTCTTGTAATTAGTTGTAAGTTTTAGAATATCTGTTGGCAAAGGTACTTAAATTTTCTGAACGATGAGAATATGTTAAACATTTTTTCAATCACTTATTTCTGGTCTCTAAATTGTAGAGTATTTTCTGTAAAGTTTGAATAAAAGTCTCATGAAATTTTATCGATGGTATGGTAAATGGTAACATTTTCAGAATACTGATGAGTTTAAGATCCTTGTCGATAATTAATAATATTTTATTAACCAGCACTAGTTATAATTTATTATATATCCGATGATCTATAAGAGACAAGGCGTGTGATGCTGCCATTTATACAGCAAATCAACATTTGGGCTTGCTTGTAACTAACATTCCTTAGGTGTAGAGGTGTTGAAATATTCTTTATAAATCAATATCAATAATATTATATTTTATACTTTCTTGGCGCTAATAATGAATTTTCTGCACTGTGGTCGAACACTGATTTTATTAAACACAATACAAGAAACTGTTCTTTACAATGTTATATAGTTTTATTACTAACACATAATTATTTTCAACATGTCAAAGTTGATAGACAATAAGTATTTAAAAAAAATAGTTTTATCCAACAGTCGGTAAAAGGGTATTGGTGCAGATGTATTTTGCAGCCGCCGAAATCATCCAATTTCCAGTAACAAGAAAAAAATCAAAAACTATGAATTTAATTTATGTTGCAAAGCCCAAATATAAGATAGCTATAGGCCGTGGAATTTTTACATAGGTGAACGTATTAAAATTGCTCTGATCTAATTATACAGATGTATCTCAAAATTAATATATATAAATATTTATGTATAGTTAGGTATGTAATATGTACCTATACTTGACATGTAATATTTATTTTTTGTTTATATATGTAGGTATTTATGTATGTATGTGTGTGTATGTATGTATGTATGTATGTGTATATATGTATATTGGTTATAAATGGATTAATGTGTATGGGATATATGTACCTATATATAGATGAAGGACTGGTCTTAACTGATTTTATAGTAATTAACTTTAGAATCTTAGTTTCAATAAACAATAGAAATATTTAGATCAACTTATTAGTGAGAGAAATTTAGTTGATCAAAGATAATTATTCTCTTAAAATTCATGATATGTTTATTTGAGATTAAATGTATAATCTATTTATGAAAGATTTTCATAACATTTAATGTTTTCGAAAATATGCATGCTGATTAGTGAGAGATATCAGCTTGTTTTCTGGAAAAGTGAATGATTTTCAAAATGTTTCATTCTTATGTCGTATTGTGAGAGAATATGATTTTATATATTATTTTGAATATTTATGAATATTTGAAAGAACATTAAAAAGTGTTTTAGGATTTCAAAACATCTATTTCACCCAAAAATTTAGAGGTTGATTAGTGAGAGAAATCGGCCTTTTTTGAGTGAATAAGTATCAGTGCACTTTCAGAATAATCATGTTTATATGTTTCGTATTGTGAGAGAATATGATTACACTTATATAGAAGTTTTAAATAATATTATGTATCTTTTTCTTTTAACTGTCAGTTCAAGCCCAGATTAAACGTAATTTAGTCTATGTATGGGTATATATATATATAAGTATTTATGCAATATTCTTAAATTATTTTTTTTTTAACTGAACCTGTTCTGCCTTAATAATAATTTTAATTTAATTGTGCTCCTTGTTCAAATAGCCACAAACATATAAAGATCATTCAGTAATATTCATTTGTATCAACAAAATCTAGATACTTTTTTACTTATTGTGTTACCATGACAAATATAAATAATGACATTTGTAATTGATGGCTATGAAATCTTTCCTGTTTTTGGTTAATTTATTCTAAATTCACGATTGTAAGTATTTTTATAATACTATTAAGTTGCTGTTGAAATAATTTTGTAACGATTTGTAGTTTGCCCTGAAGAAGAGAACAAACATTCTCGAAAGCTCGGCTTCAGTCAAAGAATTTTATTGAATATATGACTGCATCCCCAAAAACATCTTTTATATATATATATATATATATATATATATATATATATATATATATATATATAAATATAATGTATTTCAACCTTGATGGTACAAATCTGGTATATCTGTTTATTGATCAATACCTACGTATGTGAATTACTGTGATATATATATATATATATATATATATATATATATATATATATATATATATATATGTTACTACTCTTTTTGGGATAGTCTAATACTGAATTTGCGTGTTCAGAATATGATAATATTATCGAATACGTTTAACTTCCGTCTCTAAACCATAAAAAGTATAGTTTGATCGACGTCAAAGAACGCATTTGAAACCACAATGAATTGATCAAATTTAGATGCCTCATATCAGTCAGTCAGTGTTGATTTTGATAAGACGCATTAGTAACGAATTCACTGTTATAATCTTTCAGAAATTATTTACAAATTATTGTGATTCGATTTGGGAATTTGAACGCTTTTTATTGTTCCAGCAACAAGATAAGGCTGTCTGCCGATGATTTCTGCAGGTGTGGAGGGAAGACTACCGTACATGACCTATCCGGAGCGTTGGAGAGGTCCCCCGAAACAGCCTCCCGAGCTGTTTCTGAGGCCTGCTCCAAAGCCTATGCCGCCATCTACAAGGTAAGCAGAGATTTTTTGTGTCATAAGAATGGAATAGCATTAGGATCTCCAAAACGTTTACAGAATGAATGGGGAACTATTTGATGTTCTTTATATCGTGTTCATTATTCTTTAGATTTTTTTCTATGATTCACTGAAGATCTTGCAAAAATTAGATAATACTCTTTTTTATAGCAACTTTTTTGTCTTACATGGAACGAAAGAAGCCTGCTCTCTATATTATATAGCACCTTCCTTCCATTACCAAATCAACAATGTTATCATAGGATATAACTATTATCTGAATTCGAATTTGTTACGTGTAGTTACTGTTATTGACTAATAACGAGACAGAAATAGATATATTTTACCTGATATTATATAACCAACCAAATTTTTGAATATTTTTGCTATGATCAAGTCAGAATCACTAAATGATAAAACGAATTCTCATTCACTATAGGTACAAACACATTTGTTTAATATTTCCATCCATATCAGCTTTATTCACGTTTATTCAAATAAAATCTACATAGTATACGTATATGATCTAGTAACTTTTTGGTGAGGTTTCTTAGAGCTTTTAATATTTTAAAAACACTGACATTGAAAACCAAAAAATAATGTAGGTAGGTACTTATAAGTAATAAGTTGATTCTAATTAATCCCAATTCAACAACTCTATAACGTCTGAGGTGATGCAACTTTTTCAATAGTGAAAATAATCTGCACTTTCTGTCTCGTTATTATCTAATAATCAATACTGTTATCAAACTCATGTGCTACTCATTCTTAAAAAGTATTCCCAACATCTTTTTTCTCCCATTTATTTATATTTTTTAAATTAAACAATATTATTAACGTTGCTGCATTTATATAATCCATTCAGTGCCTTGAGAAAAAATACTAAAATGTAATTTTAAGCTTAAACATCTCTAAGGAAAGAATAAATAATTCAAACAAAAAGGAGATCCTCTTGGATTTATTTCTCAGATTGGATAAAGAGTCTTCTGTTTACGTATAACTCATACTTCATCTATAGTAGAACTTTTGTTGAATCACAGATAAAATAGAACTTTTTAGATTACTCACACAAAATACAGGATGTACTATTTGAAATAAATAACACTTTTAGTGTTGTATTTTTTTTAAACACCTGTATATTTGTTCAACTATCTACCTAACTGCCCTAAACATACTTATACTTATTACTAATACTTCATTATTACGTGTTCATCTGCTAACATTAATTACAGTAGAAGCTGATTACACTAGCTGGTCCCGAGTAGATGAAGATTCTTGTGAAAGTTGTAATATCTAATAATATGTTTCCAATAACTCATTTAATTTAAATAAACATTTTAGTTATGATTTTTGATAACCGGTATACATTATTTTCGATGTTTGGTATACTTTATAAGAGTAGACTTATTCTCATCCCTTTTCGTTCCTCACACCTCATTAAAGCTTTAATTAATAAAAACTACTGCAGTATCGATTTTATTTCTATCATCAGATACTTCGATTTCGATAAAAGACCATCATCATCTTCATCATTATCAACAACAACCGAAGTAATAGTTCCATCACCAACCAACGTATTTCTGCCTTGTAGCAGGTATAATGGAGTAGCGACAAACAACAACGTCTACCAACCGACAAATGGTACACGATTGGCACCACCGCCAGCTCGACCCATCAGCAAATACCCCTCACCACCATCGATACCAACACCTGTTAACCTGGCACAACAACAACACACACACAACAATAACAATAACAACATCATCAACAACAAGGACGACATGGTCATCACCAGCGAAGACAACAACATGGCGTCGTCCCCATACAGCACGTACAGGCTGTTCCACCCCCATATGCCCCATTTCAGTTACCCATTAACTAACCAATTGTGCCAACAGCCGTACTTGATGAGGGCCAATTTCCCCCCCACTCCGCTATCACCGATGGAACCGTTCTCGCCGACGACACCACCCACGTCATCGACATTTCTGTCGCCTACGTTTAGCCCACCGTCAGCCCTCAGCAAACCTGGGCCAGGGCAGGCGTACGTGCGCGACAAGAGAACGCCGCCCCATTCGCATCAATCCCCGCTGTTGCCCCAGCAGACGCAAACCTCGGTGGTTGCCTTCAAGGTGCCCTCTGGCAAAGAGGGTTCTCTCAAGCACAGGATCCTCACCAGACCTGAGGACAGTTGTGGCAGAAGTGGGCCGCTGGATCTGCAGAAACCGCCCGAGGGTAGGAAAAGGCTGCATGTTGCCAGCACTATATCTTCACCCCCGCCCAGATCACCGAAGAAAACAACCTCGACCACCTCCTTGAACAGCAACACCACGTCTACGACAGCGACTACAGCTGAGGGTAATTTTGCCAAAGGATCTCTCATACAGTTACACAACGGTGAATTGAGGAGGATAGAGGATATGCGGACAGAGGACTTTGTCATGTCGGCAGAAAGGAATCCGGAATTGAGGTTGGCCGAGAGTACTGTAGTCAGAATTGAGGAGGGACTGAATGGGAATGCTACAATTACGCTTACTTACAATCAGCGGCGAGCACAGGTAAGAAATAGTTGACATAATCACTTAATAATTATAAGAAGGTGTGGACAACCATTGTTTCTTAGATATACAATAAATTTTACTATTAATCAATAGCGAGGGTTTCCAGAAAACCACACATTGAACTCCATTTAACACAGTAACAAGAAATATCTTCAAACGTTTATAATGAATAAAAAAAATGTTTGTACTAGGATCGATTTTATTACTTGGTGCCCTGAAAAATACATATTTGTTTTGTATTTTTCAGTGCACCAACTAATGATGTGGTTAGTTTGTGTAAAAAAAAATGTTACATATTTTGAAGTGTTTCATTAGTAATCAGAATTGTTGAACGTTCACATATTTTTCAGACAGAATTGCTGTATCTCGAAATATTTCAAATAAAAAATAATGATAAAAAAGCCCACAATCGAATTGAATACCTCCTCCATTTGAGAAGTCGGTCAAAAATAAACAAAAATTGTGGATCCCTTAAATTATCTCCGAAATAAATTTTACAAAAATACGGAATATAAGGCATCACTTATATTTTACACAGCAATCTACACTTTAACTCACACTTGATCTGTACTTAACGATAATTACTGCCAGCTTTTATTGCATTTATTATTTTTAAGTAGAAATTTTCCATTTTCCAATAGGCTTCTTCGATTAAGATTGTTCTTAAACTGTTAAATTTTTATGATTCGAAAATTTTATCGAATATATACAATCTGTTTTTCCATCAAGACGACTATCGAATTATTTCACGCCTTTTCTAATTTGAAGTGAATGTAGGTATTTATGATTATAATGCTTGTAAAAGTTTTTTCTCTTTTCGTAATCAGGACCCGCGTTGGCGGAGGAATTTGATTCGTAGGTGGTTCTAGATTGTCTGCCTGAAACATGAAAGTATAAACAACACTTTCTTTTAATGAATTCGAATTTTCCATATGACTCGTTTGGTAAAAATTGTGAGAAACATTAACGATTGTTCAGTTGTTTTGTTTTTTTTAAACATGGCAAGAAAACTCATTTCAATTATTTACGGGAAATGTGGTCAGGAAAACTAAGTTTGAAAAATTGCGACAGCAAGTATCACAGTCATGCAATTAAAAAATGTGGGTTATTAACATATCTAAATTAACTTTCATAGAAAATATGTGTCGATAAAAATGCTAAATTTCCTATTGAATTGACTCCTAGAATTCCTCTATACAAAAACAGAGAAATACCACAACAAACCAACAAATGTATTTTTGTCACACGACAATTGTTTCGCCAACAAAGTTGGCATCTTCAGGGTTAAACCAGTTACTCAATTTGTTGGTGTGTTGTGGTATTTCTCTGTTTCTATATTGTTGTATCTACGCCAACGGTTCCAAATCCCAAACATTATTCATAGAATTCCTAATAGATAGCTAACGAATCATTAATCAAAAGCCTATATAAAATTATTGATTCGATGTTTACGTTGCGACTACCTAGTTAGACATTTTAGGTAAAGATTAAATAATCTAATCTTTGGTTGAGGGGTACCTTCTTTGATATAATTGCTGTAATTCCCAAATAACGAATATATAACAAGAAAAAATCATTTAGGTCTTATTTATTAGGTATATAATAACACCATGCCGTTATATTTTGTTAATTATTATCAAAGTTTGAATGCAATACGTATAGCTAGCTGCCTTCTCAAGAAATATCGGTACATAAAAAAATATTTATCAAATTATTGTTAATTAAACAATCTTGAGACTACATTACTAATTTTATACATATTGGCTAATCTAATTTGCCTTATAGTATTTTTCACGTTTATGCAATACAGAATAATTAGGTATATGACCAATAATAATGTCAGAATGATTATAAAACAGTAGTTAATTTATAAACTGGATGTGTAGGCGTTTCAATCTTATTATTGATATTAATACCTAATATTATTGTGACAAAAATCATAAAAAATGTTGTTTTGTTATTAGTGCACGTATAGGTACATACTTCCATATGCAATTAGTTAAAACCTGTTATTTCGATATTACAAACAGACACTTCAATTTTATTTATTATATTAGTATAGATATACATATATATATATATATATATATATATATATATATATATATATATATATATACATCTCGGTATCATTCTGGCGTCCTTTCAAAAAACAGTAATGAAGCGTCCTTGCCGTATATATTTCACTTCGCCATCAATGTGAGCTCCGTTCATTCTATAGCCGTTTGGGCGTCCAATGTATATAATAATTTCAATCTTACAAACAATAGAGCGTCCATACGGTGTATATTTATTTCATTTACCGTAAATACAGCGTCCGGCGCTATTGCCAAATGTGCAGTGGAATGGGATGATGAAATGTGATTTTAAATATATTTCTCGTATTTTGAAACTACCAGCGACTGCCTAGCATTGGTTGTTTCTCCGAATAGTATTTCATCTGACTTTTTGTTCCTTAAACTTTATTATAATTACTCAATTGTCATATATTCTATAATTCAATTATACAGAATGGAATTGTAGATGCTAATGATTTTAAAATGTAAACTCATTTTCATTTTTGTCATTATTTCTGTCTCCAACATCAAATAGAAATAGAAATATTTATTTCATGTAAACAATTAGGCATGTATACTTTCGTCCTGGATAGTGATATAGATCACACCAAATAAAATAAATTAAAATACGCTTCAGATGAAGACATAATAAACATACAAGTGACAAAGTACATATAACTTAATTCAAGACAAGGATTATGAACATGTTAAAAAAAGAAAATAATAGTAATAACAATCTAGAAAAAAGGGTAAAAAAGGATTACCTACATAAATGTACTTACAACATGTTCCAGATAATCATCTAAGAAGTTAAAACGGTGTTATGTTAAATATTTACGGATCTTAATTTTGAGTGATGCACAAGACATATTATTATCTTTGAATTGTTTGGCAAAGAATTATTCAATTTTATGCCCAGAAATTTATAGGAATTATGGGTCTATGTCTGAATAATGGAGGACAGATATAGTTTGTTTCCTCTTGTATTATAAGAGTAAACATAATTGTGCTGGATTCTTTGGCATGTTTTTTATATAAAGCAGGCACTGCAAAATGCAGCAACATGGTAATTGCAGGATGCTCAATTTTTTTAACAATGGCTTACAGTGATCATCATATTTGCTGGATGTTATTATTCGAATGACTTTTTTGTGCAATGCATATTTTGGGGCTGTGACATGTGTTTCTCCAGATTATCAAGGCATACGGTCACTATTATGCTATGAAACATAACAAAATATGCCATTCTTGGATAATCTTTATCTACATTCAGCTTCAGTTACCTGAGAGTATTTCCCTTTTTATAGATAGGTGTAACTTTGGAAACCTTGAGAATATCTGGAAAAATACATGTACTCATACGAAGATTAAATAGATTCGGTAAAGAAATCGCTACATTTTTATTTATCTGCGGCTCTAGAATTTTTCAGTTTATGAACAATGTTCAATATTTCTGATTAACTTGTTGGATGTAGGTAAGAAGTCAAATGGTTTATTGCTATTTTTTGCATGCAAGAATCGAAGGGATTTGCAATATAGTTCGCAGAATTTTGCATTAAATTGTTTGTGCAATGTTCAAAAGAGTTGGCAAAGTCCACAGCGGATAAATTGCTCTCATTCCTTAGGTTATTAGTTTTACCTAAATTTGTATTTAATATTCCCCAGACTGACTTTTGCTTATTTTTGATTCAGATATTATCTTATTATTAAACTCCACTTTTTTCGATTTGTTAATGTTAAGTAATTCGAAGCTATCGAGCGTCCTGGTCACTTCGGCAATAGTATGAACCTGGGTTAGTTGTGACTTAAGATTTTTAATATCAGGAGAATTGTCTCGTCCTTGAAGCTAGCAGAGCAAAGTGAGCAGAATCAAAATTACAAATTTGGTGCTTGCAGAGCTAATTAATTGCTAATTAACTGCTGTATACCGAAATGAATTGCTCTTATAGTTTTTTTTAATGGCTGCTTTGCTAGCTGTAAATCTAAAGCTTACAGAGCAACATTTAAAAATATTTTTTTAGTACTTTTTTTGTGTTTATAGGGCTAATTAAGTTCTAATTAAGTTTTGCTTTATTCAGAAATTAATTACTCATATGGTTTTTGGAAAATGGCTGCTTTGCTTTAAAAAATCAACTTTTCCGAGAAAATTTTATTTGGTGCTTGTAGACCGAATAAAGTGCTAATTAATTGCTGTATTCCGAAATTAATTGGTCTTACATTTTTTTAATGGCTGCTTTGCTAGCTTTAGATCTAAAGATAGCTGAGCAACCTTTAAAAATATTCATTGAGAACTTCTTTTTTAGTGCTTAAGGTCTAATTAAGTGCTGTATTCCGACATTAATTGTTGTTTTATGGTTCTTAGGAAAATGTATGCTTTGTTTTTAAAAATTATTTTTTTCTAGAAAATCGTAGTTGATGCTTGTAGAGATAATTAAGTGCTAATTATTTGCTTTATTCCGAAATTAATTGCTCTTATAGTTTTTTATAAATAGCTGCTTTGCTAGCTTTAGATCTAAGTCTAACAGAGCAGCTTTTAAAAATCAACTTTTCGAGAACTTCTTTTAGTGTTTATAGGGCTAATTAAGTGCTGTATTCCAAACTCAATTGTTCTTAAAGTTTTCGGAAAATGACTGCTTTGCTTCAAGAAACACTTTTTCGACAAATACTTTTTTCGTGCTTGTAGAGCTAATTAATTGCTAATTAAATGCTGCATTCCGAAATTATCGGCTCTTATAGTTTTTAGAAAATGGCAGAGATTGTCGCTATCAGAGCAAAAACATATAATCTATACACCCGATATATAAACTATATCGGTGACCATTATTTGAGGTATTTTTTATAAAAAATCAATAAAATTTACATATTTCCTATGTTATTTAATCAAGTGCTGTTCCCCGAAATTAATTTCTATAATATTTCGGCCAATACAATTATATCCGTAAGAAAAGTACTTACCGACGTGGTTAGTAATGAACTTATCCACCGGTAAACTTATCTTACAGTCATAGGAACATATACGGTTAGCAATCGAAAACCGTCCGGTCCTACAAAAATTAAGTTTTATCCCTTAGCTTTTTAGTATCAGAATTGTACATTTCTTCATTGGGAGAGATAATAAATTCAAAAACATTAAAATCTCAATTTTAAAAGGGAATTAAAAATGGATTACATAAAATTAAGTAGTTTCAAGTTGCCCGGTGTACCTTTAAAGCTATAAATATCCCCACAATAGATAAATTGCCATTTTTATTTGTCTTAAAAGAACGTTCTCTCTCAAAAAATTACTAGAGCAATTAATTTCGGAGTACCGCACTTAATAAGCCCTACAATCGCTAAAACAAAAGTTCTGAAAAATTATGATTTTCAAAGGTTGCTCTGCTAGCTTTAGATCTAAAGCTAACAAAGCAGCATTTTTTTTAATATCAGAGCAATTAATTTCGGAATACAGCAGTTAATTAGCACTTAATTAGCTCTACAAGGACCAAATAAGATTATCCCGAAATAATAGATTTTTTAAAGTATCCATTTTCCG
Organism: Crioceris asparagi; assembly: GCA_958507055.1. NCBI lineage: Eukaryota > Metazoa > Arthropoda > Insecta > Coleoptera > Chrysomelidae > Crioceris > Crioceris asparagi. The sequence continues at coordinate 63,328,232 of OY293830.1, forward strand.
AAAAACTATAAATAAGAATAAATAATTTCGGAATACAGCACTTAATTAACAATTAATTAACCTTAACAGCACTATTAAAGAAGTTCTAAAAAAGTAAGTTTTCAATGGTTGCTGTGCTAGCTTTAGTCTAAAGCTAGCAAAGCAGCCATTTTCCAAAAATAAAAACTATAAGAGCAATTAATTTCGGAACACAGCATTTAATTAGCTCTACAACAGATTTGTATTTTTGATTCTACTCACTTTGCTCTGCCAGCTTTAGGGACGTAGAAATCTCAACATTTTAAAGTTATTTTCAGGGATACATAACTTTTTTTATGGAAAACGAGATGTTTAAAGATCTGACAGAGTAAACTAAATGAGCAGCTTTTGTTTCTGGATCTAAATGGCATATATTTCAGATCATTTCATCTAATGCAGCTGTGAAACCTGAGATAGATTTTTTTGACATTGGTCGACACATGATAAAATTCCTTTATGGTCGGACAAGTGCGGCTCTATGACTTCAAGAATGAAAATGTTATCATCTAAATTTGTGAACAGATTATCGACTCTAGTTTCTCTAGATTTAGTTATCCGCTGGTGTCAACAAAAACTTTTTCTAGCATATCATGTGATAAAAAATATGTTTGCATTCAGTTAATTTATTGTCACTGGTTTTAAGTCTTAAAACTATAATTGAAAGTCACCGACAGCCTGTACCTTATTATTGGAGTTTTTTTCTGATAATATTCTGTGCAGATAATATTTAAAAAAATTACTATCACCATCCGGTGATCTGTAGGCACAAAAAAAAAATAATTTTCATATTTTTAAGCTGTGTTAATTCTGCATCTATCTTCGCGCAAAGATATTTTACACAAATGTTATGGAAATCTAAATTAGTCTCAGTATAAATGCCACCTTGAATACAAATCTGTCGAATATGATTTATAGTCTATATCCTCGCGGAATACGATACGATAGAGTTTATGTCCTCCATTTTAAATGAAACGTCTGTCAGTAGTAGTACGTCAATATTGTTCGTATTGTTAGTTCACTTTGTTCCCAATACATTGAATAATGATTAAAAAAAAAATTAAATATATACTATAAATAAAAAAAATTCAAAGAATTTTTTTTATCTAGAACGATTTTTTCTTCTATTGATTCGAATGGCACCCGGTTTATCCACATGATCACAAACGAATAATTTATAAGTGCTTCGAATATATATCAGAAGACCATATATGAGTGTAAAAGTCGTTGAAATGAAATTCATGTGTTTCGTTGTTGCCAGATTGCCGGACGCCCAATACGCGATGGAATGAAAGTTAACGTATTCAAAATGAATATTTTAGCGCCGCGCTGCGCCAGATATATCGAACTAATTATATTCGAATATCAATCAAAAATCTCTTGGGACGTGCATAGAGCGTCCTTCCAATTTTTGTTCCATCGGTTAAGATGATCATCTTGACCAGAATTACACTGATGTGTAATAGAGCGTCCGTATACGGACGCTCAATTACCACGGACGCTCTATTAAATGCAATTCGTCAATGTACGGACGCTCTATTGATAGGAAGATATATATATATATATATATATATATATATATATATATAATTCTCACTTAAATTTCATATTCAATATTTAATAAATAATAACACGCTCACATTGCTTAATAATGTACCATAATATGTAGTTATAAAGTTCAAAACTCTTCTCCAGTCACTGTGTCAAAATATACACATCATTTATTGATATTGATTTATTTCATGATCTTGTATATGTGTAGGTACACTTTACACGTTCTTGCACGAACAACATCCACATATCCACATTGGCTTAAGGCAAGGTCACTGAACTACATTGTCAAAATCCAAAACAACTTTCTGTTTATTACTACCGTATATTATAATGCTGTGGCGCTTCCTTCACTACTACTACAACAACATGGCTCTCATGTGATTTTTATCTTGAAAGAAATTTCGAAGAACAGTATCATTCCTATCTCCAAATAAACAGTTCAAATCTCCCTTATATACAGTAAATGTTTTTTAGTAGAGCCAATGGGGTAAGATTTTTCAACATCATTATTGCCTTTTATGAACAGTTAGACATAACATATACTTTTTGAAATCGGAAATCCCACCAAAAGTTGAACGGGTTGTAGCAACTTGGGTAATTTTAAACGACAGAATAAAAACGTATAACAAAACAACAAATCCACTATAAATGTGTTTAGTTGTAAGCACCCACGTAAGTTTAAACTTTAATTTGATTGCGATCTATTTCTGTTAGTGCATTAATTACTTTACCAACAGGTCAGGTTTTGATTTAATATGGACGTATGCCAGATAAAAACTGGAAACTATAAAGCTAGGCTAGGCTTCATTATAGAGAGAAAACGCCATTTCAACTTTCAACTGCTCACATGCGAAGATGGAGGAAAAACATATATATTATATACAGAAATAACCATTTCCGATCTCTAATTGATTAAAATTAAACTTAAAATTAAAATCAAAGAGTTAACAAGGAGATATATTCATTTGACCGTGACGTACGAATTCAAGTACAAAACCATCGAAGAATAGGTATAGTCTGTTGAATCCTGTAATATTTGAACTAATCATAACTTCTATTTCGTGACCTGGTAGCTTGTAGATTTTGTTTTAAAAACGCCAATTATGAGGCAATAGATTTCAATGACGAAACTCATTAATCTGTTTTATCCAACCTGATAGATTAAGCAATGAAGTCTTCTTACATTATTTATAGGTTTTCTAAGTCAATTTTATTGAAAAAGATTGAAACAATCACTAAAAAGTTCCTAGATTATGACGTAAAGATATTGTTGAATAAACAATATTTATGCACTCTTTTGGTAATATGAAATCTAAGAATAGATGTAAGACCCCATTATCCCTTCTCAATCGTGCCACAAGTCTTTTGGAGTTGTGAACTATCTCGTGGGTACTACTTGGAAGAACCCAAACAAGTTCCTTTAATCAGGCATGACATTATTTTAACATAAATCTGGCTTAGTCTAATGGGATGTTGGGCGTACGATTACGATTTCTCGTATGCCGGTATGCCGTAGTAATGCTAGTATTATGTATACTACTTTACTCACTCGCTGAAACGATGTGGAGGGGCGGTTTAGAGTACCAAGCAGAAGAAGATAAAAGATGGAGGACGAAGAAGAATTTCACTCGGTTCCGGGACTCGGTGTCCTTGAACGACCCAAGCCTACTACTACTACTTCTTACTCTTACTACAATAATAAAATATACTTAACTCTTGGAAGCTCTCAGACGGTTTTTGTTGTAATGTTTTTCAACACTGGCGCCGGTAGATTCGATAAAGGAGAAATCTCTCTTGATTCTGCTGTTTATAACAATATTGAGAAGTTGATTTTGGGAAAGCACTTGTAAGAAGGAAATACCAAGATGTAACAGTATATTTTTTTGTAGCAATACCGCTTGCCTACGTGATTCAATCTCCAAGAACAGTAGTTGTGGTCCATGAGTCTTTCTTTATAAACTTGTATTCGCGATCTCAAATTGAATAGGTAGATACTGTGTTTTGTAATAATGTTTCTTCATAACTGTGGAAAAGAGTATAACGCTTTTCAAATTATCCCTTGAGGGTATTGAAAAATAATGTAAAGGCAGATACTGTGTCATTTTAAAATTAACTGTATTTTAGTAGCTGCAGTATGGATGCGATGAACCCCAGTAGATAGATCTGTACTTTAATAATTGCTTTATGATTCTCATCTAATAATAACTGATACCATTTTTTAAACATATGATTGACAATAATAAATATAAAATTAACATTTAGCAGTAATTATCAATTTGGAAATTGTATCTCCTTGTTGCTAACATATTTTTTGAAGTATCAGTTGTAGGTCGATAAAAGTTTCTTGGTAAACTGCGATAATCCGATGATACTACAATATAGTATCACTAGAATAAATATTATGTACTTTGTATTTTTATTAAATTATTAAATTTATTAAAAAAATCTGGTGTGTCCACTCACACGACATTCCTACCGCTCGAAGGCAAATTCCAGTGAATGAAAACTTTTACAGTATTGCAATACTTTCCTTACATAGCGACGATAATAGCGGTAGGAAAGTAAAAATCCTCTGGTCAAATCATGCTACCACTCATTTTTTTATTATGTCAAGACAAACAACAATGGTCATGTAACATTTTTTCGCAAGATGAAGCGTTTAGCCAGAACCTGAAGAAACATGTGGAAAATACGCAATTTTATTCAAGCATAACTTTTTGTGTGCTTTTTCCCAGAGATGGCGCTATATGTGGGTGGTAGAAGGCTCTCAGAAGAATACTTTACGCAAGTTTAATCAAAATCCTTAGAGCCGTTTTCGCGCTATAGTCTTGAGTAAATCACGTTTTTTTGGCTATAGCTCAACACCCAGTGTATACAGGATTCTCATTCAGTGTCACCGGCGAGTGATATTGGTACCAAACAAAATAAAAAATAAAGCAACAAAATACGCCGATCCGTTCACAAAATAATGCTGTCACAGACGGACAGACAGACAGGCAGAAGGACAGACAGACAGACCATTGGCTGAAAATATGTTTATTAGACTTAAAAAACTCTGAAACGTCAATATTTGTAAAAATCTCGATACCGAAAATTTCACAAGATTACAATACTTTCCTTATACAGCTACTTATAGTAGCGTAGGAAAGTAATATAAAATTAGACAAAAATACACGTTCGCGGCAAAAAGATAAGTTGTTTAATTATCATCGATTTTGATGACAATCACTTTGTTGTTGACGTCATTGTTTTATTTGATCAATTACTCAAAGACGGTGAAATGAATATAAAGAAGCAAATACGAGATAAAACACATGTTTCTAGAAGCCCAGTGTGGTCTAAAAGATGTAATGTAATTCTAGTAGTTGCCAGAGCGATTGAAATTGTGACGATTTTGTATTGTAGGCAGAGCCAGAGTCTTGTATATAACCAAACCTGCTGATTTGATTAGTAATAGAAATTTGAGTAGGGGTGGAACAAGTTTATTTTTTGGAAAGTAGGAGTGCTTTTGTCCAAGACATTATACCCACCTAATCTTCACGTCTTGGACTTTGTGGGCATTCAAATAATACACAAATATAACATTTACTCTGAAGCACGGAAAACGATATTAGGTATCCTCTTCCAAATGATACAAACACTTATTGTCAAGCTAGACAACACTAAGAATATCATTCTCCTGTTCTTCTAGGTCGATGTAGAATCCACTATTGAACATCCATACTTTGTGATGGGCCATGGCTGGGCTTCCTGTAATCCGGAACGTACCCTACAATGTTTTGGACTGAAAGTACATCAACTACAGGTTGGCGATATTCTTATCTCTGTGACGCCCAGAGACAAGTGTTCAACTAATACTACGACTTCTACTACGTCCAAGGCAGCCGCAACCACTATCATGACCTCGGCCACGACCACCTCGATGACTGCCAAACAATTATCTGTCAGCATGACTAAAACGCATGCCGGCGAACCAACGGTAAGAAAGCTACCTTGTTCTGTTCTTTCTTGTGATATCGAAGTGGAAAAAAATGTTATGTTTCTCTAATATCTCCAACCGGTCTAGATTTGTCTTATCTAATGGCCTTCATTGACAATTATACTAGGTGGCCCTTTGAATCTAACTATTTTTTTTCCGCAACACAAGTAATAAGTAGGTCCGACATTTTAATACCTTGTACAAGCCAGTAAGTCCCTACCTAGATACAGAATAAACGCGGTCTCTGGTTCCTCGCCGCATGTTATGAAGTCTGTTATGTCCCCATTATACGTTCTCATTTTGTCGACGTTAGACTGGTACATCACCAGTCATCAGCTACGTGACAATTTTAACAGTGTCTTTGTTTTCTTTTTATCCTCTCGCCAATATATTCCCTTCCGTGTCTATTACCCAGCATGTTTCTCATGTGGTGTCTATGTTTCTGCAGAAACCATTAAGTATTCATAGTATTATCTTTTCTACCATTATATCTTTACCACTTCTGACCTCACTTCTTGATAATCCACAGAACTTTCAGTTATGATATGGGTCTTCTCGTTTTCAACGGCTCTACCTTGTTTCTTCCCGCATTCTCCAAAATTTATGTACCTCTGCCAGAGATCCACATAAACACAAAGTTTATTGTCTTTCCATTCAGTTCTACTCGGTCTATTTATCCCAAAAAAGCTTCATATCCTGCCAAGTTGCAGTTTTTTATGTCATTGTATCTAGAATATGTATGTCATGAAGCATGAAAAGATGTATCAAACGCGCCAAGGGAATCTCGTCAAATTCTGTACGCATAGGTCAGATTACTGTCAACAGGGAACGCCTGCAACTTCTATTACCTCATTTCAATATGAAGGGAAGCATTTTACTCTCCTGTCATATCTAGTCTTCATGTAGGTATTCTCCACCACTATTTTACGTCCCCTCCATTTGTGCTATCATCAAACTATCGATTGAGAAAAAAATTCTTCAGCTTACTCTTTTGACAGTTATCATTTGCACGTTAGAGAAACATGGGGCCGAAATCTCAGCGCGTTGTTATTCCTGACTCAACCAACTATCAAGTCGTAGTCTTACACAAATTTTGCCGCTGGGCTTAATTTTATCTCTATCTATCTATATCTCTAATTATTGGTTGAAAAAGAAGAAACTCCGAGTCATCTCTACATTTTATTTTAAATTAAGTTGTGAGACTTAGTAGAATTAAGTTTCGGTGTTGTACAACACCATTATCATTCACATAAAGGTTATGAAATAATGTTTGTTATAATTTTAATACATATACCAGAAATTCCTTATTAATAAAGTGAAAAAATTTAAATTAACGTTTGTCCATAATACCCCAAAAATACCCACATTAAGTAATTAAATAATTGAAAATAAAATAAATTTCTAAAAAACTAGAAATAAAAAATAAAAATGTGTTAATCGTCACACTACATCTTGTTTTCGTTGGTGAAAATGAAAAGATTTTCATTTTAACTTATATTTTACTACACTTTGAGATCATGGACTTTTACTTACAATCTCTAATTATTTTTTATATTCAATAATTAATAATAATAAATAATGAATTTCAAAATTATTGCAGGTAAAATTAAAAAACGGCAACAGTGTTTGCCGTTTTCCCATTAATACCTTAAAATACCCTTATAATACCTTAGCTATATATCAACTTTTGAATTTTTAATATCTAATAGATGTTTCTATTTTCATTTCAGATTTCTATCCAATCACAGCCAATGAACTTGCACTTTACACCAAGCCATCCACCACAATCTATGTCGCCTGACAGTTTGGCTGCAAGGAAAAGAAGATGGTCTGCTCCTGATCAGATCTGTGATGATGAGGAACAAATTCATGTTAGAAGACATCGTGTTGAATGATATTATATATGTACAGCGGAAGCAGAATTATTGTGAATAATTTTAGAGGAACTATTAACTAATTCAAATTTGTAGATATGTTGCCTGTAAAAAGAGTTATCAGCTGTTGCTTTTCCTGAAAAATGATATTATCGCATTGTTAATCGGTGATCGGAACATTTTTCTCTTCATTGAAAGTTTTTCTCTTTAATCCGGGAACGTACTATTTAGTTGTAAAATGCTTGAAATTCTAAGGTAGAAGTTTCTTCCTATCATTGTAAATGATGGGTAGGATACCTATGTAGGCATTACTTTCGGAAAATTGTAAATATTCTTCATATATTGTGAGAAGAAATATGCCAATATTGAATGATCTAAATAACGTGTTCCGATACCAGCTCATTTGAATTGTTAAGTGTGCTGTACTCAAAATAATATGGTGCAATGAATGTTGGTTAAGAATAGGGAATAGATTTATTTTTCATGACAATACCAATAGGGCAAGCTGCAACAACAAATGATTCACTTATTACAAAAGAAATGAAGAGTAGATGATGTGTTAATTTCTAACCGCGAACTGGAGAGTATTATTAAGAGTGATATAATTATTAACATGAACAATTTTATCAAGTGATGGTTTTTGTTATACGTATTTAGCGAAAAGGCGGCCATGGTACCGCCTATCGATCTCAAAGAGAGTCGTGTGATATAGGACTGCTTTTAAATGTTCAAAAGATCTGTATTTTATTTACCTATCATTTTTTTTCATATGTAATGCACGAACTGATGAAGAATTACTTACGTTGCCTTATAATCAATATATGCTACGATTTATAATCGTTGATATAAGTTTCTGTCAGCTGAGGGCACAAAAAACCATATGTCATTTATAATTTTTGAAAAAGGGACAAAACCTACTTGATTTATCACTTATAATTTTTAAAATAATTCCCCATAAAATTATTGCAGCTTAACTGTATATTGAAATGGATAAATCAAAAGTTATGTCTAAAACAAAATCTAATATCAGATGCAACGTAAGAGTTCTTGAAAATGAACTAGATTATAGAGTTTGTTACTTATATTGTAAATTCTGAATAGAATATTTGAATGTAGTTGTCTTGAAAGTAAAGATGATTATTTTTGTTAGTTTCATTTTCACATTTACAACTTCTATCGGAGGTTTTTGTTGAAAAAATACATGTTGATGTGATAATAGAACTAACTGCTTTTTAATATTGTTTATATTTTTTCCATGTGAATTCTTGGCTGTGATACAGTAAATTATGTGGAATGTAGACAGACACTTCCCTCCATGTCTTTAACTCTAATATGATTCTGATTAAAAATTTAAACTTCAATGTTAAATGTGACATAGCTCATTCTGTGCTTTTTTGTTAACTCACAAAAAATGTGTTTGGTGAACATTCAAACAACAAAATTTCAGTGACGTAATATATTGTTACCTTTATCTACTATTTGCCTGCGCTAATATAAAGACCTTTAGGAGCTGATTCAAATGTGTAAAGCAAATTATTACAATTACGATATTTTTCCAATCTTTTACAAACAAAATATACATACGCTCTGTGTTGAATAATCGTAGGCAAATTGTATTTGAAAATCAGAATGTTGTATAAGTAACTAAATAAATAAGCTTTATAACATAGATTGGCACTCAATGTTGTTAACTTACTCCCAATGTTGAAAAAATCGGAGCTAAAGTTTTTGTTCGATAAAATGCCATGTTTGGATGAGATAATCATTAGGTAACTTTACAGCTTAATAAAAATGCCAGATGAGTATATTATATACAGAGAAGATTATATATTATATTGTAAAAGAACAGACAATGATTTTTGAAGTGCCTTTTTTATGAAGTGTGACCGGCTTCACCTTCCAGAATGTTATTTATCTATATTATGTAGAGAATCAAAAAAATTAAATGATTATAACAATATAATATGTATAGAAACATTATTTTACAGATACATGTATGGTGTGCCATGTGAAAAAGCCAGAAGGCAGTGCAGTCAAAAACCAATTAAATAAATATATATGTACTAATCGCTTGTGTTTTTATTTTGTGTACAACCCAAGAAAATCATCTAAGGAACTGAAATAATATACAAAGACCTCAATCACGTGACGGTTAACAAGAAAATTGTTCATTAAATGGCATAGAGGATTGGGGAAGGATTAAAGATAGACCAGGCGACTTAAAAACAGAGCCAGTAATAAAAATATGGAGAAGCCTGGCAAGATTTTGAAGTGAAGCGCGAGGCCTGGAGGAAATGGTGTAATGAGACAAACGACACCGCAAAACATTTTAAAGTCTTAGAGGGGGTGAGCCGATGTGATCTGAAGATTCATCAGAAAAAAGACGGAAGCTCCGGAGGAAACCATACAACAACAGATAACGGCGAGTTTCCACGCTTCAAAATGGAAGGTGAGGGTAACAAAACTCCCCATCGGATAGGCAGAAGGGCAAGCTCGGACACTGGTGGTAATGGCGCATAAGGTAAGAGAAGCGGTTATGTCTTTCGAGCTTTATAAAGCACCTGGATCAGATGGAATCACCCTGGATACCAGATCACTAGGAATGAAAATGGATCGAAAGAGCGGATACACCGGCTAAACTAGATAGTCAATTAGAAGGTCCTATTTATAAACTATTGGTAATGCCATTTCAAGAGGTGCTGAACAAAAGTGCAGCATATATTAGCAGAAGTATCACTGCAGGCTGGCACTGGCAAGGAAGTGATGCAGGAAGGCAAAGGCTTTGTGTGGCGACACCGGAGACGAGTGGAAATGGTAACAGGACATAGCAACCTGACAGGTTTTCAATTTAAAATCGGAAAAAGTACATCATCAAGATATGCGAGATATGTCAAGGATTGCGGAAAACACCTATAAGTGGTCATATGATAATGGCCAGCCCTATTGGTCACTAGTCAGAACTGGTATGGAAAAACTTTAACAACACCGAAGGAAGTCACAGAACAGAGCATCAAACGGATTTTAAGAACTGCAAACCAATAGGAATGGCATAGTGACGCTACTCTGAGGCATGGAAGGGATGAAGACAGAAAGGTTAATGGCTAAGTGCGCTAAACAGCATGGTCACTCCGAAAAAAAAAATCTAATCTAATCTTCATCAAATTTTATGTTATTCACATCAAAGGTATTACAATAATATGTAGTTACTAAGAAGATTCAAGAAAATATTCCAAGTAAAAAAAACTGCCTCTGAGACCTGAGAGCATTAAAAACTGCTTAGGTACATGACTGTTGTAGATACAACAAAGTCCTAAACGTGCACAAAAAAGGATCTTTTTTTCAATTCCAGTAAAGTAAATTATATTGATTGTTTAATACCTGTAATAGATACGTGATCTGTTAACAATAAAATCATTGTAAGAAAATTAAAAATAGAACATAAGAGCAATGAACTGGCTCAGTTCACCGCTAGATGAAAGTATCTGCCTCACTTAGCTCTGCAAATCGCCACTGGGAGCATCTTCTTCCTACCAGTTCTGCGATTTAAAATTCATTTTGTTGTATTCTAGGGTGTTGGCACTTTATTATTGTTGAAAGTTGATCTCCACTGGAAAGTAGCAGATGACTGAAAAATTCATGTGTTAGCAAAGGAAGCAACTGAGAAGATGGGTGGCTTGGTTTGTTTCTAGGGCCCATTTCTGGCAACACAGGCGACATTCTGGCAATCTTTGACATGACAGATTTGCCCAATTAAAACGTTCCCGCACTTTGTCGAATGTTCTTGTGACTCCATGGTGTCCTTCTGTGGTACCATTGTGGACCTCTTGTAAAATTTTAGGAACCCTACATTTTTGTACTACTATCTGCCTGTGGTTCTCCCAGTTTCATAACAATAATTGTAATAGTGCACAATCCGAGAAAACACTTTCTGTCTCTTGTTTATTTCTTGGTAGAGGCCAGCCCTAGATTGATTTCATACTTCTACAGCTACGCATTCTCAGGAACTACCTGGCCCAAATTGAACCTTTTTCTGAGCGATATGACATTTCGTGGGAAATCCATTTCAGACCCGACTATTGCAATCTTAAGTAGTCTTGTGCGAGATTCCGTAGGTGGTCATCGAAATTCTTCCCAATCACAATTATGTCATCCAAGTATATCCGGCATGTCTCCCATGACGGTCCTTTCAACGCAATGTCCATCAGCGTTTCAAAAGTTGCTGGGGCGTTGCATAACCTAACCGTCATTACGTTAAATAGCCGCGGCTTCAAATCTACTGTGAACGCTGATTTTTTCTTGTCTCTAAGATGCATTTCCACTTGCCAGTAGCCACTAAACAATCTGGATCCGAACTGTGTATTTAAGAATCATTGGTCCTAGGCAGAGGATAGCTGTACTTCTACTTCGTATAAAATACAATTCATTCAAGAATTATGAATGAGTGGTTGGAGTTTTGCTAGCAAATGATGAAGATCTTCAATGTCGAAGATAATTTTGCAACTCATGTACTTTCTTGATGGGAGAAGTTAATCGCCATAACTCAAGGTATTGGTTAGTTGAGAATATGAGAATTGAATTTATGAACCCATCCCAACATCCAAAATCATTTAATGTTTAGATGGTAACTGTGGAAAATAGGCGTTAGTTTCTTGTTTTGCAGACTATTTACGATAATTCCAATATGTACGAATTCGGAAGAGCAGGGTATATCATTTGAATTAGAAAGTTATTCTTGTTAAGCCGGGTGTACCTCAATAGAGAGAACATTGCATCAGAAGCATTATGCGTCATTACACACTTCATAAATATTGTCTTTACCATTTTAAATATATTTGCTTGGTTTCACAATTTAACCCATGCCTGTATTTCTATCAAGTAATGTAAATCAAATCAAGCTAAACAAGAAACTATAAATGTAAATGCTACAGTTAAAGCAAAGATTAAATCTTTCTAATCTTTGGTTAAAGTGTAAAACCCGTAAATGTATTCACTAACTAGTGAATGTATACATTCACGAATTTCATTAGTCAACGTGTTTACAAGCAATGGAATTAGAACTTTGAAGGCATTGTATTTTATTCAAAAAAATTATGAATTATGACTCTGCTTTCCAAAATAAATATTTATATGAGCATATTATAAAAATAATAATATATATTTATTTTATCACGTAAATTATCGCGCCATAGATATCGACTGTTCCCATTGTTGATTTTTTTAAACTATATATTTTTATAATATAGGTACCTTCTAACCTAAGAACTGCGTTGTTTCAAACAAAGATGTAAAACGCTCCAGCCAGTCAATTTTTATTTTCTGTCATGCCTCGGTTGAAAGAAAAAGTGACGGGTCCAAATGTTTATCTTATCACATTTTTTATTTCAATAAAAATCGCTTACTGTGGGGTAAGGTATCGGCACAGTATAATGAAGAATAATTTATATTTTGGAAGTCCTCTATGAGAATGAACAATCATAGATTAGGGCGAGAACTTTGCAACTTTACCCAATTTACTATTGCGATAACATACTTTTCTAAATGCTGCTAGTAAATATATACCCTTGAATGTGACATCTTTCTGTCCTCTTAATGCTTTAATTCATTAGAATGCTACGTAAATATACTGTTGCGTATGTGGGTTCTCAGATAAGTGAGACTAATTTACAATTGTTAAATAAACTTTATTTAAACTCGAAATAATAAAAATTACAACTTAAATTTACTATATTCTCACTTGCTTACTCGGAATATTCTTGTATTTACCCTGTCTTTTACATTATTTCCCTCATGCCGACTATTCTCCCATATATATATCCGACAAAGGCATCAGATCATTCTGGTCTTTGATTCGCCAGCCGCCACTGGACTTTTCTCGAGATACCTTTGTTGGCATTCTAGGAGTAGATGCCGACATGCTGCCGTCGCTCTCTTTGTCAACGCCGCTCTCGATATTTCCAACCACAGTATAGATCTGGCGCTTGCATCAATCAAAAGGCTACCGCGACTTTGGGCCGGCGGCTGTTCCCCTTGCACGTTACAGTGCTCACTCCCTTAAAGCTGTTCGCCCCGAACAGCTTCTTCCGTTTGTCTTTAGACCGGTGGATTATCTCCTCGATACGGACTCAGTCTTTCCACGTGCACCACTTTTAGCTTGGCTCTCGGCGAAAGTTGAATCCTGAACTCCAAGTCATTAATCTTCTTGACATTGCGATATGGTCCTTCCCAAGGTCATTGCAAATATTCTCACTTGCTTACTCGGAATATTCTTGTATTTACCCTGTCTTTTACATTATTTCCCTCATGCCGACTATTCTCCCATATATATATCCGACAAAGGCATCAGATCATTCTGGTCTTTGATTCGCCAGCCGCCACTGGACTTTTCTCGAGATACCTTTGTTGGCATTCTAGGAGTAGATGCCGACATGCTGCCGTCGCTCTCTTTGTCAACGCCGCTCTCGATATTTCCAACCACAGTATAGATCTGGCGCTTGCATCAATCAAAAGGCTACCGCGACTTTGGGCCGGCGGCTGTTCCCCTTGCACGTTACAGTGCTCACTCCCTTAAAGCTGTTCGCCCCGAACAGCTTCTTCCGTTTGTCTTTAGACCGGTGGATTATCTCCTCGATACGGACTCAGTCTTTCCACGTGCACCACTTTTAGCTTGGCTCTCGGCGAAAGTTGAATCCTGAACTCCAAGTCATTAATCTTCTTGACATTGCGATATGGTCCTTCCCAAGGTCATTGCAATTTCGGATTTAATCCTCTTCTTCGCTGTGGCTGGTACAACCAAACTGCATCGCCTTCGTTGAAAAAGTTTAATGGCTGCCTTTTTTCAAGTCTCATCTTCATTTTGTCGCTCTTCAACTGAAGCTTTTCTCTGCCATAATCGTGGACCACTCTAAGTCGCTCCTGTAAGTCAGCTATATAATGTGGAAGAGACACTTCTTCATGATCGTCGGCTGATTGTCCGCCAAACATCAGATCTACGGGGAGCTTCATTTCTCTTCCAGACAACAGCATCGATGGTGTATAGCAAGTGGATTCATGCTGGGAACTTCGGTAGGCCAGGAGAAAGAGAGGTACCAGTTTATACCAGTTACGTTGGTGCTCATCCACAAATATTGAGAGGTATTGATTGATGGTCCTATTATGCCTCTCAACCATTCCATCTGACTGTGGATGAAGTGGGGTTGCTCTTGTCTTTCGGATCCCCAGCAACCTCATTAACTGCGTCCATACTTCAAATTCAAAGTTTCTGCCTTGATCGTTATGCAGCTCCAAAGGCACTCCGTGTCTGGATATCACGTTTTCCAGTAGGTCCTCAGCCACAGTAACTGCTTCCTGATTCGGCATCATCACTACTTCTGGCCACTTCGAGAAGTAGCCTATGGCAACCATGATGTACGAGTTTCCCGAATCTATCGTAGGGAATGGTCCCGCAATGTCCACCGCAATTCTTTCTCAAGGATCACCTAACAGATACTGCTTCATTTTCCCTCGGGATCGTGTCTTCGGACCCTTCTTAGAAGCACAAAGGTCACATTTTCTGCACCATTCTTCCACATCTCTTCGACAGTTGATCCAATAATACCACTCTTTCACACGTGCCACTGTTCTATTTATCCCAAAATGGCCTCCACTGCGACTGCCATGCAGTTCACAATGTACTTCAGCTACCATCGTTCGGGGTACAACGGTTTGATACACAATGCTCCTACCATCTGGACTTTCCCATTTACGAGTGATCAAGTCATCCCGTAAGCACAACGAATCCCACAGAGCCCAGTACCCCTTGACCGTCTGATCAAATCTGGAGACTTCTTGCCAGTCAGGTCGTCGCTTTGTCAGCGATTTGTTCTCTTCTAAAGTTATCTCTGGTGATTTACTCAGTAATTTCCGTTTCTTCATTCCTAATCTGCATTTGTTGGATATGTACAACATCCTTGGCTGTTTCTTTTTGTTCCTGCCTTTGACAGAATTTACAGGAACTGCCACAAGGTCTTCGTGACAAGCTGTCAGCGTTGGCGTGACTTCTTCCTTTTCGGTGTTTTATTTGAAAGTCGTAACTCTGAAGTTTCTCCAACCAAGGCGCTATCTGTCCCCCGTTTTTTTGAAATTCAGCAGCCACTGTAATGCAGAGTGGTCTGTTCTTACTAAGAATTTCCGTCCATAGAGAAAACAATGATAATGCTCTATGGATCGTACAACCGCTAGCAGCTCCTTCCGGGTCACACTATAATTTCGCTCTGCTTTTCCCAACGCTTTGCTGAAATATCCAATTACAGCTTCTTGGCCATTCTGTATTTGGGAAAGAACAGCTCCTATTCCACTTTGTGAAGCGTCAGTGTCTAACACGAACAATCCTTCGTCCAAGGGATTTGCAAGAACAGGAGCACTAGTCAAATGGTTTTTTAGCTCCAGAAACGACTGTTGACATTCTGGTGACCAGTCAAAGTGGGAGTTCTTTTCGGTTAATTGATGTAGTGGCTTTGCCATTTTCCCAAACTCCTTAACAAATCGGCGATAGTAACTGCTGAGTCCCAAAAAGCTTCTAACTTCGTGCTTGTTCTTTGGTCTGGGCCAATCTCGCACTGCCTGAACTTTTTCTGGATCGGTCTCAATTCCTTTTGATGATACGACATGTCCGAGAAAGTTGACTTTTTCCTGGAACAGAACGCATTTCTTTGGATTCAGCTGGAGATTAGCACTTCGGATCCTGGCGAAAGCTTTCCTCAGATTCGATTGATGTTCGTCGAAATCTTTGCCAATCACCATTATATACAAGAATACCAGGCACGTTTCCCAAGTTAGTCCTCGCTGAACTAATTCCATTAACCTTTCAAAAGTGGCAGGCGCATAACATAATCCAAACAGCATGACATTAAATTGATACAGGCCGTTTCCAACTGTAAAGGCTGTTTTCTCTTTATCTTCTTTGTTTAGCTCTACTTGCCAACATTCACTTTTCAGGTCAAGAGTTAAGAACCACCTGGATCCGGCTAAGGAGTTCAAGGTATCGTCAATTCGGGGTAATGGGTAGCTGTCCTTCTTTAACATCATTTAACCTCCTGTAATCCACACAGAACCTCATCGAACCATCCTTCTTCGTCACCAGCAGAACTGGTGATGACCAAGGCCTGCTGGATTCTTCTATGACGCCATCCTTTAACATTTCTTGAACCATGGTGTTAACTTGCTGTTGTTTTATGAAAGGAAGTCTTTGTGGAGGTTGACGAATTGGTACAGTACTTCCCGTGTTGATCCAATGTTCGACTAAACTCGTTCGCCCTGTAATTTTTCCTTGTACGAAAACATCAGCTTCTTGCCTTACAAACTCGATGGCCTTTTTCTTTTCCTGTTCGCTAAGATGATTCCAGGTTTTCTTGAAACTCTCCATTAGCTCTTCTGACAAATGTACATCTTTTGAAATAGGTTCCTCTTGCTCACATCTTATCATACAGGAAACTGGTGAACAGGTACCGATGATTTCCCCTTTCTTCAGTGTCACTCTGTTTACAGACAGATTGGCTACCCTCACTGGAATAATGTCGTTGGAATTAACCAAGCACCTAGCCAAGTCCCGTTCTCTTTGTTCTCGTTTGATTCAAAAACTATAGTGTTAACTGCTTCCAGTTGTTTTTCTAGGTGCGCCTTCACGATCTTCTCACTATTCCCAGGTATTCGTGTATCTTCGGTGACGATTATTTTAACTGGACAGTTCTTGTTCGAAGATGCTGAGAAAAATGTTTCCTCGTTGCCCACTCTCAACATTTTGTTTTTAAAGTCCACTGTAATGAAATTGAAGGTTTCCAAAATGTCTAAGCCTACTATGAATTCATCCACTATGTTGGCCACGATGGCATTAACCTTTACTTGTGCCTTGCCAATTTCCAAAGTGGTGGTGGTCTCTCCAAAAACATTTATCAGATCTCCTTTTGCAGTTTTCAGTATTGGCTTGATGTTGTGCTGCGCAATAGTAAAAACAATTAAATTAAAATTTCGACAATCGAGAGATTATATTCATACCTAAATGCAATGACCATAGAATTAGTACTCCTAGAAGGCTAATAG
Organism: Crioceris asparagi; assembly: GCA_958507055.1. Classification (NCBI taxonomy): domain Eukaryota; kingdom Metazoa; phylum Arthropoda; class Insecta; order Coleoptera; family Chrysomelidae; genus Crioceris; species Crioceris asparagi. Next base: position 63,345,728 of record OY293830.1, read on the forward strand.
AGTGAGAAGTCCCTCACGAAGAAAGAGAAACAGTAGTAGGGTAATATCATAAACTTAAAATTTATCATGCTTTAAATGAATATAAAAAAAACAATATATTTTTTTTTATTAGGAGTACCTATATTAAAGCATTTTGTAATTTGTACCTTAGACTAGGCAACAATGCCATGCCAGTCTTGTTGTTGGACGCCTTTAATGATTATTTTTATACCGGTGTTGTGATATAAATTGTTTCCTGTGGTAAAATAAGATTCGTGGAAAATGCCATCGATTAGAAGTTATGTTTTATATAATATATAATATACCATGGATAAGCACATAACACGACGAAAATTTATTATTCTTTTTGGTGTTAATGTTATTTTTAGGTAAATTTCTTATAGAAATGTACCTGTTGCGATCTTTCGCACTTTTGAATTTCCAAAAAAATTAAACAGCATGTTGTTATGTCTGTAAGTAAGTCTAAAAAACTTTTTGTTTATATATGTATATAGATATATATATATATATATTGAAAAATTCCAAAACCAATTCTCACAGTTCCTTTATTAGTGCTACCGGTTTCAAAACATCTAATGTTTCATCATCAGGCGGCAAGGCTGATGGAATTTAAATATATATATATATATAATTTTAGTAATTCACTGCCGAGAATGTATAACCAAAGCGACAAACATTCATAGGGTTGCGACACTATGGGCTGTAGGATAATAAAAACTCTTTTTCAATTACCAACGTTTCGATAGCGGGGGCTATCTTTATCAAGGCTGTAATAAAATAAAAGAAAGTTACAAAGAAGTACTTAATTAAAGGGATATAAGAATCATCGAAATAATAATCAAGAAAAATAGTTATATATAAAAACACGTTATACGAATTCCAACTTACATTGATTTGAGTGTCAAATATAGATAGGTACATCATTCATTCTTAAGTTATCAGAACTAAATTGAATTTCTACATCTAATATTAGAATATTGAACTCAACTGTACGAGAATTAAGGTAGAACAGAAAATTGTGGTCATAAATAGCAAAAACTAGAATAAAGAAACAGGGGAAGATTTTATTTTTACTTTTTATTTAAATTTTTGAATACATGGAATTCAAAGTTACTGTCTTTTATTTTGTTCCTTGATTTGTGTGTTCCTTGTTAATTTTGTCTATGGGTTGCATGTCTGCCGTCTAATGTCTAAGCTGTCAATTAAGAATTAAAAATAAGAACAAACGTATGGCACAAAGTTATAATATTTGTAGTTTAGTTTCCTTTCGAAACCCGATAATGTAGGAAATGACCAAACAACAACAGCCAACATGTATGATCTAGGGTGTAACAGGTTAAAATCTGGTGAGTAATCTAATCTCTTCTAATGCATTTTCTCTTCTTTGTAGTTGTGGCCTTTTATAAAAAGACAACAAGTAGGAGTAAACTTGACTCAGACCATGGATGTCAGTTCTTTTGTTCATGCTGTTGCACTCCTTGTCTATTCCTACCATTTCAAGAAAGATGCGCGTATGCCAGTTCTTTTCTATGTGAAGGACTCTAGGGTTATCCATGTCAGTTAGATGTTTGGTTGAGGTTGCATGCTCTGCCAGAGCACAGAACGTCTTTTTTATGTTTATGTCACTGCGGTGGCCTATTATTCGATTTTTAAGAAGTTGGATGTTTTGTCCAATATATTTCATTTCACAGTCTGAGCATTGAATGCTATATACACAGTGAGATATGTTGCTGGTAAATACTTTATCTTTAGTTCTGGTATATAATCGACTGATAGGTTTGATGTTCTTTTGTGCTATTTTTATGTTCTCTTGTTTAAATACACTTATAAGTCTACTAGAAAGCCCTTCAATGTAAGTTAAGGAACCATATCTAACCACTAAATTCTGGTTTTCTTCACAGGTTTGTCTTATATGTGGACCTACCGTTGTGTTGTATAAGAGTCTACGTAACAACCCAGATGGATAGCCATTTTGTGTGAGAATTCTATACACTCTTCTTAGACTCTCATTTTTCGGACTAGGATGTGAAATTTTTAAAACTCTGTTTTTCAGTGCTAGAATTAAATTTATTTTAATTCTAACAGGATGGTGAGATTTATAATTGATTTATCTTCCAGACCTGGTGGGTTTAGTGTACCAATCTAGGATTATCCTGTTGGCTTCTAGTCTGATAACATGAGTGTCCAAAAAGGGTAATCTTCTATTAGTCTCTCTTTCGACAGAGAACACTAAGTGTCTATGGTATCTGTTAAACGTTAATAGAGTTTGTTCAATTTCAACTTCTGGAACTGCACAAATTATGTCATCAACATAGATTTTAAGCCAAGGAATTGCAAACGGTAATTGAGCGATGCATTCATCAAGCAGGTCTTTCATTACATAAGAGGCTAAAATTGGTGAAATGTAAGAGCCCATTGGTGTGCCTTAAAATATTCCGTCAAATACTAGATATGTGGTATCGAAGACATGATTTATCAGTTCCAGAAAAGTTGTTTTGTTAATTTGACAGTTTATACGAATGTCATCCCAATGTTAGTTGATGGTTCTTCATCACATCTAAGCTTATAACGACATATCCTTCTGGTAACTGTTTTTCTTGCATAATAGATTTTGTTTGAATTGTGAGTGTAGGGTCTCTAGGAATTCGTTTATAGTACTTTTTGTCTTCCAGTAAATTATTTGACATTTATATATATTGATTTTTAGACATTAATACAGTTGTATTCCCTTTATCTGATCTAGAAACCACCAAGTCATTATGTGTCTTTAGAAATAATCTTGTTTTATTGTAATATACATTTCCAACATAGATTACTCACCAGACTTTAACCTGTTACACCCTAGATCATACATGTTGGCTGTTGTTGTTTGGTCATTTCCTACATTATCTGGTTTCGAAAGGAAACTAAACTACAAATATTATAACTTTGTGCCATACCTTTGCTGTTTGTTTTTATTTTTAATTCTTAATTGACAGCTTAGACATTAGACGTCAGACATGCAACCCATAGACAAAATTAACAAAGAACACACAACTCAAGGAACAAAATAAAAGACAGTAACTTTGAATTCCATGTATTCAAAAATTTAAATAAAAAGTAAAAATAAAATCTTCCCCTGTTTCTTTATTCTAGTTTTTGCTATTTATGACCACAATTTTCTGTTCTACCTTAATTCTTGTACAGTTGAGTTCAATATTCTAATATTAGATGTAGAAATTTAATTTAGTTCTGATAACATAAGAATGAATGATGTACCTATCTACATTTAATACTCAAATCAATGTAAGTTGGAATTCGTATAACGTGTTTTTATATATAACTATTTTTCTTGATTATTATTTTGATGATTCTTATATCCCTTTAATTAAGTACTTCTTTGTAACTTTCTTTTATTTTAATACAGCCTTGAAAAAGATAGCCACCGCTATCAAAACGTTGGTAATTGAAAAAGAGTTTTCATTATCCTACAGCACATAGTGCCGCAACCCTATGAATGTTTGTCACTTTGGTTATATATATATATATATATATATATATATATATATATATATATATATATATATATATATATATATGAGATATTACGAAATTTGTTAACACGATTGAGGTCGCAGTTTTGGAAGTATAACGTTCAAATAATTTGGTACAAAAATCAATCTCAATCTCTTAAATATCACGGCCGAGTTCGTTATTGGCCATTATCGAGTAAGTAGTTTCAAAATGGCGACCGTAAAAACATTTATAAAAAACAACATGCTGTTATTTTTTTTCGAAAATTAAAAGTGTGAACGATCGCAATATGTACATTTTTAAAAGAAATTTACCTAATATTAATAAAGAAATAATCTATGGCTACAGGCCGTCGGGATTTTTTAATGTTTTATTTTATAGAGTTATTATCCTCAAGAAGACAAAAGTAGCTATTATTTGATTGAAAATTTCTTATCAATTTTAAGTACTTTAGTTCAACTATATCTAAATTGACTTGAGAAAATTTAAATATTAGCTGTTATTGAAATTAAATATATTGGAAATATCTTTATTTTCTAAACCAATATAACAAAAGAATTTATTTTTTAATAAACTGGCTTAAACCCCATAAAAACTTACGGTATCGGTAGTAAAATGATCCAGTAAGGGTCCCTGATTTATGTATATAAATAATATATCTACCTATCCATATCTACCAGGTTAATATACAAAAGTGGCGATTTTTTATGTTGGAGCATATAACGATTATTTAACACAATGGAAATGTTTAATAGTTTAAGAAAATAAAAAATAATATTTCAGTGTGGAAACAAAACTTTTTTATTGACCCCTGTAGGTACCGCTTGACATGCCGTCCTATAATCATTCTTTGACACATGCGCAATAGTCTCTAAACCCTATCATTTCTTTCTAATACAGGGATTTGTTGTCTCTATTTCTGCTTGAGTAGATCTGCTTATATACTCTTATATACTAGCCTTCTAGGAGTACTAATTCTATGGCGATGACTGAGGATGAAGAGGAAGACGATAATGAATTAAGATATTATTAAAATGTATTAAAACAAATTTATGAAATAAAATTAATTTTTTCAATAAATACATGCATTTATTTATCAAAATTAAATTGTTTCTTTCACCCAAATATCATAATAGCATGTTTCGCTGTTTCTACATACATAATAGCATTGTTTATATTTTATTTGGATTTGTCATATGTTTTCACAAACTTATTGTGTTTGAGTGTACAGTGCATCCCATTTTGGTTGAGACAGGCAGGTATTTTGGTTGTTGTTGAAGATAGAACCTTGCGGTTTTCGCGTTCCTGTGTCACTTTTTGTGAAACTCAAGATGGTCTGAACAGATTTTGCCTAACTTCTTTTGTTCATAAGTTACAGGTTACCGGTGTGCGCAATTTTTCCTTCGGGTTATGGTAATGGATATACGACTCAAACTTCAATGGAACACCCTGTATTTCATTATATCATTAAATTTATTTTTTTTCCTTCAAAATAATATATAATATATGAACATAAAATTTTAAAAAATGATCCGAAATCACTAATACATTGAATTTTCCCTAACACATAATTGACCCACTTTCTCAATATGTCTTAATAGTCTAAGAGCCCAAGACACTAATAGGGGATCACGAAATGGCGATGCTGCAATGGAAAAACCTGGCAACGTCATAAAAAACAAATATTAAAAAATCCGATTTCTAGTATGATAAGACTCTCAATTTTTATTTGTTCCTCGAAATAGGGGAGTGATAGAACTATACGATAATGCAGTGCTGCAAGCCTCCCTGATTGGCCTAATCAGTGGCAGCAGCATGATAAGCGACGCGTCGTATCTAGGTATCTAGTATGATCGATCTCCTCAGAAAACCCAAACTCATCCGAAAGGTCATAAATTTGTGTGTGAGAAAAACCACTGCTGCATTTTCCAAACACTGGAGAGAGTGGTTGCTGCAGCGACTGAAGGTCGCACTCCGCGCGGCTGCATTCGGCATTTCAATTTAGTTTTGTCGGCAATCGACCGGTTCCTTTCGATTTTTACCGGTTGAATACGCGTCCCACGGTCACATATGAATAATTTTACGTGTCGTTGATTGTTTAAACAAATTAAATCGGCAAATTTTATGTGATATTATTTGATTTTTCAGCCATTTTCATTGTGTTGTTTTAAATTTTTTCTCAAAAGTCTTTCGTAACATTTTGTAGTAAGTTTTTTTCTGAAAAAGTACTATATATCATTGTTGAATAAGATTCTATTAATTATTCCAATGTTCCGGATTTTTCAGCCGTTCTTTAGATATTTATTATTTCGCGTGGCACGTACGAATCTCTTCCGCTTTATTTTTTAATGAAACCATGATATGTATTTATCATCGCGAGACATGAGGATTTCTTGGCTATTTATTTCCAGCAGAAATCAATAATTATTGAAAATGGAAAAATATATTTTTAGCAGATCTCTATGCTACTTACAAATCACTCCTTATTGGATCGGTGATTGCGACATGATAGACGCTTAGGATACGCCACTTAAAAAGCGAATCGTTTATTGTTTGGATTTGAATATTCGTCAATTGGCGCACGATAAGACATTCTGCGAGACAGCAGATGCTACGAAATTTAAACAAGTTGCATTCGAGATCAGAAGTTCAGTAAAAGCTATGCCAATGAAAAAACTTCCGAGTGAAGTAAAGGTCGAAAATATTCTGAAAGGAGAATGTGAAGTTCCATTTTATTTGCAATCTTGTTCAAGGTCCCAGTTATCGAAGAAAAAATTATGATTCTGATTATACAAAAATCCAATCTTTGTGCTTAGATATCATGTATTTGATAACAAAGGGTAGAGTGAAAACGGCGAAACAGTTGACATTGGGTTTAGCGATTAAATCGTTGACAAGCTCAAGAAAAGTTCTGGCTATACTAAAACGGTACGAACATATTATTTCCTACACTGCCGCAGAGGAGTTATAAACCGAAATGACATTTGCAGAATACCAGAGTAGTGCCATGATTCCAACTGGAATTTCCAATACCCCTGGGCTCAGCACCCACGTGGCGTACGACAATTTCGATCGTTTTGTCGACACCGCCTCTGGTAAAGACACTTTACATGATACCGTGGGAATTATTTACCAGTTTCGTCCTCCGTCTCTTAGTTCTGAAGTAATTTCTGCGCCCTCTGAAATCGCGACAAGTGATGTTCACCGAAATCAGAGCTCATGTGTGATTCTGCAAAATCCACGAAAACGACGCAAATTTTCTGAACTTTCAACCAACTTAGAGGCCTATTATAAACCACGTAAAAACTACGTCCCATTACTGCCGTACGACACGACCTTTTGCACGATTTTGAATTCGCTGAAAAAATCGCTCGTTCTAGGGACATGTTGTGGGCATTATCATTCTCACAATTTGCCAACATTCCAATGTGGATTGGATTTAATTGTATGACAACCATCGATGAGAGCGAAATTCAAGTAGTTGATTATTTGCCTCCTATCAATCGATCTCCAACGTCCCACGAAGTTGAAAACCAGACTGAAAAATGCTGCCGCTATTGCCAGCCACTACGAGCAATCTAAAATAACCGTGACTTACGATTTGGCTATTGCCAAAATGGCAATGCTTATCCAGCACAGTGAGAATTCGAAATATAACGATATTTTCATAAACATGAGCGCGTTCCATTTACAGATGGCGTATTTTAAAGCGATAGTGAAATTTATCGATGCTTGCGGTATCACAGACATTTTAATCCAGTCCGAGGTCTTGGCGGGTGGTTCCATCAATTCTTTCATTGATAGTAGGCACTTCAATCGGTGTAAAAGATTGCATCCACAGTTCTCTGTTGCACTTCAAACCCTGCATTTAAGCCTATCTGAAATTGAGGTATCTCCCGAGATTCTGGTAGACGGTTTGAATGTAGCTGTAGGAACGCCTGTCGGACCAAGTGATGTTTTGAATATGTCACCTGGTATGTGTCGGTTGCTCGCACTGTATAAAATCTTCCGTGACACGACATTATGTGGTGCACATGGAAAAACTGCACAGTTCTATCTGATTTATATTGAACTTATCAACGAGTTTTTCCATCTGTCTAACGCCATCCGTACGAGCAATTTAGAATTGTACTATGTAACGGCAATTTTCAACATCACCGATATGTTTTTCATATTAAATCAACCTAACTACGCGAGAAAGAGAGTGTACGAGCCAGTCATTTTACAGACTCGATATCTGCTAGGCAACACTGAGCTATGAGCCACAGCATGAGAACCAAAATCATATCGAAAGTACTCGAAAAAGTAGGAATAGCTCGCGGGGACGACATTTCTTATGAATTGTCAGAAAGTACAATCGAAAAAGATCGTACAGCTGTTGCCAAGATTGTTGATACGATAAAACCTCAATGTAAATCCGTTCGATCGTTCCGTGGACCCCAACAGCTTATTTGCGACGGGAAGAGCTGTATCTTCGTCGGTGGCTGATTTCCTTTTGAATGTCAAATCACTGGGTAAAGAAAACAAAATTCGTTTTATAAAGGAATGTGAGGACGAAGAATCACGATTTTAGAAACCCTTGAAGCGACATCCATTTATGAGTTTTGCTTCAGAGAGCATGGAAAAAGCCCAGAAAGTGCCGATGGAAGTAAGCAAGCCTTGATTAAAATGGAAAGAGGCGTATTCGGGCGTTTATTGGCTATAGCATTGGAAAAAAAGACATAGCAGCTTGCCTTATCCTCTTGCTCCAGCGCCTCCCGCTTTTGCCAATTACACCGGTGATATGCATGCAACCGAGAAAGTAACACTTGGAAGGCTGTTGATATCCAAAGTTGATTCGGTACCACCCGTATTAGTTGACATTGATATTATATATAGATGGTTTCTATTTCTTGCATACCATTGGTGCATCCTTGCCTCAAAGCTTTGGTAAAGCCTCTGAAATTCACAAGGTGTTTGATAGATACTTTTCTCCATCAATTAAAGATTGCACGCGCGAGAAACGGTGTGCAGAAGATATTCCTTATACTATCGTAGGAGCTGACCAAACCAGACCGACTGATTTTTTTAAAAGCTTACTAATAGGATTTTTTCGCGAGTTCCCGGTGAACTAGCGGGAACCCAATTGTACTTCCCGGTGCGTTTCTGCGACATAAACGGTAATAGGGGAATATTTTCTGACGTCACTAATCTTATAAAACGGGAACTGATTTGGTTCCCGTTCTCTTGAGCATGGTAACTGGCGGTTATAGATGTCAAAAGTTCCAAAACTGCCAAAAAATTAAATTTGGCTGCCTATCTTTTTGTATTTGATGAGTTTTGGGTTAAAATTATTCATATTTCATTTATTTTTTCGCATCACTTTATTGATCATAATGAAAGAAGAAATAATTGAAATTGAATTAAGGTGAAAGAATATTCCTTTTTATATCTGGTAATTTAGCCTTAATGAAAATTAAAACTTATCAATCAATACCACACGTAAACAAAACTACAAAACTAAATATTTGTCAAAAAACTAAACGTCATTGATAATTTGATAACCGGGCCATTTTCGCGATAAACATAACCGAGAATTACCTTCAAGTTTATTTTAAGGTGGGGGTATAACCGCTCTATTACCGACAGCAGATCACCGGGAACTCACGAAAAAATCCTTTTGATCGAAAGTTCAAGGAAACTCTCGTCAGCTTTTTAGCTGAGCACTGGGCGAATGACAGTCTAGCGTCGATTCTTCAAAGTAAAAAGGTTTTGCTCACGGTTGGAGACCATTGTTTTGCATAACAAGTAATCGGTAACCGCGTCGCGAGATCAGAAGATGCAAATTACAAGTGTTCGCACGAAGAAGCAGGCACGAGAATTTCAAAAGCAGATCCGAAATGTAGAATGGTAATAAAAGCCTCGGATACGGATATTCTCATCATGCTTTTGGGAAATATGCATACATTCCCAAAGATGAACATATGGATGACGAACAGTTCTGCAAAAGCGTCCGATAAACCGGTAATCGACAGCTCTAAATTAGCAACAGCGTTAGGACCGGACTTATGTCGAGCGTTGCCCGGTTTCCACGCGTTCACAGGTTGCGATTATACAGCGGCGTTTTATTGAAAAGGAAAAGTGAGACCGTATAAGATATTAGAAAAAAAATAACGATTGCAGAAGGTTTTCGCGTCTCTAAAAAATGTAAGCGTGTGGATGTTGCCAGATTCAAGGTTTTCCAGAAGCTGTATTCAGGTAGTGGTTCGAATGAGGTTTTTTTGAAAAAAAAATAAAAGTCTTTGATTCAAGCCTCATACCACCATATTTTCGGTCTTTGAAACAAAAAATATTACGCACTATATACGTCACCAGCATGTCGCTGAATTCAACTTCACCACATTGGGTAACGCTCCATTTCGAAGAGTACGGCTGGGAGATGCGGGAAAAACTGCAGCCTCTCTGGTATACAGGTCAACCGACGCCACTATTCGTGGACAATATATTGGCTATGTCGGTTGACACCGAAGAAAACGGTGAGGATGAATTCGATTTCGTTGTATTCGATTCGGATGACGAGAACTAGCGTAAGAATAATTACTGATAAGAAAGAAATAGTTTACAGGAAGAATAAAAATTAGTTTATAAGAATAGGAATTTTTAATTAAGACTAATCTTGTTATTAGTTTTTTCACACCTCATATTCTTGACACGTCATGTTGTCGTACTTGATCAAATTATTGGAAAAACCAATCTTTGTTGTTCATTTTCATCTGGTAGAAGACTACCAGATAAGAATCGAACTAGGTTTAGTATCGTGGGCTCTTCTGCTGTAATGCATTTAAAACATTAAGGGCCGTCTTTGTAAATTTGTAAATTCTAGAAAGCTTCCTCTGTTTTTGCTCATAATAATATATAAATATAAAGTTTTTAAAAAATGTTACAAAATTACTACCACATTGAATTTTTATTGATTCCTCCACAATCACTTGATAAAACAATGCTCCAAAAGGCAACAACCATAGAATTAGAGTATTATTTCTATGGCAACAATAATATTTGTATCCTCTGTGACCTACTATTTAAAAAATCACAAATGATAGTAATATTAAATTATGAGCAACAACAGAGGAAGCTTTCTAGAAGACGTATTGAGAAAGTGAGTCAATTATGTGTTAGGGAAAATGGACATCAAATTGAACAATTCAATAAATAAATTTCGTGTTTTGTTAGTGAATTAGCGTTAATATTGTTTTTGTTTCTTTCATGGAAAATTCACAAGTAATATTCCGTCAATTGAAACCTTTTTTGTACGAAGAGACCTTAGCCCACTATTAAAATTCAATGTTTTAGTGATTTTGGAGCATTTTTTAAAACTTTATGTTCATATATTATTTTGAAGGGAAAAAAAGGAATTTAATGAGATAATAAAATACAGGGTGTTCCATTGAAAAAAAATGCGTGCGCCACTGGATTCTGCATAAAATTCTCTATGGGATAAGTTTTCAATTTGATCTGTGAGGAATCTAAAAAGTGTGAATTTTCAAAAACGCCCTGTAACTTATGAACAAAAGAAGTTAGGCAAAATCTGATCAGACCATCTTGAGTTTCACAAAAAAGTGACAAAGGAACGCAAAAACCGCGAAGTTCTATCTTGAACAACAACCGAGATACCTGGCTGTCTCAACCAAACTGGGATGCACTGTACAAGGGACGACTTATCCCAAATATACAGGGTGGGCCAACGAAAACTTCACATACCGATTTAACGAATATTAATCAAAAGATGGGAAAATGCTCGGACACCTCGATTTTTGATTCGAGGGGGAACAACTATGGTAATTTTTCAGTCCCGTAGCACAACCCCAGATAGGGATCCAATCCTGAAGTTTGGCTTTCATCGGTAACAAAATTACAGCTTTATTAGGGAAAGAGACAATGAGAAAACAAAGTGTACTTAAAAACCAAATAAATACTTCTTTTTCTATTAGTTTCTTAAATGCTTGAAATGACCACCATTCATTTCCATGCATAAAATAAGTTCCGTTCAAAACGTTCCCGTACATTTGACGGCATTCATTTATTATCTGATTTCGCAAATCTTCCAGTGAATTGGGCAGGTTAGCATAAATCCTAGATTTCAGATGACCCCAAAGAAAAAAGTCCAGAGGAGACAGATCAGGTGATCTGGATGGCCACTCAATATGTCCCCTTCTTTTCCAATCCAATTTTGAGGAAAAGTTTTGTCCAAAAATTGACGTACAGGTTGTAGAAAATGAGATGGTGCGCCATCTTGCTCAAAAATGATCTTATGATGGTTTTCTTCATTCTCCAATACTTGCACGAGGGCTGGATAAATAGAATTTTCTAATAAATCCTGATAAATTTCGCCACTGAGGTTACCTGCTATAAAAAAGGAGCCGATGTTATTTCCATAAATACCCGCCCAAACATTTACTTTTTGTACATGCACTTCATGAAATAGTCTAGGATTTTCATCTGACCAATACCGACAGTTATGCCTATTTACATTTCCGTTAAGGTAAAATGAACACTCATCCGAAAAACAGATATCGAACATATAATATTGATTATTGCTAATATTTTCACTGATCACGTCACAGAACTGGAGTCGGCGATCAAAATCATCCTCATGCAGTTCCTGAACCAATCGTATCTTGAAAGGATGAAATTTATGTTGTTTAAGGATTCTCCTTATTGTTGTGTGTAATACACCAGATGCGTCAGACAATTTCCTAGTACTGAGGGTCGGATCTATTACTACATGACCTTCCATCGCTTCATGCACCCTCTTTTTATTTTCGACTGAACCAGTAGCTTCAAATTTGGAAACTAGTTGCAAAACGTAAGTAGGTAGTGGAGACATTTCTTTCAGGATGACTTTCGTTAAATAAATTAATTGTTATTCGCGCAGAGTGGTCATTCTTAAAAAACAATTTTAAAATTTCCACTCTTTCTTCTACGGAATACACCATTTTATTCTAGTGAAAACCACAAGCCAACGAAAAGGGTGGTAACATTCGTAAAAATTCACGATGAACTGAGGTAAATAAAGGAATAAATAGTATGGTCTCTATCTGTTTTGAACCAAAAAAATCCCGATGGCCTGTAGTCAGCGGAAAGGTAAATTTCTCAAAATTCATTGAATTGAAATTTCAACAACTTTTTCATTGGTATACCTACATATTATTACATAAAACTGCCGTGTGTGTCATAGCCTTGCGGTTAGAAGTTTTTCTTTTGGCTGTTGAATATAAAGCAGACAGGGTTCGAGTCCACTTCAAGGCAGATTTTTTTTTCGTCTATTTCTTTTCAATAAATATACTATATATTTTTTTAATCAGGGTCTGTATTAAGATCTCCAGAAAATGTACAATTACATCAAATTCATATTGAGTGTTCATGTTTTATCAATATTTGTTATTTTTCTTTATTAATTTTTATTTTCTTATCTGTGTATTTTATGAAAAATTGCTTTGAACAAAAGTTGTAGGTACTGATTATATCTATAACATAAAATTATTTTTAATAATATTTACACTACTGCTCTTTTTTGATAATTTTTTTAAATGTTTGAATGGTCGCCACTTTGAAACTACTTACCCGATATTGCCCAATAACGAACTCGACCGAGATATTTGAGAGATTGATTTTTGTAGCAAATTTGAACTTGATACCTTCAAAACTGCGACCTCTATCGTGTTAACAAATTTCGTAATATCCCATATATATAAACTTTTGAACCAAATGTTTTTTTGGACTAACTTATAGACATATAACAACATACCGTTGAAATTTTTTCGAAATTCAAAAGTGTGAACGATCGCAATAGGTATATTTCTATACGAAATTTACCTAAAAGAAAATAAATAAATTCTGAAATGCCATTCTGATAACAATAATTTTCCTCAACGTCAATTACAAATATTTTACCTTGTCGTTTCGTTATGGATGGATGTTTTTGAGCAAAATCTTAGGGTCAGATAGTACTCGTTAAGATCTTTGAAATAAGGTATAGCCATACCCCTCATGCCTATTTAAAATCAGGGGGTTGTGCTTACACCCGTTAGGGGGTAGGAGTTACGGGATTGAAAAAAATAGTAAAGTTGTTCCCCCGTGAAACAAAAATCGACGGGTCCGAGCATTTTTCCCTATTTTGATTTTAAAGTCAATACATCGAGGTGTAAAGTTTTCATTGGCACACCCTGTATATATTAGCTATGGGTATTGCCATTTCATTTTTTTTTAAGAAAACACACAAGGAGGTACCTACTTATTGTTTGTGTGGGCCTTATATATGGATGCATTGTATGTTAAAAGTGTTGAAAATTCTTAGAAAATATGTTTTATTTTTTTTGTACTTTCTAGTAAGATGTGCCATCTATGGGCGAAGTTTGTACCTAGCATAGAAATATATTATTATGTCATGTTTCTGTTTATTGCTGTCATATAATATAATGTAGTTGTCTCTAAAAGAAACTTTTAAGTGTTTTTCGTGGAAATTGATCAAAAACGTTTGAGAGACATGGCGGTCACCTTTCAGGCTAGTTTAACGAAGCTAAAAGGCCGAGAAAATTTGGAAGAATGGGTTTTTGCGATCGAAAATATCCTTATTTTATTTATTTATTTTACCAAATACAACATATACACTAAAAGTGCATATACATATTGCACCCACTATGATAGTCCAGCTGTCAGAGCGTGGGTAGGTAGAAGAGCGCAGTCTCTATACACTTACTATTTCCATAAACCATGTAAAGTAAAAAAATTATTCTGAATATAATATTATATAAAAATAATATATAATAAAGCCGAGAGAGAGAAAAAAACATAATATATCAGTCCTAAGACGTCAGGAGAAAAAAATTTCACAACTTATCCTTAAACTACATAAATATTAGAGAATAGTAGAAAAGACGCATTCTAATAATTTACATTTAATACTTCACATTACGATATAAAATAACAAAAATAAAATAGCCCAGAGGAAAATATAAATAATAAATTTGTATTAAAATATTAGCAAAGATAAAAAAAATTAAAACTTATCGTTAATATCCCATACATGTTCATTGTTTATACATTTTTTTATATTTTATTTTACGAGAAAGAAAAAAAAGCTTATTTAGTTAATATTAATTTAATATCTGCAGTAGCAATCCAAGTTTTTGTAGCCGTTTTAATGGTTGACTTGCTTTCGTAATTTCTTTCATATTATTATCTTAAAGAGAATTGACAGCCCTTATTGCAATATATTTACTGCTTTTTTTGAAAATGGTTTTATTTACCTTCGGAATAGAAAGTAATTTCTTTCTAGTGTTTTTTTTGTTTACTACTAAATAAGTCTCTCAGTTTGCTGTATTCCTGTAACAGAGAATTGAGAACGAATGTCTCTATTAAACTTGTGAAAAGGTTGGCCCTGGATTTACGTAATGGACTAATTGTAAGCCCGACCCCAAGCGATTATACCATAAGTGCTAATCTATATACAAATGCATAATAAATACATTGCAATGTTTCTTTTGTCAGATTGTTCAGTTTATAGAAAATAAAGTGATAAGTTCTAAGTCGCTTGACTAGTTCTTGAATGTGGAGATTCCATTTAAAATTGCAGTCAAATCGTCCACCTAAATATTTATAATTAGCTACACGCAGTATAGGTTCATTATTTATTTTAATTGAAATTGAGTTAGGATAACTGTCAGAATAACATCCAAAAGGCATAAACACTGTTTTGTCTTTATTAATTGTAATCTTATTTGACCGAAACCATTTATCAATAGTTTTAAATTTATTGTTCATAACCTTCACCGTTAAATCCCAGGTACTTTCTAAACTGAGTACAAGAGTGTCATCAGCATATGCTACAATATCATTTACGGAAACTAACAGATCATTAATGTAAATGATGAAAAAAAATGGGCCTAATATTGATCCTTGGAGAATCATGCATTAATTGTTCTGGTGTTACTCAGACTGCCACCAACTTTTACACTTTGCGTCCTATCAGTAAGATAGTCTTGTAATACTTTGAGAGTGGGTCCCCTAATTCTAACATTATAAATTTCTCTTAATAATAAACTATAATCGACTGTATCAAAAGCCTTCTTGAGATCAATAAATGTAACATGCTGTTTTATTCTTCATACAGTCTAGAACTATTGTCGTTGATGGAGATATCAGAAGACAACACATTTCTTCAAATGATGCATTTAATAGACTATATTCGAATGCATTAGCCCAATGATTCACTTACCCCAATAAAGAACAAGCAATTGTCTTTAACGCTACCGATGACCTAAGAATACAAGACTACCTACTAAAATTGGGGCCCATAGTGAAACTAAGAAATATTATATTCTGTTCAAGAAATGTTTTAAATGTAAATATCGCTGTCCAGTGTCCATCAGCAACAACCACATTACAACGTTCTACTCCAGAAAACGCCATGAACAACAGTAATTTATCTACAGAACAACCACCTGAACTTACCCTTCAATAACAGAAGAAATCTCTACTCCCAACTTCGAACCTCTTATAGCAAATCGCATCTCCAAAACACAGAATACAGATAACACAAACAATAAAAGAACATTTACAGAAACCTAATCACCAACAGTTGAAAATCAAACCGATCCAAATACACCTGCCTTTGTAATACCAATAAATCACAATACAAAAAAATATAAGCCTGATAAACAATCTACGCCCATTTCATATAGCGCTATGGATTCAATCAAACTATTTATCGACAACCATGCACCTGCACTTGTACTGGACTATGACCAATTAAAAAGCCTTATGGAAAACACCTATGGAGTACCCAACGTAATGAATATAGTCAACGAATACACTTCGGATGTTAGGGGATTAGTTGAAATGTTACTCTTAGCGTATACCCAAGTAACAGACAGAACTATCAAAATCAAAACCCACATTACCAGACTAAGGAAGAAATTAGAGCGACACTTAGATAACAATACTAACGATACGCTCAGCAGTACTTCGTCCATAGATTCTTCAATTTAATATATATTTGTAATCAGAACTAAATTTTCAAAGAGTAATTCAGTGGAATCTCAATGGATATATTCACCACTTAACTATGCTACAAACACTACTCTCAGAATACAGTCCAGATGTATCATGTTTACAAGAAACACACCTCACCCCACAACAAACATGCAGTCTGAGTACATTCAACTCTTTTCGCAATGATAGAATCAATCAAATTCGTGCAAGTGTTGGAGTAGCAATACTTGTAAAGAAGCATATCGAAGCTGAAATGATATCTATCAACACAAATATAGAAGCAATCGCAGTGAAAATAGTGGGAACCAAAACAGTGAACATATGTAATATCTATCTACCACCAAATCAACATATCGAAGAGAGTGACTTAAAAGAACTGGTAGATCAAATTCCAACTCCGCGACTCTTCTTAGGAGATTTCAACGGTCACAACCCGATATGGGGATCTCATAGCATCAATAATAAAAGGAAAATGCTGGAAAAGTTTATTCAAAGCTACCAGCCCGGTGTACTGGGTACTACAGCTCCATCTATATCAGCAAAGAATTGAACTCAAGTCTTCAGCTAAATTTCTAGGAATGATATTTGATGAAAAATCGAGCTGGAAAAAATACATATCCAACCTAGTACACTACTGCCACAAACAACTTAATATAATCAAAACACTAGCGAACAATAACTGGGGATCAGATCAGACTATGATTCTACTTCTATACAGAAGTCCCATTAGATCGAAGATTGATTACGGTGCTGTCGCTTATGCTTCAGCATCTGCAAGGACTCTCAAACCTCTCGACACCATTCTTAACCAAGCAATCAGACTAGCACTAGGTGCGTATATAACAACCCCCGACGAAAGCCTTTACAGTGAAGCTGGAGAACCCTCATTACACACTACACGAACATTATTAAGCTTGTCGTATGCCTCTTCAATAGCAGCAAATAATAAAAAACCTTTATATTATAATACATTGACAACGAAATACCAATCACACTTCAGGTCTAAGCCACAATACAATAGACCCTTTTACGATAGAATAAGAATGATAACAGATAACCTTAACATAACATTCCCAGATATCCTGCCAGATGTTATTGATCACCCACCTCCATGGACAATAGAGGTATCTTTTTGTAATACTAATCTGACAAAATATAATAAGCTCGACCCAAACCCAAATATAATATATAACGCACTTGAAGATATACTAACCACTTCTTATAGTGATGCAGACAAAATTTTCACAGATGCCTCCAAAACCAGCGAAGGAGTCGGATCGGCTCTTGTGTCCACAAATGTATGTCAGTACTAACTCTCCTCTCTTTGTAGTACTACAGCTGAATTATTTGCGATATACCAGGTGCTCAAACACTTGGTCAATAATCGTACAAGAAAAGATAAATTCGTCATCTTAACTGACTCGCTAAGTTCCATCCAAAGCATCCAGAAAATATACACAAATCATCCGATTGGACAAATGATAAAAAAACAACTGGACCGCATCAAAAAGAATAAAAAAACGGTAGAATTGATTGATACCTTCACATATTGGTATCAAGGGAAACGAAGATGTTGACAAAAGTGCACGCGAAGCAGCAACTAACGAGAACGCCGAATCATTCATGCATTGTACATCATCGGATGTAAAAGCTTCCTTTAAACGGATTCTCATGGAGAAATGGCAGAATGAATGGCACAGATCTTCATCAAAATTAAGAATAATCAAACCAGATATTAAACAAATAATACCAAAATCAAATAATAGACGTACCCAAGTGATTATTACTCGCCTTCGACTTGGTCATACTAGGCTCACCCATGAACATCTCATTAATAATAATACCAACTTAATGTGCGAACACTGCAACACACAGCTTAGTGTGAAACATCTCTTAGTGGGCTGTCCATTATTTGGTTGCTCGAGACGAACACACAACATCCCACAGGACATCTCAACAATATTGTGCCAAACTTGTGAAGTTCAAAACCTAACCGACTATCCAAAAGACATTGAGTTATTCTATAAGCTATAATTAATTGTATTGTATAAATTGTATTTGTTCAAGACATATTTTAATCTGTACATACCATGAATACTGTTTCAGTCGCTAATAACCATTAGGCGGATGCGATCAGTGTTAAGACCATCGTAGATTGTATTTACTACTTGTGACAGTGCATCTTTTTTTCCAAACTGATTACTCGATATTAGTTTGAATTTAGTCATAAAATTATATATTCTGTGATGAACAAGTTTTTCAGAAATTTTGGCAATATTAGAGATTAGAGAGATGGGTCGATAATTATTTCAGTCAATAACACTTCCTTTTTGACCGACGAACCCCAAACGGAGGAGGTATACAATTCGACTGTGTGCTTTTTTTTGGTTTGTGCGCACCTTTCATATAGTAATCGTAGTCTGATTTTGATAATTTTTGATTCATTTGAAAGAGGAGCCTTGAGAAATGGTCCCATATTCATAAAAACGGGAATCCGACATCTCCTTCCCTCCGAAAACCGCCCCCGAAGGAGGTGGAGGGGGCAAATTTTCTCGAAAATTGAAAATCTGAGGTGGTATAATTAAAGATAGGACAATATCCGGAAACGTTTAAATTGAACATTTTTTCAAAAGAGTTACGGTTTTCGAGATAGACGCATGTTAAATTCTCAAATGTGCAATGTGGAGAGGGCGATTTCTGTCGAAAATTGAAAATCTGTGGACATGAAGGACATAATTATTTGTAGCAACATTTATAATGAACATTTTTCCCTTAGAGTTACGGTTTTCGAGTAAAATCGATGTTAAAAAGGTAACAACTAAAATATTCAAGCGTATTTCCGCAGCGATGTTCTGAGATCTCAATAATAAAAACTACAAGCAAGGAATATACGTGGGTAATAGGATAAGTACTATCTTCATTGGTATAAGTGAAGGTTCAACGATTTTCGTGACTAATGTTACACTCAAAAGTGTGAAATAAATATTTTTTTACAAAAAATTGGACCAACGTTATTAGTTGGTTCACTGAAAAGTATAAAATAATATTAATTCTATTGGTGGTGGTACTTGTGAAGTTGGTGCCAAAAGTTATCAATCTACCTGCAACTGCACAACTTCAAAAGTAACAGCACCAATAAATTAATATTATTTTATACTTTTCAGTGCACCAACTAATAACGTCGGTCCAATTTTTTGTAAAAAATATTTATTTATGTACAGTGCGTTTTCGAGAGATAAAGGCCACACTGACTCCTTACAACATAGGTTAAACAGATATTCATATGCTTGCGAATTAAATTTACAAATTGTTTTCAGAACTTTTACGTTAATTTCATCATGACCCCCCTTTGTTCTTCATTTCATTGATTATCTTCACAATTTCAAATTTTCTTATCGGATTCAAATATAGACTATATGTTTATTAACTTTTTTTATCTGTTGAAGTCTCAGTTTCTAATTTAGATTTATTTGTATATTATTTGCTGGTTGAGTACCAATATCCGAAAAATGATTATTGAATTTATTAGCTATTTCTGAAGGATCCGTTAGAGTAGAGTTCTCATAACATATTTCAATTGTTTTTGATTAAGGTTTATTTCTACTTTTGATTTATGTCACTCCAAATTTTTTTCTGATTATTATTGCTTTTTGGCAATTTCGAACTCTCATAGTTGTCTTTACAAATCATGATGACTTTTCGCAATATTTTACTGTAGTTATTATATTGTTGTTTGAGGGTATCGTTTTTTCTATCTAGTTTCCACAGAGCATATAATTCATCTTTATGTGCTATGGAGGTCAATATTCCTTTAGTTATGTAGTTCTTCCTGATATTATACTTTTTGAATCTTTGTTGTGTAGCTTTTTTGATAATATTATTGATCTTAAGTATCAGCAAATCAGTAGCAACGTTAGGATTATCACAATTTGTTACCTCATTCCAGTTTTCTTTTCCTGCAATTTTGACAAGTTTCTTATAGTTAATATATAATACATTTTTTGCTCTGGAAATGGCACTTGGGAGAAATATCTTAAGAAACAGTGGTTAGTGATCGGGCAAAATCAATTCATGAATAATAGGAAACAACTTAAGATCTGTTTTGAAATAAAAATTATCTATACAGGAGCCTCCTGAAACATTAGGTCTGGTTATTCCCTGAAATTGTGAAACGTATCCTGAATTTAGCATAGAAAATTTTCATTTCTTTCAGTGGGTATAAATAAATCTATGTTGAAGGCCCCTGCAATGATATGATGTTTATTTGTTTTATTCATATGTACAAAAGCTGCAATATCATATGTTAACTGTGATTTGCTGGTTTCACTACACCTGTAAATACCAGATACATAGACGTATTATCCAATAGGCTTCATAGGCTATAGCCTAGGGGCTCGCTATAGCCTAGGGGCCCAGAAGCAAGACTTCTCGCATATATTATCTGAGTGAAAATCTATAATATATTTTGCAATAAACGTGCAGTACTATGGTCAGCGTGCTAGGCTGTAGGCTAATTGCAAGATTTTTAGATCCTTGGGCTAACTGAGGACGGTGGAACGCATAAGTTATCGTAACACTGGGGTTATAATGTTATATGTAATATAAATTAAAATACGTACCTACGCGAGTGTTGTTTATAAACATGATAAAAAACGAACTAAGACTAGAAAACGCCAAATTGAGGATGAAACGACGTCCGAAGAAGGAACGTTTGATGGGCAAAATGATATGCAAATTAATTCTTATTATGAAAGAAGCATAGAACGATACTCAGAACATATTTGGTTTCTTGTACCTGACCGATGTCGACGATAATGAAAATGAAATACTGCTGAAGGTAAACCAACTGCAACAAATGTGTTCCCATGATTTGGATAATTCTGTCGGTCAAGAATGTATCCGGTTTAAACAATTTGTGCTTGAGTATCATTTAGAGCAACTAACTCCAAAGTGTTATCTTAAGCCCGCTGCAGACGGAGTATGTTTTGCTGCATGTTTCCTTGACGGGAGATAGGCATGGTGCTGTGCATGCTTTCGTGTAAGGAACTGACATCACGTGCACGGTTGGTTGAGTTTCACAATATTACCGTTGCTCTTTTCTCAATGGGTGTAACAAAGATTAAAGATACCTACCCACTAAATGAAAATCTGGTTTTAAAATTGATTGGCAAAATTCAATCAGAATAGGGCCCATTTTATAAAATAGCCTAGGGCCTACAATGGTCCTTAATCCTTCTCTGACCAGATATATTAACCTTTTGATCATTGATATTTACTGTGACATTTAAAAATATTGTTGACCCTATTGTGACTATTTTATTCGTAGCCCTTAAATTATATTCAACATAAATGACAACACATGTGATCTGTTCAGCCTTCTATTATTACAAAAGATACCATATATATAACTGAGGTAGCTGCATCTGCCATGTTTTAGTGCAAATAATAATATTAGGTTTATTCTTTAAGATTTCAAGATATATCTCCAATAGTGATACATTTTTGTTCAACCTTCTGATGTTAAGCAAAAGAATAACAAAATATTCATCTTTCAATGCATTAGTTAAGTTAGTTAAGTGATAAATGTTTGTTTAGTCTCAATACAATTTGAATCACTAGAAAAAACTAGTTAATTGTTCGGTATAATATTACCCTGCTCACCAAGTAAACTATCTTCTTCATATGTGAGGGACTCTTCATCAAGACTAGGAGTTTCTAAGAAACTTCATTGCTATTGACTTGTTCTCTTGCATTTTCTGTCCACAAAATTCCACTTGAATTAATACGATTCATTCTGAATAGGAGAGAAAGGATAGTCCGTTTTTTATGTGGTAGTGAAAATCTTTACTTTGTCTTTATATTTTAGTCTGTTTCTGCTGCAGATGTCTGTTTTCAGAGTTTCATTATCTATCCATGTATTGTATATGCCAACTACTTTTACTCTTGGATTGAGTAATTCAGCCAGTTTGACTTCATTGGTTTCATTTTCAGTATCTGTCAGTGTTTGGGGCTGTATTTATGGCTCGGAAAGTGACGCAGACAAATGTGCGAAGGCAAAGGCACGTATAGTGCTCACGATAGATTCAGCAGTGTATTCACATATTAGAGATGAAAATACACCAAAGAAAGTGTAGGATTTGAAGAATTGAAGAGTATGTTTGCAGATCAAGGGCAAGCAAGAAAAATCAATTTATTAAGGACTCTGATCTCTACAAGTATGGAAAATTGTCAATCTTTGCGTGACTATATCAATAAAGTTGTGGAAACTGCACAGATATTAAAAGCAACAGGTCTGCTATAGATGAATTCTGGGTAGGTTCTTTATTGCTAGAGGGATACAGATAACTGCTGATGCCATTAAGACGAAGCTGTTAGATAAGGAGATGGAGCCTGATACATCTCGAGTGGCTTTTTCTGGTGGAAAAGGAAGAAATAAAAATGATAAGAAGAAAAATAGAGGTCCTAAGTGTTGTGGATGCGAAGAATATGGTCATATAAGGTCAAAATGTTCCAAGACGACAGGTAAAAAAGCTGAAAGTGAGAAAAGTTCTAAAAAATCCCATGCTTTTTGCGCAGTTTTCTTGAATGGACAATTTCAGTAGACAGAATGGTATGCAGACTAAGGAGCAAGTGTTCATTTTAGTGTGAATGCAGAATGGTTTGAAAATGTATCTACTGAGTGTGATCTGAATGAGATTATTGTAGCCAATGAAACTAAAGTACCAGTTAGGTGCACAGGTGAAAGCTGGAAACTATGAAATATGTGTTAAAAATGTGGTTTGTGTACCACAGTTGACAACAAATCTTTTGTCAGGAATTCAGTAAGCTAACTGATAAAAAATAGGAACAGTGAAATTTGACAAACAAGGTTGCCAAATTTACAATAAACGCAAGAAACCAGTAGCGAAAGCTGAATTAGTACAAAATGTCTATAAATTAAAAATAGACAAGACTGCATGTTGTTTGCTAGCAACTACTGGTGAGATCTGGCATAAGAAATTTGGACACATTAACTCGACAGACTTGAATAAAATAAAAAATTCTGTTGATGGACTGGATTTCAAAGGCACGGTGATACTTTGTAAGAAAAACTGTAAAATTTGTTGTAAAGGCAAACAACATAGATTACCATTTCCTAGAAAAGGAAGTAGAGATCAAGAGAAGCTGGAACTAATACACGCAGATTTGTGGGGTCCAATGGAAGACGTTTGCATAGCTGGATCGAGGTACTTTGCACTGTTTGAAGATGATTTATTTTCTGAAAAACAAAAATCAAGTTTTAGAGAAATTCTTGGAATTTAAAAACATGGTTGAAAATCAGACAAATAAAAAATAAGGCATTTTAGAAGCGACAACGGCGGTGAATACTGTTCTAAGGAATTTGAGACTGTTTTCAAGAAAAATGGGATCATAAATCAGAAAACAAATAGCTATACTCCAGAACAGAACGGAATGTCTGAACGTATGAATAGGACTCTGATCGAGAAAGCAAGATGTCTGCTGTATGGTGCTAGTCTTAAAAAGAAATTCTGAATAAATACGGCAGTATATTTGAGGAACAGATCGTTGGCAGTAGGTTTGGATAAAGAGGCTGCTTATGAAATGTGGCACCATCGAAAACCAAACGTCAAACATATACCTATATTTGGCAGCAAGGTTATGGTACACACACCAATAGTAAAGCGTACCAAATGGGATAAGAATTCTGAAGAAATGATACTGGTAGGTTAAAGTGATGAGACAAAAGGTTACAATGTATAATCCTGCTACGAATGAAATAAAAACTAGTAGAGACGTCATAATCATGGAGAAAATGTTCAAATAACAATAAATCCAGAAATACCACCTGAAGAACATTCTGAAACATCATCAGAAAGTTCAGAAGATTCAGGAAATCATTTTGAGAGCACACATGAGGAAGAAGTTGATGAGAAGGTAAATGATGACACCTCAGATAGTGACTTTACATGTGAAATCAAAGAATCAGGAGTGGAAAATGTGAGGAGGTTTGGAAGAAAACATAATCCCACAAATTTTGATGACTACATAATTTTTTTGCCAGCTAGTAGTAGGTATAGTCTCTTAAAAAATTTCGAAGTCAACGATGCCACTGTGAAATTGAGAAAAGGCGATGTTACTAGAACATAAAATAACTAAATCTTATTAAAAATTATAAGTTTATTAGCGCAGAATACTATGATGAACAATGTAACGGGAATTTATTCGATTTATTTTCACTAATTTATTTACACCATTAACTACACGACTATATACACATTTATATCCACACTTATTTCTCTGACTATATACGTCTATGATCTATGTCCGATTGTGATCTATGACTGACTATATATCACTAACTGTCCACTTCCGTGGTCCTTGTGTTTATATCCACTTAACCTCGAATCTCGAAGCTTCTCATTCGTTCTAATATATTGTTCTGGATGTATTTTCCAATATATTCCTTCGAGAGTAATCAAGGTGCTTCCGGGGCTCCAGAGTGTTCTTCCAGATATTTGTGTGTGTGTAGGTGTCTTTATTCGGGTAAGTCTTCACGTTACAATAATATCGACATGGAAATATGTTAACGGAAACAGTGTGAATCGTCTTACAATTTTGCAGCATTCTTTAAATTCTGATTTTTACGTTTTAAGCAACTTCCCTCTTCAACTGCGAACCACGCGGCAGAAATTGGAAAAGACTGGACGCTAATTTACATTTCAGTACCTTTCTGTGAGACCGTGGTTTTCTCTGTCTCCGTTCCTATATGTCGCAGACACTAAGCGTATTGGTCAATTCATGAAATGAAATGTCAAGACAATTCATGGCATGCTGACGGATAGTGTAAAATGAGAAGATTTCATCGAATGTCTAATAATTTTTGACAGTTTATGAACTGCTCATCTTTCTATTGTCTCTTACTGAAATGAATTCAAGCATCCAGACGGGCTGCAAAACAATTTAGAACTTCTGAATCTATTATTTAGATTGTAGATTAAAAGGGTTTTCATTGCACTGTGACCTTGAGGTCTATTGTGCCCCCCATCAGAGCTGTTCTCGCCTTTACGTAGTCTACAGCTCGCCCTCCAGTTCCAAGGTTCTAATGAAAGGTTATTCCCTCATTTCTGCATGTTTCTTGCCCAAAGCATTTTTTGCGTTGGCTAGCAATGACGAGGCATTCTGTCACCAGGTGATCCGGAGTTTCCTCCTACTCCCCACAGAATCTGCACTCGTCATTCTGTGCTAGACCCATTCTCGTTAGGTGCTTCCAGAGGCGACAGTGCCCAGTAAAAAATCCAGTGAGGAGGTGTAGCATATTCTTGCTAAGATCCAGATACTTCTTAGATCTTGCAGTATTAAAGCTTCCAAGAAAATATTTGGATTGATCTAATTCTTCTCTCATGTAGGTACATTTACCTGTGCCAGAGAAAGACTCATGGCCAATGAAAGGAGTTCGTGCTCCTTTTTGGCAAGTGTGTTGGCCGCTTCATTTCCTTTGATTCCTGAGTGGCTGGAAATTCAGAATAAAGAGACCTTGTTTTTCTTGCCTCTTTTGTTGAGTTTTCTTCGGCACTCCCATGCCATCATAGAATCGATGATATGCGAGCTCAGTGCTTCAATTGTAGCCTGAATGTCAGAATATATAGCTATATTACATTTCTAATAGCTTCTTTCTAAGTTCATTTTCACAAATCTTTCGATTGCAAGCACTTCTGCCTGAAAGATGCTTGGACAGCGACCTAACGACAGTAAGCATTTGGTGCTAGGCCTGAATACTCCAACACCAGTCCCCGTAGTGGTTTTAGAACCATCTGAGTGAGAGCTTGGATTGTGGGCTCCCTTTCCCAATCTTCTTTTCTACTTAGCATCTTAGTAAAAGCTTTCTCGATGCTGATATTCCTTATCATCTCGTCACTGTTCTTTTCTACTTAGCATCTTAGTAAAAGCTTTCTCGATGGTGATATTCCTTATAATCTCGTCACTGGGAAGGTTAGCTGATGGGATGTATTTGATCAGAGAGGACCAGGCTCTCCGATTCCTAATTTCCTCATTGCTGGTACCTTCCCTGGCTAGTCTTAGAATGGCCTCATGGGCTAGTCTATCTATCAAAGAGATGTGAGATCTGTGATGATCTTCAATGCCCTAGTTGGACACTTTCCAGTGACACAAACTCAGACCAACCTTTGTATTCTATCGAAGTATTTGTTCCTAGTGTCCTGGCTTGCCTTGGCATGCCAGAATATTGCCCCATAAGTTATTATTGGTTTCAAAATCACGATGTACATCCATCGCAGTATTTTTGGGTTACATCCCCAAATCTTACCAGCTAGAATTCTGCAAGCTATCAAAGCCTTTGTTGCTTTGCTAGCAGTAATCTCAATATGCTTGTTCCACAGAAGCTTGCTATCTAGGGTTATTCCCAGATATTTGACTTCAGACTTCCACACTATGATGTCTCCATTTAAAGAAGGGATTTCATAGCTGGAAGTTTCCTTCTCCGGGTGAATGGAATTACTGTGGTCTTGTTTGGGTTAATATGTAGCCCCACTGGCAAGCACAACTGCTCAATAATTCTGAGGCCTTCTTGCATTAGGTCGAAAAAGGTGCTCTAGAAATTTCCTCTTACTATTAAGGACTATGTCTCCAGCGTAGCCTTTGCTTTCAAAGCTAGTCTCCGTACGCTTATGGAGTAGATCATCTACTATTACATACTACTAGGCTTCTTGAGGTGTTCCGCGAGTGACATAGGTGTTTTGATTACCCACCTTTGTCTCAGATATTGTCATCTTCAACATCTCATACATCCATTTGATAATGGCTTTATTAACCCCTCGCCTTATGAGTGCCTCTTTGACCGTCACATGTGTAGTGTTGTCAAAGGCCCCAGATATGTCTAGGAAGGCACACATTGCGATTTATTTGTTATTCAGAGTACTCTGGATGACTTCGGTCAGCTGATGCAGAGCATTCTCTGTTGATCGGCCCGCCCTGTAAGCATGCTGAGATTTATGAAATGGTTTATTCTCCAGATTCTCCGTTCTTAAGTGGTTATCCACTACTTTCTCCATTGTTTTCAGTAGAAACGATGTTAAGCAGATGGGTCTGAAGGATCGGGGGTCAGTCCCATCTTTCTTTCCTATTTTTGGTATGAAGGTTACTTTTGCCCTTCTCCATATTTTAGGTATATAACCCAGTGCTAAACAGCTTCTTGTAATCTTCAGAAGATGGGGGAAATCTCCTCAATTCCTTTTTGTAGGAGTACTGGGAAAATTCCATCTACTCCTGGTGATTCACATTTTCTTAACATGGCCGACAAAAAGAACAGTATTGACTGTCCTGAAGAAAACACAAAAAAGTGAAATAAATAGAAAGCAAAAAGATAAGTGCTAGCATTGCTGTAAAGTAACCGAGAATTCTCGTACCCTTTCTGCGTGTCTAATTCAGTCGGCACCCAGAGTATCGGCCTCATGCCGCCATGATCCGGCTTACGCCATGGACGATCTTAGAAGAAAAGAAAGGGACGTTCTACAGGAAAACAACCGTTTATGGGCAGAAAAAAATAACAATATCCGTAAAAATCTGATCATCCAGGAAACTGAGGTAAAAACGGACAGAAAACCAATTAATAATCACGGAGCCATTAAACCTGTGTGTGATGTCCTTATTGAATGTGACGTAGAACGAAAAGAGAAAGAACAAGTAGTTTAAACGATAAAAAGCACCAGTAGTGCAAACAAACAAATACAAGGTCAAACTAAAATTTATAAACAACACAAAATCATTAGCGTACAACACAAGGAAAATGCGATAATCCAACGAAAAATATAGAAAAATTACCAAATGAAGTTCATTGGGAGTTTCTCAGAAGAAGATGATGCCAGCAGTGATCCAGTTATAGGGGCAAATGAAAAGACAACGAGTCTGAAACTAGCCGAGAAAACATCAGAAATATTGTGGGTCTGGACTGACCAATGATACCACGCCAGATGAAATTTGGGAGTATACAACTAAAGGAGGACTTGAAATCCTGCTGTGACAAAATGCAAACTAAGTCACAACACCTAAGAAGCTCATTCAAAATAGGAGTCCGAAAACAACACGAAGAAACAAATTAGATCCAAGTTTTTGGCCAAAAGGTAATAAATACATTTTTAAACTTGAAACTTACAGCGTCCGACTACGAGAAGACAAGAAGGTCTACACAGCCAAGAAAATTGAGTATACTACACCACAACCTCCAATCAATTGGAAATTGAAACTGCCAAATGCTTTCGATTATATTAATTTTGTCACTTTTTGACACATGTCACACTTTTATTGCAAAGTAATTTATATCGTTTGCAGATACATTTTCTTGTGATTCACTGCATTCTCCCAGCCTTGCAAGCATATATCGAGTATCCTTGACCACCGGACGTTACTGCAACAGCTTCTCATAGATAATTTCTTGGCCAACAATTTTCTCAGACGACATTAAACTTATGCCGGCCAAAGTCAGAGTTTCTATTCCAAACTATATTTTAATAACCCTTCCTTTACAGACCACCTGATTTACATCATTACGTTGATCTTTGATAACACACAAAATATTTAGCGAATCTGCTGGTGCTCGGTCTACTTTTTGAACAGACAGTAAAAAAAATCGACAAAACAGGGGTTTGATTATGGGAGACACTTAATATTTTTGTTGCGGCGTCCTGCAGCTTTTTTATGATCCGATCCTTTCTTGCAATATTGATTCACCTGGGTTAAACAAACTATTTAATATTTTACCAGTTGCCGCTGAACATTCTTTATGGACAGACCTAGAGCATTTAATGCATTTTTCATATTTTTCTCAAACACGCGTAAACAGGCAATACCAATACACAAAATTAAGTCCCACAGACCACTGCTTCGACTTATTATCACATACCCAAGCACCTATAATATACTCCACGTCTTGATTAGACCTCCTTAACCCATGAAGGAAGAAATTTGTGAAAAATTTTATTTTGAACAAATGATACAAACAGCTAACATAAATAAACAAAAGCAACTCACAAAAAATTAAAAATAATCAAAAATACATTGAAATTAGAAAATATTCCTTGTTGCCAAATGGCGAAGCCAGATCCCTACGGCTACCTGTCCAAATACACATTAGTAAAAAGATATTAAATGAAAAAGGGATGAATAATCATCAAAAAAGCTACCTGTAGCTGTGTATGAAATTGGACATTATTGTTTTTGCACATACCAACTCCGCATTTATCATACCTTGTTCTCATTATCGATTTGCATTCTTCACTTGTACACCTAATTTTGTTGTTGTTTGGCACTGTTTCCAGTAGATGCCCCATACCGTCATTCCTAATATCATCAGATATCCTATGAAATGAACGTCTTGACACTGTACTACCTTGTCGGCCACATTGCTTTGCGGCAACTCGGTATTTGGTCAAATACGTCTTCACAATTTCACGATCTCTTCGCATAGCGTTGACCATTGTTTTCCCCATGTCGCCTTCCGTATCCCAGTATATTTTTTTTTCATGGGAGCTAGTTATATCCAAATAGAATCAAAATGTCAATAAAACACCTAATTTCTTCTGTGGGTATTTGTGGCTTGGGATAGTTTTTCTGTAAAGCATAACTGGTAGACCCGCCCCATATGTAGCTAATTATATCGTCAAAAAATAATTTGAACATCTATGTCGGAGTCAGAGTTTTGAATTGTTCATAACTTTGTTCTGGAAAATTCGTGGGGTTATCAACTAAATTACCATCCATTCTAAGGAATCGTAATCAGTCTTTTCTTCTTTATGTGGAGTTTGTCTGTGGAGCGTCGAACCGCTTTTCTCTTCAGGGACATCCATCGCTTGAACTTCATCTTGGACTCCTTCATCTTTGCTTTCTGCTTCTTCAAAATCAAATGGTTTTGCTTCTTCTTGTCTTCTTTCGTGGTCGCCGTCCCCGATTTCGTCTGATTCTCGGCCATAGATTTGCAGCTCGACCTTTGATTCTAGCTGTTTTCTTGATAGATTGTCAACGGACCCTCCTCCATCTTCCTCGCCGAAATCTTCATCTGGGAGGGCTCCTAGATCTGGGGGCTCAATATAGATATCTGTAACGTTGACGTCATCTTCGAAGATCATGTTCAAACTTGTTCTAAGCTAAAACTTCGTCTAGAACAAATAGGATCAAATAAGATGCCATCAGATACAAAATATTGTAAAAGTAAATTTATTTTGTGGGTTGCTAGTTATCACATTGGTACTAGTAATCTTTCCACTGTAGCATCAACGTTATTTGAGTCATCAAAGTGTAATATTTATTCAGAAGTGATTGACAGAATTAGGTACTTACTCAAATCTTATGTCTATTTTAACAATTAAAAATACGAGGAGTACCTACAATATTTCACAAACACGAACGAAATAAGTTTATGTCATCATGTCGTGGAATCATAAAAAACAAACATTACTTCAATAAACCGCATTATCGATTTGCAGTATTTTTGGGGCACCTATGAGCAGAAATATGTTAAACAACTGAGAAGCCACTTCATGGGCTCTCTTAGACTGCAATGGTCGCAAGAACAAAAATTCTGTAGAATTTATAAAGTCACTAAGATTTATTTATTATTCACTGTTATTTCTTCGTGCTGTAAAGAAAACACATGATGTTAAACACCAACTTTATTTAAAATATGTAGCTACTTATACTTACGGCGATTTTACTTGTGGATGATTAAACTTGCGGCGGTGCTAGGTATTAAGTCTGAACTGCAACTTTCTAGACTTTTGACTAGGGAATAGACACTTCGTGCATGCAATCCGTTTCATATGACAAATAAGCAGTTCATGAATTGTCCAAAATTATTAGACATTTGATGAAATCTTCAGACTTGTGAAGTTAGCACAATCGAGTTTTTAAAATGGTTTATATTTAATAAAATTTATATGGGATGATTGCAACTCATTTGCACCTGTTTGCTCCATTTTTGTTTTGTTGTTGTCGAGAAAAAAGCAAATGAAAATCTAGATTTATTGTGCAGTGCTGAAATTTGTTACTTTCCTACGCTACTATAGTAGCTGTATAAGGAAAGTATTGTAATCGTGTGAAATTTTCGGTATGGAGATTTTTACAAACGTTGACGTTTCAGAGTTTTCTAAGTCTAATAAACATATTTTCTGCCATTGGTCTGTCTGTCTGTCCGTATGTCTGTCTGTCCGTCTGTCTGTCTGTGGCAGCATTAGCTCGGGAACAGAACGGTATATTGTGTTGCTTTCTTTTTTATTTTGTTTGGTACCAATATCACTCGCCGGTGGCACTAAATGAGAATCCTGTATACACTGGGTGTTGCGCTATAGCCAAAAAAACGTGATTTGCTCAAGACTATAGCGCGAAAACGACTCTAAGGATTTTGATTAAACTTGCCTAAAGTATTCTTCTGAGAACCCTTTACCACCCACATATAGCGCCATCTCTGAGAAAAAGCACATAAAAAAGTTATGCTTGAACAAAATTCCGTATTTTCCACATGTTTCTTCAGATTCTGGCTAAACGATTCATCTTTCAAAAAAATTTTACATGACCATTGTTGTTGAAAAAAATGAGTGGTAGCACGATTTGACCAAAGGATTTTTACTTCACGACCGCTATTATCGTCGCTATGTAAGGAGAGATTTGTAATAATGTAAAATTTCTAATTCTCTGGAATTCGCCTGTGAGCGGTAAGAAAGTCGTGTGAGTGGACACACCATATTTTTTTCATTTTCACTGCTTAGAGTGCATCAAATTACAAATTTCAAACTGCGTTCAATTGTAACCCATTTGCGCCTTTCTAACAAGTTTATTTCATTGCTAGAATATCTATCAATCTAAAGAAAATAGGTTTATTATATTTGATTTTCTGCACATGCGCACAGGCTTAGAGATTATTTATGAATTTCTGACGTGGCATGTTGGACCCACTGAACTGCAATCAGAGCTGCAATATGAAACGGGCTCCAGAAATCTTAGTACCATAAAAAATAGAGCGACTTTTTTTTGTCTATCGAATGACCAAAAATGTGATAAAGCGGCTAGTGCTGCCCAAGGTTACCACATAACTTGGGTGCGAAAGACGTAAGGGGAAGCCCGTTACGTCACTTGTTGAAAACGAGCGACAGGTTAAGCAGTATTTACGTTTGATTTGTGTTTATTTTTGCTTTATATCTGGTGTTCTGATTGATTTTTTACACTCTTGAATAGTGTTTTTACAAGTTTTCAATAAACAGAGTTTATAATTTGGAAGACTAACTGAACCGTCAGTCATGGAAGAATAATGTATGTAGGATAAATATTTTGTGAAATATCATAAAGATGCATTTAAAGAGAAAAAAAATATTATTGAAAATACTGTGACAGATATCTCCAAAAAAATTGCAGATGTTCTTCTTGAATTGATTGGAGGGAGGGGCAAAGGATTTTTCTCAGAATAAAATATTTAAATCAAGAATAGAAACAAAAGCATCGACCCTTAAATGTAGTAAGGGGTGATGGTAATTTGGATATACAAAAAACATAAAAAAGTAATAAAATTGTCGACCTAGTCAAAATAAATTATAAATTTGACTTAATAATATATTTTACTCATTGTTTAAATTTCATTGTTTGATTTATTCAGTTTTTTAAAAATTTATCATATTTTTAGGAAAGATTAAAAATTAAAATTTATATGTCCATATATCAGGGAATGACATTTATAACTTTTACTTGAAATTCTTATTTCTAAACTTTCACTAAAAATAAATCAATTTGATTAAACTTGTATTATAGAAATATTTTTTGGTAAATTGAAAATTCTAATTTATTATTTTAATTTCTTATTGCTCCATAAAATAACATTCTTTTAGGCAATAAAAATAGATAAATTGCGTCATTCGAATACTTAACCAAAATACTGTAACGTTTAACCCTGTGCTAAACGTTGTGGGGTGAGTTCACTTGTGTAAGACTCAAAATTTCGCAGATTGCCTCTAATGATTTATTTTCAAACCCTCTGTACACGAGCTTCTGTTTTAACTGGATTAACTCCACCATTTTGAATTTCATTGGACGATCTTCTCAAGTGCATTGGAGGCTTCGTTTGTGACATCTTCTCTTCTATCAATTGAAATTTTTGATCAAAACTTTCTATAATTTCTGTTCAACTTCTTCTTGAATTTTCTATAAATTCTCGTCAACTCTCTCTAATTTCTGGTCAACTTCCTGCCTGCTTATCTTCTTGTCGCACTCTTGCTTGTTCTTCTAAGATTTTTCTTATTTTTGTTTGTTCTTCATTGTAACGTTTAACCCTTTACTAAACGTTGTGGGGTGAGTTCACTTGCGTAACTCTCAAAAGTTCGCGGATTGCTTCCAATGGTTTATTTTCAAACTCTGTACACGGCCTTCTGTTGTAGTACAACTGTCACCACTTGTCACCTTGACAATCTAAACTGTCACTGTCTTTACCGACTGAACTACTATTATCATCTGATTCCACAGATTGACTGTTATCAACTGACTTTCTAAGACTAACTGACTTTCTAAGACTCACTGACTTTCTAAGACTGACTGTGACCCGTGATCGACACGGCTTTATAGATATGAATCATGACATGACATTCATCGAGAATGTTCTATGAATATCTAGACGCACATAATAATGTTCTAGATCCTTGTCAAACTGACAATAGTCTGACAAATTGTACCTCACATATTGGTCATGTCCACAGCAGAGTCCAATCGATTAGTAATCAATAATCAAAAATGTGTATCTTATAGACACGACTGATTACTGATTAGTTCATTTGTCA
This sequence comes from Crioceris asparagi, assembly GCA_958507055.1. Classification (NCBI taxonomy): domain Eukaryota; kingdom Metazoa; phylum Arthropoda; class Insecta; order Coleoptera; family Chrysomelidae; genus Crioceris; species Crioceris asparagi. The sequence continues at coordinate 63,380,098 of OY293830.1, forward strand.
AACTGACAGATGTCAAAAGATTTGAAATAATTTAATTCTACAATTACACATATTGGATGAATTGAAAATGGAAGTGAAAAAGTATTTTACATTCAATATGTTTATATTGAAAAAGATGACGTGGTAAACGGAACGATATATGTCCATAATAGAATTGGGAAATATCTGGAACAAAATGTAGTTTACGTTACACTATGTTTTTCTGATAGCTGTCATATTAAAAACGTCAACTTTTTGATTACTGATTACTAATCGATTGTAATCAGACACTGCTGTGGACACGACCATAGTTTCTGGAAGGATCCAGAATAAATCTACTATAATTCTAGAACTACATAATTAAATATCCAAGCAACTATTGTAAACAAGGTAGTAGAATAAATAGCTAATAAACGAATAATAATCGTAAGTACATGACTACCTATCCACGTTACAATACATATTCAAATCATATAGTAATTCAATCTATGGATTCAAATCTAAGGCAGATGACATATCCCAAGGAGCATACACGAGCATCACACGAACATGTTCTTCTCTTGTTGACGAAGTGGTGACGTCATGTGGCTCAAAATGTAGCATACCATCAGAGAAAACATACCTCCAACACTACAACGTTATATGTGGAGCGTGCGTGCCACATGATTTTGCATAGACAATAGAGCTTTTCCACCGACGTCACAAATATGGCCGCAAACAGCTGTTCTGGAGGTCAACAAAGCCACTTTGCCATAAGACAACACATTGTAAGTTTTGTTAGTTTTCACGAAAATTTTGAAGATTTTACTGCTATATATTTACAACAAAACCATAAAATTCTTAATTCAAGCAATCCTGAAGGTAAGCATTTAAAATTTGAGTAGAAATAATTAAGATTAAGTATGTTACTTCAGGAAATATAATTTGATATACTTTTACTTTGAAAGACCTGTACAGACATAATAATCATCTAAAATTTCTTTTTTTTTCAGATGAAAATATGGAGGTACTAAATTACCATTACATACCATGTTTAAAAGCTAATTACGCTTAAAAGCTAACTACCCCACCACCAATTGATTATATACAAATAAAAATAAAATTATATTGTTTCGATGAATTCTTATATATTTTGTATATAATAAATATAATATAAATGGAATCTTAGAACTATGTTCCTTCTTTTTTAACCCTAGTGTACCTATCTCTCTCGCTACTTTAGGGGTTGTTTTTAATTTGGATCGGGTGAAACCCGTATGTAGTGTTGGGATGTAATCCGGGATCTCCTTGTTTTCAAAATTTTCTGGTATTTCTTGAGATATATTTGGTGAGAACAAATTACATGGCTATTTATATAAGTAATTGTAATAACTAACTATATTTATTTAAATTGATTGAAATACATAAAACACATTATGTATGTAATAAAAAATGCATGCATTAGAAAAATACTAAGATAAATTTATCTGAAACAAATTATTTGATTTTGCTTTCTGTTAAATCGTCTCTATGTAAGGCCTGGATCCAGGATTGCCGACGAGCTGCTCGTTCTTGAATTAATCTACCTCTAGTGCCTTTTTCCGATTGTAATATAAATACATTTTTATCATCTGTTGCGTTTACTATTGTTTGCACAACTCCACGAAAATGTGGCAATTGAACATAAAAATAATGTTATTTAAGTGATTAAAACTTCGGTGAGTACCTACTTTTTTAATAATTAATTACAAACTCTAGTTTTCTCAAACATATAATCACTCTAAAGCAATTCTATTAGTGTTAAAATACCTTATTATTGACCTGAGTGTTTTGAAACTGTATAAAAACAACTAAAATAAAGTAAAAAGTACAATCTTAAAATTCAAACTTGCGATTTGTTGATCTCCAGAACAGCTGATTTTGACAGTAATTCAAATGGCACTGACGTCACGTGGAAAAGCCTTATAGACAGTTGAATTTCCTGTTTATATAGCTTCTTGATCGAAGTAAATATCTCCATACTCATACTCCACATATAATTATCTATGGTAAATATGTGTTTACCTGATTTTTTTGTCTGATAATCTGATTAAACATCATAATCTGTGATCTATTTCAATACAAAAGTAAAGATATTTGTCTGATTGTCTCTGATTTGACGTTCCACAGCAGAATAATAAACCCCTTTTGGATCGCTTCGTATTCATATAACAATAAAAATTTATTTTGTTGATGGATTTAATCAGTGTATTTAAAGACTTGTAAATAAACTGACGTATTCATTGTAAGCTGTAAGATAATATTTTTTCCAAGGTAAGGATGAGATGAGATACACAGTAAAAATTATGAGCGAGAATGGGATAGTGATTCTAGCGAGAGTGGTGTGAGTGATTTTGATGAGATCTATTCCCGTTATCATCCACCTCCAGTCAATGTTGAGAGCCATCAAATTGTAAGGATAAAGATAGTAAGACCCTCAAATCTTCAGAATGTAACATTTATTATTATTATTATTATTATTATTATTATTATTATTATTATAATTATTGAACCAAACCCACTCAACCCAAGTCCCAAGGCTTCAGACAGTGAGCAAACCTTACAGAGTCTCAAGACTCCAGACATTGAACCAATCCCAGTAAATCTCAAGACTCCAAACATTGAATCAAACCCATTAAGTCTCACGTCTCCAAACATTGAAGCTCCAGACATTATACCAAAACTGCTCAAAGCCCGTAATATTGAACTAAAGGAGTCTATAAATTTCGAAAACCGAAAAACTGAACTAAGGAACCCTATAAATTTCGAAGCCTCAAGGAATTTACCAGAACAGTCGGACTCAAATGTCAGCAATGTCATGAAATTCATATTTTCTCCAAGTATGCTGCAAATTTATGGAGCTTGTTTTATATGTTACTTATATTATAAGATCAAAAGAGGTACCACTTCAGCGAATCAGTTGCCATTAACATCGTACTATGCAAAGAGTATAAACAAGGTCTATGACATTAACTTTTATTGTGATCATTTTGGTTTCTAGTGGCTTGATATTCACGATAAATAATTTATTATGAAATGTATTTAATATTTTGCACACGATTGAAAGATTAATAGAATTACCAAGTATTCCCATGTTATGTATTTTTGTGATTATGTTTTACAAACTAGTGGCGTTTTCAAGACAAAACCATAGAAGAACCCATGGACTAGTAAAGTAGAATATACAACGTGCAGTATCTGCGCCACCATCAGAGAAAACATACCTCCAAGCTCCAAGACAATGGTAACTCCCATGCAGCCCGTGGCAACACTTATGGGAAAATTTTGACCGTAAGTTGCCAAAGTGTACCGATTGATCGCTAGTATCGCTTCCGACAATTAGTGGCGGTAACATTCAAATACGTAGATGTTCTATTATAAATGTTATCTGTCTAACACCTCTAACCTCATTTTTCTTAAGTGTTGTTTATATTTGTATTTGTGGTATGTTTTCTCTGGTTTTGTAGCTTTTGGATGTTTTGAAGGTACGTATCTGAGAAATGAGAGAATATGCACGTTTTCTCTGCAATTCTCTGTTGTTGAATGTGAATTTTATTCTCTATTACTATTTTAGTATCTTATTCTTATCATTCGTATCTCATTTATTTCAGTGTTGGTAAGGCTCAGTGGCAAGAAAATGCCACTAAAGACATGCTGTAAGGCTGCCGAGAAAGCTGGTTGAACCCAGGAAAACATTTGTAATTAGGTATGGCATGATGAAAATACGAAGGAAAATGGAGAGCAACGCACTTTATATATACAAAGTTTTCAAGGAAGTTCATCCTAAAACTGGAATATTAAGCAAAGGTATGTGTATCATGAATAGCTTTTTGATTGACACTTTCGAACGTATTGTTGCTTAAGCTTTCCGTCAAGCTCATTATATAGAGATCAGAGTAAACAAAAGAGATCGCAAATAACATGTAGGAAATAACTGTTAATCTACTTCTACCAAGTAAATTAGCGTACCATGTTGTAGGTGAAAGAACCAACTAGTACTCCGGTGAAGCTAAAAATATACAAATGTTGTTGAATGAGAATTTTATTCTCTATTTCTATTTTAGTATTTTACTCTTATCATTCGTATCTCATTTATTTCAGTGTTGGTATGGCTCAGTGGCAAGAAAATACCACTAAAGACATGCTGTAAGGCTGCCGAGAAAGCTGATAAAACCCAGGAAAACATTTGTAATTAGGTATGGCATGAAGAAAAACGAAGGAAAATGGAGAGCAACCCAATTTATACATACCAAGTATTCAAGCAAGTTCATCCTAAAACTGGAATATTAAGCAAAGGTATATGTATCATGAATAGCTTTTTGATTGACATTTTCGGACGTATTGTTGCTTAAGCTTTCCGTCAAGCTCATTAAATAGAGATCAGAGTAAACAAAAGAGATCGCAAATAACATATAAGAAACAACTGGTAATTTACTTCTACCAGGTAAATTAGGGTACCATGTTGTAGGTGAAAGAACCAACTAGTACTCCGGTGAAGCTAAAAATATAGAAAAGTTGTTGCATGTGAATTTTATTCTCTATTACTATTTTAGTATCTTATTCTTATCATTCGTATCTCATTTATTTCGGTGTTGGTATGACTCAGTGGCAAGAAAATGCCACTAAATACATGCTGTAAGGCATGATTGATAGTTTATAATGTATTGCTGTTTAAGATTGTCGTCTAGCTCATTATACAAAGAGATCAGATAATACTCAATAGATTGTTTGTCTTGTGAACTCTTTACCGAGCATGCTTCCCCCATATCAGCCCAGATTTGTAATGATGTATTTTTTATTACAGTGAAATGGTGGTGCACAAGGCAAAATCGAATGTTTGCAGATGAACAACGGAAGAAGAAGGCTGTGGCAAAAGTAAAACACCTCAAAGGCATTTGAAGAATCTAGTTTCCGAGTAATGGTGGTATAGAGAGAGTATAATAAGTGCATAAATGTGAGTATAGCTGAATTTTGCTTGTAATTATTTCAGTTTACTTGTAATATACGGTGCAGATGTTTAAAATTTGTGTTTTATTTACATTTCTAATTAAGGGGCAACAGAAGAAGGCTGAAGGATAAATGGAGCAATGCAAGGGAAGATGAAGTATCCAGCGTTCGAGTCCTGGTGGTGTAGAGAGCATAAATGAGTGCATAAATGTGAGTATGGCTGAATTTTGCTTATAATTATTTCAGTTTACTTGTAATATACGGCGCAGATGTTTAATTTTTTATTTTTATTTATTTGTCTAATTGAGGAGCAGCGGAAGAGGACTGAAGAAGAAATGGAGCAATGCAAGGGCATATGAAGTATCCAGCGTCCGGATCCAGGTGGTGTAATAAGTGTTTTATAAAAGCGGTTATTTGGACAGTGCTCTGGGTAATAATTTATTATAATAATAAGTATATTATATAAGTATATTGTTATAGTAATATATGTTGATGTTCACATTGGCGACCTTCAAGTTGTTAAAAAAATACCTCTAACTTTTCGTGTATTTATTATGACTTTATTAATTCCCCTTAGACATAGTGAAAGGAGTGAAACTTTCAGAAATTGTTGGAGAGCACTTAATAAAAAATCTATGCTGCATTCATATGTTTTTTTTAACTTTCTTCAACAATTTCAATGTTTTATTCCTTTCTCTACTTTGCGCTACTTTTATATTGCACCGTTAATTTGAATGTCCGATTTAAATCTGCCGCCACACGTAACTTCGTGAGTGTACCGATTGAGCACTAGTGTACTCAAGGTCAAAAAGATTAACATGGGAGTTACCATTCTCTTGGAGCAGAGAAAACATACCTCCAAGAGAATGGTAACTCCCATGTTAATCTTTTTGACCATGTTTTGACCTTGAGTACACTAGCGCTCAATCGGTACACTCACGAAGTTACGTGTGGCGGCAGATTTAAATCGGACATTCAAATTAACGGTGGAATATAAAAGTAATAGAGAAAGGAATAAAACATTCAGAAATAGTTGAAGAAAGTTAAAAAAACATTATATGAATGCAGCATAGATTTTTTATTAAGTGTTCTCCAACAATTTCTGAGAATGTCACTCCTTTCACTATGTCTAAGGGGAATTAATAAATTCATAATAAATACACGAAAAGTTAGAAGTATTTTTTTTAATAACTTGAAGGTTGCCAATGTGAACATCAACATACATTACTATAACAATATACTTATTATTATAATAAATTATTACCCAGAGCACTGTCTAAATAACTGCTTTTGTAAAACACTTAATACACCACCAGGACTCGGACGCTGGATACTTCATCTGCCCTTGCATTGAACCATTTCTCCTTCAGCCTTCTTCGTTTGCTCCTCAATTAGACATGTAAATAAAAAAAACAAATTTTACACATCTGCACCGTGTATTACAAGTAAACTGAAATAATTATAAGCAAAATTCAGCTATACATTTATGCACCTCTCTATACCACCAGGACTCGAAAAGTAGATTATTCAAATGCCTTTGAGGTGTTTTACTTTTGCCACATCCTTCTTCTTCCGTTGCTCATCTGCAAACTTTCAATTTTGCCTTGTGCACCACCATTTCACTGCCATAAAAAATACATTATTACAAATCTGGGCTAATATGAGAGAAGCATGCTCGGTAAAGAGTTCACAAGACACAATCAAATTTAAACGTTCTCTGAAGTGTAACTGTAATAGCCGTCTATTTTATTAGAGATCTATTGAGTATTCTCTGATCTCTTTGTATAATGAGCTACACGACAATCTTAAACAGCAATACATTATAAACTACCAATCATGCCTTACAGCCTGTATTTAGTGGCATTTTCTTGCCACTGAGCCATACCAACACCGAAATAAATGAGATACGAGTGATAAGAATAAGATACTAAAATATAATAGAGAATAAAATTCACATTCAAATTTTTAGCTTCACCGGAGTACTAGTTGGTTCTTTCACCTACAACATATGGTACCCTAATTTACCTGGTAGAAGTAAATTAATAGTTGTTTCTTATATGTTATTTGCGATCTCTTTTGTTTACTCTGATCTCTATTTAATGAGCTTAAGCAACAATACGTCCAAAAATGTCAATCAAAAAGCTATTCATGATACACATACCTTTGCTTAATATTCCAGTTTTAGGATGAACTTGCTTGAATAGTTGGTATATATAAGTTGGGTTGCTCTCCATTTTTCATCGTATTTTCATCATGCCATACCTAATTACAAATGTTTTCCTGGCTTACAGCAGGTCTTTAGTGGCATTTTCTTGCCACTGAGCCTTACGAACACTGAAATAAATGAGATACGAATGATAAGAATAAGATACTAAATTGTAGTAAAGAATAAAATTCACATTCAACAACAGAGAATTGCAGAGAAAACGTGCATATTCTCTCATTTCTCAGATACGTACCTTCAAAACATTCAAAAGCTACGAAACCAGAGAAAACATACCACAAATACAAACTATGCTTCAGAAAAATGAGGTTAGAGGTATTAGACAAATAACATATTTATAATAGAACATTTACGTATTTAAATGTTACCGCCACTAATTGTCGGAAGCGATACTAGCGATCAATCGGTACACTTTGGCAACTTACGGTCAAAATTTTCCCATAAGAGTTGCCACGCCACCATTTGCTTGTCTCTGCCCTCTGCTAGCACTCTGCTCTGTTCACGGAGCTCAATTATTAGTACAAACCAAGGAGCATAGAAGGTAAGGAGGAAGTACCTAAGTTATAGGCGAATCCAGCCAAGCGTTCGCCCTCTGCTGGTAAAAGTGCCAATGAGAACAGATAGGTAGTCGTTTGTGTACATTCGTATTTGTTAACACGTGAATTTCAGTCATCATGCCGAAGAAAACTGTTTTAAATACAAATTGTGGTGTAATATAATTGTCAGAGCAGAAAAATGAGCACAGGATAATCCATTTTCATCGTTTTTCCAATAAAAGATTAGGATTAATCTATACTAAGAACAATTTTAGAGTGGTTGACAAAGTGGATAGAAGGTTAGCTCACGAAACAGTTTTATTAAAGTAATCAACTCATTTATATTATTTTCCTTAATGTATAGAGTTCATATTCAATATCTACTATGTATTAGGGCTCAAAATTTATTAGTAATTTACTTACTTTGTTCAGAAAATTTCATACACATCTCATATGGAGTCACTGTACTACTTAATTGATTTTTTATTTTATAATAGATATGCTTTCTCAGATAAAAATACTTGCTCTTTTAAGGAAATACGATAAACATCTTATATTGTATTTCTTTAGAATTTGCTGTACTTTTTTATGTATATTGATTCACTCAGCTTTAAAATATCTCTAGCGAAAGCGTTCCAGTATAACTATAAGAGAATCCATAGAACTTATAGCATATTTCTGATTTAGAACGAAGAATAAAAACACACTTGTTTCAAACTGGACGTTTATTATCATTTACACAGAAATATATAAACAAAACTGCAGGTATGGCAAGCCATTTCAATTTTATTTATATCACCACCTATAGATTTTCAGTTAAGATACCTACTCATTTTTGAAAATTGTATTCTATCGGAGATAATTACTCTTGGTGAAACTTCATGGGGGAAGCAACCAAATATCCAAATAAGATATATAAACATAAGAAGACTTCTTGTATCTCCGCTTCCATGATACCAGCAACTATATCTGCAAGATAACCAAAATTTACGTGTACATACTTATTTCGCTTTGTAATTTTTATGAATGATTGTACTTACTTTTCATTATTGAATCCTTATATTATAATAACTAACGACTATATTTATTCAAAAACACAATAATTGTCTTCAAACACAGATAAAACAACTCACACTAACGTACTCTCATAAATATTGCATAGAATCAGCTGTTCTTTCCGATAAACATTACCTATTTACAGTGGCACGTGGGGATTCGCCAATAACGTGAAGCCGCACGGAATGTAGGCAACCCGTCAAGTATAAACATCGGTGCGCACGGTAAAAAAAGGGAATTTGCAAGAAAATGATCCATGTTCTGCTTTCTGCTTGCTATAAGGAAGAAAAATCACAAAAAAAGTCACAGCGTTTATTGTATCATGGTTTAGAGCACCTACATTCTTATACATTTTATATACGATGCTTACAAAATTAATTACTACCTACATTTGCAAAAAAGAAACTCACATGATTTTACAACATAAACAACACATTAATGTCCTTTAATCAAAATTAACTTATTATAAAACTGCTTTCTAGTTTCAGATATATCTATAAAAAATTGCAATAAAATGAAATCTTATATCTGCATATTTTGCCGCAACTGTCTTTATTAACAAAAATAAATGATTATCTAAGAGAAGTTGATCGAAAACGTGGTTATTGAGGGTTTCAAAAATGATAGAATTTGAAAAATATTGCAAAACCATATTGAACAAACACACAGCTGTCTATTGGCTTACGTATACTAAAATAGATGTATGTTAACATAACTTTCAATAAAATTGAGGCAGAAGACGCTATTTTTAATGATTTTTTATTAAAAAAGTGAATAATGGGGTTCTTAGTACTTACGACTTTTAGCTGAAATTTTCGATTTGGAAGATTATTTTCAATCCCAAATAGTATATAACTATCCTTGTATTCTATTAAACGCTAACATCCTTCAAAATAAACAAAAATATGCTTAAAAATTGTAAATACAAGTTCGCGAAAAAGTGAGGTAAAACAAATTAATGGTTGATTTATGTAGTATGCCTGATATTGACAAACTGTCAATTCCAATGTTGCCAAAACTACCAATATAATGTTTGCGATATTGAACATTCTTTTAAATACCTATTTGATAATGAAAGCATAAACCAAGTAGTGAGATTTTAAATGTCTGAAGCATGAACAAATATAGGGAGGACAAGTAACACGAGTAGTGGGGGCAGCACAAAAAACACAGGATTATCGTCTGTCATTTCGGTGGGTTGCGCAAAATCGCGCTGCGCATCCTTCTGTACCGGGCGAGCAGGATTGGATAAAATATAAAATTGATATTTATTTATCATTCACCTAACCTCCTTCATCTGTGTTATTTACTCTTTGTTGATAACCTATCTACATCTACTTGTATACTTTATGTTATGATTATGATATGATTTATTGTACGTAGTACATACAGTAGTACCATAGTAGTACGTTCTCTTTGTGAGCGAGGTTTTGTTTATTTATTTGACGTATGGGGCGAGGTGGCCAGCAGAGAACACCTGCCTCCAAGTCACAGTTATAGTCAAAGATATATGTTATAGTTATTTGTTTATTTTTATGTAGCTAGAAGCTGAAATCAATTGTCGTTCGTTGTGTTTGTTTAAAATTTCTATTAAATTGGTTTATAGTTTATACATATTTTAATGTCACAGAGACAGTACAAGAGTTGAGGCTGCTGAGGTACAGGTACAGTGGTGCTTACAAATAATTGAAGAAAATGCCGCCATCATGTTGTGTGATTCAAAGCGGCACCAAAGCAGGCAGCCAAGTCCAAGAGAATAATTGTGCAAGTTTATTTGAATTCAATTCCGTGAGTAGTCTTATCCTACATTCAATTTATTATATAGGTAGGTAGGACTTAACATTTTTTTCACACAGGTTCACAATAAAATACCAACTATAATAAATATATGCTACGCTAGAATACCAAATTCTGCCTCTGAAAATTATTCCTTGCCCACAACGACACATAGGCAAATGTGTTATATTTCCTTTACTAGAAAAAAAATCAAACCCAATTCAACGTCGCGTTCTGGATAAGAATTTATGTCTTTGAGCGTAACATAGGTAGGTACATATGTCATAAGAGAAATCAAAGAACTAAAATGTTTCACCAATAATTAAGTTGATTTTTCTATCAACATTTTTCAGTCTTACGCTTAATACATTTTCTACTTATAAAAAAATGAGGTTTCATTTTCCTTCCTTTCACAGTTTAATTTTTTGAGCCCAATACCTAAAGTAAAAGAAAAATGTAAGATTAAAAGCACAGATTCCACTAGGATAAATAATGGATTGGAACAATTAATTGAGGAAATTAATGACACGACCAATATTATACAATCGAATTCATAAAAAAGTTACAGATGATAGCGATAAACATTTAACATACAAAAAAATGGAATCTGAATATTAAACAACATCAAGAACTACTATCACTTATTCCTTATGTTGGAGTATGAGCAAGAGAGCAAGAACGAGTTTGAGTCTTAGTAGTTAGGCATTCATTCAGTGAAAGTTCTTCCACATCTTGGATCCAATTTGGAATATCCCAAGTCATCCAAGTTAATAAATCTTCCTGATGATATACGTCGCCTCACATCTTTCGATCAAAAGAAAGAAGTACAGATGCTTCAATATTTTCTTCAATCCTTAAGAAATACCGCCCAATGCTTGTTTGGTAATTTCACTTTCAGACTTCTTGCAGAGCCCTTTTAATTCATATCCATAGAGTATTTTACAGAAGAGTGGAACACAGGAATAAAATGCTCTCGTTCACAAAAGCACTAACATTCTTAATTGATTTTATATCATTACAACAATGATTTTATATTGCTCACAATTCAAATTTGATGACAAACAATTTACCTCAACTGACTATTCTAATGACTTCAGGTAATGTAATAAATAGTAAATAGCATAGATTAAAAGAGAGGTTAAATGGTTAGGTTATAGGATTTGTTGTTATAGGTTAGCTTAACTTTTCTTATTTGACATCTTGCACGTACGCAAAGGGAGTGAGGTAGTTACACTCAGTGAGATACTGCGCAACCTACCAAATTGACAACTTATCACCGAAGTAATTTTAGCCACTGTTGCCTATAGCACTGTATACAGAGTTACTCATCCTCTCTTTATACATTCTTGGTCTGAAGGATCAGTTTCATTTTTAAAATTTACTATAAAACTTATTTTTCATAAATACTTGCTTTAGATTAAAAACACCCAATATTGTTAAACTGTACAAATTGTAATATGCTAAACTCAGTTGTTATTGTCCTTAATTTTGTTCTAAAGCAAATATCCTTGGAAATAAAATTCATAAAATACAGATCTGCAGAATAATCTAATACTACGAAAATTTTTATACTCACAGAGCAACATTGATATTAATAGCACCTTGATATACTTCATAAATCAAACAAAAAATTGTTTAACCTTACTTTTTCGCGAACTTATATTTACTATTTTTATGCATATTATTGCTTATTCTGAAAGATGTTGTGTTAAATAGTATACAAGGATAGTTATATACTATTTGGGATTGAAATGAAACTTCCAAATTGAAAATTCCAGCTAAAAGTCGTAAGTACTAAGGACACCATTTGTCTCTTTTTTAATAACAAAGCATTGAAAATAGCGTCTTCCGCCTCAGTTTTATTAAAAGTTATATTTACATGTATTTTTACAAACATTTGATTTCTTAGAGCTTTTATGGCAAAAGCCGCTAAACTAGACTATTCAAAGAAGAAAGAGCAAAAATATTAGAAGATATTCCAACCGCCGCCTGACTATTCTCCGGTGAAAGGGACCAGAAAGCCAAGTGTGTTTTCTGCGAAAAGATCCATGAGACAAGAGATTGTTTTTCTGCTTCCAAGATGAACCATAGTGAGAAAAGACAGCAATTGCAATCCGCTAAATGTTATGTTTCTGCTCGTAAGGGCCAGTCTGAACAGAAGAAGGATTAAGTGCAAGTTTCTATGAGCAATCTTGCACTAGATAAGTTGTGCTACAGACTCTGATGGTAAAATTGGTACGACAGAAAAGGTCGAAGTCAACGAGCTGTCATCGACAACGTCACTCCTACGTTTTAAAGAAAACAGCGAAAGAAATCAATATCCACCTCATGGATAGTTACACTGTGAAGCATTCACTATTTGGGGACTGGAAAAAATTCAAGGCTGTTGTGGAAAGTCTGGAGGGGTTTTTTATAGTGACTTCGATGTTTTGGATAAAGAACCTATTTGTGGTAGAATTCCGAGTGTCCCTCAAGGCCAATGGTTGGACGAACTTAAGTCGAGTTAGTCAAGGACTAACTGCTGTAGAGACTCATCTTGGTTGGACCGTACTGGGTAAAGTACCTGCTAATTGTTTGTACCCAAATCTGTCGATGATGGTGACTTCAATGATGGTTTGTGAAAGTGCAGCTAGCGATTTATGGATTCTTGTAGCAATTGGCATCAGGGATACCATTGAAGTCGAATCGAAGGCTGAACGTGAAAGAGATGCGAAAGATAACTTTCTGAGTACTGTTAAAATGGATCCCGATGGTCGGTATGAAATTAGTCTCCCTTGGGTGAATGGTAAATAACAACTTCCGAACAATAAAAAAATTGCCTTTAAGAGATTACAGAATGCTACAAAGTCATTACAAAGCAGCTCGAAAATACTCTGATTACCAGCTGGTTTTTGATGAATGGCTTGATGAAGAAATAATTGAGAAAGTTCCAGATTCAGAATTCGATTGTCACTACCACTACTTGTCCCATCGACCATTATTTAAAGATACTAATTTGACAATGAAAGTGCGTCCTGAGTTTGACGCCTCATGTAAGGCGAAAAGTTTTCCATCTCTCAACGACTGCTTGGAGAAAGGACCAAATTTGATGGAACTCATCCCTTCTATTTTATTAAGATTTCGTGAAAGGAAAATTGGTGTGACCTCGGATATCCGAAAAGCCTTTCTCCAGATCAGTTTAAATGAAGATGATCGTGATTTCTCAAGATTCTTGTGGTGGGATGATCGACAGGTTGTAATTTATCGCCACCGTATTAGGTTGTATTAGGAGTTAATTGCAGTGCTTTTCTACAGACAGCTTCAAAGATCAACGAAGTTTATGGAATCCGCAAGGATGTGCGAACAGTCTGGGATATTCTCCGAGTATTTAAAGGTAAGGGATGTTTTGGGATTTTAGTTGATGTTGTGACGAAGCGTAATATTTTGTCAGTCACACACCAAATTTTTTATCCGGTTGGTTCCTTGTGCCCTGTCATGGTGGTCCCTAAGCTTTTACTACCGGAAGCTTTACAATGTGGATCGGATGATCATGTTCCTGAAGCAATTGCCACGAAGATCAAGTCTTGATTATCTGATGCTACTGTCCTGAATTCAGTAAAGATCCCACAGTGTATTACTAGCAGCTTGACCCATACTCAGCTTTCACACCAGCCCGATGAGCGGACTGGTCCCAATATTGGAATAGAGTAAGCAGAACTCTTCATACTTTGATTGAAGTCAAGATTTATATGCAGCTGCCGTGTTCCTTCGAACCAAAGATGAGAGAGTGACGGTCCAGCTACTCCAGGCGAAATCAAGAATTTTTCCAAAAAGGTGGCCGACAATTCCTCGTTTAGAATTAATAGCAGCAACAAATGGTTCTCGTCTAACAGCGATGGTGAAGGATGCATTGAGTTGGGAAGGCATCCCAGAGTATTACTGGAGCGACTCCACTATTATAATAGAACAATTGCATTAATGATTTCAATTCTCCGCATGCGCAATCCATCGGCCATAGTACATAAAGAAATTGATACAAGCGGTCACAAACAGCCATGCGCATTGAATAAATTGGGCACAGGCATGGTACTATGGTACAATCTGTTCCAAAGAGTAAAATTTTAAATAAAAGTGGTCGTTACAAACTTCCCGCCGCGCGTGCATAGAGCAATTTCCGCTTAATGCAATCGGTCTATTGCTTGGATCAAGAATAATGACGAATGGGGAACTTTCGTGGGAAATCGCGTAAATGACATTCGTTCTTCGACTGAGCCTGAATTATGGAGACATGTCACTGGAACCATGAATCCAGCTGATCTCCCATCACGTGGCTGCAATGCACTGACGTTATTGTAATCGTCATGGTAGGAGGAACCCACGGTGCGTAGAGACACGGTTGTCTCGATCAGCAGTTCACCAATCTGGAGCGAGCGCGTGTGTGACGTAGACTGTATACCTGAATTTAAATCGTTTGCCACTCTCACTATGTATTGCCTGTATGTTTACAACGTATATCGTCCTAGTTTTATTCTTAGTTTTCTGAATAATAGCAAATATAAGCAGAGCATATATGGATAATGGCGAACGTTCAAAGATTTTCGTGACAAATGTAACACTCAAAAGTGTGAAATAAATATTTTTATAAAAAATTGGAGTTATCAGTTGATGCACTGAAACCGGTCCGGATGTTGTCAATCAGCATCTGGGAGGAGTGAAGTGCCAACCCGGCGCGTCTCCAGGTGGCGGATAGGAGGGGGCCTCTAACAATGATTTTTATATGAGAAGGGGGCCTGCGGGGAAATAGGGCTCATTAAGACTAAAAACTCAATTGGCAGCCACAAATACCCTGCCGCGGACCAACTTCACCTGTCCCAGCTGTAGTGTCGTGGCTAAGGGAATTGCACTCAGGTACAACGATGCCAGGTGTGCTTTCGAGCTAACCTCGAAACCACCCTGTCAAACCAACGCATCCTGGTCGTCTGTGGTCATGTCTCGCGGGCCAGTGATGCGGGGGGGTCTTGGCTTAACCGCCCGGACCAAGAGGAAATAACCTCATCAAAAATTCTAAATCCAAGGCGGGAAACCAGGCGGAGGCATGCATGGCCAGATAGAGGACTGGTCTCTACTGGTTTCGACCTTGGAGCACAAGAGGGAACTCCTGCATGCGGGGCTCTGCAGAAGTGGACCGATTTGTCCCCAGCTACTCGTGGGAACTTTATGGAACATTCACATAATCCCAAACTCACCGGAGGAGAGATGGAGAAAGCCTCCACCTCTTCATCCGGGCTCCCTGTAAAAAAGGGAAATGCCAAACGGCAAAGGAATCGTCTTCCGTTCGACCTGCCGAAACTCGGACAGCCGGTCGGCAGAGACGATCCACTGAGAAAGGGTCTCAATGGAGCAGGAGTGCGGAAGTACCTGCGACTCCTCCATCAGGGACTTGCATCTGAAGAGGCCAGAAAACAGGCTCTTCAACACTTCATACCACCTACTGTCCCGACCCCGAAGGTAACACCGACGGGAAAAGGGACAGGAAAGAGAGGCGCGGAGCATATCACTCCTCCAGAAAGGCCTCAGCCTAAAAAGCCGAAAACAGCTGCAGCATAAACCGGGCATGCCACTGGATACGCTGCAGCTACCAAGGCCGTAAAGGCTATTCGTGTGGGTATCATACCCAAGGATTACCCTAGAGTAATCCTTGAACCACAGCGGCTCTCAACACTGGAGGATACTCTAGTGGAAGAGATGTGCAGTGGAGAGGTGAAGGGAATGCACTTCACCGGTATACATTTCCTGTGGAATGATGCTGGTGGACTGCGGTTCTCAGGATTCGGCGGACTGGCTCATTGGAGTAGTGCCGGCCTTGAGGTCTTGGGAAGGACCCGAGTTAGTGGTGGTGGAGGAGAAAAACATCCCCAAACCCGTCACTGTAACGGTGTACTTCCCAAGAAGCTTCGAAATGGAGACGGAGAAAATCCTCCGACTCCGACAGAACACCTGGCTCAGTACCGGAGCCTGGAAAGTTCTCAACTCCAAAAAGGAGGGAACCGGTACTGTCCTCACGATTGGGATCGATCACCAATCAGGAGAGGCCCTGAAGGCAGAAGGATGCGTCTTGAACTTTAGGTTTGGACGTGTGTCTGTCTCGGGGCTAGGACAGAAAAATAAACCTGTGGGAGGTCCAAAAGATGCGGAGATGCCCTCCACATCTACGGACTCCGGTGTGCAGGATAAAACTGCTAGCTCAGGTCTGGTCGAGGCCTCTGCTGGCTCTGCCAAAGAAGCCGGGGCGGCAGAGAAATTCTCTGCAGTCCTGGGGGAAGGGCGAACCCATGCGGGGGTCGAGGCCATAACCCGAGACCCAGATACCCGCTCGAGCTCCAAGGAGACTACCCTCCCGATGGATCTTGATGAGGGACAGGAGGAAAGAGAGGAGGGGGGGGGAACTGGAGGCTGGACTACCCAGCTCCTACACCCCAGACTACAGCACCTTCATCCCTTTCTCCAAGGTGGCGCAAGTGAACTTGTAT
The DNA here is from genome assembly GCA_958507055.1 of Crioceris asparagi. Taxonomy (NCBI): domain Eukaryota; kingdom Metazoa; phylum Arthropoda; class Insecta; order Coleoptera; family Chrysomelidae; genus Crioceris; species Crioceris asparagi. Next base: position 63,397,143 of record OY293830.1, read on the forward strand.
CACGCGAAGGGAGCTTCAGCAGTGATTGCAAGGCTATTTGCGAAATCCCAACTGGATTTTGTACTGATCCAGGAACCCTGGACAGGCAAAGCAGACCAAATTAAAGGTTTGGCATCTAAAGACTCAGAATTGATCTATGACCAGAGGCAGGAGTCCCCTCGTGCCTGTGTGATCATAAGAAACAACATTAATTACACTTGTGTTTCAGAATTCATGACTCGGGACTTTGCTCCAATTCTAGTACACCTCAACACTGGGGGCATCAACCGAGACATAGTTATTGCATCTGCTTATTTTGCTGGAGACAATCCTGCAATACCTCCAGTCGAAGCTCAAGAGCTAGTGAAATACTGCAATAGCAGACAACTGCCAGTCATCATAGGCTGTGATGCCAATGCGCACAATGTTATTTGGGGAAGCACGAACAACAACCCTAGAGGTGAGTGCTAACTTGAATATCTCTTAGCTAATAATCTAGAAACCCTTAATGTGGGAACAACCCCCACTTTTGTCACGAGAGCAAGAGAAGAGGTCCTGGACGTAACAATTGCCAGCCTTACTGCCAGGAATAACGTATTTGATTGGAGAGTGATAGAGGAACCTTCTCTCTCCGATCATAGGATTATAGAGTTTAGGATTGCGGGGGAAGTAACCTCACTGTCTCCAACTCGTAACCCTAGAAATACAGATTGGTCTAAATATAAGACCCTTCTGAAGCAAAACTTGGAACAGATCGAAAGTAATGGGGTCAAACACCCACACTGCGATCTGGATCAAGAGGTCGAACTGGTCAGTGTGGTGATAACGGATGCATTCCAATCAAGTTGCCCACTCTCAAAAGCTCGACCAAGCAAGGAAGCACCTTGGTGGAACAAAAACCTGTCAAACCTCAGATTAGAGGTCCGTCGGCTCTTCAACAGGGCCAAAAGAGACGATAATTGGCAGGGCCACACCGAGAAGCTCACACAATACAATAAGGAGATCAGGAAGGCCAAGAGGCTTCACTTTCAAGCTTTTTGTGAAAAGATCACTTCGACTCCTACTGCAGCCAGATTGCAAAAAGGGGCAATCAGCCCCTTAATGTCGCTAAAGAAGCCAGACGGGTCATACACTGAGGGAGAAGAGGAGCGATCTGCTCTACTTCTCAAAACACACTTCCCAGGAAGTGAACCCCTCAGTAGTATTGACGTAGCAATCCAAACCAAGAATCCTCGCAAGGAAGATTGGAGTATTGCTAAGAAGATATTCACAAGACAAAGGTTGGAATGGGCAGTCAACACCTTTCAACCTTATAAATCGCCGGGAGTAGATGGCATATTCCCAATACTCCTACAGAAAGGAATGGAGGAGATCCTTCCCCATCTCCTGAAGATTACAAGAAGCTGCCTAGCACGGGGCTTTATACCTAGCATATGGCAAAGAGCCAAAGTAATCTTCATACCGAAAATAGGGAAGAAAAATGGGACTGATCCCCGATCTTTCCGACCTATCTGTTTAACATCGTTTCTACTGAAAACGATGGAGAAAGTAGTGGATAACTACATAAGAACAGAGATTCTGAAGGACAAACCACTTCATAAATGTCAGCATGCATACAGGGCGGGGCGTTCAACAGAAACCGCGCTGTATCAGCTAACTGAGGTCATTCAGAGTTCTCTGAGCAATAAAGAAATCGCAATGTGTGCCTTCCTGGACATATCTGGGGCTTTTGACAGCACCACACATGTGTCAATCAGGGAGGCACTCACACAGCGAGGAGTGAACAAGACCGTTATCAAATGGATGTATGAGATGTTGAAGACGAGAATAGCTGAGGCCCAAGTAGGTGATCATACCACCTCTGTTAAAGCTACTCGTGGAACACCTCAAGGAGGAGTAATATCTCCCCTCCTATGGAGCTTAGTAGTAGACGAGTTACTCCACAAACTCACGGAGCTTGGCTTCACATGTATAGGCTAAGCCGACGACATAGTCCTAATAGGAAAATTCGCGAACACCCTATGCGAATTATTGCAGGAGGGCCTCAGAACTATTGAGCAATGGTGCTTGTCAGTGGGGCTTAGCATAAACCCATCCAAGACCACAATTATTCCATTTACTAGGAAAAGGAAACTTCCAGCTATAAAACCTCTCACTTTGAGTGGAGACATAATAAGCTGGAAGGCTGAAGTCAAATATCTGGGATTAACACTAGATAGCAAGCTTCTGTGGAACAAGCATATTGAGGCTACTGCTAGCAAAGCAATAAAGGCCTTAATGGCGTGCAGAAATCTGACTGGTAAGACTTGGGGATGTAACCCAAAAATACTGCGATGGATGTACGTCATGATTGTAAGACCGATAATATCATATGGGTCAATAGCCTGGCATGGCAAGGCAAGTCAGAGCAATACAAGGAAAACCCTCGATAGAATACAAAGACTAGCCTGTGTCTGTATCACTGGAGCCATGAGAACTTGCCCGACCAGGGCACTAGAGATCATCACAGATCTCACACCTCTCCATCTAGTGATAGATAGATTGGCCCATGAGGCCATTCTAAGACTATCTATGGAAGGTTCAGACATTGTGGGAATTCGGAATCAGAGAGCTTGGTCATTACATCACTTCCCAGTGATGTAATGACAAAGAAAATTAGCATCGAGAGAACTTTCACCATGGTGCTAAGTAGCAGAGAAGATTGGGACAGGGGGCTCACAACCCAAGCTCTCAAAAAGAATACCATTAAATGGTACACTGATGGTTCTAAGACCACGACGGGGACAGGCGCTGGAGTGTTTGGGAATCGCACCAAATGCTCATTTGCGCTAGGCCGCTGCCCAAGCGTCTTTCAAGCAGAATTGCTTGCAATTCAGAGATGCGTGGAGGTGAACCTTGAAAGAAACTATCAGAAATGTGACATTGCAATACATTCTGATAGTCAAGCTGCAATTAAAGCACTGAACTCTCATACCATTGAATCTAAAATGGTATGGGAGTGCCGAAGGAAGCTCAATGAGCTAGGCAAGAACAACAGGGTCTACTTAGTCTGGGTTCCCGGCCACTCGGGAATCAAAGGCAACGAGGAGGCCAACACACTTGCCAGGAAAGGAGCACAAACTCCATTTACTGGCCCAGAACCCTTCTGTGGCACAGATAAAAGCACCTACAAGAAGGAGTTTCTGGAGAGGGAAAAAACCGTAAGAGAAACACTCTTGCGGGATACCCCTGGATTGGATCATTCCAAAAAGTTTCTTAAAAACTTTGATACTGCAAGATCCAAAAGGTATTTGGATCTCAGCAAGAACAAGTTACACCTACTCACTGGATTTCTCACAGGACACTGTCGCCTCAAGAAGCATCTAATGAGATTAGGTCTAGCAGAGGATGACGAGTGCAGATTCTGCGGGGAAGAGGAGGAAACTCCGGATCACCTGGTGACGGAATGCCTCGCCATTGCTAGCCAACGCAAACAGTGCCTTGGAATAGCAACCTGCAGTAGTGAGGAAGTATCCTCCTTGAAGCCATTCATTAGAACTCTGGAACTGGAAGGCGAGTTGTAGACCGCGTATAGGCGAGTGCAACTCAGGTAGGGGGCACAATAGACCTTATGGTCGCAGTGCAATGTAACCCTCTCTTAAATCTAAATCTGATGCACTGAAATGTATAAAATAATATTAATTATTAGTGCTTGTAGATACTTGTGAAGTTGGTGCCAAAAGTTTTCAATCTAACTGCAACTGCACAAGTTCAAAAGTACCAGCACCAATAATAGATTTAATATTATTTTGTACATTTCAGTGCACCAACTGATAACATCAGTAATTTTTTTTTAATAATTTTGTTTCTCCTTGAACACTTATTACGTATTTGCGTTTCATTCCTACAGCAGCCATTTGTTTTGTATTGAAATATTTGATTCTTATGTAAGTTCTCTGTAGCAGATATGATTGTATTACTTCTTCCGATAAATGTGGATAGATTACTATTTCCAATATTAATCATTTTCTACAGAATATTCTTGGTTTTTTGAAATATGATGGTTTAATTGAAACGAAGAAAAATTTCGTCTGAAAGCTTCGCGCCTACCGCCTGTTCACCTATTGTGATTTTTCTTACATTCAGATTAGAACTATGTATGTCTATCGTAAGCAAAAGCAAAAACATTAATCAGAGAAAAGTGCCAGTCGAACGCTGAAACCCGCTGGATACGCAATCGCTGAGCGGGTCTACCGGCTACGTCACAGATTGCTTCCCGAACCGAACGGTTCGCCCGCCCTAGTACCCATGATTGAGACAACCGTGTCTATCTACGGACCTTGGGAGGAACCTGCATGACTTAAGTTGGAAGAATCATAATAGCCTTCCACTGAAGTAGTGATTGACTGGGAACAAGTAGATCAAGAGTAGAAAAAATCTACTGTAGCTATGGTGAATATGGAAGAACGAGATTCCTGGTACCTCACTAAATTTTCTTCATATCATAAGAATTTGAGGGTCATTGCTTGAGTCATCCGTTTTATCTCTAATGTAGTTATCGCGAAAATTAGTTTTCGACAGATTTCCTTTAAATTTCAGTTTTATACGATTTAGAATGCCTTCTTTCATGTAGAAAAGTTTCAATATCATTCACCTTTAAGTAATCAAAAAAATATATATATATATATATAGTTTCCATTTTTTATTTAGGTGACATAGAACGAATGTCTTATTTCATCACTTTTTATCTTTTTTTTTCGCTTAAACTTTCCGAAAGATATACCCTTATGATTTTGGTGATACTTGGCAACAGCGGTCATCTTGACTAGATAGTAACAAAGGGTGAATATGAACCGGAAAAAATAACACAATTGATTCAAGTAAATTTTGTAATATGTAAAATTTACAAGAACCAACAATTTATCAATATAAAATCATAAGCATTAAAATTATTCATAGTAGCACAGACCTGTGACTTCGCAAACGATTTTATTCACATAATGCATAATGCCGGGTTTATGCAGACATTTAACGTAAGATAATGTTGGTTTTATTGTATTCTTATTGTTTTCTTTGTATATTCTTTAGTTTCTTTTTATGATTGAAAGGATGATTAAAGATAAAATAATTACGTTCACCATAGATGTATTTTATTGTTTTTTCTTTTTTCGTATTTATTATATATATGACAACTGACTTCTATGACAGATGACATGGAGCTGTTAAAACATAGAGATGCATATCTTGACACACTCCCTTAACAGCAAATGTCATCTATAATGAACATTTCAATTGAATTAAACTTTACAAGTTAATAAATTTTTCTTGCTTAACAAAATTACTTCTTCATAAGGATGTCTCTAAACTTCTGAAACTTAACTCGTTCTAAAGGTTTAGTAAACATGTCAGCGACTAAATCTTCGGTCGGACAATGTTTGATAGTAAACCATCCTTGATTCAGTTCATCATGAATGAGATGGTATTTTAATTGGATGTGATGACTGTTGTATGACATTTGTCCCGATTTAATCATTTTTATGGCACTTTCATTATCCATGTACAGAACAACTCGAATCGTCTTTCCTAGTAGTTCTTGAATCACAGTCTTAATGTACTTCATCTGCGAACAACACTGAGCAGCAGCCACATATTCTGCTTCAGTTGATGATTTTGCAACTGTCTTTTGCTTTTGAGAGCACCATGTGATGGGTCCATTGCCATAAATCATTGTAAAACCGGTTGTACTCTTGCTGTCCTTTCTATCTCCGGCATGATCTGCATCACAGTATACATGGAGTGTAGTTATATCTTCTTCATTTCTCTTGTAGTTTATTCCCAGATCTTTCGTTCCCTTCAGAAATCTCAAAGTCCTTTTGACGTCAGAAATATTGTTAGGAGAAGGATCTTGCATAGACCTACTTTATTATCCAACTGCAAAGCTTAAATCAGTTCTTGTTTTGCAGGCGGCATACAGAAGACTTCCGATCGTTTGTCTATAGGGAAAATCTTTAGCAGACTCTTCACATAAGTTAGTATTTTCTTTGGTGATAGGAGTATCCTTGGTCTTGCAATCTTTCATGTAAGAAGCATATTTTGAAATAATCTCTTCACAGTAGTTAGACTGACATAAAGAATATTCTCCATCCCTTTTCTTGATTTCCATTCCTAAATAACACTTTGGATTTTCAGTGATGAGAACTTCGAAATCCTTCTTCATTTTCACAAGCATATCTTTCATTTGTTGAATATTTTCTCCTACAACTAAACCATCATCCACATGGATAGCTATATACATCTGGTCCATGTTTTTTCGGCTTTTGAAAACACACTTATCTGACTTCAATTGGATAAAACCTTCTTTCTTCAGAAAATCAGACAGTTTCTTAAACCATTGAAGCGGGGCTTGTCTCAATCCATACAGGGCTTTACGAAGCAGACAAATCTTTCCAGGATGTTCATAGCCTTCAGGCAGTCTAAGAAAAATTTCTTCTTGAAGGTCGCCATAAAGAAAAGCAGACTTAACATCAAAAGTTAGAAACTTATAATTTTTCATAGCTGCAATAGCAAGTAATATTCTGAGAGATGACGTCTGTACAACACAGCTGTATGTTTCCTTGAAATCAAAAGAATTTTTCTTTTGCTGGCATCCTCTAGCCACTAATCTGGCTTTGTAGCGTCCATCTTCTTTGACCTTGAAAATCCAGCGGCTAGTGATAACTTGTTTTCCTTGGGCATATTTTTCATCTACAAGTTCCCATGTTTTATTTTTCTCTTCATTAATGGCTTCTTCCCACTTTCTTTTATCATTTGACTGTAGACACTCTTGATAGGTTAGGAGTGCTTCACCATCTTCAAAATTCATAACATAATCATCGAATCTTTTGGGTCTTTTTCTTTCTCTCCCTTGTCTTTCAGGTATTTGATTCGCATCTTGTTCCTCTTGATAGTTTTCCTCTTCTTCTCCGTCGGTGAAATTGTCTTGTACTTCTTCGTTAGTGGATTCGTCTTGTTCTTCTGCATTAGATGCGTCTTGTTGATCTTCAAACTTGAAGAGACTTTCAGCTACGAGATAACCTTCATTGGTATTCTCGAATTCTTCAAAAAAAAAATTGTGAATTTCACATCTCTAGAAACGTAGATTTTCTTGGTAATTGGGTTCATTATTCTATATGCATTTGATCCATATCCAACAAAAATTCCTTTTTGGCCACGATCATCAAGTTTATTTAAGTAACCAAGATTTTTGGTGTAAACAGTTGAACCAAAATTTTGCATATATCTGAGATTTGGCTTTGCTCCTGTCCATCTTTCATAGGGAGTTTCTTCAATTGTTGAGGTTGGACTTCTGTTGAGTTGGTATGCAGCAGTTTGAATAGCAAATCCCCACATTCTATTATTCAGTCGGGCTTGTTTAAGCATTGGCCGAGCCTTGTTGAAAAGGGTAAGATTAAGTCTTTCTGCGGCACCATTCTGTTCTGGGGAATGAGGGACTGTATACTCTAACACAATACCTCTGTCCCTGCACCAGTTCTTAAGTCTTTCTGAACAGTATTCTCCTCCATTGTCACAACGTATTTTCTCAGTTTTTAACATGAAATGGGCTTCGGCTTCATTGATGTATTCTCTCAAATATTCTTCAGTTTCATCTTTAGAGTGCAAAAGATATACTTTCACATAATGTGTGTAATCATCAAGCACAGTCAAAAAATAGAGCTCAACATCGTAGGTTTCTGGAGAAACTTTGCCACACACATCTGAGTGTAGAATTTGTAAAGGCCTTGTAGCTTTTTCTCTTTTAGTGTTAAAGGGTTTTCTAACTAGCTTACCAAAAGCACATTCTTCACAAAATTGTTCAGGATTACATTTATTTAATGATTTATCAACACCAACACACAAATCTGGAAGTTTTTTGAGATCCTTAAAATTGATATGTCCTAATTTTGTGTGCCAGTTCATTGCAGTTTCTTTAATTGTTGTAAGAGCTTCTTTATTTTTAATATCTATGATGTATAAACCATTTTTGGACTTCACTCCCTTGACTACAACATCTTCTTCACTATAAGTGACATTTCCGAAGATAATTGTCACTGTTTCATTGTTCATTGTTGTACCACCAGCTTCAGCAGCTTTACCAATTGACATACGATTTCTGGTTAGATTTGGTACATAAGCAACATCTTTCAAAATAACATCATCACCCTCTACTTTTCCTTCGAGAGAGGAAACTAAATTCGCACCTTCCATGGCACAAGAAATTTTACAGCCTTTGGTATATCTTACTTCACATAAGAGAGACTTCTCTTTGGTAAAATGGTCTGTACTTCCAGCATCAGCCACAAACTCTGTATCAGCTTCTTGTGGTTGCTTCCAGGTAGAATGAGATTCCATGAAAAAGGCAGTCTTGGCATTGTTATTGTTTCTTCTAGAATTATTATTTGTGTTATTATTTTGATGTTGAAAGCAGTACTTACATTTATCTTCAGGATGGTTTATTTTCTTGCAGTATTTGCATGCTGGAAAAGTTTTTCCAACCCAGCATTCAGTGGTTTCATGTCCAGGAGTATGACAGTAGTAGCAAACTACTTTGCTTTGATTTGGATTTTTCTGAATCTTGAATGCAACTTTTGTTTCATCTCTTGAGTTTCTTGATTTTTCTTCTTCTTTCATTAGTCTTGACTTCAGGTTTTCAATAGTTCTTTCAGCTGACGAGGTTGAGTCCCATGCACTCGAGAAGTATTTAAAAGACTCTGGTAGACAAAGAATTATTTTAGTAATGAGCATTTCATCGTCCACTTTATGTTGGAGATTATTGAGTCTAAACGCTAAGGCTTGAAGTTTTGCTATATTTGACATGATATCCTGGGACTTGTCGAATGAGAAATTGAGGAAGTCGGCCAAAAGTTGGCTCTTGGATTGTTCAGTATCTCTCTTGAAGATCTTACATAAGACATCAAACATTTCTTTGGAGTTCTTGCAGGTTAGCACATGAGTCTTGGCGTTTTGATCGATGGTCCTCAAAATCATATATTTGGCTTGGGCATTCTTGGTCAACCACTCTTCAATCTTTTTGATATCTTCATTACAATTTTCCAGAGTAGACGTACCGTTTACATTTGCTATAAGTTTCTTGGCACTAAAGAGAATCTGAATCTCAAATTCCCATAAACGAAAGGAGGCGGTATCAACAAGTTTTGGAACAAGCTCCAATTCTTCTTTGGATGCTGCCATGATCTTTGGTTTTGTTTGTTCTTTTTGGCGTGCTTACGCAGGTTCAGACTTTTGTATTTTCAATCACAGGAAAATCACTAACTGGGCCTATAACCTGTTGGTTTTATTGTATTCTTATTGTTTTCTTTGTATATTCTTTAGTTTCTTTTTATGATTGAAAGGATGATTAAAGATAAAATAATTACGTTCACCATAGATGTATTTTATTGTTTTTTCTTTTTTCGTATTTATTATATATATGACAACTGACTTCTATGACAGATGACATGGAGCTGTTAAAACATAGAGATGCATATCTTGACAGATAAGCATTTAATATAAGGTAACCTAATTTAATTTAACAAAAATTTTCCTAATTTATGAAGGTTAAATTTAACGTTGACGCATGCGTGTTTGCACTAGATATATCAATTGTCATTTATTCTCCTACTTTTTGGGCAGCAGCCGTTACGAAATACTAGTTTTCGTTGTTGATCTGTGGTTTTAGTTCTACCATGACTGCTCAAATGTCAATTGAAAATAAATAAATAATCCCTAGAAAATATTTGAAATGAAATTAAAATTACTGTTATTGCTAATAAAACAATAACTATAAAATAATATAAATAAGCCTGCGAAATATGAATTCTCAAACACTCTCAAATATTTACCTTAAAAACAAAACAAGACAGCAGTGAATATTATATCCACTGTATTCACCTAGTTCTTTTATATAGTATCGGCTGGTTCCTTTAAGTCGCTCTATCGGTGCGCAGTGACCGGTGTAGAACGCAAAAATTTAGCTCATTTAACGTAACGTAAGGTAAAAGATAAAAGTTAACCAACTATTAAATTATGTTACGTTGTATTAAATGTTAAATGACGTGCATAAATCGAACAACGTAAACAGCATATTTCATCTTTACCTTATATTATGTTACATTAAATCCTTAAATTATCTTACGTTAAATGTCTGCATAAATCCGGCATTATTGTACATCTACGAAGGCTTGAAAATAAACGTCTTATATAGATAACAACAGAATAAAATTGGAAAACTAAATATTGCGATTATTTACGATTTTCCTGAAATATGTTCTTTAAAGAAATGCTGAATATTACTTATACATCTTCCGTTCTTCGTCATTTTAGTATTGTTAAGTGACGTTTGCCCCGATAATGACAAATTATTATCGGGGCAAACGTCATCATTTTAATTTTCTCTTAAAACCATTAAATCTGGTAATGATGTTTTTTACATCACTTCATTCCTTAAACAATCTTTTTTTCGGAGACATTTTGATGATATTTCTTCTAATATTTGCACATCATATGTTGCGTTATGGAAATTTCCTCTTTTATCTAGTATTACAGTATAGGTACAGTATAACACACATAACACTTTTTTACAAGAAACAAATATTTTTTATCAAATCATCATTTTCTGCTTGGATTTCCCTTTTTCGCCTTAGGTAATTTAAAAATTTAGCAATTGACTAGAAATCGTTTTATTCAAATTTAAACACCAGCACTACGCCAGCCGATGAACTCTCGTATTTTGAAAAACTTTTGATTCCAATCGATGTATTTTTAATTGCATTTTCCAAAAATATAAATTTTTAAAACTGTATATACCACCACTGCAAATAATCACGATCAAAGTTGGAAAAGTTGAGTTTATGATATCTTTGAACCAGACCACTCTAGATGATCAAAAACTAAATTTAAAATTGCCAAATTCTACAAAATTAATTGCCAAACCCTTAGAATTAACGACATAGAAATGAATAAACCATATTTATCTTACTCTTCACATCATCTGCGCTATTTTACGTCCCATGCTATTCTCTCAAATATTGATTTTTGAGAGCATAGCATAAAATAGCGCAGATGACGTGAAGATTGAGGTATATTAATTTCTTAGTCATTAAATGGAAATTCTAAGGGTTTGAAAATTAAGTTTGTAAAATTTGGAAATTTTAAATTTAGTTTTTGATAAACTCAACTTTCCCAACTTTGATCATGATTAATTAAAAAACAGTGGTATATGCAGTTTTAAATATTTATATTTTTGGAAAATGCAATTAAAAATACATCGATTGGAATCAAAAGTTTTTCAAAATACGAGAGTTCATCGGCTGGCGTAGTGCTGGTGTTTAAATTTGAATAATACGATGTGAATAGTAACAATGGGACTAACTTTGTTGGTTCAGTCAATAAGCTTAATAATGTGAATTGGGATGAGTTCAAAAGGTACTGTACTCATAAATGCATTGTGTGGAAATTTAACCCGCCAGCCAACTGCTGCATGGTGGGGTGGATGGTGGGAGAGACTCACCAAAAGTTACGTTCGTGTTCTTGGTAGAAACTCTTTGAATTTTGAAGAACTAATGACTGTAGTTTGTGATGTGAAGACTGTTGTTAATTCCAGACCTCTTACTTATATATCGATCCTGAAGAATTAATTCCTTTGTCCACATCTATGTTTTTGCAGGAGATTAGTGAGATCTGCGCCGCTGATTTGAAACCAAGGGATTCCAAAGAAGATTTCGTTACCGTCAGATCCGTGAAAAGTTACGGCCAAGATTCCGGAAAGAAGAAGAAGAAAGAATTTAAGCCAGCTCGTTCAGAGAGTGAAGGAGTCGAAGGCACCTACGAGCTTAAGGTGGGAGATGTGGTTCTTATAGGCGCCGATAATAAGAAGAGACTTGACTGGCCCCTGGAAAGAATCATTGAATTAATCCCTAGGCGAGACGGAAAAAGTCGAGTTGCAAAATTGAAGACCTGCAGTGTTGCCCTGGCTCATCCAATACAACGTCTGTTTCCCCTGGAAGTTGGCCAAGTGACTCTCGCGGAGGATTTGGTAAAACGGGCTCTGGCACCAGCGGTTCCGTTTGTTCTAAGTAAAGAATTAGTGTACTCGTTTCGGTAGAACTGTTAAGAAACCTGCGCGCTTCCTTGATTAATTATTGCATTTATTCTGTCATAACCTGTTCACTGCCAATTTTGTGTGGATATTCTAAATTATTTATTATTTTGTATTCTGCTTATGCCATGAATAGTTTATCTAGATCTTTTCATAAAATTAACAATAATTTTGTTTCACAAAATTGGTGGGAGGATGTCCGTAAAGTACGGGCCTAGTGTTTATGTTCTTAGTTCTTATATAGTGTTCTCTGGTTCTTATGTTTATCTCTTTATGTATCTACCACAGCCTTAGACTAGGAAAGAGAAGGGAATCGTAACAAGCATTACCTGCGCGTGTTAGGTTTTGTGACCAAATTTGAGGGAAGGAAAAGACGTCATTATTTGGTGACATCGTGCAAATTTTGTGTTTTTGTGATTTTTGTGATGAAAATTGAATATTTTCAGTGAATTAATATGGTTGGATGCTCTGCTTATGACTGCAAAAGCCGCAGTGAGAAAAAGGAGCCAGGAATTACATTTCACAGGTAAAAATAATTGTATAGTTAGTTTTCTTGGTTACAAAATTCACATTTATTCCGTTATTAGCATACTATTTTGTAAAATAACCATACTTCTAATCAGGCCATACCTAAAACATTCCAGTCCTATTCATTTCAAGTTGTATTTTCTGTTCATTATTCTATAATAGTAGTTGAAAATCTTAACTTAGAATAATCATTCATGGTTTTCCAGGTGGCGTTGCACCTACATACCTATTTTATTATAATAAAATGATATATCATAAAATAACTTTTCTGGCAGTTTCAGGGTTTAAAGAAATGTAACTGTAATGTAAACATGTAAAATATTTGTTGTTTTAGATTCAATCAGAAGTAATGGATCATGTAAGGAATCAGTTAACAAAACTCATATTATTTAAGGGCCAATAATGTAAATTATTTGAGTAAGTTTGATAAATTGGAGAATAATTGAACTTGCTGAAAGTCCTTTTCTGTTGATATTTACTATTTATATTGTTATTTAATATTTTTGACCGATGAACCCCGAACGGAGGAGGTATACAATTCGACTGTCTGCTTAATTGTTTTTTTCGGTTCTTGCGCGCCTTTTATATAGTAAACGAGCTCCGGTTTTGATGATTTTGGATTCATTTTAAAGAAGGGGATTGAGAAATGGTCCCATATTCATAAAAACGCAAATCCGAAATCTCCTTCCCTCCGAAAACCGCCACCGAAGGGGTGGTGGGGGCGAATTTTCTCGAAAATCGAAAATCTGAGTTAATTATTAAGATTAATTAAAGATAGAACAATATCCGGAAATGTTTAAATTGAACATTTTTTCAAAAGTGTTACGGTTTTCGAGATAGACGCATGTTAAATATGTATTTTTGCTATGTGGAGAGGGCAATTTCTTTCGAAAATTGAAAATTTTTCGATACTACATGAAAGATATAATTATTTGTAGCAAAATTTATAATGAAAATTTTTTCCTTAGAGTGACGTTTTTCGAGTTAAATCGGTGTTAAAATGGTAACAACTAAAATATTCAAGCGTATTTCCGCAGCGATATTTTGAGATCTCTATAATAACAACTACAAGCAAGGAATATACGTGGGTAATAGGATAAGTACTATCTTCATTGATATGGTATAGTGAACGTTCAACGATTTTCGGGACTAATGTTGCAATCAAAAGTCTGAAATAAATATTTTCTACAAAAAATTGGACCGACGTTATTAGTTGATGCACTGAAAAGTATAAAATAATATTACTTCTATTGGTGATGGTACTTGTGAAGTTGGTGCCAAAAGTTATCAATCTAACTGCAACTGCACAACTTCAAAAGTAACAGCACCAATAGAAGTAATATTATTTTATACTTTTCAGTACATCAACTAATAACGTCGGTCCAATTTTATGTAAAAAATATTTTATACTATTGTTATTTACTATTTTATAAGATTTGAACTGTATTTTCTACTTTTGGCTTGTATTACAATTTTTACCATCACATTAGCTACTAGAAATAATGTAATTGGAGAGTTACAAATATATATGTAGTTATTTTTGCCTATGTGAATTTGAATTCAAATGTATAAATTGTTGAAATATTTATTTCGTGACACCATTTATTCCATTTTCCAAGGATTAAAGTGAAGTATAAAATTCTTTGTTGTTTTATTTCGCATCTAACCGTTCTCATAAAATTTTACTTCAGCATGTTACAAATCTATACATGGATGTTACTTAATGGAAATTCTATACCAATGCAAACTGTAGTTTGCAGAGGTGAGAGCGGTATCTCTCACTTCTGCCTACAGAAGCATTATTTTCAGAAAAATGTTGGATTTTCAAGGTCACGTAATGGTTTTTCCCGATTAATTTAAAAATTTGGTTTGAAATTAAAGAGATTGTATTTAATACTTCAATGATAAGTAATCATTTGGAAATGTTTTCAACTCGTAAAAGGCTGTAATAATTATATTATCAATATATGTAGAACCAAATAGACGGATTTCACAATTTATTATTTTCTCACGTTCTCACCTCTTACAGAACACTGAGAAGTACGCCTAACTCCACCTCTTCATTAAATTGACGATTCTTATTTTAGGCTTCCCAAAACTACCAGAGTTTCTTAAATTATTTTCAATTCTTCAGAATTTTCATCGATCAGGAATGTCTCTGTTCGGAAATCGATTGATGTAGAGACGCACTGCTCGCCCTCTATTTTTATTATATGCGGCGGCTCGGCTCGATACAAGGAGTGACGTCACAGCAGCTCCCGCGCGTTTGGCTTAGCTTAGCGAGGATTTCAACTTCAATATTTTTTTTGTAAAATAAGTATTGTATTAATAAGATAGTCTAGCTTTCGAAAGAGCTCGTTATAATCCTCACAGATTTCTCAGTAGTTTTGTAGTTTTCATGGGTTAATCTTCATGAAATAATTATTAAAGTGGTGTCAAATCCAGCAGAGTGTTTTAGTACAGTAGAAATTGTGCATTTTCACGAAGTACAATAGTTCCTGCAAGCAATAATTGCATTCAAGTGTGAAGATTCGATCTTATTCAGTGCAAAACAAACAACATATGTCATTCAATGTGTCCATAAATAAATAGTTCATCATCACCTGTTTGGTTCAGATTTCCTGTGAATGAATAAATGAAATAGTCCAGGAGATGAGGAAGCTTCACATAATTCAGACAATGGATATATCATTTATGTGCTGTAGAACAAAACATCTATCACCCTATGTTTGTATCAATTGTCATGGTATTTATCATAAAAGTTGCTTATTCTCTAAATTCAAGAATAAGGTGAAATTCTTGTACGAAAATAAAATAACCTTTTGTGAAAACAAAAATGAAGAATCTGACACCACCCTATTGGAACATAGCATTCTAGAACAAACGATCAATGATCTATCTTTTGATGGTGATTTAAAAGACAAATACATTCAAAAACTCAAGATGGAGAATAAAATCATGATGGAAGAAGCCACAAGATCAGAGTCAGAAATGAACGATATATTGATTGATCAAAAAAAATTAATCGAGGATATGGAGAAAGACATCCAATTGTTCAGAGAAAAAATTGCTAAGCCAGAACTGAACTCCTGTTGTAAAGAAACACAAACTATCCCCACCGTTAGGCAAAGATCTCAATCGACCATCACCGAAGATTTGCCTCCCACTGTAGTCTTGGATGAAGTCCAAGGTGCAGTATTATCGGAAGAAATAAAAGATAATTCGGCAATTGAAACTCAGACGGAGGCACCCGATGGTGTTATCCCTTTGGATATCCACACGAGTATCTCGGAAGAATTAGGAGCTGAAGCAATCAAGCAGGGTGATATCCAGACGAGGGCATCAACGAATGAAGTACCTGCCTCCAATCCAGAAGACGAGCCAAGAATGACTAAATGTTCTCTCCCACTTAGAAAAATGTTAATCTATGGGGACCAGTATGCTTCGGGCTTTCCTAGGGTCATTAATAAAATTCTAGGTAGCTCTGAATATATTATTGAAGATAAAATCGTAAATAATTCCGAACTCTCTGAACTAACACAAAATATATTTAGAGAAACTATAGAATTTGTTCAAGATGACACAGTGATTGTTATGTTCAATACTAACAATATTAGTAATAGTAAAACTTTGGATGTTTTCCTAAAGAATACATTAGGTATAAGTAAGTTCACAAGACTCATTATCATTTCGGAACGTAATGCTCTTCTTGACATATCAATAAATTAATTTTCAAACGAGTGAATATATTCAAACGGCATAATAGAAATTGCTCCATAAACTTTTTTTCTGATAGGAAATATAAAGGTAGTGAATTGGAGATTATAGATAGAATAAAAAACATGTCAACCAAGATTCAAGAAAAATATATATTACATTAAAAACAGTTCCTATAGTAAGTTCAAACAATGGTTGCGATCAATCGAGAATTTCAAATATAAAAGTTATTGACCTGAACCTTTCCAAAAAGGATATTTCAAATCACAATGATTTTTTAGAACAAACATTTCTTCACAAAAGGAACACTTAATCTCAACTTTTACACTTAATGTACAGTCTATCAGAAAAAAGCGGACGATATGTATATACTCCTCGAAAGTCTGAATTTTCCCCATATTTTGTTACTCTCTGAGCACTGGTTGAAAAAGGAGGAACCTATATATCTTCCAAATTACACTATGGTATTCAACTTTAGCAGAAGTGAATTCAACTGTTGTGGCACATTGATAATGATTCACGATTCAGCATCTAACGAGATATGACAACCTTATGCAGGAAAAGCAATTTGAATTCTCATTGGCTTATTCTAGTGCAGCAAAACTTTATGTGTTATGCATATACAGATAACCTAATTCAGATAGCTCTGTATTCCTCGATAAATTTGAGTTACTTTTAATTGAATTACCTCCTCGGGCAACCGTTATATTAGCGGGAGACCTGAAAATAAACTTCAATGATAACACCTCCCCCTTAACCCTGCAACTTCAAAGTCTTCTCATTTCATTCAACTTATTAATGCACACGAATTGATGAAAGTAAAATCGACTACGTATGCTCCAATTTACCTGAAGAAAAGGTTATTTGCTCAGTTATGTCAGCAAACATCTCTGACCATGAGGCTGTTTTCTGTGAATTTGAGATTATGTATAACAACATTAATAATAAATTTAAATTTGGTAGATTATTCAGTCAGAGCAATTATAAGAAATTCTACAGCAACTGTCTGATTGCCAAGTGGAATAAGGTGCAGTCTTCCGATGATCTCTTTCTTTTTTTCACAATATACTATCCAGCTGCTTTGAAATTTCTTTCCCAATTCAAAAAATTAAAATTAATAAAAGAAACAAAAAACTTTGGATGACCAAAGGAATTCGCATTTTGACTATGAATCTGAGAAGTCTCCATCATATTAAGAAGTACTTCAATACGTACTTTATTCATCTCTATTTTATTACCTATAGAAGAATGTACAGACTGCAAAACGAATGTATTACCATAACAGAATCTCCAAAACTAATAACATCCCCATAGAAACCCCCTACTCTATATGACTGGTATTTTTGTTAATGACGCATTTGTTCTGAATGATACAGATTTGTTCGAGCTAATGGACACGATAAAACACCTAAAAAATAAAACATCTTGCGGAATTGATAATATTTTTGAATCCTCAACAAAAAAGCACAGGAGACGCTGTTTTCTCATTCCTAAAAGAATTATACAGTAGTCAATCTCAAAGATGTTTGCGCGGCAGTATTCCGTGATCTGTCGAAGGCTTTCAATTGTGTGAATCATGGAATACTCTTGCGTAAGCTACAATGCTATGGTTTCAGGAACCTTAATTGGATTGAGTCTTATCTAAGTGATCGTACCCAGTTCGTAAAAACAAATAGTAACTCAGAAATTAGGTCAATTAAACATGGTGTACCTCAGGGATCTGTACTGGGACCTATCCTGTTCCTATTGTATTTTAACGATTTGGCTAGTCTCACGATTGATGGTAGCTTTACTATATTTGCTGATGACACGACCATCTTGTGGCATAAGACGGATATAAATAGAGAGAATTACTAATGAAATCCCCATTGTAAAAAAGTGGTTTAACTCAAATTTGCTCTCGCTAAATATAAGTAAAACCAAACTCTTGTCATTTAAATGTAATCTACCCGATATTCCTTCAAGTACTGAAGTTTCCATTGAGCAAGCGTATTCGAGTGAATTCCTTGGAATCCATCTGGACAAACATTTAAATTTTGAGAACCATGTGAGGTCCTTGAATACAAAACTAGCTCGTGGGTGTTACACTCTGCGAATGGTGTCAAGAGAACTGGGCACAGCCACTGCGAAGGTAGTGTACCATGCTTTGATTGAATCTCATATAAGGTATGGTATACCTTTTTGGGGTGTCTGCAACCAAAAAAACTTCAATAATATCTTCGTTCTTCAAAAGCGAGCAGTTCGACACCTTTGCAAAGCTGGTCCAAGAGAATCTTGTAAACCGCTGTTCGGTCAAAAAAATATTCCCACCCTTCCGTCACTATTTATTCTCGAGCCAGTGTGCCTCGTACATAAAAACAAAGCATCATATGAGGTCACTGTTAGTATTACTCGACAAAGCAACAATTTGAGACTACTGAGATGAAAATCTTCCGATAATAAAGTATATTTTGATTGATTGATTGAAAGTACACTTGGAGCATGTCGGCAAATGTACTGTTATCCATCATAGAAATTAAAGTGATTTTTTACAGTATTATAAAGATAATCAATAAATTGTGATTCTCACAATTCAGTGACACGATCTGGCATTTTTCTAAAGGTAAGTCTTCATTTGCGGCAAATGTACTGTTATCCATCATAGAAATTAAAGTGATTTTTTCACAGTATTATAAAGATAATCAATAAATTGTGATTCTCACAATTCAGTGACACGATCTGGCATTTTTCTAAAGGTAAGTCTTCATTTGCGGAAATGAATGCGAAACTAAAAGCGACTTACAAAAATTATGTCAAGTAATATGTAAATGATAGATAAATATTTAGTTATATTATACTGTTGAAGTCAGAAAAAAAATGTCTACAATATGACGTAAAAATAAACATATGTTTCCATTAAGAAAAAAAAGTTGACTATCGCTGTCACTCAGGGAAAAGATTTAAAAAATTAAAGTCGGTGATATCTTGTAAAACATATCAAACCATTCATTAGTTTCTTTTAATTTTCAAAATCCGCCAATAAATAACGAAGTTTGGGGCGTTTTTTTTACGATACAGCCTATATATATATATATATAGGGTGGCTCATGGTCGATGGCGTTATACAGGGTCGTTGAAAATGTGTGATTTTATTGCTAGATACAAAAATGTTTAAAAATGCGTTTTTTAAATGGAATTATATGTATATTATAAAATATCCTGAAAGATGCCTAAATTTCCTTCGATTTGATGTATCATGTTCCTATACCTAAGTAGCAAGAATTCCGAGATAGGAGCAATTTTCAAAAAAAATCAAATTATATTTCTCATATTCATCTAGGTTGCTGTTAAATTCATCATAGTACATAACATAATGAAAATTTGACAATTAGTCCATTATTAACAATACCTTTGAGTATTTCTCAACGTAAGTGATTTGAAATGAATGTAATAACAATTCAAACGATGTTCTAATATAATTGTTTATTCTTCATGCAAAATGTGTAGAAACTATCGCAACAACGTGCAGATAATTAAATGAAACGTACTCTGATTTACATGCAATGAACAAGAGGAAGTTTGTACGATCACAAAATAATTTCATTAATTATCTGTTAAAATTTAGAAAACGTTCATAATAAGTTTTCAAAATGCCGACCATTGGCTTCCAAACATTTCAATGTCCGTTTATCTGTAGATATAGTTGTAGCCCTCCTTATTTCACTGGCATCTAGTTCTTCAATGCAGTTGATTACTCGTTGTGTCATGTATACTTTTGTCTTCAAATGACCCTACAAGAAAAAATCAAGTGGCGTGAGATCGGTTGATCTCGCAGGCCAATGCCTCGGACCCAAACGTCGGGACCAGCGATCGTCGAACATTTCAAAAAACTCCGTTGTTACTTCCCCAGTGCAATGAACCGGTGCTCCATCCAGCTGAAACCAACTGCTACGATACTCTTCCAATGACAGATTGTCCAAGAAAAAATTAAGTGGCGTGAGATCGGTTGATCTCGCAGGCCAATGCCTCGGACCCAAACGTCGGGACCAGCGATCGTCGAACATTTAGAAATAAATTAGATTACGATTCCAGTATATTCTTTACTCTCAGGATTATTTCCAAGTCGGAATATTCTGAAATATTTGTGTAATCTCGATATATATTTCTTACCATAGGATCAATAGTTTTGGATTTAGAATCTTATGATATAAAAAATAAAAGAGGAAAAATGATCCTTTACACAACTTCGAAAATTTTAATCTTGCGACTTTTAATAAACATTTTCTCATTTGTGCGATATACTATGTATATGAAAATCCTTCTCAAAAATTAATAAACGAATTAGACTTTTTGTGTAGTTTAAACCGGAAGACCGAAATACTTTTTTCATTCGATAGAGGAGTGCTAAGTAAACAAATTAATAATCAAGCATAGAAACATAAAACATACATAATATCCAGAGAACACTATAAAATCTATTATAAATACCATAGACATGTATCCAATTTGCTGATCTATACCATTTCTTCCTTTCGTTGTCTAGTACATTATCAACAATCAGCGCTATGCGGATCTTTTAGGAACCCTTGTTAGTCCACAATTTTGGTACCCTCTTTTCAGCACATTTGCCCATTGAACATTGCGGTCCTCTTTACAGTTCATAATATATAGGAGAAACTTATAGAACATTCAAGAAAAGAGTGTATGAGCACACTAAAGTCAAACATAAGAACAGTACAGGTTTCTCCATATTTTCTGAACATTTGATGGTATCCAAACACAGCTATGATGATGAAACAGGTTTTCAACCATTACATTTTGCCAACAAGGGAACCATATTATATAATCTTGAAAAACTAGAAATAATGCGACATAACCATAATAGTGTTAATAATTTAATTAACAATCAACTTACCTTTGATGGCCCTCCAGTTTACACACTTTTCTTTCAGAATGATTGAAGTTGATAACGATTACCATTTTGATGACTTCCATAATAATGTTTTATTTATTAATTTCATTACGTATGAATAAAAATAATCTAGAAATTTAGTGACATCTATTCAGTTGGGCCCGAAGCCTTAAATGTCAAGTTATCAGGTGTCTTTATCTGCTCTATGATTCTCAATATAAAATAAAATATCATAGATGGCATTCTGCACAATAAATACCATATAGATTTGAAATAAATATTCCCATTTCATTTTATAACAACCTTTATTAGTATTAAGTTTTATTTCTACAAATTACAAATTTTATCTATATTTTAACAATTTTATTTATATTAAGTTATTACTTTATCTCTACAACTATATGTTTTCATCTGTGATTAATTGTTTATCTTTTGTTTTTACAACTACGTGTTGAGAATGTGAGTAAAAATGTTTTATCTTCTTTTTATATAACTTTTATGAGGAACAATTTTGTGAAGCATGTGAGGATTTTTTCATTAATTCATTTATAATATAATACCTACCTTCTTTGTATAATTATTTTCTCTGATTAATTGTAGCCTAGTGCCTGATGATGAGATTATAAATAAAATCTTGAAACCGGTAGCACCAATAAAGGATTTGTGAGATATTGTTTTTCATTCCCAATTTTAAATGTAATATATATATATATATATATATATATATATATATATATATATATATATATATATAAAGAAAACTATAATTCAGTATTACTGAGATAGATATAATATCAAAATTAGAAAAGGCTATTCACCTTTATGCTTTAATTTCATCAGATACAGTCATCCACTAAAAGCGGATCACGTGATTTCAAGCTTATTTACTTTCGTCAGCGCCACATAAGTGGAAGCTGTATCCGACGAAATAAAAGCAACTGAAAGATGTCATAGGTGCATGACAACAACCTCTCAGTGGGACGCAATTCGCGCCACCTAGGTATTGATAGCTAATTACGTTTAACGTAAAGTATATAATAAATATAAAGAGAACTATAATTCAGTATTAGATAGATATACTATCAAAATGAGACAATGCTATTCAGTTGCTTTTGTCTCGTCGGATACAGCTTCCACTTATGTGGCGCTGACGAAAGCAAATAAGCTTGAAATCACGTGATCCGCTTCTAGTGGATGACTGTATCCGACGAAATAAAAGCATAAAGGTGAATAGCATTTTCATATATATATTTGTATTTAAAATTAATATGATTATTGAAAATTAAAGATAGTCCATGACAGCTAAGCGACTTCCAAAAAAAATCCATATCCCCAAAAAACATTTCCAATGTTAAGATTTTTGGAGGTAAGAGCTATATTCTGCAAAACTCGACAAAAAAAATCTCAAATCTTTCGCATACGCTCAGTAATAGCTCCACACCCATACAACTTTTATGTTTCTTTGTATACGAATTTTGCTTTAATGGTACATCTTCATCAAGTGATTCTATCGCTTCTCACCGCCCCCAAAATTCCTTCCATGACGTTGAAACATAAGTTAATAATTTTTTTTTCAACTCATAAGTTTTATAGATACTCCACGCCTTTCTAAGTTTCCTTAATACGGTGTTAGCAATTATTTTCATTAGGTTTAAATATACAGGATGTTTCATAACATATGCGGAGGACTTGAGGATGTGATAGCTCGTCCAAAAAATGAAAAAAATGTTAACTTATCTAAGCTAAGTTTTGAGTCAGAAAATTTTTGTGTTAAGTCATAATTGGTGAAGATTTTGAAGGAGTAGTGAGTGTTTTTCTTCCCATTTCCTACGCCAATGGAAAAATTTTGAGATGCCCATTTGACCTGCCAATGTTTTCTACAAAAAAAAATACAATTGGTCGTGAGCTCGGAATTCGACCGTTTTCGAGAAAAATCAATTTTATTTTTAGAGGTCACGACCAACATTACCTTTTTGGTGTAGAAAACATTGGCGGTTCAAATGGGCGTCTCAAAACCGTACATTTTCCATTAGCGTAGAAATTGTGGAGAAAAGCACCCACTACTCCTTCAAAATCTTCACCAATTATGACTTAACAAAAATGTTGTTCTGACTCAAAACTTTTACGATAGACGGTTCAGGAGATAGTAACAAAAAAAATTATAAATTTCAACGCCCTGTACCTCGTTAGTTAATATAAACTTTTTTTCATATTTTTGGACGAGCTATCACATCCTCAAGTCCTGTGAATATATTTGAAACACCCTGTATATTAAGAAATAGATCGTATTGCACTTTTGTATTTTTGGTGTGTAAAAATATTGTAGATCACTAACAAAGTTGATTTTTTCACCCAATAGAACCCTTAGAACTTGACCATATACTTAAATATACACATGTAGTTCGTAAAAACGAATAAAAGTTCAAATGCAATATTAATTCTGTTTTATTTCATCTTCTTTTCCAAGACGGAATATAGTGCATTCATTTCAAGTATGTATGCAAGCTAGTGACAATTTTATCATTTAAAGTGAGCAGGTGAGTGACTGGAAATGCTAGTCCATATTTAGTGGAACTATGGATTATGAATATAATACGTCAAGTTGTAATTTCATGGAAGGAATTTTGGGGGCGGTGAGAAGAGATAGAATCACTTGATGAAAATGTACCATTAAAGCAAAATTCGTATACAAAGAAACATAAAAAGTTGTATGGGTGTGGAGATTTTACTGAGCGTATGCGAAGGATTTGAGATTTTTTTTGTCGAGTTTTGCAGAATATATATATATATATATATATATATATTCATATTAGGTAGGTATATTCAGACCAGAGAACACTATCTCCAAATTCAGACGCTACGTGGGTTACGCCACTGGAGAACCCCTTTTTGGTGACAAATTGTCTCAATTTTGGCAGCAACGTTCCTCTCTTTCCTAGTCTAAGACTACAGCCTTAGACTAGGCCTCAAGGAGGATAGAAGAAAAGGAGAGAGTACTTAAGTTATCTAAGACCAAGATCATTTGATACATAGGTTAGGTGGTAATTTTTTTTGTGCCGTCATTCTTATTTGTTTACATGGTGGTTAGGAGTTCTTTTGAGCTTTCCTGGTTTAATTTTGAGGTGTTTTATTTGACTATTTTCTTTCAAAAAACTGTTAACATTTGTTGTGATTATTTGCTGGGACTTGGAAGCTGAAAGCTTTCCAAAAGACTTTTTTTTTGTCCTATACCTTTGTGAGCTTGTGTGATGTTTTACACGTTGTAATAAGGTAAGTTTTATACTAATAGATATTTTAGGCTTATAAACAATCGTTTTTGCTCCTTTTAATATCTTCTTAATATCCAGACATAATACAACTCAAATCTCTGTCACTGTTTTGTTCAAAAGAAAGACAGGATAGACACAGCAAAAATTATGACTTTAACAGTTAGACGAGTATGAACTATGATACTTTATAATGATAATTTGTTGGTTATAGGTGTTAAATATGCCAGGATGAACTGGCTGCAGTGTGGCTATCTGCAAAAGCAATTAAAAAAAAGCTAAAGAAAAAGAGGAAGATCTTATTTTCCTTGGATTTTCGAAGTACTCTAAAATTCAAAAAGAATCGATTCGAAAATGTGCAAGAAGGGATAAATGGAATCCGATTAAAAAAAGGCTTTGCAGTAAACATTTCAAGCCTGATGATTATGAGGATGAAATGCAGACTATATTGCTGAATTTACAACCGAAGAAGCTGTTAAAAGATGGTAAGTATACTAAAATCGCAATTACTATACTTGCATAAATAACGACTTCCTGTCTCAAATTAGAAATGTTATATATATCTGTGCATGTATTTATCTAAGCACTTTGTAATTTTGAAGATTTTTTACAAACTCTGTTCACTACTATTTAAACAAATTAAGATTTGCTGTTCTACCTAATGGTATTGAAATATGTACGATCTGATGAATATATATATATATATATATATATATATATATATATATATATATATATATATATATACTTACCCGAATAATGAACTACACACACAATGCACATTCCGGAAAACACGGGAGACATCAGAGGCAACGAGAATAAGTCCTGGTCTATCCTCGAAGCCATATACTGAGAAATAACCTCCAGAAACAACGAAAACAACACTGGAATCATCTAGAGCTTTTCAGGTTAGATATATAATGCTGATGGCATTGACAGGATATTTAGTGATAGATAGTGATAGATAGTCAGTCATAGATCACAATCAGTCATAGATCGTAGACAGAAGAAAGTCGTAAATAGTCCGAGAAATAAGTGTGAATATAAATGTGTATATAGTCTTGTAGTTATTGGTATAAATAAATTAGTGAAAATAAATCGAACCCAGTTTTAATATAAATCCCCGTTACATTGGTGTTATTGTGGAATCAGTGAGTGATTATAAAATTGGACAGACTTTAAGAGACTGCGGTTTCGTGCAGATTTGAGTGTTTTTGAGACTTTTGTTAGATTTAAGTTTAAGACTCTTTTGTTCGTTTCCGTGTTGGTGTAAAGACTTTTTGTTCGTTTTGTGTTAGTGTGAAAACTCTTTAGTTCGTTTTCGTGTGAAGACTTTTCGTTCATTTTCGTGTGAATGTGAAGACTTTTGCTCGTTCTCGTGTGTGAAGAATTTTGTTCGTTTTCGTGTTGAAGACTTGGAAAACGTATTGACTAATTGACGACTTTGTTGATAAAGACAATTTAAAATAAAATTAGTGCAGCTAACAGTGAAACAACTCAAAGAACAATTGGTGGAACGGGATTGTGATGATTCCGGTAATAAAGCGACCCTCCAGAAATGGTTAAAGGACACTCTGATTGAAAATGGAGACGATCCTGATATGTTCGAGTTCCACTCTCCGGAAGAGCTGTTACTGAAAAAATAATGAAAAATTCGAAGAAATTTCTAGAAATAAAAATAAAAAATTCGATGAAGTCTCGAAAAAGTTTGAAGAAATTTCTAGAAATAATAATGAAAAATTCAAGGAAGTAACCAGGACATTTAGGGTGAAATACGATGAAGTCTCAAAAAATTTTGAAGAAGTTTCTAGAACTCTTCAAGATGAAATAAAAGATGTTTCCAGAAAAAGTGAGGTTTGAAGGAATTTCAAGAACAGTTGACGAAAACTTTGTCACGACAGAGAAGAACATGGAGATACTGCAACAAAAAATCAAGACACTGGAAATGGCAGTTAAGAATGATAACTGCAGTGGGAGCCATACACTCAAAAGCGAAGATGACTTAGCCGCAGGTAGTATGAGGGTTAAGCTGCCAAACTTTAATGGAAAGTGCTCCTGGTCAAACTATCGCAAACAATTTGAAGCTGTGGCAATAGCTAACCAGTGGACCTAAGAGCAGAAAGCTGTTTCCCTAACTGCCGCTTTACGAGGTGATGCAGCACAACTGCGATCTCGGGTGCAACGTGCAAATGAGAGTCTGCAAGAGTTTGAAGGAGAGGTAGCTCGTATTGTACGACTAGCATATCCTACAGCTGCCGATAGCTTCCTTGATGAAATTGCGGTGGACACATTTGTAAATGGATTAAGAGAGAGCGAGCTGCAGAAGGCGTTGAAGCTGGCCAAGCCAAAGTTGCTAGAAGAAGCACTAGCTATTGCTTTGGAGCATGAAACTGCTAGCCAAACTTTCCGAGGGCACCGTGTAAGAACAATCGAGGAATAAGACCAATCCAACAGAGAGTCCCTGTTAGACATGATAAGAAAACTAGTTACGGGAGCGCAATCAAAGAAGAGAGAACCAAGGTGTTGGAACTGTGGTGAGCTAGGACACCTACGCCGCAGTTGTAAGAAGAAGGTTGCACAGTCGGAAAAATAGAATGGGTCGAGATGAGGGGGCAATCGTCGACCTGCAGAAATAGTGCCCCAGTAATTACGGTCAATGTGTCATCTTGTGGCGGAACCTTGAGTTTATACATAGATGGTCGAATCAATGGAGAAGACAGAACACTCCTAATAGACACCGGTGCAACAAGAACAATAGCCAGGCCAGAGCTCATCACAGATCATTCCCGGATATTACCAACAAAGGTCCAACTCAGAACAGCGACTAGAGAGAAAATAAGAACACATGGTGAAGCGAGCATGACCATCAGCATTGGCAAGATCACCATCAAGCACAGAGTTTTAATCGCTGACATATCTAACCAGTTTATTTTGGGAATGGACCTTTTGAAGAAGCTTTGGGCTGTGTTGGGTGTCAAAAATGGTGTCTTGAAGGTCGACAATGAAGAACTGCCCTTTCACGAGGATAACGAAGATGTTGTCCGATTAATAACGACTAGTGACGTAATAATACCCGGCTATAGTCAAAAAATATTGATGACCAACCCGGACGGAAACTGCAAATCTGGAAGTCTGAGACTGGTAGAAGAAATAAATAATAAGGAATTTCTGACAGCTAAAGCTCTTGTTCGAGTAGGAGATGTCGTTCCTGTCAGAGTAATGAATTTAAAGCAGAGCCCCATCAAGTTGAGCAAGGGAAGTATGGTTGGAAATTGTGTTCCTGTATCAGCGATTTGCTCTGTAAGAACGATTAGTAAACCATCCAGGATCAGATATTCGAAAGAGCTGATTGTTGTGGTCATCAAGTCTGTCCAGGACTTAGACGAGAAACAATTACGAAAAGTGAGAGATAGGCTTGTGGAATTCCAGGACGTATTTGCGATGGAAGAAGAATACAAAGGTCTAACAAGTATAGTGACTCACAAAATAAACACGGGGAACGCTCAGCCAATAAGACAGCAGTCAAGAAGACTTCCATTCGCCAAAAGAGACGAAGCCGAGAAAATGATTCAAGAAATGAGCCATCAAATAGTCCATGGAACTCGCCAGTGCTCGTGAAGAAAAAGGATGGTTCTACAAGATTCTGTGTAGATTACCGACTTCTGAATTCAGTCACTACGAAGGATAGTTATCCGTTACCAAGAATAGATGACACCCTAGATACTCTCTCTTATCAGTGCACCAATCTTGGGCTATCCGAGGCATGACGGAAAATTCGTGTTGGACACAGATGCCAGTAATACAGCCACTGGTGCGAGTTGCTGTGGATATTGCGGGGCCATTTCCTGAAACGGACAATGGGAATAAGTATATCCTGGTAGTCATGGATTACTTCACAAAGTGGACAGAGGCGTACGCAATCCCTAACCAAGAAGCATCGACCGTCGCCGAGGTGTTGGTGAAAGAATTCGTTTCACGTTTTGGCGTTCTTCTTGAAATCCATTCGGACCAAGGAAGAAACTTCGAGGCAGCCCTGTTCCAAGATGTGTACAGACTAATAGGTGCGAACAAGACCAGAACGACCCCTTTGCATCCTCAATCGGACGGAATGGTAGAGAGGATGAACCGAACCATGGGCAAGCATCTTTCTAAGGTTGTTTCAGAAAATCAGCGAGATTGGGACCAGTACATCCATTTGTTCCTGATGGCCTATCGGGCGGCTGTGAATGAAACAACTGGTCAGACTCCTACTAGTTTAGTTATGTTGGGGCGTGAGTTACGTCTACCCTGTGGCCTGGAATTTGGCCGTGGACCTACAGTGGACAATGTCGCAGGAGAAGGATACGTCGACCAATTGAGAGCCAGAATGGATAAAGTCCATGAGTTAGCCAGAGAGAACATCCAGCTTGCCAGTGATCGAATGAAGCACCACTACAATTTTCGATCAGCTGAAGGAGTCTTCAACGTGGGGGGGCCTTGTTTGGCTGTATAATCCCCAAACGATGTCGAGGCCTTTGTCCCAAACTCCAAAGGCAATGGGAAGGGCCATATGAAATTATGAAGAGGATAAATAACGTCATCTATCGTATCCGAAATTTACCAAGAGGAAAACCTAGAGTGGTGCACATAAACCGACTCGCACCATACGATGGATCGAACAACCAGGAGGAAGCACGAGTGGCTCTTCAAGAAAAGAACGTTGAGGAGCGAAATGTCAGTTTCAACGACTTCATGTCCAACTACGCGGTTCGGAAGAAGGTCAGACTCGGTGTGACAGTTGAGGTTCAACAAGACCTTTTCAAATTACCAGCCGACGTGCTTGATAAATAATTGGATTTTTTTGTTTAGTTATGTAGGCCTGTATTGTAGACAATCATTCAATGAAAATTTTAAGGCGCCAAACCCCAACAAGGTTACGAGAGGGTGGAGTGAATAGGGGTGCTGGGTGGGGAAAATAAGTGGTTAGTGATATATTTTTAGTAATAATTTGGCTACTATAATACAAAATTAACGCGATAAATAAAAAAAGGCCTGCAGTGTTCTGAACACGTTCAGAATCTGGTGTGAACATATCTGGGATTTTTCAGTACGCATGCGCGTCTCCGAATAAGTTCTGAATTTTTCAACACCACGAACGCATTCGGAACTTGAATAGAATTTATTTTGTAGATATATGACAATTGACACTTATTACTAATTACTAGTCATTAGTGGAAATTCATTATTGTTTATTCAATTCTAATTTACTATGGACTTTTATCAGCCAATACAGTTATGTGTATTACTTTGTC
This sequence comes from Crioceris asparagi, assembly GCA_958507055.1. Taxonomy (NCBI): domain Eukaryota; kingdom Metazoa; phylum Arthropoda; class Insecta; order Coleoptera; family Chrysomelidae; genus Crioceris; species Crioceris asparagi. The sequence goes on from OY293830.1 coordinate 63,426,927, forward strand.
TTATATTTAGCATAATTCTGATACTGTTTTTGCATTTATTGTTCTCTGAAATTCAGAAATTTACAAATTACTTATAAAGATTCACACGCACACACTCCACACCTTATTCTTTGCTTCAAACACTCAAATGGTTGTATCTCAGACCCTCAATTTCGGTTTCTACTACAACCAATAAGTGAAAATTTTAGGTTATAAAATGCTCTAAAGTAGGAGGATAAAGATATCCCAGCTCCGATCAGAGAATCTGTCGAACATATTCCGAACTAGTTCTCAATAAATGAGAGGTGCTCCATGAACTCGGAATTTCAAGTTCGGAACAAATCCCAGATAAGAATATTCTTCTCCGCGAACACTCAATTTTGAAATGCGCATACGAATAAGTTCAGAACTCAGAACACGTTCAGGATTTACTCCGCGAAAACAGCTGATGATAAGCATTACCTCGAAACAGTGGTGTCGTGGCGTGGTTATTCTCCTTCACAGTATAAAGAACTATACAGTATTCCAACTCTCATGGAAGGGGTAAAACCGCGCCTACCCAAGCGCGCATGTTTTAATCTTAAAACCTTGAGAATTCATATGCGTATGAGCAGGATTTCTGCTGGTACGTGACCTGCTAGTACAGTGACGTTCGTGACTTATCTTTTGTATGCTGATTGACCATATTATCATCTCGATTATATTTTATAATAAGTACAATATGTTTTTACAAAATTTCAAAAGTTGGAAATGTATGTGTTACGAAGAATTGTAACAATAAAAGCTACAAAACTGAAGTCACAGTTTTTTTAGTTTTAAAAAGATAAGAACAGGTAACAATTTATATTTACATTTATTTCTTTGTTGGTACTACCGGCTTGAAAACTAACAGATTCACACATCAATCCAAATGGTTTTGAGAAAATGAAGTCCAGTACGCTGCTCAGGTGATGAAAAACACAGAAAGTGTTGGATTGACTATTTATATAAGATTTGGTATGCTTGACTCGAAAGCAGCTGCAACGGCCGAATTCGTAGAAAAAAAGGTAAAAGCCTTTACCTATGACTTCCCTCGACAGACCACCCCGCTTCGAGATGGAAACAACCTCGTCGCTTCTACCGTTCTTCTTAATATTTTGGATACCCTGTATATATGATTAACGAAAACCCTTACATTGCGTCGCCGGTGTCCTTCAATATGCATACCAAAATTCGTTGTCCTAGGTCAAGCCGTTATCGAGCTACAACGCCAACAGACTACAGACAGACAGACCGACGGACTTGAGATACCATGATTTTCGTGATCTAGACACCCCAAAACGTAAATATCAGCAAAAATCTCGAGGTCGATTTTTTACGTGAATACAATACTAAGTAAAAATGAACAAATTATTTGATTTACTGAATTCGTCTTTCGTTATGGAAACGAGAAAGTTTATTCGTCCTTTCACAGGAGAAGCATACCAAATAATTTTTTTTACTGGACTGCTTAAAAATATTCAAGTCATTGAAAGTTATCAACTCAAGTTTAATGATGCCTGATGATAACTTTATGACAGTCATTAGTAAACTCTATCATTTTTTAAGAACATGTTTTCAAGATATCGTAATAAAATTAAAGATTGTAAAAACTCTTTTAGAATGTACCACTTGTGTATATAACAAATAGAGGAAAAATGATTGTATGGAACAATTTGTAATAGGTATTCATATTTCTTCAATAAATTGTTTTTGTATTAAAGAAGTTTTAATTACAGACCTGTTAATACCCGTGTAATTTTTCACTACGACTCTGACTACAATTTGTAATTTTGAAAATTCACAAGAATTTATTATTATTTATTAAGTATATAATTTATTATTATTATACATATTATATACTTAAACAAAAACAACTCAAGATTTTATGCATCCTCGTGTTTTTTTTCTGTTAACTGAAATTAATTTTCTGTGTTTCATTGTATTATACACGGAAAACTATAACCAAAAATTTCAAATCAAAAACAGATAGTGACGACATTATTTTATGGACCAATTAATAATATCTATTATATCAGTTGAATGAATTAGTTTTATTGTAGCGTTCAAAAAATCGCTACAATTCAATATTATTTATTCATTACCTTTTTGTCTTAATTACTCTCAAGATCGTCAGTCCACAATAACTTTTTATTTAGAAGCCTCTAGATCAATAATTATTCTTACTTCCTCGAAATTGTCCAGTTGTTTTTGTTTTGACTTACATGACATATGACATACATCAATTATATTGAGTTTAATCTTTGGTTATGGATGGAGAATATATAATGAAAACTACCACAGAGTATAGAACACAGTAACATCGAAGATATTATTTTTGAATATTTTGTCAGACCACAGAATATACACCTCTGTGAAACGTTGAAAGGACTGTTCTGTGAAGATCGCCTTCTTTCGGTGATAGCCGAAAGGGATCGTTTTTTAAGAAATTCTAAATAGTTTGCCTAAGGAGTTCTTTTTCTATCTGGCCGGCGAAGGGGATAGAGGTGTTTTAAGTTTCGTGCGAAGGGAGCAGATGAAAAGAAAAAATTTGAAATCTCAAAGTACTGAGGTAATCATTCTTGTTTCCTAATTTTGAAAAGAGGCTATGTATTAAACACAAGTGTATTTACCGTTACCAATTCATATTTTTTTGGAAATGTACGAAAATCCTTGGTTTTTAACGTATGTTAAAAAAAAAAACCATTTATCTGGAGAGATATTACCGTTCCTGAAGAATCGTTATTGGAGTGCTAATAATACAAAGTACCGTTCCTGTTGAAGAACCGTTTGGAAGCTGTTCTTTACCTTCTTGGAAAATTCCAGAGGAAGACATACCTGCGAGACAACCTGTGATAGCAGGAGAAGTCCCGAGACCAGCCTATCTATGGACATAAATTTGAGTATCACTATCATGAAATTTATCTAATTATAAATTGACTTTCTAAATAATCACCGTCACGTGGTGCTAAGGCCGCTATCAATCCCTTATTGTGCTTTTTTTCTTTCAATAGAAAAAAATTCTCAGTCATTAGTTTATAGCATATCTTTTGCCTTTTGTAAAGAACTAGTGGCAGTAAAATTATCTGATTTTGATTTCATCTTAGCGCCCGAATTGAGCTCACTTCGTGAATATATATCTGAAGTACCTTGTCATATCGTATATCTAATTTTTACCGTTGTCTGCCATAAGGTCAATAACTTAAATTATATTCACAATATTTATATAAACATTAATATTTTTTTATTGTTGAAGTAGAAATCTGTTGAGCAATATCTCCCTGATTTTCCTAATTTTCCAAATTCTTTTGCATTTTTATAAACTTTAGTTATTTTTTTTTTTTAATTTAAGACCATCTGTTAATTTAATTTTGTTTTCAAACAATCATTTTTTATTTAATTTCAATAGTTCCAAGGTTAGAACTTTACGATTTAGTTATCAATTTTTATTTTGTTATCCTTGCTAGAGTTAGAGTTATTTTGTTATTTTTGCACATAATAATAAATAGTTTATCACATATATATTTTTTTTTGTGTTGTCGATTGTTATAAAGGTGCTTTGATTATCTTTCAGTAACCTATTAGTGTCCATAAGATTACTTTTAAGTGTTATGTGATCTTAGAATTATTTAACATCCGACATATACTTATCAAACACTTTGGCGCCCATATCGGAACTGTTTTTTTGAATTACTTAGCACCCACAACCTTAGTTGCTCGTGACCTAGCCAGGGTAGTGTGCGTTGAATAAAACTAACGTAACATTTTTGACTCCCAACGTGGCTACGTTACAGTTAGGAAAATTTAACGTTACATTATATCGATATGTTAATTTCCAGTACAGACCTGACTTTTTAAGATTAAAACATGGCCGCCAGCTCTTGACCTTGAATCAAAAAACTCAAAGGTTCCGTCGAGAATTGGACTACTGTAGAGTTCTTTATACTGTGCTTGAACAGTGATTTTCATTCCAAAAGACGAAAGACGTCAATCTGACGTTTTACATGGCACAAAATCAGTGTTGCCAATGTGCGTGTGATTACACGAAATTCGTGTAATTTAATCGCATTGCGTGTATGTTTCGTGTAGTGGCCAAATGGGACGGTCCGTAGAGAGACACGGTTGTCTCAATCAGTGGTACTATGGCGGGGGAAGCGTTCGGTGCGGGAAGCAGCCTGTGACGTAGCTGGTAGACCCGCCTCAGCGGGTATCTAGGCGTGCGACTGGCACTTTTGTCTGATTAATGTTTTTGCTTACGATATACATACATACTTCTAACCTGAATGTGACAAATCACAATAGGTGAACGGGCGGCAGGAGCGAAGCTTTTAGACGAAATTTTTCTACGTTACAATAAAACCATTCCATTTCAAAAAACCAAGAATATTGTGAAGACAATGACTAATACTGGAAAAAATAATCTATCCACATTTACCGGAAGAAGTAATACAATCATATCTCAGAACTTACATAAGAATCAAATATTTCAATACAAACTGGTAGCTATAGGAATGAAACGCAATTACGTAACAAGTAATCAAGGAGACACAAAAAAATCTTTTTAGGACAAAAATTACCGACGTTATCAGTTGGTGCACTGAAATGTACAAAGTAATATCAAAGTCTATCTCCTTAGATAGACAGATAATATTAAATCTATTATTGGTGCTGGTACTTTTGAAGATGTGCAGTTGTAGTTAGATTGAAAACTTTTGGCACCAACTTCACAAGTATCTACCAGCACCAATAGAATTAATAATATTTATTTCACACTTTTGAGTGTTACATTTGTCACGAAAATCGTTGAACGTTCGCCATTATCCATATACATCCTTTGTTTGTATTTGCTATTATTCAGAAAACTAAGAACATCGCCGCGGAAATACGCATATTATAAACTTTACCACTTTCCACTCTATGGAAAATCTGTTCAATATAAATGTTGCTACAAATAATTTGGTCATTAATTTCCGATTCTCAGATTTTCAGTTTTCGAAAGAAATTGCCTCTTCTACACGAAAATACACATATTTCAGATTTTAACATCAATCAAAAATTCAAAATCGGAGTACGTTTAGGTACTATATAAAAGGCGCGCACTAACCAAAAAAAAGCAAACATTCGAAATGTATACCTTCTCCTTCGAGGTTTGTCGGTCAAAAATGAAAAAAATCGTGACTTGATTTCACACACAAAAAACGGACACCTGACTTTTCTCGATTTTAACTAATACCTTCGCACAATTTAGCTTATTTGGTCATTCAAGTTGTAATATCAAGAGATATATGAATCAATATTTCAATGAGGTAGGTACCTATTCTTCTTTAAACTGGAAAACTTGTTGACCTGTTGTTTTTCGATTTGTACCCACCCCGAACTTCCGAATTACAACAATTTGTGATTTTCTTTTCAGCTGTTTTTCGTTTATTGATTGATTTTCAACAATTTATGAGCAATGCTTCCCGAAATTGTAGGGCAAGTTTTTGCTTTAAGCGGTATATTGCATGAAATTTTCAAGGTGTCCCGTTTTTTTGTCTGCCAGTATCATTTACTATTTTGTTTTGTTTATTTGTTCATTTTTTTCTTATTCGAATGTCAAGTTTTATAAAATAAAATTGATAAGCCATATACTAATTGATAACGGATAAGTTTCATTCTAGTAGTTCCAAATTCATTGCTAGAGAATCAAATTGTGTAGTTGTTTCATCGTGTGATCAATTTTTATTTTACAAACCAAAATCTGAACCATCCCGTCATTTTTGCATATGGTATTGTTCAATATTCAGGCGACCGTGTATAGCCTTGAGTCAAACTCTCGAATCTCGAAGAAGAAACGCAATAGTTCTTAGCCGGAACTTTAGCCAATGGTTAAGCTAAGCCTTTACTATAGACAGCTAACTGTGAGTTTTAACCGAGCATTGAAAAACCGGGTTATGCCAATGGGCGACCACTCTTGAATTAAATATAAATCACAAAGAAGAAATCAGCTTCGTGTAAAAACGTGTAATTTGAAAATTGGAGTTGTATAATTGCTTAGAATAGGAAAGAGAGGGGACTCGTAAAAACCATTACCTGCGCGTGTTTTGGTTTTGTGACCAAATTTGTGAGAAGGTAAAGACGCCATTATTTGGTGACATCGTGCAATTGTGCTTTTGTGACAAAAATTGAATATTTTCAGTGAATTAATATGGTTGGATGCTCTGCTTATGGCTGCAAAAGCTGCAGTGATAAAAAGGAGCCAGGAATTACATTTCACAGGTAAAAATCAATGTATAATTAGTTTTCTTGGTTACAAAATTCACATTTATTCCGTTATTAACATACTATTTTGTAAAATAACCATACTTCTAGTCAGGCCATACCTAAAACATCCCAGTCTTATTTATTCATTGCAAGTTGTATTTTCTGTTCATTATTCTATAATAGTAGGTAGAAATCATAACTTAGAATAATCATTCATGGTTTCTCCAGTGGCGTTGCACCTACATACCTATTTTATTATAATAAAATGATATACAATATAATAACAGTTTTCAGGGTTTAAATAATTGTAACTGTAATGTAAACATGTAAAATATTTGTTGTTTCAGATTCAATCAGAAGTAATAGATTCTGTAAGAGATCAATTAACAAAACTCATATTATTCAAGGGCCAATAATGTAAATTATGAGTAAATTTGATGAATTGGAGAATAATTGAACTTGCTGGAAGTCCTTTTCTGTTGATATTTACTATTTCATATTGTTATTTAATATTCTTTACATTTGTTATTTACTATTTTATAAGATTTGAACTGTATATTCTACTTTTGGATTGTATCACAATTTTTACAATCACATTAGCTACTAAAAATAATGTAATTGGAAAGTTAAATTAAATATGTATGTAGTTGTTTTTGTCGATGTGAATTTGAATTCAAATGTATGAAGTATTCATGTGACACTATTTATTCCAATTCCAATTTCCAAAGATTAAAGTATAAAATTCTTTGTTGTTTTATTTCGCATCCAACCGTTCTCATAAAATTTGACTTCAGCATGTTAAAAATCTATACCTACCTAGATGTTACTCAATGGAAATTCTATCATATATAAAATTTCATATTAGGTATATTCAGACCAGAGAACACTATATTCAAATTCAGACGCCAAGTGGGTTACGGCACTGGCGAAACCCTTTTTGGTGACAAATTGACTCATTTTCGACAACATCTTTACGAGTCCCCTCTCTTTCCTAGTCTAAATATAACTGTAAGGCTTGGTGTTGGCAACACTGAACCAAATATAAACCTTTAGCCTTGTCCAAATCAGACACCTGCTAGCTAACGTTAACGATACATTTGAAAAAACCGAAATCTTTATCTTGAACACAACACTGGTTAGCCGCTAACCCATTTGTCAGGACAAAAGCAAAGATAATCTTAGCATAAGTAGATATTAAATATTCAACAGCAAATAATAGTTATTTCCGACTTCAGAATTTCTGCTAACTGGATCGCTTGCGCTAATTTGCAGGTGTCGGCTGCAGACACGGCCATTGATTAGTAATGCAGGAATAAACATCTGATTTCTATTCGAAACCCGATCAAATCATCCCTGTTTCTCATCTTCAATAAGGGAACCACTCCTACTAAGGCTCTAAATATAGAGCTCTACTCCTACCACTCAAATTTTGGCAACTCCATAGACCTACATGTACGATCGTGCACATATGATTTTTGTATTTTCATTTCGTCGAATAAAATAACGCAAGCTCTTTCCATCTTAGCCAATGAAGAATGTTTCATAAATCTTAGTACTGAGTTTAAAATTCCTTAAAAATACCATGTATATAATTACAAACAATTTTTTCAAGTGTTTAAATTCACTCACCAGGATGTACATCAATTTTTGCTGCCCATCTCCTCAAAGTGGAAAGTCCTGGTAAAGGATAGCCTCTCTTTTTAAGTAGTCTGTATGAGCGAGGTCCTCTTGCGTATAAAGAGATTGCTGAAGCAACATCTTCTACTTTCCATTTCACCTCTTTACCAGACTTCAGTTTTTTTATCTGTTCTAAAGTGAAAATTTTTTGGATAGCCTGTAGTTCACGTTTTTGTTTTTCAACAATATTTTGAAGTTGGGAACATTTTTGTTCAAGCAATTTTATTTTTCCAGAGACATCTTCTAACCTATTCAATTCATTAATTAACAAACTGAATCTCCAAAGGTCCTTTATAATTTAGAGTTACCTTTCTGTCTGAGTGGCGATCGAAACACCTACATTGTTCTCAAGCTCTCTTTCAGATACACCTTCATTTGTTACAGACATTTCTTGCCCCTGTATTTTGCGAATATCATTACCCCTAATCATCTGCTTGTTTCTACATAAAAATATCATTATAAACTTTATCATGTTATTTCCTCAAGTTCATTACTTACTCTTCTAAAGGTATGTCTTTTCTGAAATTGTGGTTATTCTCGAGGTTGGAATGTTTATTAACTAGTTTAACCGATGGAACAGCATCCGAGTTCAGTTTCCATTTATTCTTCGGTAATTTTAGAAGTTTCTCTTTCAACTGATAATCACTGTCTATGAAATGATCTGAGCATATTCTTGCAGTGTCAATGTTGAATTTGTGCTGTTGATTACACTTATGGACCCAAGCCTTGCATATACTTTTATTTTTCGGAAAAGAAAAATAGCGACATTCTGGTTTATATTTTTTGCTCTTATGGTTGTTATTGTTGGAACAGCCAACCACAGCACATAAAACCATTTTTTGAAGTAACCAAGAACCAAGTAAATGAATTAAATTAATCAACAATCAAGGCCACTCAACCTCAACCACAGAATATAATAAATAATAAATAACTAAATAACCTCAACCTTGCTCAACCTGTAGCACAGAGAACACTATACTGTAGCAGCCTCATAGAGAACAGAGAAAACATACCTCATAAAGAAGCAGCCTGTAGTCTAGTCAGAGAACACGACCACTACCCAAGATTTAGTAGAAAGAGTAGGTTGCCTGGTAACTTTGGACCAATCACATGCTCGAATTTAAGCGCAAAAATACGTCATCCAGACGACTGGATTTAAATTCTCAATTTAATTTAATGCATGTTAAATTTTGATGAGTACTTTGTAGACACTGACTATTGCTGTAAAAATAATGCTGTATATTAGTCGATACTTGATGAAAATCCATAATCAATTAAAAGAGGATAAACTAAATAAATTTCCACACATATATTAATACAGATATCAATTGTTTCAACACACTGTGACTTTATCAAATGTGAGTAAGAAATTAACTTCTGAGAGAAATAATGCCTACTTATACATATCCTAGAAAAAGATCACAAACTTCCAAATGACTAATGATTTAAATTAAACTATATTTACAATTGGCGAATCCAATTACCACACCACGTGGGAGGGCGCCTCTGTAAATAGGTAATGTTTATCGGAAAGAACAGCTGATTCTATGCAATCTTATTACGTACGTTAGTGTGAGTTGTTTATCTGTGTTTGAGGACAATTATTGTGTTTTGGAATAAAAATAGTCGTTGCTTATTATAATATAAGGATTCAATAATGTACACGTAAATTTTGTTTATCTTGCAGATATAGTTGCTAGTATCATGGAAGCGGAGATACAAGAAGTGTTTTTATGTTTATGTATCCTATACCTATATTTGGATGCTTTCCACGGAGATAAATTGAAATTTCATTTAAGTAAAAATGAATTTCCGCCAATAGTATTTTATCTCCGATAGAATACAATTTTCAAAAATCAGTAGGTATCTTGACTGAAAATCTATAATAGGTGGTGCTATAAATAAAATTAAAATGACTTGCCATACCTGCAGTTTTGTTTATATATTTCCGTGTAAATGATAATAAACGACCAGTTTGAAAACAAATGTGTTTCTATTCTTCGTTCTAAATCAAAAATATACAAGTTCTATGGATTCTTTTAAAGTTATACTAGACCGCTTTCACTAGAGATATTTTAAAGCTGAGTGAATCAATATACAAGATGTTTTATCATATTTTCTTAAAAGATAAAGTATTTTTATCTAAGAAAACAGTTCTATTACAAAAAAAATCAATTAAGCAGTAGGTACAGTGACTCCAAATGAGATGTTTCGCAAATTTTCTGAACAGAGCAAGTAAGTTACTAATAAATTTTGAGCCATAATACATACTAGATATTGAATATGAAGTCTATACATTAAGGAACATAATATAAATGAATTAATTACTTTCCTAAGCTAACCTTCCATCCACTTTCTCGACCACTCCAAAATTGTTCTTAGTATTTACAAATCCTGATCCTTTATTGGGAAAACGATGAAAATGGATTGTCCTGTACTTGTTTTTCTGCTGTGACAATTATATTACACCACAATTTGTATTAAAAACAGTTTTCTTCGGCATGATGAGTGAAATTCACGAGTTAAAAAATACGAATGTAAACAAACGATTACCTATCTGTTCTCAGTTGGCACTTTTACCAGCAGAGGGCGAACACTTGGCTGGATTCGCCTATAAAGTGCTGGAAATACCATCGATTTCGTTATTGAGGAGATTACCCGAATGTTCACGTTTATTAATCTCTAATGATTCATGTAGGTTCAATTTAAATTCTTCATTTTTGGCATGTCAAATTTTGAAAGTATCGTTAAATGTGTGATTATTTTCAATCATATGTAATGTATAATTAGAATCAGTTTTTATGTTCTTTCATACGGGTAAAAATAATCCACCAGTCCACCGTAAACTTTCCTACAATCACCATAAATAAGTTCGATATAAGTAGATATATGTATATTTACTCATATCGACAATTCCTAAATTTCGCTTTAAATTTTCAATGCCTTTTTTCTTTACTGTTAATTCTTTATTTTGTATTTCAGTGTGTACTCTTGTTTAACGTCATAGGATGATAGATAGATAGATAAAAAAGGTAATCGTGTAAAATCACATATATATTTATTGTAATAATTTTTTTTAATAATTACTGTTAGGTAAAGTCAGTTAATTATCCTCTTGAGTTTTTTTACTGTCTTTCTTTGGGCATTATCAACAAAAGCTTTTCTTTTGAAAGATTTACGTTAGTCACTACGTATAAAACAGGTAAACAAAGGTAAAAGAAAAACACTATCTTCAACAAGTAAACAAACATTGAACAATGACCGAAGCATCATTCACTATTCAGTCGTCTCAGTGACGTAGCATGACCCCTCACGTCGCATCCTGCCACGGATATTTAGGCAACCTAACCCTCTCTAGTAACCTTGACCACTACTCCCTTAGACTAGGAATGTAAACTTAAACTTCTATAGCGCTAGCATTGTGGAAAAAAATACGCAAAAATGAAGCCAAAGACCTGAGGATAGCTGGCGATATGCGCATGCGTCTTGAACTTTTTTGGTTAAGAGGAGGAGCATGTCATTATGTTATCACAATTACCATTGGCACAGCTTATTTGGTAATATTTATAATTGCTCTGTTGATCACTTGTTGAATATTTAATGTATCATGAGGATGTATATGTGTATCTATTGATCCATATACCTATGTAATGTTGATTATTACATCAGAGAAGACTGGTAATATATGTGGATCACCTGCGAATGGTTAAATATAGCATCAAAAAATAATTTTATTCAAAATATATGTTCTTCTGTGCCTTGTATAAATCATTGTTATCATAATATTGTAACGTTTAACCCTGTGCTAAACGTTGTGGGGTGAGTTCACTTGCGTAAATCTCAAAAGTTCGCAGATTGCTTCCAATGGTTCATTTTCAAGCACTCTGTACACGGCCTTCTTTTGTAGTACAACTGTCACAACTTGTCACCTGGACAATCTATACTTTCACTGTCTCTACCGACTGAATTACTCTATGATTACTATTAATATCTGATTCCACAGACTGACTGTTATCAACTGACTTTATAAGACCGGCCCGTGATCGATACGGCTTTATATATCTGAATCTTGACATGCCATTCATAGCGAATGTTCTATGATTATCTAGACGCAAATAATAATATTCAAGAGGCTTGGCAAACTGACAATATAGTGACAAACTATACATCACATATAGTGTCTGGAAGGATCGAGAATAAATCTACTATAATTCTGGAACTACATAATGAAATATACAAGCAAGATCTATTTTAAACATGGTAGTTGAATAAATAACTAATAAACGAATAACAACCGTAAGTACATGACTACCTATACACGTTACAATATATATGCTTCATCATAATATTAGGTATATATTCAGATTAACAGAGCAATAGACCGATTGTATTAACATTAACATTGTTCTCCGCATGCGCGGCGGGAAGTTTCAACAGGTACTCATTTTGAAATGTTACTCTTTTGAACAGAATGTACTATGCCTGTGTCCACATAATTCCATGCTAATGGTTGTCTGTGAGCGTTTCCATAAATTTATTTATGTTCTATGACATGTACCAGAGAACACTGATTCTAAATAAGCTTGAAACAGGTATTCTATGTTCGATAATTCGCGCATGCGGAGAATTGATTTCATTAATGCAATTGGCAGTGACAAAGAAGAGACTATCAACTCAATGGGAAAAAGTGGTCGTCTCACAAACAAATATTGCTATAGCTCCATCCTTATTTGCGCACACAAATGGTCATTTGCTATCTTTTTCTTTGTTTCAGATGTTAGAAGGCAATATGTTCTAGGTGGCATGACAGGCGCTTATTCACGAACGTTTACTATCAATACCGAGCGCTGACGAATTATGACACTTCACGAAAAATCCAATCAAAAATTTAAATGTATGGCGGTTATGGGTTATGTCCATCCATAGACATTATTATGGTAATGTTTGATCAAGAATCTGATTATTGTTATAAATTATTCAAGAATACTTATTCATCATGAAAGGTATATTTCTTATGTTAGTTATGTTTTTTAAAATTTAGTGCTATTTTCAAGTTATATTGTTATCCAGTAGTTCGGATCACGTTTTGTAGTTCGTGATTTTGTCATCCTGCTTTGTTGTGAAAATATACTTTTAAATGCTCATATTAATTTTATGCACAGGAAAATACTGAATCCAAAACTTAGAAACCAACAGAAGATGGTTACTATCAAGAGGTATATCTCACAAACGTTTCAAAAATCTTCTATACTATAAGCTGAAGGCACAATATTTATTCAACTTATTCAGGCAGCAATATTGTTAGATAGTCGTGGAAATTTACGAAGGTAAGTTCTCTATTTTACTTTAAAAATATAAATTCTGGAATTTACAGGTACTTTTTGGATGATTGAAGTTTGTTGATTTCAAAATCCTGTGTTGTTTTGTATTTTGATGAGCAAGACGAAACAAGTTGAGAGTAATAATGAAATTGAATGGTTACTGTTCAGTATAGTTTCTGCACAATCGTAGTAATAGATAGTAACTGAATCAAACCGTAAGTACGCTATTTGTTTTAGCCTGGAAAATGATTGGAACTCTCGAAACAACAAGATGAGTATTGCCAATAGTGCATTTGCTGCTTCCCCCTCAATTTTTGAAAATATTGATTTAACAATTCTGTTTGATCCACCAAATCGTTAGTTATAGTTCAAAAAGGACATGAAAATGTAAAGAGCAAGGGAATTGATTTCAATAACAAACATTTGTGTAATATAAGGTAGGTAGGTGTCATATGATAAATTGATAATAAATATCTTTAACATTACGTTCTGTAGGATCTTGAACATGAACTCATTATATCTTAATACATATTTTATGGTCAACTAATTATCCATCAATAAAAATGTTCTAAACATTTACATAAATTACTGGAAACTACATTAACGATCTAGATAATAATGTACATTGTTTATGTTTATAATAACATTAATGTTCCATTTCTAGGAATTTCCAAACTTGAACATTTTAGTTCAAGAGGCATACTGATTCCTTCATGAAGTCTCAATTCTTGATTTTCAGGTTCATTGAGTTACAAGAGCCAGGCAACTTTTCTACAAGGCTTCATATTGAAAATAAGTACAATGTAGCGATATTTTTAAAATAAAATATGTAAGGAAAGTCATTATTGTATAAATTTTCTAACATTGTACAACGCACTTGCATCTCTGTTCACATGCACAATAACTATATTCCAGCTTTTCCGGATTTTCATATATGTACATCCAAGTTAATAAATCTTATTGAAAACGATGAATAAAAAAGATCTTGCATCTATAAAAATTAAAATTCTTAAAATGAAATCTTTTTGGAAAATAAATTAGAGCCTATACAAGCACTCTTTTTGTCCCAATCGAATATGAAAACTTTGATAACATCGCAAAAGGTGTGTTGTGTTCAAATTTCCTTTTAGATCAAGCGATAGAGCAGAATAAATATATTAAGATATCGATGGTGCCATCAAAGTCTATCTAAGGATCACATGAAAGACAGTCTGTAGTTATATATTGCCAAAGTTCCTACTCGCATTCACCATTTTTTTTTATTTATTAAACAATAATTGAAGACAAATTATCGTTTTTTTTTTGGTTTTTTCACTTGTAAAAAAAAACTAATAAAACTATGTTAAATTTCAGAGAGGAAGAAATCTAGAAAATTAAAATAGGAAGGTATTTAAAAGGATCCCATCTGATTAATATTAAGGGAGACAAAATAGCGTTTCTTAAAAAAATCATAGCGTTTGCAATTTTCAAGTTGTAACACAGTTTCTCCACAATTAGATGTAGCCCTATTTTGTAGTGCGGCCGGATGACGGAAAATTGAAATCGAATGATCTCCAGAACTAATATTTGAACAGGGCCCATACTTAGCGCACAGAAATACCAAAGGTGTTTCTAATATTTGGAAATACCTTATCAATATCTCCTATTTTCTAAGGAGACTGTGCTACAAAAAAAATTGGTTGCACAATGATTATTTTTAAATGCCATTTTCTCTTTGTTTTTTTTTTCTTAATAATAATCAGATGTGGGTCGCCCTGGTACTCATTATCTTCGCATTTCAATTCCCTACGATTCATCTCTACAAAGATTTTGTTTTACAAAAGAAAAAATACGATAATTTGTCTTCAGTTGTTAATAATAAAAAGAAAATGGTAAATGCGAGTAAGCACAATGTAACTGAGATCTTTCTCGCATGTTATGGTCATTGGCCATCAGTATCCTGCTGCTAGTTTTGTCTGGGATATAATTTTGTATGTTCAATAATTGACCCGACTAATTCAAATCTCCTAGGGAGTTTTCAAAGAAACTATGGGGAATTTGGTTGGCAATACGATACACATTATATCGTGGTTGGCAACGCCGTTCAAAATTATGAATCTTGTGAACTTATATTTGTGGCGCCCCCATCGCCATCAAGCGCAGCTCAGCGCAACAGGCGCAAGCAAACTCTGATACCACGGGACATCTTCGTGTGATCCATACATCCACCCCCGCCCCGAGGAGCTGGAGGGCATAAACACTCTCGCTCGAGATGACGAGCCGAATTCTCTCTTCTGGTCTGCAACCTCAACGGCTCAACACACGCGAGTTTACTCGGCCGTCGACAACGCCTTCTCTTTAAGTATCAAGCTTGTTCATTATTTTATTTCTAAGTAAAAGGTTACTGTAAATAAATATTTATCGTTCAGTGTTGAAAGTTACTTATGCTTTTATTTTCTCACGCCTGGAGTCAAAGCTGCAAGCTCAATTTGTAAGAGAGCTTCACTTGTCGTGAGCGAAGCGCGGGAAGTGAACAAAACTCTAAAGTGGTGACCCCGAACTCTCTTGCAGCCCCCATCGGTTATATTTACGTGAACATTAAGTGCCGCGTACTTCGGCAGGGTTCTGAGACTGATTCACAAAGTGTTATCAACTTTCCTAGCATCGCGTCATTTCGTCCGCCATCTTGTTTTCCCACGTGGCGTCCTGTGGCATAGTAGTGCTTTTTCCGGTCCGCCATCTTTTAGCGAAGCCGTGCAAGCATTCTATCTGAATTCTTCAACGCTTTCACGATGCCCAACACCAACGATGATGCTGCCCACACACCCGAACGAGAGGAGAGCCAACCCCAGCAGGCACATATTGAGACTCGTACAGTAGATGCTGTGAGCAACTGTAAGCTTCCAACCTTTTGGCGAGCCAGTCCCGAGCTGTGGTTCTTCCAAGTCGAGTCCCAGTTCCATGTGCATCATGTGACAAGCGACGCTAGTCGTTACCACATGGTAATAGCCACCCTGGACCATGACACCATCACCGACGTGCCGGACATAATACGTTCACCACCTGAAACAGGTAAATTCACTGCTCTTAAAGCAGCCATTCTTTCCCGCCTCACAGATTCACCAGATGCTCAGTTGCATAAACTACTCACTGGCGTCGAGCTGGGTGACAAGAGACCCTCCCAGTTGCTGAGGCACATGCGCAGCCTAGCTGGCTCACGAGTCGGAGACGACTTAATCCGAGTCAAGTGGCTCGACTTACTGCCACCACAGACGCGCCGCATGCTTCTTCTAATAAAAGGGCAGACCCTGGAGGAGCTCGCTGCCGTAGCAGATGAGGCTCAGGAGATGGGCCCCTCCATCATGGCCGCATCACATCAGCCACGGCCAGCCAGCCACCACACGCCGCAACATTCTATTGACCAGATGGGCCAGGACATCTCCGCAATACGCCTCGTCATCGTGCAACTTACTTCACTGACACGAGAGGTGCTGCAAGCCTTAGGAGAGGGGCATAAACAACGGGGATGCTCAACAGCACGTTTTAGTTCGCAGAGTCGTGAACGTTCAGCCACACCTGGTGCCAACCCTCATACAGGCCTTTGTTGGTACCACTCAAAGCACGGTGCCCAGGCTGTCCACTGCAAGAAGCCATGCAGCTTTACAGCAAATGTTGCTGCCTCCCCCCAGGTCGGGAAACTAGAGCTGCCGGCGCTGTACTCGGCAACCGCCGCCGGCACCACCTCGGAGCGCCGACTTTTCGTATGGGACCGCGCTACCAACACCCGTTTCCTAGTGGATTCAGGCTCCGTGCTCTCTATCCTGCCCAAGAAATTAGTTGGCAAGCCACTGCAAAAACAGGACCTCGTCCTCCAAGCAGCCAACGCAACCCCGATAGCAACCTTTGGAATCCAGCACCTGACCTTGGACCTGGGTCTGCGACGCCCCTTCAAATGGCCTTTCGTCATCGCCGACGTCAACACCGCCATACTAGGAGCCAATGCCCTCAGCCACCATGGGCTGCTTATCGACCTCCGAAGTTGCCGCCTGCTCGATGGCCTAACTAGCCTCTCCACTGTGTGCTCCCTTGGTCCAGCACCCGACATCCACACAGTCAGCATTTCAAGCTCCTGCACCATCCCAGAGGGCACGCTTGGCGAGGAATACAGGGTGCTACAAACCAAGTTCCAGCAGGCTGCCAAGTCACCCGGTGAGATGGCCTCATTGCCCGACTTGCCAGTCCACCACCAAATCATCACCGAGGCCCCCCCAGTATTCACCCGGCCACGACGCTTGTCAGGTGAGCGCCTTGCAGCAGCCAAGCAGGAGTTTGATAGCCTCCTCGAGCGGGGTGTCATCCGCCCATCTTCCAGCCAATGGGCCAGCCCACTCCACATGGTACCCAAGCCAGGAGGCGGCTGGCGAGCCACTGGGGACTATCGCCAGCTCAACACCTGCACTCGGCCTGACCGTCATCCCCTGCCCATCATCGAGGATCTTCTCCAGGAGATCAAAGGCAACGTCTTCTCCGTGGTAGACCTACATCGGGCTTTCTACCAAATCCCAGTAGCACCGGAGGATATCCAAAAGACAGCCGTTCCTACGCCCTTCGGACTGTTCGAGTTCCTTGGTATGCCACTTGGTCTACGCAACGCAGCGCAGACCTTGCAGCGTACCATGAACCACCTTCTTCGAAAGTTGGAGTTTGTCAGATGCTACCAGGACGACCTCCTCGTCCACTCAGATAGTCATAAAGAGCATCTGCAACACCTCCACCTGCTTTTCACCACCCTCCAGGATGCCAAGCTCCGTATCAACTGGGACAAGTGTCACCTCGGCCAGCGAGAGGTAATCTTTGCTGGCTACCACGTCTCCAAGGAGGGAATCCGCCCGCCTGCCCCCAAGACGAAAGCCATCCTCGACTTTCCCAAGCCCCAGGACGCCACACAGCTGCGGCGTTTCATCGGGATGATCAACTTCTACCGCCGATGTATTCCGCACGCTGCCGCCCTCCAAGCCCCACTCACTGAGCTTCTCAAGGGCTCAATCACCAAAAAGGCCAAGCTCAGCTGGACCCCCGAAGCCGAAGACGCCTTCCACAAATCCAAGGAGAGCATCGCCAACGCCGCCACGACTGCTTTCCTATCTCCAACCGACCCACTCGCTCTACGCACTGATGCCTCCATTACAGCTATAGGAGCAGCCCTGGACCAAAAACGCAGCGACGGTACTTGGGTTCCACTCGGTTTCTTCTCGAGGAAGCTGTCAGACACAGAGCAGAGGTACTCCACGTATGACAGAGAGCTGCTCGCAGTGTTTGCAGCCATCAAACACTTTCAGCGCATCCTCGAGGGCCGACAATTCACAGTGTTCAACGACCATCGCCCACTCACCTTCGCCTTGGCTCAGCGCTCCGACAAAGCATCCCCTCGTCAATGCAGACAGCTCGACTTTATTGCGCAATTCGACACCCGTCTCGTCTACACACCTGGCGCCGACAACACCGTGGCTGACGCTCTCTCCCGCGTCGAGACTGTCTCCATGCCCACCGCCCTGGACTCAGCCACCATCAGTGCAGCACAAGCCACCGACGAGCAGCTGCCACACCTCCTCGCCAGCCCTCGGCTCAAACTACACCGCCGCGACATAGACGAACACTCGCTGGTCTACGCTGAGATCAATGGAGCCATCAGACCCTATGTCCCTACCGAGCTACGTCGCCAAGCCTTCGACACAGTCCACCAACTTTCACACCCTAGCGGAAGAGCTACTGCCAAGCGCGTAGCGCTGAAGTATTTCTGGCCAAGCCTCCGCAAAGACGTGCTCCGCTGGGCAAAGCATTGTGTGCCTTGCCAACTGTCGAAGGTACACCGTCACAATCGTGCAGAGTTCGGCAGTTTCCACACCCCTGACGGCCGCTTTGATCACATTCACGTGGACCTGATCAAGCTGCCGGAATCACAGGGCTATGAAAACTGTCTGACGATCATCGACCGCTACACGCGATGGCCACAGGCAATCCCCGTCGCAGACACCAAGGCCCCCACAATCGCTCGTGCCCTGTTCGACGGTTGGATTGCTCTTTTCGGCACACCCCTAACCATTACCTCGGACCAGGGAACGCAATTCGAAGCGGACCTCTTCCAGCAGCTCAGTCGCCTCGTGGGAGCCAAGCATGTGCACACCAGCCCCTATCATCCACAAGCCAACGGCATGGTAGAGCGTATGCACCGCACTCTAAAAGCGGCTCTAAAATGCTCACCTGAGACGCCTTGGACACGCAGCCTTGCACCAGCCCTCCTTGACCTCCGCACCACCTTCAAGGAGGATTTGCAAGCATCCCCGGCTGAGATGGTTTTCGGCACATCACTGCGGATCCCAGGCGAATTCATCACACCACAGGAGTCCCCTTCGACCGCTCCACCAAGTTTCGTAGCCGATCTCCGACGTCTTTTCAAGGCTATCCGCCCAGTTCCAGCTTCCAGGCACGTCGAGCACCATCCATTCACTTTCAAGGACCTGCGTACCTGCGAATACGTTTTCCGGCAAATCGACGCAGTTCGAAAACCACTGGAGCCTCCATACACTGGGCCTCATCGAGTAGTAAAGAGGGTCGACGATCGCTCATACGTCATAGACGTCAACGGAGTAACTAAAACCATATCCACCGATCACCTCAAGCCAGCCTATTTAGCACCAGCCGACAGCTACCCTCCGCAGCAGTCCTCGCCGTCTCACACCCCGCATATAGATGCCCCGACACCCCAGCAGACTGAGACCAGAGCAAAAAAAGCGAGTCTCCTTTTCACTCCCTTCGCGACCCACGAAGGTCATTGGGGAGGGAGTGACTGTGGCGCCCCCATCGCCATCAAGCGCAGCTCAGCGCAACAGGCGCAAGCAAACTCTGATACCACGGGACATCTTCGTGTGATCCATACATCCACCCCCGCCCCGAGGAGCTTGAGGGGATAAACACAATCGCTCGAGATGACGAGCCGAATTCTCTCTTCTGGTCTGCAACCTCAACGGCTCAACACACGCGAGTTTACTCGGCCGTCGACAACGCCTTCTCTTTAAGTATCAAGCTTGTTCATTATTTTATTTCTAAGTAAAAGGTTACTGTAAATAAATATTTATCGTTCAGTGTTGAAAGTTACTTATGCTTTTATTTTCTCACGCCTGGAGTCAAAGCTGCAAGCTCAATTTGTAAGAGAGCTTCACTTGTCGTGAGCGAAGCGCGGGAAGTGAACAAAACTCTAAATATTCTGTATTTGTTCGAATTTGAAAATTCAAAAACTAAATACTCAAAATGCCTTCGAAATACTGTATTGTGTGTGGATATAGTGTGTATAGTGTTCTAAAGATGCATGTTTTTCCTGTGAATCAGAAGAAATCAGAAATTTGGCTGAATAATATGGGAATGAAGAGTTTGTCTAGCGCGTCTTCTCGGATTTGCAGTCGGCATTTTCTTGATGAAAATTATGCGATTTTTGCTGAAAGACGGCTTCGTATAATGCAGCTCCAACTTTATATCCATGTATTGCTTGAGAGGTCGATACAGAAACAGTGACTAATGAGGAACTACTGCTAAGTACGAGAATATCGATTGTTGAACAAGTCACTGTTAAGGAGCCGATTCCAAACAGCTCAGAAACTCAAGCACCTACAGCCAAGAGAACTTGTCGCACTTCATTTAAAACTATTAAGAGAACGTCTTCTCCTAGTACTCAACATCGTCTAGGTTTGGTGAAAACTAGAGATGCTCGAATAAAGAGGCTCAAAAAATTGTGCGGGTGATATCAAATATTTGTTACATTTTCACAGATCTGACATGTTTGCGAAAGTCTTTCAAGGAATGAATAGTACAACAGTTAATTTCATGTTGTCTCAGTGACGTTGTGCAAAGGTAAGTTTCCATGGGCGTAGGTGGACAACAGATGACAAAGTCCTTGCACTGGCACTATTCAAGAAGAGCCCGGCGAGCTAAAGATTGTAGCGTTGCCTTCAAAGAATACTCTACTTACGATGTTGCACAAGGTAATACGTAAAAATATTTTGATAAATGGTTTATAAAGTAATATTTTATTTTAGGAACCGTTTCAATCAGGCATCATCCATCTTTTCAAACATATTGGGGAGTCACTCACCAATCTAGATGACAAATACGAAAAGCATATGTGATCGATCAACAAAAATCAATGATTTTCCGAACTATGCACAAAGTCAAAGAATTCCATTTATCATCAAAGATGCAATACACAAAATGAAAGTAAGTATTCGCCTCATAATCTTTTCATCTCATTTACAGAATGGTCGGAAAAGGAGGAGCATCTCAGAGAGAAAGAATGAAAAAAATATTATTGAGCGCAGAGATACCAAAGCCCATAGGCGCATATTGAAGACATTCCATCACGTCTGAAGAGAAATCTTAAATATTGTTCTTTAAAAATACTAATAATAAATTTATTCTCTAGGGCCTTCAATCATCTTCTAAGAAGCCAACCAAAACCACCTGAAGGAGCAGGTGGGCCAGAAAACTCAGTAAGCAAGTGGTATAAGGATAAATACAATGTGCCAATATAGGCATACGTGTCGTCGTTCTGTTCACAGAATGAGCCTATCACGAGAGGTGGAGTGTTTAGTGGGTATAACTGAGGGGACTCCCACACTACCTTATGGGATGAGAAACAGGGCCGGTGAAGGGATGATTTGTAAGAACATCCAATAAGGTGTCCATAAAGGGTTTCAACCACCTGTTCAAATAAAAAAAGAACAAAAAAAACCTAATCAAGCAATAGCATTGAACACTAATACTTCAAATTGAGCAAAGGTAAATGGTTGTTTTTTAGTTCATTCTTATTGTAAACCTTTTTGAATAATTTGGATATTTGAATAATAATAAATATGTACTCATATCAAATGCTCTAGGTAATGAAGAATTATCAAATACTGGAATATAATCCGAGGGCCTTCGATCGTTTCCTAGGAATTCAACTATTTGAAGGGCAGATGGCATGAATAACATTAAGTGAAGGCATTCAGTTTCTTATTTTATTCTTATTGTAAACCATCTTGAATAATTTGGATATCTGAATATAAATGTGTACTCATATCAAATGTTATGCCCTAGGTAATGGAGAATCATCAACAAGGGAATCTAATCATTCGATCGTTGTTTCCTAGGAAGTTATCTACTTGAAAGGCACATGGCATGAAAAATTCATCAAGTCAAAAACATCTTGAATATATTATATAAATATTAAACTAATGCCAAATGAACCGAATACTTCATGGAGTCAAACAAAGGTAAATTTAGTTGAAATATGAAATAAATATCTAAGTCTCCTTCCACAGTGTTTATTGAAAAAAATATTATATTAAAAACAGGACAAGGGACACGTTTCAACTCATAGGGTCATCATCAGCCTAAAAAATAATATAGAACAAGCGATGTGAAAATATGTATAAAATTTAGAATCATAAAGCTTATCTAAAAAACACATGTTCGATAAATTTAAAATTTATACAAAACAAAACGTTTCTATCTCACAAGAGATGAGAAACAATTGAAACATTATAACATTTTATAGGAGAAAATAGTAATTAATTATATAAAATTATAATTCACATGATTTTTTAAAAATAAAGACAAAGGAGCAAGTAAAGCTTGACCATCTCCGTGATGCGGAAGGGTAAGTAATGAAGAATGAAATGACAGTGCAGAAAGACTATATATATATTCACAGAAACATTATAAAACGTTTCGTTTTATATAAATTTTAAATTTATTGACCATGTGTTTTTTAGGTAAGCTTTATGATTCAAATTTTTTATATATCTTTTTAAATCGGTTTTTCTATATTATTTTTTAGGGTGATAATGATTCCATGAGTTGAAACATGTCCCTTCACCTGTTTTTAATATAATTATTTTTTCATTAAACACTACGGAAGGAGACTTAGATACTTATTTCACATTTCAACATTGTCTTCCACTTTGAGTTATGGATCCTGACTCTTATTTGTAAATTTAGTTGTTTGTTTCATTCTTGATGGAAATTGTCTTGAATTTATTATAATATAAATGCTAATATCAAATG
Source organism: Crioceris asparagi (assembly GCA_958507055.1). Taxonomy (NCBI): domain Eukaryota; kingdom Metazoa; phylum Arthropoda; class Insecta; order Coleoptera; family Chrysomelidae; genus Crioceris; species Crioceris asparagi. The sequence continues at coordinate 63,450,242 of OY293830.1, forward strand.
TATGATCTAGGCACCGTAGAATCATCCACAAGTACGGAAATCTAACCTGAGGGCCACCAACTACCTAAAGATGAAGAGGCAGCTGGCATAAGTTGAGAAAAGGTGAATGTTGTTTTTAGGTTCTTTATTTTGTAATTTTCTTAAATATCTGGGTGTTATTTTAATTCCCATCTAATTTGTGGTATCCTCATAAACAAAGTAGCATTAATAACTTTATATAGTGCATTTGTCTCAGTAATCTGGAACCACCTATACAAAGTATATATTTCCAGGTTAAAAAGATTACAAAATAAATTTCTATGAACACTTGCTTTCATATTTCATGTAAAAGTTTCTTCATAATAAGATATTTAATAATATAGTATTGCATGAACTAAGTATTCATAAATACAATTAATATTATAAATATACCAAACATCGACAATCTATGAATTATTTAGTGTAGGTACTCTCCACAAATACTAATGCCTCTTATAATACATAGTAACAATAAATTGAAAGGAGATGATACATATTATCAATATAAATACAACTACTTAAACATCATTGAGTATGAGAAATGTGAGCTCAGCTTTGTTTATATTATACTGAACCTTCTCCATTAATTTTGTACTGATCTATTTTTTCAGCTTTGTGCCTAATTGATAACTTTAGCTAGTACTGTCGTGAGTCGTGAAACCATGCTCTTTCCTAGTCTAAGATCTATTTGTCTCCAGAGTCCAAATTATAAATAAATCAATGTACACGTGAATAGAAATACATACTAAATATTAAATGTATGCTCTAGGCAATGGGGACTCAATCGATTTGAGACTTCCGATCATTTTTTGTGAATTCCTGGAGGCAGATGGAATTAAGAAACGACTACAGAACATCAGAAAATTTGATGTCATTACGTTTTATTATTTAATCAATAATCCAATTTTGTTCTATCGTTTATTATTACTATTATTTGAAAATAAATACTTATTTTAATTCTGGAGTTTTATTTTCCTCTTAGTTTTAAATTATGCGAGACGATAATTGTGGTGATACTTTAGTCCTAAAAGTGTCACAACAATTTTCGTAATCGCATTATTAATGAAGAATAAATTTCAGCCCAGTACCCGACTAAATAGCATTTCAAATTTTCCGCCATTTTTCAAAATAAATGAAAACTCGCAGGAGCGCCACCTATCTCTATCCCATCCAGCGGACCAGTTATAGCGACCAAAAATCAACATTGACTTGACCGTCTCTTCTTTGTCTCTGCAATTGGTCTATTATAAATATTCCAACTAACGTGCCAAAAGTGAATTAATTACCTTAATATTCATAAACAGCAGAAAATCCAGCAAGGTTGGCAAGAAATCGAGTTTAGCGAGTGCACAATGGGAGCTCCGAAATAGGCAGGCCAAACTGCCACTTTGCCAAACGGTCTCCATAAAACATTCTAAAAAGTGGGCGACTTTTTTGTCAATGGAGTGACTTAAAATGTGATAGAGCGGCGAGTATTCGGAATATGAGCAGATTGCAAATGACCTTCTCGTATTAGGTATAATGTGAAAATTGTTTGGATAGCATAACGCAAATGACAAAAATTGTTCTGGAGGTAAAATCGGCTTTAATACTCTATTCTCATAAAAGTAACGTCGTTGGATAGGATATTGAATTAGTAGATATATTTAAGTAGTGTTTATTGTCCATATAGACTGAATTTAAAAAAATGATCCAAATGTATTTATTGTGCATTTCTCAATAGGTTCTAGTGTTATCGCTCTAGCTCAATTTGCCCTTGAAGCTACCTTTTGTGCGTTGGAGATTTGGGGATTCGGGTATTTGGAGATTCACGTCATCGGCTGAAACGTCAAAATCGCCAAATCTCCCAAGAAGTTCATTCAAGCTCAACTTTCTGACAATCTCCAGAATAGCGCACGCGCAATTTTCAATTGCTTTGTTAGCGTCGGCTTGCTGTCATCTCAGCAGGGTCAATTGTCATTAAATTAAATTTATAAATATTAACTGAGGACTGTAGTTTTAGAGAAACAACTTCAAACTTAGAAGAGCAGTTGATTAAACCACAAACATCGTCTGCTGGGCCATCTTCATCGATTGCTCATTCCTCAAGAAGTACTTAGTATTTTTTGTAGATAGACTATTTAATACTGAGAATGATTTTTCCATTGAAAAGGAAATTGGAATATAGAGACTTTGCTGACATTTCTGCAAGATGTTAGCCTTCGAAATGAAGAAATTGAATGGTCGGAAAAAATCCATCTATCTGTTAAGTCAAAGTCTCCAATACCCAAAGAACCGAAGCTGTAAATACCGTGAATATTGATGTTTCTCCCACCACTCTAATCTCCAAATCCCCAAATAGCCAAATAACCAATTTTTCCTCGCATAGAAGGCAGCTTTGTTATCTTTCTCTTCAGCACGGTATCTCAAATTATTTAGTTCAAAGCAACTGTCCTCAATATGCAGATCTCAAATAAACATTTTTTTCATAGCTACTCTACCTTTTTTGACATGTTTGAAATGATGACCGACAGCATCAAACCACGTAAGATATTTTTGAGAATTCTGCAGGTAAGTATTAACTATTCATTATAATAAACAAAAATACTGATATAAACAAGATTTTTTTTTAACAAAATGCCATTAGTTCACTCACGATTTTGGGGAATGTGAATAAAGGTTCTACTGTTATCTTTCTCCGACTTGCAAGAAAATTGTTCAATGCAACAAACGTGAGCCATAAGATAACGCTGAAAGCTTCTAACACGGAAATTAAATATCGCATTCATGGAGCTGTCCGCTGCTACATGTATACCATTGAGTGGCAGAAAAGAGGTCTCCCTCATGCACATCTTTTAGTGTGGCTCAAGAAAATAATTCATGTAGACAGAATCGACGACATAATTTCGGCAGAATTGCCAAACCAAGAATTAGATTCACTCCCGTATCAAACAATGATCCACGGCCCATGTGAGGAGCTGAACCCTTTATCTCCATGCATGAAAGAAGGTAAATATTCTAAAAATATCCTCGAGAATTAATAGCTAAAACTCAAACAGGCCACGATGGTTACCCGAAGTATAGACGAAGATCGCCAGAACGCGGAGGTAGCGTAACTACTATCAAAATTAAGAACATGGATGTTGAAGTTGACAACAGATGGGTATTCCTTCACACGCGGTCACTTTCTAAGATGTTCCAGGCCCACATCAATATTGAATTTTGCAATTCGGTAAAATCCATAAAATACTATTGTAAGTACGTGAACAAGGGAAGCGACATGGCCATTTTCGAAGTTACCAACGGAAACGACGAAATCGCTCAATTTCGAATGGGACGCTACATTAGAAGCAATGAAGCATGTTGGAGAATATTTGGCTTTCCTATTCACGATAAGCATCGAACGGTGGTGCATTTGGCTGTACATCTCAAATAGTCAGAGAGTTTACTTTGCAGAAGAAAACGCCTGGCAAATGGCAGACAATCGATCAAACACAACATTGACAGCGTTTTTTGAAACGTGCAAAAATGGTCCATTTGCGAAAACACTACTGTATTCAGAAGTCCCCCGATTTTATACACGGAATTAAAAATAATTGATCTTAACCTTTCAAACCCCTGCTTTTCTCAAGGCCAACTTTATGTTGCCTGTTCTCGAGTTGGTACGGCACAATTTTTGTATATACATACTCTTAACATTGAAACACGAAACATAGTTTACCCCAATTGTAACAGGTGACCGTTTGGTTAAGGTATCAAATGAAACAACATTAATTAATGTGAATTAATCTCTAATAGGAGCCATAATAACTGGATACAATTAAGACTGCCGTACACTCTCTCCGTGTCTGCTGCCCCTGGCCGTTATTACATTTCATACATAAAACAACAACTATTTCATAGATCAACATCTTATGCAACATATGCAACCCAATATACTCACACCAATGTTTTAGAAAATTAAAATAAAACCGTTAAAATCTGTTAATATATAACTACGCAATCAGAATGAAACATCATCATCATTTGTGCAAATTTACAATTATTATTATAGACTACGTACTCAAAGATGATGGTTCTTATGTTTATAATCACGTTTTTAATGATATATCATAATTAACAAACTTTTATCATATATTTACTCAGAGACATATTGTTTTCATGTGTTTGTTGACCCAGTATAATAACTATTATGAGTTATTGGTTTTGCAAATATAATATTCTTTTCCTACAGCGATTTTTAATATTAAGTATCAGGTACTTTGTTATGGTAAACATTTTGTTGTCAAGTTCATGTCAGGTAGTTTTTAGGTTCATACGACTGATAACTTTGTAAGCGAATACTTTTAATTTCCATAACATGCATCATATTGTAAAAAAATAATCATGGATTACTCATTATATTAATACTTTTTTGTTATGTTTACGAGTGACATATACTATCCTGTAAGAAATTTAACGTTTACATTCATTTCCATAAATACTGTAACGTGGATAGATATTCATGTACTTACGGTTGATATTCGTTTATTAGTTATTTATGCTAATATATTGCTTAAAATAATTATTGCATGTATATTTCCTTATGTAGTTCTAGAATTATAGAAGATTTATTCTGGATCCGTCCAGAAACTATATGTGAGGTACAATTTGTCATACTATTGTCAGTTTGACAAGGATCTAGAACATTAATTATGTGCATCTACATAATCATAGAACATTCTCGATTAATGTCATGTCATGATTCAGGTATATAAAGCCGTGTCGATCACGGGACAGAGTCAGTCTTGTGAAGTCAGTGAGTCAAGTTAGTTGATAACAGTCAGTCTGTGGAAACAGAGGTTAATAGTAGTTCTATCGGTGAAGACAGTGACAGTATAGATTGTCAAGGTGACAAGTGGTGACAGTTGTACCATAATAGAAGCTCTTGTACTGAGTGTTTGAAAATAAATCATTGGAAGCAATCTGCGAATTTTGAGTATCACGCAAGTGAACTCACCCCACAACGTTTAGCACAGGGTTAAACGTTACAATACATTTCTCAGGGCCATTTTTCAATTTTGAATACATAGATTAAATTAAAATAGGAGATGTATATAACAGTTTTACAATACTCTGCATACGGTTCATTGCTCTTCATTAAAAAAACGATGCAAGATAGATAGACAGGATTTGTGGAGCCAAGAAAACGCTCCAAAATTTGCAAACAACGATCCACGTGGGCGAAGCACGCGGGCGACAACTAGTAGAATCAATAAAAACTTTCACTCTACAGGATAGCAATGAATTGAATAATCTCTTATAAGTGAATGAACATCTTAAATACTTTACCATAATCCACAATAATATCCGAAGTATCAACAAAACTTTCGATGAATTCGAAATCTTTTTGAGTAATATAAATACAAATATTGATTGTATTGTATTGACGAAAACATGGATTATACAAAACCCGGAGCTTTATAACATTGCAGGATATGACCTAGTTTATAATGAAGGAAAATTGAATTAAAATGATGGTGTCTTATTATATATCAAATCTAGTTTTAACGTTTTAGATTTGCAGACGACATCGCAATGTTCTATAAAGCAGATTCTTGGCAAGAACTGAAAAATAAAGTAGAGACATATCTTCCTTCAATAAAAAAATTCTTAGAAAACAAATTATTTACTGTCAACCTGCAAAAAACCTACTATCTACCTTTCAGCTGTAATCGAAGCAACACACCATAATTCGATAGCATTAGGATTACCACAACAGTATAAAATCCTGCCTGAAAAAGTGTTAAATATCTGGGAGTAATAATAGTGTAACGTTTAACCCTGTGCTAAACGTTGTGGGGTGAGTTCACTTGCGTAATACTCAAAATTCGCAGATTGCTTCCAATGGTTTATTTAGAACACACTGTACACGGCTTTCTATTTTAGTACAACTGTCACTATTTGTCACTTTGACTATCGCGTTCCAACTACTTTCGACTAATGTCTCCAATTGACTGATACAATAAACTGACTGTGTCCCGTGATCGTCACGGCTTTATATATCTAAATCATGATATGACATTCATCGAGAATGTTCTATGATTATCTAGACGAACATAGTTAATGTTCTAGATCCTTGTCAAGGTGACAATAGCACGACAAATTGTACCTCACATACAGTTTCTGGAAGCATCGAGAACAAATCTACTACAATTCCAGAACTAGACAATGAAATACACAAGCAACACTACTGCAAACAAGGTAGAATGAATACAAACTAAAAGAAATAATAACAGTAAGTACATGATAAACTACCCACGTAACACTGCCCCCTTCTTAGCTTTGATCGTCCCGATCAAATGTCACCTCAGTCCCTTTGTACAGTGAAAGTCTGTCGATATGAACCACTTTCATTTTACTGCGTGGGGATTTCTGAATTCTATATACCACATCGTTTATCCTCTTGATAACGGTATATGGTCCCTCCCATTGTTTGTCAAACTTTGGAGAACGACCTTTTCGTCTTTGTGGATTGTACAACCACACTTTATCACCAATTTTTAATGGTCCGGTTTCTGCACGAATATCATATCGGGCCTTCATTCGATCACTAGAAATCTTCAACTGTTTTCTAACCAGATTGTGTATTTCCTCGAGTCTTCGTCTCAAACTCTGAATGTAGGCATCTACAGATGTGGGAGGTTCGCTTGGTGAACCAAACAAGATGTCAGACGGAAGTTTCAGATTTCCACCAAGAACAATACCAGCTGGGGATTCTTTGGTCGATTCATGAGTGGCAGATCTATAGGCCAGTAGAAAGAGCGGTATACACTTATCCCAGTTTGTTTGGTGTTCATTGATTGCTGACCTCAAATAATTTTTTAGTGTTCTGTTAAATCTCTCTACCATTCCATCGGATTGTGGATGCAGTGGAGTTGTACGAGTTTTCTTAATCCCCATTAGGTTACACACACTCTGAAAGATTTCCGACTCAAAATTTCGACCTTGGTCCGAGTGAATCTCTAACGGCACACCAAACCGACTTATCCAATGTTCAATTAGGGCATCGGCCACTGTTTTTGCCTCCTGATTTGGAATTGCGACTATCTCTGGCCATTTACTGAAATAATCCATGATGACCAAGAGATATTTGTTTCCAGAGCTGCTTATTGGAAATGGCCCCGTAATATCGATGGCTATTCGCTCAAATGGGGCACCCACATTGTACTGCTGCATCCTATGGCGGGTTCTGGTATTTGGGCCTTTACTGGTAAAGCAGGTATCGCATCGCCGACACCAGTCCTCTACGTCAGCACGGCTTCCTAACCAGTAGAACCTCTCTCTAATCTTCGATAACGTTTTATTGATACCTAAATGGCCACCACTTGCTCCACAATGAATCTCTTGCAGTACTTGTGCAATTCTTTTCCGTGGAAGAATTATTTGCAAATGGACAGTCTTACCATCATTACTTTCCCATTTTCTTTTTAAAACGTTATCATCAATTACTAAAGATTCCCAAAGTGACCAGTATCCTTTTATGACAGGAGACAAATCTGATATCTCCTGCCAAGTAGGTCTTGCTCCATCCATTTTCCACCTCATCACTGGTCCAATATCATTATCATCCAGTTGGTCTTGCTTGAGTATTTCCAAACTCCAGTTTGGGTCGCTATTTATCAAAGTTCGTTTGACGTTAAGAATTTCTGGTACATTATTTTCAAGTCTTGAACAGTTTTTACAGTCCTCTGCACAAGGCCGTCTTGACAATGCATCAGCGTTTCTGTGGTTAATACCAGGACGATGTTCAATTTTAAAGTCATATTCTTGAAGTTGTTGGAGCCAGCGCGCTATCTGACCTTCTGGGCTCTTGAACTGAAACAGCCATTTAAGTGATGCGTGATCGGTTCGTAGAACAAATGTCTGACCGTATAAATATTTGTGGAAATGTCTTATTGCCTTGACAACAGCTAGTAACTCCTGCCGCGTCACACAGTAATTTTGTTCAGCCTTTGATAAACTCTTACTGTAATATGCTAGTACATACTCCACTCCTTCTATTCTTTGGGACAAAATTGCCCCAATTCCTGTTTTACTGGCATCAGTATCTAGGATAAATTCTCCTTCTCTCTGGGGATAAGCCAGAACAATAGAAGAGCACAAAGCACCTTTCAGATATTCGAAAGCATTCTGACATTCTGGAGTCCAATTGTAAGGTCTTTCCTTCTCAGTTAGTCGATGTAATGGACGGGCAATACTAGCAAAATTCTTTACGAACCGTCTGTAATATGAACACAGGCCTAAGAAACTTCGCAATTCTGTTTTGTTCCTTGGTACAGGCCAATTATGAACCACTTCTGTCTTTTCCGGATCTGTTCTTACACCATTTGCGGATATTATGTGTCCTAAATACTTCACCTCAGTTCTTAGGAAAGCACATTTCTCTGGATTAAGTTTAAGATTTGCTTGTGAGAATCGTTGAAATACCTCTTCTAGATTTTTCAAGTGTTCCTCAAATGTTTCACTGAAAACGATTACATCATCAAGGTATACTAAACATTTCTTTCCAATGAGTCCACGTAGTACTCTTTCCATCAATCTCTCAAAAGTCGCTGGAGCGTTGCACAACCCGAATGGCATTACAGTGAATTGCCATAGACCAGTATTGGCTGAAAATGCTGTCTTTTCTTTATCCTCAGGATGCATTTCGACTTGCCAATATCCACTTTTCAAGTCCAATGTAGAAAACCATTTCGCTCCTGACAACCAATCCAGTGTATCGTCTATTCTAGGAAGAGGATAACTGTCTTTTTTTGTGATTTCATTTAATTTTCTATAATCAACACAAAACCTAGTCGAGCCATCTTTCTTTGTGACTAAGACAACCGGTGACAACCAAGGACTGTTCGAAGGTTCAATTACCTTTTGTTTCCTCATGTTATCTATAAGTATTGCCATTTCATTTTGCTTTGCTAATGGTACCCTTCTAGGAATTTGTTTTATTGGTTGTTGGTTGCCTGTGTTAATGCGATGTTGTACCATATTAGTTCGTCCTAGATCTGTTTCCGAAAAAGAAAATAGTTCTTTGTATTTCTCCCATAAATCACCAAATTTGGCCTTCTGTTGGTTACGAAGTTGAGAAATGATTCTCTCTTTCAATTCTCTTCCTTTCTGGCACATGGTTTTCCCTTGACTGCTTGAGATTTTGACAGATACTATAGGTTCCGCACAGGCAATTACTTCATTTTTCATTAAAACTCTAGGTTCTTCGGACAGATTTAAAACTCTCACCTTAATTGGATGCTCACTTGATGGATTTATTAATGCGTTTTCTATAATCATTTCCTTTGGCAGACATTCTGGATTACTTTCCAGTACCAGTGCCTCCTTGCACTTAGAACCTTCTATTTTAACATGGATGAGATTGTCAGACCATCCAGGTATCGTAATGGTCCTGTTTACCTTAATTTTTCTTATTCTAGATTCAGATGTTGACATAAACAACTCTTCTTCATTAACTTTGAGTATTCGGTCTTGGAGGTTCAGATTGAAGCCAAATTTATTCATGATGTCTAGCCCAAATAAAACTTCGTCCAAAATCTCGGCAACAAATACTTTATGTCTGAATTTTGATTTTCCCAGCTGAATATCTGCCTCGTGAGTACCAATGACAGGTATTGTCACTCCATTTGCAGTTTCAAGTACATAACTTCTATTGGGATGGTCAATTTTGCAAGCAGGAATAACATCAGCTCGCACAATGGTAGCACATGAACCAGTATCAATAACAATATTACAATCCCGACCGCATATTCTTCCTTTCACAACCAAGCTGGATCCTTCATGACTCAGTCGGGAAATTTTGATTTTTAATGATGTTGGGGCTTGGTTGGAGTAAGCCAGTCTTCGCCCCGCAAAACTGGCTAACTGGAGTTTTCCTGCATATTGCTATTTTGAGGCTGTGGACAATTCTTTTTTATATGTCCTTCTTGTCCACAATTCCAACACAAAGTCTTAGTTCTTTGTTCATTTGTTTGCCCATCCAATTTTTGTAACATTTTAATAATGTGCTTTATAGAGTTACCATTGCCATAAGACTTCTCTTGGGTTGAATTGACCCATCGTGTCTGTCGCAATCTGAGATGACTTCTGGATGCCTGTTTAGCAGCTTCGTATTCAAGTGCACGTGCAAGGGCATCTTCAATTCTTGTAGGACTACTTAACCGAAGGGCTTGTTGCATTTCAATATCTCTTATACCATCTATGAATGTTTGTACCGTTAGCCTATCAAGAAAGTCTTTTGGTGCTGTAGGATATGCCAGTCGAACGAGCCGGGCAACATCAATTTCATATTGTTGTAGTGTTTCTCCAGACCGTTGCTGCTTATTCTTTAACTGTGCTTGATAAACTTGTTGTAGATGTTGGTCACCGTAACGCATTTCGAGTTGATCCACTAAAATCTCATATGAAGGTTCGCCGCCAGTTACGGTATTTAAGATTTCCAATGCATCACCACGTAGAGCCAAGATCAATGCAGTGGCCTTCTCTTCATCTGACCAACCACTAGCCAAAGCAGCAGCATCAAATTGTTTTTTATATGTAGACCAAGACTGTTTACCATCGAATTTTGGGGCTTCAATTTTTAGTGGATTAACTACGCCATTTTGAATTTCATTGGACGATCTTCTTAGAGGCACTTCAGCTTTCGTTTGCAACATCTTTTCTTCTATTAATTGAATTTTTTGATCAAAACTTTCTTGGACTTTCTCTAATTTTTGGTCAACTTTCTCTAATTTCTGGTCAACTTCCTGTTTATCTTCTTGTCGCACTCTTGCTTGTTCTTCTAAGATTTGTCTTATTCTTGTTTCTTGTTCTTCTTTTTCTTGTTGTCTAATTCTATCTTGATTTTCTAGAAATTTATTCATTTTTGTTTCTTGTTCTTGTCTAATTCTTTCTTGATTTTCTAGAATTTGACTTATTTTTGTTTGGTCTTCCTTTCTAATTCTTTCTTGTTCTTGTCTAATTCTTTCTTGTTCTTCTTTATCTTGTTGTCTATTTCTTTCTTGATTTTCTAGAATTTGTGTTATTTTTGCTTCTTGTTCTTGTCTACTTCTTTCTTGATTCTCTAGGAACTTCATTATTTCTGCAAAATTTGCCATTTCGTCGTAATCTGTCGATCTGGTATTCACCATATATTCTTAGCAAAATGCGAAGATCCCTTTTTTCTGACACCAATTGTAACGTTTAACCCTGTGCTAAACGTTGTGGGGTGAGTTCACTTGCGTAATACTCAAAATTCGCAGATTGCTTCCAATGGTTTATTTAGAACACACTGTACACGGCTTTCTATTTTAGTACAACTGTCACTATTTGTCACTTTGACTATCGCGTTCCAACTACTTTCGACTAATGTCTCCAATTGACTGATACAATAAACTGACTTGACTCAATGACTTCACAAGACTGACTCTACTGCAAACAAGGTAGAATGAATACAAACTAAAAGAAATAATAACAGTAAGTACATGATAAACTACCCACGTAACAATAGATACGAATCTCAGATGGGATTGTCATATTAATTATGTCTGTAATAAGTTACGTTTGATTTTACACAAGTTCAAACATCTGAAAGATATATTACTCTTCCAACAGCTCAAAGTATTATACCATGCATTAGTTGAGAGCCACTTGCGTTATTACATAGTAGGATGGGGAATAGCATTGAAAATACATATTCATCATCTGTAAATACTCCAAAAAAGTTCGTCAAACTGATTATGTCCAAACACTATAAATTTCCATCCGAAGCACTATTTTGTGAAGCACACGTATTCGACATTCGTCAGCTGTTCTATTATAGTATCAATATAAAATACCATCAAGAAAAACATATTAATTCAAACTTACCTAATCATAATTACCAAACTCGGAAAAAACACCACCACTAATGCAAAAATCTATTGGCCAGCGGTCATACGGCTATATAGCTCCCAAAATGTGTAACTCTATACCTCTTTATTGTTTATTTAAGAATCAATAATATGATACGATATAGGAAAGAGTTGAAGATCTTCATTCACAGTCAACCCAGGGAAAAAATTGCCGAACTTGTAATGTACATTAAAATCAAAAATTTGAAAGCATCCTATTCAGAAATTAATATCGAATCTCTATAATGTATTATTCAATCTAACCTTATAAATGTCTATATGTGAGCATATACATACTCTTTTATCTTGATGAACTGTTCTTTAACTTTCTGATTTTACCTTATATCAACTCGTTAGTTCATATATATTACCCATAATGTTATTATAAGATGATTGTCTTTTATTTCTAACTTAATTTTCTTTATTTCTCTTATTTTAACAATGAACTCAAAGCAAATACAAATGCCTACGTTATGCGCTGATCGATGCAACCGATACCTATTTACCATTATTTATGTACCTGTCTTTTTGTGATATGATTGATTGAATAAATATGTATTATTATTGTATTTAACTGTAAGTTTACTTATAATTTATTAGAATTCTATCGAATCTTATATGTGATTTCTGTATTTCTTTATTTTTTTTAATTCCCTTCATGTAGCCTTTTATTGTATTTATTATTTTTCTGAATAAAGTTATTATTATTAATTTACGTGGTCCTCCTAAGGTGGCCATTCATCTGCAAATATGCACCAAAAGTTCCTTGAAATCAACTGTAGGGGCGTCTTTTTATACACTTCAGTGTACTCAGTATCTTGTGAAGCCCAATGGTTTGGCAACAATGTTTATAACGAATCCCTAATAATAATAATAAGAATTTAAACGTGTCTAACACAATTATATACAAAAGGTTTTATTCTTAATACGTCTTTTTATTATACTATTATACATAATAACTTTTTACTATATAGGTATGGACACGAGAGTTTACCGATTTGGGCGTGTCCGTTGTGTTAAGCTGCCTTTTGTGCGAGGGAAAATTGGTTATTTGGCTATTTGGGGATTTGGAGATTTAGAGTGGTAGGGGAAACGTCAATGTTCACGGTATTTACAGCTTCGGTTATTTGGATATTGAAGATTTTGACTTGACAGATAGATGAATCTTTTGCGATCATCCATTTTCTTCATTGCGATGGCTAACATCTTACAGAAATGACATCTGCCACTATATTCTAATTACCTTTTCCCTGGAAAAAACATTCTTAGTATTAAATATTCTAATTACGAAAAAAAAGCAATTGATCAAGACGGTTCAGAAGACGATGTTTGTGGTTTGATCAACTGCACTTATATATTTGAAGTTGTTTTTCTAAAACCACAGTCCTCAGTTAATATTTACAAATTTAAGCCCGCTGCAGACGGAGTATGTTTTGCTGCATGATTTCTTGCTTGTTTTGCTGCACGGTCCGATAAATGTTGCCGCGCATGGTGTGTTGATGGCTCCCTTGCTTGTGTTGGCTTCACACGATGCAGGCCATCATGTATGTAAAATGACAGTACAATGAAATATGACTGTTGCAAATGATACAAAATATTGACATTCTAATCAAGCTCTATTTTTAATTATTGTTAAAACAGAGAAAATGCCCCAACAATCAAAAATAACATGTTATCATGTGCAAAATAACTTTTGAGTACGACTCGACTAGTTCCGAGCGCTCCGACAAGGCACGATACTTGAAAACAATCACCGAAAATAGCACCGGTTCTATCATTAAATCTTGCACGATTTCAAGCAACCAACCGTGCACGCGATGTCATTTTCTTACACGGAAGCATGCACAGCACCAAGCTTAGCTCCCATCAAGGAAACATGCAGCAAAACATACTCCGTCTGCAGCGGGCTTTAATCTAATCTGATGAGATTACAGCAAGCCGACGCCAACAAACCAATCGAAAATTGCGCGTGCGCGTAATTGTGGAGACTGTCAGAAAGTTGAACATGAACGAACTTCTTGGGTATTTGGAGATTCGGCGATTTTGACGTTTCTCGCTATGGTCACATGACCATTTCAGCCAATGACGTGAATCTCCAAATACCCGAATCCCCAAATCTCCAACGCACAAAAGGTAGCTTTAGTGAGCGGTATTTTAGGTTTAAATACCCCGACTTCTTTCCTGTCCCGCACTATACTTTCCCATGGGACGAGAGGGACAGTATAGATAAAAACACGCAATGGATTAAAATTATAGATAAAAGAAGATAAAAGATAAAAAAATAATCATAGAGCTATTTACGGTTTGCTAAGATAAATAAATATAAAACTTGAGTGAATATACAAATAAAGTTTGTTTCACGAATGTTGGCGTCTGCCTTGAAAACACGAAAAATGGATCAATCCAACTGACCGGAGTAAATCAGTGGCGTAACGATTTCGAGCTAAGATATGGCATTTAAGGAAGTTCATATAATTAGAGGAAAAAATATCGATTGATTAAATAAGCAAACATAATATGAAAGATTTATTATCAACAATAATGCCGACACATAAAATACAAATTTATTGCTTGAGTTATGAAATATATATTTATGCACCTGAATTATCTGAAATGACACAATGACTTTGTGAAGCCTATGAAATAAAGATTGCGTTGCCTTCGGACATACGTGCAGCTCCCTATCATTGTATAAAAGGACATAAGCTTAACATACTGATGTCGTAGCTTTCATGATAATGAGATGCGATGAGACGTATAGCGATATGTACGTAGCTCGTGAATGATTACATACAATAGCCATGATTCGTGAAACAAACTGTAGGTACCTAGGTAAGAGACAGAATAATAGGTAAAGGATTAAATATCTAAAGTAATTGTATATAAAGGTATTTAATCTTTGTTTAACCATATTTTCAAATCATAGTTTATTTTCTATGATTTTCTTATGTAAGTTTATTACTTTTTGAAGTTTGAAGTTTTTTCAACTTTCAGTAAAAGCCTTTCATCCTTATCCGAAGATTTACTTGAATAACCTCGAGGTATAAATTCTAGAGAGAAATCTTCAAAATCAATGAAACCTACTTTATTGACCCAAACATATAACAATTCGACTGCCTGCTTTTTTTAGTTTGTGCGCGCGCTGTGTATAGTAAACGTACTCCGATCTTGATAATTTTTGATTTATTTGAGAACGGGGAATTGAGAAATGGTTCCATATCTAGAAAAATTCAAATCTGAAGTTTCCTTCCTTTTAAAAACGGCCTCCGAATAGGGTGGAGGGGACAATTTTTATCGAAAATCAAAAATCCGAGACTGCAGAGTTATAGATACGAAACTACGGGAAACGTTTAAATTGAAACATTTTTCAAAAGCTACGGATTTCGAGTTACGGCAATGGTATTTCCACTATGTGGAGGAAAATATGAGATCGCCAAATTAAGGAAGAGATTATTTGTAGCAACATTTAAATTAGACATTTATCATATATGAAGTTGCGGTTTTCGAGTTACTGCAGTGGTGAAGTCTAGAATACCTATGTGTATTTCCGCCGCGATGTTTTGAGATCTCTGAATAATAACAAGTACAAGCAAAGAATATACATGGATAATAGGATAAGTATTATCTTCTTTGGTATTAGTGAACGTTCAACGATTTTCATGACCAATGTTAGAGTCAGACCTGTAAAATGAATATTTTTTAACAAAAATGCACCGACTTTATTAGTTGATGCACTGAATAAATACTTTTAAAATAAATATAAAAAATGGACCGACGTTATCAACTGGAGCACTGAAAAGTACAAATTAATATTAATTCGATTCTTTAGAAATTGTGCAGTTGCAGTTAAATTGAAATATTTTGGCACCAACTACACATGTACCAGCACCAATAGCATTAACATTATTTTGTACTTTTCAGAGAACCAACTGATAACGTCGGTCCATGTTTTTGTAAATAATATCTATTTCACATTTTTGAGTGTTACATTTGTCACGAACGTTTAGCGTATGCATTGCGTGTATTTGATATTATTCAGAAATCTAAGAACATCGTCGCGGAAATACGCATATTATAAACTTTACCACTCTTTTAACTCGAATACCGTAACTCTATGTAAAAAATTTATCAATATACTTGTTGCTAAAAATAAACTGCTCATTAATTTTCCCTTCTCAGATTTTCAATTTTCGAAAGAAATTGCCTCTTCCAAATAGCGAAATAACACATTTTTCAAATTTTAACATTGCACAAACTCAACAACCGTAGCTCTTTCAAAAAAATGTCAATGTAAACGTTTCCGGATATTTTGGTATCTTTAATTCTAGCATCTCGGATTTTCCTTTAATTTTGCTATCTCGGATTTTCAATTTTCGTGCAAATTTGCCCCTTCTATCCTTTTCGGGGCGGTTTTCGGAGGGAAGGAGATTTCGGATCTGCGTTTTTATCAATCAAAAATTATCAAAATCGGAGTACGTTTACTATAGAGGCTGACTTTTTTAACGTGCCCATTAGAATATTTTCACTTAAGAATCGATATTGAAATATGAAAATTTAAACCTGGCCTAGTTTAGTGAAACTATTTATAAATTGTTGCCCCTTCGGTTAGACCGGACATTGTACTAACTTTATTTTTTCAAAAGGAAACGCCTGTTTCTTATTAGATATTAGAATTCCGCACATTTAATTAGGTATGAAAAGCTCTAGTTGTTATATCTTATCTATCATAGTTTTTGACGTATGTAATTTTTATTGCAAAAAGTTCTCATGACCGATGTTTATTTAGAAATTAATATCTTTCTTATTGTCAACCGGAAAATAAAAAAGTTGTTTTTGATCGGTAGCCCGAAGTTGATATTCACTTCAGTATGATCATCATTCTGAAAATTATCTTGTTTAACACTCCAAAAAAATATTATTAAATACGTCAATGACAAAAGTTAAAAAACTCAACTTTTCTTAATAGCACTTTCTATTATTCTATGGTCATTATGTCGAAAACTAGCTGTGAATACCCGCTTCGCTGGCTAATTTTGATCAGAAAGCTGAGATAAATTTTGGAGCTTTCTAGTTCATTGGAGGAATTTCTTTATTGATCAGAAAATTGGCATACAATCTTGATCAATCTAGAAATTTCTAGAACATTCTTGATCGTCCAGAACCGTGGCATCTATTTTTTTTCTAAATCATTTCTAGAAATTTCTAGGTCATTTCTATTATTCTATCGTCATTATGTAGAAAACTAGCTGTGAATACCCGCTACGCTGGCTAATTTTGATCACAAAGCTGAGATACATTTTGGAGCTTTCTAGTTCATTGGAGGAATTTCTTTATTGATCAGAAAATCGGCATGCAATCTAGAAATTTCTAGAACATTCTTGATCGTCCAGAACCGTGGCATCTATTTTTTTCTAAATCATTTCTAGAAATTTCTAGGTCATTCTAGACTTTGGAATAATACATTTCAGAGATTTCCAAATTATTCTGTTGTTCTAGATT
Organism: Crioceris asparagi; assembly: GCA_958507055.1. Classification (NCBI taxonomy): domain Eukaryota; kingdom Metazoa; phylum Arthropoda; class Insecta; order Coleoptera; family Chrysomelidae; genus Crioceris; species Crioceris asparagi. The sequence continues at coordinate 63,467,653 of OY293830.1, forward strand.
GTTCAAGAAATTTCTAGATTATTCTAAAATTCTTTAAGACATTCTCATGCATTTGATAAGTATATAGGCTTACATTTGAGAACTTTCCAAATAATTCTAGAAATCTCTAGATCATTCTAGAATTTTCTCAAACAATCCAATTCATTTTAGTTTAATGATAAACACACATTTTTACAAATCACATGTTTTAACCCACGTATCTTCTAACCCTTATAGGTATCAACTTGCAACCACCACAGTGCAAGATTGGATTCTTGTACCTTTTGCGACATACAAACACTATCGATGCATCTGCGATGTTCAACAATCCAAATCGTTTTAGATTAATGATAATCACACATTTAAAGAAATCACGTGTTTCAACCCCCGTATTTTCTACACCCTTATAGGTATCAACTTATCAACTTGCAACCACGATAGTGCACAATGGGAGCCTTGTACCTATTGAGACATACAAACACTATGCGTCTGCGATGTGCAGTTTTAGCTGCAAAGTGAGATATATATATATATATATGTTAGATTTCGTTTTATCTAATTGGCTTTTTAAAAACAATTATTTTATTTATTAACTTCTGACACCACTTATTATTAATGATTTAATAATAAGACCTAAATTATAATTATTATACAAGTGAAATTAACTGTAAGGTTAGGATGATTATGAAAACTGACATAGATTCGTCTTACTTTAGATTTACATTTCAGAATGATTAAAATTATAAAGTGTTCCTTATTTATAGTGAAAAAATGTACAATATGCAATATAATGTTCTCATGGGAAAATTCCACTAAAAGCGTCCTATTCACGGATTCCATAGTCAGCATTCTCGGGACGGTGTAATCAGAAGAGTTTCCTGGATATGTTATTAGTTGAAGTACGATATGTTGAAATATGATATTCCTGGTACTGCATTGTCATCATATTGTTGTGAAGTCAAGTTCATGGGTTTAGCAGAGTCAGCAATATTGGTTGATATAACAGCTCCCATCATTTATAAAAAGTTGGTGCTATGCAGTAACTTTTAAGGTAGATCAGATATTCCAATGGTAGGAATTTCAATTACTTCAATATTTTCAATGTTAGGTCTTCTTCTTGGAAGTAGACTTGTAATTCTTTTGAAGGTGGAGGATTTTTCTTCATTATCTTCTTTTTGTCCTTTGAGTTTAAAAAAAAAATCATTATGATATTAATAGTAATGATGCATAGAATGGATCCTATAGAAATGTAAGTGAACCAAGATATATTTTTGGTCAAGAATGGTTCGTTCATTAGATTTTCTAATTCTTTTGAATATTGCTCTAGTTTGTGGTTTGCAATATCCAATTCTTCCATGTTTATTTCATTTAGCTTTAGTGGTTCTAGTTTAGGAATGTTGATACTTTCAACTAAATGATCACAACATTCGTAAGGTATTATTACTGGATGAGAAATGTCGGCATAGTCGGTAGATTTTCGACTTTCTGCTTGGATTTTTGTTATTCCTACGAAGGCTTGACATTCGGATAAACATCACAATTGAGTTCTGCATTATTGTTACAATTTTCGTGTTATGTTCAGGACAGTTCATGGTTATTTGAAGTGGTTCTGCTACGATAACTAGCCAAACATTGTCTTTGAGTTTGAACACATTGTAGCCTTGACTGTAGATTACGGAACTTTCACAGGTTTTGGGCAAATTTTGACGGTTTTTCAATAACTGCTCTTCACATACTACGTTGTTGTCGATGGGGTAAGCGTACAAGTTGGGACACAACTTCTTATGTGGACCTATCTATTTCTTTACAATTATTAGGCTCCTTTACAGGAATATACATTAGAGAATCATCATTTCGCGCAATGAATTTATGACTAATTGAAAGAATATGATGAAGGCCAGTTCTTTTATCCAAAATTGGAATAGGAACAGATGATAAAGAGTATAAAGTTGTTGTTCAACTAAAGATATTTTCAAAATGAAGACAATTTGGTTATCTTGTTGATATGCTTCAAGCTCTATTAATTGGAGATATTGTGCAATTTTATTTTATTTTTACTGGTAAAGGGAGATTATTTCTCACAAGGTTTTGTGTTATCTCTTGAAGAGCTGATACCAAGTTTTGTGGTGAAATAATTGAAAAATGAATTATTTTCAATCTTGCAAATGTTACTGCATTTATAATGTCATTTAAATTATCTTCAATAATCAAATAACTCTCCATTAATTTTTCGCATATTTCCAAAAAGTTTAGTTTGGCTTCTACAGTTTTAACTTGGTTGTTAATATCATGAATTGCTCTTTCGATTTTATAAATATCGTCATTAACTGTTTTTCTATCAATTGTTAAATTTTGTATTGTTTCGTTGAAAGTTTTAATTAGAGAGAATGATACTGAAATCTGATTCTTAAGAAGGTTTTCAATGTGATGTTGATCATTGTTTAGTTTTTCTATATTTTTTTGTATAAAATTCACCATCTGTAGCATCTAAGTTGCCTGTTATGGTTTTAAATACGCTTCCTATAATGTTCACTAAACCTCTTTTAACGCGTTTCGTATCTATGATGATTTCGTTGAATTTCTGTTGAATGGATTTAGATATTTGTTTTAATAAATCTACGTGTGTCTGTACGTCAGGACAAAAAATATTTGTAGCGTGATAATCTGTTTTCAAAGTATTACGTATAGTGTCCAAAATTTTGTTGTTGTTTTCATATGCAGCTAAAAGTCCTGTAATGTTCTTGTGTACTAGTAGAGTCCACTTGTCATTGGAGATGATAATTCTTGTTTCATCCTGATAGAAGACTCCTATCGTATTGTTTATAGGATCAATTTGAAATCGGCAAAAGGCCATATTGACCAATAGGGGGTACCTGAAAAAATTTTAGTTTTCAGAATATGGTTTCATACGGTCGAAATTAACTTTTGTTTGTTGATTAGTATTAGAATTAAGTAAAATAGCTGAATTATTGAAAATTTCTAAAATTTCGTATTGACCATTAAATTTATTCTGTAACTTGTTCTTTAGTTATGACTAGTTATGACTAGTGAGTTGTTCTTTTGATCTTCGGGGATATCTTCATCTGTGTTCTCATTACAAGCAAAAGTTAAATAAGGTGTTAGATTGTATTCAGATTGAAATTTTGAAAATTTTTGGATATGATTAACGTTAATGCGGGACAGTGCATCTGCATTTTTATTTATCTTTTCGGGGTTGTACTTAATCTCGTAGTCATATTCTTCGAGCTTTAGTCTCCATCTTGCTAATCGACTACCTGTATCTTTTACTGAAAAAAGCCAAGTTAAGGGACGATGGTCTGTGATTAAAGTGAATTTTCTTCCAAAGATGTAGGGTCTAAAGTGTATTACTGCCCAAACGATCGCAAGTAATTCTCTTTCAATGGTGGAGTATTTTGTTTCTGCTTTGCAAAGAGTTCTTGATGCATAAGCTATGGGAAGATCTTTGTCTTTACCAATTATTCCTTGAGAGAGTACTGCACCAATCGCAAAAGCGCTTGCGTCTGTTGTGAGAATGAAAGGCTCTTCGAAGTTTGGATATATGAGCACGGGGGTAGAGATAAGGGCTTGCTTTAATTCATCAAATGATTTTTTACAATCGGAATCAAAATCGAATGGAACGTCTTTTTTGAGAAGTCTGGTTAGTGGTTTTGAAATTCTAGCGAAGTTTTCGATAAATCTTCGGTAGTAACCGGCTAAACCTAGAAAAGATTTTATGTCTTTTTTGGTTCTTAGGTGTTGGAAAGTTTATGATACATTCAACCTTAGATGGGTTTGGTTTGACACCATCTTTAGTAACAAGATGTCCTAGATAGGCTACTTCCTTGCGGAGGAATTCACACTTATCCGGTTTTATTTTTATATTTGCATGTCTGAGTTTCATAAAAATGTCAGTCAGTCTGTTAATATGTTCATGTATTGATGGGGAATATACAATAATGTCATCCATATAAACTAGACAACGCTCATTTTGTATACCGAGTAATATATTGTCCATTACTCTCTGAAAAGTTGAAGGGGCATTTTTGAGACCGAAAGGCATTCGGACGAACTCGAAATGTCCATTCTCGACTGAAAAGGCGGTCTTCTGAATATCTTGTGGATCAATTTCGATCTGGTGAAATCCAGAAGCTAAGTCTAGAGTAGAAAAATACTGACATTTGCCAAGTTGAACTAAGAGGTCTGAAATATTTGGCAGCGGATATTTATCGTTAATTGTGATTTCGTTGAGCTTACGATAATCTACAACTACTCTCCACTTTTGTTTGCCTGATGCGTCCATTTTCTTAGAGACGACCCAAACTTGAGATAAAAAAGGTGAACATGAAGGTCTAATAATGCCTTGATCAAGCATTTTATTGATCTGGGATTTAACTTCATCTTTGTGTATTTGCGGATACCTATAAGAATGTTGGTTTGTCGGAATTAGTTTTAATGGAAGGTTTAATTTCGTTCGTAAAAGTCAATTTGTCTCCTTCGAGATAAAATATGTCTGAGAATTCAATACGCAGATTTGTTATGAACTCTGATTCTTCATCATTTAGATGCTCTAATCGAAGTTGGTTACGTATTTCGGGAATTCTGTCTTGTTGTATGTCGTGTTCGCATTCGCTAAGATTGTTAATAGAAAAATGCTGTATAGGTTCTGTGTTAATATCTGAAAAATTAATTTCTTGCGGAAGGCGTACTTTTTCTATTTCTATACCTGTTAATAATGCGTCAGTGTTTGATAAATTGCATTTCAATTTATAAACTTGTTCGATTCTTGGTTCTATTCTAATTATGTTAGTTGTTCTTTCTGTGTTCTTGGTTTCGATGGTTTGTACATTATCTGAGGCTTTGTGAAGTTGGACGGTTTTAAAGTTTGTTTTTAATTCTCTAGTTTTGTTGTTAATTGCGCAATCATATGTTCGAGGAAGTCTGAGCCTAGAAGTCCATCAAATTCTATATCTAAATTACAAATATAGACTTTGTGTGGATCTGCACGGTTAAAAGGAACAAGTGTAGATTTAGTAATATGAAGTTTTTGATTAGTGATTCCTTGAATTATTACATTCTCGGGAAATCGCTAGGGAAATTTTTGACAAACGTGAGGTTTAAAGATAGAAAGTCCAGCTCCGGAATCAATGAGAAATTTGTGAGTATTTGTCGAGTCTGTAATGTAAAATAAATTTTGTGATTTCACAGCGAGCAGAGGATTTATAAGTAGCTCTGTTCGGGGAAGTTCAGATTGGGGTTGTAATCTTGAAGATTGATTGCTTGAATTTGGGTTTGAAGCTGTTCTATGCCTGACTTCTTCTCAGGAGGAGGATCTGTTGGAACTATTGGGCTTACGTGAAAATCCTGGTTTTCACTTGGATTAATGTCTCCTTGTTGATAGTTATAGAAGTTTTCTTGTGGATTGTAATTATTATATGAGGAATCTTCAAGTTCGTACTGATATGATTCGTCATAATAGTTATCGCATTGATTGATATGGTAAGTAGGGTTTTGTTGGAATCTACTGAAATTCGGATTTTGTTGGACGACGCTTGGTCTGATATTACCTATATTGGGATTAGGACATATGACAGAAGGTCTATTTGTAAAAGATTGAATTTGCTGGAAATTATTTGGAGGATTTGGTTTTTGATGAAAGCTTGGAAGTTTTGATTGAAGTTTTGTTGGAAAGGTCTCTGTCTGCATTCATTAGTTGCATGACCAATTCGTTTGCAATTTGAACAATTTTTAGGAGGGAGATTAATTGGTTTGCGTTGTTGTAAACCCGTATTCTTGTTTGTATTCTGATGTTTCTGATTTTCGAAATAATTTAATTGAAGTTCTCTCCTAATTCTATTTGTTGCTGTCACTAGCTCTTACAATTTGACCTAGCTTAGGTTCTAAGCCTGTCATTAAGGGTCATAGTTTCCGCTAGACGTGTCTGCGCGTTCTTTTCTTCGATAGATAAATTTTGTTTATTTATTGAAGCGTACATTTTAGCTTCATGGGTTTGTAACCTGGTGATGAAGGTTAACGGAGATTCATTAGGTAGTTGCCTAATTCTCTGTAGATCTTGGATAAGAGATGATAAGTCTCTCGTATCTCCAAAATGACTTTCTAGTAGCGTTTTTGTATCATGCCATGTAGCAGGGTTGCGTGAATTTATTAATTCAGCAGCGCAACCGCGAAGTTTGTTTTTGATATGTAACCTAAGGAGAATTATTTGATTACCTATAGCCATTCCAAATGCAGTTGTACATGACAGAATAAAAGTATTTAGAAATATTTGATTACCATCAAATTCAGGAATTATTGAGAAAACTTCACTCAACTTGTATGGTTCAATATTACCTAAGTTACCGTTAACATTAACACTAGCGTTATCATTAACAGAGTTGTTGCCTTGTTGACTCATTTTGATTTTCTTGCATCTTAATATCATAAAAATTTGTTGCAATTTATATTTTATATGTTTCCTTTTGTTATTGAATTAAGAACTGTTGGTTTCTTATTTATAATATAAATAGAATTTAAATTATTAAAAGACGAGATGATTCTGAAATGACTTACAGTAATTTCCACATATAAGATGAAATCCGGTTCCGTAATGCTCCGTCAGGTGAGTATGTACGTATTCCTGGCGTCGGAAAGACGGTCTTCGTATGCGTTGCAATGTCCTCTACTGGAGATCTGGGTTGACCACACCGAGTTAGTTGCCTTGTTCTCGGTGCGTAGAGGATATGCCACTTGTGTTGTCTGTTGCGTGTTTTCTTACTTCTTGAAGGTGTGGAAGCCACCACAATCTTCTTGCTGGATGTGTAGATGAGATCCCACTTCTGACAACAATTGTTAGATTTATAAAAAACAATTATTTTATTTATTTACTTCTGACACCACTTATTGTTAATGATTTAATAATAAGACTTAAATTATAATTATTATACAATTGAAATTAACTGTAAGGTTAGGATGATTATGAAAACTGACATAGATTTCTCTTACTTTAGATTTACATTTCAGAATGATTAAAATTATAAAGTGTTCCTTATTTATAGTGAAAAAATGTACAATATGCAATATAATGTTCTCATGGGAAAATGCCACTAAAAGCGTCCTATTCACGGATTCCATAGTCAGCATTCTCGGGACGGTGTAATCAGAAGAGTTTCCTGGATGTGTTATCAGTTGAAGTACGATATGTTGAAATATGATATTCCTGGTACTGCAGAGTCAGCAATATTGGTTGATGTAACATATATATATATATATATATATATATATATATATATATATATATATATATATATATATATATAGATTTAATTTTAGGGGAATGTTTATTACATTCTCTTATGTTTTTTCAAATAATAAAAAAATATATTCGAAATTATTTTAAATTTTCTATCGGGAATGTCTTTTTTCGAATGACTAGTTGACCATGGACGTAAAGCAAACGCTGTTACTGATACCACGTTTTAGCTGTCAAATTGATAATTTTTAAAGTTGGAGTACAAAACGTCTGTTACAAAAATAATATCCCCATTTTTCAATAAATGATCAAATTAAACATCTACATAAAGAAAGTTGACAGTAGTTGCATTTTTTCATGTTTAAAGGTCAATTAAGGGGTTCATATTTTTTGGGATATAAAATTCTTAAAAATCTAAATACCTCCTAGAGAAACGGAACAAACCTAAGAAAGATTAATAAACGTGTCCTTAATGCTAAATATCAAAATATTCACGTATTTTGTTCAACTTCGGTTATTAATCCCATACTGTTGAGTGGATTTTTGCATAAGCATGAAAACTTCTTCCTATTCATTGGAGGTAACTCAGGATAGTTGGCATTAAATTCAGGACTGGTTCTTTCCACTATTCTATCGCAGCTTCCGTAAATAATAAACAGACACAATTTGGATACTGATTCATTTGGATTTTTGTAGCTTCAACTGGCTTCAACTTTCAAAACTGTCAACTTGACAGCTAAAACGTGGTATCAGTAATAGCGATTGTGTTACGTCCTTGGTCAACTAGTCAATCGTAAAAATGTCATTCGCGATAGAAAACTTTAAAAAATCTGGAATATCTTTCTTATTATTTGAAAAAACCTAAGAGAGTGTAATAAACATTCCCCTAAAATTCAATTGTCTACCTAATAGCGATAGAAAAATAGCTATATGCTATTAAGAAAAGTTGTGCTTTTCAACTTTTTTCATTGACGTCTTTAATATTTTTTGAGTGTTAAACAAGACAATTTTCAGAAGGATGGTCATACTGAAGGAAATTCCATTTTCGGGCTCCCGATCAGTAAAAATGACAAACGTCAAAAAGTATGACAGATAAGTTATAACTAGGGCTCTTCATACTTAATTAAATGTTTGGAATTCAAATATCTAACAAAAAACTTGGGTTTCCGTTTGAAAAAACAAAGTTAGTACAATTTCCGGTATAACAGGAAGTGCCAACATTTTGTAGATATTTTTACTAAATTGAGCTACGTTGATTATAGCCAGGATCAAATTTTCATATTTTTATCTCGATTTTTAAGTGAAAATCTTCTAATGGGCACGACAAAGAAATCACCCTGTATACAGCGCCCGGACAAAAAAAATAATACCTCCTCCGTTTGGGTTCTTCGATCAAAAATACAAAGTAATATTCATTCTATTGGTGCTAGTACTTTTGAAATAATTGGTGTCAAAAGTACTCTATTTAACTACAATTCCGCAACTTCAAAAGTACCAGCCCGAATAGAATTAATATTATTTAGTATTTTTCAGTGCTCCAACTAATAAAGTCGGTCCATTTTTTGTTAAAAATATTTATTTTGTTCAAAATTGTTATCATCGAATGTAAAATGTGAATGTTGTGGGTCGTCCTTGATGTGTGGTTCCAACTGATGATCAGATTTTGTAATAGGATTTTCATTAATTCTCACATTCGTGAGTTTTCTGAAATCAACATTCTTGGAACTATCTTTTGGAATATTCATTTACATATATGAAAGGGATGGAATGCTATTAATCGAGAATATTTAGTTATTTGCAAAATCGATTCAACAGAAGATTCTTGCAAATAATCTTGAAAAGTTGTGTGTAAGGATAAATTGCGCAGTATTAAATCAATTTTTTGAATAATTTCATACCTATCCCGAATTTCTGAAATTTTGGAAAATGTAAAATTATTTTTAGAATTTCTTAATTCAGAAGCGCTATCAAATTCCATTGTTAAGAAATCAGGGAGTTTTACTTTTTGTAAATCAGTTTTATCATCACTCATCCTGACTCCATCGCTCTCAACTGGTGAATTTTTCTGAGAATTAATAGATATCAGCTAATTTAAATGAATAATTTATTTTCTTTATAAGAGACTCGATGGTTAATTTATCATAAATGTCGTTTTCATCTGGAATAGATGAAGGGAACTTCTCAGAACTCGAAGATATGGAAGTACTAAGAATGCTAAGTTTCACCTTGACTCCTGAAAAAAAGTATAAAGAAATAATAAAGAGCGGTTCCAGAGGATTTCGTAGATATGTAAGTTTGGCAACATCGCTGGTCTTATTAAACCTACAGGTTCATATAAGCTGTATTTAACTGGGCTTCCTATTGGCGGTGAGCTTTTATATATAGATTTCCTCCCGCACTTATTTGCCTGTAGTGTTTGTCGGGCTTCGTAACATATGGTAGACGTGTATATATATATATATATATATATATATGTATATATAAATATATATATATATATATATATATATATATATATATATATATAAATAAAAAGATGTTCTTGGGGATGCAGTCATATATTCAATAAAATTCTTTGACTGAAGCCGAGCTTTCGAGAATGTTTATTCTCTTCTTCAGGGCAAAAATCGTGAATTTATAATAAATTAACCAAAAACCGGAAAGATTTCATATTCATCAATTACATTATGTAATTGATGAATATGAAATCTTTCCTGTTTTTGGTTAATTTATTATAAATTCACGATTTTTGCCCTGAAGAAGAGAATAAACATTCTCGAAAGCTCGGCTTCAGTCAAAGAATTTTATTGAATATATGACTGCATCCCCAAGAACATCTTTTTATTTATTATAAATCCAGTCAAGAATACAAAATCAATATATATATATGTATATATATATATATATATGTATATATATATATATATATATATATATATATATATATATATATGTAAACGTAAGGGTAGCTACCCTCAATAAAAGTCTAGATTCACAAAATACTTTGTTTATTACACAACTGGTTTATATTCATAATATGTGACGCAGTAGGTCTCTCCGCTATTGATGGCGCGATGAGAGTGTCGAGTCTCGAAGTGCGCCTCTCACACTTCCTCCGCTCGCCTGTCCTGACTTCGCAACGTCAGCAAATCGGTCTCTACAGTGGTGTAAGTTAGATACCGCTAACACGGCCATCCTGTGATAGGAGCGTCCTCGCTCCATTCCTGAAATTTAGAAAGCAGGAACAGTTTTTTCTTATTATTGCTTATGGGATCGCCATTATAACTCCATTTAGATATCTTAGATACTCCAAAATATCATTATTCTCTTTATCTTTTTCTCAGTTGATAATGGGATTGCCATTATTACCATAATATTCAATATTTTAGACATTCGAAAATATTTTCAATACATATTGTGTCTGTTACTACAAAATACATTTTATTACTTCATACTTATTCTCTTTGTTAAGAATTATTACATTTTTTATTATTACTGCTAATGGGATTGCCATTATAATTCCATTTAAATATTTTAGATACTCTAAAATATCATTATTCTCGATATGTTTTTATCAGTTGATAATGGGACTGCCATTGTTACCAACATATTCAATATTTTAGACATTCTAAAATATTTTCATTAAGTAGTGTGCCTGTTATTACAAAATACATTTTAGTACTTCATACAGATTCTCTTTGTTTGTTAAGAATTATTTCAGATTTCTCTTTTTTTTAATGCGCATAGTGGGATTGCCACTAGATTTCTCTTTCTATAGTCTTGCCGTGGGATTGCCACTATTTGACTTTAAAATAGAATCACTATTATTTTTATAATTATTACTTTACTCAACTAGTAGTCGAGCTCAAACCAAGTTTTAGTTGTTTGCCAAATTAAAATTTCTTTTCTGTCAATATACAGTAATATCAATCATAAAATTGTAAGAATCGTTACTCACTTTATTTTGTTATTGGATAGAAGGCCATGGACGTAGTTGTTCATGAGCGGCAACAGTGGTTCGCAGTCCTTGCTTATGTAGCACATATCTCTCATTGGGCAGAACCGCACGGACAGTAAATGGTCCTTTGTATTTTGGCTTCAGCTTTCCGCCGCCTGTCAGCTGAGAATCTTCCACAGCCACAAGGTCTCCAATTGTAAACAAGCTCGCATGATAGCGCGAAGCATTAACGTGCTGAGCCTGCTTTTTGGCACTATTTTTCAAACGTTCTTGAGCCTCGGCAACTGCCTTGTCTGGATCAACAAAGTTATCACTCGGCGGTGCATCAGCTAAAAAATGTTGAGTAGCCAATAATCTCGGATTTGTACCATGATGTAATACTTTGGGTGTATGACCCGTTATTGAATGAATAGTGGAGTTTATATTATCTTCTATAGCAGGAAGTACGATGGTCCATTTATTTTCTTTTTCGGCTGTCAGGGTTGCTCGCAATAAATTGAATATTGTCCGCATAAGGCGTTCGACTTGACCGTTGCCTCTCGGAACTCCGGTAGCAATGTGGTGAAGTTCTACTTTTCGTGTACTCAAAAAAATTTCGAAACGTGATCGAGGTAAATGCAGCTGCTCTGTCAGAAATTATTCTTTTCGGGGTTCCCAGTTCATCAAAGATGAAAATTAGTGCACGGATAGAATCTTCAGATGTGTTCTTTGGTATTGGCATTAAACGGCAGAGTTTTGAAAATGCGTCAATTACTACCAAAATTTGGGTGGCTCCATTTGATTTAACCAAAGGGCCAGCGTGATCAATATGCCATGTGTGTAGGATATCGTCGGGTTTATCTCCATGTTGCCACTTTCCTGCTCTACGGCCAGTATGCGATTTTCCCAAAACACAAGCTCTGCAGTTTCTAATGTACTTTTTTAGACACTGTCCCATTTTTGGCCAAAATAAGTCTTCTCTCATTTTGGAAATACACTTGTACCATCCGATGTGCGATGATTCATCATGATAAAGCCGCATCACTAACAATCGGGCAGCAACTGGCACAAAACACTTTGGGGTCTTCGTGTTTGTTACAACAATATTGTTTATGACAGTATAATCCACATTAAAATTCGGGTCATTAAATATTTCCGAACAAAAAGCGTCATTTGTCTGGAATTCTCGCAGAGTGTTCACATTGGATATTTTATCCGCAGCTATTGTGTTAAGTGCACACACTTTTAATTTTTTTTTTTATTGTCTATTGGATTTCTGCTTAAATAGTCCACGTGAGCCATTTTATTTCCAGGTCGATATTCGATCGAAAAGTCATAATCCTGTAATTTGACCCACCAACGAGCGACACGAGGATGTAAGTCTTTCTTTAGAGCAGTAGCACGGACTGCATTACAGTCGGTGTATATGGTAAAATATAAACCATACAAATAAACTCTAAAATGTTCAACAGCTTCAACAATAGCTAATGTTTTTAAGTCATACGAATGATATCGTGTCTCATAATCAGTTGTACGACGACTAAAAAAAGCAACAGGGCGGACTACACCATTTTCATTTTGCAACAGAGCAGCTCCTAATCCAACTGAACTTGCATCTGTATGCAACTCACAAGGTAAATTCGGATCATAGATTCGTAATACCGGCGACTCGGTCAATTTATTTAATATTAATTGTCTTGCACTCAGGAGACCAATTAAAAACAGTCCTTTCATAAGCGAGCTGTTATTGGTGCAGCTAACTCTGAGAATCCTTTAACGAATCGGCGAAAGTAACTGGCAAGTCCCATAAACTGTCGTACACTCTTAACATCGGTCGGAATAGGTGCTTGCGTTAAAGCATTTACTTTACGCTGACTGGGTCGCACTGAACCGGCACTCAAAATAACGCCAAGATATTCAGTCTCTCGGGCAAAAAAATTACATTTATCATAGTTCAACGCAAACCCATGAGTAGATAGAGCATTCAGTACTTCATCCAAGTGTTGTAATCCTTCTTCAATACTCGTTGAAGGTACCAGTACATCATCTAGGTACACGAATGCTTTTGTTCCCTTTAAATTACCTAATGCTTTATCGATGGAGCGCTGATATATCGCTGGAGCATTAACATAACCAAAAGGCATACGATTGAACTCATAGTGCCCATCTGGTGTAATTAAGGCCATTACGTGTCTTGATTTTTCTTCTATTCGTATTTGATAGAAGCCGGAATTCATGTCTAATGTAGTAAAGTACTTGGCATGGCAGAGGGAATTGATCTGATCTTGAATATGAGGCAATGGATATCACGCAGATCCACACACATTCGAACCTCACCGTTCTTTTTCGAAACTAGCACTATGGGGCTTGCGTATTCTGATCGACTTTCACGAATTATTCCTGCATTTAAAAGGTCATCAATTATCCTTTTAACTTGCACTCTTTCTTGGTAAGCCAATCTACGAGGACGATACGCCACTGGAGTAGTGTCTTTTAAGTTTATTGTCATTTCACCGGTGGTAATATGATCGGGTGTTTTACGTTTATAGAACAATAATTAATTTTAAGTCCTCTTTCAATTCAAGCTGATTAATCACAATATTATTTACACTTTTCAAAGTTAATACATTAGAAATGTTAAGCAGGTTATGATGTAACTCGAGACCATGATCGTTTTTCTGGATTCGTAAACAAGGTCGACTGATCACATCCCATCCAATAATAAGGTCAGTGTTGCCTGGAATAACAATATCCGGAACGACCGCATAACGAATTTCTAAAGTTACCGTCGGCATAGCAGTTATCAGATCACAAACGCCGATAGCATAAACAATTTGTGCCCCAAATCCCGAGAAAGCACGGCACTTATCGTCTGTTTTGATTATCGCGCTTAATGTTTTTGCTACAGAGTGTTTGATAATTGTTTCGTCTGCACCACTATCAACCAGATATACAAAAGAAGGAGCACTGTTTTTACATAATAATGTCGCCATTGGTATTGTGTTCAGATGGCGTCATTTTTTAATTAAAAATGTCTTTTTGGGCCTCCCATTTTTAGACCAGCAATCACTTTCGATTTGGCCGATTTTCTTGCAGTGGTTACAAGCTGGGATTTTGGAGGAACCTGGAATGTCCCTTTGAACTTCATTTGAAATTTCTTGTTTATTACGACAAGTGTTACTTTGGTGCCCTTGACGACCACAATTGAAACATGTTCCTTTGAATATTTTCTTTGAAGTTTCATGGTTTAACTCTCGTCTGTCCCCTAATCGGTATTTTCTTTTGAGCGTCTCTTTTACATCTAGGGGCCGTTTTGCATTGCGTCTTGCATCAAATTCGCTCAGTATGGTCATGACTTCGCGATCAGATTGCGGCAGTTGTATATGCAGCGATGCACGTGCTTAGGCGTGGTCTAAGCTATATTCGATCATACTAAGTACCTTATCCCAAGGCAATTTTTCATAAAACCTGTATATATTTCGAAGCTTCTGATTCCCATAATCACAAAGAGAATCACAATCACGGCTTCGCAGAGTGGCAGCTTTAAATGCTCGAGCCCCTGGTGTTTCTTTGTCAGGAAAAGCCGTAATGAGGTCGGCACAAAAGTGTTCCCAAGTTCGGCGGATTGGTCGCCAGTTACAACAGTATCGATATCCTCTATTTTTCAAAGCCTCGCCTGCTTTAGCGATCATTAAATTATCGCTGACGCATAATTCGTCTTTTAATTTCGTAGCATCTTCTAACCACTCGTGGATTGCGTAAGCGCTGTTATCCGGATCGTAGCTGGTTAGTTTGAATGTTGTGTAGCCATGCATTGATGCTGACGCTTGCGCACTTGTTCCATCTACTACGGGAAGGAAGGGCGTTGTCGTTGGCTGAGAAGGTGACGATGACATCATCGCCATTTTTCTTTGTTTCGCTAGCTCAGCAATTTGTTGTTGTTGGGCAGCGATTAAATTAATTAAAGTTTCTTGCCACTGTATACCTTTTGGAATTTCAGAATTAGGCTCGGCGCTTGACAAAGCACTTGGAAGTTCACAACGCTCGACACTTGGTGACGTACCGTCTATAACCGAGTTTGATGCAACATCCAGCAAGGCACCGTTTGCATTATTTTCAGCCTCCATTTTGGGCGGGCACTGTTTTTCTTAAATAGTTCGTATTATCTATGGGGTGGACACGGAACAATCCCACTTCTGATGTAAACGTAAGGGTAGTTACCCTCAATAAAAGTCTAGATTCACAAAATACTTTGTTTATTACACAACTGGTCTATATTCATAATATGTGACGCAGTAGGTCTCTCCGCTATTGATGGCGCGATGAGAGTGTCGAGTCTCGAAGTGCGCCTCTCACACTTCCTCCGCTCGCCTGTCCTGACTTCGCAACGTCAGCAAATCGGTCTCTACAGTGGTGTAAGTTAGATACCGCTAACATATATATATATATATATATATATATAGATTTAATATGGGTCTATATTAAGATGTCCAGAAAATGTACAATTACATCAAATTTATATTGAGTTTTCATGTTTCACCAATGTTTCTTATTTTCTCTTTATTATTTTTAAATAGTTTTTATTACTTTCGGTTCTTGTATCAATGGACTCCGCAGCGATTTCTCAGGCCCCATACGGTCTAGAGACTTGAAATTTCGAATTCGTACTTAGATCGCAGACATCTCGCCGCCTGTTCAGCTCCAAGTGTGATCCAATACTGGTAATTATAATTATCTCATTCAATCTCATTCAACCAAGATCATTATTTTGTCGATATGGAACGACAATGGGATCCGTCACTGGAATTACGCACGTGCATGGAGCGTATATATACGTCTCGTTCTCTGGTATATAGGTACTTTCTGGAAGATCGTCTATGGTTATGTCGCAATTGTCAGGCGTCAGACGTTATTGTTAATTTAAAGTTTAATTTTGTGTTGTGGTAGAAAAACAGTAATTTGTTATGGAATTGCTGTTGCTGGCAAACACATATACATAAGTATAGTTAAAATCGAGAAAAGGATAGCAATAGTAGGTACTCATCGGTACGGTTTAAATCTTAAATGCCCAATAAAAACTATTTTTAATTTTTTCTCAAAAACTTCACTTGTTTGTTTCTGTACATTTTATGAAAAATTGCTTCGAACAAAATTTGTAGGTACTGGTTATATCTATAACCCAAAATTATGTTTGATGCTATTTACACGATGGCCCTTTTTTGATAATTTTATTAAATGTTTGAATGGTCACCATTTTGAAACTACTAACCCGAGAATGTCCAATAATAAACTTACTTATAGACATATAACAACATGCCGTTTAAATTTTCTCGAAATTCAAAAGTGTGAACGATCGCAATAGGTACATTTCTATAAGAAATTTATCTAAACAATGTGGTCAATGTGTAGAACAGATTCCCAACGATTTTTGGCATTTTTTGTAGCTAGTTGTGTAGGTTTATATTATAGGAACACATTCCAATTCAAATTTTAGCCCGCTCACTTCACAGTGCCGAGAAAAAAATATAAATTTTACTATTTTCACATCGAATTTCTCCTAATTGCATCTCATATGACAAGGCCTATGCGCCACTACGCTGCTGGACTGTTTAATTTGATGGCATATCAACAATATATCATTAGTTATTTATTTATTTATTACTTTATTCCTACAAATTCGACTTACATGTATCTAATGTCCGTATAAACGTGTCATTTTGGCAACATCGCACAATTGCTGTATCTACAACCTAAATAGCGGCAGGCTGATTGTTCCTCCTGCTTATGTTTTTATGGCTCTGTTTTCGCTAATTGCAGCACTTTTTCTATTTATCGGGTTAATTTAGTAATATATTAGCCATGTTACTTCTAAAAGAATATCACTAAACTAACACTAAATTTTTACCACTTCAGCACCCCTATTCACTCCACCCTCCCGCAAGCTTGTTTGGGGGTTAGCGGGCTAAAATTCAAATTGGAATGTGGAACGTGAAGACTCACCTGAATAATAAACTACACACACAATGCACATTCCGGAAAACACGGGAGACATCAGAGGCAACGAGAATAAGCCTTGGTCTATTCTCGAAGCCATATATTGAGAAATAACCTCCAGAAACAACGAAAACAACACTGGAATCATCTAGAGCTTTTTAGGTTAGATATATAAGGCTGATGGCATAGACAAGATAGTCAGTTAGTGATAGATAGCCAGTCATAGATCACAATCGAATATAGCTCATAGATCACATAGACAGTAGAAAGTCGTTATAGTCCAAGAAATATAGTGTGAATATAAATTCGATTATAGTCGTGTAGTTATTGGTATAAATAAATTAGTGAAAATAAATCGAACCCAGTTTTATTGTAAATTCCCGTTACATTGGTGTCAGAAGTGGGATTGTGATGATTCCGGTAATAAGGCGACCCTCCAGAAACGGTTAAGGGACATTCTGATTGAAAATAGAGACGATCCTGATATGTTCGAGTTCCACTCTCCGAAAGAGCTGTTACTGAAAGAGATGAAGGAAGAAATTTCTAGAAATAACAATGAAAAATTCGATGAAGTAACCAGAACATTTGGTGTACAATTCGATGAAGTCTCGAAAAAGTTTGAAGAAGTTTCTAGAACTCTTCAAGATGAAATTAAAGATGTTTCCAGAAAAACTGAGGTTTGAGGAGGTGACCAGAACTATCGAGGAAAAGGTTAAAGAAGCTGGTAGATATAGTGACAAGAAATTCTAAGAAATTTCAAGAATAGTTGAAGAAAACTTTGTCCCGACAGAGAAGAACATGGAGCTACTACAACAAAAAATCAAGACACTAGAAATGTCAGTTAAGAATGGTAACTGCAGTGGGAGCCAGACACTCAAAGGCGAAGATCACTTAGCCGTAGGTAGTATGAGGGTTAAGCTGCCAAACTTTGATGGAAAGTGCTCCTGGTCAACCTATCGAAAGCAATTTGAAGTTGTGGCAATGGCTAACCAGTGGACCGAAGAGCAGAAAGCTGTTTCGTTAACTGCCGCCTTACGAGGTGATGCAGCAGACATCCTAAGGTCTATTCCAGCTGGCCAAGCAAAATACCATGTCTTGCTTTCTAAATTGAAGAATCGGTATGGAGACAGTCATCCTCAGCAAGTATACAAAGCACAATTACGATCATCTCGGGTGTAACATGGAAATGAGAGTCTGCAAGAATTTGAGGGGGAAGTAGCTCGTATTGTGCGGCTAGCATATCCTACAGCTGCCGATAGCTTTCTTGATGAAATTGCGGTGGACACATTTGTAAATGGATTAAGGGAGAGCGAGCTGCAGAAGGCGTTGAAGCTGGCCAGGCCAAAATTGCTAGAAGAAGCACTAGCTATTGCTTTGGAGCATGAAGCCGCAAGCCAAACTTCCCGAGGGCACCGTTTAAGAGCAATCGAGGAAGAAGATCAGTCCAACAGAGAGTCCCTGATAGAAATGATAAGGAAGCTAGTTACGAGGGCGCAATCAAAGAAGAGAGAGCCAAGGCGTTGGAACTGTGGTGAGCTAGGACACCTACGCCGCAGTTGTAAGAAGAAGGTTGCACAGTCGGAAAACTAGAATGAGGGGGCAATCGTCGACCTGCAGAAATAGTGCCCCAGTAATTACGGTTAATGTGTCATCTTCTGGCGGAGCCTTGAGTTTATACATCGATGGTCAAATCAATGGAGAAGACAGAACGCTCCTAATAGACACGGGAGCAACAAGAACAATAGCCAGATCAGAGCTCATCACAGATCATTCCCGGATATTAACAACAAAGGTCCAACTCAGAACAGCGACTGGAGAGACAATAAGAACACATGGTGAAGCGAGCCTGACCATCAGCATTGGCAAGATCACCATCAAGCACAGAGTTTTAATCGCTGACATATCTAACCAGTTTATTTTGGGAATGGACCTATTAAAGAAGCTTGGGGCTGTGTTGGATGTCAAAAATGGTGTCTTGAAGGTCGACAATGAAGAACTGTCCTTTCACGAGGATAACGAAAATGTTGTCCGATTAATAACGACTAGTGACGTAATAATACCCGGCTATAGTGAAAAATATTGATGACCAACTCGGACGGAAACTGCAAATCTGAGACTGGTAGAAGAAATGAATAATAAGGATTTTCTGACAGCTAAAGCTCTTGTTCGAGTAGGAGATGTCGTTCCTGTCAGAGTAATGAATCTAAAGCAGAGCCCCATCAAGTTGAGCAAGGGAAGTATGGTTGGCAATTGTGTTCCTGTATCAGCGATATGCTCTATAAGAACGATTAGTAAACCATCCAGGACCAGATATTCGAAAGAGCTGATTGATGTGGTCATCAAGACTATCCAGGACTTAGACGAGAAACAATTACGAAAAGTGAGAGATATGCTTGTGGAATTCCCGGACGTATTTGCGATGGAAGAAGAATACAAAGGTAAAACAAGTATAGTGACTCACAAAATAAATACTCAGCCAATAAGACAGCAGCCAAGAAGACTTCCATTGGCCAAAAGAGACGAAGCCGAGAAAATGATTCAAGAAATGAGCAAACAAGGAGTCATTGAGCCATCAAATAGTCCATGGACCTCGCCAGTAGTGCTCGTGAAGAAAAAGGATGGTTCTACCGACTTCTGAATTCAGTCACTAAGAAGGATAGTTATCCGTTACCCAGAATAAATGACACCTTAGATACTCTCTCTGGGTCACGATGGTTTTCTACACTAGATCTGATAAGTGGATACTGGCAAGTTGGAATGGATTCCGCAGGTCGAGAAAAGACTGCTTTCTCGATAGGATCAGGGCTCTGGCAATTCACTGTGATAACGTTTGGACTATGCAATGCTCCCGCTACATTTGAGAGGCTCATGGAAGCAGTTTTGAGAGGACTGACATTTCAAACCTGCCTAGTGTATTTGGATGACGTAATCGTGGTAGGAAAATCATTTGAGGAACACTCGAAGAATTTAAGAGAAGTTTTCCAACGATTACGTGAGGCCAACCTGAAGCTGAGTCCTAAGAAATGTTATCTGTTCCGACGTGAAGTAAGATATCTGGGTCATATCGTATCTGGGGACGGCGTCACGGCAGATCCGGAAAAGATAACAGCTATTAAGGAATGGCCTATTTCCAAGGACAAGCATGAGATTAGAAGTTTTCTGGGCTTGTGTACCTACTACCGACGGTTCGTGACAGGTTTTGCCAACATCGCTAAACCTTCAACTAAGTTAACAGAAGAAGGCAAAGAATATTCCTGGAATGATGAGTGTCAGAGAGCTTTCGAACAACTGCAAGAAGCTCTCATCAGCGCACCAATCTTGGGTTATCCTAGGCATGACGGAAAATTCGTATTGGACAGATGCCAGTAATACAGCCATTGGTGCTGTTCTCTCTCAGATTCAAGACGGACAGGGGAAAGTGATTGCCTACTTCAGCAAGGTTTTGCCAAAATCGGAGAGGAATTATTGCGTTACCAGAAGGGAACTGTTGAGAGTAGTGAAAGCCTGCGAACACTTTCATAAGGACTTATGGTCGCCGCTTTCTAGTTAGAACTGACCATGCAGCGTTGAAGTGGCTCCTGCAATTCCGTAATCCTGAAGGACAAGAGGCAAGATGGTTAGAACGTCTTCAGGAATATGACTATGACATCGAGGACAGGGCAGGAAAAGTTCATGGAAACGCAGATGCCTTATCCAGAAGACCGTGCAACTATAACTGCACCCACTGCTCAAAGATGGAAGAGAAGCTTTGCCCTATACGACGAACAACCGTAGATAATGAGGAGCGGCAGCCCGAACAAATGAAACTGGCCCAAGAGAATGACCCATGTTTGAGAGTGGTTTTGGAATGGATGCCTTGTAAGGAGAGGCCGTCTTGGCAGGATATAAGCTTACGAAGCCCTGAAGTGAAAGCATATTGGAGTCAATGGGACTCTTTTGTGTTTAGAGATGATCTGCTGTATAGAACCTTTGAGTCTGAAGATGGCACTGACTCCAGATTACAACTAGTTGTGCCAAGAAGCAAAGTGCCGGAGCTACTACGTCAGCTACATGATGGAGCCTCGGGTGGGCATTTTGGAAACACCAAGATTCTGCAGAAAGTTCGGGAGCGATTCTATTGGGTGAATTGCAAAGAAGATGTGAGACAGTGGTGCCGTAAGTGTGAAGTGTGTGCAGCCAGCAATGGACTACTTGGCAGAAAGCGGGCACCTATGAGGCAGTATAATGTTGGGAGTCCCATGGAGCGAATTGCTGTGGATATTGCGGGACCATTTCCTGAAACGGACCGTGGGAATAAGTATATCCTAGTAGCCGTGGATTATATCACAAAGTGGACAGAGGTGTACGCAATCCCTAACCAAGAAGCATCGACCGTCGCCGAGGTGTTGGTGAAAGAATTCTTTTCACGTTTTGGCGTTCCTCTTGAAATCCATTCGGACCAAGGAAGAAACTTCGAGTCAGCCCAGTTCCAAGATACAAAAATATCATTATTTATGTTGAGACTGAATAAAAATCATCACTGTCACTACTTGAATCATCCATTTTAATTACACGTTTGCACACTCCGCGAGTTGATTACCGTATGACCACCTACAATGTACATGCATTGACATGCGACTAATCTAGCGCTTCTTAACTCTAGCGCCTAGTCCACCGGCGACTATCTAGGCGACCATCCACACCCATTGTGAGGATACCCTAGGGCAAGTCTGAACACAGCCTGACACTTTTTAGTTAGTATTCTGTGACACCAATCTAACCTATTTACTTAATGGCTCCAAATCCGTAGATCATATTTATGGAAAATCTACTATATATAATGTGAACGAGAGAGTATAATTATATTGATGCTGATGTGAAGTGATACTGTTTTTTTAGTTTTTTATCTTGAAGACAATGGCGCCTGCTTTGATAGAACTGGTTCCGAATCGTCTGTTAATAGATTCCAATTTTGATGGTTATAAATTGTCGTTGAAAGAAATACCAAGTAAAAGTAGAGAATTTCCTGTATCAGTCGATAGAGTTCTCCTTGGTTCTAACCAATATTCCATATTGCATGCAAAGCTGTTCGGTCTTCACAATCATCTAATAGGGGATCCTTTTGACGACATCGATTCAGTTTATTTCTTTGACACCGACTGGACACTGTGTAAAACATATATAGATCCTTTTTGTGAAGATTTAGTTGGACCTATACTAGTATGGCATATACCAAGGCAAAGACCACGAAAGTCAGGAGATTACAATGTATCGCTTAAATTTGTAAATAATGACATTGCAGTAGTTGGTGATGGGACAGGTTTATTATACATACTTAACACTGGGAACAGAAAAGACGATGATACTTTCGAGGTATGTTTCTTTGATGAAGTAGCAGGAAATGATGAACCTTTTGTTATTGCAGATGCTATCTGCAAACTATTGTCAGATGGTACAACTGAGTTACATATACTTCTATTAAGTTTGAAGCAACAACCAGATGAAGAGCACTACGTTTCTGTCATTCATTGGATAACATTATCAAAGATAAAAGACAAAGAATGGACACAAATAGCATTGAGACAACTTCACACAAAGGGGCATGTACAGTACGCTGCCATTGAAAGAGAATGTGAATCAGTATATGTTGTTGCTGATAGTTGCTGTCGAATTGTGTTGAATTCAGAGTATCCGGTGGCGCGAAATGAAGACAAAAAAATTAAAAAGATCTACACTTGGTCACAGAATTTGGAAGATATAGTGATCAAAATACCGCTTGAAGAAGATGCCAACAAAAACCTAGTATCCGTGAAAGCCGAAGCATTAAAAATTGAAATCAAATATGGTAATGACGTGCTAATCAAAGGCGAGTTGTACCAGGGAATAGATTCGGGTTTGACAACGTGGAATCTAGATAGCAAAACATTGGACATTACAGTGTACAAAAATATACCTGGTGCAATGTGGCCGGAATTTATAAAGAACGATCAAACTGGTGAACATGTATTGGATGCTGCAATAGTCGAACGAGTCCATGAACAATTGGCTCATCTTTGTAGCGAAACTGAGGCCTTACAACAAACTGGCACGGCTTTCAATAGCCAACAGGTAGAAGAATGTGATTTTGAGAATGACAAGTCTACAACATTTGTACGACTTTGTGGAAAAACCAACAGAGCTACACATAAAATAAACTTGGGCTCGCACCAAATTCTGTTAAATGCCTCCTTGACTATTGATGCCCCTCTAGCGTTAGGAGTTCGACATGATGTCGATGTTTGTATATGGCAACCAAATGGTGGCCAGGATAACTTTAATATTGTCCATGAAGGTACTCTACTCGCCTTTGGATATGTACAGGTGAGAAATTGTTTTTTTCTAATCTGGTAGGGATTATAAATTTAAAGGTAAAAACTGTTACGACGGATATGATGCGCCATTCTACTGTTAATTCCATACGTATTATTTATTCCTTACAAAATGTGTGTATTTTAGAAAACAAAAATTATAGTGAAATTACAATGTTTAGCTAACTGTATCCACGACTGTTCATCAACATTACCAATAGTACTCATAATAAGGTTCGTCGTGTCTTAGGTATATCATGTGGTTCAACCTTCTTACTTACCTCGGGGACGTTAATAGTGAAAATTGTAAAATCTACAGCTGGGTAGCGAGGCCTCTTAGGCCCGCCGCAAATTAAACCAAGCCCATGTACATTCCACACACAGCACCCGCGTGGCTATTTTGTAGAACGTAGTTTAAGACGGAGTGGCGCATATTGCACCTATGCCAAGCCCACTTCAGTCCCAACCTGGGTTTTGCGCGTGTACTTGGCCTGAGTTTCGGTTACACCTGTGCTGCGCGTGGGATGTACATGGGCTGGGTTCAGTTTGCGGCGGACCTTAAGTACGATAACCCTGCATCCAAACCTCCAAATAATCATCTTGTGTATTCTGTCTGGGTTCTCAAATTTCCTGCAGCAATTCTTAAAGTAGACATTACGTTTCTGTTAGTGAGCCCAATGTCAAAAATTCGAGCCCAAATATTTGTCTTTGTCAAATATTAATAAAATTTAACAGAATTTGAGAAATAATTAAAGCAAAGTAGTAACAAAACACCAATTAACAGTAGTGTTTGGAATTGGTGTTCTTGTTCAAGTTATAAGTACGGATACAAGTCGTGTTAGAAAATTCAAGAGGGATGGGCGAGATTAAGGAAGACAGCAGAAGTACTTTGTACGAATTATAACCTGCAAACATGAAAATACCCTTTGACATGTTTGTATACGTCAATAATAAAAAGATTTGACACCTTTGTGAAACTGTAATATTTAAATTTCAAAACAAACTTCGTATATATTACCTATGCATACTAAAATGTCAAATAAGGTGGAAGGTCAATAAAAAAGTACAGTACAGTATACCTGCTGGTTAGTAAATAAGTAGGTACCTAATATTATTCTCCCTTGAATTTTCCAGGCTTCGAAGGCGAATAGAAAATTTCTGGCCTGTCCTCCAGACATGTCTTATGCTGTTATATGCGAGGCCACTAAACACATATTTATCTACAGACAGAAATCCCCAGTGGCTAGTGGAGAATTGAGGAACAGATCGACTGGTAGAAGAATACAAAACATTGCAGAACAACAAGTTGTTAGTATATCAAACAACGAAATTCTAGGAATTTATGCAACAAATACAACTTTATTTATATTAACACCGAATAGTGTTGTAGCCCTGAAAATAAACTCATAATCTTCCACAAGTTAGTTTTTATTGATTTTTTCAATATCAAATTAACATTTTATTTGTTAACAATAGCATGACACGCAGTCGCTATATCAGGATATCTGTAAGAAAATCCAGTGGCTAAAGTTCTCTTTGGCAAAACTTTTTGGCCTTCAGTTATCATCACAGCTCTTTCTCTGTTTAAAATAGTATTCATCACAAAACTGGGTAATGGTAAAATGGCAGGACGTCCGAGAGCTTTACCAAAAGCCTGAAATAAGGAGATATATTCATCAATCAAGCATCACGGATTATTTAAGTACATTGAGTAAATCTAAATTAATGTATATTTGCAAGGAAGATACAGACTAAGGTACATTTATCTTCTTCCATATTGGCAAATAGGATATTATCTAGCAAATATACAGTGCTGGGCAAATGAGTTACGTTGAGTTTGTAATAGGAGGGGGCGATGTCATTTGTGTTTCAACTCTTTTAGAAGAATGGCATTACTTCAGTGACGTAAAGTTACTCTCAAGATGGCGACTTGCACAGTTTCGGATTCAAATTAATTTAGTGTATAAAAAATTACACTTATTTTATCGCAACAGTTTATTTCGGGTATTGTACAAGTGGCAAAATAATTCATTAAGGTAGTACCTCCACAGAAGTGTTGAACTAAGAAATGGTTGAAACTCCACATATATGTTATGCAATACATTATCGATACATCTGTGTAAGTTAAATAAGTTTGACCATCCCAAACCTGAGATATTTACACTTGAAGTTGGCTCGATTTACACGTAACAGATACGTTATTATGGCCAAACAATACGTTATTTAATTCTACCGTCAAAACTAAAACTAAGAAGTTGTTAAGAAACTAGTTTAAGTTAGAATAGGATATCACAACTATTGTAAAAATTTGAATGTGTGACCATCTAGTTTCCAAGATAAAGCCATTACAAGCCCTCATAATTATGACCATATAGCATATATCCTGCAAGGCCAGAAAGCCGGCAACAGTGCGCTCTGGCCATGCGCTTAATTTTATTCATCTAGTACCCTATGCACCAAGTTCTATGATTAGGTTTGGGACGTTCGTGTTCTCAGATTCTCAGGATCAGCTATCAGCGCGACGTTTCCTTGTTATCTACATATATGTTGCTGCAGCAACAACGTAACATAACAAATGGTAAGCTGTGGCTTAACTATCAGCGTGTGCCTGGCCTAAATACAAACCATTAGCCTGGCCAGGGTCGAAATGGCCGTGGAAAATTGACAGATATATGGACTCAATACAGGAATGATGACATAATTTAAGCCTGGCCTGGATAATGGTTTGTATTTACGAACACGCTGTATATTTTATATTGAAAAGACAGATGGTATCCCTAGTCGGCAAGGTAAATTTCGTGTTTTTTTATTTTTTTACAGATGTACACTAGCCTTTGGAACAAATCTTGAACAAATGTAATATTTAACTAGATCTATCTATGATCAGGTATTTATTTATTTATATCATTTGAATCGGTTGATTTTTTTAAATTCTTCGATAAAACGCCTCGTTTTTGAATATATCCGACAGATTTTGCTCATCTACGCAATCAACCAAGATATTCTAGGGATACATGCACCTGTCATGTTTTATCAAATTCTATCAAAAAAATCTGGTGTGTCCACTCACAAGTTTAATCGAAATCCTTAGAGCAGTTTACGTGCTACAGTCTTGAGCAAATCTCGTTTTTTGGCTATAGCTCAGCACACACTGTATACAAGATTCTCATTCAGTGCCACCGGCGAGTGGTATTGGTACCAAACAAAATAAAAAAGAAAGCAACAAAATACACCGATCCGTTCCCGAGATAATGCTGTCACAGGCAGACGGTCAAACAGACAGACATACCAATGGCTGAAAATATGTTTATTAGGCTTAGGAAACTCTGAAACGTCAACATTTGCAAAAATCTCGATACCGAAAATTTAACACGATTACAATACTTTCCTTATACAGCTACTATAGTAGCGTAGGAAAGTAAAAATCTGGTGTGTCCACTGACACGACTTTCCTACCACTCGCAGGCAAATTCTAGTGAATAAAAAATCGGCCGATCAAAACGAACAACAATGGTCATGTAACATTTTTCGCAAGATGAAACGTTTAGCCACAATCTGAAGAAACATGTGGAAAATATGGAATTTCATCCAAGCATAACTTCTTTTGTGTTTTTTCTTAGAGACAGACAGACCAATGGCTGAAAATATGTTTATTAGACTTAGAAAACTGAAACATCAACATTTGTAAAAATCTGGATAACGAAAATTTCATAGGATTACAATACTTTCCTTATACAACTACTATAGTAGCGTAGGAAAGTAAAAACGTGACGTCTAGCTTATCTATAAATTTCGTTATACAGGGTGCTCACTAAACATGCGGCAAACATTTAAAGGGTGATTCCTTGAACTATTTTAAGAATATTTTTTTTCTTTGATGATTGTTGAAAAACCGCTTCATTTCGATGATACAGGGTGAAAAAAATTGCGAGAGCTACAACATTTTATTATTGAAAAGCACATTGTAAGTTGCCTAATCTACAATAAATGTTCACAATCACTTCCACCAGCTTGAATACAAGCATGCAATCGTCTCATCAGTGATTGCCGAACTCGTTCAAACACACCAGGTTCGTTTATAATGGAGTTACATCCAGCAATTATTCGATTTCGCAAGTCGTCTAAATTTTCTACTGGAGTTGCGTAAACTAATGACCCCACAAGAAATAATCTTGGGGGTCTAAGTCCGGCGATCGCGCAGTCCATGCGTGAGGTCCACCTCGACCAATCCAGTGATCTTTGTATGTTGCTGTTAAATATTCACAAACAACCAAACTAATAGGTGCTGGTGCTCGGAATCGTAAAAGATAACAACTGTTTGTGTACTATTTTTTTGTACTTCCTAAACCCATTGCCGTACGCTATACTTTTATTTACATTAATAATTTCAAGAAATAGCGTAAACAGTACTCGCATTTTTTTTTATCCTGTACCTTTGAAATGAAGCTGGTTTTAAAAAATCATCAAAGAACAAAATATTCTTAAAATGGTTCAAAGAATCACCCTTTAAATTTTTGCAGCATGTTTAGTAAACACCCTGTAGGTAAATCTCGAAATACTCCGACAAACATTTTTGAGAACATTATTCTTTTCAGAAGTGTACATACTTTGATTTTCATCATTTATCCCATTTTTGAAACATGACGACAGTTTTATTTTAAATAGATCACCGTAATATATTTTTATATTTTCAGATAGTCACTTTCTCAATAATTTCTGACGTGTGACAGCTCAAGCAATGTCAATAGACTTTGACGTAAATCGCACATGTACTGTCAATACTTCAATGCTGAGTGTTTAAAACAGAGAGGTTTACGGAGAATAAACTTCGAAAGATTTTTATTTTGTTAATTTATGCTTTGCTTAATATTCCTTGAAAACCGATAAATACAAAAATATCTACCTACATTTTGTAAAA
Source organism: Crioceris asparagi (assembly GCA_958507055.1). Classification (NCBI taxonomy): domain Eukaryota; kingdom Metazoa; phylum Arthropoda; class Insecta; order Coleoptera; family Chrysomelidae; genus Crioceris; species Crioceris asparagi. Next base: position 63,496,053 of record OY293830.1, read on the forward strand.
GATTGTGTCGGGTTTTCATCTAGTATTGAATAAAATACCCACCAAATCCTATATCATTTAAATTGTCGAGAAAGATATTACTAATTATCTAAAGATGCCAAAATATATAGTATAACGTATTTGATATATCCTAAAAGTCAAAATACGTCAAAGAATTAATATTCTACAAAAGCTTCCTGACTGGTATTTTTTCAAGATAATGTAAAGTATGGCCAAAAATCAGATTGTTTCACACATTCGCCCATCCCAGGATATATTTAACATCATTCTGTACATATTTTTTAACATTAATTTCATAAAAAATGTGCTAAGAATAACAATCATTGTTGAGATAGATATGAAGTGTGATTCATGATTTTCGCTCCTACGAGGGATCCGATTAGCTGTTTCAACCAATATTTATATTTGTTTTACAAAAACTAGGACCGACTATTAATTGGTACGCTAAAAATGAAATGGGTCAAAAATTTAACAGAAACGCTTTGTACTCATATATCAAACTCAAATAGACTGTACATATTTGTAGGATTACTCTGAATGCTTGGCTCAACACACATAAAAATGCCATTGTTAAAATACTGATAACCTACATGAAGAGGTATTATAATTTTCAAAATGAAAACAGATTTTTTCTAAAACAATAAAAATGATAATGAACTAGCTATTATTTCAGCAAACAGCCTCTACAGAAATCTTCTTCCAATTCCCAATTAATTTCACTAAAAATAAATTAACGATCGCTAAAAAATTACCTTTGAGAATTCTTTATTTGTGCAAGGTTTAGGCGCCACACCATTCAAAATCCCTTCAACCTTCGGATTCTCAATGGCATACAGTATAATGCCAGTAAGATCATCGATGTGTATCCACGGCATATACTGAGAACCATCACCGATGGGACCACCGAGACCCAAGTAGAATGGAAGATAGAGTTGTTTAATCATGCCTCCATCTCTGCCTAGAACGACTCCGCTTCTCACAGTAACTACTCGACATTTGGTTCTAGTATCAATTTTCAGTGCTGCAGCTCTCTCCCAATCTCTACATAATTTAGAGAAAAAATCAAATTCGGTACACTCGGAATCTTCACTGTATTCTTTTTCAATATCAGGTTTGTAGATGCCAACCCCGGATATTGATACAAATACTGATGGCTTTTGAGCTGCCCCATCAATCAGCTTAGCCAACATTTTTGTTGTATTTATTCTTGAATTGAAAACATTTTGTTTAAACCCGGCTGTCCAACGTCTGGTCATGTCCATTACATTCTGACCAGCTAAATTGACGACTGCAGTTGTTTCGGATGGTAAGCCTCTCTCTTGTAGCTCATTCCAAGATATCCTTTGCGGGCCAGGCATTCGTGATATAACAGCAACTCCATATCCTTTGGATTTAAGTAAATTTCTTAAGGCTGTTCCTACAAAACCTGTTCCACCACCTAGTTAAAGAAAAAATCGGTGATGTTGTTAAAGAAATAATAAGCCACCGAATCTCTACCTATAAGAACGTTACCAGCCGAAGACATAGTCATAATTCATTATTTGTGGTGAAATACTTTGAAATTGTTAATTTTACCGATTGTATAACCTACAAGGTCTAATTTGTTTTTGACCGTTGTCAATAAACAAAGCACATGAATGGTCAAAAAATATCAAAATCGCCAATCGCCAAGAAAATTGATAGATGTCTGTCTGATAGAACACGATATGGTATGTCATTACCGTGCCATAGAATATTAACTAATTCTGTTCGTGTTCGTGGGTCCGTGGATGAAATTGCTAAGAAAATAAAAAAGTCAGGTTAGAAAGATTAAACCTTGTTATTTACTTTGTGGATAAAAGTTGATAAACAATTGTTTAAGGAGGCTCGAGTTTTGCATATCAAAATTGTTCGCCAAATTGCCATAATGAATGATTTTTGAGCCATGGCTGATCAAGTTGAACTATTGTTCTTCGATACGTTTGCTCATGATAACTCGGAGGTAAGAATGAATGGTAAATCTCCAAGAACGATGTAAAAATTACAAATACTTGTATTTTATAGGAAATCAACTTGGATTTGGTCCAATTTCCCAAACCGGTTTATGTTAGAGAAGTGAGAATTATTCCCTTGGGAGCGAGAGTACAAGCTGATTTTCCGGGAGGTGTAAGATTAGGAGCAACGAATCCCAGTCAGTTTCAGATTGACTTTTTTGTAAATGACTTGGCTAAACCTGGCGCCAGCACATTTGAAACTTTAGGAGGATTTGAGTACGATCAGAATGGCTGCATAAATCTGGAATGCTCGCCTGATGAAACAACCAGAAAAATTCCCACTGATGGTCTGGTATTAAAAGGTAATTTGTGCAAGGGTCTTGTTATCATATTTGAAATTAATTGCATTTTGGCATTTCTAAGGGTGGTATACCACTATAACTTTGGCTGTTTACGGTACTTTAACAAACAACATTACCGAGCAACTAATCCAACCACAAGTAGCTCCAGCTCCACCCAACCAGTCTAATCCGATAGCTGAGGTACCAATAATATGTCCAACACCAGCCATAGAGCCAGAATGGCCACAAGAGAACATTCCTGTAGCTCCCGTTGAGTATGCCGCTCAACAGGCAGCACCCTATCAACCCTACAATCAGAATGAACAACCGTATTCTCAAGAATTCGTCGAGTATTACAGTGACATACCCAAAGATCCAAGAAGTTATCATCAAACTCCCGAACACGATTGGGATACCAAGGCAAGGTCTAGGGTTATGGATTCAGATAGGGAGAGAGATAGAGATCGCGGCAGGGACGTGAGTTATCAGGTATATTTTATTTTGTAGTAGTCAAAATATTAATGATGCATGATGATAATGTTTATTTTGTGTTATCAGAAAAATGCTAGTATCGATAGAGAACACGTTAGGGATGATATGGATCGAAGAGATCGTGAAAAACGTTATTCAAGATCAGAAGATCGAGAAAGGCAATCAAGGGATTACAGAGATAGTGACAGGGATAGAGAGCACGATCCAGAATGGTCGGAAGACTACAGATCTGAACACGGAAATCACGAGTGGAACGAAAGAGATCGAGATAGTCGAGGCCATGAAAGGGACAGAGAGCGCTGTTACAAGCACGATGACAACTACAGACGATCGTATGCCCGTGAAGATAGAGATAGGGATAGAGAGGAGAGGAAGCGACCCAGAACACCTCCAATACACTCACCAAAACGACCTCATTCCCCCCACGTTGTTGATGTCGAGATAACCAATTCCGATAAAGAAATTGCCTTGAAAGATGATAAGAAAGATGATCAAGCAGCTTCTACTCCATCGATTGAGAATAAAGAAAGTCCTCCAACGGTTGAGGAAGCTGCCCAAATGGATGTGGAGGAGTTCGAACCAATCCTGAGCGACGAAGATATCCTCGATGATATGGAGCATTACTCAGATTTGGACTATGATTACACTGCATTTACTAACAATGATGATATTATAAAGCTCTTCACTCCAGGTACAACGGATCTGGTTAAATTCTCCAAACACAAAAATTTCAGCATCAAAAACAATGCAATCGAAATCTACAATGGCCTCAAAGTATCCATCGGTATAGCTGATGATTATTTCAAATCAAGTATCACCAAATACGAATTGTCAACATTTCATAGGCTAAACAGTGAAATTAAAGAGGAATTCATACATCTAAGCGAGAAATTAATTTCAACAATTCTCCTTACAAACACATTCTGTGACATTGCCAAGTTGCACGTTGCCGTCAAATCAATGAACCCGCAAAATATCAGTGCGTACGATAAAGAATTGACCGAACAAATAATCTGTATCATGGAAACGCTCAGCGACTGGTTGCAAATAGCTTTAAGCTACAAAATGGCCAATATACAGGATCAGCCGACATACAAGATACGTCACATCAAATGTGGCATCAGATTAGCCGATTGGTGTGCCACTAGTCTTGAGTTTGTGCAATTTTTGTGGCAGAAAAACTACAACATCCACAAGGAACTCTTGGATCTTTTTGATCAGGAATTTATGGCATTGTCTATCAAATTAATGATAATGAAAGCTTTGGATACATATCTGCAGCATAAGTTTGCTGTTGAAAAGTTTCTAAATGACTTACCAATCGAAAATGGTTATCACACATCGATAGCAAAAGATAAAAATGGTTATCGGGTGTTGGTGGAACATTTGCAGAAAAATCCATTGGTACGCATAAAATTTGCCATAACAGCGATTCTGAAGAAACTAAATCTGTACGAACTATTGCATAAAATGTATAGCATTCTGTTGAAATTCAGAAATCCTTCATATGACATATCCGCTGAAGATATAAATATGATCACGAAATTTCTGAACGAATCGCTAAACTATTGCCATGCAGGTCCATTCACGCTATCACAACCGAAACGGTTTCTGCCAGTCACATCACAGTTTGAAATCCATCGCAGTGGCACTTACAACATACTTATTCAATATTTTAAAATGTTTGATTTGCTTCAATGTTTCGTGTTACTTCTAACTTACCCCAGCACACTGAATTTACCCCTAATCAAAACACCCATAATGGAAATTGTATCGCTTCTCTTGGAGCATTACGAAGGCCTTGTATATCTGTCTGATAATGTTGAGACGGTGAATGTGCTGATGAAATGTTTACTGCGCTCCGATGAAGAGATCCAGTACAATATGCAAGAAAATCTTGATATCAAGTCACACCATTTGGGGCTTAAATTGGCATTCAAACTTCAAGCTTTGTATCACATTGAATACCTATTAGCAAACGGGAAAAAACTTGATTGTGATGGACCAGAAATCATTGATAACTTGCACGGACTTCTATGCCTGACATTTTCGCATGTGGGCAAAGTTGCTGTTGCCGAAATTCTAGGCATGCACAATCATATTAATTGTCTTCTACAGTTCCTCGAGTTGTTATTCTTTAAAGACAGGTCCGAGACAATCATTGCGAAATTTAAAAAATCAATTGGCATAGCCTATGTTGTGGATCTTCTCTACTTATCAGTGACCGTAGTAGCAAATGTTCAACTCATCGAGAAGAATATCAAATTATTGATGCATCTCATCGAGCAACAGGACTTATTTGAGGAATCTGTAGCTAGTCGTTTGAACGAAATGCGGCCGTATTTAGTACCATTTGAAAATGGTTCATTACATTATGATAACATAGCACCGTATCTGAACATCATTCAAAAGTCCTACGAGAACATCATCTACGATATGGGACCTGTAACAACCAGCTTGAGAATTATACAATATCTTGGCATATCTCCACAAAATTGCGCTAGTTTATCTGACAATCCCTTCAACAATTACGTAGAATTGAAATACAAGCATGTCATTTTGCAGTTGTTTTCATTGGATGGTACGACAATATTATCGAAACTGTTACAGAAAATTTGCGAGTACTATGACCAACCGAATACGCATACTTCGGTTTTTGTAACCACGCAAGGTTGGCAATTGTTGCACATCATCCAACCATCGATTTTGTTGCTTAAGCAAATGCTTTCGTATGTTATACATTGTCGCAATACAAATTACAAGGATTTGACAACCATACCGATATTATTGGACACATACAATTTGCTCAATAGTTATCCTAGTTCAGCTGCGGGCTATTATCTAGCTCAGAAGATCAAGGTGGATATCATTGACAATTTGCTAGTTTATACGCAACCCATGTCTGAGGAGGTTAATGAGAAGGATTCCTTGAACAAAACACTATGGACGCAAATGTGCGGTGAAGTTGTTAAATACATCACTAAATCCCCTCACACATTTATGACTGGCTTACTTATATTTTCTGAGCTGCTTCCGCTTCCATTACCAATTCAAGCGATAGATGAATTGAGCAAAGACGAGCTGGCTTGGATAGTTAATTTAAGAAAATTGTGGTCAGCTCATTTACATCCGCATAGTGTGATTATCCAAGAAATGGTTAACAAACTGTGTATTTCTACACAACCTCAATTGCTCAATTTGTTGAGGCGGATCTGCGTTCAGTTGTCTGATTTAGCTGCCAATTCAGCAATAATGATCTCCAGAGGTATTTTGGATAACCTGTGTAACTTATTAATACCTAAAGATGAATCGAAGTTAGGACCTTGTGACAGTCATATTGCGAAATTATTGAATTTCTTTGCCTGCTTGGTTACGCATAATACAATCAAAACGGCCGTTTTGCATCTAATACATACAAACAGTACTGTTACATTGAAAACTGATGAAAGATATGCATCTTTGATACCAGTCTTTGGACAAATTTTGAAAATCAACAGCACAATAAATAGTCACATTCACTCGCAAGAGTGTATATTGAGTATTATACAAAGTTTCTGTGATATTGAAATAACATTAATGCAAAACCCGGTAAATAGCGCCAGACCATTGACATCTGAAGAGTATATAGCCAATGCAATGCCTGCCAGGGAACATCTTATATTCTTTCTGCAAATTATGTGGGATCATTTAAACAACAGTGATAACACGTACGTGACCTATTTGCCCATCGTGAGAACTTTTTTGCTTCTGACGGAACATGATTATGGCTTCTACCATCTTAGAGAGTTTATGCTCAAAAAAGGCGAAGTTATCGTTGTTTTGCTGAATAAATTGGCTGGCACTTTCCTCAAAACTAATGCCGAATATTTATCAACGTTGAATACTTTGGTCGAATTTTTGAGAGTTTGTGCATCTTGCGACGAGGACAATGAACCGAATTTGTTGTATACTCCCAGAAAAATGAAGCTCACATTGGCTGAGTTGAAACAAATGATTTGTTGGCCAGTAGCTACAAAAACGGAGAACCATCATCCATTGATAACGTTGGAGGAAATGTTGAAGGAAGAAGTCAAAGAGAACAATACCTTTGAGAGCTTCCAAGAAAGTATAACGGCTCTATTGAAGCTGCTTCTGGAAGAAGAAACGAATAAAGATACTATCAAAGAAACATACATCGAAATTATTCTACCTACACCTGAGCTATTGTTGGTACAATTTGCGTGCAGAACGATATCTAGCTCCGTGGATGCTTGTGATGAACGTTTAACGTCAAGGTACTGGCTAGCTGCACCATCAGATGAAGTTGAAAATGAAGTTGAAACCGTAAGTAACATCAAATTGATTATAAAATTTGTATTTCTTTCCCAACTCCATAAATTGTGAAGATTCATTATGTTGTTTATATTTAAAAACATATTTTATTCAAAACAATTTCAGTAGGGACAAGATTTCTCTGATGGCTGGAAATGACATGTCAGATTCTTTCATTGGGTTGTGTATAAAACATATAATGTATCTTTATACGCAGGAGTTAAAAAATTAGGCCTTTTCCCGAGTGTGTAAAAAAATATTTAATAGTAGAATTTTGATGTATGTTGGTGGCAAATAACGTAAATTAAGAGATAAAATGAGATGAATAGGAGCTACAACATCTGTTTTGATAGCATAGGTAATATATTTTTAATACAATCAATGGAAGAACTGAGGTCTTGGAAGTCTAGCTCATCTTGAATATGTTTCTTTATATTATTAACAATACTCCTTTTGAATACTGTTACTGAAATCATAAATTTATTTAATTAAGAGATAATAATGAGATGAATAAGAGCTACAACATCTGTTTTGATAGCATAGGTAATATATTATTAATACAATCAATGGAAGAACTGGGGTCTTGGGAGTCTAGCTCATCTTGAATATGTTTCTTTAAATTATTAAGAATACTTATTTTGAATATTATTGCTGAAATCATAAAATTTGCGAATAATATGAAAGTAGCAGTGTTACTTTAACTACGGAGTAAAATGTAACAACGTTTGTGGTAACTGTAAAATTGTTCCTTCATAATGCTCATCTATACAAGGAAGCTGTAAATCATGCAGTCCGTATTTTTTTCATGTTTTTTTGGGAGTAATAGTAATCTATAATATATAATGAAGAAAAGTTCTGACTCACTCACTGACTTAACGCCTATCCCAAACCCTTGGACCTGTAAAGCTGAAATTTTGATTAGAGGTTCTCCTTACAATACAAGGAATAAGGAAGGATATTTCCAAATTCAACCCCTACAGGGGTAAAATTGTATGGAAAAATAATATTAAATAAATATTAGGACTTGAAACTTCGTAGGGGTACTCCTAAAACGTAAACACATTTTTCGTGATTCTACAAAAACCGCCCCCTAGGCTGTGAAACGGGAATAAATAAATCTAAAAGTTGTTATGGTATTTAGCTCAAGACGCACATCATATAAAATTCAAACCTTACGGTGAGAAAACGGGGTTTCAGCATTTATATTGCGAAACAAGTTACCAGAATTTTCAATTCGAATATATTTCGCAAGTTTAATATAATATTTTACCCAAGAATAACTGGACTTCGCTTTGACAGTGTCAACTTATGTACCCGGATGTTAAAATCAGTTGATCTGGTGTTGGTGTTATGTCTGGGCAGATGTTGCAAAAAGAGATCTCTATTCTTATATAAAAAATACACTCACATACATGCAAGCCCGTTACTGTGAGGAGACCTAGTTGTCTAAAAACACCTCTGCATGATTCCAGCCAATTCATACCAAGCATGACACGAACTGCTTTCTTCTGTATCATAAAACCCTCAACGCTGTTGCCTCAAAGCATTATTCCAAATCTGTTAAAATTAGCGTAGTATGTCATGAATAATGTGCCAAAGTTAAAGTAGTTTTTCAAGACTCAACATAAAGCAACAGATATTCAACTTTCCTAAAAACATAGTCAATTTCCTTCTCCTAACCAAGATGGCAGTCGACGAATATATCCAAAAATGTTGCCTCTGTTGTACCTAATTTAATTTAGTGAAATGGCCTCCAATGGGCATATGTTGATTGTAAAAATGACAAATTACAAGTCTCCGTATTAAGAATTAGTTTTGTCGATTTTCATGGCAGGAATCCATGCTGGCTTAATCTTATGAGTTTTTAGGAGGAAAAGGGACTTAGTGAGGAGACTTATTGGTCTGTAGTTCTTCGGCAAGGCAGGATCACAATTCTTATATATTGATTTAATAATTGAAAGATTTTCCTGGAAGATTCCAAAAGTGAATGAATTATTTATTTTATAGATAAGAGGAATTGATAGTTGTTCGGCACAAGGCTTTATAATACTGGTCGATACCCCGAGCTTTTTTCTATTTTTTAAACTATTCAATATTCCAAGCAGCTCCACACTGCTAACAGGCGTTAGGTAATATATAGTATCTATGGAAATCCAAATCTGAACAAAAAGATTATGAGAGTTTTTCCAATCTAGAAACTTGTTCCCAACGCTTTCTCAGCTTGTTTTGTTTGAGTAGAAAAAACGTGGAAAGTTGCAACGTTTCGGTTAGATGTTAGATACACTGCAGTAAGAAATTTTCATTTTGAAAGTGATTAACTAAAATTAGCTTGAATTTTATCAAACAAACAAAACGATATGTTCCTGTTTCTGTCTGAATTAGTTCTGTGACTACTAGGAAACTCCGTTATTCCGATATTGTAATTACAGTCAATAACTCTTGTTTTTTTGATATCTACAGCATCGAAAGTGCTTTTCCGTCACTATGTTTAATAATTATTTCAGGTAAGCTGTGATCTGCTGGAACTCTCCCGGCAAAATATAAAACCTGAATTCAATATTGTGAAAGAAGTTGAGCGATTGTGTCGAATTTCATGCACTGAAAATCTAGATGAGAAGGAAAAACGTAGTATTGATGTCAATCCAAACATGAAAAAACCTTTTGGTGAGTCCAGTACATTATTCCACCAGTCGATTTTTTAAATATGTATCAATTAATTGATTCAGTGACACCAATGAGGGCGCGAGGATTCGCCCGATCAGCACCTCAACGACCTGATCTGTTCAGATCACGACCTCCCAACACATCCAGACCACCATCTTTGCATGTGGATGATTTCGTGGCATTAGAAACATGCGGGGCGCAACCCACCGGTCCTACAGGATATAACAAAATCAGCAGAGAATTACTGGCATCCCGTATAGTTAGAGGAACAAGAGGAAGGGCATTTGTTACATCAGAACGATCTGTACAACATAGGCAAACGTAAGGAAAATAATGAATGTTCTATTCTGCTCTATTTTTTATTTGGTTGGATGATTTTGCAGGCCTTGGTGGGGAACCGGCATGGGCAGAGGACCATATCAAATGTGATTTTAATTTTCAGTGTTTTATTTTGTATCTGTGCATTACAATAAATGTGAATACAGCCAAACTGCCTATAAATAATAGTCCAAATAAACCACAAGATATCAATATTATCGACGGAGGTGTAATTTTCTCGAATATATTATCATCAATTGGTAAAACGGGCAGAATCATTAATAGAAAAAATAAATACAATAGAACAGAAGAGCTCAAAATCAACTGGACAAGACCATATGATCTGTCTGATATCATGATTCATCAAAATATTCTTCTTCGAATTTCTTAAAGTCTTCCTCTGTGAAAGCTGTTTTCTGTTCCTTCTTTGGTGTTTTCAGTTTCTTTATGGGTCGTCTTTCGACTCCTCGCTCAATAATCTGAAAAGTTTGGTCTCATAGTTAATGATACCTTTGAAATTACACTTTGCACTAACTTTATCAATGGTGTCCTTATCCAAATCAACGCTGCTTGCTTTCTTAATTAGCTCCAACTTTTTCAAATTTGCTCTAAGAATATCTTCCTTAGATTTGTATAACTTTTTTGCTTCTGATACTGTCAGTTTTTTGTTCACAGATAAAAGATTCACCTTCTGGCCTGTAATAATACATACAAAGTAGATAATTAATGAAAAAAGCTACCTGACTAACCATTATTAAATTTTCGTTTAATTTTACAACTCTCACGGGACAACCCTTGATTTTTATTGTTCTTAGAAGCTGAAACAAAAAAATGTAATTGTTTTGAATAGAAGTAAGAAGATTTAATACTTTTTGTTGGATTGAAATGTTGATCAACAATTTGTAAGCTTTTTCGAACCAAAGAAACACTCATGATATCACTTCATATACTTATCTTCAAAAAAATAAAAATGTGTTATTTGTAGGTTACGTTTACGTTATAAAAAAGATATGCTCCTTTACTTTCTTCTTCTAATGCTGTGGCCAGCAGAGGGAGCAGAGAACACCATAGATAAAATATTTGGAGAATACTACACACTACGTAGGGAATTTACCTATAACAGAGACAACCATTCTATAATCAATGCACCATGACCAAATATAGGGAAGCGAGTAACACGAGTAGTGGGAGTAGCACAAAAAACTAGGGATGTTACTTTGGAACAGAATCTGCTTCTTTCGGAACAGGTTTTCATAAGGAGCAGGTTGGAACAGGTATGAATCGGTACGTTTTCCTGTTCCAATGGAACAGTGTTTCAGTGTCTAATGTTTGTGCTGCGAGCTGTGATCGCGAACTCGTAGGGTATGACGTATCGTTATCGTTTATTCTTTCCCGTTCCGAGTGTGCTGTTCTGTTGCAACGCAGGGTAACAGTCCCAGTGTTCTGTGGGTCCCAGTGGAATACTAGCGGTGCTGTGACCTGTGACTCACAACATATCATCTGTAATCTGTGAAAGTTATTGGCTTCTGTGTTCTGTGGCTGCTGCCGACGCTGCGAATTTCGGTTAAAAAGGAATTAATGTGGTCGCTCGATGTTGTCGATGTTTATTATTTTTGAGAAAATACGCAAAATAAAAATAAATATTTATTGAAAATGCTTTTTAATATAAATAATAAAATAAAAACTCTTGGGATAAAGGCTATACTCTCAGTATACAATATAAATAATAACGAAAATAGGATATAAAAATGTTCACTGTTGGATGTTTCCTTTCAATATGTCTTTTTAAGATTGTTATTGAAGATTTAAAAGATATTTGTAACTTGCACATATTACACTGCGCGTTTGTATTATCTACGACAGTAAAAAAATTCCAAACTGGACTTGTTTTATTACGCGTTGATGGACTTTTTATTAGACTCATTATAAAATTAATTTTCTTTTAAAAAACAACACATGAACTTACTTAAAACGGCAGACAGGACGATGTACTACGTACGACGTATATAACATAACATAAATAAGGCATAACAATACCGAATAGAAACAGCAGGGAAGTCCCTAAATGCCAATCTTTCAATTCTACTACAGCAGAGAGAACATACAATCAATGTTCTCTCTGTACTACAGTAAACGCTGCTCTGGAGCATCTGGCAACCCTGCCTTGAACAACGAATGATGCATCGCATCGTAACATGAAAAGAATAGCGCGGAGCAACTTTGTAAAATTATATATTTTAGTTTTCGATTAGTTTGGAACTGGAACAGGTTTCTTGGAACAGGTACTTTTAAAAAATGGAACAGGTTGTACCTGTTATTAGAAATACCCTGTTCCAACCATGCCTACAAAAAACATTGGTTTATCGTATGTCATTTCAAAAACATTGGGTTATCGTATGTCATTTTGGTGTGTTGCGCAAAATCCTTATGTAGTATGGGCGAAGGAAGCATAAATACAACAATAGACACTCAGACAGAGAAATACTGCGCAACATACCGAATTGACAACTTATCATGGGACGTTATTTCAGCCACTTCTGCTTATAGAACAGGATACAGAGCTAGTCATCCTCCCTTTATATATTCTTGCTATGCACATTACCAATCTAGAGCACTGAATAGATCTATTCAGTGCTCCAACCATACTACGTATACGTCTCTGTTCTCTGACACTACCTTGTGCCAGAGAACACTTATCGTGCTGTGCTCATGGCTCATCATCGCTCATATCAGGGCTCAATTAAGAATCTATTTAAACAGGAGATATAACACTTGAGTAGGGGGGTGACGCTGTGAACGACGGCAGGTTGGGCAGGGTCGTGGTCTAAGAATCGGGGAAATAGTGAAATTCAAATAAGGTTAAATAATTGAGCTTTTAAAATGTGTGAAGATCAACATATCAACATAAACTTTTAGAAAATTACATTCCTCATTGTCTATTGATGATTACTTGTAAAGCATGCTATATTTGAAACTTGACGCTTGAGTGAACATGAAATAAGGCGCGCTGAACTGCAATATAAAACGGGCTCCAGAAAACTTTTAAAAGTATCATTAAAAAGTGGGCGACTTTTTTGTCTATGGAGTGACTTGAAATGTGGTAGAGCGGCGATTATGCGGAATATGAACAGATAGCAAATGACCTTCTCGCATATATGAAATATATGTATATATGAAAATCGTTCGGATAGCATAATACATATGACGAAAATTGTTCTGAAGGTAAGATCTGCTTTAATTATCTATCCTCATAAAAGTAACATCGTTGGATAGGATATTGAATTAGTAGTTATATTTAAGTAGTGTTTCTTGTCTTTATGGGATTCTGAATTCAAAAAAACCATCCAAATGAATTCATTGTGCATTTCATAACAGGTTCTAAACTAGTATTGTCGTTCTCGCTCAATTTGCACTTAATCTCTTTCACTTTAACACCATCTCTCAATATGGTTATAGAATTATTTGGATCAAAGCAACTGTCTTCGATATGCAGATCTCAAATAAATACTACTCATAGCTGCTCTACCTTTTTTGACATATTTGAAATGATGACCGCAGCATCAAACCACGTAAGATATTTATGAGAATTTGCAGATAAGTTTTATCTATTCATTACAATAAACAAAAATACTGATATAAAGAAGATTTTTAAAACAAAATTCCATTAGTTCACTCAAGATTTTGGGCAATTTGAATGAGGTTCTACTGTTATATTTCTCAGACTTGCAAGAACATTGTTCAATGCAATAAACTTGAGCTATAATATAAAGTTGAAAACTTATAAACACGAAAACGTCAACCAATAAGATTTGCCTTGACATGAATTTGAATTTAAAAATACATCAAAGGCAAATGAAGCGTGCGCACTAACGTAGCGCGCAGACTCGATTTTACTAGGCCACGACCCTGCCGTCGTTTGCGGAGTCAGCGCGTTACATGGTTTTGTATAGACAGTTGAATCTCCTGTCTATATAGCTTCTTAGGCTCAATCAAGGGTGGTGGAGTAGCACGGTCCGTAGAGAGATACGAAGGGTGTTCGAGCAGGATTTCAAACCAAACTCAAACCGTCAGAGGCATGCGCATTTTAATTTTAAGAAGACGGAAATTAATATGCGCATGCTCCGCAATCACGGAACACAGTTGGAAACTGGTCCAAACTACTGCTCGAACACCCTTATGGTTGCCTCGATCAGCTGTTAACCACTCAGGAGCAGCCCGTGGCAACTCTTATGGGAAAATTTTGACCGTAAGTTGCCAAAGTGTACCGATTGATCGCTAGTATCGCTTCCGACAATTAGTGGCGGTAACATTTAAATACGTAAATGTTCTATTATAATATGTTATCTGTCTAAAACCTCTAACCTCATTTTTCTGAAGCGTTGTTGGTATTTGTATTTGTGGTATGTTTTCTCTGGTTTTATTGTAGCTATTGGATGTTTTGAAGGTACGTATCTGAGAAATGAGAGAATATGCACGTTTTCTCTGCAATTCTCTGTTGTTGAATGTGAATTTTATTCTCTATTACTATTTAAGTATCTTATTCTTATCATTCGTTTCTCATTTATTTCAGTGTTCGTAAGGCTCAGTGGCAAGAAAATGCCACTAAAGAATGCTGTAAGGCTGCCGAGAAAGCTGGTTAAACCCAGGAAAACATTTGTCATTACGTATGGCATGATGAAAATACGAAGGAAGATGGAGAGTAACGCAATTTATATATACAAAGTTTTCAAGCAAGTTCATCCTAAAACTGGAATATTAAGCAAAGGTATGTGTATCATGAATAGCTTTTTGATTGAAATTTTCGAACGTATTGTTGCTTAAGCTTTCCGTCAAGCTCATTATATAGAGATCAGAGTAAATAAAAGAGATCGCAAATAATCTGTAGAGAATAACTGTTAATCTACTTCTATCAGGTAAATTAGGGTAACATGTTGTAGGTGAAAGAACCAACTAGTACTTCGGTGAAGCTAAAAATATAGAAAAGTTGCTGAATGTGAATTTTATTCTCTATTACTATTTTAGTATCTTATTCTTATCATTCGTATCTCATTTATTTCAGCGTTATTAGATGGTATGGCTCAGTGGCAAGAAAATGCCACTAAATACATTCTGTAAGGCATGATTGATAGTTTATAATGTATTGTTGTTTAAGATTGCCGTCTAGTTCATTATACAAAGAGATCAGAGAATACTCAATAGATCCCTAATAAAATCGACGGCTATTACAGTTACACTTCAGAGAACGTTTAAATTTGATTGTCTTGCGAACTCTTTACTGAGCATGCTTCTCTCATATCAGCCCAGATTTGTAATGATGTATTTTTTATTGCAGTGAAATGGTGGTGCAGAAGGCAAAATCGAATGTTTGCAGATGAACAACGGAAGAAGGATGTGGCAAAAGTAAAACACCTCAAAGGTATTTGAAGAATCTAGTTTCCGGGTCCTGGTGGTATAGAGAGAGTATAATGAGTGCATAAATGTGAGTATAGCTGAATTTTGCATATAATTATTTCAGTTTACTTGTAATATACGGTGCAGATGTTTAAAATTTGTTTTTTTTTTATTTACATGTCTAATTGAGGAGCAACGGAAGAAGGCTGGAGCAGAAATGGACCAATGCAAGGGCAGATGAAGAACCAGCGTCCGAGTCCTGGTGGTGTAGAGAGCATAATGAGTGCATAAATGTGAGTATGGCTGAATTTTGCTTATAATTATTTCAGTTTACTGGTAATATACGGCACAGATGTTTAATTTTTTTATTTATATGTCTAATTGTGGAGCAGCGGAAGAGGACTGAAGAAGAAATGGAGCAATGCAAGAGCATATGAAGTATCCAGCGTCCGGGTCCTGGTGGTATAATGAGTGTTTTTCAAAAGCAGTTATTTAGACAGTGTTCTGGGTAATAATTTATTATAATAATAAGTTTATTATATAAGTATATTATAATAATAATATATGTTGATGTTTACATTGGCGACCTTCAAGTTAATAAAAAAATTACTTCAAACTTTTCGTGTATTTATTATAACTTTATTAATTCCCCTTAGACATAGTGAAAGGAGTGAAACTCTCAGAAATTGTTGGAGAACACTTAATTAAAAATCTATGCTGCATTCATAAAATGTTTTTTAACTTTCTTCAACAATTTCTGAATGTTTTATTCCTTTCTCTACTTGGCGTAACTTTTATATTCCACCGTTGATTTGAATGTCCGATTTAAATCTGCCGCCACACGTAACTTCGCAAGTGTACCGATTGAGCGCTAGTGTACTCAAGGTCAAAACATGGTCAAAAAGATTAACATGGGAGTTACCATTCTCTTGGAGGTATGTTTTCTCTGCTCAGGAGCGAGCGCTCGTGTGACGTATGCCGTAGACCGACCAGAATTTAAATCGGTTGTCACTCTCACCTCAGCTTGTAAACTGTGCTCTCACTATGTATAGCCTATATGTTTACTACATATATCCTAGTTTTTAAATATAATAATAGTAACAAAAGCAAGCAAACCAGTATTTTATTAAGGTAGGTACATATAAATATAAAAAACGGTAGTAGTATAAATAATGGTTTTCGGTTAACGAAAATAGTTTTTAAAAAGTTTTATTACAAGCAAGATAGCAAAGAACAGAATGAATTATAGATCTAATTTACATATATTTATAATAGGATAAAATGACGTATTATGGGTAAACGCATGTGAAAAGGTTCTTCGGACGGTCTCACGGAGTCAGCACTTCTAGTGTGAGAACGGACGATGATTTTCATACCATCAGCGTTGTGGCTCCCATAACTCCTCCCATCTGAAGAGGAAACGAAAACGGTGAGCTTTGGTTTCCCGTTTCGTTGGTTGTTGCTGCTGGTTTTCTGTACCATTTTCTTAAGAAAAATTCTACCAATCCGGCCATTGCGAGTAACGTAAGAGTTGTTGCTAAACTCCAGGTAGCTGGATGAAAAGTCTCTTGTGGGAAATTCATTGGTGTCTGAATTTCTTGTTTGAGATTTTGAATTTTATTTAGATCCAGTATCTGTAGTGTTATTGGTTGGTTAACACTAGACACAGACAAGTTCACAATGCCAATCTTTGGTAATCGTAGTGGTTTCATTTTAGATAATTCTTGTTTGTTCCAAAACTCCAAGTTATTGATTTTAATGCCGCAATTAAAAGGGATTTGGATTAAGCTTGGTTTGTCTATGAGGTTGAATTCCTTGAAATTACACTCGTTCTGGAGTTTCAGAGGACTGCTTGCTGGAATGGCTATTAAATACTCGTCAGTTATTGATTCCAGAATGGGTTCTTGTACATGGGCAGTAACAGTTTGGCAGTTTCGAGCTTCTGCTTCTTTGATCAGGTTGGCTATGCAGCTTTCAGTTAATGGCTCGAGATGATTAGGACATATTTGGATCTTGTTGATCGTAGGACAGGATTCTTCTGAGTATTGTTCTTCAGTTTTACCAAGTGAAAGATAGGGTAGTTTAGGTATGATAATTGACTGTTTTATCGGGATTGTAAAAAGATGGAAGCTTTCAAAGGTTTCTGTTGAGAAAATTGGTAAATGTATAGCGAAAATTATTTTACTTCCAGAGAACGAAATTTGAAGGCTAGCTAGAAAGTAATAATACATAGTATTCTTAAAAATAAGGAATCTGGATTGTCCATATATTTTTACTAAATGATCTATTACGTTATTTAATTCTTGTGCTGAAATTACGGAGCTATGAAGTGTGTTAATTTTGGCAAATGATATTGCGTTTTCCAAGTTATCGAGAAAATTTATGAGACTTTGATAATTAAGAATAATCTGGCCTAGAATGTTTTGAGTTTTTAAATAAATTACAATATCGTCAATAGTTTTATCAACATAGCCTTGGAGATATTCTAAGAGCATCTTGATCAGTTTTTGTTTTTCGCTCAAAATAGTTATTGTTGAATTATAAATATCAATAAGTTTTCTTGAGAGAGATATTTGTAACGAGAGTTCTTTTGCCATTGTGTTTTCATTTGTTTGGAGATCAACAATTGCTTTGTCATATTTTAATCCATCTTCTGAGTCGAGAGTGCCGAATAGCCATTTGGAGGGTTTTCCAACTAGATCGACTAGACCTTGCTTAGATCTCATATGCGGTGTTAAATTATTCAATTTGGTATTTGCTTCAGTTATTAGATATTTTGCATGGTTTTATATACTAGTATAAAGGCCTAAGAATAAGGGATTTTTCTATATTGGAGAAGAAATTGTCTAAGTTTATCAATTGATCTTGTAAAGGTTTAAGTTCGAAGTAGTGAATAAAAGTATGTTTTGAGCTTATCACTCGAGTTTGTCCAATGTGGAAGGGAAGTAATGGACTATCTATGGGATTTATTTTGACGTCAGGGATGGCTGCTTGTACTCGATGTATAGCTATGAGAAGGAGTATCATTGTCCACTTTATTGTCTGCGAATAAGAATGAAAAGCTTTAGGCTTTTGACTTTGTGATTTGTGTATGAATTTGTCTTTACTGGTTTGGATTTTATTGCCAATATCTCTAACGACGGTTGTAATAATATGACGTGGTTTGATCTTGCTTCTAAGGGCACTCTTGTTTTTAATAAATACCTTAATATTGGGTAGAAATTCCGGAGGGTCTTCTCTTTTGATATTTTGTTTTTCAATTAGTTTAGATTTGGTTTGTAATGATGTGCTGTATACTTTTTCGTAAATAAATTTTAGTCGTTGTCGCCGGTCGGCCATAAATTGGTTTAAAATGATCTCATCAGTCATATCGAATGGATCGAGTGAATTAATTCTGCCATTTATTACGTCAAACGGTTTTTGTTTCGTTACGCTATGAACAGATGAATTATAACCGATGACAGCGAAATGCATCAATTGTTTTATAGATGCGTTTGGATCTTTCAATTTGAGAACTCTGAAGAGTTCGATGAAGGTTGAGTGTGCTCTCTCAATAGGGCTATTGCTGTTGGAATTTCCTGGAGTAGTAAAATGTAACTGTATACGATGTAATTTACAGAAATCTAGTAGAATTGATGTTTTGAGTTCTGTTCCTTTGTCACAGGTTATGAGTTTTGGAATACCGAAATGTGATACAAAGTTCAATAAATTTTCAAAGACTACGAGGGCATTGCAGGTAGGCTCTAGGATATAACCTTGAGCACATTTAGAAAATACATCGATTATGGTTAAAAATTTCGTGTTAGCGATTTGGAGAGTGTCTATATGGATCGAATCGAGTGGTTGAGTTGGAGTTGCAGTGAGTTCGAACTTGATTTTCGGGGGATGTCTATCGTACTTGGCTTGTTGACAAATATCGCAGTTATTAATAAATTCGGTTATGTTCTTTTTTTGATTTGGCCAATAATAAATTTTCTTCAGAGCTGAGGCGGATTCGTTTATTCCTTTCGTTTCATGGTGGTGTGAAATAATTTCCCTTTGTTTACTTATTTCAGTAATATCCTTGAGAAATTGGTTGGATATTACCAATATTACCGATTTCTGATTTGCAAACATAAATACAGTACAACTTCTTTGGGTCAACATTTTCCTTGAAGAATTTGAAAATGTCATAATCATAATTTTCTGAGAGGTGAACTGTCTGCCTGGTTTTGGTCTCAAAAAGTTTGCTTCTGATGATATGGTATGATGTATTAGGACTCTGATTAAAAATAATTTGGTTAGAGTAGTGGTTCACACAATTTTCGGTGAAAGGTATTTCTAATATGGGGTCTTCGACAGTGAATGTGTCGTTTCGCTATCGGAGTCTGGAGGGCGCACTTGTATATTTGAGTGTATAATTAACTTTGGTTCGTTAAGATTATCGTTATTATGCGGTAGTTGTGGATAAAGGAATTCGTTTATATCTATTGATATATCGCCAGGCATGAATTTCTATCCTTGAAAGCGCATCTGCGTTGGTGGGTGATGGGGGTGGGCGAAAATGCTGAGTGGCCCACACAATCGCAAGGAGCTCTTTCTCGATCGTGCTGTAATTAATCTCAGCTGGGTTCAAGGTACGTGAAGCATATGCAATAGGCAAATCTTGACCTACCTTACCTTGACTCAAGACTGCACCGATTGCAAAATTCGAGGCGTCTGTTGTAAGGTTGAATGGACGGCTGAAATCTGGGTATTGCAGGATCGGATCATTACATAAAATATTCTTGCATTATTCAAAAGTTTGTATAAACTCGGGAGTATGTTCAATTCTCTCCCCCTTTTTAAATAGTGGGTAAAGGGTTTTGTAAGTTTTGCAAAATTTCGTATGAATTTTCTATAGTATCCTAATAAACCGAGAAATGATTGTATTTCTTTTGAAGTTTTTGGTAACGGGAATTTCTTTATGGCTTCGATCTTTTTTGGGTTTGGACGTATACCTTCCGATGTGACCACATGTCCCAAGAACTCAACTTCTTTACGAAGAAATTCTGACTTGTCAAGTTGAATTTTAAGTTTACAGTTTCTCAACCTTCTAAAAATAAGTTTCAGGTTTTTCATGTGTTTTTCGAGGTTGGATGAAAAAATTATTATGTCGTTCATGTACACGAGGCATATTTTTCCTTGAAGACCTTGAAGAATTTTATCCATAACCCGTTGGAATGTGGCTGGAGCATTTTTCAGTCCAAAGGGCATCCTGACGTATTCGAAATGTCCATTTTCGACATTAAAGGTGGTTTTAGGGATCGATTTCGGGTTTCGGGATTTCTATCTGATGGAAACCGGATGCCAAATCCAATGTCGAGAAATACTGACATCTCCCTAATTTGTCAAGGATGTCATTGATGTTAGGAATTGGATATCGATCATCAATTGTTTTCTCGTTGACTTTCCTATAGTCGACCACCAATCTCCACTTTTGTTTGCCACTTTTATCCAACTTCTTTGGTACTATCCATATAGGGCTGCTCCAAGGGCTTTGACTTGGTCTTATTATGCCGTCCTCAAGCATTTTATTAATTTGCCGTTGGACTTATTCCTTATGGATAAATGTATATCGATACGATTTTCTGTGTATTGGAATTTCATCAATAGTTTTGATTTCGTGTTTAACCTGGTTTGTGAATGATAATTTATCATTTTCATAGTGGAAAATGTCGGAAAATTTACGGCATAGGTCTACGAGTAATTTTTTTTCTTCGCAATTCAAGTGGTCATGTCTTATTAATTTTTTAATGTCTAGCCTTTTTTTCCTTTCTGATTTGGAAGAAAATGTTCAATGTGAAAGAAATCGAATTTCTTTTTGTCGGAATCGGGGAAGGGCAACACATTTATAGGGTTATCGAAAGTATGTTGTATAATTTCATCGCTATTGTTAAAAATTTCTATTTTTGCGAATCCGTTTTTTGCAATTGTTAACGTTTCGGGAATATGTAAGCTCTTAATTTTACATTCGGGAACTATAATATCACCATCACATTCAGATACAGGCACATAGAGGGAAGCAATTTCAAAAGAGTTCAGGGTAATCTTATATTTTTCTGTTTCAGGGTTCCTAAAAATAATTGGGATATTTGTTTTATTATTGGAAAGCTGTTTATTTACCAAGTCAATCGAAAATTTAAGGTTTTGAAGCTCTTTTAATCCAATAATACCATCGAAGAAATTATGAAAATCGAAGAGAATAAAAGTTATTTGTTTATCGCTTTTCAATTCGGGCATTGCTGGAATATCAGCTCTAAAACGGACTTCTTTTTCTCCTACGCCTGTCCTTATTTGTGTTGGACAATGATAGATACAATCACTAAAATATTTTTGTGCAATAGAAGGTTTTAATTTCATTGGATGGTTTTGAATTTTTATGTAAGGTAAGCTTTTATTTATTTCAGTGTACATTTCGGATGTTATTGTTAATGGGGAGGTGTTTCCTGGGCATCTATTAGAAAATTTTCAGAGTGTTCGACATAATTTGGGTTTTGATTTTCTGTAACGTGATTATCGTACCCTTCGAGATAGCTTCCTAAAATCTCTGGTTGATCGTATGTTATTTCAGGATTCTCGACAGTTTCCCTGTCAATTTGATAAAGCTCTTTTGAAATAAAATTACGTGGACCAGAGGATTTGAAATAATTTCTAGAATTTGTATGTTTCTTCATACTAGGAAGTGTATAGCTGGTTCTGGTAGACATTGGTTCTGGTTTATTGGTTGGAGTTTTCCCGGTTGGTTTGAATACGTCTTTAGGAGGTCCGAAAACTTCTCTATTAGTGAAACATTTTTGTTGAATTGGTTGGGATTGAAAATGTGATTCAGGAAATTGAGATGGTCCTGGACTTTGTAAATTTTGGGTTTGAATGAAATTTTGTGATGGGTGGAAGCGATGTTGGGGTGAATAGCTTGATTGAATTCTTTGCATAGGGGATTGATAATATTGTGGTGGTTGAGGAGCGGTAAGTTTATGATTATTCATAGGCATTCTAAATAGATTCTGGGTATATTGAAAATTTTGTTCTTCGATAATAATTGTAATGGCCTCTTCTAGAGATTTAGGATCTTTCATTCTAACAAACAATTGCAAATGAGCAGGCAAACCACGAATGTAAGTTCTAAGGGATAATTGGTCGTATTGTCTCGGATGTATCTCTTTAGTAACAGCATTCATGGATTGATTAGCAATTTTCTGTGCAAGGTGGCTTCTTAAAACTTGCAAGCGTTTGCCGAAGTCAAGAGAACTCTCGTTTCTATTAGGCCTAGCCATGAACAGATCTTGCTCTAAACATTCTAAATTTCTATTGTCACCAAAACATTGCTCAAGAGCCGCTTTTATCAACGGCCAACTAGTTAGTTCTGGGCGTGATCCAACTAGAATTTGTGCCCTACCTACTAGTTTAGTTTGAATAACTCTAATTAAATAATGTTTTACCTTTATATCTGTTGTATTTCCAAAATTATCAAAAAGTAAGTTACAAGCATGTATAAAATTATTAAGTAAATTAATATCGCCATCGTAATTAGGTATAGTATCAACAAAAATTTTAAGCATATTTAAGCCGCTAATGATTTGTTCGTTATTACTATCTGGCATTTTGTTACTAACTTTAAGTGTTGTTGAGAAATTATCTATTAAATCGTCAATATTACTCATAAATTATTACTCCTTTAAGGTTGGTTATGTATATTATTCTAATAAATCTAGAAGTATAAAATTTTCTTATACGGAGAAAATAAGGAAATAACAAGAACTTGGACTTACTTTGTCGTTGTTTCTCTGTTGAGCGATTCTGCTTTGGGTCCTTGCGTTGTCCTCAGGTGTACCAAACACTTGTGGAACTGGGGAGGTTCTATAGTGCCAAGGGATGAAGATCCGCGTTAGTGTCCAAAAATACGTATTCTACCGTAGTTTAGCTAAAAACTGCACAAAAACTGCGCCAATAATGGTTTTCGGTTAACGAAAATAGTTTTTAAAAAGTTTTATTACAAGCAAGAAAGCAAAGAACAGAATGAATTATAGATCTAATTTACATATATTTATAACAGGATAAAATGACGTATTATGGGTAAACGCATGTGAAAAGGTTCTTCGGACGGTATCACGGAGTCAGCACTTCTAGTGTGAGAACGGACGATGATTTTCATACCATCAGCGTTGTGGCTCCCATAACTTATATGATGAGGCAGACAAAAAACCGGACTCCTTGAAAATTGCATGCAATATACCGCTTAAAGCAAAAACTTGCCCTACAATTTCGGGAAGCATTGCTCATAAATTGTGGAAAATCAATCAATAAATGAAAAGGAAAATCACAAATTGTTGCGGTTCGAAAGTTCGAGGTGGGTACAAATCGAAAAACAACAGGTCGACAAGTTTTCCAGCTTAAAGAAGAATAGGTACCTACCTCATTAAAATTTTGATTCAGATATCTCTTAATATTACAACTTGAATGACCACATTAGCGGAATTGTGCGAAGGTATTAGTTAAAACCGAAAAAAGTCAGGTCTCCGTTTTTTTTGTGTGTGAAATCAAGTCACGATTTTTTTCATTTTTGACCGGCAAACCCCGAACAGAGGAGGTAAACAATTCGACTGTTTGGTTTTTTGTTTCGTACGCGCATTTTATAGAGTACCTAAACGTACTCCGATTATGGATTTTTGATTGATGTTAAAATCTGAAATATGTGTATTTTCGCTATGTGGAAGAGGAAATTTCTTTCGAAAACTGAAAATCTGAGAATGGGAAATTAATAACCAGATTATTCTTCTTAGTTTTTTGAATAATAGCAAACACAAGCAAAGCATATATGGATAATGGCGAACGTTCAACGATTTTCGTGACAAATGTAACATTCAAAAGTGTGAAATAAATATTTTTATGAGGTATCAGTTGATGCACTGAAATGTATAGAATATAATTCTATTGGTGCTGGTAGATATTGTGAAGTTGGTGACAAAAGTTTTCAACTTCACAACTTCAAAAGTACCAGCACCAATATAGAGAGAGAGAAATGCTTTATTGTGGAAAAAATATAAATTTTGTAGACAAAGCAAAATAACAATATCAAAACAATACACAAAACAAAGTCAAAACTAAAAATTAAATTAAAATTAGATAAATGTATATAATATAAAACAAAAATATAAAAATATAAAGATGTAAAAATATAAGATAATAGGAATGTAATCTACAGCTGTATATTCAGTCAGAAGGTAAACAATAACTAAATCACAAAAAAACAAAAACAAATTTTGTTCAAACAATAAACCAGTGCGTGAGCTGAGCAGAAACGTGCCTCAGTGAAAAAGTCGTTAACTGCATAAAAGGCATTATCTAGGTAGTAGGTAATTAATTGAAAGTTTGGCAAAATCTGGAAAAAGCCGTTATAGATTTAATTTCGTGTGACAGATGATTTTACATTACAAAAGACCCTTAGGATATCAAACATCAAATAATATTCACTAAACCAGTGGGTGTGAGAAGCTTAATATTAAGTATTAACAATTTTTATCAAAAAAGTCGCTTACTGCATATAAGGCTCTCTCCAGTAAGTATGATTTCAAAACCTTTCGAAATTCAGGAAAAGATCTTATGGACTTGATTTTAAATGGTAGATGATTGTGCATTTTTTTGCATTGTACAGTATAGAGCTTTTAACCAACTCTGAGCGAGGGGTTGGCAGATAAAGATCATGCTCCGTATTTCTAAGCGGATAGTTGTGAGATGGCCTCTCTGGAATAGAAGATACATGCTTGCGGATTAAGCATACAGATTCAAATATGAACAGGGACGGAAGAGTTAATATTTTAAATTTTTTAAAGCAATCCTGGCAGTAAGTCCTACTGCTAAGTCTCAGTGAATACCGAATACGTTCAAATTGAGTCGCACAATACGTACCCCAGAATGGAAGGGCGTATCGGAGGTGCGACTCAAAAATGATCTCAGCGCAAAGCAGGCAGAACCTTTTCGGTAAAGCATCGATGTGCAAGTCCCATTTTAAACGGCTGTCTACAATAAGCCCCAAGAATTTCACAGATTCAACGGTCTCAATAGTGGTGTTATTAAGCACAAAAGATTGCAATGTACTTTTATATGACAAAACTTTTGTTTTAGAAACGATGAGGCATAGGAGATTTGAATCACACCAAGATTTAATCGTGACTAAGTCTCTAGATACACTCCTATGAAGTGTCGTAATATACGGGTTGCTCCACGTGAAAATAGTATCATCCGCAAAGAGGCAGAGCAGATTTCACCGCTAATGTCTAGACTAGCAATGTCGTTGATAAAAATCAGAAACAAAATAGGGCCCAGTACTGAATCTTGAGGCACTCCATATTCAATTGGCTTGCAAGAAGACATCGACGTATCAACCCTCACGATCTGACTCCTGTTGTTGAGATACGACTTAACCATTCGAGAGACACTCCTCTGAAACCGTAGTACTGCAATTTATTTGTTAATATATTATGATCTACGCAATCAAAAGCCTTAGAGAAATCACAGAAAATTGTTGCTATAGAGTGATGGTTGATCAGGTTTGAATATACATTATTAAAGAGGGAAAACATGGCATCATTTGTGCATTTGTTAATTAAAAATCCAAATTGATGGGAAGAGAGTATATTATATTTAAAGAGAAAATTCAAATACTTTTTCAGACAATAGATTATCGAATTTAGTTACAGCCGAAAAGTCGCTATTAGTAGACATTATCATAGTACCTCCATGAGATAAATTACTTCTAGTCACTGTAGCGTAATTTTTGATAAATACCGGCTCATCAACATTTAACCAATGCTCAGTTATGGCAATGATTTCTGGAAAATTAAGTTCTTCTAATAATTCATCTGTTTTGTGTCCTAAGGACTGAATATTAATAAGAAAAACACTAAGCTTGCCATCGTCCAATTTTACAGAGTGATCCTCTGTTCGCGTCAATTTAATTGAAAATTTAGATTTCTTTTTGGAGAGCCAGTAGAAAAATATTTGCCATGACTCTCCCTAATTTTCTGAAGCTGTTGAAGTTTCTCGGATGAAAAGAAAGATCTGAAGGCAGCAAGATCAGCTTCCACTTCGGCTTAGCCAATACCATATGCGTTGTGGTAGCGATAATATAACTTACGCAAGGTGTCCACGTCACTAGGAAGTCCCTCTGAAGCTAGAGTTAATTTGATGCTGGTGGTGGTGTGTCCTTCAAAACATACACTGGATGGTTGGTCATGGAGATAGCTTTTAATAAGGAAGAGTCCCTCAGTCTAGCCAACAAATAACGATCATCAGCTGTATCCGAATTACGGGACAGCCGCACTATAGGTGGAGTTATCGGGTCAATATTTAGCAAATCATCTTCCCTTGTATTTTTTTTCATGACAAAGTCTACGTTTTCCTGCGCAAGAGACTTACAGGCAGCTAAAGCCTCCCTGTCAGATCCAATCTTAACAGATTTGATCTCCCTAGCTTTTACAGGTGTTTAGTCAGGGCGTGGTGTTGGACTACCGCTGTTTACAGAGTTTAGAATAAAATGACAGCCTGTGGTCGAAAAACTTGACGCTGGAGATGAAATCTTTAAGGGTGTTAAAGATAATTTTGCGATTTCAGTGCCTAGCTGCCACATCCTTGGGTCTTTTAGCTGCTTTAGATGACTTTTATTCTGCACACCAACTTTGAAATCGGACTGTTCTTATTCTTCAGCATTGGAAAGCATCGGATAAGGTCAGTAGTTCCAAGTTTTTCCTTCGCATTGTGTGCAAGAAGGGTAGCTGTATATGTAGATGGAATTTTGGACACTACCACATAATACCATTCTTCTTTAATGGAGGATTTGAGAGATGTGGCAGTAATGCCTTTTGGAGAAGTAAAAACCTCTGTGTTTTGGTTATCCGTATGGTTGGTCTGAGTCGAAACGGACTTTTTCTCTATTGGTGGGTTACTTCTAGTAATTGGCTTATCATTGGCAGCCAACTTTTTAACCGTGTGTGCCATTTGGTTGATATTTTTCCTCATATCGGCCATTTCCTTCAATAACTCATCCTTTGATGAGTCATGAATCTGAACTTTAATAGATTTTCATCTCCTTGATAAAATGGAACAGAGATTCTTGTGTAATTTCCGCCAATCTGGTGTGTTGACTGTGAATCTCATCTATCTTTTTGTATAAAGTTTTCCATTTGGAGTCATGATTATTTAAAATGTCGTACATTTCAGAAAATATTGGAAACAGGTCATTATTTTCGTTTAAGCAGGTTCCTAGAGCTTCAACATTTTCTATAGAAATTTGCGATTTATGTACCTGTGATATTTTAGATAGATAGATATAATAGATCTAGATTATTTTGTTTCTCCTTGAATACTTGTTTTGTAATTGCATTCTTATGTAAGTTCTCTGTAGCATATATGATTGTATTACTTCTTCCGGTAGATTACTTTTTCCAATATTAATCATTTTCTTCACAATATTCTTGGTTTTTTGAAATGGAATGGTTTTATTGAAAGGTGGAAAAATTTCGTCTAAGCTTCGCTCCTGCCGCCCGTTCACCTATTGTGATTTGTCACTTTTTATTACATTCAGATTAGAAGTATGTATGTATATCATAAGCAAAAACATTAATCAGACAAAAGTGCCAGTCGAACGCCGAAGCCCAGCCTAGATACTATAGATACCGGCTACGTCACAGGTTGCTTCCCGCACCGAACGCTTCCCTCGCCATAGTACCCACGATCGAGACAACCGTGTCTCTCTACTGACCGTGGTCGTGTAGCTGTTTGGACCAGTTCAAACAGTGTTCTGTGATTGTAAGACATGCGCATTAAAGTTTCGGTCTCCTGAAAATTAAAATGCGCATGTTTCTGACGGTTTGTCAGTATAAAGGGTGTTCGAGCAGTAGTTTGGACCAGTTTCCAACTGTGTTCCGTGATTGTGGAGCATGCGCATATGAATTTCCGTCTTCTTAAAATTAAAATGCGCATGCCTCTGACGGTTTGAGTTTGGTTTGAAATCCTGCTCGAACACCCTTATAAAGAACTATAAAGTATTCCATACCCAAGCGCGCATGTGGCGGCCATGTTTTAATCTTAAAACCTTGAGAATTCAGATGCGTACGAGTAGAATTTCTGCGGGTATCCTACGTGCTAATACAGTGACGTCCGTGAATTTTTTTTGTATACTGATTGACCCTATTATCTCGATTGTATTTTATAATAAGTAAGGTGGAAATGTGTGTGTTGCGAAGAACTGTAACAACAAAAGCTACAATTGTGACTTCAGTTTTTTGATTTCCAGCTGATAGAGTGAGAAGTCCCTCACGAAGAAAGAGAAACAGTAATAGGGTTTCGGATGATATACGCTTACGCGAAATTCTATCTTATATATGTACTTCGTTTATGTACATTTCCCGTTTTGGAAGATTTTTAAATAGAAAAGAAAAAGTAATAACCTACCTTTGAGTATTCTTTTTTGATTTATACAATATCAAAAACTTTAAAATTTATCATGCTTTGAATGAATATTAAAAAAAACAATATAAAAAATTAACACTACCTATACTAAAACATTTTGTAATTTGTACCTTGGACTAGGCAACAATGCCATACCAATCTGATTGTTGGACGTCATTGATGATTATTTTTATACCGGTGTTGTGATATAAATTGTTTCCTGTGGGAAAATGAAATTCGTGGAAGATGCCATCGATTACGATGGATAAGCACCAAACATGACGAAAAATAATTATTCTTTTTGGTGTTTATGTTATTTATAGGTAAATTTCTTATAGAAATGTACCTGTTGTGATCGCCCACAATTTTGAATTTCGAAAAAAATCAACAGCATATTGTTGTATGTCTATAAGTAGGTCTAAAAAACTTATTGTTTATATATGTATGTATATTGGAAATATCTTTATTTTGACTTTAGTAACAAGTCTAAACCAATATACCAAAAGAATTTATTTTCTAATAAAATAACTTAATCCCCATAAAAATTTTCAGTATCGGTAGTAAAACGATCCAGTAAGGGTCCCTGATTTATGTATATAAATAATATATGTATATATGTATATGCATATATACCTATTTAGTAACATTTATCTACCAGGTAGGTAAATATACAAAAGTGGCGATTTTCTTATTATGTTGGAGCATATGTCGATTATTTAACACAATGGAAATGTTTTATAGTTTAAAAAAATAAAAAATAAATATTTCAGTGTGAAAACAAAACTTTTTTAGAGACCCCTGTAGGTACCGTTTGACATGCCCTCCTATAATCATTCTTTGATAAATGCGCAATAGTCTCTAAACCCTAGCATTTCTGTCCAATACATGGATTTGTTGTTTCTGCTTCTTCGTGAGTAGATCTGCTTATATACTCTTAGATACCAGCCTTCTAGGAGTACTAATTCTATGGGTAACTTAAATTTACATTTATTTGTTGGTGCTATCGCGTTTACTGAAATATACACGTTTCTGAACAAATTAGATATAATTTGTTTCTTTCTGAAGGTGAGAAATCTGGTCACTGGCCTGTAATATAAATGATTTGCTGGACATATTAGAACGTGATGGGTGTTTACCCTCCTTCAAACTGTGTTCGGCTAATTTTGAAAATAATGGAATGCTATATGCTATTAAGAATATTAAACGTAGATTTCTTAGATAATATCAAAGACACCGTCGAAGAAACTGAACCTTTACAACATTTTGATAATGACTATCAAACCTTGGATATTTAACAAAAATTTGAAACATATATCAAGAAATGCCTTAGAATTCATGATTCCGAAACATGTAGCAAATATGCAAGGTCAGTTGATGAGCTTGATGATGACCGAAAATTTGTTATTTCAAAAGTTATCATCAAAATACCAGTGGCTTTGAGGGTTTAATGATACCTGATGTTAACTTTGTAGCACTGATTAGTAAACATCGTTTTTTTTAAAACATCTTTTCAAGATGTAATAAAATCGAATATTGTAAAAACTCTTTTAGAATGTACCACAAGTGATTTTAAAGACCCATGTGAATTTTTGCTCTATAACTATTAGTTGAAGTTATTTTTCTGTGTTTCATTATATTATACATTAAGACCTATAAACTAGAAATTTAAATTAAATTTGAGGAAAAATGATTGTATGGAACAATTTGTGATAGGTAGTCATATTTTTTCAATAAATTGTTTTTGTATTAAGGAAGTTTTAATTACAGACCTGTTACTAACCTTGCAATTTTTCACTATGGCTCTGACCACAACTTCCACTAGAATTTATTATTAATTTAATTTGCGAACGATCAAAACAAATACAACTTGAGATTTTATAGATCCTCGTGGTTTTTGATAATTTTTTTCTGTTAAATGAAATCAATTTTCTGGGTTTCATTGTATTATACCTT
The DNA here is from genome assembly GCA_958507055.1 of Crioceris asparagi. Classification (NCBI taxonomy): domain Eukaryota; kingdom Metazoa; phylum Arthropoda; class Insecta; order Coleoptera; family Chrysomelidae; genus Crioceris; species Crioceris asparagi. Next base: position 63,526,963 of record OY293830.1, read on the forward strand.
CTCTAAAAACTATAACCAACAATTTCAAATTTAAAACAAATAGTGAGAACATTATTTTATGTACCAATTTATAATATCTATTATATCAGTTCAGTGAATTAATTTCGTATCAATAAGTTTTAATTACGGTCCTGTCACAGTTCATGTTAATTTCCAGCACAGACCTGACTTTTTAAGATTAAAACCTGGCTCTTTACCTTGAGTCAATAAAATCAAAGGTTCCGCCGAGAGTTGGACTACTGTATATTTCTTTATACTGTTCTCTAAGAAGGTATATTTCGGTATATGCATATGTCAAATGACCCTGTTGGAGCGGGAATAAGTTTCGGTCAGCTCGGAATTCGGTGTCCTCGGAATTCGTGTGCAAGGATTTCGATCGCCTCGTAATTCGACCCGCAGCCCGCAGCTACATACTTAGTCTAAGAAGCTATGATGTGATAAATGTTGTCATGCTCCGATTACACTGCCATCTATCACTGAGGCATTACACTTATCAGGCTACGATTGGCGGCAAGTTCGAAATTCCCTAATACTTGAAAGAAATGAATCTTTCATTATTGCTTATTGCTTACGTCATTTTATCAATCAATAATTTCATAGATTTCTTAACAGATATAAATACCAACTATTAGCCTTATAAAGACATTTTAGAAACTGATTGATAACATGAAGTAGGGGATAACGGAAATAAGGAATAACGGTAAAATAGAAGAATTTATGGGCACAAATATGCATATATATTTATAATCAGCAAATAATTTGTGCATTATAAATTGAAACAAAATGATAATAAGTTTCCACTTATGTATTTAAACACATGACAATTGTTTCGGCACACTGTACCTTTTTCAAATGTGAGTCTTAACTAAAAACTAAAAAGATAAGTTAAGACTCACATTTGAAAAAGGTACAGTGTGCCGAAACACTATAACGTAAGCAATTTAAAACCTTGCTATAGGATTCCCGTTATAAACACTATTCTTTACAAAAGGCTGAATTATTCTGCGAAAATATAAACTTTGATAATTGAAACTGGTAGAATTAAAGATATAAATGATTATACTAGTGGACCTAATACCTATCTAAAATATGAAATTATTGATAAAAAGTATAAATCAATTAGGTACTTAATAATTTTTGCATCATTACAACCAGGATTTGTCAAGAGGAAGTAGCCCAGTATCCATGCATGTATATAAAAAAAGATCAGCGGTCGTACAGATTTCCTTCAAAATCCTAAGAGCTCATTGTAATTTTCCTTCTTTTGTTTGATTTTTTTTTGACTTTCCCATGTGTTTCCCTCTCTTATTAGCAACCTCGCTTGTTTTGATTATAAACGTTACTTAGAAACTATTTTTTGTCATAACCCTAACCTTTGGCAGAAAGAGTAAATCACAGTAATTTTTTGATGAATAAAGTTTTCCGGCTACTTACAGAGACGCCTGACTGGGGCCAGGTAGAGGCTGACTGTTGCTACATCTAGGTACGTAATAAACCATTTCTTCGTGTGGATAAATTCATAATTTTTCGAGATATTTAAAGTTATACTTCATTTCAAAGAGAGATAGAGTAATACATTATTATAATGAAAGGATCTCTATTTTATTCTGCCGTTATACAATTCAAAATTCAAATGACCAGAAGTTTTTATTTTTCATGTAGGTATGGCGTTCAGTAGGTATCTATATCTATACTTGCTGCCAAGTATTCAAGTATAAAAGGGAAACCATAAATAGTTCCAAAATACCTGGACACAAATATTTTTAAAGTTTTATGTAAAATTCTCTGTAACACAGCAATGAGCCATATTTTCTTTGTGATTTGGATAGAATCTTTGTGCTCAAGATTCTCAGGTTAAAATATTTCCAATTATTGATGTTACATCCTGCATACAAGAATATTACTCGATTAATATAATAAAACCCATAAAATAAATGGTATTTTATTTCTCGACTAAAATTATTTGCAAGGCTTTTCAACACAACTTCCAGACTTTTTCGCTTTTTGCTCTAATACGAAATACCTACCCATAATGTATTCTAAGCAAATGCCTTTAACCAGATCGCATTTTTTTATTTTCCATTTGCGCAACGACCGAAATGGAAGATTGAATCTGTGATTGAGGTGTTTGTTCACAACGCATTCATTACGGACAGTTAGCGAATAGAAAGATAGAAATACCCAAAAATACGTCAGAGACCGAATTTGGTCTTTAAGCTTAATATATGGTGGCGAGCCCGGAGAAATACCTATCTGCACATTACTGCCCGCTGGCCATCAGATTTTCTCGGCCGATCTCATATGATCGAGATGACGCATGACCACAGCTTATAATTATATTTTGTTCGATAGACCTAGAATTATCTAGAATTCTGCGAGACGAATATTCTCCCTCGATTGGTCTGGAGAAGAAATGCCACGAACAATTGGCTGCAATATATATGGCGAGCGGCCAAGAAGTATTCATTATTTGTCATTGGTAGCTAGAAAGCAGCGTGTGGAAGACCGAAACCAGGGACGTATCAGTCCAAGGCGTCAACTGTTGAAGAAATCAATTTATTACACAAAAGTTGTTTTTTAGGTAAATTTCTTATAGAAATGTACCTATTGCGATCGTTCACACTTTTGAATTTCGAAAAAATTTCAACGGCATGATGTTATATGCCTATAAGTTAGTCCAAAAAAACATTTGGTTCATATATATATATATATATATATATATATATATATATATATATATATATATATATATATATATATATATATATATATATATATATGGGATATTACGAAATTTGTTAAACGATAGAGGTCGCAGTTTTGGAGGTATCAAGTTCAAATTTGCTACAAAAATCAATCTCTCAAATATCTCGGCCGAGTTCGTTATTGGGCAATATCGGGTAAGTAGTTTCAAAATGGCGACCGTTCAAACATTACAAAAAATATCAAAAAAGAGCCGTAGTGTAAATATCATCAAAAATAATTTTAGGTTATAGATATAATCAGTACCTACAACTTTTGTTCGAAGCAATTTTCCATAAAATGCACAGATAAAAAAATTAAAATTAATAAAGAAAAAATAAGAAATATTGATAAAACATGAACACTCAATATAAATTTGATGTAATTGTACATTTTCTGGAGATCTTAATATAGACCCTGATTAAAAAAATTATATATTATATTTATTGAAAAGAAATAGGCGAAAAAAAAATCTGCCTTAAAGTGGAACGCGAACCCTGTCTGCTTTATATTCAACAGCCAAAACAAAAACCTCTAACCGCAAGGCTATGACACATACGGCAATGTTATGTAATAACATGTAGGTATACCAATGAAGAAGTTGTTTTAGGTAAATTTCTTGTAGAAATGTACCTATTGCGATCGTTCACACTTTTGAATTTCGAAAAAATTTCAAGGGCATGTTGTTATATGTCTATAAGTTAGTCCAAAAAAACATTTGGTTCAAAAGTTTATATATATATATATATATATATATATATATATATATATATATATATATATATATATATATATATATATATATATATATATATATATATATATATATAACACACTGAACTCTATGATTGGGTAATCTGCCGAAAAATTTTATGGGGCTTAAAAAACAATTCTCTTCTTGCTAACCAAGCTTTCGAAAAATATATTTTCATCTTCAGGGCTAAAAAATATACAATAAGGGTGGAGTTTGATTATCACCAACGAAAAGAAACAAATCAACATACAAAATATTAAAAACTTACTTTTGCAAACGAGGTTACAAAATAAAAATGAGCAAAGACAAAGTTAGGACTTCCTTCGCCCATATGGACGGAAAACAATTAACACTTAAGACATTTGACAAAATTAAAGTTTCTTAAAATTAAATGATCCTCCTCTATTTTATAGTTCTATTTACAAAATTACTGAAATGTTTGTTCTAAAAACATCATGAAAAATACATCTTTCTCTCTCATTTGAAAGTGGGGGAATAATAAATGAACTTTTCGAATTTATCCCGGCTAAATACAAGACAATAAGACAAGTGATTGTTCTGTCACATACAGTTAAGAAAGTAAGACCAAAAATAACTAGAATAAACACCCAAACATAGGCATTTTACAATACTCTATGAATGATTGTTTGTTGCTGATGATTGCTACAATATTTTGATATCAAATAGGAATAAATAGAGCTCAAGCCACGAACATTGGAACATTTATTCATGGCTTTGGGTTCCTTACTGATTTCGATCATCTCATGAATCAATCTTTTGGTATGATTCGATTCATTTACTAAAATAGAAGCTTCCTGGAAATTAGGGTTGTGATTTGTATCATGTGTGTGTTGGGCCAAAGCACAATTAAGTTTACTTAGCTTGCAATCGCTCCTGTGTGAGATAATTCTGTTATTGAGTTGCCTCTTTGTTTCACCAATATAAACTAGGTCACAGTTGTTACAAGGAATTTTGTAGACCGCGTTACAGGTTTTCCCGGTAGGTATTTTGTCTTTAATATTAGAGAACTGACGGCCTAATAAGTTCACATTCCTCTTAGCAACTTTACTGTTAGCCAGGACATCCCTTATATAATTCCGATCAACTTGGGAGTGAGCTCTCTTATCCAAGGGATTGAGAAATATCGTGATGGACCGACCTGTTGAGATGGCTCTCTTTGGATTGAAATTTGGCTTTGGTCAGAAGATGGACTGCTGTACAAAAGTTTGCGGAGAAGTTTGGTGGGATATGAATTATCAAGTAATATTTGATATAGTTTGTTATATTCTTGGGTTCTTATATCTAATAAAACACTTTTGCTATTCAAGATGTTTAATGATTTCTCATCGTACATTACATTTTCTATCAGGTTGTTGAGCGGTAATGACAAAAATACGTAATGTCCGTTTTTTGGATGATGACAACGGAACACCGAATATACAAAGAATACAGAACAAGCAAATTAATACATCATAGAATACAACACGTTTCTTTTTTTTTCAATAAGCACTATACTAAGCTAAAATAAACAAACATTAATATATATCAGTGGCGGCTTGTGGTCGAAATGAGTGATGAGGCAAATATGTAATACTGGGTAAAATGCGCCGCAGGCAAAATTTTTTTGACACTTTCAAGGTCACACCCTAATAGGGGCATAATTCCAATCAAAATTAAGTTTTATTTTCTTTACGTTAGTTGCGCCCATGTCTCGGTGTTTAGCTACCAATATTGATTTCGAAAATAAGAAAGTTACGGGATTTGATCTTTACTCAATCAGAGGTGCATTTTAGGGAAGATGTGTACCTTAGAACTAGGTCAGATATTTGTTCCATAATTTTGTGGCAATATTTGTTAAAAAAATGAAAATCTGTAAATACTTTTGTTTAGAAATGTTTGCGGTAGGATTCTTATTAATTTAAAAATAATTTAAATATGTAAAAGTAAATTATTTGCTATTCAAAAGAAAAGAAAATAATCGGTAGCATATACTAAAACAATAAAATCTTATATATATAAATAAAACAAAAAGTAGTTAACAAATAAAACAAAATTCTGAGTGAGAACATACTAATTTGTGGAAGCATCTCGACAAGCAGCATACGATAGAGGTAAAACTATCTTTCTATAAAATGATGATCCTTGATTTTTGTTTTTATTTTTATTTTTTTATTGAAATTTTTGCCGTATTGCTTAAAACTGAAGTGTTTCTTATGTAAGACTTTATTCTTTTAAGTGCCCAAAAACGTCTCTCTATGGATGCCGTTGATACCGTTAGAACGAGAACAACAGCGAAGCAAATCAGTTTAAAAAGATCTGGCATGCAAGATTTTAGATCGTTTTTATGCCAATATTTAAGCATGGCATAGGGCATAGGCAGTACCACAGTTAAAACTTTCAAATCTAAAATCCAGTCATTCTTCAGACCTTTTCTCTAGTATACGGAACAATATACATGGCCAGCCAAAATAATTTATTTTTTTCTAGACTTTCTGTCAGCCAATCGTATTTTTACCAATTATTAGTAAAACCACAACTTGTCACATAGGACATTTATTTTCTTTGATAATAATCAATTTTTCATCGTAGTTTAAGTGAGAAAATGACCACGTATTAATTAAAAAAATAACAATAGCTTTACAATTTTAAATTTAAATTTAAATCGACTTTGATCCCATCTACTTGGGTACTGTATCCCAGAAGTTCCATTTGTGTATAATTATACTAAACTAACATTTAATATTGCTAGGAACCGCGAAAGAAATTTAAGTACATCATTAACACAAAGTTCAGATGAAACACCTAAGTTACCATATTTTGAAGTTTTCAATAATAATTCCTTCGCGTTATAATAACACAACAAGGAAAAAAGTAAAAAAAAACTGTGGTTGAACTAATGTAACTCTTCTTTCCCTAAATAAAGAGTTTTATTACATAAGTATTATTAAAAAGCAAACCCTACAATAATCACATTTGCATTACCATTATACACCATTTACCATAGACTTATTACCACAGAATCATAGATAAAATATTTATCACAGAAGAACTAACTATATAACATATTCTGTGTTATTACCCTGTAGCTACAGACCGTGTGTACACACTACTGCTACGGTTATCTATGTATCTCTGTCAGACGCGTTGTAATATGGAGCTGAGGCTAGCCTCAAGATGGTCCTTTTCTAGCACATTATATCCCGATCGCTAGCGCCGTGTTTTCTATCGACAGTGTTACGGTCTAGAGAGAAATAAGTGTATGCGTGATTCTGTAGGCTAGAATGAAACAAATGAATATATGATGAGGCATCTCCCATCTCCCATTTCTCGATGTATGTGGGTAGCAGTAAATTGGACAACGGTTTAATTTTTAAACTCGCGCCGAGGATAGCAATGGTCAACTGGTCAGCGTTTAAATTTTATTAACATTATTTATTTTAAATAAAAATGCAAGGCATTACGATTAAAAAATGTGATGAGGCACTGCCTCACCTGCCTCATAGGACAAGCCGCCACTGATATATATCAGTCACTATCAGTTAGCTCATTATTACAAATGAAATCACTCAAGTAGGTTGGTGGTTTACGTACACGTTTCAACTTGGTTTTCTCATTGAAACCCGTACTAAACTGAGAACTATCACTATGAACAGAAAATTCAATATTATCGTTTAAAGACAACTCAATAGTAGTTTCAGTTTTAGGATCAGTAGAGAGCATTTCCTTTGAATCCTCACCACCATTCTGAGATTCAATTTCAATTTGAGTATCACTACAATTTTGCGCAGTATTATCGGTATCATTCAAGGTTTCGTTCAAATCTGAAGATTCTGATGATACACATTGCGTACCATTATCATCTGTGGAGATTACGTTCATTATGTCTGTTGAATTATCAGAAATATGAAAGTCATACAGAATACTCTCATTTTCTTCAAAATTTAAATTGGATTTGTTGAGGAATTTTCGATTTCTTCTGTAGATATTTCCACAAGAGTTTTCAACAATATATGATCTTTTATCAACTATATCTTCTATTTTTCCCTTTTCCCACGTTTTTCCTTTTTGGATTAGTATGTTTTCTCCCTTTTCAAGTTTTGGAAGATCTCTTGCGTGTCTGTCGTAAGTTTGTTTTGTCTTTAATTGTTTTGCTTCTAATTTTGATTGTATTTCAGTGGGATCAATTAATTTAGGTTTCAATAATTTTTCGGAGATAGGTAACTTTGTTTTTATAATTCTTTGCAAAAACAACTGAGATGGTGAATATTTCATTTGCGGAATAGGTGTTGAATGGTATTCCATTAGAAATAAGGGTAATTCAGATTCATCTTTGCATTTTTTCAACATGTTTTTTACTATACCGACACATCTTTCAGCCAACCCTTTGGACTGATGATGATGTGGGCTACTAAAGACTAATTCAAAATTCCAGTCTTTTGCGAAATCATGAAATTTTTTGGAATTATAAGGTACATTATCTGAAAAAAATTTGTCTGGGATTCCAAATTGCATAAATTTATTTTTACAGAAGTTGATTACTTCATCCACTGTCTTGTATTTTGTTTGAGAAACTTCTATCCAGTTAGAATAGGAATCTACAATGAGTAAATAGTTTTTCCCTTTGTACTCAAAAAAATCAGAATGTAAATATTGCCATATGCGGTTAGGTTGCTCATGAGATTGTAATGTTTCTCTTTGGTTAGAATTTCTATTGATTTGACACGTTACACATTTGCTTATGTATGTTTCTATATCGTTAGCCAAGTTAGGCCAATAAAGTATTTGACGAGCTCTTTGTTTTGATTTTTCGATCCCAAAATGTGGTTCATGAATCAACTTCAACATTTCGTTTCTTAGAGATGTAGGAACAATTATTTTTAGATTAAGAAAAAGTAAGTCATTAGAAAGGTATATATTGTCTCTCATTTTATAGAATATCTTAAGATCATGTGATAAACCTTTGGAACTATCTGGCCAAGAAGTGGCACAATATTTTTTAACTTTTGACAAGATTTCATCAGAATCAATTTCTTTAATGAATGCAATTTTTTTTTCATTTGTCATGGATAAATCATTTGACAGGGAGTGAATTATATATTCCATTTCTGGATCATTATCTACATGGTCTTTAATAAAAGCGCGAGATAAAACATCTGCAACCAACATGTCTTTTCCAGGCAAATATGTAATTTTTATGTTATATTTTAGTAATTTTAGGAGCATTCTTTGTAAGCGTACACTAACTGTACCTAGATCCTTTGAAAATATGGGTATTAGAGGCTTATGGTCACTTTGAATTATGATCTCATAGCCATACACGAAATAATGAAATTTCTCAACTGCAAACACAATGGCTAATAACTCCTTCTCAATTTGAGCCCATTTTTTCTCGGAGTTGGATAGAGATCTAGATGTAAAACTGATGGGATGTCCACTTTGGATCAAACAAGCACCTAATCCCTGACTACTTGAATCACACTGAAATAGAATTGGTAGTTTTGGATTGAATATTTTAAGTAATGCGGGTTCTGAAATTATTGATTTGAGTAGATCTAATTCTTTTTGATGATCAGAAGTCCAAGAGAAGGCTATATTTTTCTTAGTAAGTTCCCTCAGATATTTTGTTAAATCTGACAGGTTTGGGATAAATTTTGAGAAAAATTTCAATAAACCTAAAATTCCCAAAACTTCATGTCGATTTTTTGGCGGTTCAATAGCTATTAGAGCTTCAATATTTTTTTTATCAGGTTTAACACCCTCAGACGAAATGACCTGACCCATAAAAATTACTTCCTTCAGTTTGTACTGCAGTTTTTTAAAATTAAATTTCAAATTATTTTTTAAGGCACGGTTAACTACTTCAATTAGTGCTTTGTCATGTGATCCTTCATCTACACCGGAAATTATAAGGTCATCGAAATATAAATCTACACCAGGTATGTCTCCAAAAATTTCAAAGTTCTTCCGTTGAAAAATTTCGGGTGCACTAGATATTCCGAATGGAACTCTATTGAATCTATACCGTCCAAATGGGGTATTAAATGTGCAAAGATCAGCACTTTGACTATCTAGCTCAAGTTGCCAAAATCCATCTTTCATATCTATTACAGTAAAGATACACTTTCCTGATAATTTACTTATTATATCATTGCTAGTGGGGATCAAGAAATGTTCTCTACGGATATACTGATTCAAAGGCTTTGGATCTATACATATTCTTAAACTTTTATCAGGTTTCTCTACTAACAATAGGTTATGTACCCAACTTGTAGGATAATCAACTTTTTGAATTACATTTTTATATTCAAGGTCATCAAGGGTTTCTTTGAGCTTATTATGTAATGAAAATGGAACTCTTCTTTGGTATTGAATAACAGGTTTTGCATTTTTAGTTAACTGAATGGAGCAAACTCCAGGAATTTTAACTAATCCTTCAAAAACATCAGTGTATTTCTCATAAAAGTCCTGCTTGGTCTTCAAGGGTGATACTAATGAATCAGTTCGATAAATCAAATTAAATTTCATACAATCTTGTAAACCAAACAGGGCCTCTGTTTGAAAGTCAACTACATGAAATTTCACATTATTTTCCACATCTTTAAATTTACACCCTAAAACAACTTCTCCTATAGGTTTAAATCTAAAGTTGCCATAGGACACTAAAGTGACTGGACTACTTTTCATATTATACTTGATATTGATTTTTTTCAAAATATGATTTGGTAAAACGCTACAATCAGAACCTGAATCAAGTTTAAATTCAACTATATGACCTTCTACTAATATGTTGGCAAACCATGATTTATCTGTACCTTGATTGCATGTATTGATGTGCATCTGATTACTGGAAGTCGGATCAGTCATAAGTACTTCTTCTAAACTTCTAACTTTCTTTTCTCTACTCTGATGTCGCGTCTCCTGTTGATCAGCTTCTTTTGCATCGTATATTTTTCTTTTCTCATCTTCTTGAAAAACGTTGTGTGGTTCAATATCTTCATCAGTTTTGTTCTTAATTTTCTTTCCAAAACATGCTTTGGCGAAATGTCCTATTCGTTGACAGGATGCACATGTCTTGCCGTATGCTGGACATCTCCTAGGAACATGTTCATATAAACATCTGGAACACAATTTCTTTTCTTGCTGGAAGGTTTTCACATCCTTTCGCAGGGCATGAACTTATTGTTCTGGGTTGAGTGTTTTTAAATGTTGTTTGCTCAGGGCAATTGACTTACAGTAGTCTACAATTTTCGAAGTGGTTAAATCTGGTTCTCTTATCAGTCTGGCTTGGATCTGTTTATCATTAATACCTAGGATTAATCTATCCCGTATCATACGCTCTTCATAGCTAGCATTGCAATCATCCTTTGTACATGTAAAACTGCATAGCTTGGCTTGAGTTTTTAGCTCTGTTAGGTATTGTTCAATTGACTGTGCATCTGATTGGGTAAGGTTATTAAACTTGAATGTTTCCATCGGTATAACCTTTTTGGGAATAAAGTACTCATCAAATGCTTTTAAGACATCTGCCAAGGTTTTTGTTTGCTCAGGTGGTATCGTATTAAAAATATCAAGTCCTTCATCACCTAGAGAGTTCAATAAAATCGCTATTTTGGTATCTTCATCAACACTCTTTTTGTTTGCTGCCCGCAAATAAATATCAAATTTCTGTTTCCACAATGACCAATTCTTTTGATCATATTCTGTTAACGGGTTTGGTGGTCTGAATGCCTCCATGTTGTGCCGTTTGCTTCGGTTTTTCTGTTGAGTACAATATTTGCCTCTCCTTTTCTTTATTGTCACTGTGAGCTTAAACTAGCTGCTCTCATCTACACACTTGACACCATGTTATATTCTTGGGTTCTTATATCTAATAGAACACTTTTGCTATTCAAGATGTTTAATGATTTCTCATCGTACATTACATTTTCTATCAGGTTGTTGAGCGGTAATGACAAAAATACGTAATGTCCGTTTTTTGGATGATGACAACGGAACACCGAATATACAAAGAATACAGAACAAGCAAATTAATACATCATAGAATACAACATAGTTTGTCAATGTTTTTGTTTATTATAGTTGGGTGACATATGTTTTTAATCCTATTTTTTAACCCCAAAACCAAATTTATTTTGACTCTTTCATCGTGATATGAATAATAATTGATGTACCTACCACTGCTCGTTGGTTTCTGATACCAATCTAATATTACTGTTTGATTTTCAGTGCGGATACATCTGGTGTCAAGGAAGGGCAGAGAGTTATTATGTTCCTTCTCTACGGTAAAATTTAGATTGGCATTATAGCCGTTGAAAACTTGTAGGACAATGTTTTCCGATTCCACAGGAATTGAACAAATTATATCATCAAAAATATGATTAAAAATCATATTTCACCCTACTTTAATAAACAAAAACATTGACAAACTATATCAAATATTACTTGATAATTCATATCCCACCAAACTTCTCCGCAAACTTTTGTACAGCAGTCCATCTTCTGACCAAAGCCAAATTTCAATCCAAAGAGAGCCATCTCAACAGGTCGGTCCATCACGATATTTCTCAATCCCTTGGATAAGAGAGCTCACTCCCAAGTTGATCGGAGTTATAAGGGATGTCCTGGCTAACAGTAAAGTTGCTAAGAGGAATGTGAACTTATTAGGCCGTCAGTTCTCTAATATTAAAGACAAAATTCCTACCGGGAAAACCTGTAACGCGGTCTACAAAATTCCTTGTAACAACTGTGACCTAGTTTATATTGGTGAAACAAAGAGGCAACTCAATAACAGAATTATCTCACACAGGAGCGATTGCAAGCTAAGTAAGCTTAATTGTGCTTTGGCCCAACACACACATGATACAAATCACAACCCTAATTTCCAGGAAGCTTCTATTTTAGTAAATGAATCGAATCATACCAAAAGATTGATTCATGAGATGATCGAAATCAGTAAGGAACCCAAAGCCATGAATAAATGTTCCAATGTTCGTGGCTTGAGCTGTATTTATTCCTATTTGATATCAAAATATTGTAGCAACCATCAGCAACAAACAATCATTCATAGAGTATTGTAAAATGCCTATGTTTCGGTGTTTATTCTAGTTATTTTTGGTCTTACTTTCTTAAGTGTGTGTGACAGAACAATCACTTGTCTTATTGTCTTGTATTTAGCCGGGATAAATTCGAAAAGTTCATTTATTATTCCCCACTTTCAAATGAGAGAGAAAGATGTATTTTTCATGATGTTTTTAGAACATACATTTCAGTAATTTTGTAAATAGAACTATAAAATAGAGGAGGATCATTTAATTTTAAGAAATTTTAATTTTGTCAAATGTCTTAAGTGTTAATTGTTTTCCGTCCATATGGGCGAAGGAAGTCCTAACTTTGTCTTTGCTCATTTTTATTTTGTAACCTCGTTTGCAAAAGTAAGTTTTTAATATTTTGTATGTTGATTTGTTTCTTTTCCTTGGTGATAATCAAACTCCACCCTTATTGTATATTTTTTAGCCCTGAAGATGAAAATATATTTTTCGAAAGCTTGGTTAGCAAGAAGAATATTCTTTTTTTAAGCCCCATAAAATTCTTCGGCAGATTACCCAATCATAGAGTTTAGTGTGTTCTAACAAATACTGCCGTACTTCCAAATATATATATATATATATATATATATATATATATATATATATATATATATATATATATATGGGATATTGCGAAATTTGTTAACACGATAGAGGTCGCAGTTTTGAAGGTATCAAGTTTAAATTTGCTACAAAAATCAATCTCTCAACTATCTCGGTCGAGTTATTGGGCAATATCGTGTAAGTAGTTTCAAAATGGCGACCATTCAAACATTTAAAAAAAATTAAAAAAAGTAGCCGTAGTGTAAATATCATCAAAAACAATTTTAGGTTATAGATATAATCAGTACCTACAACTTTTGTTCAAAGCAATTTTTCATAAAATACACAGGTAAAAAAATAAAAATTATTAAAGAAAAATAACAAATATTGATAAAACATGAACACTCAATATAAATTTGACGTAATTGTACATTTTCTGGAGATCTTAATATAGACCCTGATTAAAAAAAAATATAGTATATTTATTGAAAAGAAATAGACGAAAAAAAAATTCTGCCTTGAAGTGGAACTCGAACCCTGTCTGCTTTATATTCAACAGCCAAAACAAAAAAAAACCTCTAACCGCAAGGTTATGACACATACGACAACTTTATGTACTAATATTTAGGTATATCAATCAAAAAGTTGTTCAAATTTCAATTCAATGAATTTTGAAAAAATTACCTTTCCGCTGACTACAGGCCATCGGGATTTTTTTGAATTGTAATTGCTGTGTGTATTTATTTAATTAGTAAAATACATGTATTCAAATCACCTATGGTTTGCTTCCCAATTGACCAGTCTAGTCATACAAAAGGTGAATTTTCAGGGTTTCCACGATCGATATTGTTGCGTATACGGGTTCGCAGATAAGTGAGACTAATTTACAATTATTGGTAAATAAACGTTATTTACACTCGAAATAATAAACATTACAACTTCACTTTACTATATTCTCACTAGCTTACTCGGACTATTCTACTATTGCACACAGATTTTTCGAGTCGCTTCTGGTCTTTGATTCACCAGCCGCCACTGGACTTTTCCCGAAATCCTTTATCGGCATTCTAGTGAGGATGCCGACATGCGGCCGTCGCTCTGTTTGTCAGCGGCCACTCTAGTGATCCCCAACGCTCGCGCATGCATCAAAAAGACGCCGCAAGATTGTGGCCGGCGGCTGTTCCTCTTGCACGTTACACTGCTCGCTCCCTTAAAGCTGTTCGCCCCGTGTCTTTGGACCCTTCTTAGAAGCACAGAGTTCACATCTTCTGCACCATTCTTCCACATCTCTTCGACAGATGATCCAATAATACCGATCTTTCACACGTGCCAGTGTTCTATTTACTCCAAAATGGCCTCCACTGCGACTGCCATGCAGTTGACGAAGTACTTCAGTCACCATCGTTCGGGGTACAACGGTTTGATACACAATGCTCCCATTTACGAGTGATCAAGTCATCCCGCAAGCACAACGAATTCCACAAAGCCCAGTACCCCTTGACCGTCTGATCAAATCGGGAGATTTCTGGCCACTCAGGTCGTCGCTTTTGGTTTAGCTAGCCCCGTACTATAGTCAAATCTTTGTCAGCGATTTGTTCTCTTCTGTTATCTCTGGTGATTTTCTCGATAATTTCCGTTTCCTTATTCCTAATCTGCTTTTGTTGGATATGTGCAACATCCTTGGCTGTTTGTTTTTGTTCTTGCCTTTGACAGAAATTGGACAGGAACTGCCACAAGGTCTTCGTGACAAACTGTCAGCGTTGGCATGACTTCTTCCTTATCGGTGTTTAATTTGAATGTCGTAACTCTGCAGTTTCTCCAACCAACGGGCTATCTGTCCCTCTGGATTTTTGAAATTCAGGCAGCCACTGTAATGCAGAGTGGTCTGTTCTTACTAAAAATTTCCGTCAATAGAGAAAACTGTGGGGATGTTATATGAATCGTACAACCGCTAGCAGCTTCTTCCGGGTCACACAGTAATTTCGCTCTGCTTTTCCTCACGTTTTGCTGAAATATCTAATTACTGCTTCTTCACTATTCTGTATTTGGGAAAGAACAGCTCCTATTCCACTTTGTGAAGCGTCGGTGTCTAACACGAACAATTCTTCGTCCAAGGGACACGCAAGAACAGGAGCACTGGTCAAATGGTTTTTGAGCTCCAGAAACGACTGTTGACATTCTGGTGACTAGTCAGAGTGGGCGTTCTTTTCGGTTTATTGATGTAGTGGCTTCGCAATCTTTCCAAAATCCTTAACAAATCGGCAATAGTAACTGAGTCCCAAAAAGCTTCTAACTTCGTACTTGTTTTTTGGTCTCGGCCAATCTGGCACTGTCTGAACTTTTCCTGGATCGGCTCAATTCCATTCGATGATATGAAGTGTCCCAGAAAGTTGACTTTTTAGCATTTCTTTGGATTCAGCTGGAGATAAGCAATTCGGATCCTTGCGAAAACTTTGTTCAAATTCGATTGATGTTCATCGAAATCTTTGCCAATCACCATTACGTTATCCAAGTATACCATACACGTCTCCCAAGTTAGTCCTCGCAGAACTAATTTCATTAATCAGCTTCTTGCTCTACAAACTCGATGGCCTTTTTCATTTCCTGTTAGCTAAGATGATTCCAGATCTTCTTGAAACTCTCCATTAGCTCTTGGGTCAAATGTGTATCTTTTGAAACGGGTTCCTCTTGCTCACATCTTGTTACACGGGAGACTGGCGTACAGGTACCGATGGCTTCCCCTTTCTTTAATGTCACTCTGTTTACAGATAAATTGTCTACCCTCACTGGAATAATGTCGTTGGAATTAACTAAGCACCTAGCCAAAAGAGTCCCATTCTCTTTGTTCTCGGTTGGTTCAAAAACCATAATGTTAACTCCTTCCAGTTGTTTTTCTAGGTACGCCTTCACGATCTTCTCACTATTCGGTATTCGTCTATCTTCGGTGACGATGATTTTTACTGGATAGTTCTTGTTCGAAGATGCTGAGAAAAATATTTCCTCGTTTCCCACTCACAACATTCTGTTTTTGAAGTCCACTGTAATGTAATTGAAGGTTTCCAAAATGTCTAAGCCTACTATAAATTCATCTACTATGTAGGCCACAATTGCATTAACTTCTGCCTTGCCAATTTCCAGTGTGATGTTGGTCTCTCCAAAAACATTTATCAAATCTTCTTTTGCAGTTTCCAGTATTGGCTTGATGTTGTGCTGCACGATAAAGTCTTTGGAAACCATGTCGGGGCGTACCACTGATCGTGTTGCCCCCGTGTTGATGGTCAGATCAGATTTCTTGCCGTTGATAATACCTTGGACAACGAGGCTCTCGCAGTTCTTCTTAATGGAGCGCAAGTGTAACTTGGGGGCTTGATAATCAGTGGTCGCCAGCGTTCGCCCCCTTACACTGGCGAGGTGAAGTTTTCCTAAATTCGGGTATACTTATATGTCCCTCTCGATGGAAATTGTAACACTTAATCACTTTTCTATATCCGGACTCCTTGCCTCCTCGAGAGAAGATTTTCTGGAACATCGCTTCCAGCTTCTTGAAAAAATCTGCAATTTCTTGCGGTTTGTCTGACACCCCGACTTCTCTTACTTTGCTGCGACGATTCATCGAAGCGTTTTCGGTAGCTTCGTATTCTAGTGCCTGGACAACTGTTTCGGCTAAGGTGTTATGCCTACTTAGTATCAACGCTTGTTGCATATCTATATCTCGAACTCCATCGATGAAGTACTGGACACTAATTTGCTCAATGAATTCGTCCGGGGCCTATGGGTAAGCCAGTCACACCATGCTTTCAATGCTACTCATAAATTCCTGCAGTGACTCCGTTGAACCTTGAATTCTGCTTTTCAACTAGCTCTAATACACTTGGCTAAGATATTTGTTGGCGTATCTTAGTTCGAAGGCGCCTGCAACAGCCGAATAATCAGTTTGTTTGGAATGTTTTGAAGTATTTCAAAAGCCTTTCCTCGCAAGGCCAATACCAATTCTGTTGCTTTCTGCTACTGATCCCATCCATTTGCATTGGCTGCAGCCTCAAATTGACGTTTGTACATGGCCCAGGATATTTCGCCGTCAAACGTTGGTGGTTTAATTTTTTCATTAGTCCTTGCACACTGTCCAGCCGGTGGTTTGCAATGACCTACTCCACCATCATATGGCTGCGAAAGTGACACTGAACACCACTACTTTTTCTATACTATCAGAAAGTGGATTTCTGGCTTTTGGCCTCCAGATGCTCCCACGAGAGTAGCATATATTTCGTCTGCTGCGCGAACGGTATCTTGGCCTTCCCTATTTCTAATTACTTTAGTTGTGTGGTATTCTCGTAAACGTAATCGCTACTGATTTCTCTCCTTGGATTCTCAGCGCTTTACCTTTGCACTATGCATCTGGGAGCCGTAGAGCATCTTATACAACTCGTGAGAGGATTTATTCAAAGGCTCAGGTCAGAATAGCTATATTATCTGCGTATTTAACTACCTCAATTACCGCGGCTTTGAGTTCCCTTAAAAATATGTAAAGTAAGCTTCACAAGAGGAGAGAAAGGAACCCTCCTTGAGGGCAGCACTCAGAGACCAGTTCGGTGATGGATTTCCCGAACCATGATGTGTTTAGTTTTCTGTTTTTAAGGGTGATCATAATCCAATCAATGATGCACCTCGGAACACCGTGCTCCTCCGCACTTTTCCAGATTACATGTCTTGAGGTGAAGTTAAACGCTACTTTAATGTATAGGAGGGCAACCTCCCTTTTGTTAATCAGGTCTTCAACTAAGTCACAGACCAACAGAAGAACAATTTCCACTGACCTGCCCCGTCTTTTAAGCATCCTTTCTGAAAGGCAGCAATTCCAAAGGTCTTGTTTCTAGGTTTCCATCCAGTAACCTTTCCAAGGTCTGGAGCGGGAACGAGAATGAGTCTAAGCTTCTTCAACCTCGTGTAAATCATTCTTCCCAGTTTTAGAATAAAGGCAATCCTTGTCTCAAGCCGCTTCGTGGGCGTATATCCCTGTACCAGGGATCCCCTTAGCAGTACTGTAAAAGGTTCAATTATTATCTCCAAAGCCTGCTGAAGCAAGATTTTGGTGATCCCATCTAGTCCAGGTGTTTGTAAGGCTCGAAAGAAGTAACCGCTTCTCTAATCATGCGTTTACCACTTGTACAGCTATTTCAGTGAGCTTGGAAACTGTCTGTCAGCAGAAGTTGCATATTTCCCTCCCGAGTTTCCGTGAAGCTTTGACGTTATTACCCTATTGTAGTGATACTAATACCTTCAGAAATAAGGCTTTAATTGACAAAATTAAGCTTGACATTAAACTAATAAATCACATAAAATGTCAAAATCTTGAATGACAAACACAAGTGGGCGTGTATCAACTCATAGAGAGTATATCACCACATTCACCCCAGGTCCAGGTTCATTTTGTCATCGGATTGAGATCGAGACTCTTGAGGTTAAGACTCTTGGGTACTAGAATCATTTTCATTTTCTGGTTCATTAGAGGATTCATATTGAGGTTCTTTGTTATTATTATCGTTAAATTCAGGTATAAGCACTTGTGGCGCTAGATGTCTCATCTTCTCGAACATAGGGAAAAAGAAAAAGGCATAATCAGGATTAGCCTCCAATAAATACACCTCTTCTACAAACGGGTCATATTTTCTTTTTTTCACATTCTTTTCCATCCAAACTGAACCAGGTTTTGAAAATCAAGACGGAATAACTTGTTCCTTACTGCAGTGCTAGAGAAATTGTTTTTATATAGTTCCATTGAATCTCTCTGTTTAACACTTGCCTTCAGGGATATTGGCTGTCGTTCTACTAGTAGCTATACTTTTCAAATGGAGATAGTCTTTTGGTTCATTTGACATAACCGAGCTTCCTCGATCAGAATGTATATACGAGGGCATTCCAAATATTGAAAACAGATTTTTTAAAAAATTATCACAGTCCCAGCGGTCATGTCAGGGCATGCATAGGCAAAAGGAAATAATGAGAGTTCATCTACGATGGTGAGTAGATAACCATTTGGGGAAGTAGTTGGAGGAAGACCTTCAAAATAAATGTTCAATTTTTTAAATGATTTTGTTGATTTCATGAGTCTTCCTTTATTCTTACTGAAAGTTGGGTTGAGTTCCCTACAAATTTTACT
Source organism: Crioceris asparagi (assembly GCA_958507055.1). Classification (NCBI taxonomy): domain Eukaryota; kingdom Metazoa; phylum Arthropoda; class Insecta; order Coleoptera; family Chrysomelidae; genus Crioceris; species Crioceris asparagi. Next base: position 63,546,245 of record OY293830.1, read on the forward strand.
TGAAAGCATTTTTCTTACATCTTATATGGAATAAGGTAGGTTGTGAGATCGAATACATTGAAGTTTTATACCAGGATGACAAAGCGCATCATGCAACTCGTACAATTTGTTCTCAGATGTAGCTCCACATACACGAGAAAATGTGTCAGCAACGATATTTTTATTTCCTGGACGGTAGACTATTTCGTATAAATAATAATTTTACTGTTATGCTTCGCATCAAACATGAACGAGACAAATCTTTGACCTGTAATAAGCTTAACGTGTCTGCCAATAAGAATGTGACGCCATTTCTTTAGAGCTTTCACGATCGCCAAAGCTTCTTTTTCTACTGCTGAGTGGTTTTGATCACTATGTGATAGGGTTTTTGAGAAAAACGCTACAGGTCATTTTGCTACTGCGGTTTTCAAGATGTGAAAATCAGAAGCAGCAGGTTCTTGTATATGAAAAACTTTATTGCTAATAATTCTATGAATCTTTTCTGAAAATCGAGGTATTCATTTTGAGTAATGAGCAATCATTCCTACAGCTCTTTGGAGTGAAGCTGTGTCAGCTGGTACTGGTAGATTCATTAGGGGTTCTAGTCTTGCAGGATCAGGTTTTCTATGATATCCTGGATATTCTAGTAGTTTTATTGACTTTTTGTTCAGCATAGTTTTACTCATTGTCGTGTTCTTCTTGGGTTTTTTCAGAGATTGTAATATCATCAAGATATGAATAGACACCACCTATGTTCTCTTATCTGATTATTGTATGTAGGACACTTTGAAAACAATCTACTCTATTGGTTACACCAAAAGGGATGCGATTGAAATGATACAGATTTCCATCCGGTTCAAAAGCAGTCTAATGTTTTTCACCATCTCTTATAGGAAAACTTAAGAAAATCTACCTAAAGGTCTTCCAGGTTTTCCGTTGTACCTTTAAAGCTATCAATATTACAATAGCAAAACTGTACTTTTAATTTGTCTTGAAAGAACGTTCTCAAAAAGTTTTTAAAGGTTGCTGCGCTAGCTTTCGATATAAAGCTAGCATAGCAGAAATTTTTCAAAAAACTATAATTGCAATTAATTTCGGAATACAGCAATTGATTAGCACATAATTAGCTTTACAAGAACCAAATAAGATTTTCTCTAAAAGTTGATTTTTAAAAGCAAATCAACCATCTTCCGGAAAACTATAAGAGCAATTAATTTCCGAATACAGCACTTAATTAGCCTTAAAAAGCAAAAAAGTTCTCAAAAAAGTTTATTTCAAAAGGTTGACGTGCTAGCTTTAGATCTTAAGATACTCGTAGTGGCAGGAAATCCGAGACGAACGAACACAATCACAAGTGATTAACTATACTTTATTAACTATATACAAATACTGAATACTGATATGAACTGTATTAAATTAAACTACATGATTAGATTTAGTGTGGCTCATCCAGGAAGACATTCTATGAGCGTTCTGTCGATGAGTGGAGCAGGCGCGCTATAGCAGTTAGTAAAGCGATGCCATGGAGGGCGCCACATCAACCCTCTGGGGAGTGAGGAAACCTAGGGTTGAAGATGCGCTGGAAAATGGATGCGCCGGTCGGAACCTGTAGGGGTGAGTAGGGGTTGGAGACGGCGACTTTGGACTGTATGCAATGGGTGGTGCAGTAGGCGTAGGTGAATTTGTCGATGTTGCGCTCACGGTGGCCAGCAAAAGTACCAGGTGATAAGATTTTAATTTGTTGTTGGAGTGGCTGCTCGACCAGTTTTGGTCTATTGTGGTTCTCTATTGCTTTCAGTTTCTAGGTTTATCCTTTTTAGCAGACAGCAGTCTCGATACCGAGTCCTTCACGTAGCTCTCTGCTTTCGGTTTATCTTCCCCGCACTCCTACCAAGGCTTCACATTCGCATAGTATGTAAAATGCGGTTTCCTCCACTTTCTGGCAGAACCTACATAGGTCGTCCTCGTCCAGGCCCATGTTGTTCATATACTTCCTAAGCCTACAGTGTACTGTCAGCATCCCCACCAATATCCTTGTCGTTTTTCGACTTTGATTCAGTATTTCGCGGAACATTTTGGCTGAAGGGCTTTTTAGGAATAATTTAGCTTGGCTCTGCCCTATCGTTTCTTGCCACACTAGCAATACCTGGTTCTTGGCCCATTGTTGGGTATGACCTTTAATAAGGCATTTAGCAATTCCGCAGGAGGGCTCTGGTCCGATCATGGCCTGTTCCGCTCCCTGCCTGGCTAGTTGGTCAGCCTTAATGTTGCCATCGATTCCTTGGTGCCCTGGGACCCAGGCTAGGGTCAGCCTGTTGTGACTACCATGCCTGTTCAGGGCTTTGCAGCATTACCATATCAATATTGATGTTGTTTGGTAAGTTTGGTATGAGTTCAGCGCTTTTAGTGCTGCTTGGCTGTCTGAATAAATGACGATTCTTTGGTTTTCCACCTTCCATCTTACCAGTTCTATTGCACACCATTGTATAACCATGAACTCTGTCTGAAAGACTGTGGCGTAAATCCATAGGCTCAGAGAGGTCTTGTTCTTCTCTCTTGTACCCCGTATATACCGGCTCCTGTTCCTGAGTTGGTTTTAGAGTCAGTGTACCAGCTGAGCTGCCTCTGAGCTCCTTTTTGCCGTGTCCTAGGCCACCACATTGTTGACCCATAGGTCATATTGGCCTCACGACCTGTATATATTACCATTTGGTCATCCGGGGGTTTAACCCCCAGTTTTTACCACACATCTGTCTGTATCTTCCTGGGGCGATTCTGGACTTGTGTATGGTTTTCTCAATGTGTAAGCTCCACTTTAGCTTCTGGTCGAAAGTTACCCCTAGGTATTTAACTTTTTCTGCAAATGGAATCTCAACCCCGTTAATCTACGGCTTTTGTAGGCCTTGTAGATTCCGTTTTTTTGTAAACGCAATCAGTGTGGCTTTCTGAGGATTCACTGAGAGTTACTCCTCCTTACACCATTCGCTTACTATATTTAGTGCCTGTTGGGTAAGTTTTGAGAGTGTATTTGGAATTCCTCCTCTGATGACTATGGCTAGGTTATCTGCGTACCCCAGGCAGTAAATACCTTGGTCATATAATCTGACCAGAAGAGAACTGCCTACATAAGGGGCAAAAGTACGCCACCTTGAGGACATCCTCTACCGTGATGATGGAATGGATGCCGGGAAGATGTAATTATCCTACCCTTGAGATTTGCTTCGATCCACCCACAGATTACGGGCTCGACTCCTCTCCTTTTCAAGCATCTTGTTATATAGTGGTTGACGCATTATTAAATGCTCCTCCTATGTCTAGAAAGGTGGCCACTGCTATTTTTTTGTCGTCTATCGCCTTAAACAGCAGCCTATTTAGATCATCCAGGGCTAGTTCTGTGGACCTGCCCTGTTGATATGCATACTGACGCTCGCTAAGGAGGCGAGCTTTCAGAGCATTGTCTGTCTACAAGTCTTTCCAGAGTCTTCAGTAGAAAGGACATGAAGCTGATTGGTCTGTAGGATTTGGTCGTATGGTCTAGAATTTTCCCATCCTTCGGTAGGTAAAAGACCTTCACCTTCCTCCACGCCAAAACTCGAGATCCAGCCCTTTAAGAAAGTCGTGGTGATGTCCTCCGCGGTGATTCGTTCCATGGGCCAGGCTTCAGGCCAACGCGAGAACAGGTCGATTGCTGTAAGGGTGTATCGATATGGTCCAGCGGGAGGGAGCGGGCCGATAATGTCAATGTAGCAGTAGAAGTAGTCTTTATTAAATAGGAATCCTAATATACAAATACGTTAGGTACATAAAATCGATTACAAAATATCTATATTTAATCACCTAAGTTAACCTATCCTATTGATAAAACACACACACAACATCATTCACTATCACACACATTTTTCTAATAGCACATGAATATATACAGTAAAAATATAAAACTACAATTAATGATTGGTGCATTATTTAAGCCTAATTAATTAATATTATTCCTAATATAAGCAGTAGCATTGATTTAAATGAATTGAGTATTGAACATTCTTTTATGTGGTTTGTGAGTTTGTTATATTTCAAGAGTCCTCGGTGAAAGAAGGAATTCATGGTTTTAGCATAATTAGTTCTCATAACAAACATATCTCTGTTGTTCCTAGTAGCGTAGTTGTTTATTTGATGACAAAATGTTATAAATTCTCCAAAGTAAGAAGGACATAAATCATGCAATACCTTTAAAATAAGTATAAAAAATAAGTAGGAGTATACCTATTACATGAGAACAATACGCATACCTCTATTCTGAAGTTTTTGGAGAGTTCCAATATTATTATTACTTATTAAGTAGAGCAGGCTAGCACAGTATTCATAATGCGGTTGGGTAATTGTTCTATAAACGTTTATAGATGCTTGTACGCTTAATTTAGATGTGACTCGAGACAGAAAAAATAGTTTTAGACGAATTTTTTTTGCAGCATAATTAAACTGATTATTTAATGACAAGGTATTATCAATCATGAATCCTAGGTATTTCATCTCTGTAACGACTTCAATTTTCTCATTATATATCTCTATATTAATTTGGTCTGTGATGATTTGACTCTATTTATATTTGGATGTCATTATCATTGCCTTAGTTTTTTCTACATTTAGCTTTAACTTATTAATATTCAAATATTCTGAAATGTTGTTCAAAGAGTTATTAATCTTTTCAACAGCCGTATTTAGACTATGGTCACGTGCAACTATTATAGTATCATCTGCAAAAAGACTTATAAACTCACATTCTTTAACATAACTAATATCGTTCAAATAGAGAATAAATGATAGTGGCCCCAATATGCTTCCCTGCGGTACTTCAGAGGTGACTGATTTTTTGTGATATTACATCATTTACCTTTGTTGCTTGAAAGCGATCAGTAAGATAGTCTGTAAACCATTTTAGAACTTAACCATCAAATCCATAATATTGCAGTTTCTTTATTAAAATTGAAATGTCTATAGTTTCAAATGCCCTTTTGAAATCCAAAAAACTATATTGCTTGTAAGGCTGTTTCACACGAGTGGTTTGCTGCAGTGAATTATTATTCTTTATATGGTTATTAATTTGTGAGAAAACTGCCATTTCTAGTACTTTTTCAATACATTGTAACGAATATGGTCTGAAATTTGCAGCCTCAGTAATGTTAATAATTTTTGGAATTGATATATAAATGTACTAGTTTTAAGTTGTTCTGGCAATTCACCAGCTTCAAGTGAAGTATTAATGAAATTCAAAATGACATAACCAATTACTTGAAATATACTTTTCAAAACCCTACCATTGATTAATCAGAATTACATGTATCCTCTATTTCACATACTAAACTTTTCAGGTTGTTTTTTCGATATGTGATATCCTACTTTCTATCTGAGCAAGTTCTATAGCTGACCATATTGCTGTGGGAATAATAGACGATTTTATTTCTGTAATACTATCAAGGAAATATATGTTGAAGTTCTCAGCCTTATCTACATTATCTTTTATTGAGATATTGTGACCATCTATGTTAAATGTTATAGTACTTGAAATGTCAGGTTTATTTGTTTTTTTTTTTTGGTTTACGTATATTTGAGTCTATTTTATTTTCATAGAATAATTTTTCTTCCTCTTATGGATATTCACTACCGCATTCCTACATTTCTTATGTTCTCCCAATGTTCTGTTTTTTCGTTTATATTAGTACAATTTTGAAAAGTGCGATAAGCTTTATCTCTGTAATTAGTTAGATTATTTACCTCAAAGTCAAACCAGGGAAGATTATTGTATTTGCAGTTAATGGTTTTTTATGGCGAAATTATATTCACATTTTTTTCCATTTTTTTTTATAACATTATGGATGTGGCGGAAAAGAAATGACGGCATGGTGAAACTTCCCAGTGGCGAAGTTACATGGCGAGTAGTCTTTGCTCGTTGGCACTGGACACAACTACGAGCCCAGATATGGCAGTCACGTTTTATGTTTGGCCACACAAATCATTCAGAAACAAGGTGGGCGGATGCACGGATGCCGGGATGACTTAAGGCAGTGATGGGAATCGAAGACCTACTTGCGGAGAGGCACTTGTACGAATGGTCGCAGCCGGTTGGTGGTGATGTCACAAAACAAAAGGAGCACCGTGATCGTTGTCAACATACCGAGCTTTTGTCAGAGTTGGAACATCTACAGGGGAGGGGTGAGGGCAGCGATGCGGGAGAATGCATCTGCCACGAAGTTGGCTGCACCGTCGATATGCTGGATGTCAGTGGTAAACTGGGCAATGAATGAAAGCTGATTGAGTTACACTGGCGGTAGCTCCTCACGGCTTTATTTGAATGCGTATGTGAGAGGCTTATGGTCCGTGTAGATAGTCACTGGATGCGCATCGAGAAAGTGGCGGAAATGTTGCACGGCTTCGTAAACGGCAAGTAACTCACGATAATAAACTGGCCATTCAGATGGGTCAGAAGTGGGTCCTGTAGCAGGGTCGAGCTTTTCCATCGATGTGCCTGGGACACGAGAACGAGTTGATAGACGTTTTTCATGCTGGGCAGAGAGCTTACGTGAAAATGATGCGAGGGGCTGCCAAGTATTGTCAACGAACGGCATTAAGATGGCTCTAACAAAGGTGGCTGAAGCGCGTCAGTGAACAGTCCAAGAGGGGCGTCCGTGACTGGATGGAAGAGAAGTGTAGCGTTGGAGAATGAATTTTGAAAAATTTACCTTTCCGCTGACTACAGGCCATCGGGATTTTTTAATTTGAGGTAAATTTCTTATAGCAAAATTATATATATATATATATATATATATATATATATATATATATATATATATATATATATATATATATATATATATATATATATATATATATATATATGTTAAATCACATAACTCCAAGATAACTTTTTAAAAAACAATTATTTATTAACACTAAAATATTAAAATACAAATAATCTTAACTTTACATGACTGTATGAATATTGACTCACAACACAAGTAAGTGAATAAGTGAATTGTGAATTGTGAATGATGCTGTTAGCTGGAGATCTAGTATTTATACAATCAAAAATGTTTAATCATCAGAAATACAAAATGAAACGTAAATTAATACAATGGATCTTTTCTCCAAACTTTGAATCGAAGCTTCTAGAAATATTATAATTAAAATACATAGTAATGTCTTTTTGGAGGCCGAACTGGATAAACAATTAACAATGGTCTTTATGGTAACTTGCTGACTACTGGTCTGCATCTCTGGCACGTAAATATCCTTATCACTTTTGTTATCTTCTTAAACTGCGTCTTGGAGATGTAATATGATATGGTGCAATATTACTGCGTCTTGCAGATGTAATACGATATGGTGAGATACTGCGTCTTGCGGATGTAATATAATATTATGAAATAATATTTAAAATAATACTTTGTTATTGTTATTATTATTTGACTTTAAAAAATAATTCAATTATAACTTTATATAACAACTCCCCCATTTAAGAAAAGTTGGTGGAGTTTGCAACAACTTTTTAAGTTAATGATTTATTTGGATTTAATTCGATATTCTCTTCTATGGGTTCTCCGACATGGATACTTGCTCTTCTTTTCGGACGAATTCTTCTTATACTTTGCTGGAATGAAATACTGGAACCTGGTCCTGGTGGTGATCGTGGGTAATCGTTGGTTAAAGCTATTCCAATTCGATGATGCTTTCTTCTACATTTACAGGTCACATAAAGTATTACCAATAAAATTATTACTACAATGGTTAAAATGGTGAACCAATGTGTATATTTACTGATCGGAGATTGTTTCATCATTTTTTCTAATTCTTCTGAATACTGATTTAGTTTGTGTTGTGCAATATTCAAATCTTCGGAATCAATTTTGTTCAACTTAAGAGGTTCTAGTTCAGGAATTTGTAATTTTTCAGGAATATCTTTGCAACAGTCAAATGGAATTGTGACTGGATGACTTCGATACTTGATTTCTTGGTATGTGTCAATTGAGTATTGAGCATGAACTCTTGTACTTCCAATAAAGGCACTACACTCAGGTTGTAATTTCAGTAAACTATTAGTTTTAATAATTTCTGATTTAATTTCCTTATTTCCACATTTAATCGTGATTGGCAAAGGGTCCGAAACAGTGATTAACCATAGATTTAAATCAATTTGGTAGACATTATAATCTTTAACAAAAAGAAGAGATGTTTGACATGTCTTGGGCATCTGAGTTAATCTTCTTAATAGTTGTGCTTCGCAAATTGCATCGTTGTCAATTGGATATGGGAGGAGATAAGAACAGATTTTTATGCTTCTTTCAAGAGTCTTGCAATTATCCAGATTTCGCAATGACAAATACAGCAGTGAATCATCATCCCGCGCAATATATTTTTGTGTCAAGATTATTTTCTATATAATAAGTTTTTGAAGGATCAAATTTACTTTGTTCTTTAAATAATGTATAAAAAATTGTTGAACTACAAACTCTGGATCGTAAATAAGAGGTATTATAAAATACTTGCGATCTTTCACAGTTTTACTAGAAACAATATTTACTAAATTCATTTGAAAATCAAAATTTTCTTCAAAAATATCTTCAATAATTTTATAATGTAAATCTTCAAGTTTATTTTGCCAAAATAAAGTGACAATATTCTTATGAGTCTTATCCAGTAACTGCTCATTTGATGTTTCAATTTTTGAATAATCGATTATTGATTTTGTTTTGTAAAGGTCAACAAATCTATTAAATTCGTCTGTCATTAATTCATCCTGTTCCTCTATAAGTGCTTCATTTTTTGTGGTTCTATAGGATCATTAGGGTCTTTACTTGTTGATGGTATAACCTCATTAGTTTCATTATTTGCCAAAATTGTAATTTTAGATTGTAGATTTGCACATTCTTTAAAATTATTAATTTTAATTCTTGAAAGCGCATCTGCATTTTTATTAATTTTGTCTGGCTTGTACTCAATTTTGTAATCATATTCTTCTTCGTTGAGATGATCTGTACGCAACTGATCCAAAATTATAGTTTTTCTATCAACAGGTTGGTTAAATTTAGCTTTATTTTCATTATCGCAATTAAAATTTAAAAAACATTCGGAATTCGGAATAGGATCTAGATTCAAATTTGGAAATTCAACAATTTTTGGAATAGCATTCGAATTAATAATTGAAGTAAAGAATTCACCTTCTTCATTTACATGTACCAAAGCATTTGGAATTCTAACATTTTCTATTGCTTGTCCGAAAAGTAGTGCATCTGTGTTTGTTAAATTACATTTCAATTTGAAATTTTTTTCAATTCTTGGCTCAATAAAAATTCGATTTTGTATCTTTGGCAAACAAATAACAATTTCAACACCTAAATTTCTAAAAAGATAAGATATCATTTTTTTAACATACGTCCAATCTAACTTGTCCAATCCACACCCTATTTTTGGCATAGCTAATTTTTGAACATTGTTTTTACCAACATGATCTCTCAATTTCTTTAAAGATGACCATAAAGTCTGATAAGTGGGTTTTCCGGTTGAAATTTCTTTTGTTACAAGATAATAAATATATCTAGTTGTATTTGCATTCTTAATTTTCAAACCTGCTAAACCACCTTGTTTTTGATTTTGACTTAATAATTTTTCTATATTTCCAAATCGTTTCTTAAATTCCGCGGCAATGCCTTTTTGCATTTGCATATCTTCCGCCACGCAATGAGCTAATGAATAATCATGAGGCATGTCAAAAATATCAATGTTTTTCTCAGATATTTTTTTATAACAATTTTCAATATTTTGTTCAAATTGTAAGAAATCAGAATCTTGTTCACAAATTTGATTATTTTGAGACAAGTATGATGTTTCGGTAACTTTAAACAGAGGTATAGTTTTGAAATTAGTTATCAATTGTTTTGAATTCAAATCAATTATACAATTATAATGTTCTAGGAAATCTGAACCCAAAATTCCATCAAAATCAATATTAAGATTATAAATAAAAACTTTATGTGGATCTTTTGCAGAAAATGGAATAAGAACAGATTCTTTTAGTAAAATTTTTTGAACAGTTATCCCTTGAATAGTTACATATTCAGTAAATCTTTGAGGAAATTTCTTAACAGTATTTTCTTTAAAAATAGAAACTCCTGCACCTGTATCAATAAGCAACTTAAACTCTTTAGAAGCATCTTCAATATAATACAGATTTTTGGAATTAACAGTCAAAAATGGATTTAAAGAAAATTTTGTTCGGGAAAATTTACATTCGGGTTCATCTCTTCGAAATTTAATGTTTGGATTCTGGTAACTGTTTCTGAAATTAAATTCTCTGTTGTCGGAGAATCTGGGGGATGGTCTTTGATTTGAGAAATGGGAAAATCCTGGAAATTGGAGTTTTCAGGAGATTCAATATCTTGTGGATAATTTTCAAAATCCGGAGAATAGTCTGATGATTGGGAATAGTTACTATAATTTTCTTGGATTTCATTTTCAAAAATATCTTGATTATTTTCGAAATATTAATCTGAATCGTTTTCACCATTGTAGCCGACTAAATGAGCTCTTTGTTGAAAATTTGGATTCTTTTGAATTACTGATGGTCTTATCTGGGATTGTCCCTGCGAAATAAAAGGTCTTTGTTGAATAGGAACATTCGGTCTATTTTGCACAGTATTTTGTGATTGATTTTGGAAATTCATTGGTCTCTGGAAATTATTATTTAAATTTGGGTTATAGCTTGGAGCTGATGCTCTTTGCTGTTGGAAACGACATTGATTAGAAGTATGACCATTTTTACCACATGAAAAGCATTTTACAGTTTGTATTTGGGGTTTTCTAACATTTAATATATTTTGAGGTTTACTTACAATATTAGAAGCTGGCTTATTAAATTTTTGGTTCTCAAAATATAATAATTGCAATTCTCTTCGTATGCGAATTTGTGCTTCTAACAAGTTTTCAGGCTGACTAGCACTAATAAGTTGTCCTAGACGGGGTTCAAGTCCAGTTAATAAAGTATTAAGAGCTATAGTATCAATAAGAATTTCTTGTGCAACCTTTTGTTCATTTGATAAATTTGATGTTTTTTGTATATTTGCATGCATTTTAGCATTCAAGACTTGCACTCTATTGAAAAATGTTAGAGCTGACTCATTCGATAATTGTTTTAATCTTTGTAAATCATGAATAAGAGAAGTAAGGTCTCTTGAATCACCAAAATGAAGATTTAAAAGTTGTCTTATCTCTGCGTAAGTCTGAGGATTTCGCGAGCTGATTAGTTGAGCCGCTTTTCCTTTTAATTTATTTTTAATGTGAATCACTAACAGAGCTTTTTGATCTCTGGTAGACATATTATAAGCACAATCACATGCATTTAAAAATGTTCCGAGAAATATCTGATCACCTTCAAATTCAGGTACGATACAAAATATTTCCGAAATTCTATATGGTTCAAGCTCAACCTCTTGAGCTAGATTTCTTTCATATGCCATTTTGATTTAATTAAATATAAAATATCAAATATTTAAAAAAAATATGATAAAAGAAAATCGAACAGTATAAAAAAATTTAAAAATGAATATACGTGATAATTCACTTACAGTAAGATGTACATTTGTCTTGTTCGGTTCTTTTCTTCAAAATTAGGAAACCACCGTTGATAATGAGGGGGAACTTGTAGAAGTAAGCCTTGTTTTACCGACGTTGAAGTATCCTTTTCTTCAGATTCTAATAATACTTCTTCTTCTTTAGGAGCTATTTATTCTTCAGTTGAAGGTTGGAAACCACCGTTGATAATGAGGGGGAACTTGTTGTTGAAGTAAGCCTTGTTTTACCAACGTTGAAGTATCCTTTTCTTCAAATTCTAATAATTCTTCTTCTTCTTTTGGAGCTGTTGATTCTTCACTTGAAGGTTTGGAAACCACCGTGATAATGAGGGGAAACTTGTTGTTGAAGTAGGCCTTGTTTTATCACGTTGAGTTATCCTACCGACTGTGCCAATTTGTTAAATCACATAACTCCAAGATAACTTTTTAAAAAACAATTATTTATTAACACTAAAATATTAAAATACAAATAATCTTAACTTTACATGACTGTATGAATATTGACTCACAACACAAGTAAGTGAATAAGTGAATTGTGAATTGTGAATTGTGAATGATGCTGTTAGCTGGAGATCTAGTATTTATACAATCAAAAATGTTTAATCATCAGAAATATAAAATGAAACGTAAATTAATACAATGGATCTTTTCTCCAAACTTTGAATCGAAGCTTCTAGAAATATTATAATTAAAATACATAGTAATGTCTTTTTGGAGGCCGAACTGGATAAACAATTAACAATGGTCTTTATGGTAACTTGCTGACTATACCAAATATACCAATATACCAAAGTGACAAACATTCATAGGGTTGCGGCACTATGGGCTATGAATGTTTGTCACTTTGGTTATACATTCTCGGCAGTGAATTACTAAAATTAAATTATATATATATATATATATATATATATATATATATATAAGGGATATTACGAAATTTGTTAACACGATAGAGGTCGCTGTTTTGGAGGTATCAAGTTCAAATTTGCTACAAAAATCAATCTCTTAAATATTTCGGCCGAGTTCGTTATTGGGCAATATCAGGTAAGTAGTTTCAAAATAGCGTCCGTTCAAACAATTAAAAAAATTATCAAAAAAGAGCCTTAGTCTAAATATCATCAAAAATAATTTTGGGTTATCGATATAATCAGTACCTACAACTTTTGTTCGAAACAATTTTCCATAAAATACACAGAAAAAAAAATTAATTAAGGAAAAATTCTAAATATTGTAAAATATGAACACTCAATATAAATTTGATGTAATTGTACATTTTCTGGAGATCTTAGTATAGACCCTGATTAAAAAAATATATAGTACATTTTTTGATAAGAAATAGGCGAAAAAAAAATTCAGCCTTGAAGTGGAACGCGAACCCGGTCGGCTTTATATTCAACAGCCAAAACAAAAATCTCTAACCGCAAGGCTATGATACATACGGCAATTTGTATGTAATGACATATAGGTATACCAATGAAATTGAGAAATTACCTTTCCGCTGGCTACAGGCCATCGGGATTTTTTCATTTAGGATTATGTTGATTAAATTAAACTATATTATTTTCTGTAGATTTCTTCGTCCTCTTATAAGAGACGAATCACCTGTTTGGTTTCGGTTTCTTTGTATCATTTCCAATTCTTGTTTTGTTGATTGTCAGCTATCACACCGTCGGTTTGGGGGTCTCCTAATCCGACGTCTTCCGTGAGGGATGTTGCTATGGTCATACTCTAGATCTTTTTTGAAATTTGCATCTTAAGATTCTCTACTGAATGGATTTAATATTATTTGGAGATCATCTTGCACTGGTTATATCCACTTAAATTACTTAGGTGCAAGTTTACAAATACGTATCCCAGGCACCGTTTTCACTGATGACCAGATTACATACAGAATAAACAATGTTGGTAAGTCAGTGCCCGCTTTACATTTGCTCATTTCAATAACTAGTGATGCTGATAAAAGATACAAGTTATTTGTCTACATTACAGTACTATTCGGGATTTGTGATTGTAGACACTCAATTCCATGAAATATGGACTTCTTGAAGGGACGATAATGAGCTAGATATATTATTATATGCTATTATATTACTTGATAGGTTAATAATTAATATCAGCCAAATAATCAGGAGAAGGCCAGATCAACACTGTAACGTCAAGATCATTTCTGTTTTCTGTTAATTTAGTTCCTACAATTCCAAACCCGACTGTAGTAATGAAATACTTAAAACACCCATAAATTTTAGTATTCGAAATATCCTTAAGATTGTTATGTTCTCGATGTAATTTTTTACTCCCCAACGTTTCGTTTCCTGTTACAGCAAATTCCAAAATTTAACTATTTTTGTTCTTAAGTTTAAATCATATAATAAGTCAGCAGACAAAATATAAATCAAGGCCGACTTGAAGAAATCTAGAAATACATGGAAGGAAATGAAATTTACCAACAAAAGGATACAACGCATTTAATTATTATAGATAATATATTAAGATAAAATCACATATGTGTGAGTGTATTATATATTATATACGTTTAGAAATAAGTACTTCAAAAACGTCAATTATTGCAGAAGACACCTTGAATATAATATACAAATGTATAAAAAAATAATTCTTTGTGTGATGAATGAATATTTAATGGCAAAATGTGTTGCAAACTCCAGGATGTTGAAAATATGTGAATAAGTTGTATAAAACGGTGGTTTTATTGATAAACGAAATAAGTGAAACTGAATGAATACGGTGGATATGTTAATGGACATGGATTGGATAACAAATGGAAAAATTTAGTTTACAGGATTTATTAGAACTCCCCTTCAACAAATTTAATCTGAATCTTCTGCTGTATATTCATGAATTATTATTTGTTGCGCTTATTTAGGCTATCCTGATAAAAAAATCACAAAAACTAAGAAACTGGTTGGTGCAGTAAAAAATACAAACTGGTGCTGGTGATCTTGAAGATGTGCAGTTATAAACTTGTATAATCCAGACGCATCTCTTTTAATTATCTCCCTTGTTTAACTGTCAGAGCGTCTTTGGCAGTCGGATTTTACACAGTCTTAGGTACATCATTTTGATCATTAATATTCGCGTCAAGAGTAGTGGTAGGCGTTTATCGTTAAAAATGTCGAAAAGAAAACATAGACAACCTTAAATTTTCAATAAAAGCAATGCAATGCTTTTAAAGCATAAAATAATTAGGTTACTGGCTTCCGGGGAAACTATCAGATTAGTTGCCAGTACCTTTAGTATTATAAAATCTACCGTCTCGGATATATTTAAAAATAAATGGATTATGAAGCCAAAGATCGCAATTTAGACAAAAAGGAAGACCTTAAGATTAAGTGCATATCCAGCTATGGAAAAAGCCTTGTACATTTGGTTTTTTCAAGAAAGGGCTAGAGGCTAGAAAAATAACATCTAGGCAATTTAGTTTTTCCCATTTTTTCTATCATCCATTTTTTTGTTACAGAGACTCCATTTTTGGTGAATTTATATGTAAGAAGGCCAAGTTTTTCATCAGCAGCTAAATTTATATAATAATTTCTAAGCAAGCGGTTGGTTGCAAAAATTTAAAGACAGATGTAACATGACGCAGTTGACTATTACTAGTGAAACTCTTTCAAGCAATGTTGACACAGTGGAATTTGGGCGAGTCTTGCCAAATAAAACTCTAGGTCATGGTAATGAAAAATCAGCGCCGGGCCGAAAAAATTGTTAAGAAAGACTAACCTTCATGCCATGTGCTAATGCATCTGGGTCCCAAAAGTTAAGATTGCTGGTTGCTGGAAATCCAGGAAAACAACGAGCTTTCGGAAATTTATTTATTCCTGTATTTTACAAAGGAAAAAAAGGTTGGATAACAAAGGATTTATTTCGTAAATGGTTCCATACGGAATTCGTACCAGCTGTACGAAAAAAATAAAATAATTAAATTTACCACAAAAACCACTGTTATTATTATACAATGCCTCTTGGCACCCTGTGGATCTTGAAAGTGCTGACAAACAAATTTGTGTTATATAAATACCTACCACCAAACTGTACACTCTTAATACAACCCATGGATCAGCATGTCATTCAAGCATTACAACTGTTTTTTAGAGAAGAAATTATTGTGACATCTGACTCTGACACTCCACAACCTTAAAGAGCATTAATAGCCGTATTCATAACCCAATTAGTTCGGTACTAGCTAGTACCGTATTAAAATAAGAAATAAAACACTATCCTACCATAACAGTGACATAAGAGTCATAAACCTAATATACGACCGTGGATTGAAGGTTCTGTCAGTTGTGTGTTCTGGTAGCCATAAACCTCCGCACTTAATTTACTTACGTACTAAGTTTCGATTATGAATAATAATAAAAAAAGTCATGAAAGCCATTGTTGTCCACCAAATGAGGTAAAACTTCTCGGTGAAAAATCATTAGACGCAGATATTTGAATGGATGAGCTTGGATAACATGGAGTGGGTCTGGGACTGATATGTTACTAACAAGATATATTGTTGCTGAAGCAAACTGTCGAGATAAATGATGTAAATAACGATTCTTCTTATAGTGACCATGATGTTCAAATTATTATAAAGTTAAACACCAAGATGACGTAAATTCCTTTAACAATTGAATGGGCATCAGAAATTAATATACCAGACAATCATATTTTTCTGTAAAAAAGATAATAAGAGTCAAAAAACAACAAAAAATATATTATTGTTTTTAAGGTAGTTTCAATGTAAGTTTCATTTATTTGTTCAGGTTTTCATATTTTTAATTATGTATATGTAGTAGTAGAATATTGTAACGTGCAAAGGGTACAGCCACCGGCATTGGGCTATAAAGTGGCGGCGTCCTTTTGATGCTTATGTGCGAACGATCTCGAGAGCGGTCGCTGACAAAGAGTGTAACGGATGTGCTCACTAGGATGCCGACAAAGGATTTCGAGAAAATTCCAGTGGCGGCTGGATTGATCAAAAACCAGAGGCGGCTGGAATAATCCGGAGAAACTTTTTCGGGTATATATTTGGGAGAATTGTCGGCATGAGAGTGTAAAAAGACGGTGTGCAATAAGAAAGTTTAATAGAAAAGTCAGAGTAAGCTAGTAAGAATATTCAATAGTAAAGTGAAGTTGTATTTTTTAATCTACTTTCGTGTGTAAATAAAGTTTATTTAATAATTGTTTAATTTTTAATTAGTCTCACTTATCTGCGCACCCGCATACGCAACAATATGTATCCAAACTATTTAAAGTTTTTGATATATTTTTTATATTTATTTTTTTATGAAAAATTATTACTTTTGTATTAAATAAGAAACGTTTTATGAATTATTTCGAGTTTTACTTGTATCAAATTAATATTCAGTAATCCGGATATCCCTTATCCGGGCAACCCCTTCACAATTAATTGTCCGGATTAAAGAGGTTATACTGTACCAGCACTAGCACCATTGGAATATATATTGTATTTTTCATTGCACCAAATGATAAATAAAGCCGGTTCTAGTTTTGTAAAAAAAATATTTATCATTTATTTGAGGGTTTTCCAAGAAAAACAGAGAGCATTAATGATTAAAAATCGAAGTGAAATTACATATTAAAGATTTAGCTTTATAGATTCTCTATTAGGTGAAACGTGTTTACGTTAAAATTCAGCAATTTTTGGCTCACGTCTACATTTAAATCATGTTAGCCTCAAGACTCATTAAAATTAAAATATTGTACCAACTTTGATTATGAACTGGTTACGGCCGCTTGACCGAATTGTAATGTCATTTATGTTTTTGGACAATGTGACCTTGCATTTTTATCAATATATATTTATAGACATCAATCTAATTATTAAACCAAAGACACTAATTCATTTCAACATCTATATATAAATACCTACGTGCGATACCGCTACTTGTTCTACTCCTCAAATTTGTTTTGGTATGGGAGTCATGATTATATCGGCACAGTGAACTAGATTTGAAACAAATTGTAATTAACGCACAGATAAAATGTGTTATGTATAAAATATTATGTGAGAATAATTACTAATCTAATATAATTACAATGTTCCTTAAATATTAGGTATAATATTATTATAATTCTGAAATGCTATTGTTATCACAGTTATTCAATATTTAATTGAAGTTTATTATTATTGTTAGTGATGTTTTTCAAGTAATGAAGGTTTATTTATAGTTAAAGAAAATTCGGACTGAGGTATTTTGTTCAGTGAGAAAAAACCTATGTAAATAGATATGTGTTATAACTATGTGTATAGAAATTACTAGTTGATAAACATTACAGATCAGTTGGTAATACTCAAATCATTCAACGTTGTTCAAATCAGAATGTAATCAAAATAAATATTTCATACTGACATTAGTTGATTCACTGAAAAATATCCAACCAGTACCAGCAATAAAAGAAATAATATTATTTTGTATTCTTTAAAGCACCAATGAAGGTTCTAGTTTTTGTAAGAAATATTTTTATTTTTATATTTTTAAGTGTTTCAATAGTTGACTAAATCATTGAACGTTCACTTATAGGTATTCACAGATTTCAAAATATAGCAGTAACAAACACTTTCAGCCCATTCCCAGTAACTCGGAAACCTTTAATTAAAAAAAATCAATTCAAATATTACCAGAAATGATCTTTTCCTCAGTCCTGCCAGAAAACATTTTCATTTCAGAAAAATTACCTATATAAAAAAATGGCGGCTAACAATGTTGATACGTTGGGTATCATTTTGAAGAGTTTTGAGGTGTCTAAGTAAAGTAGCACACGCCTGTAACCATAGAAAGACGACTGAACATACACAATGGCCACACTGCCGCCTGCCGCTAATACAGAAAATACTGAGTAGATTATAGTTTCATAGAAAAATGATTTCTGAAATAGCAGAACAAAAAAGCATGAACTTATATTCTATAGATGGAACATTAGAGGGAACATAAGAGGCTAATTAAGTTCCCTAAGGGGAGATTAAAGACCCCATGCGTTTTTTTGAAAAATTACTTTTTCTTCGCTGGAGGTGCTATCAGACGGCCACTTTAAGTTATTTCTCTCTAGCGAGAATATAAATAGCTTCGAAACCTGGCGAAAATCGCATGTCGATAACCCCCAGGGTATGGAAGTTGGGTGGTAACTTTACACCTCAAAACTCGATTTTCTCGATTTCCCGATGTGGGAAAGGTTTCCCGTGCGAGTCAATACAGTTCAAAACTAGCTCATAAATAGCTCAACAATCTGGCGAAAACTGCACCTCGCTAGCCTCCAGAGTATGGAATTTGGATACTAACTTTCGTAAAGTTAGCACCCCCAAAACGGTTTTCGATTTTCAAGCCTCGCCAAATGAGCCCAAAAATCGGGACAGGAGGCGATTTGCAGCTCAAAATTAGCTCAAAAATCCCATGGTTTCCGATTCTTCACATCTGGGTTTGGGGGTGCTAACTTTACGAATCCGATTTTAGACGGGATTGCATGTAGCTTGTTATTACTGCTCTTCCATTGGGTTTGCCAGTCTTGAAGAGATTTCAACTTTATTGTCGCCCTTAGGTCTGATTGGAGCTGAATATTAGTGATGAGAAGATCAGAGAATCGTGCCAGTTTTGCGGATTGGTCTGCAGCTTCATTTCCCTCTATACCCACATGAGACGGTATCCAAATTATGGTCGTAGAGATGTAGAGATCATATGTTTGGTTGCCTTCCGCAATATCTTATCAGGAGTCAAAAAAAAATCACCCTAAACTAAATTCACAATCAAACCAGTCACAGTAGTGGATACTAAGATAAGCGAAAAGGGTTTGCATTGTTTCCATAAAATGCAAAAATCTTTCAAAAAGACAACTGATTCGCATAACACTATCGTTTATGGCTCGATTCAAAGTAGATAAAATATTTTGGTAGGCAAATTGGAGAAAACAAATTCGGTCTTTCACAAAAGGTTATTTAATATAGAAAAGACTAGTTAGTACATGTTTCGACCCTTCAGGTCATCATCAGCTAAATATAGAAAAAACGAGATAGATACAAACAAACGAATACAAAAGGTATATGATATCAATTATATACCTTTTTTATTCGTTTGTATCTATCTTGTTTTTTTCTATATTTTAGCTGATGATGACCTGAAGAGTCGAAACATGTACTAACTAGTATTTTCAATATTAAATAATATTTTCTGGAAGATCGAGTTTGTTTTCTCCAATATGCCTACTTCATACCTTCCACCTTGAGCTAGAGGGATCTCTCTTCATATTTAAAATATTTTTTATAAATTGAAAACATTTCAAATAACGCATAAAATTACTTTTTCACTGATGACTGAATTCTTTCTCCACTTATTATGCACTTCGTACAAGTTCATGAAAGTCAAAGTCACTGACGTAAAAAAACATTATATATATATATATATATATATATATATATATATATATATATATATATATATATATTACTTACTAGTAGTATAAGTTTAGAAATTACTCGCTGAATTGTATAAAACAGCGGTATTTCGTAACAAACCATAATGGTTAAAATATACAAGAAACAGATGCAAAAAAATCAGTTGCTCACGCACGGCTATCTAGATTGATTTTCATGGTCTTTACACCTTCGATAAAGGTAAAGTTGTCTATCGATGACTTGTTATTAATAGAAGTGTGTCTGAGTCACGTATAGCGTCAATTAGAGAAAAAATTTCACTTTAATAATCTCTCTTTTTTCAAAAGGTAAACAAACTTTTCGAGTTTCCGGAAAATATATATTATATGCCTTTGCTTTCTTTCTGGTATTTTAATTCTCCTGAACTGTATTATTCATAGAAATTCCGAGCAACAATGTTATTACATTATTTGTTTGTGTGATTTGTCTCGACAACTACATAAGAGAAACTCTTGAGTTTGAATTATATGTATGTAAATGTTTGGTTTGGTATACCGGACGTCAAATGATTTATTGAAGCCCATTATCTTCTACAGTTTTAGTAGTATATAGGTATGAGTGTTAGAATCCTTAAGAAATTTTTACAAGTTGGTACCACAGACTTATTCCTGGGATCAAAATAAATTGATTCTGGCAAATTTACTTTAGAACAATGTTAGGTATTTTATACGGTCCTGAATTTGACATTTTGCTATATAGTTCTAACGGTTCATGGAATTTTGCTGAAGATTCATACGGTGAAATTGTTAGATAGGGCAAATAAATCTATATATAAATTATGAAAGGAAAGAATTAATGTTTTCTAATAGTTTCATATTAGAATTTCTGTGTAAATACATAATAAATATTTTTTTACAATAAACGTGGACCGACTTTATAAGTTGATGAACTGAAAAATAAGAAATAAGAAATTTTGAAGTGGTGTAGTTACAAGTAGATAGAAGATTTTTGGAACTTATAAAGCCAGTCCTGTTTTTTTGTAAAAAAGTTATCTATTTCACTTTTTTTGTGTATTACAGAAAATTAATGAAAAATAATAAATAAAGAGGTTTAATAAATATGTACAATGTCTTATCATTTCTTCGAAAACTTCCTACTCTCTCTCTATCTTTGAAACCGTTGAAGTTTTTGAAAAATGTTCCATTTAAACGTTTCCGGAAATGGTCTCTTTCTTACGGATGAAATTCTGATGAAGCGGCTTATTAACTACTATAAACATTAAAAAAAATAAAGCCGACTTTATTAGTTGGTAGTTTTTATTGGTGCTGAATGTTGGTAATTTTGAAGTGGTACTGTTTTGTGTAAATAGAAGAATTTTGTTACTAACTTTGGTAGTACTAGAACCAATAGAATCAAACTTAGATTGAATTTTTGAGTGCAGCAACCAATAAACTCGGTCCTATTTTCTATAAAAAATATAAACATTGGTTGGAACAGCTAATCGAATCCCTCGTAGGAGCCTGAGTGGTTGCTTTAATTTCAAAAATCGGAAATTATGAATTCTTCATATTTATCTATACCTTTTTATCATTTTTGAGTGTTTCCTTTGTCATGCAAATTGTTGAACGTTCAGTTATAAGTGATTTAAAAATCTGTCGATAACAATATTGCACTTCTTTTGTGGTGTAACTTGGAAGCCTTTCATTTCTTCGAAAAATCTCCAATTTAAACATTGTCGGAAGTTAAGTTAAGTTAACTCTGCCAGATGGATGGATTTTAATGATTTGCTGTAGATCATACTGAAAATATACAATAATACAATCATATAAAAACAAAAGAATGCGGTCATGTGCCTTTCGAACTCTCACATGCAGAGTTCCTTACCATTGAAAAAGTAGAATTTCACTGTCTACCTATTAGGTACTGTTTTTGATATACAGGCGGCTGACAAACGGAAAGATGGATAGATGGACTTAGGTAGTAGATATAGGCTGTTTTAGCGGTATCTAAAAGAAATACATATTTTCTGAAAATTTCAGTTCTCCACCTATTACTTATTACGGTTCATGAGATATTTCTTGCGCACAGACGAACAGACGGATGTACGTATTTAGTATTTGTTGTTACAGCGAAAATAGAAATACAGGTTCTCAAAACCAACGGACTTATTTCTTTTTGTTGTGGACACAGAAATACATCATGTTCATGAGATAGAGTCCGCTGACAATCGGACGGGCAGCGGAGTCTCTGTAATAGGGTCCCGTTTTCACCAATTTCGTACAGAACCCTAAAAATGGTTCAACATCTGAACCGTTTATGTGTATAAAATGTTTTGTTTGACAAAGGAAACAAAAAATACCTTCTGAATAAGCTGCTTCCGTGGAAAAAAACATAAATTATCTACAAAAAAGTATTTATAACCGCTATGATAGGTACATGGAAGTGCCCACTTACGATTAATAAGAAGACTCATTTTAACAAAAGAAATATCTATCTGGTGGAATTTAGATTTTTGTATTAGCTATTAACATTAACTTTAGAAAAATAACATACCTACTTCACTCGCGTACCTAGATATAGGTGGTGATTTTTTCGGTACTTTCACATTTATATATTTTAAGGGTTAAAACATAATGTTATGTGTTTTTCAGATCAAAGTTTTCCGAATAAAATAAAGTTGCCTCGCCATCCAGAAACCGTTACATATCCTACAGCTTGTCTCGCATTTTGCTCAAAAACTGAAAGCAGTTGAGCCAATGTATTATGGCTCGATGTTTATTAAAGCCCCGCGGATTGATGTTACTGTTACAGTTCTTAAATCAATAAAGAAACGCATGGGTGTTGCCAATCAGGATAATCGCGAATCCGTGTAATCGAGTTCTTTGTTGTATTTTTGTCTCTTAATTTATCAAATTCAGTTAATTTAGGCTTATATATTGGTCAGTCTGACTTCATTGATCCTACTTCAATTTCTCATAGGCTTTCAAAATATGATCTACTCATAAACTCATAAACAGACTATACACCTCGGTTAAGATCTGATAGATGGTTCGTATTTGAAATATTATTAAGATTCCCAAGTCACCTAGTTAGGTACTATTAGTATAAATAGAGAATGGAAGGTCCATTTTCTTTAGTGATTCAGCTAGTAATATTTGGAGCTTACTTGCATTTTTTGTGGCAAATAAGTGTAAAGTAGACAAGCGATCAGTTAATGAATACACTTACATAATTTTGATTTTTGTAAGTGACCAGGAATTGTATATTTTCGTCTATGCTCAAAGCCATTATATATTTTCTCGAAAGCTCGGCTCAATCCAAAGACTTTTATTTATTAAATGACCAACAAATATTTGAGCTTTTAGTATATAACAATGTAGGTTAAAATGCAAAATATTAATATCCAAATTTTATCGGGTGCCTTTATCGAGCGAGCACGAGCTCAGAGAATGAAAAAAAATCGTAATTTCAGATATTGCTACAATAATCTTGCAAATCAATATAAATGCTATGAATCTGAAGTAACTGCTTTGGCAATAATACATTGATATATGATTTAGCCACCCTTTTGTATCGAGCGATCCAAAAGAAAGTCATTCGTAGTAGGCTACTGCAAATGAGAACGATTTCTCAGCATGTCCTTGAAAGAGTCAGATGAAAATGAGTTGTCCAATGTTAAAATTGACATTAAAACTGATATTATAAAAATGAAAATTGTTTGACTGTTCTTTTTGTATATCTTATAGGTTAAATTTCATTTAAAAAGGTTGAGAAAATTTTATATTTGAGTTTTGAAATTCCCTGTACACAGCTTCCGCAATACTGTAAAAATGTCATTATTACAACAAAACAAAAGTAAAAATAATCGACACATGCACAAAATTTACATTTTTATCATTTAAGTAATATACACGAAGTTGAAATCGTTGCAATTTACTGACAAAATTGATCATATGTTTTAAACCCCTCAGTATAACCCATTATAAGTTTATATTAATGTAATCGTGAAGAAGAGTAGATTCCAAATTTTATATAAAATATAGAGTGTTCAATTTAAAATGATCTGTCACCATGTTGTAGGACATCCTGTACATTTCTAATTAAATTCAAAGTATGGAAATTGAGTGAGCCTACATTGTTTGTGAAAAATATTTTTTATTTTTTCCTGTAATAACGGAGTTATCGACCGTGGACACACTAAAAGCTGACCCTGTATATTTAATATTTGGTAGCATACATCAGTTTATTTAAAAGAATATGTGGATTAGCTTTCTGCTAGGTAATTGAAAATGTGGTCGAATTTTGAAATACAAAATATCTTATATCATCTCCAGATTTGATAAAAAAATCATTTAAAGTATTAGCAATATCTGTTAGTGATTATGATCGACCAAGTAGTTTCGAAATGGTGGCGGTCAAGAGATTTGAAAAATTCTAAAACAGTGTTCATAATGTATAAATAATTAAAATGTTTATTATTTTTTCATATACCTATTATAATTGAGAAGACGTTGTATACTTATCTATTATGAAAATTATTTGTTCTCCGTTACCGTACTACCCACATGTATTTTATTTCTCATAGGATTTCAGAGTGTGATGTAGACGGATTTGATACCAAATTTAGATACTTAAAAAATCTAAAATATTTATGCGTATGTATTTCTGTACCGATGTTACACTCAAAAGTGTGAAATAAATATTTTATACAAAAAAATTGGACCGACGTTATAAGTTCATGCACTGAAAAATACAAAATAATATTAATTCTATTGGTGCTGGTACTTGTGAAGTTGGTGCCAAAAGTTATCAATCTAACTGCAACTGCACAACTTCAAAAGTAACCGCACCGATAGAATTAATATTATTTTGTATTTTTGCACCAACTAATACCGTCGGTCAAATATTTTGTAAAAAATATTTATTTTTTCAATAGTATCTGAGAAAATAAGTTGTGAAGAGGAACAGGACAACGGAGGGTTTTTTCATCCGATGTACGGAACCCTGAAAATGAATTACTTAATGAATGTTTATTCATTTCAGGTCTATGACTACGTTGATATGGATTTCAAAATATCGTAAAAATCATGAAATAAGAAAGGTGAATAATTTATTTGCATCTATAGGTATCGAAAATTCTGTTGGAATTTGAAATTTGATAAAATTTTGATTAAGAAAAAAGTACAGAATTTGCAGATCTAATGCATCTTTAAACTTTAATTCGCCATACCATTTTCATTAGCGTGTCTTTAAAATGGTTATGAGGAAACAAATCAGTTAATACCCCGGTATAAGTATGATGATAAATCATGTCATGTAGGTATCAAAGTAGTTTTTTAAACAGAATAATTTTGTAGTTTTCAGGAGCTCATATTGCAATAACAAATACTAATGACCAATTTACTAATTAACTAATTATACATGTATGGGAGTCGGAAACATGAATCGAGAGTTTTAGAAATTCACGTAAATGACATTACCCATATTTACCTTAGTAGATAGATTAATGACGGTTCTACATACTTTTTTAGAAACACATCATTTTTAACATGATAAAATTTAATTAGTGAATGTTTGAAACTGAAAGCAAATAGGTATAATATGTTTTAAATGAAGTGAAAATTATGAACTGGCGAGACAACAAGAAGTTTCGTTTCTTATCAGGCATTGAAGTCACCCAACTCTAATAAATCTGAGCTTGCAGTATAGGCAAAAAGTCGAGAGTTACCAATATAGGATGAAAGTCAGAGATGACGAATAAAGTCTAAGAGAGATAGAATTTCATACAAGAATTATTAATTTAAAGAGCTAGGTAGAAAGTGACGCATTGTCAAATAAAAAAAAACATAATTGAATGTAGTTCGATACGTAAACTTTGAGTTATTTTTGAATTTTGTTGCTTGCGTTTTTAGATTACAAATATGGAAGACAAAAACAAAATGGAAGAAGAGCAGCTCAAATTTTATTTATAAAACTGAAAAGCTGTAATAAATTAATGTTTACCTAATAGTTTTATGTTTAATGTTAATAACATTCTAGATAATTCCAAGTATCTCAATATAAATTAGGAAAGCTTCTTGAAAACATCAACTTTATTTATTTCCTTAATATATTTAAAATATCTGAGAATGTAGAGTCTATTCAAAACTTCTAAAATATTCTTTAGTTATAAAAATTATAACCCAGCTTCTAGAGAACCTAGAAATGACGGAAGATTATCCGTAATATTAAATTTATAATTTGATGCTGTTTTTTATTGTCTGAAAACCTTCGGTGTCATCCACTAGCAGACTTTCCCATATACATTACTCTGTCTCTGGGTACCTAAATCTTTTTTATACATTGAAAAAAATTCCTGTCTTTTCAAACGTAGATTCCACCCAGTCGAGTTACCTACTTTATTTTGAGGTTCATATTGGCTTTGTTGCAACAACAAATCCGGAACAGTTTGCAAATCGCTTCAATGAACATGTCTGTCAAGAAAATTGTCCATCTGTCGAATATCTTGACAGAAGTTAGAACAGCTGATAACTTACTAGAATTTGAATTTACATGTAACATAACAAATCGCTTTTGTCTTAATATTCTCCCTTTTTTTATTCTCTCTCCACTATACGTCACTACGTCACTAATATACCTAGTTACCTACAATCTACAATAATTATAAAGGTAAGAGAAGCTAATAGGGGCACTTTAAAATTTTTCAAATGTTAGGTGCTTCCGCATTCAGCTGTTGATAACTCAAAATAAAATTGAGAACTCATCTTAATAACCCTAAGGTAGAATGTTTTCATAAAATGATTATTATATCTATATTATTATATTATTAAATAACTAGAAACACACATAAGTAGGTGAATTTATCTCAATAAAACATTTCAAGATTTTATTTTGAACGGAATAGTTAATAATATACCTACTTCTCAAATATCCAAACAGACAAATATTCAACCATTGGGTTATATTGAAATAAATTTCTTATTTGTCTATGAAATAAATGCATCGAACAAACAAACAGTCAGACGGAAATCCGCAAACCGTTCTGATAGTTTGTAAACTGTTAAAAACCTGATATGAACAGAAAATTAGCAGTTTACTAATCTTCAGACGCTTGAATCGGAACGCGTTTGGGCCACTGCCTAGAATTCTGACTGTAAGAAACTGTTTCTGATAAGACTTCTAACGAAGCCATTTTTTGACCGACTAACCCTAAACGGAGGAGGTATGTATACCTCGAATTGTAATTCGACTGTCTGCTTTTTTTTTGGTTCATGCCCGTTTCATATAGTAAACGAGCTCCGATTTTGATGATTTTTGATTCATTTAAAAGAGGAGGCTTGAGAAATGGTCCCATATTCATAAAAACGCAAATCTGAAATCTCCTGTCCTTCGAAAACCGCCCCGAAGGGGGTGGAGGCGGCAAATTTTCTCGAAAGTTGAAAATTCGAGATGCCAGAATAAGATAAGACAATATCTGGAAACGTTTAGATTGAACATTTTTTTCAAAACAGTTACGGTTTTCGAGTCAGAGGCATGTTAAATTCTCAAATATGTGTATTTTCGCTATGTGGAGAGGGCGATTTATTTCGAAAATTGAAAATCTGTGGGTACTACATGAAAGGGCCTAATTAATTGTAGCAACATTTATAATGAACATTTTTTCCTTAGAGTTACGGTTTTCGAGTTACAGCGGTGGTAAAATGGTAACATCTAAAATACTTGCGTATTTCCTCAGAGATGTTTTGAGATCTCAATAATAACAACTACAAGCACAGAGTATACGTGGGAAATAAGATAAGTACTATCTTCATTGGTATTAGTGAACTTTCAACGATTTTCGTGACTAATGTTATACTCAAAAGTGTGAAATAAATATAAAAAAAATTGAACCGACGTCATTAGTTGGAGCACAAAACAATATTAATTCTATTGGTGCTGGTCGTAGGTACCTAGGTACTTGTGAAGTTGCTGCCAAAAGTTATCAATCTAACTGCAACTGCACAACTTCAAAAGTATCAGCACCAATAGAACTAATATTATTTTGTATTTTTCAGTGCACCAACTAAAAACCTCGGTCCAATTTTTTGTATGTGAAAGATCAATTCTGTTTCAAAAATTGAAAATATGAGACAGCCAAGTTAAGGAAAAGATTATATTATGTAGCAACATGTAGGTAAAATGATTTACGGTTTTCGAGTTACAGCAGTAAAGCCGCCGCGCCGCGCCGCGATATAATAAATAACTATGTTAACCACATGTTAAGCCTATATTTTCTTGGGTATCAGTAAACGTTAGAAAATGTTCATGACTAATGTTACACTCAAAAATGTGAAATAAATATTTTTGACAAAAAATTTAACCGACTTTATTAGTTGTTGCACTAAAAATACCAAATAATAAAATAATATTAACTCTATTGGTGCCGGTAATTTTGATGTTGTGCCGTTGTAGTTTGTTGTTGTAGGCACCAACTCCAAAAATACCAGCACCAATAGAATTAATATTATTTTGTATTTTTCAGTGCAACAACTAATAAAGTCGGTCCAATTTTTTGTAAAAAATATTTATTAGAACACCAATTATAAGAACCTTATTTATTTTCTGAATTTAATTTCCTAAGAGAACGCAACTAAATTATTTCCCAGCGTATCCGACAAACTACGAGTATAACCGAAGAAGATGCGATATACCTAATAATATATTGCTTGCAAAAAATTCAATAAAATCCCGAATAAAAGTGCGTGGACTGTACTGATTGTACGAGTTTGATTCTTATAAATGAAAAACATACTAGCAAATGGAATGTATAAGAAAAACCGATTCATAATAAAGTGGTGAGAAATTGATGCAGTAGGAAGCAATTTTTGAAAAAAAGATATTTGTAGCTTAGACTTAATTTAATTAATTAAGGGCTTCATACTTCTGCAGAAAAAACGGATCCCTTTAAATATCACCGTGGTGGCTAACCGTTTATCTACAAGTCTGGAGGTAGTGGAAGTCGAAATATATGGAATAAGCCAAAAATGTCTCAGTAAAATGTCGCTTGTTTGTATTAAAAATGAAAAATTATTCTTAATAATACTCAATTATTTCAAAACTGAGATATCGATGTGAAAATTGATAAAGTTATGTTCAAGATGATGACATTTTTTTCTATAACTGATCTGTCACACTCTGATGACAAACTAAATCTCCTCAATACGTCCTAATTCTTCATGTTTTTAATGTATGCAAAACATACGGTATTGAATTACGAAAATCTCAAAAACGAGTGAAAATGTATGAATATTATTTGTTTAGATATAACTCATGATTTCTCCTATATAGTCCTTGTATTTATGTATAATGTTTTATCGTGATATACCTAACTATATGTACGGCAGTCTCGGGGTATGACTTCTCCAATTTGCCACATTTTTTGTTATATTGGAGTTACGGGATTTGTCACTGGTGTTAAAAGATTGCATACTTAGACGACAAACATTTGAATACGTCATAAATTACTCTCAAATGTGGTACATGGTCCCAATAAACACAATATTAATACAAATTTTCCACATTTATTTAAAGCATAAAGAAAATCTTACTGCGCCTTGATTGCCATAAATAAATGCAATTAATCCATATTACAAGTGCGCGGAGAAGAAAACTTTCTTTCTGTTGTCTAGATTGCATCCCACGAGAAACTTTATTGTTGTGTCTCTTACAACTCGAACAATTCGAAGCTCCAGTGGAACAAAAAAATGTAGCTCATAAACAATTGATTATGAATGCGGCCGCGATCTTCAGCTACAGAAAGAAAAGAAAGTGGAGCTAATATTTTTCAAATTCGATTAGGTACCTTTCGTACAGATGACACAGCCTTCTTGTCATTTTGATAGATGGATAAAGTGTGCAATTACACATTTAGGTCGTTGCATTTTATATTGCGGTCTATTTGATTCAGTATATCAGACATTTTATCCCTAGAGAGGAGGGATCAAACGCATAAGTTTGAAAGGTAAACACAATTTTTGTAAGAACGCTGCAAAAATTACTTGTTATACTCATACCGCGAGGGTTCCATATATTAGAATTATGTTAAGTAAAGTAATTAGGACTTTATAAAATATATCAGTTAAGTATTATAGGTATAGAGATTTCAACTTCAAACAAATAGGTTAAAAATTATTCCCAGGAAATATAAGTAACTAGCAGTGTTTCAATCCATAACATCATACCATCATAATTTTTTTGCAAAATAAAGATGCTAACTTTTGATCTTATAGTGTAAATCAGACAGATGGACACAAAAGTAACATACTGAAGGTTTTATTTTGCGTTTTAGGTACAGAACACTGATATTTTTGCTCGTATTTTTGTCACATTTATTTTAACAAGCTTTTTATTGTATATATAATTGCATTTTGTATCAAAAATTAGAATTTCAATTTTCAATGTTTATTACAAAACCTTGAGGATCTCGACAACGAGAATCAAAAAGATATTATTATAGTTTTTTTAAACCATCGACACATCGATTCTAAAAGCAAAATTTGGTGTTGTACACAGTACTTAGTTCTCATAGTTCTTAGTGATGGATACTCTGACTTATGCCTTCTAATACCGAGGGACTAGGAACATCAACAGACGCGATTTGATTCTATCAACTTGATTTGACTCCAGGATTTGCGCTCTTTCTTTTATTTTCTATTCAATGGTTCTTCACTAGGTGTTTCAGTGTCGACCCTCTATTCTTCTTCCTTGGAGGTTCTACACCATCTTCCACGATACAGTTTCCACTGGTCCTTAGCCCTACCTTTTTACCTTCTTCTACTAAATCCACAGATTATGAAGTTATGTTAGTTGAGGATTTGAAAATAAAAAGTACACAGGTACTCTTTTTTTCGACCTTATTGAGGCGTTCGATTGCGTATCATATTCATTTAAAAACATGATAGATTTGATTTTAGTGCTAAAAGTAAAAATCTTATAAAATCATACACAGAACACAAAGATTATATGTACATAGCCTGTTGTCAGCTAACAGGATCATTAATATAGGCGTACTACAGGGATCAATATTAGGACCACCCACTCTTTCTGTTATACATCAACAACTTGCCTGAACAAGACTTTTGTAAAAACTATGTTCTTTACGACGATCACTACTAGGTAGGTACCTATATCGGCGCAGAATAATGAAAAACGGTACACATGGTGTTCTCTTTGAGAGTGATTTAGTGATTTCAGATCATTCCTTGCCTCAGTCACCAGTTACATTTCTCGGAGATTACCTTGATAATGAATTAAGATGAGATGCTCATATTCAGTCTGTTACAAAAAAACTGAAAAGCAGAATATTTGTTCTACGTAGACTAGTAGGTTGTGTAGATGTTGAGATTTTAAGAACAGCACATTTTGCTTTGTGTGACTCTGTCATGTCCTATGCTATATTGGCCTTGGATCATGCTCATCAATGGCGCAGAGTATTTTCAAAAGGTTATGTATCAGGATACTTGGTGGCTTGGGATAAAGAAATATTTTAAAAATTTAAATTATAATCTTTCCATCTTTATGTTAACTTAGTTCATACAAAAAAGCAACATACATATGAATGTCTGGGTTCAAAAGTTTTCCATATATCTATAAATAATAAATATTTAATCACAACTCAAAAAATTAGGTACATATATTTTTTTCATAATAATATGTTTATTTCTAAATTCGATTTGTTCGATTCCTCAATAAATACATAAATGATACTAGATTATATAATCTAATAAAATCGGATATTTTTTCCTAAAGTTGTTTAATATGGGAATGGGCTGTTTATAAAAAAAACGAAGCGCCCAGAACCACATTATAGATAAACACCGTAGTCCAACTCAAGCCATTCCTTGATGTGACCCGCCTTTGCCACCGAAATCGTGGTGGCCTTTGACAAACAAACGATCGCAAAAAAATGATGCTCCGAAAATATCATCTAAGGCGGCCGCCGTTGAGTTGGACTACTGGGTATATTTATACCAAAGATTAGAAACTAACCTTTGTTTATACTGTACCCAGAACGATCATTACAGTTTATTTAAAATGCTACAACAACTGTCCAAATACTATCAGGAGAACAGCTCGTCAACTAAGAACCTTTTTTCATTACACAGATTTTTTTCTGTAAAAATACCCAATTACCTATTATTTATGTATCATACCTACTAACCATCCACTAGTGATAATTCAGATTGCCATTGAAAGTCTGGGTGATGATCTACTTCCAAAACATTTTGGCAGAATCATTTTTTCCCATTCGTTATCTTTGTCTAATCAAAACATATCACCATGCAAAAAAATCCATTAAACCAATCTTTAAAAAATAGAAAGCATGCAGCCCGTTAACGCGCGCATATTATAATTTTCCTTTCGTCTTACATCGATTAGATTTGAAGAAAAAAAACATCAGAATAGGAGGTACCACCACTCTTGATGTTCTGTATGGTGTTCATCCACTTCTTCGACGGCCAGGCAAGCTCGACATTCTCGGAAGCGCCACATCGTCATCGCGGCATTGGTCTTCTGGTGTGAAGAAGTCGGTCACAGCTAGCAGAACATTTTACGTCGACGAGTACGGTTTCGTCTTTCTTTTGATCAGTCTTTCTACACAGTCTGCCGAGAAAACAGAGTACGTAGTACGGTGCGTAGTTATTGAAGTTATCCTTCTGTTAACGTTACACCGGGTGTCGCGGGAACAGGTGTTTCTTTGAACTATAACAGAACAGTTGTTCTTCCACCGTCATGTGTCAGTGCAACAAGGGCTCCCACCTGAGGGTCCTTATTTATAGGAGAGCGTTTCTGCTTTTTTTCGGAATTATAAATTTGTTGCAAGGTAAGAGTTTTCTTTTTACCGCTGGTTTGTGAAGCATTTTGTTCTAGCGGTCAGGATAGCGGCTTTTTGAGCTACGCGATTTAGCGGCTACCATGTTATTTTAATTTTAATTGATTTTCAAGTGTCGAAGAAGTTTCTGAAGTATGTGCTTGTGTACCAACATTTATGTTGTTATAATTTCAAAAGGCGATTCGAACCGTTAAATTATTTATTCAAATCGCGTTGGATCTGTGACCTACTCTCATTATTCGTATAAATATAGTATCTACTAGTGGAGCAGTAAACGATTTTCTACTTCGTAAATATTGACTGTTGCAGTTCTGATGGTAAATTGAATAAAAATGTTGATTATTTCGACTTCACTAGCATCATTTTACATTTATAACTAACTAGCAATATGTGTACCTCCAAATTTTGTGGAGTGCTTAGAACCGATCTGCACCTATATGTTTTTAAATAATTTTATAAAACAACATGTAAGATTGGAGTTAAGCTCAAACGACATTCATCGTTTTGTTATTATTTTGTTTTTTAATGGGATTCGAGAAAAATTACACAAACTACATTAATTGAAAATGATCCAAGCCTAATTTATTTAAAAGTTTTTTTAAACTTGGTAATATTTTCATGTTAGTACTTTCAATTATTCTTATGATTAGTACATCTTCACATACATTTTACAGTTACTGAATTCTGTGATTGGTTATTCCCGATGAAATTAGGATGTCACATGTATTTTTGTAGTTCAGTCATACATCTTGATATCAACTGCGTATTTTGAAAATTATTACGATGTCTCTTTACTTTTTACTAATTGGAAATGAAATTAATTTCTTAATAATAGCGATAAATTCTATCAACACGCTTTTCTCTCTTGGTTGTTTGAAACATTGGCACAAATTTTGCAATCAATCTTAACTTACCGATTAGCTAGAGACTTATTCATAGTTGAGAAAAATCAAGAATAAAAAGCAGAAAATTATTATATGAATAGGTATACAACTTTATTGAAACTGACTTAAAAGTATACCTATAATAATTTAAATGAAAATAATAAAAATGATAATTATTTCTGTAACGTCTGAACAACGCTTTGCACATAGGTATTCCATGAAGTTGAACATCTCTATCGTGTCTGTGATATCAAAATAACAGGATTTTCTAATTGTATATGGAAGTATATGTGTCACTAATATTAAAACATTTTTTTTTAATTTTTGTGCCTGTTTGTTCTGGCTAATCTTCGTAAAAAGGCTGAACCGATTCCAACGGGATTTTTACAGGCAGGTAGCTAATGTTTAAATTTAGCCTGTTTTCATGAAAAAAAATCTATACAAATAAATAAAATCGAAGTGTTTGTTTGTAATTTCAAAACAACATTTTTTAGCTATTTGCACATGGAAGTATATGTGTCACTAATAACAAAACACATTTTTTTATAATTTCGGTCTGTCGGTCTGTTTGTTCCGGCTAATCTCCGTGACGGCTAAACCGATTCCGACAAGATTTTCACTGGCGGGTACTGTGGACGAAGCCGCGACTAACAGCTAGCTAGTTTCATATAAAGTTACTTTGATTTTGATTCGACACTTTCCTTAAAGTTTGTTTGTAGTTAAAAGGGGTAAAATTAATATTTATGTTATTATTTATTCTTTCATCTATATTTCATTGGTATATACACGTTTCTTAATTTTTTGTAGTAGCTAATTATAACGCTAAGTCCCATTTTACTAAAAAGAACACTCCTCAGGTTAAAATTAAGAGTTCAATCTATAGAGTAAAGTCGGCATATATGGAATACCAATTGTTAATATAGTGATAACGTGGAAACTTAAAGGTTTAGAGCTGCAATGTTACATTATTAAATAGTTCTAAGTATCTCCAAAGAATGACTAGTACTAAATTGGAAATAAAATTGCATTTAGTATTTAAAAAAAATATATATTAAAAAAAACGCATTTTTTCTCGAATATAAAAGTGGAGGTTAATATGGAATGGTCATATAGGGTAATATGGAATAGAGCTAATACACACAAAACGTTTCGCTAAAACAACATACCTATCTAAGAGTTACAGAAGTCGCATACAAAAACATCTTTTTCTGCATTTGTGCATGCTTCGTGAGCCCATTCATTACAGATTACGCACATCACCCATATTTCTCTACTTC
This sequence comes from Crioceris asparagi, assembly GCA_958507055.1. Taxonomy (NCBI): domain Eukaryota; kingdom Metazoa; phylum Arthropoda; class Insecta; order Coleoptera; family Chrysomelidae; genus Crioceris; species Crioceris asparagi. The sequence continues at coordinate 63,581,260 of OY293830.1, forward strand.
GGCTCGTGGAAAAGTTTTCTTGGCAAAAAATGCATTGCACGTCATCACTAGTTGGCTTTTTAGTGTAGCAGCTTAATGGCAGATCTTCATCAGATGAACCATCAACTACTGGTTCAGACTCTGACTCAGAGGAACTAGAGGAGACACATTTTTTCGTGACTTTACGTGTTTTAGTTTGTAATCCACTAGGTCCAGGGCTCGATCCGGGTTCATCAACTATTTTTCGAGTTACTTTTTGTCGTGAAAGATTAATTGATTCCTCTAGTTCTTCTTTGTTCGGTGTGGAGGTAATTATTTTAGAACGTCCACATTTTCTTCCCCGAGTTCCTGACTTCTTTATTAAATCTGGTACTGGAATAATGTCACTAGGATAAACAATAGGAGAGTTATTTTGCTTCTTATCTGTAAGTGCAATATCATCTGACAAATGTTCATTGGATTTTTGCATTTCGACTGCAAATTCTTCTTCAGCGAATATATTTCTTTTTAAAGGATAGATCCCAGTGGCACTGAACCCCTTAACAGCCCTTTCCCCGGACTGCACTTTGAGATAGGCGCTTCCTAATAACTGGCAAATATCAAAATGTGTTACTGCACGTTTTTCGGTTCTCATAAAGATTCTTACTTCTTCATTATAAAAGGTCTTTAACGCACCCATAACGGTCTTATCAAGGGGCTGTAATTTATGCGTTGTATGTGGTGGCAAGCATAAAATAGTTACGAAGTTTTCTTTGGCCTTGATAAGTACATCTAGATTCCTAGTGTGAGTGTGATGACCGTCTAACACCAGCAATATTGGGTTTGTTGCTGAAGGTTTGGTTTTTTCTAGAAAGTGATCAAACCACTTTGTAAATAAATCTGTTTGGATCCATCCAGATGGGTGAAAAGCAAACAACGATCCTGCAGGTGCCCCTTTTTTCAGCTGATCACTTGCCTTTTTGCGTGGAAAGATGATCATGGGCGGTACAAAATCACCTCCTGCATTTATGCACATAACTATGGTTACAAGAGAGCCTCTTTCTGCTGACGTGATAGCTCCTACTTGTCGCTTGCCTCTTAGCGATATCACTTCTGGACATCTCGATTGCACAATAGACAACCCCGACTCATCAACGTTATATATTTGGTGAGGGTCATAGTTTTGCGCAGTCATGGTCTTTTCTAGTAGGTCAAAAAATTCAGCAACATTCTCTCTGTTAAAACCAACAGCTCTTGCTAGAGAAGTTCCAGTGGGCTTTCGTAAACTTAATGTAGTCTTATGCCTTTTCATAAAGGAAGAAAACCAATCTTTTCCCGCAGATTCGCGCAAAAGTGAGAATGGATGTGCTATATTATTACGTTTAGCAAGCTGGAATGCCATAGTTCGGACATCCCTTCGTGTAAGTCCAAAAAACTTCCGATCCATTATGAGTAAATACCGAACTAGTTCTTCTTCCAACTCCGATGATAAAACTGGTTTTTTACCCAACTTCGTCTTACTGACAATTGCTGGAGGCCCGTCAGTGTTACAGAGGCGAAAAAGTGTTGCACGTGGAACATTAAATGTTTTTGCTGCGGCCAAATATCCCATGTTTCTATTCCTTACTGATTCGATAGCGTTTGCCATATTATCACTACTCCATTGCTTTCGTTTTTTTGGCAAAGGAGTATGCATAATTTCTGAAAAGACAAATTTTCCATAATCACATACTTGAAGGGTAATATGGGATAGTAGTTGGGCAGGAAATATGGAATATCTCATATTAGCCACCCCACGAAATGTAAACAAAACTAGTACCCTAATGCTTATAATGAAAAATATGAAACCAAATGGTCACTATGTCGACTATTCTATGCCTAAACAAACTTACCTTGAGGTTAAACAAATTTATTTTCACAAAATGTAGTCACAAAAAGATTTTAACTGATGCCGTGCACAATCTTTAAATGCACCGAAATCATAACCACAAATTTCGTGGCGTTGGTGGCTTATACTGGTCATTTTGTTCTATTGCAACAACCTACATTTCTAACGAACTTTCTAGTTCCGCTCCTCTTTAAAAGATAGAGCCACCTGTTTCAAAATTATGGAAAATTCCATATTACCCGACTATTCCATATATACCGACTTTACTCTACGAAATAAAACACTGAAGATGGAAGAAGATGCTTTCTTATTCGCAAAACACTTGTCAGGCATCAATAGAGAATATTTTTTTATCAAAAACAGGGCCGACTTTATTACTTGATACAATGAAAAATTCAAAATATGGGAATTATATTGATGTGGTACATTTTTGTCAGTAAATCCCTCTTAGCACCATCTTCACAAACAGAATAAACCTAAACTAACCTTTGGTTTTTTCACCCACCCACTATTCTGTTTTTGTAAAAAAAAATATTTGACATTTTTGAGTGTTTCATTAGTCATCAAAATTGTTATTGTTACTTTCAGGGATTTAGTGCTTTAAATCGGAAACAAGTTGTTTTTTTTGAAAATTTTCCAACATAAACATTGCTGTAAATGATCTTTTCTTTAATTCTGCCAGATAAAAAAAGGAGACGTTAGATCTATTTTTTAAATATGGGACCATTTCGCAACACTTCTTTGTAGTTAAATAAAAATCATCAAAATCGTTGAAAGTTTAGGTACTAAGCAAAAGGCGTGTATATTTATTTGTATATGTATAAAAAACAAACATACAGATGAATTGTTTACCTCCTCCGTTTTTCAAACAAGGTAGAAAAAATAATCCTTGACGACCATAAAACTAAAGTAAAATCATGAATCAATACAATACAAACACATACAATAAATGACATATCTATAACCACAAATTTGAAATTATCTTTATGCATACCTACCTATGTTCAAAATAAGTTGAGCTTATTTATATTTTTTGAACAGGGTAAGGATTATTTTAGAATAACTGTTCTCAGTCCGTTGAAGTGTAAAAAATATATATGTATTTATAAACATTGAAATTGATACTTAAACTTGGTTAACCTTCTGTTCATGACACAAGTTCTTCTAGGTTTATACAGGATAGCAATGACTTTAATCGATAATAGAAATTAAATAGCCAACAGATAGGTAGGTAGATTTTAGATATTATTTGTTTTGTTAAATAAATACGGATATGTGTCTGCAGATCTGTCAGTCATTTTAAATTCTAAAAAAAGATGCAAGTGCTCATAGACTACGACAATAATTATTAGGTATAATCGAGACATATTTATTTCTCAATAATCACAAAATCCTTATTTTATTGCGATCTGTTTTCTACACAATTAAACTTTACAATCTTAAAATCTGAATGGTGTCTATCTAAATCGCTACTATTTTTACAATAAATAATAAAACATATTACTTTAACTTGATGGGCAAGATTATTACTAAATAACATGAATTGGGGAAGGGAAGATATGAGTGAAACTTCCTGAACAAAATTCGAGGAAGTTGCATATGCATATGTATGTATATTTATATATAATTTCATGAAAATTATAAAAGCCTGTACACGCAATACTAAAACTTGAATAAATATATCATTTTGATGAAACATCATATCTTACCATTTCCATTTGCATATTATGAATAGATGAAGCGAAATTGCAATAGCAGAAGAGGAAAATTCTAATAAATGTAATTAGGTGAAAATACGGCCGTGTAAAAGGTTAATTATCGTTTTAGTAAAGGAACTTATAGATATCTAATTGGTGTGTGATTTTAGAGTCGCGAGACTTTCAGTTTTGAACTATTAACAGAAACTAATTGGTTTCCAGTCATTTTATGGATTTTGTAGAAAGTAATTATATTAGGTATTACTGTATGAATTGCCTAAAACATTTCAGTCTACTTTTTCCATACCTAGCTATCAGATTTTACAGACAATGAGAGGGGTTGATTTGGTCTACTGCCTAGAAATGTTGCCACGTCGTGACCAAGGACAATAATATGTAGAAATTATAATTAATGTCTTTCAAAATAATTGCATCATAGTTACTTTTTTCAGATTAAGATCTGCTTTTTTGATAAAAATAATATTAAAACATTAAACATTGCCAAATATCACAAGCTCGTTGAATATTTAATATAAAATACATACATATACTAATAAATATTTTTACTGCAAACAAAATAATTGAAATAGGGAGTGAGAGCTTGAAATTTCCCCTTTTTTGAGCGACTTTAAAAAAGGATTGATTGTATTGTTTTTATATGTTGTCTATACAAATTTTAATATTTTACTTTTATGGGTTTCCCACAATGTCATTATATTAACATTTCAGTAGGTATACTCATTCAAATAAATTATTTATCTATCTATGCACATATCTATATCTGTTTGCGATTATACATAGTGTAGCGGGCATATAAAAATGACTGGGGTCTATATATTTTCAATGTTTATTTATTTCTACACTAAGTCACAGACTAAATATCCATAACTATATACAATTTATATTCACTATTTATCTAACTTCATCTAACACTATTTATATTTACACTGCACTATTTACAATTTATATTCAACTATTTACAATTTATATTCACTGACTCCGCAGCACACACCAATATATAGGCAAGCAGATTGACTCTCGTATTTTCTACACCCATCTTCCGATGCCAAGCGAGCTCTCCCGAACTTGCGCGAAGTTACTAGAAGCTTCGGGAATATGTCTTGACCTAGGCATGCTTGGCTGACCAATACCAATAGCGGTATGCAACACACCACCCGGGTCCCATCAACGTCCGCACTCGCTAAGGTGCTCCGCCTTCCAACGAATCGCACACGCCCACCATTATGGCACCGATCACCGAAGCCAAGTTCGTTACAATAGTAAACGTAAAGGAGCTTAAGAAAGCCAACAAATACTTCTCCAGAAAAATACCCTCTAAAGAAAATACTGAAGTAATGTTTTCTTGAAGTAAAAAAATATAATTCAAAAATAGAGAAGAAATAGTTTTAGGAAATATTTAAATTGAGCTTTTTTAAAATCTATATACATAGATCGTATATCAAAATTACCAGCACTAATAGAATATATAAGTCCTAATTTGGGTTGATTATTGGAGATCAAATCGCATGAATAAGCCAGTAGGTATGGCCTGAAAAAAAAAGATCAAGAGTTAGTCAGGCTCACGTAGACAGGTATTGTACTTAGGATTTCCTTATAGTTCTTCTGGAAAACTTTTGAGTGAAGACCTATATCCTATATTGTTTTAGAAAATTTATTATCAAGTGTGCGGGACATAATGGTCGAAAAAAATCTTAAAATTTTCGTATTTGTCCCACAAAGTTTATCTCGAGTATCAGAATTTGTTTATTTACGATAATACCGATATGACCGTTGATTAAGTCACCTATTATAACTCTGGATAATAATCAAATTTAAACTTTTTTTGTCAAGCAGATTAGAAGAATATTGGCTAGAACAGACGAACACAGACAGACACCAGGGTGACCTTATCAGGATTTTTTTCATGATAATATCAAGCGTACTGGTGCTAGGCAGAAAAGTAATTTTCAATTAGGGTATTAAATTATTATTTTTTTATTTCTTAATAAATGCTCCAATAAGTGTGTTTATTAATCGTATACTTACCTATCTTATTTAAAAAAAAACTTTTCCAAGACATGAAATTATTGATTTAGAAGCAGCCATTATGAGAAATAATACCTAGTTTGATCACGGTTAATAAAGATCTTGAGCGAGATATTTAATCTACTATTTGGTTGTGATACCTACATACATTCATAGATTATATATTTACGTGCCTTTAAAAAAATATTCATCTGTTGGTACAGGTATCTACTTTCTTTTACGGAAGCTCTTCATATAATTGTGGAATAAAGTACATAATAAGTAAAGTAAAATTATATTGTTAATCAAACATTTCGAAGCATAAGCAAGGCTTACATAATACAACCAACAAAACAACAGATAACAAGTTCCAAAACAAAGAAACTGTTTCCATACTCTGATGTCTTTTTATCTCACAAATTCTCCACTACCGTAGCTATCTTGTACACTCTATATACGTGGAATTTCAATGATTTCCCTTAGAAAAAATCCAAGCAACTCTAATGCTATGCAATGATCTCGTATTAGATTAGATTAATTACAACGCTATATATAAGTGTATATTACGTGCAGCCTAGATCACTTTTCCCGTTCAAGGTATAAAAAAATATCTCCTTTAAACATTTGGAATGAGTAGTTCATAGTAGACGAACAATAATTTGTATATGATAAGATAGATATATATTTTTTTTGTTTTAGGAATGCAAATAGGCACTTATGTTCAAACTAGATAAAATGTTACCCTTTGTGAATAAGAGTCTTATAGTAAGACTAGCTTTTGCCCGTGACTTCGTGCGCGTAGAAAACTGCATTCAATTTCATGCAGTAGGTACATAATTAGGTATTGCATAATGCGTGTACAAACATACAGACGCGGTAAAATGGAATCTACATCTTAAATTAGACCTCTACCAATTCATTGGTGAGAATTGCATTCAAATCTATGAAGTAGTATTTGCGTGATGCGTGTACAAACATACAGAAAGATATACTTATAAAATGGAGTCTATAGTTTAAGTTAGACCTCTAGTAATATATTAGTGAAAACTGTATTCAATTTCAAACATACAGATAGAAAGACAAAATTTCGAAATTTTATTCTTTTGGCTTCTGCTGCTCTAATAAAGACCCCGCCCATATTAGTTTTTCTTAAATATTTACAATGTACAGACATCGGCCAGTTACAATTTTATTATATATGTATAGATTATAAACGTAAGAAGTATATATTTGTGCTACTTTTCTAATTGTAATTATTTTCTGCAGTAGTCGAATGCATTTTTTCTAGACTTAATCTTTAGAAATGGCGAATGCGATAACATCTTATTTCTCAGGGATAACCACACGGTGCATTAACAACGCTTCCAGAGTTCATTGATGATATCTACAAGTATGAACATTTATTAGCAAATTAAAGGCAAATAATTTAAAAATGCGAGAATCTTTAATAGTAGATAAATTTTCTTCCATATTAGCAAAAACGTAACATCTTATCATTCATCATTCTTCAGTCTCAATATTATTAATATCGTTATAATTTTCATCTCTTCTCTATTTCGTTGTAATTCTTCTCTTGGATCAAATAATAAACAGTTCAAAACGTCCAGAAATGGAAGAAATGACCAAATATGGAATGATTGGGGATCCACAGAAACTTTTTTGGCCAAGCAAATAAAAATAAACGAATACAACTTTGTTGATATTATTTGTAATTCCAATGCATTTATGAGAAATTATCATACTGTTGTTAATTCACAATTTAAATACCTCATAAAATAAACTAGTGTGTGAAAAAGCGAATCATAAAATTCTTGCGTAAATATGTTTTTCTCTTTCATAGTCGTATTTATACAGTTATACCTCACATTTTTGTCTCATAATAAATAAAAGAACACATGTCCATAGGATAAATCAGATGGCTAACAGTTAGTTCACTATTCATTAAACATATATTAATGAGTCTCTTCAACACTTGCAATTAATAAGTCAAGTTACTGCAAAGTTTACAATCAACATTTAGACCGGTATTTTTTGCTTCCTTTATTGCTAAAGATGAAAATGAAAAAATAGATTAAACTTATTAATTAGGTATATGTATTTTATTTTTGAATCATAGTATTAATGAATAAAAGTATCTGAATATTGTATTACCGATACAGAATTTTATTATGTTTTGTACGTGAGAGTGAGGTGTCTGTCTTTCGAATTCCCGCTCCTTTAACCTGAAGAGATTTTATTTTGAAAGAGGACTGCTACAGATGGTCCCCTATCAAAAATTTTAGAATCCATAAATTATTCTCTGTAAAAACACTACGTGAACTTGAAAATTTCACTAGACAAAAATAAAGGCTTTATTTCCAGTTATAGCGCTTGGAAAATATAGGATTAATATTTCTAAAATGTGACCATTTGAATATAAAAAAGCTAGAACAGTTAATTTATAAAATTCATTTGGACCGTGTGTATTTATTCGTTTAGGGATAAAGGTTCACATTTGCATGGGAAAGTTAATTTATTAAAGGCTACAAAGATCCTGTAACCTTTTGCAATCCCTTTGAAATCGAATTAGAATCAAAGTTTACTTCTGTTTATTGATTTATTCAAATAACCGTTGAATATAAAAAGTGTTTGTGAGATAATCCTAGTAGATACTACCGTATTATTGGAGATTCTCTTTGAAAATACCTAAGTATATATCGTTTTCTTACTGCTACTCTGACTAGCCTAGTAAGGAATGTATTGCAATCGTATAATATAATCTTCGGTGTTCAATTCTCAAGAGATGTTTCCGAGTTCCCTGAGTCCAAAAAATATATGTGTGTCTGCTCGGGAATGGATAGATCAATTTTGTTGTTCTCTTTTTTGTTTTGTAGGGTATTGATGAAGCTCGACGGTATATCGGATTGGACATCCTCCACTTACTGGTAACAACTGATATAGAAAAAGTTATGCTCAAATAAACTGTCAGATTTTATAACTTTTTAATTTTATTCTAGATAAACGGTTCCTCCTACATCTGAATTGAATTTGATCATTGTTATTTGTCATGGCACACTGAAAAAACTGAATGGTCACACGACCTGATAAAATGAATTTTATATTCTATGGAATTTAGGAAATTCGTATAGCTGGATTTTTATTGTAAGTCTTTAATTAAAGCAGTTAAAATCAGTTCCATATGCCCAAAGAAAACAAGATCTTAACAACACATGTGGTTCAGCCTGGCTTAGACCTTGAATAAAGACCATTATGTTATATATTGTGTATATTATTTTCACGAAAAGCCTCTTCTTTAAGTTAAATGCTACTGTTCTATATGGGTTTTCTGGTTTCTTTTCCTTGCCCTTGTATAAATCGTTCCTGTGGAAGTGGATAAAATGTTTCAATGTAAAATACTTATGAATCCACAGAAGTCTTATTACCAAGAAACTCACTACAGGGCACTCAGAAGTACCTTTGTAGTACTAACACGAGGGTTTTCATTAATCAATTATCTTTTCAGAGACATTTCCAGCCATTCTTGTCCAATAAATTACTTCCTGCTCTTTATTGAGTAGTATTATACGAAGTATTAAAAAGCTCTATGATTTTTATGAAGTAAAAAAAATCTTTGTTCATTGAAGATTTTTGCGTTGAAGTTTTATCAAGAGGTACCTCTAATCTTCACTTATATTTGTATTATGGAAAATATTTCAACCAGTCCCTTTGAGGATACAGGTATTCAGAGATTTCTAAATTCTTTATTCTCTATGATTATTGAATCAGGTATTACCTGTAAAAATATATTGATTGATTCATTCTTTTCTATTTCCACAGACGCAAGTTCATATTTGTAATTTTTTTATGATTTATCATTTTTAAAATCGATTCTTGCTGTTTGTTTGCAGTTGAGGATTAAAAAAAGTTACCTAACTGTGAATTTTTTTGAATTTCTCACAATATAAAGTACAGCACCCATAAGAAACGAGCTGAAGTCTTCTTGTCACCAATTCTTCATTATGTAAAAGGATCTTAAAGTCCGTATTGGTTGGTATATATCTCATCTATTTAAAATGTTAGAATGTTTGTTGAGATGTAATAATACCCGATTGTCAACAACTTGTCAGAAAAGAAATGGAAAATAACAGTATATTATTATGCCATTTATTCTACTTATAATTGTAGTATTATACCTTACAATATGTACCTACATACTTATATAAAACTTTCTACGTAGGAAATGTGATATCTGAACATTGTGAATGGAGTTTTCACTGAATGCGAATAATAGTCTTCATTTCTATAATAAGTACCTATAAATATATATATATATACGTATTTTCATTTCGTTCTTCTATTAGATATTTGGTACGTGCTGAATGTGAAAATGTCTGTTCATTGCTTATTTTTACCTATTTACAGTTGAGATTGGAAAATTGAATTTTTCATCACTTTTTCTCTCGCAAGTGTGTGTATGCGATTAATTTTGATTGAATTTTTATCGAGAATAAATAAATAGATAGTGAATAGAAAGTTTAATCAAATAAAGAAGATTGCAATTTTTTTGGCTATGTTATTGTAGGTACCACAGAAGATTCAATAATACCTACTCAATGCCCGGTAATAATAACAAGCAAATTAAATTCTCAGTTATTTCCTTCTGCAAAATCAAAAAAATCCAATAAATGACCACAAAAGAAAGTAAGTTCAAATAATTAGGTGAGAAATCCAATTTCAGGATATTTTGTATTCCATAAATTGATCAGTTCACTTTAAGGCAGCATTTTTTCCCCTAAGAGCAACTAGTTTTATTTTATTGAAATACATATGAAATATATGAATACAAAAATCCCTCTAGAAGTTTGAGGTTTGACTATTGAAAATGTTTCGAGTTGATAAATTTGTAGTGTAAGAATCATACATTTGATTTAAAAGAATCAAATTACTTATTTCAGTGAAAGTTAATAAAAACGTCATTCCACAAACCCAGAAAATTTCTCAATATTTTATAATAGCTCTCTATCTATAGACAAACAAATTATAATATACCATATTATATATCTACAAATAAACAGCTGAAATCGTACTAAATGCTGTGATTAGAGTTTATGTTAGACAGATCTTTGCATTTTTTTAAGAAAAACAATAGGCAATTTATAGAGCTTGAAAGGTCAAAGAAATCAAAGAAGAATTGTAAAACTGTGCACTATTATTTTATTAGATGTCAAAATTTATATTAACTAATCCATAGTATCTTCATTAAAAGACCCAGCCAGATGCATTACATCGTAGGAGGTTTATAGTAAGCTATTAGAAAAAACATTATCAAATGCAAAAAAAATCTGGTGTGTCCACTCACACGACTTTCCTATCGCTCGCAGGCAAATTCCAGTAAATGAAAAATTTTACACTATTACCAAAGATTCAATCTTTGCTATTACAATACTTTCCTTACATAGTGACGATAATAGCGGTAGTAAAATAAAAAATCCTCTAATCAAATCCTGCTAGCACTCATTTTTTTCAGCATGTCAAGACAAACAACAGTGGTCATGTAACATTTTTTCGCAATATGAAACGTTTAGCCAGAATCTGAAGAAATATGTGGAAAATATGGAATTTTAGTCAAGCATAACTATTTTTTGTGCTTTTTCTCAGAGATGGGACTATGTGTGGGTTAAGGGCTTTCTGAAGAATACTTTAGGCAAGTTTAATCAAAATCCTTAGAGTCGTTTCCGAGCTACTGTCTTGAGCAAATCATATTTTTTGGCTATAGCTCAACATCCATTGTACACAGAATTCGCATTCAGTGCCACCGGCGAGTTATATCGTTACCAAACAAAATAAAAAAGAAAGCAACAAAATACACCGATCCGTTCCCGAGATAATGCTGTCACAGACAGACAGACAGACCAATGGCTGAAAATATGTTTATTAGACTTAGAAAACTCTGAAACGTCAACATTTGTAAAAATCTCGATACCGAAAATTTCACACGATCACAATACTTTTCTTATACAGCTACTATAGTAGCGTAGGAAAGTAACAACTATGTGAATCAGCTTTGCTTTGCTTTTTTCAAATAGCAGCATTGGGTAAGGCGTTAAACGTTGATTGTTTGCTACTGATGATTTTAAAAAATGTGACCAAGTGCGAATGCAACACGCACACAAAGCGTTCCGACTCGCAGACGGACGGACGGACAGCAGAGTCTTAGTAATAGGGTCCAGTTTTCACCAATTTGGTACGGAACCCTAAAATATATTTACGCAATATAAATACACCCTACCCTCAAAGTACCTACTTGTTACTGTTTTTCGAAATGCAATATCTTTTTATCTATTTGAGAATATTGCTTCATATTCATCGAGCTACAAGTCACCGTTCTAAACTAAAAAACACTCTGATTCATTAAAACATATAATCCACGAGGTACCTGCACATTTTCAGGTTCTTATCTGAAATATTTATACGGAATACTGCTGCTGTGCTGTAAGATTCAGTTCATCGACATTAAAGTAGTGTAAAAAACACACATAGGTAGGTACTACATATGAAATTAAAATGACATTTTATGATTATTTATGAAAGTTACATAAGAGTAGAAACGTTTCGCAGGATATTCAAAAATAATGATTTAAAGAATGTTCGTTCATATCAACTCCATTATATAATACATCTAGATATATAAATTAATATATTTATGTGTGACGGCATATTTGCAATATTGCTTATTTTTGTAAAATTTGATTAATGTAACTATATACAAAATGGGTGTTAAGTTAAAAAACTCATCAAGTAATCAAGTAATTTTGATTACATAAAAGACGACAAGAAAAAGCTCTTGGATATTGTTTTGCACTTTTCATTGATGTTCCTTTTTTCAGATATTTTTTACAATTTGAAGGGCCCTGATAAATATAACGTATACGTAGTTTTAAATTATGTTTATTCAATCGATTTCAAGGTGACAACTGAGTTTAAAATTTTGTGGGGCCCAACACGAAAACCCATTTTTTTTAAGAATATACGGTCAATCCCTCAAAAGCATATAACACGTCGGATTTATAAATCTGTTTCTCTGAAATAGCATATAACCATCGCTTTTTGTGAAAATTATTCTTTTCCCTCAGCCCCTTTGGATAGTGCTTGAGGTAGGTTCGAAGGATATATTCGATTTCATAAAAGGTAAAAATGAGACCCTCTCTCAGCTGTCATCGAAGAAATATTTACTATAATCATTTACTAAAACGAGGTAAAATTCATTAAGAAATATATTTTTATAAATGCTAGGACCGATTTTATTAGATGTTGCACTGAAAAATACAAAATAATATAAAATCTATTGTTACTACAGATTGTCCAGGAGATGATTAATCATTTTAGGTAGATAGAAGGCTCTTGGCGCATACTGCAAAAGTACCAGTTCCATTAGAATAAATATTATTTTGTTTTTTTTGTGCTGCCTTCTAATAGTGTTCCTATTTTCTTCGCTCTAAGCTAAAGATTTCCGGAAATGGTCTCTTGCTTAATTTATCATTTTTTCAACTCTTGTAATATATTGAGGGGATTTTTGGGTAAATTACGTTTTGTTTTTCTATGGGACCATTTTCCAGCTGAACTCTTTCTAATAAAAGAAGAATTGGTAATTAAAATCGGAGAAAATTTACATAAAAAAGTAAACATACAATCGAGTTGTATAACTGTTCCACATTTTCACGAATTCTAATTTTTTACGTTCTCGTTTTTAGGAAGTCGTGTAAAAATTAATGCTTTTCTGATGACAAACTTTCTACAAATATAATACAATACAACTCTTGATGAATCTGGGTACTAGCCTGAATAGTTCTGGGTAGACTGATTATTTCATTTTTATTCGGACTTAATAGTAACAGAAGAGCAAACCATACCATATTTTCTAGTATTAATAAATAAAGTCCAAAGAGACAGTGTATCTTAATGTTGAATTTGGTTCGTTTTAGAATTCAAAAACATCTTTGTTCAATTAGATACATATTGATAAACTTTTGTTTTGAATTGGATTATTTTTTCCCAAAATTCTCTTGAAAAGTCCTTTCAGTAACATACATACAAAAGATGTTATTTATAAACATCAAAAGTTAAACAAATCACTTCTGCCTTCACATTACCCATTTGCACTTATCTATTTTTTCTGCCCCCCCAATGTTATTTCCGATAACACCACGTCACTAATGTGTCTTACTTAACAGTCACGAGATTGTGTAGACTTATTACATATATACGCTATACTTATATATCATATATAAACTAGAAGCTATTATATACCTGCGTTGTTCAAATTCCTGAAGGTCTAATCGTGAAAGAAATTTCGAGCCCAAAAGATTAACGCAGGCATCGAATGTATTTTTTATAATTGGAAACGCCCTTCTAATACATACTATCTGTGGAACTAGAAGCTAGGATGGAAGGAATACCTCAGGTAAGCACGATAGTGATAGGGCTTTCATTTCAGACACTGCCATATCGAGCGCAACTCCAGTGCAACTTGTTAGTTGAGTCGTTTAATAGGAGCTAATGTAATAAGGAAGCAGAAGAAAAATATTGAGAACAGAACAAGGATTAACATATATGTTATTGTTTCTCTTGGGAATTGGATCTGTATTGAATAGTTGTTCGTATGATAAAATAAAAATTATATTCTGGAATATATATTGTGCCACATGAAAAAACGCTAATGATGAATATACATTGCTAATTATAGATAAATGTTTCATTGATCGAATGAGTTATTTCTCACAAAACTGATTTGCGATTTTTTTACGTTTATGCGAACTATCTTGGCAAAACGACTTGGTGAATGGGAGAAATAGAATGCAAATATTATGATCAACTAATTCCAAGGATTAAACATGAATCTATCGATAATATTGTTTATGATAACTTCCGGTATCTCCCGGTATTAAGATATTTTTATATATCTTATAGGGTATTGTATGCTCATTAAAACAACAGAATGAATTTTGCAAAATAGTACAGAAAGAATTTGTATATTTCGTTTTAGGTAATTGAAACAATGCCCTATATTTTCCTCTTCTCTATGTTTCAGGAATCAATGCTGAAGATGTAGACGGATGCAGATTTCCTGGTGCTCCCGCTCACTCATCGATAGTGTTCTCCGATGAAGACCTTGGACCCGGTTCAGTGGCCACATATTCGTGTGAGAGGGGCTTTGAACTTTTGGGGCCATCACGAAGGGTTTGTGAGAATGGTGTTTGGTTACCAGAGGGTATACCATTTTGTGGTAAGTGAAGAAATATTTCTTTATAGTACTGGAAACAATCTAAGATTATTATTCATGCACAAAAGCATTCGTGGGTTTTAATCGCTTATTTTTACCACTCATTTGATTATCTCATTGTTAAAGTTTGAAATAAAAATCAACAGACTATTTTTAAATATATTGTCATTAGATCTATATAGTTGTGCATAATTTCCGCACGCGATGATTAAAGAAGAATGGACGTAACGTTGAAGATTTGATGTAGACAAAAAAGCAATTAATTTCTATCGAACTTTTTTAAAAGAAATTACATCTGCACTAATCTATTTTTCTACAAACAATGAGTCCATTTTCTGCTACATTACATAAACTACATATAAATGTATAAATAATATTATTTGTTGGTTGCAAATATTTTTTGCATTAAATATTAATATGTTGCGCAGTCCATGACCTGATTCTTTTTTGAGCTTCATTCTTCTTTCCGCTTTGGTGAGGTAGGAAAGTACTAACCTTATATATAAAAGGTTTATTATATTTTAATCTTGGCCGTATGTCGTTTGCTCGTTTGCTTACTTCCTCATCTATGTGGGTCAGATTAGAACAACAATGGCCGCGCGTTGATTTTCATTTAGTAATTATAATATATAACTGTTGTAGGAACATATATAACACACTCGCTTTTTATTTAACATAGTTAGTTATGCGACGAGTAAAGGAAGAGGAAGAAGAATAGTCTACATAGTTTAATTTGACTGAGTATTATGTGCTGTGTGTAGCTACTGTAAAAAAACTGCCCACACTCTATCAACTAATGAACCAAAACTAAAATATCAACATGTATCGTATGAACAAGATGGATTTAATTTTAGGCGGTGGTGATCCAAAAAAGGGCGCAATAAAACCCAATATTTTCATTTTTAATTACTCATCAACTCATCAAGTTATCTGTTAAGCGGAATGGAGAATGAAAATTATGAAATCGGTCTCAAGTTAAGATTCACTCTACACCGCACTTCTTTGTTATTTCAGCGTCTTCTTGCTAACTTATTTATTAACTGTTCGGCTGTTAAAATAAAATATCACAACTTAAATTGTTCTGTAAAAAAATATTCGATACTACTACAACGTTCACGGTGTTTCAACACAAATTAGAATTTTGTCATTTTCCGGATCATACTGGCAATTTAAAATTTGTGCTAATATTGCATTTAGATATTTCCAAAAATATTTACCTATTTACTTTTTTAATTATTTCACTAAGACAATAACTAATATAGAGTTAAGTTCTTAAACTACTTCCATGATAAAGTCAATTTACGAAAGAGACCTTCATGCAACATATAGAGAAAACTATTGCTTATGCCAATAAAATGCTAGTTCTTTTTAACAGAAACTTTAAAGTAATCTCAAACCTTCAAACATTACGCATGCAATTATATACGTGTTTTGTTAGGTTAGGTTAGAATTATATTAGAATATGTTTGTGTAGTTTGGAATCCAAAACATGACATCTACATTTCCTCCCTCGAAAAAATTCAGAGACGTTTCATGAAAACTGCAGAACACGCGCTAATCGGCGTTTATCCGGAAATAGGTTTTCCACATAAACTTCGCCGAGCTGAGCACAAGACGTGCCACCCACACAGTCACATTCTTATAAAGTATACATTGCTGAACGGTAACATCGACTGTCCCGACATACTTAGTCAAATATTTCTGAAAGTACTTAAGCCAGGGCTCCAAAACACCTTCATTTTCAATGTACCTGCTGCCAGAACTAATATCCTTAACTCCTCCCCAATTTATCAAATGGTGCATTTCTAGTCTAAATTGGAGGACAGCTTGGATATATTCTGCTCCAACTTTAGCCAAGTAAAATATAAAACAGAATTATAGTCTTTTCTTATCGTATTTTGATCTCACTACTCAACATATCACTGTTTCATAAAATAAATGTAATATATGTGTAATAATGTAATAATCTATCTGATAACAATTTTTCACCCACTGTGTAATGGTTTCTAACTGTTGTATGGTGGTGTTTGTGTAAATAAATTAAAAAAATCTTCAATAAAATCAGACTACATTTTGTTAACTAGGACCGTTTTGGTTAGACGGTGAGATGAAAATGAATTCTATTGGAAGTTTTGCAATTATAGGTAGATATAAATGTTTTTGACAGTAACATTAAAAGTCAAAACTACCACCGCCAATAATGTTAATAATATTTTGTATATCTCCAGTGTCCCTAGTGTTATCAATTTTCATTTCAATAACTCTCCAATTTTAAGGTTGTCGGAAATGATTTTTTATTTTCCTACCGCTATTTCAAGTAACTATGTAAGGAAAGTTTTGTAATGGTAGGTTTTAAATGGTCAGTCATTTGTAACGAGATTATTTCTGGAACGAATAGAACGATTTTGTTGATATCTTTGGTTCTTAGTAAATAGATGAAAACTGTTCTGCTCAAGACTTTAGCAAAGATTAAATACACTGTAGCCTGAAAATGGCTCTAAAGATTGTGATGAAACTTGTCTAAAATATTTTTCTTGAAGCCCTCTAAAAATCATCGCAAGGCGCATCTTTGAGAAGAAGTAGAAAAAACATTTTTTTGAGGACGGACATTTTGGATTTCAAATAAAAAATGTGGTGGAGTCGAACTTACACCACCTTATCATTATATGTTATGCTTTATATGGTTCTGTTCCGTTCATGCTGATGACATGATCATAAATTTTACTTTTCTGTCATCGGAGATCAGGGGGAAATCGGAAAAAGAGACATTACAAGTTTTCTGTTATGACTTTTTAGTTATGGAATCCAAAGAAGCAGACATAGAATCGAATTAGATACTTCCTCCTTTCCAGATAAACGAAGAATTTTTTCAGGTTAAATTTATCTCTAAGGTTAATAAATAATTAGTGAGCCTCTGAAGGGTGTATTCATTTTTGACATTCTAATATAATTATTCTGAAAAATGATGAATATAAAAACATTTACTGTTGATCAATATGTCTTATATCATGCCAGCTACGGATCTTTTGTTTTTCGCTTTACAAGTAGGTACGTACGCAATAAACGGTACCACCAGCAACATAGAACACTATTGAATAATGCTTATGTAAGTGCCTTTTAAATGGGAAATTATCCCTGGTAGCCAGATGTTGTGTTACTATATGCCTGTTCAATTCAAAATCAAGCATATGCCGCCTCATCAAAATATTATGTGAAAAAAAAAGAACAAAACACACTCGGAATGTTAACTGAAAATTATTCATTGTAATTACGATTATTTGAATATTATTTTTTCACACATACGGATTGAAGGTAGCGGGTATTTAGAGATTTTTTTTATATTAGCCTAATATACCCATGATGCCCAAATATGAAGCTTCTTTGCGTAACCAGCTATTTTTGACCGACTTCCCAAAAGGAGGAGGTATACAATTCGATTGTGTGCTTTTTTTTTTTTTTTTTTTTTTTTTGGTTTGTGCGCGCGTTTCATATAGTAAACGTACTCCGATTTTGATGATTTTTGATTCATTTGAAAGAGGAGGCTTGAGAAATGGTCCCATATTCATAAAAACGGGAATCCGACATCTCGTTCCCTACGAAAACCGCCCCCGAAGGGGGTGGAGGGGGCAAATTTTGTCGAAAATTGAAAATCTGCGTTGATATAATTAAAGATAGGACAATATCCGGAAACGTTTAAATGGAACATTTTTTCAAAGGAGTAACGGTTTTCGACATAGAGACATTTTAAACTCTCAAATATACCTATTTTCGCTATGTGGAGAGGGCGATTTCTGTCGAAAATTGAAAATCTGTTTGCAGTACATGAAAGACATAATTATTTGTAGCAACATTTATACTGAACATTTTCCCCTTAGAGTTACGGTTTTCGAGTAAAATCGGTGTTAAAATGGTAACAACTAAAATATTCAAGCGTATTTCCGCAGCGATGTTCTGAGATCTCAATAATAACAACTACAAACTACAAGCAAGGAATATACGTGGGTAATAGAATAAGTACTATCTTGATTGGTATTAGTGAACGTTCAACGATTTTCGTGACTAATGTTACACTCAAAAGTGTGAAATAAATATTTTTTACAAAAAATTGGACCGACTTTATTAGTTGGTGCACTGAAAAGTATAAAATAATATTAATTCTATTGGGGCTGGTACTTGTGAAGTTGGTGCCAAAAGTTACCAATCTACCTGCAACTGCACAACTTCAAAAGTAACAGCCCCAATAGAATTAATATTATTTTATACTTTTCAGTGCACCAACTAATAAAGTCGGTCCAATTTTTTGTAAAAAATATTTATAACATTGTAGGGATGGTTGATAGTGCTGTATAATTATTTATTGATCTCAGTTACTTAGTACTAAGTTAGTTCTGAAAAATTAATTATTTTCAAATAAAATTGAAATATATTTAACAGCATTTCTTGTACTTTTGGTTGTCCGTCTTTTAAAACGTACTAAATAGTATGGAAAAGAGATGGTGGGGTATATGAAAATTATCATAAAAATGTTTGTGATACTAGAAGTATCTACCCACGAAAATTGTTACGTGAATAAATTACAGTTTTAATGCTAGTTCATACTGATGAGACGATTTAATTTAAGACGCATGGAATCAAATGGCATTAGTATCTAGGGAAAAACTATATGCCATAGATTGATTATTAGTTAATTCAGGTAATATCAAAACTCTAGTGTGTGATTTTAGAAGAAAGTAGACTTTGACTATGCGAAGATAATTAACACAATAGCTTTTTTTACTAGAGACGAATAAAAAACAAAGTTTATCCACATAATTCATTTTAGACATTTTGAAAAATAGTTTGAGCAATTATTGTAATTTTTTTATTTAAATCTTGGGTGTATCCACTCATGGGCGAAAATTCTACAGAAACGAAAATGGTCCGATTGACTCGTACGATCAACATCAACCAATCACAAGACAAACAGATTAGCTACACTATGAGTAAACAAGAAGTAAACTGTAATTTCACTTAAAAAAATTATTCGATCACAGTACCTACTTTACTTACACTTGAAGTAAAAGGTTTTCCAATAAGAACGATATGATTTTAAAATGAAATGAAATGATTTCAGATATAAGAACACTTTTTATATTATCTTCAAGTACAATCGATAACATTTATGTTTTAAATAGCACGTGGTTTCAATGTCCACCACGGCTTCATGTACAAGAGTGATTTCGACGGATACTATTGTACTTTGTGCAGTAAATTGGGCGTAATCCCATGAATACAGCATTCAATGTTCAATGTCAAAGCATCAAGTGTTTGTGGCCTGTATGCATAAGCCTTAGATTTTAAATAACCTCACAAAACGTAATCTGAAGAAGTTAAATCACAGCTTCTTGGAGGACAGGCAACAGTTGAATTCCTTGAATTATCCTTTCTCCAAACTTTTCTTATAGTATGGCGATAGTTTCATGGGCAATGTGACATGTCGCACCGTCTTGCTGGGACCACATATATTCTAAATCAAGCGCATCCAAATTTGGTCATAAAAAAATTACAACATCTTTCGGTATCGTTCACCATTCACTGTAACTGAATCTCCAACTTCATTTAAAAAAAATGGTCCAACGACACCACCATGCCATAGACCACACCATAACTTCAGGGGATGCAAAGGCTTCTTGTGAATCTGTTGTGGATTGTTTTCAAACCAAAAACGGCAATTTTGCTTATTTACTTAACCAGAAATGAGCTTCAGCTGAAAAGATATTTTTTTCCGCAGAATTTCGATCCCTTTCAAGTCGTTCTAAGCTCCAAGCAGCAAATTCGCGGCGCCGATGATGTCCATTGGCTTAAGTTCTTGGGTCAAATCAATCTTATACTTCTGGTTTTACTCTGTGAAGAGTAAAATCACTTTCAAATTTCTCAAAGATGCGACGAATGGCAAGCATATAGAGTTTTCGCGAAGTGTTCACGAAGGAACGACCATATTTGTAAAATTTTTGGACAATAACCAAACTTTCTTGGAGCGAGTAGGAATGTAGCCATAATAAATTGTTACAGTTTACTGAACATAAAGACAACTAGTGACAGGTGTAACTTTATTACCATATCATATATCATTACAAAATCATAGCATTCTTATAGGAAAACCTTGTATATAAAAATTGGTAGAGATTCCGTAAAAAGTGAACAAATAAAGTCTGCACATTGAGAATGTCAACAATGCAAACAAGTTTCCTTTATCAAGAAATTTGGCGTTACAGATTCGCCGATGTAAGATGTAACCCGCGCACGATCATGAGGAAATACCAAAATTTCACTCGAACCTCCAACACTTCTTGCTTGCTTGTTGTGTATTTGTGTGTGTATGTCGCGCATCTTCTTCCGATGACTAAATACATAACGGAACCGCAATTGCCGAAAGTAGGTCTGTAAGCCTCCTCGCGAATCAGTTGACACGCCATATTGAATGAAAAAAGGATTCATGAGACGCGGCTCGGCGTTCGGTAACTACTGATAGATAATTATGAAACTGAAGAGAAGCGTGCCTAAAATTAACTAGCTATTTTCTCTACTTATATATAATCTCATTAATAGTTATTCTTTACTTGTATAGTTTCAGTAGTTTGTCAACAATTAAATAAAACAGTGATATTTGTTTGCTCATTATACACTATATCTAAGATAAGGACGGGATAACATAAAATCTCGAAAAGGGATGTAAATACCGATTCGGTTAAATGGGAAAAAGTTGAAGATTTCGGTCCCTTTGCAGCGTAGTTACAAAAATTCTATAGCTATTTTGGATATTAGAGAAAAACTGATTTTTACGCTGAAAAGTACATCTTCACAGCAACTTTTCCAGTTCTAAACCATCATCAACAACATTGTTTTATATGGACCTAAAATATGGCAATTAGTTTTTTCACTAGGTTTCAAAAAAATCAGATAACAAAATACTATTATCTTAATTTTATTTCCTACAAGAAAAAAAAAGTATTTTTAGAAAAACAGCTTGTTGGTATCGAACCTACGACATTACGATTATGAATCGTACATCTAGCTCCACTCCAGAATAGCTGACATGAGTCACGATTGTATAAAAAGTGCCTAATCTCAAAAATGTGATTATGAATGGGGAGGCAATTACATCATCAAGTTTTCAACTACAAATGTTTTAAGAAATCATATATTCTACAAGATCTAACAAAGAAAATTTAAATTTTTGAAAAGGATTTTCATTTCTATCATTGGAAGGCTTTTTTCAAATGAAAAAAGGAAACATCAAAATCGTTGCATGTTTATCATGTTAAACCGAGGATACATTCATAAAAAACCTATCTACAGGTATGCAAACCATACTTCCTTATTTTGGGATGTCGGTCAAATAACTACGGAGTTTTTTGATATGTTAACTTTGCTTGAATGGACTAATGTTGATCGTAAGTCCACTTCATTTCGGAGTGATTTTCAGGGGAAGGCAATATTGGATTTTCTTTTCTTTTTAGTGTGGTACCATTCTCAAGTCACCTTTTTCCGAGTAAAAAAGAATATCAAAGTCGATGCAAGTTTACTTTGAAAAAAAAGCAAATAAGTAATTGAATTGTATACCTCCACCGTTTTTCGAAGTCGGTTAGAAAGCAGCACATGAACTGACAGCAACAGTAACTTCCATTTATATTGTAACGGGGATTTATATCAAAACTGGATTCGATTTATTTTCACTTATTTATTTACACTAATAACTACACATTTATATTCAGAGCGCCACCTAACGTTTAGCGCTATATTTATTTATGTTCAGTGTTCTCTGCTGCTCGCGTTCAACTCACTCATTATGACCGACTGTGACTAACTGTGTTCTGTGTCATTGTCGTCGGTATTATATATCTAACCTAAAAAGCTCTGGAATCTTCGAGTTGATACCAGTCATCGATTTTGCTGTGTGCTAGTGTCAGGGCCCCATATTCTCGGTGCTTCTAGAGTGGTTTTCTTCCCGGGTATTCTGGAATGTGTTTGCGAGTGTACTTCACTATACGGGTAAGTCTTCACGTTACAATATTCAAAACTGAGTTTTTGATTTGGACTCGTGAGAGTGTTGAAAACGTGTATCCAGATACAAGTTGTATGCGACAAATACGTTGCTTACAATGATCAATATGATGGTCTGTTCTAGGCTTTAGCGACACTCTCAGTATATTTGCTTGGAGGAATGTATACCTGTTGCAAACTGGTACTCGTGACTTGTAATTCCTTACTATACTAAATTGTTTTTCTGAGGATACGTAAATTTTATAATTCCAGTATCCATTTTTTCGAATAAAATACATTTTGCATCTCTCGTGTTTTCATTTTGAAAGACATGCAAATTCAATCTCTTCTCGAAAACAGGCACATCAAATGTATCTGATAAATCTACCTTGTCATAAATATTTAAATATAAATGATTGATTCGATTTCTGAAATTGCTACCAATTACCATGAAACCCATAGAAGATTTCCCAATTGAATATCCACATATTACCAATATCCTGTGTAAATTTGAAGTAGCCTCTTGTACAGCCTAACACCCAATAATATCAATAACGGTTATTGTTTTGTGATAAAAAAACATCAAACAACTTATAACTGCTATAATGACGGCTGCTAGCCCAACCCAGCCTTAGGTCATTAATCCAAGCCTCAATGGAAATCTTATTTACATTAATATATGTTATTTCTTTGAAAGAACTTTCACAAATAGGTATAAGTCATTCGACTCTTGTGTTTTCTTGAACAATGAGTTTTATAACGTACAGGAGCAACAACGGAGAAACAAATTCATTGTTTTGTTTTAATAACATCATGAAGGATAAAAAATCAATACAAGCAACGTTAAAAATGGATGAAGTAGTTGACTCACAAGCTCACAACCACAACCACAATATAAAAGTGTTCAAATTCCATTATAACTCTACCTGAGCTAATGTTTGGCTAATTCAACTGTAAATTGGGCATGATCTTGAACAGAATATAGTGTCACAAAAGAGTGACTAGTATGGGGGTCCAAGCACCGAGAAATTAAAGAAAATTAAAAAGTCGACGAACCAGCCAACCAAACTTGGAGCGGAGAGTATGACCTGATAGGACCAGAAGAAGAATTGCTAAATGCCACATTATAGGGCATATCCAATAGTACATAAATAATCTAATTTCAAGGTTTTGCCAATTGACACATAATAAAATAGTTTGTCTCTATATTGAAGGTATATATCAAAACATGGAGAGGAGGGGATAAGAGTAATGTAATGGAATACAAAACAACGATTTTTAAATTTTTCTCAGAAATTACTGAACGGATTCTGATGCGGTTTTTAACGGTAGATAGAAATTGGCTTGGAGTAGAATATAGTTTGATTTTTATTTAAGTCAGATGTCAGAAAAAATACTTAGCCTCCATTTAAGATATTAAGATGAAACTTAAATACAAGCGGACGAAGTCGCGGGCAACATCTAGTATATCTACAAGTCAAATGATTTTTCCAATATAGGAATCTTTTGAGTTAACGATAATTTTTATTTTCAAATGTACCTAGATATACCTACCTACCTACTTTCTGTTTTTGCTTATTCTTCTGAAAAATCTGAATCCAAATAGAACTTGATAGAGAGTCGGAAAATAAAAAATATAATTATTATATAGGTAGGCATTTAAATTTCACAGCCGATATATCATAAGTATAATTGTTATGATTCATTCCCATTTGAGCAGTGATCATTGAAAACCGCTAAGAATCTGCAAATCTGGGTCATAGCTCCATTTAAAAAAAACAATGATGAGCATATACCTATTCAAAAACGTCAATCATAAAAGGAACTTATTAATATTTTTTAAATTGGTAATGTCAATAACATATCTCATCAATATTCCGCACGTCGTACCGACTGATTGTTGTCCATAACAAATTATTCAATGAAACAAGCAACAATACTTCTTATTCACTGTTAGTTTATATTAATAACTTGAAGCAGACGGTGGGAAGCTACTGGGTCAATCAATTTGCAATTTGATGTAATTTTAAAAAGGATTATAGCAATTTACAAACAGTATATAATTTGGCAAAAAATGTGTCGTTGTAAAATAGTCTAGAAAAACTTTCTCACTTCATCCTTTCACTGTTCCACACATTATGAGATTTTTCGAATTAACAACAATTTATTCACAGATTTAGTTGTCATTTATTATGTACATTTACGCGAAAGCTTCAATGACAATTGACAGACAATAATGATTCATGTTCATTTCAAGCCTTTTATTATCCAATTTGATTTTACGTAATGTGCAAGGTGTTGTGACAAGTTAATAATATGATAAACTAAAGCAATCAGGAAATATTTAGAAGAAAGATACGGTTGCAGAAAGTAATTATATTTATTTGATATCATTTTGCCAGCTGTTCTAATACGTACCTAGATTTATCGGAAAATTATTATTATTATTAGTCTAATTTCATCAAGAATGTCCTTTATACCGTAAGGTGTAAGACAGGTAGATATCAATAGTCTATGCAATAAAATAATTTGCAGAATAACTTTTCCTATCCATTTCTAGCTTTAGCTAGAGTCGGGTCGTATTATTTTATGTTTCCCTTTGTATCGAGAAATTATTTAAAAGAATATTATATCTTGAAAAAGATGGATCAGTCTACATACCTAACCCATTGGTCTATATTATATTTTTGAGTAATCGTGAAAAAGCATACTTCTGAATTCAAGACTGTAAAATATGTATTAAATTTTAACTTTACAGTTATTGGTGGCTTAATATGAAGGAAAAAAGCTTTTATGAAAAAATCTTGATTTTATTGAGATATTAAAACCGCAGTTCAGACGTTTGAAATTGGTATTTTCATAATAAATCTGAATCAATAGTAGATTTAAAATGTTTGAAAAATAATAAAAACTTTGAAGCTGGTGCCTCAAGTCTCTTATTGAACTATTACGGAAATTTGATTTTTATTAGAATAAAAATGTTGTCTGTAATAATATTTTTCTTTCAATCACGCGATATTTCTGAGTTCGTAATTCTAGTACCAATATGATAAATCTGATTTTGAACGTTCATTACTCTTCTAATAAAGTCAACCCAAAAATACTAATTCTATTAGTCATTTGTTGGCATGAAAATGAAACAACTAAATCACTGTCTCAATTTCAATTAGAAACTAATTACTAATTCATGATAGCAGTAATTTTAATATCGCATTCATATATTATACACATATCGTAGTCGGCTTTGTTCTAAAATGAATAGGAAGATGTTAATAAATCCTTCTGAATAACATGTTTATATCTTTCTTTTATTGTATGGCACCACTCGTTTCGCACTAGATGATCGACGATTATCATAATCGTAGGTAGATAAATTATTGTATTTAGAATGAAAATTAAGTTCCAAAGCCGGAGATACCGTTATAAATCAGAAACGAATTCAAGATGAGGATCCAAGTTTGAATATAAGAAAAAACAAACTGAAATCCATCATAAACATGTCATATTTTTTATATAAAATATATCAATATATCTATCTAATCTATCTATCTAATCTAATGTATTAATACTAGCAGTGCTTGCATTGAAATTTATTTCGGGTCAAATTTATCTTTAAAGGTGGCTTTCCTAAACAAACGTTCTGTATCACCCTCGAGGTCCTTAAACTTTTTGCTATAATGGCAGGGCAGATTTCGATAGATTGATTTTGTATTCCTGACTGGTTTTGTATTCAATAAAAAGATTTTCTTCGGGATGCTGCCATTTAATCAATGAAATTCTTTAAGCTTTCAATAAATCGTGAATTTAGAATAAATTAGCTAGAAACCGGAAGGATTTCATTGCCATCAACTACAAATATCATTATTTATATTTATATTTAAATAATGTACTTGTTATAAAATAAATAGTAGTTTAAATTACCTACAAGTTACGATATTATGCGATAAATACCTACTTTAAAGAAAACATATCTGAGATCTATTTAATTTCTGGACAAAGCGATTAGTTTGTTTATGCTCTTTCAGAATCATTTTTCCCAACAACATTTTATTTTTCAAAAAAGGATTTTTTTACCAATCCAACAAAACCAAAATATTTGAAAGGGGCAAGAAAAGATTGAAGTATAAATTGAAAATGGGTTTTCTGTGCTCAATAATTCAATGAAATAGACATAACATTCAAATTGATTTGATTGTAGAAGATTTTAAAATGTGGATTTATATTTCTAAATATTGTAGCCATTTCAACAAATACATTTCTCACAAAGAAAGTAATTTTGATATACATATTTGAAATCATATAACCAATGAACTATTGTAGTGCCGTAGTGCCGGAATTTTGCTCATTTTCACTTCATTATGCTGCTGGATTACCTACTTATTTCAGCTTCTATCGCTTCCACTCTTATTTATCAAACTTGGTTATTCCACGAGTTAGATTCTCACTCACTTATACCTGTACATATATTAGTCGGTACCTGATAGTTTCTTTGATAATATCATCATAATTTCCTTCAGCAACACATGCATACCTAACTTATATAGTATCGTCTTATTTCAGAGCCCAGCGTATTTCATGTCTAGACAAGCATCACTAACACATAATAGGCCTGCTCTCTAATAACCATTGGAATCTCGATAACGACAAAAAAAGAAACATCTCCACCTTTTTATCTCGTCTGTACTCTCGCGTGTTTCTATTTCTACCCACGGCAAAATTATCACCCCTAGTAGAAAAAAGATCATATCATCAGAGTTGTAGTATAACTCTTGGAATGATAATTATATTACCAAGACGTGTATTGATCGTGAAATAAAATTTCTACTTGCACCACCAGAAAAATTGTATTGATATGCGTTTTGCAAACGCATCCTTTAGAATATGGCTTCGATTTCTTTATATGAGCCTCAGCAACTACTTATTTGCAACCATTAATACATGTCTCTCTTTTTAAAACGTTCCAAGCAGCTATATACATATAATAGATCCAGATAAGCGTGATATCTATTATAAGAGGATATGAGATGTTAAGATGCAGCTGGATTGACACAGCTAAACTGTTAACATCGTAGAAGATTTAAAGTGTAATTACTTTTACACACGGCACTTTTGTCTTTTCTACCTAAGCGGTTCTAAATTTTTTTTAAGGTAGTGATGTAGCCAAGAATCTTTTTACCTTTCCTTCCGCTGCCCGGGTAGTGGTAGATCTGTGAAGGGGTCTAGGACACTTCGCCCAATGGATACTTCGCCAAAATTAGGTATATATCGATCACTTCGCCCACAAATTTCGTATTGATAACAGCTTCCAGAGCCACTTCACCAAATGTAATTAAAAGTTCACAAAGCCCAAAATGTCCACTTCGCCCAAACTAACTGAAAGTTACAAAGCACAAAAGGTCACTTCGCACAAATTTATATATTTTGATCGAACTTTGTTCGTAATAAGTTAATATTATAACTGTTTAAATTTTCCAATTCAAGGTAGTGGAATTTCAAGTTCATTATATTACTGTTTTTTTTTAAATAACATCTTTAGTAATGTATGGGCTGCAAATAAATAATATATAAATTTAGAGATCTTAATTAAGTTATGTTTGGGAACCGTATTATGTTTTAAATAATATAATTTTGTTTAAAAATAAAGTGTCTGCTTATTTCATATAATAATTCATTTATATTTATTGAATGAACTTCTAAATTAAGTTCTCGGTGACTTTTTCTTGATTAATGTGAAGTTGAATTACAATACTATTTTATGCTAGTCTACTTTTCTAATAAAATTGAAACAGTTATTATATTAACTTATTACTAAGGTCCTGAATAGAGTTCAATTAAAATGAATAAATAATTTGGACGAAGTGTCCACCAACGAGTTTTGGGCGAACTGGACATTTTGGACAAAGTGTCCACCAACGAGTTTTGGACGAAGTGTCCATTTTGGGTTTTGAGGATTTTTAATTACATTGGGTGAAGTGGCTCTGGAAACTGTCTTCACTACGAAATTTTTGGGCGAAGTGGTCGTCGATATATCATTTTGGGCAAAGTGTCCAGGTCCCCTGTATAGTATCGGTCACAGTGAGCGAATTTACTAGTTATGAGTTAGCGAATTCACCATCTGCTGCTTGTGAAGTTGATACCAAGAGTCTTCTATTTAACTACAACTGCACAACTTCAAAGTTACCAATAACAATAGAATTAATATTATTTTGTATTTTTCAGGGAACCAACTAATAAAATCGGTCCAGTTTTTTGTAAAAAAATATTTATTAACACCAAGAAACCCAAATAGCTGTTCATGAACTTATTTTTCTGATAACTACCGATTCGACTTGTGCGACACTTGGCAAGTTCGGTAATTTTCTCTGAAAATTTAACTTTGAGGTATGAACTTGAATAAAAACTTCCTGGTCGGCTCCTTTGTATACAAATCTAGTTCCTTGGTACTTATCAATAATTTCAGAGAAAAGGTGGATTATTTTCTATCAGTTGTTATCTTATTACTTTCGATAAGAAATTATGCATAGATTGGATATTCTTCGTTTAATATAATATCAACAATGTAAGTAGATGATTAATTGCAAACCCAAATTTTTGTGAATAAAGGTATAACATTTTAAAACATTTTATTCCCTTATTCTTATTGATACCTGCCAACAAGGTAATTTTTATTGCAATTAATAAGGCATACTACTACAGCTACAGGTTGTCAGGTGAATATCTTTCGTAACGGGAACAATTGATAGCACTTACGATACCATATATTTTGACGTTGTGCAAGAGATGGATGAAGAATCAGTTATAGGTAGATAGAAGACTCTAGGCACACACTTCAGTACCGACACTAATAGAATAAATATTGTGTTGTTTCAGTGCTTAATCTACCAGAGTCGCTCCTAGTTTTAGAAAAAAATATTTATCTACATTTTTGAGTGCCAGTACCTTGTGTTAGATAAAACTCTCAATATATATTGTAAAATAATTCACAATTTTTAGCATATTTGTCTCTTCCAAGGGCAAATTCTTCCTATCTCTCTCTCTTCTAGTTGGTCGAAAAGTATATTGAACTT
Source organism: Crioceris asparagi (assembly GCA_958507055.1). NCBI lineage: Eukaryota > Metazoa > Arthropoda > Insecta > Coleoptera > Chrysomelidae > Crioceris > Crioceris asparagi. Next base: position 63,611,176 of record OY293830.1, read on the forward strand.
TTTAAATGACAGTCGTAAAAATATTTCCAAGCAGAATTTCGATGAAATTTTCCAAGTTCGCATAGCTAATGTCTATAATGTCACATTTTTTTAAATTTTAGAAAAATCATATTCTTTTTCCATTAAAGATATAAAAATAGTTAAATATAACTTTCAGAAAAAAAACATCAAACTTGTGAAATTTTAGACTTACATTAAAAGGAAGAGATACAAAGATAATCATAAATATGTTCTAAATTTTAAGCTTTATTGAAAAAGTGAAACCATGAGTTCCTATTGAATTAGTAAAGAAAGTACTTAACCCTTTCTTTGATAACTTTGATTTAACATTATTATATATAATGCTTCCGAACAATATCATCTTTACCAAATGAAATTTGAAGAAAAACGAGATTGAAAAGTATTTGGCATATTCATAAGGACATATATAGGGGTATAGGGGCATTAATTAAAATAAAAGCAATTGAAATAATCAAGATTTTTAATAAATAATCAAGTTTTCACCTTTCAGTGAGTGCTTAGGATAAATATACTAATAAAAATTGAATTTCTTGATTCTATAGGTATACGACAACGACTACACACTCAATACCTATTTGTAATTTCTTGTATTCATCTATAGGATTTTCTTCAACAATTTCTTGAATTCTCTCAAGTCTTCTTACTAACAATGAGTGAAAGACTAGAATGTAGGTATGTACTTGAGAATTATTTTTCCTTTTTTTTCAATAAAATTATTCTATGTTTTGTATGACAGATATGCCACATCTAAACAATGTGATTACTCGACATTAGCATAGTGCCAGAATGATGCATTAACATAGAAAATGTAACTCGTTTCACATTTTATACCGAAACTGTATTGGTAGTTTTTTTATTCGTAAACAATTAATTCGAGTTCACAAATCAATGATGTAAATATATATACGTATCTTGAGATTTTTAACTTTCATTCATTGAAGTATGTATTACCACCTGTAAGTAATTGTTAAATGTTTTTTGGTATGGACATGGTATGGGATAACCAAATGTTTCACATGATTGATTTATCTTTTTTGAACATAAATTCTTTGGATCAAGATCATTTGAGCTCGACAACTGAGATAGATAAAAACAAAAGATGAAAACACTTGAATTAAAAGTTATATAGATTCAATACAAAAAAAAACAACTTCGATTATATCTTTCAGTACTTTCCAGTCTAATGTCTATCTAGAAAATAATATAAATGATTATTTACCGCAAAATGATTTGTGTTTCTTCTTAGTCAGTAATAGCAATCTCACTAACTAATAACGATTCTTCGTTGACAATGTGCAATTAGAGTTAATTTTGATAAGCTTGAGTGGTAACCTACTTATACATTTATGTTTGTATGTTTCGTAATGCCCTTGTTTATAAAAAATTAATAAAATACATCACATTCTTGTATATGTAATTAGCTATAGGTTTGTATAGGAATTTAGCAAAACAAAATGTGTACGCTTTGATGACTGTGATTAAAGTGATTATGTAAGGTTCCATGTATAACATAATCGATTTTAACTAGAACAAACAATGAGTGTATTTTCGATATTCACTTCGAAAAACGTTAAATCAAGCTTAACAGAGTGATATGAGATTTGGCATAGTAAAAGCAAAGATTCTTTAGTTAGGCAAAGCTTATATTTATAGCGACGGTGTGCATCAACCTAAAATCAATTAATAATATTTTATAAATACATTATTTAATTATTTAATTATAATTAAATAAAGTAAATTGATGTTGACCAGCCGTTTATATTTTTCGATGTACATGATGACTAAAATAAATCCTCTATATAGTGGTAACGCACTTGCCTATCGTACAGCTGACCCGGATTCGATTTTGGGCCAAAGCTTTTTTTAGAAATACAATTCAAAAAATTATCCAATAATTATAGAGGAATACTCTTTGACAGAAGAACCTCAAGATTGTTCAAACTTAAATTGACTGAATTGCCGTCGAATTTCGTCAACTGGGCAATCTCTTTCATATTATTTGGATTTTTTTAGTACACCAAGTAATAAAGTTCATCCTAGTTTTTGTAGAAAGAAAATATTTCACATTTTTAAGGGTGTCATTACAACATAGCGGTAGCACGAGTAACTTTACAGTTGTTTACTCTGAAACAGTCTCTTTTTTGGTCTCTTGTTAAATTTTGCCCAAAATTTCTTAGCACTCATCAATCAAATGAAAAAAATATCAAAATTGAAGCACGTTCACTATGCGATATGCGTGAACGAACATACAGTTGAGTTGAATACCTCTTCGGTAAACTAAATATAATGCTAAATATACTCACTTTAGTTGTCAAATAAACTGTCATTTGATGCTTTAATATTTGCTCTACAAAGAGCTCTTCCCCAAAATGTGTGATGATTTTGATATCAAATCCCTTCCCTATGATTTCGTCGCCAATGATCGACCTTCAGAGGCGATCAAAAGATTAATGGAAAAACGTAAAACAGCACATTATGAGGCCATAGAAAAAATGAAAGCAAATATGCGACTAGTAAATGAAGAAATAGACAAGGTAATAATTGACATTAAAGTATCTCAATGAGATATTATTATATTTACTATTTCACTAAGGTAATTGAAGAAAAATCCAAAGAACTCCAATCTTCAATTGAAGAGATACGAGCCAAAGTTGACAAAGATTTATATGGATTAAGGGGCCTTCAAGAAAATCAGTTCAATTTAGAGGAGCACACATTTACAAACGCTAAAATTGAAATAGAAAATATAAAGAGCATTTTACGTGCTTTTATTGATAAATATATGATGTTTCTTGCTCAATCTCAGAACGACAGAAAAGAGCAAATTAAAGTAATATTGAAAAAGACATCTGCAAACTTGGAAAACATTGCGTACGAATCTCCATTCAAGATTGCAAACTATATAGAAACTCAATTACTGGATGTAAATAAAATGTCTCTGGATAATCATCAAAATATGGGCGAAGTGGAGAAACAGTTGCGACTGCAAGTGGAATATTATGTAAAAGAATGGGACGAACAAATATTGGAAATTAAAGAACTGTTGAAAAAGTACTTGAAAGCTTTGACAAAGTTGAGCATGGTTAAAATGCGTAGCACCATACAAACCGCTATTGACAGCGAAAAATCCACAGAGCTTAAAGAACAAATAAGTCGGATAGTGTTGTTGCAGTCTGAACTAAAACTCTATAGCAGCCTTGAATCGATGATGCCAGTAACTTATGAGGAAGTCGACAAATGGTTGAAAGAAGTACAAAGAATACTAGCGGGATTGGATGAAAGTGCAAAGAATTTAGTCAATAGCTACAAATCCATTATAACGATACTATTTAATAGATTCTTTGATGAACTGCAGGGACTCAAGAAAACCATCATTGCCACTGGGATCGTTGAGAAGACGGAACTGGAAGACTTTCAAGGTGAAATTTACACCCCTGCTGCTGAGGAGCTGAATTTGAGATTTACTGATGATCTGACAAAGCTACAACGCATCTGGGGTTCAGCCATTGACAACATGAAAGTAGGTATAATGGAGACTTATCAGTTTCTGAAGAAAGCTGCTGGACTGTGGGATCGTCACTTTATCAGGCTAAAAGAAGCACAAATCCTCGTGGAAAATGACATTGAGAACATGGTGGCCAAGAACAGTCACTCCGCTCTAATAAACGAGATCAAAGTCAACATTCTTTTGGACAAGCTACGACAATGCCCTGTTGAAAAAAAACTAGACAAGCTGCTAGACGAAGTTAAGCAGTCACTGGCACAAATTGAGAAATTCTATAGTGGACATTTTGCCTCAGAAATACAAGTGGCTTGTAAGTATCATTCATTGATCGAGACTGAAATGGAAATACTGATGGCCGAGATAAGAAGATATCTATCGCTGCATCCACGTGACGACGAGAGAGATCCAAAGATGCAAAGGAAACGAGCCAGTCAAGATAGTTGTAAGGAAGTGGATCCCAACGAACAGTTTATTCCGATACAAATGGTATATTGTATATTTCAAGTGGATGCAGTTAAAAACTGGAAGTTTGGCTTACGGGAGGCAATTAGCAACTACTTGGAGACAGGTAACAATAGCATATGGGTGTAGAACATTTTCAGTAACAATTTTATACAGTGCAAAGAAATCGCCCCACTACACAATTTACCAATATTTTTCTTCTAAAACAGATCAAACAGAAGCTTGTCAAATTAGGAAGATATTATCGAGCGATTTAGATCACCAGTCCAGAAAATTGAAAAGCTAGTCGATAAATTGAATACTATAAAGGACACATGGTATCTTACTTTGATTTTATTTTGAGACAATTTTGTTTTTGTGCAAGAAAGTGCAAGGCCGTGCCCTCCTAGAATCGTACAAGATTACATTAAAAATAAATAAATATTTTCTTTATTTATTTACATTAAAGATGTTAAATTATTTTTTTGTTATGATAAATACAAATTATGCGTTGGACCGATTTTTAGGCACTCATGTGTATTGTAATAAACTCATGAGGTTTTTTTTTTAATTGATAAAATTCATTTCATCTGTAATTTTATTGTGAACAAATTTAGTTGCGATTAGTTTGATAAAAACTAAAAATTTATGACATGTTGTAGTTTATAAATTGAAAATATATCTCTGTTATAGGTAGAAGTGAAATATTATCTTTAGCTGATGAATGGATTAATAAACAAAAAGAGAAAATACAGGAAAGATTCGACGTTAAATTGGCGATACATAGACCTAGATTTTTGCGAGTTGTGTGCTCAATTTATAACAAGAGAATACACGAGTTGCAATTACATTCCTCTCGATACATGGAACACAAAAGAGCAGTTGAGATCGAATTAAAAAAACTCAATGAGATCCTGGAAAATAGTCGCCAAAAGTGTAACGGAATTATTTTAGATTTTGAAAATGCTTCAGAAGTTTTCTTGAAAAAAATAAGCGGTTTCAAGAAATCTAATCAAATTCATGGCCAGTTGAACATACTTCATTCCTTAGAGAACAGGAAACAAGCAGAAATCGAGGGTATTTTTGAAACATCTAAAACAGAGGCAGACGAATTGTTAAGTAAATTAGAAACGTCCAATTTTCTTATGTTGAAGGGGATTCGATTCTTTTCTGAAATGGGTAATTTCACCGTGGAGGAAGCACTAGATCTCCAAAAGAATACCAAAAAGCTGGATGACACAATTCAAAAAGATTTTCAAAACTTCTACAAGAATTTACAACATGACTGTACCAAATTCACTGCACAATTGGAAAAGCTTCATACCGAATCAACGTCCAATTCGCATCATGCAATAAAGGAATTGGAATTTAATGAATCAACAGTGAAACAAATCGTTGAATGCCAAATTAGCCTGCGAAAAGAAGTGACGGAACTAAAGACAAGGATGAAAGTGTTTGAGAATTCCATCAAAAATCTAATGAATAAATCAAATGAAAACTTGCACAACGATGATTTTATCTCATACTTGAAAGATGAAGTGACAAATATTACAAATGGAGCACAAGAACTCATTGTAATCTTAGAATATAGAAAGCCAATCGATATGGCTACTCAACAAAAGCAAGCCAGACGAAAATCGGTAGCATCAACCAAGAGCTTATCAAATGTGGAAAGCTCAAATACACGAAAATCCATCCCTTCAGCTCTTTTTCTGAGCAATAACTTTATTGGCAACATGAATGCACTCATAACGCACTCTTTCAATAAAATACGATCAAAAGCCAAAGACTTTTATGCTAAACACATGCAGTTCTTTATGAGTGATGATGTTATTCACCATACCAATGAACAATTCGTGCAAGAAGTTATCCAAAACTACGAGAAAATTGTAAGCAATTGTTTCCTTATTTGGTTGGATAATTCCAATGTGTTGCTATCAATGTTGGATAATTTCAGCAAATTTATCAAATATTATGTCAGGTATTTTGAGAGTGACTTTTGTAAGAGAGCCTCTGAAATTTACAAGAAAGTATTTGATGATATCATGCATGAATTGATGGAGAAAAAGACTGAAACTCAAACAGATATCAAATCCATGTACAAGAAATTGAAAGCCTTACATGGTCATCCAAGAAACAAGCAATTACTGAACGAACTAGAAACTGAATCCAATTGCTTGGCTGAAAGATTCAAAAACCGATTTGCTGATTTATTCCTACCATACAAAGATAAGTTGATATCGACTAATGAAATAGTAACTAAACGCTATGAGCGAATCAAACCGACTATTGAGGAACTTATCGGTAATGAGGTGCTGTATCAAGTAATGGAAAAAGCAAAAAGCCAAACTATAATGAAGGTTGATACAGACAGTCCTGAAGTGATGGCATCCCGAGTTACCCTAGATGAGAATACTTCGAGTGTTTATAAAAAGAGCACTAGCAAGCAGCAAGTGATGTTGCTGCAACATTATTCCAGTAGCTCAGAATCAGGTCAAACATTTGTTACCAGTGAGGAATCAATGGTTTCATCATTCAGTACTAGTGAATCGTTGGAGAACTTTGATGATTTTGCCCGCGAGATGAATATTGATCTAGATATTAATATTAGAAAAATATCAGACTTTATTCAAGGTCAGCTCGTGGCAAGTATTGACAATTTCAATGAAATTTGGGCCAATGAAATCAAGAATGTTATCAGTTTGTATAAACTTCGATACAATTAGAAATAAAAAAAATATATGGATTTGTTAGCAGTTTGTCGTGTCTATGTAGATATATGTATAGATATGTTTTTATTAGTTTTAACCAAAACCACGTAGGAAAAAGAACATGTCATAAAGTAAATATTCTAATATTATTGCATTAAACTATTAAAATTATTCAAATTGAAATTAAAATAACATAAAAAAAGTAAGAAGAAAAGAACACAGTTACATAGAAGCAAAGTTTACAGAAATAGGATTCTGTATACTTTGCTAGAAGAAACATTAGTTAGTTAATAAAGTATCAACATATATATCACCATGAACAAAACCAACTATAGATATGACAACATACATAAAATACACCAACGAAGTATGGAGGTATGTTATTCTCTTGAGTAAATATCTACAAAAACTGTTTTATTCATAATTTATTCTAATATGCGGATGCCAAAAGTTATCAATCTAACTGCAACTGCACAACTTCAAAAGTACTATCACCAATAGAAGTAATATTATTTTATACTTTTCAGTGCATCAACTAATAACGTCGGTCCAATTTTTTGTAAAAAATATTTATATCATACACTTTTTTCAAAACTGTGCCTAACTCATTATGAAAATAATACGGGCATTTCATAAAAGTGTATTATGCACATTTAGGTGCAAAACACTTTAAGACACATACAACATACGTACAAGCCTGTGTAGAAAGCGCGGGAACGTTCACATCATCATGTTTCTCAATTAAATTCAAAACTCTAGTTCTAGAAAATGATCGTCATTGAATTTCGTAGCACTGCATAAATGATATTATTGTAAAACCAATTATAATTGTCGATGTACCGTGTAAATACCTGCTTACAATCTTAACCTGACTCTGGTGGTATATAAATATTTTTTACAAAAAATTGGACCGACTTTATTAGTTGGTGCACTGAAAAGTATAAAATAATATTAATTCTATTGGTGCTGTTACTTTTGAAGTTGTGCAGTTACAGGTAGATTGGTAACTTTTGGCACCAACTTCACAAGTACCAGCCCCAATAGAATTAATATTATTTTATACTTTTCAGTGCACCAACTAATAAAGTCGGTCCAATTTTTTGTAAAAAATATTTATTTCACACTTTGGAGTGTAACATTAGTCACGAAAATCGTTGAACGTTCACTAATACCAATGAAGATAGTACTTATTCTATTACCCACGTATATTCCTTGCTTGTAGTTGTTATTATTGAGATCTCAGAACATCGCTGCGGAAATACGCTTGAATATTTTAGTTGTTACCATTTTAACACCGATTTTACTCGAAAACCGTAACTCTAAGGGAAAAATGTTCAGTATAAATGTTGCTACAAATAATTATGTCTTTCATGTAATGCAAACAGATTTTCAATTTTCGACAGAAATCGCCCTCTCCACATAGCGAAAATAGGTATATTTGAGAATTTAAAATGTGTCTATGTCGAAAACCGTTACTCTTTTGAAAAAATGTTCCATTTAAACGTTTCCGGATATTGTCCTATCTGTAATTATATCAACGCAGATTTTCAATTTCCGACAAAATTTGCCCCCACCACCCCCTTCGGGGGCGGTTTTCGGAGGGAACGAGATGTCGGATTCACGTTTTTATGAATATGGGACCATTTCTCAAGCCTCCTCTTTCAAATGAATCAAAAATCATCAAAATCGGAGTACGTTTACTATATGAAAGGCGCACACAAACCAAAAAAAAAAAAAGCACACAGTCGAATTGTATACCTCCTCCTTTTGGGAAGTCGGTCAATAAAACGAGAGTCGATAGGCATTTATGAGGTTTGTAAGAGTTGACCATAGGCGGGTAGTACTTGGTAGTAGATGCTCTATCTTAGAAAGGATAAAATAATCTACTAAATATAAAAATTTAGCAACAAAATTAGTCCATTAGTTAATCTTGGCACAGAAAGATAGCTAAAAACATTTTTTCTGGACGCAGGGGACTCGAAACCATGAAATGTAACGTTTTTATTCATTACCTATGAATACCTGTAATCAGAGTGCGATAAAACGCGTTCTGTGAAGCAGACATCTTAGTGACACATATGATTTTGTAAATAAACCAAAATAAGAGGCTTTTTAGGTATAACTTAGCTATCAAACTCAAAAATTAGGTTCTAACATGACAGATAACTGCTAGACATGTGAGCTAATGTTGTGCTAGCTCTACTTCATTCATCATCATCATCATCATTTATTTTCATCATACAATGAGGAGCTCAGTGATGTTATAAACCACATACGCAATAATTAGGTGGAATTTCTGGACTAAATCTATGTGTAAAATCGATGATGATTATATGTGCTGGAATTATTAATTTTAGGCCCTAGGCTAAACAAAAATAACACCTAATAATTTTGTGGTAGCTTTATACTATTACCAAGACCTTAATAAAGCTTAGATCGAATTTATTTGATAAAGTGGGAGTAAACTATAATTTTTTTTACACGAATTAAACAGACTAAATAGAATTCTATGTATACGTTCATAACGCTGTCGTACACTCAATATAAATTTGATGTAATTTTACATTTTCTGGAGATCTTAATATAGACCCTGATTAAAAAAATATATAGTATATTTATTGAAAAGAAATAGACGAAAAAAAAATCTGCCTTGAAGTGGACTCGAACCCTGTCTGCTTTATATTCAACAGCCAAAACAAAAACCTCTAACCGCAAGGCTATGACAATTTTATTTAATAACATGTAGGTATACCAATGAAAAGGTTGTTAAAATTTCAATTCAATGAATTTTGAAAAATTTACCTTTCCGCTGACTACAAGCCATCGGGATTTTTTTATTTGGAATAAATGTTTCGAGTCGTGTTTTCGAAGTACCTATGTGACAAAAAGCTGAAATTAGTTGAATATTCTTCTTTGACTACCATACTCGTATTCAAGTGCTGGCGGCTACTTCTGCCTGCAATACCCAGTGATTCGAACGCGCAACTGCATCAACGGGCACTCGTCCAAACCGTTCGCCACGCCATGCGCTGCTTAACTTCGATCATCGAAGTTAGCCAGTCTTAGCCCGCAGCTACGCAATTCCCACAAAGACCTTAATAAGCCCCAAATTATGTGATGTAAAGATTTGATGCATTATCACTTAACACTCCTTAGTAATGATGAGCTGTAGCAATATTAAATATCTCTGTAATCTTATTAGCACATAACTGTTGAATTTGATACCTAATTAGCACCTACTTAGTACCTGAAGCATTAGTTTATGATTTTTATTAATTTATTCTTGCAAATTTGTATTTACCCCAGAATAATTAAATTTAAAAATACATCTCAAGGCTAAACATTACACCCAATTGATATATGAATTATATCACCTTATTATAAGATTTGATAAATTTTCATTGTATTATATTTTTGTTAGCATACCTACCCGTTGTCTCGGATGGTTTATTTCTACCTAATTTTTGAGTATGTCACCGAATTAGCACTTAGATCGCCGGTTGTTTTTTACTAAAAAAAAGATGGTTATCTGTTTTCTGTTCAGATTTTCTGCGTTCCTATTTTCCTATAATATTAGATTATGATCAAATAAGGCAATTAATATGTATGGAGTAATCAGCGTTAATTGAACAATAGACCTTGACATTATAAGGCGAACTGAATGAACATCCCTCTTTCAATAAACTTGGTGAAAATATTATTCAATGGCCACTCTATTAGGGCTGAATGGTTATGCTTTACCACAGCACTTCCTGTTCCAATACCTTGAATCGGTCAGCGAATTGAGAAGAGTATTTTCCAAAGCTGTACGGTGATATAAGTATCCTCCAAGACATATCGAAATAGCTTACGATGACTAAAATTACAGAAAGGTATCATAAATAATTTATCTCAGGTACCTACATCTTTGTTCCAGACTGAGCTTTGGATTATTTGGTCATAATATGCTAAGTATATGGTTATGCAACTTTATTAATTTTACAATAATTGTAGTTCTAGTCTTCTTCGACGAATTCTAGTATTCTAACACATTAAATTCATTAAGAGCTCTTTGAATTGAACAAAGCTACAGTATTGTCTCAGTTCAAATAAACATAATTAACAAATGTTTACGATATATCACATTTCAAACTAGTTGGATTGGGAGTGAATGACAAATAATTTCACATAGCTGTATAATAAAACTCGATGTTAATTTTAGTTAGATTGATATTGATACTATAAGAACTCATGAACTGGAATTTTGGAGAAAAAAAATGCATAAAGCTTAGTTTGAATTTAGTTTTAGAATAATATTTCCGAGAGCTGAGATCATAAATTTTGCATGCTCAGAGTCTATCAAAGGATAAAGTGGAAGTAGGTATTAAAGGTACCTATTAAAGAGCAAAAACCTAAGTGTAATGTATTTACTAAAACTGAAAAATTGTTAATTTTTATGCAAATTCACAACGCTTGTTCATACAATACATGTCGTTCAACAGTCAGCTGTTTATCATGTTGTGATCCAAGTAGTTTTCTATTCCGAATAAATGATTTGAGCCTGTTTTTCAAAGAAGTTAGGTTTGTATCAGAAAGCTTTCGACAGAGTAAGACATGACAAATTGATGTTGATCCTAGAGAGAGTCGGTCTGGACGACAAGGACCTTAGAATAATAAGAAATATATATTATAATCAATCAGCAGCTGTTAGAACCGACGATCAATTGACGGTGGAAATAAAGGTGTACGACAGGGTTGTGTACTGTCTCCTTTACTTTTTAACGTCTCCTCTGAATACGTTATGAAGATATCCTTGGAGGATGTGGATGAGGGAATACTCATAAACGGCGAGCTGTTGAATAACATCAGCTATGCAGATGATATTATTGTTTTTGCAGATAGCTCGGAGGGTCTACAGACGTTAATTACACGCATCGCAGACTTCAGTAAAATGTCTGGACTTGGATTCAACATAAACAAAAACTAAATAGATGGTTATCAGCAAGAATGATATCCCACTTGGACAACTATTAGTTAATCAACATCCAATAAGTCGCGCCTCAAGCTACGAATACCCACCTTGGCACAAATATTAATGCTAAGTGGGATCACTCAGTTGAAATTAGACAGAGGAAAGAAAAAGCCAGAGCAGCATTCACCAAAATGAACAACATTTTTAATAGTCACTATTAAAAACTAGTCCGTCTACTCCGATGCTACGTGTTCATGGTTCTCCTCTACGGAGTTGAATCCTGGACATTGACTGAGGCATCTATGAAGAAACTTGAGGCTTTTGAGATGTGGTATTATAGGCGTATATTGAAGATTTCCTGGGTTGACAGAATCACCAATGATGCGGTCCTTCGCAGAATGGACAAAGAACGTGAAGTCCTACACAACATAAAAAACGAAAACTTGAATACTGGGTTCACATGCAGCTCACCTTGCAGAGTAAGGTACTAGGAAAAAGGGGCCCAGGACGAAGGAGAATATCATGGCTTCACAACCTGAGAAAATGGTTCTCTCTTACCACCACAGACTTTTCCGAGCAGCAGCCAACAAGATCAGAATAGCCATGCTAGTAGCCAACATTCGAAATAAATAGGCACCTTGAGAAGAAGATTTCACAAATTTAGGTAAAAACATGAAAAAAATCCAAACAAAATGATAAATAGCATGGATATTTGAATTTTGTCTATCATAATTTATTTGAACTAGTTGCCGCTAGGGAATTAGCAGTATATTGAAGGATACCATACAAACCATTATACCCATTCATTGCACATGTTACGTTAGACATACAACAGTTAGGTCAGTTTGAGTACCTAGTGTAAGTTAGTTTTGTTCCCCGACAACACCACGAGCAAAGATTAAATACACCACGAGTTTGGCTCGTAGGTACAACCTGTTTTCGTATCTGCGTCGTCTGTTATAGAGACAAAGCTTAACTCAATATATAACAACCTGGCTTCCGCTACACTAGTTCCATGTGTGGACAGAAAAGCCGATTCCAATTTAGATTAATTCACTCGGTATATTTGTAATGGACAAGTTTCATGTGTTCGAAATACTTTGTCCGCTTTATATCATAGGCTCGTTAACAACAGAATAGGTATCAATGACAAATTTTAGATACCCAGTCTGCCTACCTACTTCTAGAATTCAACCTGCTTTTTCTAAATTACCAACCAAATGTTACTTGAACCATTTTTTGTTCTCACCCCGATGAATAAAATAAATGCATTCACAAAGCGTTTCGAAGAAGATGAAAGTAATTAGCACAATAATAGCTTTTTTCCAGACACTAGCTTCAATATCACAGTGGTTTGGAGTGGAATGGAGTCTTATAAATGAGAATATCTATTCAGAAGCATGTAATAATTGAACACCATTAAGATTATAGTTTCCATATAATATAATAAAGACTCATACATAAAAAAAACTCACTTATGTACTTGAATTTAAACCAGACAAGACGACATTACCGATTACCGTACAGCAAAGATATTCTGTTCCGTAAGCGACTTTATAGCCATTTATTTATTTATGGCGAAATAAATGTCATGCAATTATGCTCATGACAAATTGTTGTTGATATAAAGACTTTATCGACGAAAGAATATTCAGAAAATAAGTAGGTTGCTTAGCTATAACATCAACATATTATTTATCCAAATAAGAAAAATGATTTTCGAATATACCTTTAAATAATAATTTTGGATAAAATACAAGAATGTTGGATTTTATTCATTAGGTTTTTATCATTCAAAGGAGTTTTCGAAGGGATAGCTTGATGAAACCCTGAATTTTTGCATATGAAACCATCTCTCAACTGTCTATCAAACGAAAACAAAATCAACACAATCCTTACATGTTTGCTATGCAAAATAAGGTTACCTACACAATAAATGATTTTAACTAAAAGACATCCCGATGGCCTGTAGTCAGCGGAAAGGTAAATTTTTTAAAATTCATTGAAGTGAAATTTGAAAAACCTTTTTATTAGTATACGTACATGTTATTACACAAAATTGTCGTATGTGTCATAGCCTTGCGGGAAGAGGTTTTTGTTATGGCTGTTGAATATAAAGCAGACAGGGTTCGAGTTCCACTTCAAGGCAGAATTTTTTTTTCGCCTATTTCTTTTCAATAAATATACTATATATTTTTTAATCAGGGTCTATATTAAGATCTCCAGAAAATGTACAATTACATCAAATTTATATTGAGTGTTCATGTTTTATCAATATTTGTTATTCTTCTTTATTAATTTTTATTTTTTTACCTGTGTATTTTATGAAAAATTGCTTTGAACAAAAGTTGTAGGTACTGATTATATCTATAACCTAAAATTATTGATGATATTTACACTACGGCTCTTTTTTGATAGTTTTTTTAAATGTTTGAACGGTCGCCATTTTGAAACTACTTACCCGATATTGCCCAATAACGAACTCGACCGAGATATTTGAGAGATTGATTTTTGTAGTAAATTTGCACTTGATACCTTCAAAACTGCGACCTCTATCGTGCTAACAAATTTCGTAATATCCCATATATATATATATATATATATATATATATATATATATATATATATATATATATATATATATATATATATATATATATATATATATATATATATATATATATTATACTGCTGATCTGCTTAGCTATTGGTGGAAATTTATTTATCAAAGTTACCCTTTTTGGTTGTTACGTGATTTTCACTTCATGTCAGCTGGATACAGAACGACATTTATTTTTGATATTTACAGGGTGATTTTTACAATAAATTATGTTGAATAAAAACTAAGTGTCACAGGGTGATTTCTACAATTTTGAATTAATAATAAACTGAATAAAAACTGTGTCACAAAAGGAGGGTAGGTATTGTAATCGAGTAAAATTTTCGGGGGTTGATTTTTCAACAGATGGTTACATTTTAGTATCCCCTGAATCCATAAAAAATATTATCAGTCATTAGTCTGTCTGTTTATCCGTCTGGCTATAGTAGCGATTTTGTTGCTGCCTTTAGGGTTAATTCATATTTTTCGCTACTAAATCCTTCCTAAATGTCTGTTTTCATTTTATATCTAAATAAGCTATAATATGTCCAATCCAAACATAAAAGTGCAAAAATCAACAAAAAAATTAAATTGGAAAATAAGATTATTTAATATTTTTTGCTCCTATATCCTTCTTAAATGTCTGTGATAATGAATGGGCTTCTTGCCCTTACTAGATTCAAGACGATAGCCGAAGAGCGTGATTTGCTCAAGACTGTATCGCAAAGAGGGATCGAACGATTTTGATGAAACCGTAACCATATTTTATAAGACACATCATAAGAAAGTGCAGGAAAAAACTTATTTGATTATCATATTTTCTACTTGTTTAATAATATTCTAGCTAAACGGTTCGTCTTGCAAAACAATGTTATATGACATTGTTGTTTCTCTCTGGATCCTGAACAAAATGAATGATCCCCGAGTCAAACGTATGAACTTTGTATTCGGTGGAATTTGCATGGAAACGGTTGGAAAGTCGTGTGAGTGAACACACTCATGTAAGAGAAAATCGAAGACTGATTATGAAATAGGCGTTGCACTGAGTTAGTTCATAAGCTGTAGGTACTCAACAACTAGATGAATCTAATTGATTTTCCTAATTCGAATAGGTTATATATGATGTCCTTCCGGCGAAAGTGATGCACTTCTAATGACTCGGAATTAATTGTTTCAAAACATGTTGGATGTGATTGGTGAATCATGTTTATAATACATAAAGGTATCATAATATATAACAAGATAGCATGCAAAGAAGGTATTTTGGTGTCTCGATTTCCTCTAAAGACTTTTTCGCACATTCCTTATTCTACTTCTATTGCCGATCGATGTGCAGTAGCTACGGTTCTTCCCGCATTCCACGTACCCATGTCGTTGACCGGAGCAATCACTTCTAGTGCACCTCACCTAGGATCTGCTCTAGGAATCAAAACACCATCACCACCACATCAGAAGAATAATGCAAAGGCGGTGCATTTTAGTGATTGAGTAATATGACAATTACTTAGGTACGTGTATAGTTATATGCATATTATAAAACAAAATTGAATTGAATCGATTCATGAAATTAAAAATTTTGAATTGCAGGGGACGTAAATATTACGACTGACAATATTATGAATACGAAGAAGAACAGCTTGAATACCTATATTAACAGAAAGGTTCAAAATGTGATGAATTTAAAAGAATAAAGGCGACTTCAATAAATGATGTAACTGTAAATTACCCAATCATTTTAGTTCGAAAGTCATAAACGAGAAAAATGAGATAAATATTTCAATGAATTGAATGATCTACATATTTCATGGTAAAACCTCTCAATAACGATCACCCGCAATATGGAATGTTGGTCGTAAAGGGGGTTGTCGCCCCAGAGAAAAATTCAACTTGATCAAAATACATGGTTTTTTATGTACCTAATTACTTGATTTATATCTACAAAAGTAATGTATGTTTACCTGCCTCAACATTCTTATATTTCTGAGTTATGATTGCCAAGTGCGAGGACAAACAATAATGGCAATACTTATTTTTTACGTAGGAAGGCTCATTTAACTGTTTATTCATAGACAGATTGGAAATTTGACAGTTTATTTGAGCCTAAAATTGTTTTGCTTTTTCTCCGAGATACGCGTTATATCCTGAAGCAGAATGTTCTAGACACGTTTCACCAAAATCGCATAAGCCGTTTTCACGCCACAATCTTGAGCAACCTTATTGATACCCTGCAAAAAAAAACACAGCTTCCATGTTTGTGCCTTTGAAACATCGAAAATTTTTGATTTTGAACAGGTTTAAGCTAGTTCTTTTAATTTCTGTAGATATATTCCTACGATGTAGCTCGAAATCCCAACCTTTATTTGTTATAATAAAAAATTACAAAAATTGATGAAAATACTCCGTTTTAATTATTGATATGCAGAACAAAATTTTTTGGCTCCTTCTTTGGAGACATTCTTATTTAAAAAAAAAACAAGATTTACTAGAAGTGATCTCTTTTTCAATTTCGTCATAGAGTAAAAGAATTTCGAAATAAACTACCCCCTCCCATTTTTTTAGGGGAAGAAACGTTACAATTTGAAAATGTTAATATGAGACCATCTCTCAACAGACTTTGGTGCTCGTCTACTATATGAAACAAGCTGAAATCAATACAATATGTGTGTATTTGATGGGTTTGATTCTACTCTTCAATATCAATATTAAATGGAAATGTTATTTTATGCTCAAATGGCAATTTTCAACTATCAACTCTATCTCTATAACCATGACAACCAAATACTTCATTAAAGGACCTTTTACAAAACATATAGGTAGGTATACTGTCTTTACAAAAGTAGATTTCACCATATTTTTCACATAATCGATGTTTATTGTGTATACCTACCACCTCATTGTATGTATTCGGTCAATTATGGAATAACTTAATTACATTTTTTTAAATATTTTCCATTTTTCCACAAGAAAAGCATTCCAGTTTATTTAACATCACCTCAAGTTTCAACCGTCAAAATCTGATGATTGTCTCATTGTGTCAATTTTCTTTTACATTGGCATTCGGGAACTAGGTCAATAGAAAAGCACCACATTCTAAAACCATCTAAAATGGAATGGAATATTAATTTAACATGCTTGTCTGCTACTGAAACTGTTTGTGACTAATGAAATTTGGCGGAAATGATTGCGCTCTGCTTAATAATTACAAAAAGAATAGAAGAAAAAAATATAGGGAAATTTGGCACAAGTAATTATGTTTAAAGGTACCAAAGTAAAATGAAGAAGCGTTGAAATCAAAAAGAGGTTTATCTTTGATTCAATTCCTTTTGAAAACATTATTTATTTTTAAGATTCCTTACGTCTGATGACAAATATGACTAATAAGATCACGCTGGTGTCTGTCTGACACATCCTATTTTCTCCTAATCTAAGGAACGAATATAGATTTAATTTGATACTTATACCCAGTTCACTGCATCAGGGACGTACAGCGCAAAATCAATGAATTCTGAATATGTACGTTAATTTTGTGAGGCAAGCTAGGAAAATGAACGAAACATTTTTGGGCAGCATCTGACATTCCAAATGAATGGGATCGCTATGAATAACTCAAACTTACTTCTTTCCAAAATTTAGAAATTAACAACTTGGAAGATACCTAATCAATGAAAAAGACAAAAATTATTATTTCCAAAATCATCGAATGTGAAATTCTTGAAAAAATAAAGAATATAGGGCTTCATTCAAAGTTTAATCGAAAACCTAAATCCTAGGTACGGAACCCTCGACACGCCAGCCCCACTAGCACTCGACCGATTTTTTTATATTTTTGACCAACTTGATAAAAGGAGGAAATATTAAATTTTGCGTTTTGGAAACTAAACGGACCTGGATCATGATGATTCTATTTCAGATGTAAGAGGACAGCTAAGAATTGTTTTGCAGAAAACATCATCCAAACGCCATATAGGGGTATTCTTCTCTAAAATCGATATTTTATGGCAAATTAATTAATAGTATTACATCTTTTCAAGTACTTAAAGTAAAAGATTCTGTGATAAGACCTTTGTAATATGAAGGCCGGTCTTGCATGATTTCAAACCCATCCCGAATTGTCAGAAGCATGCGCATTTGAATTTCGGACCTCTAAAATTTGAAATGTAAACGGACACAGTTGGAAATACATAGGTATGTCTAAATTTTTGTAAGAAAGACCCTTCAAAAACAAATTTTATAAATCTTTGTAGAATAGAGGTTTTTTGGATTATTATTCAGGAGATTACCTATACTTCGTCTCTTAATCAACTCCAAAATTTATTATTACTTTTACCTTTTGGATAAAAATGGAAATCATCGGCTCAGAATCTATGTCATTTGTTCTATTGTATGAGTTCCACAATGTGTTCTCCTAAATTACTAATCAATAACTTTTTGAAGAAAAGCTTTTTATACGTTCGACCTTTATGTAGATACTTATACCTAATACCGATTGTTATTGCCTAAAGAGGCGAAACAAATTGGAATTTAATTTCACTTCTTTGCGGTTTTGATATAATTACAAGATAGTCGTATAACTATAATTTCTTTTTGTAAAACGTAAACACTACAACCTCTACTCCTAGTTCAGTTTTCCACATTGTACCGTTATCAATATTCTATACATTATGGCATAGTTTATTGTCATTTGATTCACGATTCACTTCACTGATACATATAGATGAAGTGATGGTTTTACTCAGACAATTATAAAGATAAACGGGATATTCAGGCATAGATCTTTGCGTAAGTTTGAAATTGTAAGTCTTTTCTCAATTTATGGTCTGGCAAATAGATAAACTAACCAATACTAAAGTTACAGCGGGAAAGTTTTTTTTAATTTGGATTAATTCCAGCTTTGGTGAGAATGTGAATAAAATATAAGAGCCATCTTCGCTATTATGTACCTGCTTCAACCCAAATTTATGTCAAGTATTGACCCCGGTTTTAGTCCAGATTGAAAGGCATATTTGATTATTCCAATATGACATGCCTCTTCTTCTTTGAAATATTGTTATATTTTTCTAAAAACAAGGATCGAACTATAGTTCCTACCAAGAACCTTTCAGTTGTTTACTTTCCTACAGCTGCTACCCTAAGTAGCCTAGTAAGGAAAGTATTGTAATCGTGTAAAATTTTCGGTGTCCGGTTTTCAATAGATGTTAATGATTCAGAAGTCCCTAAGTTCAAAAAATATATTCTGTCATTGGTCTGACTGTTGGTCTGTCACTTTGTGCCAAGATTATCTCGGGAATGGATGGACCGATTTGCTTTCGTTTTTGTTTTGTAGGGTATCGATGAGGCTCGCCGATGACTCAGATTCAGCATCCTTTTCGCACTGTTTGCTAAACAATAGCTGAAAAACAAGTTTCACCTAAAACTATGGCGTGAAAACGGCTATAACGATTTTCATGAAACATGTCGAAAACATTCTGCTTAAAGCCCTTTACCAAATGCTATAACACGTATCTCTGAGTGAAGTAGGAAAAAAGTTATTAAATTTATTCATATTCTGGGTAAACGGTTGGTTCTATGTCAAAATTAAATATGACCATTGTTGTTTGTTTTGGCACGCTGAAAAAAATTATGTTCACACGAGTTGACCAAACATTGTTTTATTCTATGGAATTTATTTGAGAGCTGTAGGAAAAGCAGCAGACAGTAGATACACCAGATTTCTTACTTTGCTATCTTCGGTAGTAGGGAGGAAGATGAAGATGGGACTGGCGACCCCAATAGTGTTCATGTCTTACCTTTTTGGTATGAAACTCTAAAAAATATAACGTATAATTGAACTCTATATATACTTCTTTCTGTTTATAAAGTCAGTCAGTAAGTCTAATCTCATTTGTGATTTGTCTCATATTTGTGATGGTCTCTCTAAAAATACATTTTTAGCCTCAAAACCGTACTCTGCCCTATTAACTTCAAATTAATAAGCACATAGCTAATGCCACTTTAATTGGCATCTGGAAAGTGAATCTGCACGACGTGTGAATAATTGGCAGCAGCAGCCCTGTTGATGAAAAGTGGGGCGTGCGCCGCATCTTTAGCTGCCGTATAACCACTTCTTCCGTTAGAAGAAGATATAATAAAGATGGCTGTGCTTTGGCATTGAGCGATTTAATTTCCAGTGCGACATTGTTCACTTAACCCAGTTGGATTTGTGATTTTTCACCATAAAAGTCGACGCTCAATGTTATGCTATTATATCATATTTTTGTCGAGTCGAGTTTGAAGCTATTATTATGTAGGTGCTCTAAGTAGAAAAAAGTCATTGACAATAATAATTAACATTTCGATTAAGGTGATGACAAGATTGGAACATGAGATAGATTTGCCTACTTTGGCGTGTCGATTCTCAGTAATTAGACCAACAATGCTATCAACTCGATATAATTTCTTATTGAATCATATACACAAAAATGCATTTGTGGCTTTCTTAGAACCCACTATCTAACTAGTGACTCAGAGTCACTTCCAGTTACATCCGGATGAAGATACTAACTTTCTTATTTCTGTACTATGTTTTATATCAGATTATGATTTTACTTATTTCCGAATTGCCTGATGATTTGAAATATTCTCAGTTCAGTCAAAATTTTAAGAAAACAGAGCAGTCATGGCTCATTTCAAATATCATATAAGTACTGTATTTCATGTCTGCATTCCATCTGTTTTTTCATCAATCCATATAAGCATTCTCTAGGTAGGTATATACCTATCAATCGTAATATTTTAACACTTTTTGAATTAAGTTTGGATTCATCTTTTTCAAAAACAGTCAAGAACATTACAATCAAACTGACTTATATCTAGTATCTATTTTTTTAGTAGAAACACGAGAATGAAGGGTTCAATATTAATTGTGTCACCTTTTCATCTTGGCGCGATGAACCACCGACTATCTTTATGATAATGTGTGGCTATTCGGTTGATATTCTCGTTATATTTACAAAATTTCAAATGATAATAATAATAATTGTCTTTATTTCAAAAGAACTCCCAAGGGGGAGTTCACCAGCCCATGATAAAATGATTCACAATATTAAAATAAACATAACAATAAATTTTCTCAAAACCTAAGCTAATTATATATCTATCCTTAATTTAAAAAAACAGACAAGGCGTATGAAACTTTGAGTAATGGCTTTTTTAAATTTACTAATTTCAAGTTGTTTCAAATTTTAACAGAATTATAAAGTATGTATATATTATATTTGAAGCCTCTTTCAAAGAATGAGGTTCTGTGTCGTGGCAAAGTGAGTAATCCCTTGAATCTGATATTTAAGTATGTTATGAACATCTGACCTAAATGATATTTTTTGATATAAATATGGAGGTTATTTGTGAACAATTATCTTATGAAATAGGCACATAGTTCTAATTTTGTTTCGAATTTTCATCGGCAAGAATTTGAATTCTTTTATTTTTGACATTACATTATCAAATTTCCTAATACCACATATAAATCTAACACTTGTATTTTGAACCCGTTGTATTCTGGTTGAATGTATTTTGGTCCAAACAAGGGCCATATACCGGTGCACCATATTAAAATTGTGGCAAGACTAAAAAATTACATAGCATTTTTTATTAGCGGTGCTCAGGTTTCCTATTAGGATACAACATTCTTAACGCAGCATATGATTTTTTAATCATCCCCGAGACATGGTCTCTAAACCTTAGTGACTGATCAAGTATAAGTCCCAAATTCTTTAATTTTTGTGCTACTAAAATAAGTTCATTATTGACCTGGAGATCTAATTGGGTCTCTATATACGATCTTTCATTTGTTTACCAAAGATTATAGCCATAGACATTGTGGGATTCAATTTCAACGAATGCTTTGATGAAATATGTGCCTATTATTCGAAGCTTTTGCATTGTGCCATTTTTGCAATTATTATTAGTTTTGTCTAGAAGATATTTTATATTTTCATGGATTTAGAAAAAAAGTTGCATTAAAAATATAACGTCAACAACAGGTACATTTTTGGGAAGAGGAGAATGACAAGACTGATTAAAAACCCATTATGGATTCTGCTTAAACAATACAAAAACAAATATATGAAAACATATTATCCAATATAATGTATCGCATACGATAATAATGCTTCTTCTTCATAACACTCAATAAATCATTCCAAAATCATGTACAAAATATAAATCAGTTCAACTGCCTCCTACGCAGATTTGAAGATAAATTCTTGAGCATTAATTCGAACACCCAAAACCTGTTCTTTCTGTCATTTGAATAATAATTATTCATAAGATAACTGTATATTATGATACACCTGAAATTTTCTTACGCTAAGCTAAAGCCTGATTTACATCCAGCGCCGACTCTTTTATACTTATCTTCATGTAATAGTTATTCTTTGGAATATCTATTTGCTCATTAATGAAAAAAAATTTGGAAACGAAATTTTTTTGGAATTTGGGAGTCACTTCCTTGGCATACACTCACGAATAGTGTTGTGTATTATTTCCATTATCGTATTTCTGTAATCATTAGAAGTCTATAGGTATTTAAAACTATTAGAACATTGTTTGACAAAAAACTATGAGTGAAATCTTCTTCCTAACCAAGAAAATTTTACGATTATTTCAATATGAGACATCAACAAATTAGTTCAATGGATAAACAGTATTTTGGGATGTGTTGGTGCTAAATCCAATATCCATTACTTTTTTGAAATAGAAAAATTGTTTCTTTTTTGTCTACCTTTAAACCTCGGATTTACGAATGACTGCTATTCAACAATCTGCTTTTCATGCTGTATTTTACTTGGAATAACATTTTATTTTGACCGTCCATTTTTCTTTATGAATACCAGATCCAAGTAATACAATTCGATAAAATGTTCGGAGCGATATCGCATAGGAACTGATGCATTTTCCCAGTTTTTAAGCTTACAATCGGTAAAAAGATACATAAACTTGAACTCTTTCGGTTTTAATAAAATTATTGCATTGAGAAGTATGTGTTATCTATAATTATTGCACTCATACATAACAAAACTTCAATGATTACGAAATGTTATGAACAAAACGGTAAGTTGAATTTATTTTCATTTGTCATAAGTTCTGGGACTAGCCAACAGGATACCTCCTCATAGGAACTTTCTGTTGAATAGGGAGGCATCTGTCTCCATTTATTTTTATGTGACTCGTTCGTGTGATAGCGGCTTGAGCACAGCTTGTGGTGGATCTCATTCTTTGACCAAGCACATCCCGCTCGAGTCTCGCCTAAATAAAGCTCGAAGCAAGGTCAAGGATTATTTGAATATAACTATGTATTATATTATTTCTGATTCCTTGCTTCACTCGGTCGAGGTCAAAACATCAAGAGGTATCTGACCCTTTATCGGGGCAATAATAGAGAAAGAATGTTGTTTATTCCTCCTAGCGACATTATTCCACCTGCAGCACTGAGTCATTAGTGAATTTCTCTTTTACGTCTTTCAGACTCAATGGATATTTGCTAGTAGCACAGTATAGTAGTATAATAATTTTTGTTATAACTCACAAGCCGTTGTAATAATTTATTAATTTAAAAGAAAAAATAAATTGCAAAAAAAATGCCAGAATATTTAAAACCAGATACCAAACCAAAATGGAATAATAAAAAACCGTCTTGACACGTTATACCTAGTTTGCATTAAATTAAATGAGCAATTTCACATTTGTAGAAATAGAGGCATACAGCACCTATGACATCAAGACCTACTTAGGCCGACTTGGAATGTTGTATAAATACCTACGTATGGGCACAGTAAAAAGAAGTTCTTTATACTGTGGTATGGGCTGACTAAAGTATACTTTCAGCTGTCATTGGTGGCCAATGGAAAATGGAATGTTAATAGGGATTCAAGAAAAAAATACTGAAAATAATATAATATCAAAGTCTATCTAATAGAATATATAAACAAAATTCGAAGTCTACACATAATCGGCTTCAGTACAATGTTAACCTTGAAGAAAATTGAATTCAATAAAATAGGTACATTAAATTCATGTTTTTTATTTTAAAATGTTATTGATTCTAGTTTTCGACACAAATTGGTTACAAACATCCGCACGTACACACACACACATTTTCTTAAAACAATGTTATACCGATCAATTAACATATTATTATTATTGTCTAAAATTGAACCGACTACATTAAATTTATTCTGGGATGTTCAATATCTTCATTCTCACCTGCCTAATAAACATTATTTTAGATTTCTATAATAAATACCTACCTCTTAAAACAATTCATTCCTGATCAAATTTGACCGCGATACCCTTTCGAAATATTTTTCTGTTTCTGACTTATAGATACCCTTGTAAAGATTGTAGAAGTGTAAAATTTTCGGTGTCCGGTTTTCAACAGATGTTTTCGTTTCAGAGGTCCATGAGCCCAAAAAATATATTTTTAGCCATTGGTCTGTCTGAATGTGCCAAGATTATCTTGGGAATGGATGGTCCGATTTTGTTGCTTTATTTTTTGTTTTGGATGATGTCGGTAAGGCTCACTGGGGTCTGGGGCAATCCTACTCACAATGATTGCTAGGGAATAGCTAAAAAAGATTCTGCTCAAAGCCCTTCCTTTACTACCTGCTATAACGCTTATCTATCTTTTGAAAGAAAGCTGAAAAAATGTTATGCTCAAATGAAATTTCAAATTTTTTAACTATTTTTTTATATTCTGGCAAAACGGTTCTTCTACTATAGGACCATTGTTATTTGTGTTGGCAGTTGGCACGCTGAAAAAAATGAATGGCCACACGACCTGAATGGACAATTCGTTTGACGGTGGTAAGAAACTCGTGTGACTGGACATACCAGCTTTTTTCTTTCATATGCGAAGATACACACGACTACCATAAATACAATAAATTTAATTAGTGTCAAAAAATCCAATTGTTACCAGTATAAATCGAATCTCTTAGCTATTAAAACCAAATGCAAATAAATTTATTATGAGCTTCTTGTATTTCAATACAGATCAACAGAATGTCGGTTATAAAAGAGAGAAAGTGATCTGTAAAAAAAATACAGGAACTACTTTTTAATCATTTAAAGCTCATACATTCATGATAATGCTAAGCATTTGATATAAAATTCCCTGAATTTATGTCCATCAGTATTAATATTATTAATACTGCGTTCTCGTATGGCTATTAGAAAGTGAATTTATTAATTTAATACAAACATGATCTAGTATATATTTTTATCTATATAAATCTCATGAGAAAGCAATAAATAAATGTTGTTCTTTGAAACAATTATCCCATTAAATTATGCACCTCCTTTAATATAAATAAATAACTCATAATCAGACATGAAATCGTTTTAAAACATCAATAACGATATTTTGGATGCAATAGCTTTATCGATCAGCTAATTATCATTAAAAAAATATTTTCAGTGCTTAATGTGGCAGCCGGAAAAGCGCCTATGCAAGTCAGCACTGAAATGGGGGGAATCCCACAGAAGGCAATCGATGGCAGCACAAGTGCCTTTTTCAACAGTGAAACTTGCACATTAACCAAATCCGAAAGGACGCCATGGTGGTATGTCAACCTGCTAGAGCCGTACATGGTACAATTGGTTCGTTTAGACTTTGGGAAGCCATGCTGTGGTAAGTATCAGTATAGATAGCATGGCACAAATTTCTTTTATGTCTTTTTTTTTCCAGGTGAAAATAAACCAGCAACAATTGTAGTTCGTGTTGGCAACAACCGACCAGATTTGGGTACCAATCCAATCTGCAATAGGTTCACAGGCTTCCTGGAAGAAGGCCAACCTCTATTCCTCCCTTGTAATCCTCCAATGCCAGGCGCCTTTGTCAGTGTTCATCTTGAGTCTCCATCAGCAAGCCAGCTGTCCATCTGTGAAGCCTTCGTCTACACAGATCAAGCCTTACCAATCGAAAGATGTCCACAGTTCAGAGATCAACCACCAGGTATGGATATTTATAACTAAAATCAATATTTTTATCGGTGAATTATATTTATAGGCAGCACTGCTACCTACAACGGAAAATGCTACATCTTCTACAATCGTCAACCTGCCACGTTCCGAGATGCTTTAAGCTTTTGCCGATCTCGTGGAGGTACTCTGGTGGATGAAAGCAATCCAGCTCTACAAGGCTTCATCAGTTGGGAGTTGTGGCGAAGACATCGTAGCGATGCCAGTGGACAATATTGGATGGGAGCTGCACGAGATCGACAGGGTAAATGGCTTTGGTTGGGGGGACAGGAGGTGACAGTGTCTTTCTGGAACTTGCCAGTCGGTAATGGAGAATGTGCTCGATTTGATGGCACCAAAGGTTGGCTGTGGTCTGATACGGATTGCGCTATGCATCTGAATTATATATGCCAGCATCGTAAGTAACATCTTCGATATACATGTATCAAATACCTCAATAGTAGGATTAACCCTTGATGATTTTCAGAGCCCAAAGCTTGTGGAAGACCCGAACAACCTCCAAACTCGACAATGCTAGCTCCAAACTTCAATGTAGGGTCAACCATAGAATACTCATGTGATGAAGGCCATCTACTTGTCGGTCCCACAACTAGAACATGCCTGGAGACTGGTTTTTATAACGAATTTCCGCCAGTTTGCAAAAGTAAGGTACCATGAGACGGAGGAGCGTTACAAATTTTACTAACGATTCTTTTTCAGGAATACAATGCGGTTACCCAGCTGATATCCCAGATGGAGAATACACTCTAGTAAACGATAGTGTAGGCTATCTGTCACGAGTAATATATACTTGCGATGAAGGGTTTGAGATGGTCGGAAGAGCCCAACTAGCCTGCGATATTGATGAAAGGTGGAATGGACCACCACCAACGTGTAAACGTGAGTCTCAGAAAACAGCAAAGAATTTAATGTAGATGAATAATAATCTTTTTTCAGCTGTACAATGTGAAGCCCCAGCCGAGATTACCAACGGTGTCACACAAATTCCAAATGAAACCACCTTTGGTGCCATAGTAGAATACAAATGCAATCCTGGCTACAAGCTGGTTGGACCAAGCACATTAACTTGCATGGGCAATGGTCAATATAATGCTTTACCACCTGTCTGCGAAGGTAAGATCTCCAAATAGCAGCCTAATATCCAGTGAGAGGCAAATGTATGGTAATAATTTTAAAGATATTCCATTGGACTAGTTGACTTTCATTTTTTGATGCGTGTTTTTCCAAAAATATTTACTATATACATACAGAATGATTCAGACAGTACAGAAGAGATACCAAAAATATATTTGAAATCTGAACCAAATTTTTTGTTATTTTGTGCAAAGTATGCTACATCGATAAAATAAGTGTATCCCAACTAAATACTAGGTTAAATAAAATAAAATAGAAAATAGCCAGAAACACAATTTTTCAAAAAAAATACATTAGTCTTCTAAATTCTCACTTAAATTTAGTTTTTAACATAGAAGGATCTGAAAAGCAACAATTAAATGTAATAAATTAATTATATTACCCAGCACATTTTTTTTTAAATCCTGAGATAATTTTATTTATGAAATGAAATCCTGCAATGACCAAATTTTATTACTCTACTGAACCCTCTCCGAGTTGGGTTGGGAATAACTTCCAATTTATAGAAAATTTGATTGACAAATATCACTACAACAGAATAAGAACATAATAATTAATAATTACGTTTAGTTCTTGATAAAACCGCAGAAACAATTATCTTAATATAGAGTCTAGTCGAAATGCCTGGCTTGAATGTATCGGTAACATTCAAATCTAAAATAAAAATTTAACGTTATTCAGTATGAGAAGCGCAACCGAAGGAATAGCGTAATTATTCTACCTAATAAAATAAATAAAGATTTAGTTTTGTATGCCATACTTTTCAAATATCTCCATAGGAATCAAATGGCGTAAGGTCCGGTGATCATGATGTCCTTTCTATTGATCCTAGCCTTTTTTTCCACTGATTATGTCAATCTTGCTGGAAGCCTCCCAAAAACAACCCAAAATCATTAAAATCTAAACGATATTTCTTTTTAGTGTGTTATAGGAAATTTCTTCACTCAAATAATTGTTTTTTAATGTTTTTGTGATAAATTCAGAAACAATTATTGTAGGTATTTTTGTACCTACAGGAAATAGGAATGAAAAAACCTTTCAAATGACGTATCACAAGCCCCGTATTCTTATTTAAAAAAATGAGGTTCATAACTACCGCTCGAGGAGCGATGAATTTTTTTGCAGGATTTCATTTCATGATTTAGAATCAACGTATTTCAAGATTTTATTAAAAATATGCACAATTATTCAAATATCTAATGAATTTATTCTATTTGACGGTTTCCGGAAAAATGTGCATCAAAACACCTAAATCGACATGCCCAAGCGATTTTCTTGTTAAAAATAAAATACCTTATTTTTTATCAAAATTTTTCCAAAAATTTGCCCTATATTGTAAAAATTGTAACTGGATACCTAAATGGACTATATTACGACTGATGTTAATTCGACAGAAGGCACAACAACAACTACTGTTATTCGTGACCCCACAAAGATAACAAAACGTCCCACAACAATCACCACCTCCTTCACTCAACCATCATCATACACACCTACGACGACGCGGCAAAGAACACGCGGCACAAAACCACCACCAACCACCATTAGAGGTGTGGACGTTGCAAAGACAACTACAGTTACCCGGAAAACAACCAGAAAATCATCATCGAGCAGCAGTGGTACATTTGGCCTCAGATCAAGCACCACAACAACGCCAGTGCCACCATCTATCATCATAGCTGGGCACCCACAGGACAACGAAATCGCCGGCAGCTCAAATATTCAGCAAGGGGAATCACCCAATGTGAATATACCACTGTCAGTGGATGGCGGTGAGAGGCGAGAACCATTCGGAGCCAAACTGAATCTGGGTGCCATTATAGCGTTGGGCGCATTTGGAGGTTTCATCTTTTTGGCAGCCATCATAACAACGATTGTCATCTTGGTTAGAAGGTGAGAGAAATATTTTGGTTAATACCTATATATATATATATATATATATATATATATATATATATATATATATATATATATATATATATATATATATATATATATATATATATATATATGTATATATAATGTACAAAATAATTATAGATTTGTTTCAAAACTCAAACTTTCGCTTTCTTTGTATAAATAGAAACATCTATCTAGAAGAATCTGCAATCATCGTGAAAAGTTTGTTTTCAAATATTCTATAAATAGACTAGACTATAACGTGTTGGCATAATTATTTTTGCGGAAAACTTCCTTTTTTAATGCAAAATCTTTATTTGTCGAATTTTCTAACAAAAATTATTCTGAAATAATCAGCTAAATTTCCGTTATCGAAACAAGTGTCCGCATAATCTCTAAAACGATCTTGTGCATTAAATGCAACAAGGTTTTCGTTTTCAAGGATGCGAAAAAGAGCAAGAAAATCCAAGACCGGTTTGGTGACCCGTTTGACCTATGTAAAAGAGTTTTTTTGTAGAAGTTGCTCGGGGATTCCTGCCTGCGAAATAAGATCATTCACTGCACAAACGTTAATGGCATATTACTGCAACGACAGCACTTCCAAAAATTAAAGAAATACTTAATCTAGAGAAGCAGCTGGGGAATGTCCGAAAAGAAGTCAAAGACGGGATGGCAGTTACATCAAAAAGTTACGCGAGTCATGTAGCCAGACACAGCTCCACAACGTCTCTGATGATCATATTACAACTAAATGCTGATCTTTCATTTGTTAAACTATAAAAGCCATGTAATACTTGTTCTCAGATTAGATATAATCTTGTCTTGTAATTGTATACTTGAATGTGAAATAAATCTTTTTAAAAAGGTATTTCTCGGTCATTGAAACTTAACTGGCGCTGCGAACAGGATATCGTCGGTAAATCAATAAAGTTATCCCTTCAGTGCGATAATAGTTTTACTGTTTTCTATCAAGAAATTCGGACGATATCACGAACAAAAATTAAAAAAGACATTAGTGACCAAGTGCAATTACGAGGTGCATCAAAGGTTATATCTCCGGCCTACATCAGAACCCTTCAGAGGAATCCAGGTCGAAAAGACAGGCTCCAGTTCCTCCAGTGAACCAAGAGACAAGGAATAAGCTGGCAAATGATCCTTCTGTGCATCATCCTGTGAGTCATTTTTCCTTTAATTTAATTTATTGGCTAATTCTCATCTGTAGAATCTAGTACAAAAATAGAGTTCCTTCAGAGAACATATTTTTATAAGATAAGATTAATTTTATTCATTTTCGAATAATTTTTTTTTACAAAACATTCACTGCAAGATTTGCTTGATTTTTAAATCATTTATATATAGACAAAAATAGTGAAGTAATTAATTTCTCTCGATTTTTTTTTTCAATCAATTTATTTATGAGCAAAAATCGTAGTCGATCTAGATCACCTATACAGACGGACAGTTTATTAGAACAACTCAAACAATTGAATATTTCTTCCACCAATCAAACATCAAACATGTCTAATCCAATCACTCAACTTGAAATTAGCATGGCCAACAACCTTCTGCCGAAATATTCGGGAGGTTCGAAAGACCTTGCATATTTTATTAGACAATCCGAAAAATACATTGTACTTTTGGAAACGAAAGATAATGCATTGTTCAACACCCTGGTTCTAGAACAAATTAAAGCTAAACTTTCCGGTCCAGCTAGGGATGTCATAATCAATCAATCTTTTGAAAATTGGATAAGCCTAAAGAAAGCCCTTACTGAACGTTTCGGCGATCCTAGATCTGAAGAGCTACTTGCTCATGACTTAAATATTTCGATTCAAATATATCCTCAAACCTTTTCCGAATTTTACGAAGAAGTGATCTCCAAATTACAAATTCTTAAAGAACATTTAGCGATCAATACTAATGATGCAAGTGTTCGTAAATCAAAAGAAGAAATGTATACTGAACAAGCCCTTGCAATATTCAAAGCAGGTCTTTTAGAACCCTATCGAGATCATCTCCTTCATATCTCTGTTCCTAGCCTCGAACATGCTCTGTTCGAATGCAAGAAACTTGATAATGAAAGATCCCAAATAGAGTTCGCAAATTTCCTAAGAGCTCAAAAAACTTCTAAATCACGTCCACTCCCGAAATCTCAATTTCCAAACTATCAATCTAAACAACTATCCCAATCTCATCATTTTAAGCCCCAAAATTCATCTTTCCAATATCAACAATTCAGGCCTCATATGTTGAATCAACCTCAACAGTTTCAGCCACAAATGCAAATTCAACCTTTACAATATCAACAAGTTCAACATCAAATTCCAAATCAATTCCTGCAAAACCAGCAATTCAGACCCCAATTTCCTCAGAGATTTCCAACGGAAAATAAGCCCACCCCACCCAAACAATTCCCTTCTAACTCTCAAGTTTTTAAAAGACAACAGAAACCACATGATAACTACAAACCCACACCAATGAGCATATCAACCGCTCATACATTCAGACCCCAAAATAGACCCCAGAATCACTTTAAGCAAACTGGCCCTCCCAGAGTAATGGTGGAAGAGCTATTTAATGTTGAACAAGACCACAACGCTGATGAAAACCAATATTACGATAATTATGAAGATGACTATACACATGACGAACAAACATACTTAGATTATACAGATGATCAATTTCAAAATTTAAATATAGAAGAAAACGATGATACCGAAAATTTTTAATTAATAGCCTCGGAATAGATATTAATAATATAAACTCATCGCCAAAACTACCTTTTATCTATCTTGCCGGATTGGACCTTAAGATTTTGATCGATCCAGGAGCCACTAATTCAATAATTAATCCGAAACCAGCTTTTAAATTATTTTCAAATTACATTTACGAATCAAAATTTTCTGTTAAATCTATTCAAACTACATATAATGGTTCCCTAAGTTGTCAATATCCCCTACTCAATGAGTTTGGAATTGAACACATCTTCGATATGTTTATAGTACCGTGGCATGAAAGATTCGACGCTCTTATTGGTAGCCAAGACTTTGATATTCTTAAGGCTCTAATCGATTATAGTAACCATATTTTAAAAATAGGAAATATTAGAATACCATTTTATTTTGAACTAAATCCTAGTTTATTTAAACCATATGAACAAAAGCTTAATAAACCCATTCTTAAAATTCCTGTTACTATAGAAAACGGACCAGTAATTTTTCCGGAAATATCCTTGAATAACATTTTTATCCCTGAATGTATAACTTCAGCTTTAGATGGATACGTTCATATTCCAATTGAACAAGATCTACCATTATCTCATATCGCTATAAACTATCACGAACCAATTCTAGTACAACCCCTCTCAAAATTCCAACAATCTAATCCAAACTGTGAAACCAATAACATCGATATAAGTAAACTTATCCGTACCGAACATCTCAATCCCGAAGAAAAAAGCCAGATAATATCACTTTGTAAATCATTTAAGAACGTCTTTTATAATGAGAACTCCGACTTATCATTTACTCACATGGTAAAACACAACATAAGAACTATTGATGAAGAACCTATTTATCAAAAATCATATAGGTATCCGTACCACCTTAAGGAAGAAATCCAGAATCAGATTCAGAAACTTCTAGACAATAAGATTATAAAACCCAGTATTTCGCCTTATAGTTCTCCTGTCTGGATTGTTCCAAAAAAATTAGACTCTAGCGGCAAAAGAAAATTCCGTATGGTCATCGACTACCGGAAATTGAACGAAAAAACCATCGAAGATAAATACCCTCTTCCTAGAATTGATGAAATTCTCGACAATCTTGGCAGATGTGTTTACTTTTCGACACTAGATCTTGCCCAGGGATTCCACCAAATAGAAATTCATCCAGACTCTGCTGAGAAAACAGCCTTTACTGTTGATAATGGCCATTATGAATATACTCGTATGCCATTTGGTCTTAAGAATGCTCCAGCAACATTCCAGCGGGTTATGGATACAATTTTACGACCCTTTCTATATAAGTTCTGCTTCGTTTATATGGATGATATTGTTATATTCTCTAGGTCACTCCAAGAACATATTCTTCATGTTAAACAAATTTTTCAACAACTTCAGAACCACAATTTGAAAATTCAATTAGACAAATCCGAATTCCTTAGAAAAGAAGTAGCATTTCTAGGACATATCATCACCCCAAATGGAATTAAACCCAATCCAGATAAAATTGAAGCAATTCAGTCATTCCCCCTTCCAAAAACAGAAAAGCAAATAAGATCATTCCTCGGTATGATTTCATATTACCGCAAATTTATCAAAGACTTTGCCAAAATTTCCCACCCAATCAATAAATACCTTAAGAAAAATACTAAAATCAATACGAGCGATCAGGAATATATTAATGCATTTGAAAAATGCAAACAAATTATTTGTAACGCCCCTGTTCTTGCATACCCGGATTTTTCAAAAACTTTCACTTTAACAACAGATGCTAGCAACGTGGCTATAGGTAGTGTTATTTCCCAAAATTCACACCCTATTGCATTTTACTCGAGAACTCTAAACTCCGCTGAAAGAAATTATGGTACTATTGAGAAAGAACTGCTCGCAATCATCGATAGCTGTAAACATTTCCGCCCATATTTATTTGGCAGGAAATTTGTTATAGAAACCGATCACAAACCTTTGGTTTGGTTACACTCACTAAAAGAACCGAATCAACGACTTATTAGATGGAAACTTAAACTTGAGGAATTTAATTTCGAAATCAAGTATAAAAAAGGAAAAGAGAACTTTGTTGCCGATGCTCTTTCAAGAATTGAAATAAATGCTATAGATAAGACCATACCAAACAGACGCAATAGAAAAAACTTAGCACTTATAAAATCTGCTCGAAAAGACCCAAAAATAAACATCATCAGCGATATTGTAGTCAAGCCACCCACAAATACCGCAAAGAAAAACTTAGACTTAATAAAAAATGATCAGGATAGAGATACCGACCTTTTATCAATACTACCAACATTCGGCTCAGAATCCAATTTATCCATAACAAATAGTGAAGCGGATAATATCTTAAACGCCAACCCTTTCTCAAATCAATCCAGTATACAAAATGATGATGATGAGAAAATAAGCAACAATGATTCAGGTGAAACCAGACATACAGCACAAGAAAATCCAGTTTTTAATTTTCCAATATCTGAGAAATCTTTAAATTCTACCCATTATCAGATTCTACTGAAATATGGTGAAAAGAATGATATTGAATTCACAAAACCTTTTGGTAAAAATAGATATACTTTGACATTTAGAAAAGGACTTGACGAAACTGTACTAGGCAATATGTTTCATGAAATAATAGACCCTACGAAAACATACTACATCTACTGCCCAGATGATAACCTTATTCAATCAGCGTACAGAAAATGTTCAGAAATATTTGAGCCCAACGTTAAAATCATTAAAGTCAATACGTTTTTAGAGGACATACTTAACAAAGAAGAACAGATACAGATAATCTCAGATTATCACTCACATACCCACAATGGAATAATTGAAACAATAAAACATCTTCAGTCCCAATACTATTTCCCAAAAATTCAGGATCTTGTTACAAATCATATTAATAAATGCGATTTATGCCTTACTTCGAAATACGATCGAAATCCTCGAAAATTTCCATTTTCCGGTCCACTTATAGCCAAAAGACCTTTCGAAATAATTCACATAGATACATTTTTTGTTGAAAATAAGCGATTCTTAACAATAATCGATTTATTTACCAGATATCTTCAAGCATATGAACTTCCTGACACAAATTCTATAACTATTCTTAGCAAATTAAGACATTACTTTTCTCATCACAATTATCCATCACAAATAACATGTGACAATGCTAAAGAATTTTCTAGTGAAACTTTTAAAGAATTCATGTCCATGTTCCAAATTCGAGTTCACTACACCACACCTCAAGCTCATACGGGAAATTCCCCAATAGAAAGAGCACATTCTACTTTAATAGAAAAATTGCGTATCCTTAGGCAAAAATCAAAAGAAAGTACAACGGATATACTTACCACCGCGATCCTAATATACAATCAATCTGTTCATTCAGTAACGAATTTCACACCATTTTCATTACTTTATGGCCCATATGAAAACCTCAATCTACATGAGATCAACCTAGATAAGCAAATATTTCAGGACTACAATGAACACAGAAAACAAGAGATCATCCCTTTCTATAACGATCTATATCAAAAACAACTCAAGAAACGAACAAATCACTTAGAAAAAGTAAATACAGAACGTACCGGAAAAATTCCTAAGACCGATATTGTATATCTGAATACAGAACCTAGAAATAAGATTAAACCTAAATACAAGAAAGTGCTTCTAGACCCAAACAAATCAAATGAACAAACTCTTATCTCACAAAAAGGAAAGAAAATTAGTAAGCACATGATCAAAAACACCAAATGTTTTCAGATTGACAATGACACTGACAACCACCAACCAGGCACTTCAGCTGACACCAATTGACCCCCCTGGATACATTTTAGACGACTTAGGCTTAGCTAAATATAAAGTTAATTACCACAAAGTTTATTTTACAATAAGTATAGAAAGTATTGAAACAACTTATGCTAAATTATCTTTAAATCAAATACCTATAATGAATCAAGTTAAAAATGACAAACCTAATTTACTAACTACTTACAAAAGAGACATTGACCTTCTATCCGAAGATATCAACAAATTAAGAATATACTCCCGCCCTGACAAAAATCAGAAAAGAAGTCTGTTCGATGGCTTAGGTTCAGCTATTAGATATATTTCAGGTAATCTAGACCAAAATGATTTAATTGATATAAAAAATAATTTTATGAGAATAAATTCCAACGAAGAGAAGTTAATGACTGAAATCTCCAAACTACATACACTAGCAGGTCAAATAACTGAAAGATGGCAAAAAGATCTACTCAAAATTCAAGCACATGCAGAAAATGTTTATAAAGATCTATCTGATATAGAGGATAGACTGAATAGTGAAATAATTATTCATATAGAACTAGAACAGATTCGAAACTTAAGAAATTACATCCAGAGACTCTTGAGAACTATATCATTTAGTAATCAAGGTATACTTAATGTTGAATTGATTAACCAACGGGAACTACAAGAAATTTTCAATTATCTTAAATCGATTCACTCCCACACTGAAGTTGCTCCCGACATACCAACTTTATTAGAGATCACCAAAATTAATCTTATGTTTACTACAAAAACACTAATTTGTACTTTGAAAATACCTATATTGGCCAATAAATTATACCATCTGTCCAAAATAATTCCTATTCCTAGTACCCATAACAATATCCTAATACCACCCCATACATTTGCACTCAACTCAAAAGGATCAACTAAATGGACCAACGAAGACTGCATTAAAACGTTCTCTCTCTGGTACTGCCAAAAAGTGCCACATGAAGACCTCTGCAGCCTAGACGATTTATCACAATGCAATTTTGCCACTGTTGATAATAATTTTACTTTATTTACTCAACTATCGAATGGAAACACAATCATATGTACAAAACAACCAGAAGACATCAATGAAGATTGCTCAAAATCCTTTAAGTCTGTTAAAATTTCAAAATGTAATGCTATTCTAGGGAACACAGACTGCACGTATTCGTTTCAAAAGTATACATGGATAGGTTCAAATAAAACATTTTCACAAGAATGGCCTAGTCACCAAGAACCATCAAAAATTAAACATAGGTTAAATGTCAAACCACTCCACCTAGACGATCCAACTAAAATGATACCCCTATATGAAGAGCCCAAATTACTTCCAATCGAGTTCCACCAAGGACATTTTGGAATCACTCTTGCCTGCATCGTACTTATCATCATTTTTACCATCATTTACCTGATAAGTAGAAAAATAAATATTCTACCATCAAGGAGACCAAGTCCATCTGCTATCATCGAAATTCCATTAGAAGAAAGAAAATTACCTAGATCAATCCTTAAGTCGAACCACGAGGACGTGCTTCAAACCTAGAGGGGAGGAGTCATGTAGCCAGACACAGCTCCACAACGTCTCTGATGATCATATTACAACTAAATGCTGATCTTTCATTTGTTAAACTATAAAAGCCATGTAATACTTGTTCTCAGATTAGATATAATCTTGTCTTGTAATTGTATACTTGAATGTGAAATAAATCTTTTTAAAAAGGTATTTCTCGGTCATTGAAACTTAACTCGCGGATATACCAAAAATCAAAGCTGATGCAGAAGCACTAGAGGAATTAATGGAAAGAAAAAGACGCTCTTCAAACATATTGCTGTTTGGATAAAATGAATCGGAAAACAGAACAAAGAAGAGGTAATTGAAGGAAAACTCAATATAGTGAAAGATGTTATGCAAAAATTAATGTGAAGGTGTCTGATAGTAAAATGAGATTACAAAGTCTTGGAAAATACGAAAAGGTTATGCCAATTAAAATAAATTTCTCATTCGAAGATGTTGGCAGGATAGTATTGAGGCAAAAACATAAGCTGTGACAACCAACAGAGGAAATTCATGACAAATCTCTTAGCTGAACTCAAAAGAAGAAATGATCAAGGTGCAACTGACATAAAGATCAAATATGTATATAAACTCAATACCCAAAATCATTAAAGTCAATAAACAACTGAAAACAACTATAATTGAAGTCTCAAGTAATATGTGTTCCATGACAAATAAGATCAATGAACTATAAAGGTAAGCATCCATAACACAAATGCATGTATAGTACTAATAACAGAAAGGTGGTTGACGAACTGCATACCTGCTAGCCTGATACATATATCTGGTTACTTAATGTTTTGCAAAGACGAAGGCGCGAATGGTGAAGGTTTGTGCTTGTTTGCCAAAGAAGAAATCGAGGGGCATAAGGTTCATGCAACAATTCATCAACGTTCTGCCACCTGTCCATTTCATATGGCTTAAAATCTCCATAAATAAATTATTGATCGCATTTATTTATAGACAAAAGAAAAAACGGCTGAAGAAAAAACCCAAAACTTATACGAGTATTGGAAATGCAATATCTCTTAGAGATCCAGTCTACATCTTGGGCAACTTCAATTACCCCGAAATAAATTGGAACACACTGGTAGTCCGTCCTTATACCCAGTATAGCCAGAACTTCCTGCAAAAGTCACAGAGGTTATCAGCATGTACATTTTCTTCCCATTTCATTTGATATATTCTCCAAATCTTTAAAATTAACAATTAATAAACATATACCATACAAAAGGTTATTGTTCAGAGACCAGGGCTAACTAAAGAAAACATTAAGCAAATTCAAAAGAAAAAAGATATCTGGAATAGATACATGTAAAACAATACTGATGAAAATTATCAGCGCATCAATAGAACCAAAACTTGCATTGATACAGCAATAAGAAAAACGAACACAAACTGTTAACAAACGCCAAACAGTACCACTCCCATGTAAATTCTACCCTAAATAAAAAGCATAACAACTTTGGTATTAGAGCGATTTTACAATAGGTAATAAATTCGAATCGATTCAAGACCATCACTCCAGAACACCCCAGAACAGGAATCAAACCATAAATTCTACACCGGAAAAAGTGGAAAACGCAATAAAATCAGTCAAGCTTAATTCGAGACCCGAACTTGATCAGACTCTGTATTTCTTAAAAACTGTTTTCATACCCTAAAGGAGCCTCTGGCCGCACTTATGCACAATATTATCATATCTGAGGAGTTCCCGGAACCCTGGAAGAAAGCAGTGTTCTATCCAATATATAAGAAGGGTAAAGAATTAGCAGAAAACTACAGACCATTCAGCCCGACCAGTGCCCTATGTGAATGTATGGAAAAGATCATCGCCAAAGAACTTAAAAGCTTTTGCCTTTTCATATTGTGCCAACCCATCAACATGGGTTTCTACCAAATAAATCCACATTTACAAACCTTTTAACCAGACTGAACAAGTGGACTTAGGAAGATGAGTCAACTGATGTAATTAACTTGAAAAAAAAAATTGACAAGGGGCTTTCTTTCTGGACGTTCTTTCCAAGTTAGGGAAAGCATAGCACTCTCGGAAGAACACCAGGTATTTAGTGATGTACCACAGGGTACAGTTTTGGGACCCGTGCTTTTCTCGGGCTATTTTCCTCACCTATATCGACGACTGGAGACCGACTGATTGCAAGATTGCTTTATAACTGGACTCTAGGACAGTGGGGAAATGTACTATTTACTGATGAGTCCAGTTAAGGTCGCCAGTTGGTCGCGATATCTTGAGCGGGTATAATGATTATACCATATCAGAACGAATCTCACATCATGGCGGTTCACTCATGATTTGGTCGGGTATTTGTACCGAAGCACGCACCGATCTTGTATTTGTTGAAAATGGAGCTCTAACCGCTTACTGTTACATTGGGGAAATCCTCCAAAAAGTTGTTGTTCCATTTGCTACTTTCATTGGGAACCAATTTACATTAATGCATGATAATGCTAGACCTCTCGTTGCATATGTGGTGAGCGAATATCTGGATGAAGTTCGACTTCCAAGATTGGAATGGTCCGCATGTAGCCCGGATCTCAACCCAATCGAACATCTTTGGAATCATCTTAATAGGGCCGTTCGTCGTCGTCCTGTACAACTACAAACCTTGCAATACATACGACTGGTTCTGGCCGAAGAATATCAGGCTTTTCCTCAAGAAATACTAAGTAACCTATTCATTCGATGCCGCGAAGACTGCAAACTGTCACGTTATTAAAATTGTTTTTGTTATTTAATTTTATGAAGTGTTTGTTTTTCTTAAT
The DNA here is from genome assembly GCA_958507055.1 of Crioceris asparagi. NCBI lineage: Eukaryota > Metazoa > Arthropoda > Insecta > Coleoptera > Chrysomelidae > Crioceris > Crioceris asparagi. The sequence goes on from OY293830.1 coordinate 63,651,326, forward strand.
AAAAATATGCTTCAAATAGGTAGGCGTTTAATTTCAAATGTTACAGCTTGCAACAGAAATGAGATATTGGAATAAATCAAAAAACAAAATGTTTAGAATACATCAAAGATTACAAGAATCAATATGTAAACAAAATTATCCAACTCAATTTTCCTACAAGGTTTTTTGAAATTACGACAAAAAAACAGTTCTCCGGTATAGCTTAATCGAAAAATCTATCTTTATAAAATAATTAGAGGACAAACACAATAGATGGATCTAGAAACTGATAACAAAATCATGAGAATCGGATTAAAAAGTAAAAATTATAAAATATCAAACTTGATCAAAATTTCAGGGTGGCGGAATTTTGTGCTAGCGATTGTATATATATACATATATATATATATATATATATATATATATATATATATATATATATATATATATATATGTGTATATATATATATATGTTACACTGATTTCCTGTGTCATTTTTATATCGAGTATTCTTTTATCATCTTTGTGAAGTGTTAAGTGGTCACTGCCAAAAATCGCTGTATAGTCCCTAGTTTAAGGATAATAGAAGTAGTACTTAGACCACCACATTGAATATTGTAGTGTATCTGCACCGTAGTAGGAGTATCATTTTCCACTCTTTTTTTACTAACCGTGTATATTTTTCTCTCTCTTTGTTGCGTTTGTGCGGGGTGTGTCGCAGTGCGGGTGCTTCGACAAGATCGTCCCACCGGCTGCCGGCTGCTGGTACATCTATGCCCAGCCGATGGTACACGCTGCTGGCGCTGCCATTTCCCGACCAACAAATTGGCCGGCGTGAGTTCACAAGGAGTTACCGATCCCATCACAGGGCCGGCTACTTTTCCAACCCAATCTAGGTCGTCTCGTCTGAGCCGCAGCCGGCCGGCCCACGGACGACAGGTAGGCGAAGGCTTCCTCTTCCTCCGGATTCAGCAGCACTTCCGCACTGCATGTCCTCCCACAATGAAGCTAAGGCACTGCACAATACACACTTTCAACACACATTGATTGCACTGGCACTTTTTTATTACAGGTTTAAGGGTAAAAAAACACACACCTAAGATGTCTTAAGAAATGTTGCACCATTGGTTTGGGTTTCTTGTAGTTTCAAATGTAATCAAGAATATGTTGATTCCTACATTTATAGTTTTTCTCAGCCAGAAAATCGATAAACGTTGCCAAATTGGACAAAAAATTATATAAACAAAAAAAAATATGAAGCTTATTTTAGAATTTATTTATCAGCAACATTTTTTTACATTGCATGCACTCTTTAAAATTTGACATCTATGCAGACTGCAGACTGCAGGCCGCCAAGCGTAAGACAAGCCTTGACGTTTCAGTGCTCAATTGATAAAGCTAAAGGACGTGACGAATCTGCTGACTGACACATTTTATGTGTCAAATATTTTCTTACATCCTGAGCTGGAAAAAGATTACCTACTCATTTATTTTCTTGCTTTTGTTTCCAGAAACCGCAGTGCCAAACATTACCGTCACCGAGCCTCCCCCGATTGTAACACTGTAGCCTCGTTTGATTCATCCAGCTCGGAATCACGTAACGGTGGTCTGAATCGCTACTATCGCCAAGCGTGGGAAAACTTGCACGAGTCTGCGGGCAGCAAGTCAGGCCTAAAAGCAGCAGCAGCCGCAACCAACAACAGCAATCACCATTCGCCATTGCGAAGGAAAGAAACACTCGACGAACCATACAGACATCATCATCGCGATAGCTCAGACATGGTTATGGGGGCTGGTGATGTTTTTGTGGAGAAGCCGGGTGTCGAGAAGAAACGTCACCATCATCATCATCACCATCACAATGAAAGTAGGCCGACTAAAGATTGGCGTGGCCCGACTGTCAGCAGCAGGGACCACAACAAGAGATACTGACAACCTTGCATGGTTATAACCGTACAATTCGACGAATGAGAGGAATGTTATTTATTGTTTTACACACACACACACACAAAATTAACACAAAAATGACGTGAAAGCCCCTTAATTGGTAAGCAAAGTTACAAAAATTGTTTGCGTTATAACCACGGCCTCGAGAGGGCCATAGGGGCGCCCTAAGCTGGTAATAAGGTATCTCTGACGCGCAATTGTGGCGCCATCTCATGCTTGTTTTTTACCAAATATATTAATACTAGGTAACTCCCAAGAAGAACTTAAGGAAGAAAAGTATCACTAAAGGAACCTACCTATGTTACAAATCCTATGCAAACATCTAAGTAGGTACCTATACGATTTGATTGTATCCTACAATGACTTAAAAATACGTTTTTTGAGGGAGTCTTAAAAGTACAGAATACCGGCGACCAAAAATTTGACGATTACAATTATTTCCTAATACAGCTACTAAATGTAGGGGTACGAAAGTAAAAATACATCGTCTTATTGAGATCCAATGTCATGACTACATTTTCCTAAGAACGATTTATCAAAAGTTCGACGTAATTAAAGAGTTTCAATCGAATTTGCTTATTGACTGCAAAGCTAATAAAATTAATTTTATATCTATACTTAAGAATTCATAATCATATCTTAGAATAACTAAAGTTAACGCAACGATTTCGTATTAAGATATACTTATTAGCATTTGTTCAATAATATTTTGCTCTAAAAATTAGCACTAGAGTTTCTTTAAGAAAATGTCTTCGGTGAAAGAGCGTAATGGTCATTTGAAGATAATTCTGTTCTTATTTATTTCTTATAAAAATTAGTAGGCTACTATATTTAGTTCACCGTTTTAATTACTTTCATATGCCTAACGTCAAAATCGAACATAACAGTTAATTTGAATTAAGCCGATATCAAACGTAGATTTTTTTATCATCATACCATTTTTAGTATCGAACTAACTTTTGATTATGAATATGGTTGGTAACAGATCTATCTTCTTTGAAGAAGTACAAAATTTCTTAAATCTCAAAGCGATATTATTTATGGTAACGTATAATTTTCTGAAAGAAGCAAAAACTGCCCTTTTACAATCTGTGTTTTGTACTTCGAAAAATCATAGTCATGACTTTTGCAACACAACTAAACAAAGAATATTTCTACATGATTTTTTGCATTCACGGTTGCATTCTGAAGCGATAGATAGCTTTTAGAAATTATCTAGAAAGTGAGTAACAATATCGATAGACCATAGAAATTAAACACGGGACAATGTGTGCAACGACCAAAGATTATTTGGCAAATAATTGAAGAAACGAAATTTCACCCTCATCACAAATATATTTATTTCATTTGAATGATAAAACGTTCGCTTCTTGTAAATATTGTATAACAATGAATTCCTTGGCTTCATTTTAACAAAATATGGAGAGCATCTAGACTACCTTCAGTGAAACACAATAATTGTGGAATAGAGTCTTTTTCACCGTTTTGCTTGAGCCAGTTTACATTCTTTTCATCTTTGTATTGTAAGAAAAAGTGAGGCTAATGTTATTCAAATCAATCTAAGGGTAGTTCAGCGACTGAAAATATTTTACTTTTTTTAATAATTTAAGTCATTAATATTATTTAATTGGTAAGATTTTATTCAGTGTAATTTTGTTAAGGGAGGTAAAACGTATAGTGCCATGGATAAGGCATCTTTTAAAATAATACGAAATGATCTATCTTAATCATTGTGTTGTAGTTTAAATAATATACATTCTACGATCTAAGATATTAAGTATGTTTTATATAAATACTATGAATATTTTGTGAAAATAGATTTCTTAATATATTTATGTTAAATTATATCGCTGTTTGACTAAATGTTGTTTAGGAATGTCCAGTCCAGTTATATGTATATTACCACAAATTCTCAAATTCAGATAAGTATATGACAAAAACATTGGTAATGGTGAAATATATTTATTGAAGTATTTCAAAATAGAAATTACAAATTCAATCAGTATAATCTGCTCACTTTGTCCATATTTCAATTTCCTTATTTTAACGATCTGAAAATTGAATACAAAATATCAAATATGATGATGATTCAAAATCATAATATAACCGAAAGCGCCAATCAGATCATGTATGCTTTTAAGAGTACTTATTATTGGCAATGTACTGATCAACAATCGGTACCTACACCTAGAAAGAGTGAAAACATGATCAATCGTACCCTAACTTTTATATCAGATTTACCAAATGAAATTTAATCAAAATGATCAACTGAAATATGAAGTTTCTTACAAATAATAATAATAATAATAATAATAATAACGACTTTATTGCGAATATAAAGAAAAATTACCGGATGAATTATAAATCTATTCTAAATATAGAAGTTCATGTCTGGCGCAAGTCTAGCCATTGGCTACACAACTGAACCAAACTGAACTAAAAACTTAAGTGATAATTTCGTAACCATACTAAATTAAACTAAACAAATTTTAATTATACTTGATGAGAAGTAAAAAAAGTCTTCACAAAAAATATAATTTAAAAGATTCTTTATAAATTTTAATCAACTTTTGGGAAGCATTTTTCATTTATTTGAACATGATTAATTAAGATAATCTAGTATTTTTGACAAATCTTCATACTGTCAGCTTTAATTTGGGGTATTATATGTTTGGGTTTTCTTATAATAAAATAATAAATAAAACAGTGACCACAGTTTAAGGCTTAACGATTCAATAATATAATAAGTGGTACTGTCGATACTGCAAGAGAACGCATGAAAAACGTATTCAGTGTTTTCTTTAAGTTACGAAATATTTAGACTACAACTGTTACTGCAAAATTAAACACAAATTGTATTAAAGTTTATAATACTCTTGATGACGCAATAACATATTGGATCAAGATTAAAGAAATGAACATAAACAATTGAATGAATTTATCAAAAGACTGTGATTCCATAGATATTTTAACGAGTGTGGAATACAGTGTCGCGGCCATCATGAGAAGGCGTGTACGAGTCATCAGAAGAAGGAGCATATTGACGAGTGTGGATGTGTGGCTCAGGTGGCCTGAGTGTAGACACTGTTGGTCCACGATAGACGCAAATACAATGATTATATCCCTCTAGTGAATTCGCGCTATTGGTGGAATTTTTGCGGCGTAGGAAGATCTTGATCGATGCTTCTAGATGAAAAGAGTTGACATTCGCCGTCCTGAGTTTCTGGATCCACGATACGTTGATGACCACCCGTTCATCTTTCTTAGCTGCAAATGTCTTTCTGTGAATAGACATAGTTGGAATGTTCTTTAACTTGCTATACACTGGGATTTGATGCCCAAAGCTACCACGATCTCTTCTCCATGTCTAGAGTCTGCTCGATAACCATACCAGCTTCTCTTTTGTCCAGCACCCGACGCCTATCCATAACGTCAGCATCTTCATGTCCTGTACATGTCAGAGCGATGTCTCACAAACTACCACGTCAACTGGCAATATAGCTTAGCTTCTAGACTTAGATACCTCAGTAACACTAGATCCCAATGCAGGACGCACTAGTCTACTCCGCTGGACCACAGCATCTTCACGTCCTTAGCTATCCTACACTCCACTCTTGGTGACAACCACAGGAAACTGGTCAGCAATACCCAGCAAGTTGCGTCGTCACCTGGCAATGTAACACCACTTCCAGAATTGTATCAGGACCATAAGAACATCCATTCCAAGTCCAGCGTCAAGCATCTCCAAGATGCCGTCGTAGACTTCTTACGTGCCAGCAACCAGTTCCCTCGAATAATGAAAACATAAATATAAGAAACTAAAGCCGAAATGACAGAAAATTCACGGTCATTGGAAATGAAAATAGCTGAAACAGCGTTGGAAACAGAAATGCTAGAGAACTTGGAGAATAAGATTTCTGAAAACTCCAAATACCTGGAAGAGCAATTAAAAGGTGAGGTGCACAAAACGCATCCAACAGTAGCAGCCTGAGGAATATGATGCAAGCTCCACAAACTTCAGAGCCCAACACTTGTGGGCCGTTCCGGAAGTCATGACTGAACAGTACCGATTTCGAATAAAGCCACCTGACTTCGATGGGTCCTCATGGGCCCGTTACCATCTACAATTTGAAGCTGCTGCAAAGATTACCGAGTGATCATCAATGTAACTTGCAAAAAAATCAGGACGGCGAAAATCAACCCACTTCATCTAGAAGCATCGACCCAGATCTTCCTACGCTGCGAACATTCCACCAATAGCGTGAACTCACTAGACGTTTCGGGATATAATCGTGGCCTTTGCGTGTTTCGTGGACCAATAGCGGTATGACTTACTCGTACACGCCTCCTCATGATGACCGCGACTCTGCATCCCAGACTCCTTACAGTATTATTAGTAAAAATGGTGGCTACAACGTAGCTTCCGAAATCTTTTATAGGATCTAAAAAAGAAAACTGTGTTGACAAAACATTGCTTGATTGATGCTTGTGCTATTTCAAATTTCATCTTTATGAGTTAAGATCATCGAAAATATAACATCTATATATATATATATATATATATATATATATATATATATATATATATATTGTAGGATTGCGATGGATGTGTTCCAAAATTAATTCCAGTGTACAGAGTACAGAGACATTTCATCAACCAGGGGCATATTTTGCTAGTGTCTGGTTTGCACAGCCAAATGCTAACACTCCAAAAACAACTCGATTAACAAATTCAGTGTGCTGTTTTCATTTCAGAACTGACGCAAAAAATACACTTTATTATATTTATTCGCAAAGTTCTTCCACCACCTGATCTAAAGCCCGATATTCAAATGATTGAAATAACATAAGTATTTTCTTTTCTATCGTTTTGTTTCATGTAGTTGACATGTGAATCAGAACTGTAAAATATGACTTAGGAGCATGTAGCTCAACAAAAAATGTAATAGGATCATTATCGTTCCATAACTCTTCCTCAAATTTAAAAAAAAAATCTACTCAAATTTACATGTCGAATCAAGAGGACTCATACGAAGGGCGATTTAAACCCTCATATAGCATTACAGGTCAATTGCTTTTTACTCAATCGTCAATCGTTATTGATAGTTCATTTCGGTAAAGATTACATAGGGGTATGATTACGATTGATCAAAAGCACTATATTTTTACACTTTTGAGGTCTATCTATTTATTTATTGATATCGACAGATTACTGATCAGTACTTGGCTAGCTACTATTCTCTTTAAATCGTGTGCTGACGGCGACGGTTAATAAATGTTTATTTACCTTAACTTATCAGTATTCAAAAGTGAATCGACCATGTCAAATACATTAGAATATCGAGAACCTCTTCTAGCAATTTCTGCAGCTACTTCACCGCTGTTGTTCCGAATACTTGTATTTATATATGGGTGAATAAGTAACAGCATTACCGTTTCATAAGAAGCACCATGAGAAGCAGCGATATGCAGAGGCGTTTGGTCTAAGCAGAAAGTAAGTTATTACAATTGCATTACGAAACAAAGTATTGTTTCTCATACTGCCTTGAGATTTAGCGTTAACGTCAGCGCCATTCTGAATCAGCACTGCAGCGCAATCTTTGTGATTCCATTGGCAACAGGAATGTAAAGGTTCCCATTGCATTTCCGTCTTGGCACCAACGTCAGCACCCATTTCAATTAAATACTTCACTATCTCTACATGATTACTATAACATGCTCTGAAATTAATGAATATAAGAAATCATTATTCTTAAGGCATCTTTAAAATAGTCACCTATGTAACGGCGTATACTGATCCTTGTCTCTGACACTGATTAAATTCGGATTCTCCAATATCATGGATTTGACTTTTTCTAGATCATTTTTCTCACATGCATCCAAGAATTGACTCTCTATCTCATCTACAAAATAAAAATGGAATGCAAAATAGTACCGACAATCTTCTCAATCTGGATATTGTTATTATAGTATTTATCTACCTTTAGGATTCCTGGTTTCATCAATGTCATGCAAATCATCTTCCCAACCGCTAACCAAGAATCGTTCATCATTCATGACTTAATTCAGAATGCTTTTAAAAAGATAATATGATATGGTATGGTGTACACAGTCAAAAAAATATATACCAACTTCTTGTTCACTCTTCAAATATTCTTATTGCCTTGTGTTTGTGTGTTGACCAAATGTCAAATTTCTCGTACACGATTGGTGATTGGTAGAGAACACTACCTCGATTGGTTCAGAGCACGGTCAGACGGTCATACAGAAAGGTCTTGAAACGAGCGTAAAAAAAGTGGATCGCTTTAGCGTCCATTCTCCATTCTTTGTCAGCTTATAATTTCTGTTGCTTAAAACATAAAAATACTAATTCCGCGGATGCTGCAAAGTTGTAAGAAGCTTCAGACTGTCTACGTTAAAATATTACCATCTCGATATGTGTTGATAATATTCATCATAGTATTCTGTGCCTATAAACTCGTAACTTTTTAATAAGATTAAGGTATTTTATGTTCTGACATCCCCTTTTCTCAATTTCATAGTGCCATCCAGAGACAACACACATCCAGAGACAACACACAGTGTTGTCTCTGGTGCCATCGTTGCCTTTGATATTTAAACAAGACGCTAAGTGCTAAGCGATCCACTTGCTAGCACCACGCCAACCGATGAACTCTCGTATAACCTCCATATCTCGTATATTGAAAAACTTTTGATACCAATCGATGTAATTTTAATTGCATTTTCCAAAAATGTAAATATTTAAAACTGCATATACCACCGTTTTTGAAATAATTGCAATCAAAGTTGTGAAAGTTTAGGTTATGATATCATTGAACATGACAATTTTGGATGATCGAAAACTGAATTTAAAATTGCCAAATTTTCCAAACTTCATCGCCAAACCCGTAGAATTTCCATTTAATGACATGGAAAGTAGTTTATCCTATTCTTCATGTCATCTGCGCTATTTTACGTCTCCATATTGACTTTTGAAAGCATAGCATGGGCATGGGATGGGACGTAAAATAGCGCAGATGATGTGAAGAATATATGATTTATTAATTTCTAAGTCATTAAATAAAAATTCTAAGGGTTTGGCAATTAAGTTTGGAAAATTTGGCAATTTTAAATTTAGTTTTTACACATCCAGAGTGGTCAGGTTCAAAGATATCATAACCTGAACTTTCACCACATTGATCGCAATTATTTCAAAAACGGTGGTATATGCAATTTTAAATATTTACATTTTTGGAAAATGCAATTAAAAATACATCGATTGGTATCAAATTTTTTTCAATATACGAGAGGATATCGGCTGGCTTAGTGCTGGTCTTGCTAGCTATGTAATTCAACTTTCGATTCCAGGGTTGTCTCTGATTCCAAACCTGTTGAATTTTTATGTGAAGCTCAGTATGGTGATTGCGAGTTTAGTACACATGCGCGAACGGGGAAGTGGCATGAAGTCACATCATATTATGGTATCCATGGTAACATCTCAGATTACCAATGGCACAGCTTACCAAATAAGCTGCGCCAATGGTAAATGTGGTAGCATAATAACATGTCCCTCCTCTTAAGCTGCCTTTTGTGCGAGGAAGAATTGGTTATTTGGGGATTTGGAGATTTAGAGTGGTGGGGGAAACTTCAATGTTCACGGTATTTACAGCTTCGGTTGTTTTTAGATTGTTACTTGACAGATAGATGATTCTTTTGCGACCATCCAATTCCTTCATTGCGAACTATATTCTAATTACCTTTTCCCTGGAAAAATCATTCTTAGTATTAAATTTTCTATTTACGGAAAAAAGCAATTGATGAAGACGGACCCAGACGGTCCAGTAGACGATGTTTGTGGTTTGATCAACTGCTCTTCTATATTTGAAATTATTTTTCTAAAACCACAGTCCTCAGTTAATATTTATAAATTTAATCCTATGTCAATTGACCTGAGATGACAGCAAGCCGACGCCAACAAAACAATCGAAAATTGCGCGTGCGCGTAATTGTGGAAACTGTCGGAAAGTTGAACTTGACCGAAATTCTTGGGTATTTGGAGGTTTTGACTTTTCTCGCTATGGTCACGTGACCATTCCAGCAATGACGTGAATCTCCAAATACCCGAATCCTCAAATCTCCATTGCACAAAAGGTAGCTTTAGCCAAAAAAGTTCATGACGCATGCGCATATCGCCAGCTATCCACAGGTCTTTGGCTTCATTCATTGATGCCATACATTGGTCGCGTCCACAGCAATGTCTGATTACCAATCGATTAGTAATCAGTAATCAAAAAGTTGAAGTCTTCAATATGACAGCTACCAGGAAACCTTAGTGTGAGATAACCTATATTTTGTTTCAGATATTTCCCAATTCTATTATGGACATCTATCGTCCGTTTACCACATAATCTTTTTCATTATAAACATATTGAATAGAAAATACTTTTTTTCAATTCATCTAATATGTGTAATTGTAGAATTAAATTATTTCAAATCTTTTGACAACTGTCAGTTTGACAAATGAACTAATCAGTAATCAGTCGTGTCCACAAGATACACATTTTTGATTTCTGATTACTAATCGATTGGTAATCAGACTCTGCTGTGGACACGAACAATATGAGGGAATAATAAATCAAAATCTACTGAAATATAAATTTGCTAAGATATGTCGTTTTCTCGTAGACTGATGATATGTGCGTTCTCAAACACGTTCACCTTTGAGCATATCTTGTTTTTTTTTATGATATAAAAACAATTTTCCTAGTATTCTGGTTGATACTGGCACTGGTTTTTCCACCGTCGTACAAAAAAGGTTTTGCATCTTTAAGGGATTACGGAGTTGAGATAGGCCAAAAGGTCCTGCATATTGAATTTTTTTTCTTACTTCTTATTGTAGCGACGACCATATGAATATGAGGCGCCGGCACCAGAGTGTGCCCGAAATTTTACATTATCAGAGCCAGCCAGAGCTACTAGTCTACTAGACCTCTTTGCATAGAATACGCGCTTTCGCAGACATATGAGACAGTATTCTCTGCGCAGTGGGCAGACATTTGATAATTGATATATTATTTACTGTTCTACGTTCTGTGTTCCGTTTCGCAATTTAGGTTAAGAGGTTAATTAACTCTAGAGAGTAGTGTTCTCTCTTGTTATATACTCTATGGTGTTCTCTGGGTTAAGGGAAAAGTTGAAAAGAAAAGTGAAATAGAAATAGCAAGTAAAGTAGCAAGGACAGAGAATGAGAATGGTAAAGATAGTGAGGGTACGCTTTGTTTGGGCGGGTTGAATGTAAATTATAAATTAAACATTTATGCTAATCTTATTATTTTTTGTCAAAATGCTATGGGCCTAATAACTATTGCACTGTCATAAAAAACCCTTTAAATTTGACTAAATTTGGAATAAATCAAATTGAATCTTTACATTTAAAATGGCTAAGGCGAAAGTAAGTGCTGAGTGGAAGAAACGAGTGAAGCAAGAGTATATGCGTTTGAGGCAACAGAAAAGATATAAACGGGCGGATGATGTGAAATTAGCTTGGAATATGAACCGCAATAGAATGACTGAAACACTTATTGAGGAACAAAAGAAATGGGCTGAAAACAAAGCCTTTTGGGCTCCAACACCAGAGCTACCAGCTCATGCTACTTGCATGAAAAAAGCAGAAGTTATTGGAAACGAAGGTTAGATATTCAAGGGTGAAAAATAATAGTAGATTATATAACCATCTTTTAATAATTTAGGTGATATTCAAGTGACTGCTATTAAAATAATCAATGCTGTCACACCGATTCCAACAATGTACACCTGGGCCCCTATTCAACAAAACTTTATGGTCGAAGACGAAACCGTCCTTCACAACATTCCATATATGGGAGACGAGGTTCTCGATCAGGACGGCACTTTTATAGAAGAATTAATAAAGAATTACGATGGCAAAGTGCACGGTGATAGGGAATCTGGATTTATAGACGACGAACTCTTTGTAGAACTTGTACATGCATTGATGCAATATCAAGAAAAAGATAAAAGTGAAAAGAAACCCGAAGAAGTCGAGAAGATAGAAGACGTCAAGATCAAAGAGGAGCAGCTTGAAGAGAATGATAAGCAAAAGGATACGCTCGAGTTTCCATCAGTCGTTATTTTTCAAGCGATATCCTTGCAGTTTCCCGACAAAGGAGGCCCTGAAGAACTAAGAGATAAGTGAGTGTTCAATTGGTTAGATTAATTCAAACAAATGTTTTGAAATGAATTTCTCCTAGATATATCGAATTGACTGAGAGAACTGATCCTAATGCTCCGCCAGAATGTACACCAAATATTGATGGACCTAATGCAGCATCAGTGCCTCGCGAACAAACAATGCACTCATTCCATACGCTGTTCTGTCGCAGATGCTTCAAATACGATTGTTTTCTACATAGTAAGTGATAAAACAATAATATACCAACTAATAATCTATCTGATATAAAACTGCCTTTGGCTATATCTATGCAAGAAGCTTGCATACCTTTCATCTTTTAATTGATAATTTTTAGTACTGAAGACATGTATTTAATGGAAATATAAAGGACTTTAGATAGTTTATAGATTAGAATAGATATTGAAAAACACCTGTAAATCAGGTTGTTTATTTTGTTCTGCTGCTCTCAGGACAACAAGGTAAAATTTTCTTAGATTACAGACCATCTACACTAGTTCATCCATCTCAATATCACTCACACAACTATCATGTAATTTTCATCATAATGATCTAAGTTAAGAAAAAAAAATGTGGCCAAGTGCAAGTCGATCTCTCACGCGAAGGGTTCCGTACAAATGTAAAAGGAAAACTCCACTATCTACCTATTACTGTTAATGAAATACCGACGGGTGGATGGTTTTAGTATTTGCTGTTATAGCGGTAATAGAAATACACATTCTCTGAAAATTTCACCTCTCTACCTATTCATGAGATACAGCCGGCTTACTGATGAAGGGACGGACGGATAGACGGCTTTAGTATCTGTTATAGCTAAAATAGGAATACACAGTTTGGGAAATTTCAACTGCCTACCTATTACGATTCATACGACACAGCAGTCCGTTCACAGACCAACGGACTTAGTATGCGTTGTTGTAGGGGCAACAGAAATACATATTTTCTGAAAACTTCAGCTTTCTATCTATTACGGTTCATGAGATAGAACCCCTGACAGACGGACGGACAGCGAAGTCTTAGTAATAGGGTCCCGTTTTCATCAATTTGGTACGGAACCCTAAATAATTAAAAATCTTTAAATATGTTATTGCTAACAAATAGATCTTTTGCTAAAATATTCATTTTTGTGAGATTTAAGAGTTTTATTATTCTGTTATTTTTTTCAATTTAATAATTATTGTATAATTTAGATGTTTCAATGAAAAATATTTTTGACAAGAATTTTACAAAATACTCTGCTTCACGGAATTGACGAGATACTCAAAAAATAGTTGCTAAATCTCAATAACATTAATATTGATGCAAAGCTCTAGACATTCTAACGATCTAACTGTGAATTTTAATATCGAATATTTTGCAAGCCTAAACGTTGAAATATGCTTTGCCCCAATATTTCAAAACGCTCTTTAAAATGATCTACCTAAAAAAATATTTTCCTTCATGTTGCTTTTGATTTTCATTAATTTATCGTTTTATAGGAAATTGGTACACACATTTTAGATAAACATACCTACCCATAAACTGACAAGACGGTCTAATTAAATTAGCTCAGCTTAATCAATAATTTGTAAACTTTATTAACAACTTGAATCAAACTAAACATGAAACAAAACCACAAAAAACAATATAATTTGTTATCCAACGTGTTAATTTTCCTTGTTCAATATAGTTCCATTCTTCTAAAATCGACAAACTCCCCAAAAAATACATATATGACAATCTGAAGACCTAGAAATTTGTGGAATTCTATTTATTAATCAAGTATTTAAATCGTTAATCTTTTTGAATTAGGACTACAAGCTTGCCATCCAGGGCCAAACCTTCAGAAACGAAGAGGACCTGATTTGAAACCCTTCACTGAATCTTGCGGGTCTGATTGTTATATGCTCCTGGTAACGTTTATTTGATTTTAAAATTCATTGAGAATTTATTGTTGATAGTTTAGTTCAACTTTCAGGACGTTGTTAAGGAAAAATTGGCTGCCAAAGCAAAACAAGAAGAGGAAACTGAGAAAGAGATTAAAGGCAAAGTCGTAAAAGTCTCGAACGATAGTTCAGATGTGAAAAGTAATGGGGTGATAAATCCAAGGAAAATTTGCAAACAGCAGAGTGTTGATTCGGGCAATGAAGCTAGTTCAGAAGATAGCAACGATAGTAACAAGTATAAAGGTCTGATAGTTTTTGCATTATATGATTTTTTTTGAACTCATAATATTTTTTCCTTAGAAAATGACGGCTCCGATCCTCTTTCCACAACTACCTCATTTAGTCTATTAGGTTTAATGGGTGCTAATGACCACAAGGAATGGACAGGTTCAGATGAGAGTCTATTCCGAGCCTTACACAAAGTATTCCTCAATAACTATTGTGCTATTGCACAAATAATGCTAACCAAAACCTGCCAACAAGTAAGATTTTTTGTATTAACTGCCTTGAACGTTCAGTTTTGGAAACTGTTCAATTTTTTAAGTTTTGACCATAACTTCTCTTTTTATAACATATTTGTTAAATGAAATGCAATTGCCACCTATTTACATTAATTAAGAAATGTTATTGTCCTTTGACAAGATGGCGTTTCGCGTTTTTCTTAAAATAAAATAGCCAATGCACCTGAAAACATAGACCAAAAAAATATAGGCACGGGATAGTTCTTAGCAATAAAATATAGTATTTAACCAATGTGCCACACGAAATTAGTCATTTTATCAATCTGAAGTCTGCCAAAATAAAATAATTATGAAAATTCAAATTTTAACAAATATTATCTTGATAGTTTTTTTGCACTTGAGTGCAGTTCTGAAAATTAGCACGCAATTCAATTACCCTCCATTTCCAGATATATTATTTCGCACAAAAGGAAGCAGCCGATATACCTGCCGAGGAGGCCATTCGAGACTATACACCACCACGCAAGAAGAAGAAAAAACATCGCCTTTGGTCGATGCATTGTCGCAAGATACAATTGAAAAAGGAATCGAGCAGCAATCATGTGTACAATTTTACACCGTGTGATCATCCGGGACAGAATTGCGATCACAATTGCCCGTGCATAGGGGCGCAAAACTTTTGTGAAAAGTTTTGTCAGTGCAGCTCAGACTGTAAGTTGTTTGCATACGTATTTAGTATTTACGTTTTTTTGTCATTAGTTGTATCCAAAGTATAATTCCCGTCAAAAATTACAGAAACTTAGGACAGATTTTTTTTATCGGTTTGAATAAAAATACATAATTTGCTTGAAATGCTCTTCAGTCATATTCCTAATTAAAGTTGTACTGGCATGGGATTTAGTTTATTTGATTTCTATACTTGAAGAGAATATCAAAATTTATTAAATACAAAAATCATTTTAACTCATAAATATGTTGAATCGACAGCTATTTAGCTTTCAATCATTTTTGTGACGCTACTTTCACTGCTTCTGGCAACTCCAAGTGTGGTCAGAGAAAACTCGGAATTGGACATTTTTTACAAACAAACAACCATTTGCATTTTTATATCAAATCACAGAATTAAATTGATATTTGATTACTTTGAAGGTTTCCTTAGCAACGCAGGTGTAATTGATTATTTTCTAATTTTAATATATTGTAATATTTTTTTCAATATTAAATTATCGTTTTTTCCGTCACAGAAAAAAATAGTGTATTATACACGGGAAAATATTAGATTTTACCTATTTCCTCTCGTATAATTAAAGCGCTGTATAGATGAGTATTATCGCTACCCGCCATTGTGTGTCCTGACTGTCACTTGAGTGGTATAGGTTGAGCGCTTGTTTTCGTATCTTTACGTGTATAACCTATACCACTGACGTGACAGTTGTTGACAGTCAGGACACACAATGGCGGGTGGTGATAATACTCATCTATACAGTGCTGTAGTATAATGAATAACGATTATTTCAAGTTTTCTATAAATATTTACATTTGTCAAAATGATAGTACTTAACTCAACTATGAGTTATATTTTAATTGATCAATATGATTTATTTGAATGAAAATCATTTTTTACAGTCGGATTAGTAATCAAAGTTGGGCATGGTCTTCTGTGCAAAAAGTTATGCATAATAGTTATGTTTACTACTTTAACGTGCATTCAAACACTATCTAAATCTGATCTCAGTCTATTTATTACTATGTCTAAACTGTTTTATTGGGATCTATCAGATAGGTTTAGCTTTAAAAAACATGGTGGACTTAAGGGTAACTCATCTTCTACGTCTTTGGGTAACATTCAAATAGGACTTTCGCCTGTATCATAGTAACATGTTTTGCCACTAGGAAGTGGACGCCTATTTGAAAGATCCTAATAAGAGTAAAAAATGGCACATCCATGTTCGTGGCACAAGTTAAGTGCAAATCAATTTGTACTAGGGATTTTGAAAAATACTTAAGCCTTTAAAATATTCGATATTAAAATTTATCTTCACAATTAATTGTTGAATGTTTATTATGAAATAAAAGGGCTTTACAATCAGTATAGAAGTTATGAGATTATAAATTTATTGAATTATTTTTAACTCGCCGCTTTTGTTTCAAATTTGATAATTATTTTTTTATATTAAAGGTCAAAATAGATTTCCTGGGTGTAGATGTAAGGCGCAATGCAACACAAAACAGTGCCCCTGTTATCTTGCTGTGCGAGAATGCGATCCTGATCTATGTCAAACATGCGGTGCTGATCAATTTGACGTAACAAAGATAACATGCAAGAATGTCAGTGTTCAACGTGGACTGCGTAAGTAAATCTTTTTTATACAATAATCATTCGTACATTCTATTTGTTATTAACATACCAGTAGCAAGTAAACATGATAGAAATGATTTTACAAAGGTCATATAGTCATAGCCATTTCCGTTTATACTCTATGGTTTTCCAATCGAACGTATAATATAAAATATATAATACTAGCAATGGCCACAACTTCGCACGCGGGAATCAGTGGAATCTCCTACAAATTACGTCCCAAAAATCGTCAATTACAACATCTATATCGGTTTGTAAATATTCCATAAGGCATATCTTTACTACATTTTAAGAGTATACATCCTGTAGTTCATTTTATATAGTACCATAGGAACCTATTTTTTCCGGGATAAAAAGTATTCTATCTGTATCTGTTATTCCAGGTAATAAACTATATGTGTGCCAAACAAACTTTCACTTTAATTATAGAGAGTATCCCATTGGGAAACGGAAAAACGTCAAGGGTGAATATAGGACACCAAGGTGGTTCTGAATATACCACTTTTATTGGGCACCAATCGACTTGACTATCTGTCATTTGAAGAATTGAAGCTGGATAAACCAAATTCAATCTTATTTGTTGGACCTCAAAAGACAAACTGCTTTTTCGAATTTCCAAAACCGCGTACATATTTGAAAATGGCACAAAAAGGTGAAACAAAATATGTCCTTTTAATTTTCCCGCATGCAATTACTCTTCTGTTTTTCTGAATTTCAATTGAATTTTTTGTGTATTGAAACATATAAAACCAAAATAAATGGATTTTTTTCAGTTATTGAAATTTTGCGATGCGCCAACTCGTAAATATGTATTCTACGCGTATGCCTGTGGAACTCGCATATGTCTATTTTTACAAGCTCCTGCTTTGTTCATTATCTATTAATTAATTTAAGAGAAGTTTCCCAGCGATCAGTATTACTTGAACCTATTTATGGTTTTTGTGATGAACTGGTTGCAAGAAGAGAGTATCAAAGGCAGTTTCCTTTCATCACCCAGTAATCCGACATTAGGACACGTTTTTAATTATATGCAAATAAATGGAAGGTCTCCAAGAGTTGAATTGAATAAAATTGTGAAGAAATACTAGCGCGAATTTCTTCGATGTAGAAAATTTTAAATGTTCCATTTATAACTATCCAAATGCATAATCAAATTTAGAAATTTAGTAGAAAAAGAGTATGTGGGAAAGTACACAGTTCGTTTCAGCTTTCTCTATTCTTTTTAATTATGACGATTTTCGAATTACAAAATCAGTCTACATATACCTCAGTGTTGAAACAATTTTATTTAAATTTGGTGTTGGAAACCTGCCATCTTATCACATTTATTTAAAATCTTGTTCAACTATAAAAATACTAAAAAAAGTTATGAATAAAAGATTATTAGAATTTCTTGAGACACATAAATTACTTGCTGATCGGCAACATGGTTTTAGGAAGGGTAAGGGTATTGTTCGTGTTATTTATGAAGCCCTGCAGAATGTTTTAGATTCCTTAAACAATGGAAAAAATACAGCAGCTCTATGTATATCTAAGGCTTTCGACTATGTAGATAACTTAATTTTAAATAGAAAGCTAAAACTAAAAGGAGTAAGGGGAGTGAGCCTGAGTCTACTACAGCCTTACCTTACTGGCATGATGAAAATTGAACTTTATACAAATCTAAACCACAAACTATCTTAAGGAGAGTCCCGCAGGGCTCCATACTTTGACCTCTTTTGTATCAATGCAAACTGTAGTTTGCAGAGGTGAGAGCGGTATCTCTCACTTCTGGCTACAGATGCATTATTTACAGAAAAATGTTGGATTCTCAAGGTCACGTAATGGTTTTTTTCGATTAATTTAAAAATATGGCTTGAAATTGATGAGATATTGTATATAATACAATCTAAGAATGATAAGTAATCATTTGAGACCGTTTTCAACTCGTAAAAGGCTGTAATATTTATATTATCAATATATGTAAAACCAAGTAGACGGATTTCACAATTTATTATTTTCAAGACTCTACGGTGTTGCCGGTGCTAAAATTTTACCTGTTTTTAAATACCTCAGTAATATAGATATCGGATAAATACCTAAGTGAAATTAACAAATTAATTATGATCATAAAATCATTTATTATTTGAAAAGCATGCAAACTACTTCGCTCTTATTCGAAAGTGGTACATTTTTAACGCATTAATAATATTTGTCAAGCGTATACTCCAACTAAATGGCAACAATCAGGTAGAGGTAGCAGTAGCAGAGAACAGAGACGTATACATATATCACATTTAATACATCTATTGACTAAGAGATGGCAGAGCGATCGTACGCTGTGCCTTAATAATTATTATTAATATTTCCCATATACCTAGGTATATTTCTTCTAACATTGTCTACTCGTGCATAATTTTTTTTGGTTTTTAATTTTGGTTCAAATCACACGATATATCTTTTTTATAATTAGACGCGGACCGATGTTGATAAATATCTAGGTACATTTCAGGTATTGAAATACAAGGTGGGAGATCAGTAGTGCGTAGGTATTCGGACGATTATGGGGTTATTGTAAAGATTATGAGAAAATGTTTATAACTAACCCAATCGTATTTTAAACATTCTACAACATAAAAATATTTTCAATTATACCGGGTGTTTCTAAATAGTTGGAACTCTACACAACTTTGTTTTTTCTTATGGAATGTTTATAGATAATTTTAATTATTTCTCAGATCAAAATGGAAAAATAATGTCAGTTTATTAATATGACTTTATGTTTATAGCTAATATTTTATGAGATATTAATTATTATCAATCCAAAGGATGAGAGAGTCAGTATGTAGTTATTCGCGATTTCACATTTTTTTTAGTATATCTATATTCATGTCCCCAACAATAATGGTAATGTTGGTTGAACATTATCAATGTTCCGCAAATATGCTTCAGAATCTGTAACATTGCATTTCATTTCTTGGCAAGCCCTGAAAAGAAAGATCGTTACGCTAGATACAAAAATGTTTAAAAATGAGTTTTTCTAAATGGAAAACCCTGTACCTATATTATAAAATATCCTGAAAGATGCCTAAATTTCCTTCGATTTTATTATCATGTTCCTATACCTAAGTAGCCAGAATTCCGAGATAAGATCAATTTTCAAAAAATCTAATTATATTTCTCATATTCATCTAGGTTGATAATAAATGTCATCATAGTACATAACATAATGAAAATTTGACAATTAGTGCATTATTAAATATACCTTTGCGTATTTCACAACGTAAGTGACTTGAAATGAATGAAATAACAACACAAACGAAGTTCTAATAAAATTGTTTATTCTTCATGGAAAATGTGTAGAAACTATCGCAACAACGTGCAGAAAATTATATGAAACGTACTCTGATTTACATCCAATGAACAACTGACCTTAGAATTTCCAGATATTTCTCAGAATTCAACGGTTCATCGTAAATAAGAAAACTTGAAACTAAACTTCTCCTGAAATCCCATTTCCTTGACAATATTTGGATTTGATCAGCCCAGAAATGCTCGTTCCTTCTATTAAAAATTCCTTCTCTGGAAAATTTTGATTCGTCTGTCTAGATATTTTTTTTTGAATTCAGGATCTTCTTGGATGCGAAATAGGATTCTTTTGCAAAAGTGAACCCTACTTTGATGATATTCTGGTTTAAGAGCTTAAACTTTAGTAAACTTGTACGGGCGCATGTAATGATTATGGTTGATCCTTCCAACAGACCCACGATCCAAGCCTAAATCATATTCGGCACTTCTAGTGGAAGCTTGGGGATCAGCACGGAAATAGGCCAAAACATTTATTATGTTGTCTTCATCTGAGGTTATAGGTTTCGGTAGATGTCGTTCCGCTTTTAATTTTGATCCATTATTAATGAAATTATTTTCTAATCTTACAAACTTCCTCTTGTTCATTGGATGTAAATCAGGGTACGTTTCATTGAATTTTCTGCACGTTCTTGCTATAATTTCCTCTCATTTTCCATGAAGAATTAAAACATTAGTACCTCAAGTCACTTACGTTAAAAAACACTCAAAGGTATTATTAATAATGCACTAATTGTCAAATTTTCATTATGTCATGTACTATAATGACATTTAATAGCAACCTAGATGAATATGAGAAATATAATTTGATTTTTTTAGACAATTGCTCTTATCTCGGAATTCTGGCTACTTTGGTATAGGAACATAATACATCAAATCGAAGGAAATTTAGGCATCTTTCAGGATATTTCATAATATACAGGGTGTTCCAACTAAAAAACACATTTTGAATGATCCTGTATAACACAGGACAAATTTCTCTATTCAGAATCCATAAACATTATCTCGATGACCTACTAACAAAGTTACAGCTTCCTAGGAATTGCAATAACGCAGAAATAAACATTTAATTCGAGCTATGTTTTTCATCCAAAATATGGAAAATAATTAATATCTCGGGAACCGTTAGAGATAGGTGTAGGTAAGTGGGGCGGAAATATCAGAAAGTGAGGACAGATGCAAAAACGCAGTAATACTTATATAAGCGGCAACGCTGCATCGCTGAAAATATATTAAATAGATTATTATTATTATATTATTATATAAAATAGATTAAGAGCAATTACTTAACCAAACTTTCAGAACGATCCTATGTCCCGTTCTCCGTAAACGTCTAAGGTACCATCGACCATATATATATATATATATATATATATATATATATATATATATATATATATATATATTTGTATTTAAAATTAATATGATTATTGAAAATTAAAGTTAGTTCGTGGCAGCCACAGTATTATGCTGTAGTACAACTCAACGGCGGCCGCCTTCGATGATAGTTTCGGAGCATCAGCTTAAGGTACGGGCACAGTATAGATAAACACAGACCCGCCTTTGCCGCCGTGTCTCCCTTACTTACAAACGGGAGACACGAAATCGCGGTGTCCTTTGACGAAAACGCGGTGGCCTTTGACAAATAGACGACCGCAAAAAATGATGCTCCGAAACTATCATTTAAGGCGGCCGCCGTTGATTTGGACTACTGGGTATATTTATACTGTGGGTACGGGAGACATGGCGGCAAAGGCGGGCCACATCAAGGAATGGCTTGCGTTGGACTACTGTGTTTATCTACACTGTGGTGACAGCTAACCGACTTCCAAAAAAAATCCATATCCCCAAAAAAAATTCCCAATGTAAGACTTTTGGAGGTGAGAGCTATATTCTGCAAAACTCGACAAAAAAATCTCAAATCTTTCGCATACGCTCAGTAAGAGCTCCACACCCATACCATTTCTTATGTTTCTTTGTATACGCATTTTGCTTTAATGGTACATTTTCATCAAGTGATTCTATCGCTTCTCACCGCCCCCAAAATTCCTTCCATGACGTTGAAACACAAGTTGTTCAATTTCTTTTTCAACTCATAATAGGTTTTATAGATACTCCACGCCTTTCTAAGTCTCCTTAATACGGTGTTAGCAGTTATTTTCATTAGGTTTAAATATACAGGATGTTTTATAATATATGCGCAGGACTTGAGGATGTGATAGCTCGTCCAAAAAAATGAAAAAAAAATATATTAACTTATCCTCAGAATACACCATTTTCGAGATACAGGGTGTTGAAATTGAAAGAAAAAAAATGTTTTTTGTGAATATCTTGGAATCGTTTATTTTGCAGTAAACAGCTTTTGTAAGCATTTTCCACTCATAATAGGCTATGTTTTGGGTCAGATTTTTTTTTGTGTTAAGTCATAATTAGTGAAGATTTTGTAGGAGTAGTGCGTGTTTTTCTACCCAATTCCTACGCCAATGGAAAAATTACAGTTTTGAAATGCCCATTTGAACTGCCAATGTTTTCTACACAAAAAAAAACACCATTGGTCGTGAGCGTTGAAGTCGACCGTTTTCGAGAAAAATCATTTTTATGTTTAGAGGTTACGACCAACATTACCTTTTTTGTGTAGAAAACATTGGCGCTTCAAATGGGCGTTCCAAAACCGTACTTTTTCCATTAGCGTAGAAATTGTGGAGAAAAACCCCCACTACTCCTTCAAAATCTTCACCAATCATGACTTAACAACAATGTTTTTCTGACTCAAAACTTGTACGATAAACAGTTCAGGAGATCGTCGCAAAAACGTTTTTTTTTTAAATTTCAACGCCCTGTATCTCGAAAATGGCGCATTTTAGAGGGTAAGTTAATGTAAACTTTTTTTCATATTTTTGGACGAGCTAGCACATCCTCAAGTCCTGCGAATATATTTGAAACACCCTGTATATTATGAAATAGATCGTATTGCACTTTTGTATGTTTGGTGTGTGTAAAAATATTGTAGATCACTAACATAGTTGATTTTTTCTCCCATATAGAACCCTTAGAACTTGACCATATAGTTAAATATACACATGTAGTTCGTAAAAACGAATCAAAGTTCAAATGAAATATTATTTCTGTTTTATTTCATCTTCTTTTCCAAGACGGAATATAGTGCATTCATTTCAAGTATGTATGTAAGGTAGTGACAATTTTATCACTTAAAGTGAGCAGGTGAGTGACTGGAAATGCTAGTCCATATTTAGTGGAACTATGGGTTATGAATATAATACGTCAAGTAGTAATTTCATGGACGGAATTTTGGGGGCGGTGAGAAGCGATAGAATCACTTGATGAAAATGTACCATTAAAGCAAAATGCGTATACAAAGAAACATAAGAAATGGTATGGGTGTGGAGCTCTTACTGAGCGTATGCGAAAGATTTGAGATTTTTTTGTCGAGTTTTGCAGAATATAGCTCTCACCTCCAAAAGTCTTACATTGGGAATGTTTTTTGGGGATATTCTTTATGTAAATGAGTTACCAGCTAGAATTCCACAGCATGACATCATTATATAATGCCGATGACACATCTGTATTGCTTAGAGGGCGAACTTGGGAGGAATGTGCAAATGAGATATGTAACACACTGGATACTTTGAATGAATGGTTCTCATAAATAATCCTATCTTGAACCTTGAGAAAACCCAATTTCTATCCTTCAGACAACAAAAATAAATTTACAGTATTAACTACAACTCCAAGGTTCTAACAACTAAGGGAAATTTGACTTTTCTTGGTATACAGCTTGATTGTAGACTTGACTGGAAGCAACAAATCAATAAATTATCAGACAATCTTTCCAGATTCGTCTACGCCCTGAGAATGCTTTGAATGAGTGTTGATAGTAGGAATTCCCTAGTTACCTACCATGCATATGTACACTCCAGAATTTACTACAGCGTTATTTTTTTTGGGTAACTCTGTGGAAGTTAACTTTACACTCCAAAAAACGATGTCTGAGGATCATTTTTGTATTGGGTCTACAGAATCCTGCAAAAGTCTGTTCACAAAACGTAAAATACTAATATATGGTCTCTATATCCTAGAATGTATTATTTTTGTTAAGAAAAAGTCCATTTGTTTGAAAATAGTACAGGTACACATAGTTACCAAACAAGGAAAAAACAAGATTTATTGTCTAATATAGAAAATTTAGCTATATACAAAAGGAAATTTGGAATAAACTCTCCTGGAATCAACGATCGAACAATTAAAAGCTAAATTAAAGAAATTACTTCTAAACAAAGCTTATTATAGTTTGAATACCCATCGAATGGGGTTTTGTTATACCTTGTCTATCTCTTTTTTTCGTTTGTAAACTAGGTGAAATAAAATTTGAACGTCATAAACATATGTCTTCAATCAGATGGGCTGATTGTTATTTTGACGTTTGTTCTTGTTCTCTTTGACGTTTAATGTCAAACATTTTTTTGAAAGTGATTTAGCCCCTTTACAAATATGTCAGTGTCAGTGTTTTGGGGTTAGGAATTTAAATTTAATTTAAATTATTTACGATATGCGTAAAATGGCAGATGACGTCAGGAATCGTGACAAAACCCCACTCGATGGGTATTCAAACTATACTCAACACAGGAGTTTCTAAATAAATCAGCAATCAATCTTTTTTTGTACTTGCAAATATTACAGTATGTTAGGCCATATAATGTATGCTTTTTTTTGTGAAATAGTTTTTACTTCTTTTTCGATACATGTAAGCATTTATAATATACCGGGTGGTCCTTTTAAAGTATTTTAAGGTAATATCTAGAGAACTGTTGATTTAAAAGAAATGAAATTTGGAGTGATCCAACGAAACGTTAGGGGGCACCATTTGGAAGCATCAGTGATTTTGTAACTCTCACCACTATTTAGGGTTAGTGGATAACTTTTAAAAATTAAATAGAAAGGTGTAGTTTTCTTTTTATATTTATAATCTACAGAAAAAACTACGTTTAAATCAAAACATGATCTAATGTCAATGTCAGTATGTTAATAAAAAAATTAAAATTAATACTAATTATCAAAGGATACACTAAAATAACTCTCGAAATGCGGAGATAATTTACAAAAATTGTTACAGATGTCAAAATATGTCAGCGGAGGATTACCATGACAATTGCTCGTATGTCACTGCTTACTGTTATGCTATTACATTACTTTTTTAATTTGTTATAACATGTTGACATTGACATTAAATTATATTTTGATTTAAACGTAGTTGTTTTTTCTGGAGATAACGAATTTGAAAAGAAAACTACACCTTTCAATTTAATTTTTAAAAGTTAACCCCCACCCCTAAAACGTGGTGAGTTACAAAATCACTGATGCTTCCAAATGGTGCACCCAACTTCCCTTTGCATCGCTCCATTCTTTTTGAATCAGCAGTTTTCTAGATATTACCTTCTAACACTTTAAAAGGACCACCCCGTATATACAAAATATAACATTAATTTTAATGACTTGTTCTACCCTATTCAGGATTTTTAAATAGTTTTTATTACTTTCGGTTCTTGTATCAATGGACTCCGCAGCGATTTCTCAGGCCCCATACGGTCTAGAGACTTGAAATTTCGAATTCGTACTTAGATCGCAGACATCTCGCCGCCTGTTAAGCTCCAAGTGTGATCCAATATTGGTAATTAAAATTATCTCATTCAATCTCATTCGACCAAGATCATTATAATGTCGACATGGAACGACAATGGGATCCGTCACTGGAATTACGCACGAGCATGGAGCGTATATATACGTCTCGTTCTCTGGTATATAGGTACTTTCTGGAAGATCGTCTATGGTTATGTCGCAATTGTCAGACGTCAGACGTTGTTAATTTAAAGTTTAATTTTGTGTTGTGGTAGACAAACAGTAATTTGTTATGGAATTGCTGTTGCCGGCAAACACATATACATAACTACATAAGTATAGTTAAAATCGAGAAAAGGATAGCAATAGTAGGTACTCATCGGTACGGTTTAAATCTTAAATGCCCAATAAAAACTATTTTTAATTTTTTTCAAAAATTTCACTTGTTTTTAAATAGTTTTTATTACTTTCGGTTCTTGTATCAATGGACTCCGCAGCGATTTCTCAGGCCCCATACGGTCTAGAGACTTGAAATTTCGAATTCGTACTTAGATCGCAGACATCTCGCCGCCTGTTAAGCTCCAAGTGTGATCCAATATTGGTAATTATAATTATCTCATTCAATCTCATTCAACCAAGATCATTATTTTGTCGACATGGAACGACAATGGGATCCGTCACTGGAACTACGCACGAGCATGGAGCGTATATATACGTTTCGTTCTCTGGTATATAGGTACTTTCTGGAAGATCGTCTATGGTTATGCCGCAATTGTCAGACGTTATTGTTAATTTAAAGTTTAATTTTGTGTTGTGGTAGACAAACAGTCATTTGTTATCGAATTGCTGTTGCTGGCAAACACATATACATAAGTATAGTTAAAATCGAGAAAAGGATAGCAATAGTAGGTACTCATCGGTACGGTTTAAATCTTAAATGCCCAATAAAAACTATTTTTAATTTTTTTTCAAAAATTCCACTTGTTTGGAACTAATAAAATACTATCTATCTATCGTCTTATTGGGTACCTAATCTTTACCCAGAAAACCGCCTTTGATCATATATTTAATTCTCCAGTACTCTTGTAGCCAGTACATTATTTTAATTATAAATGGCATAAATATACGCATGTGAATACTGAAACTTGTCTCAAATAAATTATTAAATTATGAAGAAAATAGGAAATTGAAAATAGACATTATTGTGTTCCACAGGCATACGTATGCCGACAACTATTAAATGATATTTTAACGAAATGGTCGATCACAAAGTGAAAAACTTCAAATATTTAGGTTTTAGACTTTTTAATTAAAAAAACTTTCAGTTCAAATTCAAAAATATAGTAGAGAAATAATATGTGGAAAAAATAAAAAGTAACTCGTTTTAGCGTTTTATGCAACAAATAAGTTTGGTTTATCCAGACCTGGATTCTTAACCTGACTGATCGCCAAGTCGTTTGGGTACTTGCGAACTAAATATAAAAGAAATATACTGGGTGATTGACATTTTATGACCCCACAAAAAATGAGCAATATTGATATAATACCCTATATTTCGGTTATAAAACTGTGTGAGGCCCTACAAATATGGTATATTCAGAACCACCTTCGTGCCTTCTGTCACTGTTGACCTTTTTCCGTTTCACAATACAGTCTGTATATAAAGGATTATTGAGTTGAGGTCCTTCATATTAATGAAAACCGTTCTAAGTAGTATCTTCATAATATCGCTATTGCTTAGATTGAAATATCAATATTATGTTTAAATATTACCGATGAGATCGTTCTACATAACATTCCATTGATTTATATATTGACTCCACTTCATTGCATTCTACATAACAGCCAAAAAAATCGTTGTAGATTATATAATATATTTTGAAGGCTTATGCCTATTGATTTTTTTTAGATAAACACTTGTTGATGGCTCCCTCGGATGTAGCTGGTTGGGGTATATTTTTGAAGGATAGTGCTCAAAAGAATGAGTTTATATCTGAGTATTGTGGGGAGATTATATCACAAGATGAGGCGGATCGTAGGGGCAAAGTGTACGACAAGTATATGTGCAGCTTCCTGTTCAATCTTAATAATGGTAAGATTTTTATAATATATTTTTTAGAGGTTAGAGAAGATTCCTTGATATTCGTCTCACATAATCACAGATAAAATTTAACTATAAATGTCGATTCCACGCAAAAGTAACTGAAATCTATTGTATTATTACGTGGACACTAAACATTATTAACCCTATTGAACGTTACGGGTAAACGTAAAACTTATATTAGTAGAAAGATATTGTTCAGTAAATGTGAAGAGAATCTATTTTAAGTTAATAATCAGGTAGAACCTAGAAGATGATTACATTTTCCCGTGTATTAGAAAAAATTGAAGAATGCGGTAGATAAAGAGAGGTCAGTTCGATGTTAGAAATAAATTTAAAATTAAAATCAAATTTAACACTTAAGTTTTATTTATTTGGGTTTAAATATTTCCATGGAAAATTATATTCTGTGCAATTAATTTTTTGGCCTCTCATATTATACGCCACGGATATGTACATGTGTTGGCAAAGGGAAGAGACGTTTCCACACCTTCGTTAATTTATAGGAAATCGCCGGGTGTACGAAATCGCGAGTATAATTTAGTAATAAAAAAGTGGTAGAAATTCGACCATCTGACAGCACCAGTAGAGATATTTTTTAAACGTTCGAGTGCCATGTGAGACCACTGTGGTCTCATACCTCTTTAGGACCTTGGGGATGTATGAGACTAGTGTGGACTCATCGAGTGTTGTTGAAACATTTAGCTTTATGAAGCCGCGTATGTTTTATGACCTGCATTTAAATACATGCTATGATGAAAAGCGTGACATGTTTATGGCGCCATGGAACAGATTTTTAGGGCACATATTTTTTCTATCAAAAACGATTTTTTGGTAAAAATGGAAATTGGCCAATAGTTATTTTTAGTATATGATGGCACTCAACGTGTTAAATAGACAAGCAATTATTCTATTTATCTATTTTACTTGGATTCTCCCCTATGTTGCCTACAAATAAATTATTTATTCTACAAGTTCACTATTAATATAAGTAACTCAAAAAAAATGGGCTGATTTCCTTGTATTCATTAAGAACGACAAAATAACATTTTATCTATTGCCACTAAAATTACTATACTTCTATAACCGGAATAACTATATATCGTCATTACTTTGGTTTGGTCCAATAAGCCAGACATCGTGAAGAACCTTGTAATTTTTTTATTTTTTCCCAACTTATTGATCGGTTTTGGTAGAAAGTAGCTATCGACGGCGCTAGATGAAGATCATCTGGTCTAGGAAATATACAAGCTAGTTAGCGCGTTCTGTCCGCTTCATGAGTTTGACAGTTGCACTTGGAGAAATCTGCTTGATATTATTAAGCTAACATAATCATAGCTAAAAGTTTTCATAGGTTCCCCCCATTCATATAGGTATTTTATGGTATTCTTTTGTTAAATAGACTTTGTTGTTGACGCCACCCGCAAAGGGAACAAAATACGTTTCGCCAATCACTCAATAAATCCGAATTGCTATGCCAAAGTGATGATGGTCAATGGAGATCATAGAATTGGTATATTTGCAAAAAGGCCTATACAGCCTGGAGAAGAATTATTTTTCGATTACAGGTATTTTTGTACAAGTAAATATTTACATCCCAATATTAATTATTTTATCTTTTATCTGTGTTTCAGATATGGGCCTACAGAACAACTTAAGTTTGTGGGCATTGAAAGAGAAATGGAATTTCTGTAATGAGACTTATTCTTTTATAGATTATTGTTTTAACTTATGTAATTCTTATTTATATAAAACATTGTATTCTTTTTAATTATTACATATTTGTATGTATAAAGTTTAAAATATATACAAGGTTATATACAATGTTAGTTTTATTGCATTTTTTACTAAAAATTAGGACCGACTTTATTAGTTGGTGCACTGAATAATACAAAATAATATTACTTCCATGGTGTTGATACTTTTTAAGTTGGTGCCAAAAGTATTCTATCTACGTATAACTGCACAACTCCAAAATTACCAGTAACAGCGGAATTAATATTATTTTGTATTTTTCAGTGCACTAATAAAGTGAGTCCTAGTTTTTGTAAAACAGTTTTATTATCAAGAGATTGGACATATTGTCATATATTTTTATAATACAGCGGTGTATCGATTGGTCTAACCAGATACTTGCTTGCACGTCTCTGGGTCTAACTAAAGGAAAGTAATCTGTATAAAATAAAGTTGTTTTACTCTTTTCTTCTCTTACTGCTTGTCTGACTTTGCAATTCGGAAGATATTAGGAAGAACTAGACCACGTGCTGGGGGCCTGAAAGAAGTATACTGCCGACATGGAAACAATTCAACTGTGATCAATTATTGTGGAAATAAAATGGAAGATCAGGAAAAACGTATTATAGCCAAAAATTAAATTACATTTGTTTTTACTTTTGTGTTGTTTCGCGATATGTCCAGCAAATACTCTCTTTTCCCATTTTGTATATCTATTTAGAAACTCACAAACATGTTTATTGAAATTTGGACAGAAGCATCTCTGTCGGGTCAGCAGTTTAACATAGAAACGAAAAGATTTACAAATTTCCTTGCTGTGATTATTGTTCATTCATATTTTCACAATATTCCTTTCAATTTTAAATGAGGGCGCATCTATAACTTGATAACTTAAAAGTAGGACAAAGTTCATTGTATCAGATTGTATACTGTATGTTGCACTAAAAAGTATGAAAATAAAAAACATACCTAATGTAGGAATTAGAAAGATTTTGAAGTTGGTGCCAAGGGAGGATGTATTAGCATTATCATTTATAGAAGACTCTTGACACCAACTTCAAACTCTTTAAAATTCTTATACAGTGCGTTCATAAAGTATGGAAACGCTTCAATAACTTCTAAAATATTAACATACAGAGAAAAAGCTCTGACAGGTCGATTTTTGATTTTGATTTTTAATGTTTATATGCAAGCAGCATAATTTTATCTCCTCCACCTTCCAAATTATGACGTCATCATTATTTTTTTAAGATGTGAAGGCCATAATTATATTATAAACGGCAAACTGGCAATTTTCTGAGCTCAAAAATACCAAATACATGGGTATTAACATAAAAATATATGAAATACAAATATTTTCATTTGCTGATATCAATTTTCAGTAATAATAATATTAATATGCAGTGGTAACTAAGAACTTATTAATTGTTGCTAAGGACTCCGATTCAAACGCATACTTCTTTTAATGCATAATTTGTATAAAATTGAAAGCAGCAAATAAAAATATATGAATTTTTAGCACCTTGTATAAAATATTTTTTTATGTTAATGTATTTTTAAACACAGAAAATTGCCAGTTTTCCGTTTACAATCAAAATAAAAAATCGACCTGTCAAAGCTTTTTTTCTATATGATAATATTTTAGTAGTTATTGAAGCGTTTCCATACTTTATGAACGCACTGTATATATGTAATGGAGTCGGTCCTAGTCTTAGACTAGGAAAGGGAAGGTAACATCCATTGCCTGCGCGTGTTGGGTTTTGTGACCAAATTATGAAGAATATGCCATTTTTTGGTGACAAACATAGGTGTGACATCGATCGAATTTTGTGATTTTGTGACTAAATTTGTGATAAAAGCTTCAATATTTTCATTGGATTATTATGGTAGCTCAAAGCACTTTATCATATTTGGGAAAAAACTCGCCGGCGTGATGATGTAGTACCTATGATTTTTGATCAATTGCTAATTCCAAATTGTTGAGTAAGTATATTGCAGGCCTTGTGACATGCATTGAAAAAAATTTGAAGAGAGTTAGTTACGTCAAGTATATAAATTAAGATTACATTTTTTGATGAAGCGATAATTTGAAGTAATAGATCCTGTAAGAAATCAGTTCATTAAACTCGTATTATTTAAAGGACAATAATGTAAATTATCAGTAAGTTTCACGAATTAATAAATAATTGAACGTGCGGAATCTCGTTTCCTGTTGTTATTTAATATTTTATATAATTGTTATTTCTATTTTATAAGATTTGAACTCTATATTTTTGTTTTTATTTAAATAATTACAATAGCTACAAACCATCATGTAATTGGAGAGCCACAAATAAATCTTTCCGTCTACCTATGTGAATTTGAATTCAAATGTAAAAGGTATTGAAGTAGTGTGTGATACCATGTATTCCAATTTCCAAGAATTAAAATGAAGGAACATTCTTAGTTGTTTTATTTCGTAACATTCAACGCCAATCTATTTGGATAAATCTTGATACATCTAACCGTTCTTATAAAATCTATATTTTAATTCAGTATGTTTAAAATCTACACCTTGAGGAAAACTCAATGGAAATTCTGCCATTGATCATTTCAATAGATTCATATTAAATTCAGATGCTACGTGGGTTACTGGCGAACCCCTTTTTGATGAGAAATTGCCTCATTTTCGGCTGCTTCGTACGAGACCCCTCTCTTTCCTAGTCTAAGGTCCTAGTTTTTTTAAATGATCATGGCCTGGCTCAAGGTCAACAAGAGAAACAAGCTTAAAAAAAGTGGTTCGCTTAGCGTTCAGTCTTTTTCAGCTTCCAATTTCTGCCGCGTGGTACGCAGTTGATTGGGGATGTTGCTTAAAACAAAAATACCAATTCAAATGATGCTGCATGACTAACTCTGTATCCTGTGCTATAAGCAGCAGTGGCTGAAATAATGTCCTGTGATAAGTTGTTAATTTGGGATGTTGTGCGGAATATCACTGAGTGTCTATTGCAAGAAGACCGGAAACAAGGAGAGTAAACTTCCTATGCTTCTCTTAATAGCCACCACAGATGAAGGAGGTTAGTAGCCACATGAGATTATAGAGGTTGCATATCATAGCGTGGCCTCGTGTACGACGAACATCTTGTCAACTAGCTTAAATATTTGTTGTCTTTATTTATCTTCGTGATTATGATCTGCTGTCTTTTTCAAGCGAGGGCCGTTCGTTGCCCACGGCATGGTGCGCAAAGACGCATTTACACAACATATGTGGACGAAATTTTACACGATTTTTAGGGCGAGTTTATCCTCCTATTTCCAGTCTTCTTGGTCTATTGTATCTAAGCTTCCTTTGCCTATACTACATAAGGATGCGCTGTGCGATAACCTTAAGTTTTCGGTGCTACTCCCACTACCCGTGTTAGTCGTCCTCCCTATATTTGTTCATAATTCACACTGTACCGATAGTGTAGGGAAATGGTAATTCCATTGAGCATGGAATTACCAAAAAGACATCGCATTCAGTGAGCAAGTGAAACCAAATGAGCCCTAAATCAATGGCCGCCAATGGAGGTAACACCATCTTATTTTTTCGACAGCGACTCTTGTATTCAAGAGCCTCGAATTTCACCATTGTGTTAAGTAGAAAAATCGTCGTTTTCATTAAAAAATAGCACAAAAATTGAAAACCAAATAATCTGTAAACACCATGAAACTAATGGCGGCCGACTAAAAATTAGCTTCACTTTCGTTTCACGGCGGCTAAACAGAGCAGCATCTCCTGTCGTGTACGCACGACTTTTCCCTACTGTAGGGTAATTCCATGCTCTTAGTATCGGTTAACGTATTTCCATCTCGATAGGTCTTGATATTATTCATCATAAACTAGAGCGCTATATAGATGAGTATTATCGCCGCCCGCCATTGTGTGTCCTGGAGGTGTTCTCTGGTCCTAGCACTCTACCTTTACTAGAGCGCCACTGACGTGACAGTCAGTACACTGAAAATTTCCCGCCAAAGAATGTATCACATTAGGACCAAAAAAAACAAAAAGTCTTCTCCACAGTTTATTATTAAGGATTAATTACTGATGAGGCATGTTTCGAGATTGTACAATCTCATTTTCAATCAATATGTTGAAAGTTCTGTTACAAATTATATTATAAGATCTTGAAATGTAAAGTGAAAAAATTATGTAGTTAAGATACAAAATGGTGGATAGTATACTCACATGGAGATGAAAATATGAAAAAAAATTTAAAAAGAGAAAAACATGAAAACGATCCCAAAACCAATGCAAAAAATTGAAATTAAAATATATATACTTGAAAAAATAAATCCCATTATAAAATTAAAATAAAGTCACATTCTAAAAAAACAAAAAACGAAATGTCACGTCACATTGTCAGAATCTGAGTGCCCGTGCCCGGTGACTACATCTTTGGTCAGCTGATGGCAAAAGAGATATATTTCTGGTTGGGGATCGTTTAAATAGTTTTTCAATTACATGTAACTAGAGCCATCTAATGTGGATAGTGAATATTTTTGAAGTTTAATAAAGAGAAAAATAATGTAAATGGTAGAATACTGTTATATTTGACATAGAATTATAGACAAAAGGTTAGGAGAAGCACAACAACAAAATAAAATGTTTATAAACAAGTTCAAAAGTTTAAGGAGTTGAAGAACTGTATGCAGTCAAAGTTGCTTTGTTCATTAAGTGATATGGTTCGTGGGTTATTATTGTTGGAATTGATCTCAAAAATCTCTAGGATGTTCAACAACCGGCCTTTTGGAGCATGGTGTAATATTTTAACATCATTGTTGAGACTAAAGGTGTGTTTATTATTGATTACATGATTTGCGAAGGAACTTTTCGGATTGATATGGTAATAAGGTGTAGTAAGAAACAAAGATTTATATTTATCTATTATTTTAGCGTGTTCATCTATTCTAATACTTATTTTCCTGCCAGTTTGACCTATGTATTTGGCTGGGCAATCAGAACAAGAGATCTCGTAAACTCCGGATCTATCTAGAGGGTTGACCTGGTCTTTAGCAAGGACCAATATCCTATAAATTGTGTTATGGGTGGAGAAGTATAATTTTGGTTCCTGGTTATGGTGTTGGAAAATGTTTCGGATTTCTTGTGAAGCTTTGCCGATGTAAGGTAATGAGCAGAACTTAGTTGATATAGTAGGTACAATTATGTTCCTGTTTATGTGTTTTGTCAAGTGTCTGTGATATATTCTATCTATGAATTGAATAGGGTAGTCATTGTTGGTGCCAATTTGTTTAATGATGTTAAGTTCTTTGTTAAAATTTCCTACACTCATCGGGATGGAGAACAGTCTATGAAAAAGTGCGTTGAAAGAGCTCAGTTTATGTGATATCGGGTGACAAGAATAATAGAGGATGATGTTGTCTGTATGTGTCGGTTTTCTATAAATTGAGAAACTCAAATTATTATCTGTTTTAGTTATCAGAATATCCAAGAAAGGTAGGCGATTATTATCTTCTATTTCCATTGTGAAGGAGATAGCTGGGTGTAGCGAGTTCAAGAATGTTAAAAGAAAGTTTAGTTGGGTTAAGCTACCATCGAAAAGTACTAAACAATCGTCTACATATCTGTAGTAGAAAAGTATCTTGTCATAGTGAATGAAATCCTGGAACTTTGTTTCCAAATTGTTCATAAAAATTTCAGCTAACAACGGAGATAGGTTACTGCCCATAGCTAGACCCATTGATTGAGCGAAAATTTCATTGTTGAATTTAAAGAAGTTTTGTTTCAGGACCGTGTCCAAAAGATGGCAAATATTGAGGCAATGGTGAAAGTTAATGCCTGTTTCAAAGAGGAGGTTCCTAACTAGTTGAATACAATCATCTGGTGGGATACTAGGGAATAGATTAACTACATCGAATGATATTAGAATATAATTATCTGGTATGACCACGTTTGAAATTTTATTAATTTATTTTATTATTTTATTAATTAAATTTGGTGTTTTTTATGGAAGAAGGGTTATGGAATTCGGTTAAGTCTCTAATTAGTTTGTTAAGCCATGAAGATAATTTCGATGTGGGTGAGTTACAATATGATATAACAGGTCTAATAGGAATGCCTGTTTTGTGAATTTTTGGTAAGCCATATAATAAGGGTGTGGACGGGTTCATGGGGATTAGTCTATCTTTATTAGATTCGAAGTGTATGATGGTAGTTAACGTAGTATCTAGATCTTTTTTCACCTGTTTAATATATTTGATTGTAGGGTCAGGATCTAATTTTTGGAAACAGTTCGAGGACAGGAAGTTGATGACTTTGCTCACATAGTCCGGCCGATCCAGGATAACAAGACAATTACCTTTATCTGCTTTTGAAATTATTAAATTGTTATGTTCATCTTTATTTGTTATATGATTCATAATAAATCTCAGCTTCTTATCTTCATTATTATATGTAATGTTTGAATTAAAAGTGAAATTCCTGTTTAACACACGTGCAATATCACTTCTGATTAAATCTTTGTTGTTGAAATTTAAGGTCTCAATTATTTTTTCACTATGGCAAGTAGTTGAAAATCTTATACAAATATAAAAAACACCAAAGATTTAATTAATAAAATTTCAAACGTGGTCATACCAGATAATTCTATTCTAGTATCCTTCGATGTAGTTAATCTATTCCCTAGTATCCCACCAGATGATTGTATTCAACTAGTTAGGAACCTCCTCTTTGAATCAGGCATTAACTTTCACCATTGCCTCAATATTTGCCATCTTTTGGACACGGTCCTGAAAGAAAACTTCTTTAAATTCAACAAATTTTCGCTCAATCAACGGGTCTAGCTATGGGCAGTAACCTATCTCCGTTGTTAGCTGAAATTTTTATGAACAATTTGGAAACAAAGTTCCAGGATTTCATTCACTATGATAAGATACTTTTCTACTACAGATATGTAGACGATTGTTTAGTACTTTTCGATGGTAGCTTAACCCAACCAAACTAACTTTTAACATTCTTGAACTCGCTACACCCAGCTATCTCCTTCACAATGGAAATAGAAGATAATAATCGCCTACCTTTCTTGGATATTCTGATAACTAAAACAGATAATTTGAGTTTCTCAATTTCTAGAAAACCGACACATACAGACAACATCATCCCCTATTATTCTTGTCACCCGATATCACATAAACTGAGCTCTTTCAACGCACTTTTTCATAGACTGTTCTCCATCCCGATGAGTTTAGGAAATTTTAACAAAGAACTTAACATCATTAAACAAATTGGCACCAACAATGACTACCCTATTCAATTCATAGATAGAATATATCACAGACACTTGACAAAACACATAAACAGGAACATAATTGTACCTACTATATCAACTAAGTTCTGCTCATTACCTTACATCGGCAAAGCTTCACAAGAAATCCGAAACATTTTCCAACATAGATACCAGGAACTAAAAATATGCTTCTCCACCCATAACACAATTTATAGGGCGTTGGTCCATGTTAAAGACCAGGTCAACCCACTAGATAGATCCGAAATTTTCGAGATCTCTTGTTCTGATTGCCCAGCCAAATACATAGGTCAAACTGGCAGGAAAATAAGTATTAGAATAGATGAACACGCTAAAATAATAGATAAATATAAATATTTGTTTCTTACTACACCTTATTACCATATCAATTCGAAAAGTTCCTTCGCAAATCATGTTATCAATAATAAACACACCTTCAATATCAACAATGATGTTAAAATATTACACCATGCTCCAAAAGGCCGGTTGTTGAACATCCTAGAGATTTTTGAGATCAATTCCAACAATAATAACCCACGAACCATATCACTTCATGAACAAAGCAACTTTGACTGCATACAGTTCTTCAACTCCTTAAACTTTTGAACTTGTTTATAAACATTTTATTTTGATGTTGTGCTTCTCCTAACCTTTTGTCTATAATTCTATGTCAAATATAACAGTATTCTACCATTTACATTATCTTTCTCTTTATTAAACTTCAAAAATATTCACTATCCAACATTAGATGGCTCTAGTTACATGTAATTGAAAAACTATTTAAACGATCCCCAACCACAAATATATCTCTTTTGCCATCAGCTGACCAAAGATGTAGTCACCGGGCACGGGCACTCAGATTCTGACAATGTGACGTGACATTTCGTTTTTTGTTTTTTTAGAATGTGACTTTATTTTACTTTATTTTAATTTTGTAATGGAATCATTTATTTTTTCAAGTATATATATTTTAATTTCAATTTTTTGCATTGGTTTTGGGATCGTTTTCATGTTTTTCTCTTCTTAAATTTTTTTTCATATTCTCATCTCCATGTGAGTATACTATCCACCATTTTGTATCTTAACAACATAATTTTTTCACTTTACATTTCAAGATCTTATAATATAATTTGTTACAGAACTTTCAACATTTTGATTGAAATTGAGATTGTACAATCTCGAAACATGTCTCATCAGTAATTAATCCTTAATAATAAACTGTGAAGACTTTGTGTTTATTTTTGGTCTTACCATTTCACTCCACTTCGAGAATGGGCTTCTACAACCATTATTTATCACATTGTGGCAACATTGGTATGGTTCACACAAATGACGGGTGGCGATAATACTCATCTATACAGCGCTCTATATCATGATACTATAACAAACAAGATATGCTCTGTTGGTGAACGCGTTTTGAACCGTTGCGCGCATACCGTCATTCCGTAACAAAATGAGGAAATCGAACGGATAAACATATGGCGGGCTAATTGAATAAATATAAATATCAATATATTCTGGTGAATTAAATTTATTTTGAACAATTATGAGGCCTGTTTTTGATCATTTGTTAATATTCTCTTATCATGTATGCACCATAGAAAAAGAAGTGTTTTGTAAATTGTACTGTTTCAGTAAGAAATGTTATCTCCTCAATAGTTACTAATATTTCGTAATGCACCGAAATAAAACACATATTTACTTGTTTACTTTTTCAATATATATAAATGCAGCAATTGATTTATGAATGTAGGTATAATAAGGTAACAATTTTTGTGAATTTTCTTTTCCCTATGCAAGAATCTTGTTTGATTTTCTTATTCAAAATTCTCATTCGAAAAAACATTTTCCATCTAAAAAATAAAGATTTGGCTTCACGACTGAGGTCTATATGGTTTGAACATTTTAAAAGATTTTCTATATAACAACAAATTTTCAGAGCGTCTCCATTAGTTTTTCTGAAAATGGAATCTAACTCCATACATTTATTAACAAAACTCTGTGGGTTTCATCAATCCACCTTCAGGCACCCATGAAAATTGAGCTTCATTGTTATCAGGAATGTATCCCAGATTTTCCGTTTTTCTTAATTTAAATGCAACAAATCCTGCTAAATTTTCTAAGCCATCATACTCTAATTCTGATAACTCAGGATCAATCAGCGATTCGACCTCACTGCTTTTATCTGGAATAGATATTGCTGAGGAACTTAGCATATGCCCAGTAATAACCTTAGCATTATCTGTCTTATTTTCATAATGGGAATTTGGAAAATCCGATTTTGATACAATTTCATCATTTCTTCCCATAATGTAGTTTCTGATTCTATATTTGAATTGTAGTGCACTTGGATGATCGTGGAGACCTCCATTATATCTCATAATTGAAAAAAACCCTCAAGAGGGTTCTGGTTTAAATTATAAGTCAGAATATACTCAATATTGAAATCTTCTTTCACATCAGCAAAAAGTAGTTTTATTGATTTTATTGATAAAATTCCTTTCTGAAAAGGTAATAAGTTCTTAAAGTTTGGTTTTCTTAAAATCGGTATTGTTTTCGTCATTTTATCTAAAACAACATTTTGTTCATCCAAGGCTAAACCGTAAGCTTTAATTGGATCTCTTGAATTGCTAATCGGAACTTTGCTATTGAAAACATCAAACCAGTCATTTTTAATTTTCAATAGGTAATTCTGAGCATTCCAGCCAATTATTGCCATTCTGATATTTTCCCAAAGTACCTCACCTTGAGACAGCTCTAGAAATGGTATGGGAAAACAATTTTGTAGCTAACTTTACTTTTTGGCGATCTGATACTTTAACAGTTAAAAAACTTTCATTGATCATATAGGCAATATTCAAATCCAAGTATTGAGTGTTCTGCAGAAGTTCTTCAATTGGTTTGGAAGTTATTAGTTTCTTATTGATATCAAATCCTGTATCAAGAAACTGATTGCGGATAAGCTTTATCATGTGAGGGGCATCAGCAAAAACATAAATATTTTTATTAGTTACAGGATTTGCAAAGAAGGTTCTATTTTCAGAAATTTTTAAGTCCGTCGAAAGTGCTCTATTGCAACCTCCCAAATCACTATTTATGGCATATACTATGTTTTCAAGTTTCTTTATTATCTCAAATAATAATTATTTCTTGATATCACAGTCATAATCATAAAATAGCGGTTGTTTCCAATTTCCACATATTCCTCTTGACATAACCATTTGAACATAGCGTGATGGTTTTAAAGTTGTGTCTATCCTCTTGTCATACTCATATGAGTTTTGTATTTTCATTTCGTCGAATAAAAGAACGCAAGCTCTTTCCATCTTAGTCAATGAAGAATGTTTCATACATCTTAATACTGAGTTTAAAATTCCTTAAAAAATCCATCTATATTATCAAAACCAAATTCAATTCTCATTTATTCATTCATTCACCAGGTTGTACATCAATTTTTGCGGCCCATCTTCTCAAAGTGGAAACACCCGGTAAAGGATAACCTCTTTCTCTAAGTAGTCTGTACGAGGTCCTCCCGCATATAAAGAGATTGCTGAA
The DNA here is from genome assembly GCA_958507055.1 of Crioceris asparagi. Lineage (NCBI taxonomy): Eukaryota > Metazoa > Arthropoda > Insecta > Coleoptera > Chrysomelidae > Crioceris > Crioceris asparagi. Next base: position 63,691,856 of record OY293830.1, read on the forward strand.
GCAACATCTTCTTCATTCCATTTCACGCTCTTTACCAGAATTTTTTTTTTATTTGTCCTTTTGTGACAATTTTATGGAAGGATTGTAGTTCACGTTTTTGTTCTTCAACAACATCTTGAAGTTGTGAACATTTTTGTTCAAGCAATTTTAATTTATCAGATTGGTCTTCTAACGGACAATAAATTATTTAACATATTTAATCTCCAAGTGGCGTTTATAATTTAGGTACCTACCTTTCTGTTTGAGTGGCGATTGAAACGCCTACAATGTTTTCAGATTCTCTTTCGGATACACCTTCATTTATTATAGACATTTCTTGCTCCTGCTTTTCTAGCATATGTTCATCACTAATTATCTGCTTGTGTCTATATAGAAATATCGAGATAAACTTTATGATCCATACAATTATTGTCTAAATTCATTACTTACACTTTTATAGTTCTTGTTGAACTTTGTAAATCTTTTATGGAATAAACATTACTCATCTCGGGGTTGGAATGATTACTAACTAGTTTAATTGATGGAATAGCATCCGGGTTCAATTTCCATTTATTCTTTGGAAATTTTAAGTCTTTCTTTCAACTGATAATCATTTTCTGTGAAATGATCTGAGCATATTCTTGCAATGTCGGTGCTGAATTTGTGCTTTTATAAATTTTTATAAATAAATCAACTTAACTTAACCTGCAAGCAAACAAGGAATATAATTTGAAATTTTTGAATCTGACGTTTTGTTACGGACTGACGTCACCAGAGATGCGTGTGAGCATATCTTTCTTGTTATAGTATCATGGCTCTATATAAACTCAATCAGCACTACGCCAGCCGATATGAACTCTCATATATTGAAAAACTTTTGGTACCAATCGATGTATTTTTAATTGTATTTTCCAAAAATAAATATTTAAATTTGCATATACCACTGTTTTTGAAATAATCGTGATCAAAGTTGTGAGAGTTGATTTTATGATATTTTTTAACCTGATCACTCTGGATAAAATAATTTCCAAGTCATTAAATGGCAATTTTAAGGGTTTGGCAATGTTTGTAAAATTTGGAAATTTTACATTTAGTTTTTGATCATCCGGAGTTAAGAAGATTGGAAACAAGAAGAGTAAACTTCCTATGCTTGTCTACGTTGCCACATGAGATTACAGAAGTTGCATAAGATTAAAAAAAAACCTTCTAATCCCTACCATCAAACTTTCACTTTGTTATGCACTGTGTGACATATAAGATTATTTGCAAATAACCAAATGCACAAAAACCTTCGTTGTGATGTTAGTATTGTGTTGCCTCCAACCACCTTTCCAAAGGTAGATAATAAAAAAAATCAGGAAACAACAACCACAAGGCTAAAAATTCAATACCAAGATCGAGAGTGAGATACGGCTTTGAAAGGGACTAAGCCTCACTCTTATATAATAATCTTGAAAACTCTCGAATAGGATGAAGTTTTAACTTCATCGACTCTGGATATATGGCCTTGCTGCCCAGCCCATTAAACAAATAGAAGAAGAAGGAAGAATATCTTGACAATTACCTTAAATATGTGTTCTCTTTATTTATCTTCGTGGTCATAATCTGCTGTCTTTTTGTGAGAGCTGCTAGTTGCGCACGGCATGGTGCGCAAAGACGCATTTACAAAAGATATGCGTATAGTTTATTCCACGAATTATTGCTATTGTCTGTTATCATTCACGAGATACGTACATCACGCTTTGGAGGTAGTGTTCTCTGATCACGCTATACTTCTCATCGCATCTCATTATCATGAAATTGTCTACTACGTTTGTCGGTCTAAGCTACGACATGAGAATTTCAAGCTTATCTCCTTCAATACCATGATAAGGCGCAGCTCGTATGTCTGAAGGCAACGCAATCCTTATTTCATAGGCGTCACCACAGAATACTAATAGAAAGAGTACTAATTCTATGGGCGTCACAAAGTCAAAGTGAGATTTCAGAGAACTCCTTAGACTAGGAAAGAGAAGGGACTCATAACAACCATTACCTGCTTGTGTTGGGTTTTGTCATATACTTAAACTTCTATACCGCTAGCATTGTGGAAAAAATTACGCAAAAATGTAGCCAAAGACCTGGGGATATCTGGCGATATGCGCATGCGTCATGAACTTTTTTGGTAAGAGAAGGGACATGTCCCTATTTTGTTACCATGGTACAATAAGACCAGGTATGTTCTTCGCGCAGATATGAGTCTGGTGGGGGTATTCCTCGTTTTCCGAGTTATCCCAAAGCATCCATATTTATTGTCATATTGTGTCTTGTGCAGAGAATACTACCTCTAAGATAATGGTAACACCCTTAGACTAGGAAAGAGAGGGGCCTCGTAACGATGCAGCCAAAAATGAGGCGATTTGTCACCAAATGGGGTTCGCCAGTGGCGTAACCCACGTAGCGTCTGAATTTAATATGGATCTATTGAAATGATCAATGACAGAATTTCAATTGAGTTTACCTCAAGGTGTAGATTTTAAACATAATGAATTAAAATATAGATCATCATCATCAAGATTTATCCAAATAGATTGGCGTTGAATGTTACGAAATAAAACAACTAAGAATGTTCCTTCATTTTAATTCTTGGAAATTGGAATACATGGTATCACACAATACTTCAATACCTTTTACATTCTAATTGAAATTCACATAGGTAGACAGAAAGATTTATTTGTGACTCTCCAATTACATGATTGTTTGTAGCTTTTGTAATTATTTAAATAAAAACAAGAATATAGAGTTCAAATAAAATAGAAATAACAATTATATAAAATATTAAATATCAACAGGAAAAGAGATTCAGCACGTTCAATTATTTATCAATTTGTGAAACTTACTGATAATTTACATTATTGTCCCTTAAATAAAACTGATTTCTTACAAGATCTATTACTTCAAATTATCTCTTCATCACAAAATAAAATCTAAGATTTATAAACTTAAAGTAACTAACTCTCTTCACATTTTTTTCAATAACTGGCATGTCACAAGGCCTGCAATATACTTACACAACAATTTGGAATTAGCAGTTGATCAAAAATCGTAGGTACTACATCATCACAGGCGAGTTTTTTCCCAAATATGATAAAGTGCTTTGAGCTAATTTTGTTATTTTGGGTGACTACCCAAGCAGCCCTGTCCCCAGTACAACTTTCTTGGGCTCTTTGATAGCAAATCTGAAAAACAAATATTTTACATATTTACATTACAGATACTTTTCTTTAAACCCTGAAAAGTGGCAGAAAAGCTACAATGTTGATATATCATTATATTAAAATAAAATTATTATGTAGGTGCAACGCCACTGGAAAAACCATGTACGATTATTTCAAGTATTGATTTCTAACTAATATTATAGAATAATGAACAGAAAATACAACTTGAAATAAATAGGAATAGGATGTTTTAGGTAAGGCCTGACTAGAAGTATGATTATTTTACCGAATAATATGTGGATAACAGAATAAATTTGAATTTTGTAACCAGGAAAACCAACAATACATTGCTTTTTACCTGTTAAATGTAATTCCTGCTCCTTTTGATCACTGCGGCTTTTGCAGCCATAATAATCCAATGAAAATATTGAAGTTTTTATCACAAATTTAGTCACAAAATCACAAAATTTGATCGATGTCACAAACAATGTTTGTCACCAAAAAATGGCGTCTTCTTCATAATTTGGTCACAAACACGCGCAGGTAATGGATTTTACGAGTCCCTTCTCTTTCCTAGTCTAAGGTAACACCCAACATCTTTTTCTCCAAAAACATCTCAACAAGTATAAAATAGAATCGAAGACTCATGAAAAAAGTTTATAAACAATCTCCCACTTTAGTTTTCGTCAAGTTTTCATATCTATAACCAGAGAACAGAGTCTCTGTTGTCTGCTACAACATCATAGTTAACGTAAGTGATTTACACCGTATAATCGAATATACTGTCAATTTTAATTAAAAACATAAATTTAATCAATTCTGCTTCTGATACGTAATATGCGAGAGCAAATGAAAAGCATGAATAAAAAAATAATAGTTGATGATATACACAAAAATCGTAGCTAAATGATATTTTAATTTGAATTGTAAAGCGGGAAAAAAAAATATGGCGGATTTCGGATGAGGTGCGCCAACTAATCGAAAACACTTAATGCGTCTATGAATGGAACATACCTGGTCTTATGGTATGGATACCCATATGTGGCATACATTATGTGACTCCAAGCCACCTCCCTCAACCTCCCCATTCGCGCATGCGTACTAAACTCGCAATCCCCATAGTGAGCTTCACAAAAAAACTCAAGGATCAAATTATAGGTATATAGAATTTAGTGGGTTTTGTGACAAAATTTGTGAGAAGATGCCATTATTTGGTGACATCGTGTGAATTTTGTGCTTTTGTGACTAAATTTGTGATAGAAATTCAATATTTTCAGTGAATTATTATGGTTAAATGTTCTGCTTATGGCTGCAAAAGCCGCAGTGAGAAAAAGGAGCCAGGAATTACATTTCAAAGGTAAAAATCAATGTATAGTTAGTTTTCTTGGTTACAAAATTCACATTTATTCCGTTATTAACACACTATTTTGTAAAAGAACTATACTTCTAGTCAGGCCATACCTAAAACATCCCAGTCCTATTCATTTCAAGTTGTTTATTCTGTTTATTATTCTATAATAGTAGTTAGAAATCATAACTTAGAATAATCATTTATGGTTTCTCCAGTGAAGTTGCACCTATATACCTATTTTATTATAATAAAATGATATATCAATATAATTTTTTTTGGCAATTTTCAGGCTTTAAAGAAATGTAACTGTAATGTAAACATGTAAAATATTTGTTTTTTCAGATTCAATCAGAAGTGATCCTGTAAGGAATCAGTTAACAAAACTTATATTATTCAAGGGCCAATATTGTAAATTATGAGTAAGTTTGATGAATTGCAGAATAATTCATATGGTTATTTAATTTTAATTTTATACTATTGTTATTTACTATTTTATATGATTTGAACTGTATATTCTACTTTTGGATTGTATTACAATTTTTACAATCACGTTAGCTACTAGAAATAATGTAATTGGAGAGTTACAAATATGTATGTAGTTGTTTTTGTCTATGTGAATTTGAATTCAAATGTCTAAAGTATTGAAGTATTTATTGTGTGACACCATTTATTCCAATTTCCAAGGATTAAAGTAAAGTATAAAATTCTTTGTTGTTTTATTTCGAATCTAACCGTTCTCATGAAATTTTGCTTCAGTAAGTATGTTAAAAATCTATACCTAGATTTAGATGTTACTCAATGGAAATTCTATCATATTAAATTTCATTTTAACAGATTCATATTAGGTATATTCAGACCAGAGAACACTATCTCCAAATTCCGACGCTACGTGAGCTACGCCACTGGCGAACCCCTTTTTGGTGACAAATTGCGTAATTTTCGGCAGCATCGTTACGAGTCTTCTCTCTTTCCTAGTCTAAGAAGAACTCAAGAACTAAATTTATATTCTATAACTCATTATTATGCATTATTTGTAATAATAAATCTTTCATATTATTGCTGGTTTTATCAATCGATATTTTTTTCTCGCTAATTATATGAACTTCCTTGAAGCGTATAAAATATTTGCAATACCATATTTTATCTCAAAATTGTTACGCAACTGATTTACTCCCGTCAGTTGTCAGTTGAATTTTGAATTGATTCGTTTCTCGTGTTGTGATGATATACGCCATCATTCCTGAAACAATCTCCTTGTTTCCAGTCTTCTTGATCCGGAGTATCTGTATCAGCACAGTATAAAGAACTATATAGTAGTCCAACTCTCGGCGGAACCTTTGACTTTTTTGATTCAAGGTCAAGAGCTGGCGGCCAGGACCGTAATTAAAACTTATGGATATAAAATTAATAAATTGAACTGTTATAATAGATACCTATTATAAATTGGTCCATAAAATAATGTCGTCATTATTTGTTTTTAATTCGAAATTACTGTTTATAGTTTTCAGAGTATAATAAAATGAAACCCAGAGAATTAGTCTCAGTTAAGAGAAGAAAATAATAAGAAATCTATCTATAAAATATCAAGTTGTCTTTATTTTGTTTGCTTTATTTATCGTTCGCAAAGTATAATAATAATAAGTTCTTGTGGATGTTTAAAATTACAAGTTGTAGTCAGAGCCGTAGTGAAAAAGGGTATTAACAGGTCTGTAATTAAAACCTCTTTAATACAAAAACAATTATTTATTGTGGAAATATGAATACCTATCACAAATTGTTCTATACAATCATTTTTTCCCTATTTGGAAAAATAACTTCAACAAATAGTTTTATGGAAAAAATTTATAAGAATGTTTAAAATAACAAACGGTAGAATCTAGAAGAGTTTTTAAAATATTTGATTTTATTACGATATCTGGAAAAGATGTTCTAAAAGAAGTATTTCATACAAAATATTGGACTAACGTTATTAGTTGGTGCAATGAAAAATACAAAATAATATAGATTCTTTTGGTGCTGGTTTTTTTGAAGTTGTGCAGTTGTAGTTATTTATTAGTATTATGTGGTTGTAGTTATATTGAACACTTTTGGCACCAACTTCAAAAGTACCCGCACCAATAGAATTAATATTTTTCAGTGAACCAACTAATAACGACAGTCCAATTTTTGGTAAAAAATATTTATTTCACACTTTTGAGTATAACAGTAGTCACGAAAATCGTTGAAATTTCACTTATACCATTACCCATGTATATTATTTGGTTGTACTTGTTACGAGTATTATTTGGAGATCTCAAAACATCGCGGCGGACATACTTATGTACACATGTTTCAAACTTTACCACTGTTGTAACTCGAAAACCATAACTCTATGGAAAAAATGTTCAAAGTGAATGTTGTTAGAAATAATTTGGTCTTTAATTAATCCACAGATCAATTTTCGAAAGAAATTGCCCCTTCCATATAGCGAAAATACAAAGATTTCAAATTTTAACATCGATGAAACTCGAAAACCATAGGTCTTTTTGAGAAATTTTAAACGTTTCCGGATATTTTCTTATCTTTAATTCTGTCGTCTCGTTTTCGAAAAAAATTCGGAGAGAAGGAGATTTCGGATTTGAGTTTTTATGGATATGGTACCATTTCTCAAGTCTCCTCCCTCAAATAAAAAAAATCATCAAAATCGGAGCACGTTTACTATGCAAAAGTAGTGAACAAATGAGTTATAAAAAAACATACACTCGAATTGTGTACCCTCTGCGTTAGGGTTTGTCGGTCAAAAATGTTCGAATTTACTAATCAGTGTTATAACGTTATCATCAGGCATCATTAAACCCCCAAAGCAACTGATGAACCTTGAGAAAGAAACAAATTATATCTAATTAGTTCAGAAAAGTTTATATTTTAATAGACACAATAGTACTGTAACGTTTAACCCTGTGCTAAACGTTGTGGCGTGAGTTGCGTAATACTCAAAAGTTCGCAGATTGCTTCCAATGGTTTATTTTCAAACACTGTACACGGCTTTCTGTTGTAGTACAACTGTCACCACTTGTCACCTTGACAAACTATACTGTCACTGTCTTCACCGACAGAACTACTATTAACATCTGATTCCACAGACTGACTGTTATCAACTGACTTTATAAGACTGACTGACTGACTCTGTCCCGTGATCGACACGGCTTTATATACCTGAATCATGACATGACATTCATCGAGAATGTTCTATTTTTTCGCGAGTTACGGGTGAACTAGCGGGAATATAGGGGAAGATTTTCTGACGTCACTAATCTTATAAAACGGGAACTGATTTGGTTCCCGTTGTCTTGAGCATGGTAACTGGCGGTTATAGATGTCAAAAGTTCCAAAACTGTCAAAAAATTAAATTTGGCTGCCTATCTTTTTGTATTTGATGAGTTTTGGGCTAAAATTATTCATATTTCATTTATTTTTTCGCATTATTTTTTTGATCATAATGAAAGAAGAAATAATTGAAATTGAATTAAATAACGTTCATCCTGATAAGGTAGAAGAATACTCCTTTTTATATCTGGTAATTTAGTCTGAGTGGAAATTAAAACTTATCAATCAATACCACACGTATACAAAACTACAAAACAAAATATTTGTCAAAAAACTAAACGTCATTGATAATTTGATAACCAGGGCATTTTCGCGATAAATATAACCGAGAATTACCTTCAAGTTTATTTTAAGGTGGGGGTATAACCTCTTTATTACCGACAGCAGATCACCGGGAACTCGCGAAAAAATCCTACTCTCTAGACGCACATAATAATAATAATGTTCTAGAGCCTTGTCAAACTGACAATAGTATGACAAATTGTACCTCACATATAGTTTCTGGAAGGATCGAGAATAACTCCAACTCTAGAAGTAAATAATGAACTATAACATGAAACAACTATAGCAAACAAGGTAGTAGAAATAAATAACTAATAAACGAATAACAACCGTAAGTACATGACTACCTATCCACGTTACAGTACCAACAAATAAATTTAAGTTGTTACCTGTTCTTATCTTTTGGGAAACCAAAAAAACTGAAGTCACACTTGTAGATTTTGTTGTTACAATTCTTCGCAACAAATACATTTCCACCTTTCAACATTTTTTAAAAACAGATTGTACTTATTATAAAATACAATCGGGATGATAATATGTTCAATCAGTATACAAAGGAGTTCACGGACGTCACTGAACTAGCAGGTAGCGTAGCAGCAGAAATACTCCTCGTACGCATCTGAATTCTCAAGGTTTTACGATCAAAACATGGCTGCCACATGCGGGCTTGGGCATGCGCATGCCGGTTTTACCCCTTCGATGAGAATTGGAATACTGTATAGTTCTTAGCCGCTTGTTGCGAACGGCATGGTGCGCAAAGACGCATTTACAAAATATATGCGTATGAAATTTTACACGATTTCTAGGGCGAGTTTAATATCCTTGTTTCCAATCTTCTTGCAGTGTGTGACAAATAATACTAATGTATGATTAAGAAGCAAAGTTGACATTTACAAGCTACACCTGCACAGAATCATGGAAGACAGAGGGAGTACGTAGCTGCGGGTTGAATTCCGAGGTGGTCGAAATCCTTGCACATCGAATTCCGAGGATACCGAAATCCGAGCTGACCGAAACTTATTCCCGCTCCAATACAGCCATTTAACATATGCATACCCTCTTAGAGGCTAGAGAGAAAACCACACCCACCAACATGAAGTTGTTTCCAATCAAAATAAAAATCCCGTTGGCCTGTAGTCATCGGAAAGGTAAATTTTTCGGACTAAGTGCTCATTTATAATGGACGTAAGGCGTAAGATATGCGTAATGGATAAAGTTGAACGCTGGAAAATAAGTGGGATCGTTCACAATAAGCGAACGTAACACTTATGTGTTACGGTAGACCGTAATATCTTACGGCCGAATGTTAGGCGGACATAAAGTTGGACAATGTTCAACTTTACCTGCGGCTTATGGGAAATTTAGGAACATTTTTAGGGGATTTAGGTTTTTTGGGTTGAATTATTTGTCAGTTGGTTTCGGTTCCCATTCTTGTATATTTAAGGAATCATTCTTCATCATGAAGTTTTAGTTCTAGTATTAAACGTCGGTATTCACCTTTCTTTTCTTGATCTCTGTTTACTGGACGCACACTCCATCACCTAGGTTTTTTTACACAATATCTTCCTTGTACTCTACGCATTGCTAATAACAAAACCACTAATTGCATTTCCAATTCCATGGCGTTTAAGTTAGTATACCTACACCAGAGAAAACCTCCAGATGAACTATAGCCGTCAAATTATTTTTTTACGTTCATTATAAATAGAAAAATGTTACGTCTATCTTATGCGTTATGTAGTCCTACGTCTTACGTCCATTATAAATGGGCACTAACTTATAGACATATAACAACATGCCGTTGAAATTTTTTCGAAATTCAAAAGTGTGAACGATCACAATAGGTACATTTCTACATTTGGATTGGCAATAAAAATATTTTGTAAGAGCTTATTTATTGTTACTATACTTAACCACTTCATTTTACAATCAACATTTTCAATAATTGTGCATAATAAATTATGTACACAGTGTAATAAAATGATAGAAAAGTTCATGTGAAACTATCAGTTATAAATTCGGTTGAAATTATTCAAACACTCTTATGTCCAAGGAGATTTTTTAGATAAAAGTAGTTCTTGGAATCGGACTGAGAAATCAATTGAAAATAGGAATAAGGTAAAGCCCAAATCCTAATAAACATCTGTCTAAAAATGCTCGGTATTAAATATACAAACTTGGTATGTTCACAGACATGTTGAAATATATTGTCTGATAAGGTATACAAAAATAAGATGTATTATAACCTTTTTGTCATATCTACGAATCCCAGACCTATATCTAAGAGTTTTGACATATAATTACTTGATAGAACTACTGTAGTGGATACCAGACTTTTTTGTTAATTTGCCCCATTGCAATCAAATTCAACATAATGAAAATGATGAAGATTTTAATTGAAGCTACCATAAGAGTGTGATAATCAGCTTTAGAAATTCTGGATAATTTTTATGTTCATTGCTTTCTCATTTGTTATTAGAATTGTTATTGTTCATTATATTGTTTGAATTTATGATTTTTTTATTAAACTGAGTATTTTTCCCTTAATCATGCATTAAAAGCAATATTTCTTAAACTTTTGTATTATAAAAAAACATGTTGTATTGGTTACCAACACTATTAAATGATTTATTAAACCAGAAAAATGAGTGTGACCCTCGAGGTCCTCACGACGAACTTCCCAGTAGATTTAAAAAAAATCCCGATGGCCTGTAGTCAGCGGAAAGGTAAATTTTTCAAAATTCATTGAATTGAAATTTTAACAACCTTTTCATTGGTATACCTACAAATATTAAATAAAATTGTCATAGCCTTGCGGTTAGAGTTTTTGTTTTGGCTGTTGAATATAAAGCAGACAGGGTTCGAGTCCACTTCAAGGCAGATTTTTTTTTCGTCTATTTCTTTTCAAAAAATATACTATATATTTTTTTAATCAGGGTCTATATTAAGATCTCCAGAAAATGTACAATTACATCAAATTTATATTGAGTGTTCATGTTTTATCAATATTTGTTAATTTTCTTTATTAATTTTTATTTTTTTACCTGTGTATTTTATGAAAAATTGCTTTGAACAAAAGTTGTAGGTACTGATTATATCTATAACCTAAAATTATTTTTAATAATATTTACACTACTGCTCTTTTTTGATAATTTTTTTAAATGTTTGAATGGTCGCCATTTTGAAACTACTTACCCGATATTGCCCAATAACGAACTCGACCGAGATATTTGAGAGATTGATTTTTGTAGCAAATTTGAACTTGATACCTTTAAAACTGCGACCTCTATCGTGTTAACAAAATTTTATATAAAACTATTATACTGATCAGCAAATAAGCGAAAAAGAGAACTGCCGGAGTGGATTTGAACCCACTCTTAACTATTATGCTTAGATCAGAACAATGCTCTACCCACTAGGCTCTCGCCGCACACTGTGTACTAGTTAGTAAGAACCTATGTCTAGCTTTTCGCTAGCTACTGGCTATCGGAATTTTCATAGTTTTTGAATTGCAGTTAAAAATCAACTAACGTGACTCGGCTGGAAACTTTTTCAGTTCTTAAATTCTTAATTACGCATCGAATGAGCCCACCCCCATACTACACACACACAGACATCTCGATAAAAACGTTGAATTTGGATACTGGTGATTTTGAAACGGGGAATTATGCAAAAGCTGTCAAAATCGGCCTCATTAAATTAACTTCCCCTGGGTTAATAATTTTATGAAAAAAAGAAGAATCTTCATGATTATTGAAACGCATACAAAAATTCTTTTTGGTCCTCTCCATAAAATGGTAGTCTTGTGACATCGGCCCTTAGTGCACTAAACCCAGTTTTCGCTGACTAAACCACAGACTAAGAAGCTATTTAGACAGGAGATATAACACCTGAGGAAGGGGTGACGCTGTGAACGACGGCAGGATCGTGGCCTACAGTCGGGTCTGCGCATAACAAAAGTGCGCACCACCATTTGTCTTCTCTGTCGGCGTATCTACATATTTTATCTATGTTCTCTGTCTCCTCTCTATGTGAAGTGAAATAGTAAAATTCAAATAAGATTAGAGAATTGAGATTTTAGAATGCGTGAAGATCCACTTAAACTTTTAGAAAATTACATTCCCCATTGTCTATTGATGACTGCTTGTAAAGCTTGCTAAATTTGAAACTTGACACTTCAGTGTACATGAAAGAAGGCGCGCTGAACTGCAATATAAAACGGGCTCCAGAAAAAATTTAAAAGTATCATTAAAAAGTGGGCGACTTTTTTGTCTATTGAGTGAATTGAAATGTGTTATAGCGGCGATTATGCGGAATATGAACAGACTGCAAATGACCTTCTCGTATATAATATATGAAAATCGTTTGGATAGCAAAACGCAAATGATGAAAATTGTTATAGAGATAAGATCTGCTTTAATTATCTATTCTCATTAAAGTAGCATTGTTGGATAGGATATTTTAATAGTAGGTATATTCAAGTAGTGTTTCTTGTGTTTACGGGAATCCGAATTTAAAAAACGATCCAAAAGTATTTATTGTGTGTTTCATAACAGGTTCTAAGCTAGTATTGTCATTCTCGCTCGCAATTTGCCCTTAATCTCTTTCTCTTCATCACCGTTTCTCAATATTGTTATAGAATTTGGATCAAAGCATATCTCTCCTCGATATGTAGATCTCAAATAAATATTTTTTTCGTAGCTGCTTTACCTTTTTTGACATGTTTGAAATGATGACCGACATCATCAAACCACGTAAAATACTTTTGAGAACATCGTTCAATGCAACCAACGTGAGCTATAAAATAAATTCGAAAACTTATAAACACCAATACGTCAAACAATAAGATTTGCCTTGACATGAATTTGAATTTAAAAATACATCAAAGTCACATGAAACGTGCGCACTAACGTAGCGCGCAGACCCGATCTTACTAGGCCACGACCCTGCCGTCGTTTGCGGAGTCAGCGCGTCACAAGGTTTTGTATAGACAGTTTAATCTCCTGTTTATATATAGTCCAGTCATTACGTCGGAAAAATCGGGTTAAAAAAGAAAATGAACCGAGAAAGCCAAATTTTGGATATGACTTGGGGGTTGGCTAGAAAAGCTCAAGTCCAAAATAACCTTGTGCGTTTTCCGCCATCTTGAAAAAAGGGTTAAATTCATTCATTCATTCATCATAACTCGGTTCCCCGTTGAGATACGAAAATTTTGATTTGATACTTTTTTGTTGCTTTTTGTACGATCTACAATTAAGGTTCGGTACATTTTTCACGTATCGATTATCGTTTTCGAGATATCGATCAAAAAAGCCAAAATTTTGGGGAGAAAAAATGTTTTTCGTTATTTTCTTTTTTCTCGTACAAGATATCGAAAAATGTCCAATATGAAACTTGTAGAGCGGGCTTAGACCTACAAATTTCTTTTTTTATTATTTATTTTCGACAAGAATTACGACCTCTATGGCGCCACAAAGTAGGCCCCAGCGCGCCCGACGGTGCAATGTGCGTCTCGCCATAAAGCGCGCTTAGACGGCGACCGTTAGAGTTTGGGCATGGGTCAGGTACACAGAGTAAAAACAGAGACGCAAGTACACGTTAAATATTTATCCCTCTAATCGTTCTTCTTTCTCTCTTGTCTCTGTCACTCAACACGTAAACCCATAATAGGTGGCGCTGTTGCTGTGCCTCTGTGTAATATTGGCTGCATAATAACAACCAAACGTCGTGGCGTATTGTGGGTTGCAGACAATTAAACATGTTTTACAGAACAATCACGTATTTGACTTAGCAATAAAGCTAATACAAGAGCATGAACTATTCATTTCCACAATAATATAAATATTCAAATTAAACAATAAAATTAATTTCCACTTATATATTATTATAAACACATGACAATTGTTTCGGCACACTGTGCCTTCATCAAATATGAGTATACTCAATTGTCATGAGTTTATAATAAGTGGAAATTTATGTTAGTGTTTAATTTGATCTAACATATTTCCACCAAGTATCTGTCATTACTGTTATATTATTATATAGCAATATGTGGGTCCAGGTTTACCAGGATCATACATGGGCGAGTTTCTTCAATTTCCTTTCATTTTTTTCTTTTCTTATATCTCTGCATATTCGATTGCAGAACCAAGACAATCCTGTAAAATAAAAACTAATAAATAAATTCATGCTTTATGCAAACAATTACCTATTCTACAAACGCTATATGTAATGCAGGCTCTTACAAAATGAGAGTGTTCAACACACTCATTCAAAAAAGTGAAATCAACTGTTTCTTCTAACAATTTCACAAGGACTCCTGAAAGTTCCATATCTTTCCTGCTATTTTTGAGTCTGACCTCCAAAATTGTGATGCACCTACCCACTGCAACCACAACTTGTTCAGCAGGATAATATAATCTGCTATTATTTGAAAATTCCTTGGCTGCTATCAGTTGGTTAAAAGGCTCTAAGTCGTTAGAGGTCAGAACATTTGTACAGGTTGCGCAGGATAATTTATTGAAGAGCCTTTTTAAAATAAAGCCTGTAACATAAGCCACTGATAGGCTCTCAGAAGTTCCTGTTGACACCATTCTCCCTACATCTACTTCAACTTCTTGAAGGACAGTATTTATAAGAGATGTAGATGACTTTATATTTACATTGTTGACTTCTTTGTCGTTGCTTTGCACAAAGGATCTGAGGTCGCTGAGAATTTTTAGTTCATCCTCCTCACAATTGGTATTTCTTACACCCTGGTTTGTTAAGCCATTGATAACTTGGGTTTTGAAAGAACCTACAAACTGGGACACGGTTGGATTCTCATTGCATTCACAACCAGACCTAATTTGACCAAACAGGTTTTCTAGGGCATCCTGGTTCAAGTACCTTGGCTTGAATGATTCCACTCCCATGGTTTTGAGTCTATTTGAAACATCTATGAAAGCCTAAAACAATAAATTTTATGTACATAGTGTTCATTAAAATATAAAGATTAAAAATAATGTAAGTAATCAAAAAAGGCAGCTAGTGAAAGGTAGAACAAAAGTAGGTACGAGATTGCGAACAAGTAAAGCTCTGTAGAAACTATTAAAATTTCAAATTTGACATTAATATATAAACACTAGCAGATACCCGCAGAAATCCCTACAGTGGACTTCAAAATAAATACCATGTTTTAATCAATATCGAAAAATTAGTCAAGAACGATATCAATATCAATTTTTAGACTGTAATTTATAAAATTGTTCACCCCATTTCCTACCCTCAGGGGTTGATTTTCAGAAAATCACCAAATAAATATTTGCTTACTTGTTTTCAACAGTTCTTCTACCAATTTTCAAGTCCAAATGTCTACATTTATTAATATTTTTTCATAAGCAGGTTTTAAAAAAAACGAATACGTACTTGAAGGGTATAAAGCCACACTTTTTGTGAGGGAGGCTTCCAAAAATTTGGGCCCTCAGCTCGACCTGTGTTTCGTAGAAATCGCCATTGTTTAATATTTTCAATAGATTCTGACCAGAATTTTTCATGTCCAGATTCTTTTGTCACTTTGCACTTGAAGGGCTTACAATCAGGTGGAATCAAGGAAGTGCTATTGCAACTATCAAATATGTTGTCAACATCACTAACAAACTTGCCAGTAGCCAAAGCTCTTGTTGGAAGCATTCCTAAAATATAATAATAAAGTAGAAACTAGATCTAGACTACGAGATGTTGAAAAATATTTTTCAAATTTGAATAATACAAAAAAAGATTAGTTTTCATTTTTATTAGCAACCAACAATTATATACGATACAAATATACCTTTTGTTACATCATTGTACAAACAAATTCCTGTTGATCGACTAAGTGTTTGAGCAGCAATTTTAACTTTCATTGAATTTTGCCTCAGGGGTGCGAAGTAGAAATCTTTAACTTTATACATACTTCTGAAAATCAATGGTGACTTTTTGTCCCTTTCATACACTTCTACAATATCAGACCACCTTGCCTGTAAATCATGGATATTCACTGATGGCAGAATCTCACAAGCAGGGATTTGAACATTGTACTTTTTAAATAAGTTTCTTGTACATTTTAGTAAATGTGGAACATCAACTATTGTTGAGAGTATGTTCCCTTCATGTTTAAAATATGGATTGGTCTGTGTAGAACCCATGTCCTGTAGTGTTTCAACATTGGATGTTCCCATATCACACACTGTTGCTATCACTGGTATGCCATTTGCGCTGAGAGCTGTTAAAATGTCCCTCAATATTCCTTGCATCCTTGAAGAATTTATACCACCTCTACTAAAATAGAAAGCAATAGGCTGCTTCCATGCTCTCACAATACCCTGAACCATGAAAACAAGGACATAGTTGGCATTTCTATTTGTCCTTTCAGTGCTAAAATCCTCCAATCCCTCTATGCAGTCGGAATAGGGGTTATATTGGACATGTTCCCTAATGGCCATCTCATCAAAAGTCAGGGTGCAAACTCGTTCATTTTTTGGAAATGTACTCCGACATTCTCCCAAATGTTTAAATATATGCGGATTTATCCCCACATTAAAAGTAACATTTTGAAGCAGAGTGCTGAGTGTCCTTATAGAAGGAAATGCTAGTAATCTTTTTAGTAGTCTGTAGCATTTGGGACTTTTCTTGTAAATTGCTAATGCCACAATTTTATCGTCTAATAAGGTGAACGTTTGCTGCATCGTATTTGAGAGATCAAAAAATTTGACATTATATGGGACATGCCTACAATATACAAATTTTAGTTTATTGTAAATATATTTCTTTGAAAATTAATATGTTGTATCAATATAATGTATTAATATATATTGCTAGCAAATTTTACCTTCAAATATGTTTTGGGATTGGAGAAATGTCTGTACATCCCCTAATTCTTTATTTTCTCTGCTACGTGCCTTACAAACTTTTTTCAGTTTTCTGATGTGATTCTCTCTACGCCTAACCATAGACATTAATTGTTTTTTTCTTGGTGAGATGTCAGACGAGCATAATCCTTCAATACTTTTAAATAACGATCTTCTTACACGAGGAGTACGGGGCGTTAGTTCAATTCCTGCATATGCTGCTGCAGGTTGTGTATGGATTAGGGTAGATGATTGTCGATCAGCCTTAATATTAATAGGCGAATTTAAATCCTTTTCGAGATCTACGCAGGTTACTGCAGATTGTGTGGGGGCTGGAGTAGTTGACTCAACTATTGGTGGTCCAGCATTAATAGATGGGGTAACTTGTGGCCTTTCAGCATAATTATGCTAAAATGGAATAAAAAATTTAATAACCCATTATTTAAATCAATAAAAACAAAAATTACTAACCTGAACTATAATATGTTTTGGCACAGCATCCAGTAAATTGAAATCCTTTTCAAAGTCTGCACATGCTGTCGCAGATTGTGTAGGGGCTGGGGTACTTGACTCGACTATTGGTTGTACAGCATTAATAGGTAGGGTACTCAACTTGTGGTCTCACAGCATAATTATGCTAAAATGTAATGAAAAATACATTAACCCATTATTTAAAAGCAATAAAAAAAAACAAAAATTACTAACCTGTACTATATGTTTGGGCACAGCATCCATTTTCAATGTTAGAGCATTCTTGTGTGGCACAAATGAATCATTTAAGAAGTGCTCACTGCAAATTCTATGATTTCTGGACATAGTTCCTCGATAAACAAACCCAAGTCGCTCCTGCCACAAACGACACCTGAAATAAAATATATTACTATCGTTTTCTATATACTAGAAAACAGTATTCCTTGTATAGGTACTTATGAGAAACTTACAAGGAGTTTTGTTCAAAAAACATAAAAATAAGGATTCGTGAAGGAGTTTGAAACCTAGTTCATAAGCTGGCGAAACGCGAAAAGCGGAGAGTGAACTACAATCCTATTGGTTGATTTTTCAGGTTCCACCAAAGACAACTAATAGGCTTTATATTTGCTTTCCGAAATTCACTTTCGCCAAGCTTATAAACAAGGATTTTCTTTACTGCAGATTTAAACAAATCAAAATACCTGTCAGGGTTGTTTGGGAAACAAAAAAGTTTTGATACCTCATCCTCGGTTTTACCACATACTATACATTTTAGAGCCATTTTGACGTTATCTAAAAGTAAAAAACATTATTTTTTAAGATAAAAGAGAACAAGCTTCAAAAACTTACACAACGAATCATTTACAACTTAAATGTCGGTTCGCCACTTCGTTTTCAAGTAGTGGTTCCGTCACGCAATTTCTGTGCACAGATTACATCTCTGTGATTCCATGCTTCCGTGGTTCACAGAGTTGAGATTATTCCACACGGCTCTAAGTTTAAATCTATCATAGCGCCATCTTGAGATATTACTGTAAACTAACGAGTTGGAACTACAGGAATCTAATTTTATTCTCGATCATAGCGCTCTCTGGCCGAGGTTTATCATGTGGGAGAGCGTGAAAGACTTATACCAATTTACATTAGTAAAAAGAGATAAATTTAGATGACCATTTCGTAATACTGCCTGCGCCTCTGGTCTTTACTCTGTGGTCAGGTATAAAAGACCCTTTTCTCGTGTTCGTGCCGAAACATCTGCTCCTTTTCGTAGCATCCCAGTCAGTTGTCTCGAGTCTTTTGAAGCGAGCGTACGTGTTTGAAAATTTGTGTGAAAATGGGTGATTGTTTCATTTGCAAAAAACCTCTGATTAACGATATTTATGTGGCTAAAAAGAGAGCTGTTCAGACTCTCTTAGCGGCGAGCGTGAAAAGAGGACGTGTGGAGCATCAACAGATGTTACAAAATATTGACTCAGTGAGTGTTCATAGTGCGTGCTACAAAAAATATGGAAACCAACGGCTAGCGTCAATTGTTTCTCGACGAAGCGAGTCTCCATCGCAAGAATCAGAACCCGAAGAACAACAGCAGGTCATTCCCACTTTTGATTTCAAAAATCGATGTTTATTTTGTGGAGAAATATTTTGCTGCGAATCAAAATTGCCAATGCATAGACGGAAAAAAATGTATTCCGTGGTAGACGTATCAATGAATGAAAAAGTTATGGAATACCTGTCTGGACGTGATGAATTTGCCACTTCAATCATAGAGCTTATTCGTGGTATACCTGATCTCGTCGTAGTAGGAGCTCGATACCATCGAACATGTATTTCTCATGTATATCATGCACTACCTGAGGAGGGAAATAAGAAAAGACGACCTACAAAGTGGACGAGGCAATGGAGACAATTTACTCCTTTCTGAAAGAAAATTCCGACGAATGTCAATTTTCTATTAACGAGTTGATGAACCAAATAAATGGAGATTTCGTTCCTCACATGAAAACGGTTAAAAAACATTTGCAAGAGAAGTATGGAGACGACATTCTCATAATTGAAAAACAAGGACGTGATTACGTGGTGTGCTTTCAAAATACCGGTTTCAAAATAATCTCGGAGAAATGGTACGGAGAAAAAAAAAAGGATTATCACGAAGAAAGATTAAGAGTTATTCGGGAAGCTGCTGCGATAATCCGTGAGGACATTAGAAGTGTCGTTTACGATAAAAACAATTACCCCCCATCGGATGAATTCGTGAAAGATGTCGAAGGCGCTGTTCCTGAATCTTTGCAAATTTTTCATGCTACAATGATAACAAAGGATAAACGTGGTACATTGGAACAATGAAAAAAAAAATGTACAGCGATAGCTCACTCCATAATAACAGCCGTAGGTCCTCGTTCGTTTTTCTCTCCGCTGCAGTTAGGTGTCGGGACTTTCCTTTACAAGAAATTCGGTTCAAAGAGTCTCATTAACATATTATCCGCAATGGGATTCAGTGCACCGTATCGAGAAATAACAATGCATTCATCGAGCCATCGAGCTGAAAGTTAAATTCTGAAAAATTCATTCAGTCAATTTGTATTTGACAATGCGGATTTTAATGTAAACACCCTTGACGGTCATGGAACGTTTCATGCAATGGGAGGAATACATTGCGTGACTCCCTGCACAGCTATCCAGCGTGAGAAAAAAATTCCGCGTATTGTCGAAACAAAATCAGCTTCAGAAGTTGCACAATTGGGCATGGTTCCTGTACTCTCTTACAATAAACATAAATCGGCAGGCTTATAACTGTTGCCGATGTCGAAGCTCTTCGTCAACTTCCGAGCGACATTTTACCAACAATACCAGATTTAATTTGGCTTTACGGAAAATGGAGTTGCTCTGTTGGAATTCCGGGATGGAATGGATTTATGGAGAGTGTAACAGCCAATATGCAATACGAACGCTCAAAAGTTATCTGCCTCCCGTTTATCAATGCGCCGCCATCGAATTATGACACGATCCTTACATCGCTTCTCGAAGATGTGGAGAATTCAAAGCGTTGCAGACAAAAAACCACCTTCATCACATTTGATCAACCGCTGTACTGGAAAGCTCGCGACATCGTGGAAGCTGCTGACCAAACATCTGATTTGAAAAACGTCATAGTGAGACTTGGTGGATTTCATCTTCTGATGTCGTTTATGGGATCAATTGGCATGATCATGTCCGGTAGTGGGATTGAAGAGCTTTTCAAGCTCATTTAAGCAGAAACTTGTGTCGAAAAAAATCTTGCTGGTCATGCATATGCGAGAGCTGTTCGTGCTCACATTTTGTCGCACTTAGCTTTGACAAAAATTGTACTGGACTCGCTGGAATTAGACGAAAAGGAACGTGATGAACTAGATTACTACACGGAAGATGTTTTCAATCGAGCTACCATCATGACTGCCGCTAACAACAACGAAGTGAAAAGCATATACGACAAATTTGCAAAAGAATTAGTCGCCATCGAAAACAGAGGTCCTACAGCAAAGCTGTGGGTATAGTACCATCGTATGGTTTCTCTGGTGAAGAACTTCCTGGAAGCAGAAAGATCCGGTAATTGGGAACTTCATCTCGATACCATACAAAAAATGCTTCCTTTCTTTCATGCCAGCGGCCACTTCCTGTATGCGAAGTCTGCTCATTTATACCTACAAGATATGCGAGCTCTGAGTGAAAAAATACCCATAGAAGATTATTACAAGTTCACTGCATGTGGCTACTTTACGATTCGTCGCTCGGAAAAATTTTGGTCTAGTATTATGTCAGACATGACGATAGAGCAGACTCTTATGCAATCCATGAAGACAACAGGAGGACTGACTCAGGGACGGGGGATTACAGACAGCACAATAGCGTCGTGGACTTTGGGCATGGTTCAGCTTCAAAACATTTGTGAACAAATTGAAAATTTTTCCGGAGTATCTTGCTCTACAACCGAACAGCACGTCGACATGAGACCCTCGCGGATTTCTCGAGACAATTGTGACGTTGAGGAATTGGACATGTGGCTCGCTGGTCATAATCCTTTTCCAGAGAAGAAAGAATTGATGTCTATCGGCACAGGAGTTATTGCAAACGAGAGCATTAATTGTCATCGTGCATACGAAATTGGTCGCGACATGATGAATAAAATCATAGGAGCGGATTTCGGGTCCTTGTCATTCGCAAGAAAGGATAAAGTGCTCTCTTTATCGGCAGTAAATACCAGCATTACAATCGACGAGTCACCAGTTCCGATCTATCCATTGTTACTTTTTCAAAGAATATGCATAACGAAGAAGTTCGAGACTGACCTGAGAAAATTCTATCGTACGAGCTCGCTCCGTTCCCATTGTCATTGTTCACCGAAGAAGGAATGCGAAAAGGAACAAAGTCGCTATTATACAATGCCTTCGAACCTTTGACATAAAATTTACAACCTGGTGACAGACATCATTACATAATCGATGGTGGTTTCCTTCTGCACAAAGTTGTTTGGGGTCGAATTGAGACGTTTGATCTTATTTGCAAGAAATATGTCGCATACGTGCAACAACACTTTGGAGAAAGTGTGACAATTGTATTCGACGGTTATCCGACTGACATGAGACTCGCAGCAACTAAAACTTCGGAAAGTGCACGACGTTCAAGGAAGAACTAATCACCAGAGTTCACGTTTGATGAAACTACTTCTCCGAAAGTTATCCAGGAGAAGTTTCTTGCAAGGGACCAAAATAAGAACAACTTGATACAAATGCTTCGCCGTTATTTTACAAATACCGGAATAAAAGTAGAGCAGGCTTTTGAGGATGCTGATACCGTCATTGTAACCACAGCAATTCAAGAAGCATCCCTTCATGACTCTGTGGAAATCGTCGGCGAAGATATCGATCTTTTGGTTCTAATTTGCGGACTTGCACAGGATAAAAAAATATTTTTTTCCGCAAACCAGCTAAAGGCAAAACACCGGCAAAACTGTACTCTCCGAGTAGTTTCAAGCATGAAAAGTCTGTTCTTGAGAACATTCTTTTCATTCATGCTTTGTGGTTGTGGCACCACGTCGTCTTTGTACAATATCGGAAAGTCGAAATTCATCAGCACCCTCGAGAAGAACCCGAACCTCCGGTCTTCGGTGAAGTTATTTAAGCAAGAAAAGGTCGATCCGGAGATGCTAGCTTGCGCGGTAAAGCTATTCCTAATCGCTCTGTATGGTGGGCGTAAAGAGGATACATCAATGGATATTTTGCGATTCCACCGCTTTGCAAAATCAATGAAAGTGAATACTCTTTCACTACTCCCACCAACAGATAGTGCAGTCCGCCAACACGTCTTCCGGGCATATCTGCAGGTGCAAACGTGGCTCGGGATTTTCCAAGATCCTCAGGAATGGGGTTGGCGAAAGACCAATAACGGGCTTGAACCGATTTGCACCACAGTCGCACCCGCTCCACCTGAACTTTTGAAACTCATTTCATGCAAATGTAGAGGAAAGTGTGGGGCTGCTTGTGGGTGCAGGAAAGCAGGGATTTGTTGCTCTGTTATTTGCCTGCACTGTAGTGGACAGATATGCAACAATGTCGCCAGATTCGAGGTTTTATTGAAAGACGACTTTGACATTGATTTTCGACCGTCACAGCATCATTTCCTGCATTCAATGAGATTCCACAACTCGAAGAGTCTACCGAGGAAGACCTCCTACAGCCAGGACCATCGAAACGACAAAAAACGTGTGAAATAAATGACGATGTGTAATAACTATTTTTTGCGGCATCACAATTATTTGATCAATAAATTTCATATGTTTGATTTCTAATTTGGCTGGATTATTAATTTATTTTGAACTGTAACAATTCCCCGAACAACCATTCATCCATTTTGATGTGTGGATACAACCGTGCGAGCGGCTCAATCAAACCCGGGTACAGTCTTACTGAGCAGATGTTTCGGCACGAACACGAGAAAAGGGTCTTTTATACCTGACCCATGCCCAAACTCTAACGGTCGCCGTCTAAGCGCGCTTTATGGCGAGACGCACATTGCACCGTCGGGCGCGCTGGAACCGACTTTGTGGCGCCATAGAGGTCGTAATTCTTGTCGAAAATAAAAAATAAAAACACCAATTTTTAGGTCTAAGCCCGCTCTACAAGTTTCATTCCGGATATTTTTCGATATCTTGTACGAGAAAACAGGAAATAACGAAAAACATTTTTTTCTCCCCAAAATTTTGGCTTTTTTGATCGATATCTCGAAAACGATAATCGATACGTGAAAAATGTATAGGACCTTAATTGTAGATCGTACAAAAAGCAACAAAAAAGTATCATATCAAAATTTTCGAAACTCAACGGGGAACCGAGTTATGACGATAAAATTTAACCCTTTTTTCAAGATGGCGAAAAACGCACAAGGTTATTTTGGTCGACAATTTGAACTTAAGCTTTTCTAGCCACTCCCCACGTCATATCCAAAATTTGGCTTTCTCGGTTCATTTTCTTTTCCAAATGTATATAATGACTGGACTATTAGCTTCTTACCACAGACATAACAACACCTTCTTCTGTATATTTCTATATTCAACGAAAGGTACTCGTATGCACAGAAAACATACCTTCAACTCGTATGGCAGCGCAGTCGGCTTGGGTGGGGATAAGTTTCGGTCACCTCGGAATTCGGTGTTCTCGGATTTCGATACCCAAGCGTTTCGACCTCCTCGAAATTTGACGCGCAGCTACATTTCGGACAGAGGCTACCAACCAGAGAACACTACCACCAACTACCAACAGAGATAACACCAGCAATCAATCATGATGACATGATAGCTTTATAACCGTATTGAAAAACTAATAATCATGAATTTTATTCAATTATCAATCGAAAAACATAGAAATATTCATTTATTCTGATTGAGCAATTGCTGAGCAATTTTTTGACGCAACTGAATCCCGAAAATACCAATTATTAAGCGACATGTTCGTGAAATAACAATCAAAAATTTAATTTGAGAATATCTTATTAATTATTAACTTTCCAGCTTGAGCAATTTCAGTTTCAGAATGAGCATTTAGTGAGCAATTTATGTAATTAGTAATATTGAGGAAAACAAAATATCCGCGTCAACTTCTTTCCGGCATAGTTCTTTATAAGGCTGTTCGAGCGGTAGTTTGGGACGGTTTGATAACTGTGAACTGAAGGGGATTTCTCCAACAACAGAGAACACTATACTCTAAGAATAAGAAGACGCTTCAACTGCACCTGTCTCGAACTGAGTCCAGACTAGTTTGTAAATCGTCAAACTACTGCTCGAACATCTTACTAGTAGTTGGGAATAAATTATTTCATCGTAAATTGAAGTGCGCAGGCGTCTGACGGTTTGGGACTGGTTTGAACTGCTGCTCGAACACCCTTTATACTGTGATATCATTCACGAACTCGAGACGTTACGTACCGAATGGACGTTTTAGCGATTTTCATCTGTTCTCATCCGTTCACGCATTCGATAGATTTCGAGCTGATCTCTCAAATCTACTCGGGATCTAATGATGTACCGAGTAGGGTTACAGTAATCTTTCTGTCTCTTTTTTACATACTTACTACATCTCTTTTAAGTTATTGAGTAAGGGCATGCTAAAGAGTAAAGACAATCGACATAATTTTTGTATTTACATTTTACATAAAATTGTTTGGTTGGTTGACGTTGTCGTGTACCTACTGTTTTCTTATTTTAGGGTTTATTTTATCAGCAATAATGTCTTCTAAAATTAACGAGATATATTTAAATACTGTATACTAGGTACAATCATCTCCGATGCCCCTCTGATTTGAACCTGTCACATAAAAAATTATTGCCACTAGTATTTTCATTTCAAAAGAAATGCCCGAACGATACATATTTTTAGATATGCTATATGATTTTAGATAAAACGTGCACTAGATAAATCTGCCACTTAAACTAATTTCTTATTCTTATTCGCATTTGCAATAATGCATTGGTATTTTTGTATGCATTTTATTTAATTTCATATTTTACATGAATAAACATTACTATTATTATTATTATTATTGATCGCCTTCTTCGAAATGTTATATTTTCGCGATGTATATCTTCATGTTATAACATTTCATAGAAAACTGTTAATATGTTAAGTATTTAACAATATCAATATACGAAACTGAAAAAGAGAAATATGTCAAATATGCGTGAAAAAACTAAATATAGTTCTCATTTGTAGTTGCTGTTACCTTCAAAAGACTCGTAGTCAATCGGTACTACGTACTACGACTCGGGAGAGAGAATCTATTTCATCTCGGTACCGGGTTGGTTACCGACCTATTCGGGATGTACCGTCCCAGGTAATGAGAATCTTCATGCTGGTAGCATGTTTAGTATTTAACGATATCAATATATGAAAGAAAAAACAAAAATTAAGGCTTAGAAATATATCACATATGCGCGAAAAAATTAAATATAGATTTGTATTTATCATTAAGTTCTAAAGATTCGTAGCAAATCGGTACTACGACACGCGAAATGTTCAGAATCACTTCATCTCGGTACCGAGTTGGCTACCGAACGGTATATACCTAGTCGGGACGTAACGTCCCGAGTAATGAGAATCCCCATGCAGGCTCGAAGATATCATAACCTCAACTTACATCACTTTGATCACGATTATTTCAAAAACGGTGGTATATGCAGTTCTAAATATTTATATTTTTGGAAAATGCAATTAAAAATGCATCGATTGGTTTCCAAAGTTTTTCAATATACTAGAGTTCATCGGCTGGCGTAGTGCGTGTATAATTGTAGGTATATATTCTCTGGTGCATAAACCACGGTCGTACAAACAGGCATGGGATGTGCACTGTAATAGGAAATAGATGAACTAGCAATATTTGTCGCCACTTGTCCCTGCGGTTTGGAAACAACATAAATTATTATAAGAATCTGCATAAGTATGTCACAAAGTAAACAAGAGATGGCTATATTTTTGAAATCAATCAATTTTATCTAGTTTGCTTCTTCTCTTGTCAAATATTGTAGGTAGTTTATATTGTTAATCACGCCATATTATTTTGAATTGGGTACTTGACATTAATGGAAATTCAATATGAAGTGATGTTCAGACGATATTAGGTAGTCCTTACATACCCAAAATCACATTATGCAGTTTAAATTTCTCTTAGAATTTAAGTTATAACCAAGATAGTGACGTAGTAATCAAGTCAATGAACAAATCCTCCTCAGAGAGAACATACAATATTGTATCTTCTCTCTGGTGAAATAGTGTTCTCTGCTCTATTCCTCCTTTCTTTAATACCGTGGGACACTAACTATTGGAGATTGTGACGTTGCAGTCGATTTTAGAATTCAAGCGGGAAATTTAAAAACAATTTTTGAATATATTTTTTTTATTTTCAAAATAGACTTTTTTGTATTTTTGGCTTAGTTGAATGTCTAACTACAAAATAAGTCAAGTCAAGTACCAAATTGTATTTCTGTGTGTTAGATGTGCGAAAAAGTGATATTAACATTGAAATGCCTCGTGAGTATTGAGTGCCTGGTTGTAAAAGTGAAGATCCTCGAATGAAATGGATTTCCACGAGAATCAGGAGATTCAGCGGACCTAGTTGTCAAAAATTCTATATAAGTACCAACGTTTGCGTAAACATTTCCAAAGAAGATGTCTTACTAGAAAAGTTGCAATAACATTACACTTGCTCTGTAAGTTCTTCATATAGATTTTTGCTATCTAATATTATATGTTTCTCGTTTTGGATCATTGAAATTATAGATTGCTGATGATTGGAGAGCGACAGTTTCTTCAAATTTCTAGAGGACATCCCAGGAAGATTTCTTAAATTTCATGAAATTTTTAAAGGTGGGCAACTATTTAATCTGAGTAGATAACGAGTCTAGAAAGTTTCGTTCAGAACATTGATGATCATTAATCGTGTGAGAATCTCTTTGATATAATTCAATTTCTTCCAGAACCTATACCGTTTGTTCAAGACCAGAAAGCTTAGAAGTGAGCCTACCAATAATTGTCAACAGACCTCTCCTGCCTCCGAACATCTATGAAAAAGCATGTTTGAGCGAGAGCATGCTGGCTCACTAGTGCCATCAACCAATACGGAACCTGTTGAATTATTTGGTTATTCATTAATTGATATTGATCATAACTCAACTTATTGTTTATTAGTTTAATTATTGAATTATTGAATATTCCTTAATTGTGCTGAAAAATCTTATAAACTTCCCATTCATATTCGATTTGCACTTATTCCTCACGATGATTCCAAATTAACGACTAACGATACTTTTGTAAATTATATAGTAATGAATTCATACTGGTTCACAGTTTTCGTTATTTATATAGCTTTATTATTTTATCAAACATGTATGCTAGAAAAACTACATAAGGATAAATAATAACTATAAAATGAATTAAAAGTTCATTACAGCGTCTGAATATGGTAGTTTCTCAATTTTATTCTCCATTCACAATCTTTATAAAACATTTTTTTTCATATGTTCTATATTGTACTTTAGAAGGATAAAATGTTTGTTTTTATGAGAATGTAGAGAATGTTGGATTATTTATATGTATAATTATCTTATAAATAAAAGGTAATAAAAATTCGTTGTTTGATTTTGTCATTAGATTATACTTTAATATTTTTTAGATCATGTTATCAATTAGTTTCTGGATTTCATATTAAAGCTTACCAATAAAATGTAGTTTTATTAAGAACTCCTTGAAACTGATTGAAAATATGATTTAAGGAATAATATAAATACCTAATTTTCAAGAAAAAATTGAATATATTTCAAATATGCCGCCACCATATTTTATTGTTAGTTCAAAAAATCAGGACAAGTGGCGATAAACAGCTACAATTTTTATATCATAGAGAAGCCTCTCTATATTTATTATTAATCTATGCAAACAGGTCTGGAATTGGAATCGAAGGTAGAATTACATAGGTAGCAAGTGGGCCGCTTAGCATTTCGCTCAAATGTCAAAATCAACGATGGCACTGCAAAATTGAGAGTAGTTATGAGCGCAGAATACTATGAGGAATAAATTCAAGACCTATCTAGGGCTGTGTTCGGGGAGTCGCTATCTGCTATCAGCTGTTCACGGAGCTCAATGATAGTACTATAAACGCTATCGTGACGTCATTAATTTTTGTGTATCAAGTCATAAATGAATGCTATCAACGCTATTTCTTCCGAGGTAGTGTATGGATAGTGTTTGCGTTATGAAGGATATAGCACAGTTCATAGCACGATCATTCACTCAGGTCTTGGGACTGGAGCTTTGTACATGGGACTGTTAACGTGTTGACCCGCCAGGATCGCAACTGAAGAGGGATAAGAATACTCGAACTAGAGCTCATCATATGGCGCCCTGTGCCTACTACTCTTACTAGAAAGAATTTACCAAAGATAATTTACTCTGACACGAACTATGATATATTTTATCTATTTTAAAAAGACTTTATTCTATTCTCTATGATACAGAGTATTGATTTAACTGACAAAAAAGGCAAACATGAAAATAATTTTGGACTATGGTTGATACTCAAACTTTTCCCTATTAATCAAGCGGCTTGTTGTGAACCTAGGTAGGTACGTACAGAGAATCAAACTTGATCATATTTTGTAGATTCCGCTCAAAGTGAATTCTCAGGGCCAATACATTTTTCTTCGAAATGTTTTTCAGTTACATATTATCACCATATTATCAAGAGGTCAATTGCAAATAGCAGTTTGTCACTTTTTCAGTCGCTCACTGTTTGATTTGAAGTATCCTGTAGCGCTTATTACATTGTAGTACAACGCAAGCTTTTGTCATTTTTGAATAATTTCACTGTCACTTCAACACAATAAAATAACATTTTCGAAAAGAACTGCAATAATATTATTATATCAAGTCTACTAATTGATAACTGTCAAAGCAAGCCTCCAGTCAGACCTAATTTTCATAAGTTTGGAAGAGATTTTAATACACGAGCTTTGTTTGAATAATAAAACGAAATATAAGAAGTGGACAACAACATTGGTGAAGGTAAATTTATCAAGGATAAGAAAAATAGAAAGGTACATTTGAAGTGACATAAATGGTTGTCAAAATAAACCAAATAGAAGGTCAGTAGAATTTAATTTAAAATATGGGCAAAAAAACTATAGAAGATACCGAAAAAAGTAATAATAACGAGCAAATTAAACATTTGAAGGAAATATTAAAGCATAAAGATTTATTGATCACAGAAAAAGATAATACAATAAACGAAAAAAATAAATTACTAGCTGAAAAAGACACAGTTATTGAACTATTAAAAAAACAAAATATCTTTCTCGAAGAGAACTATGAATTAATAACATCAAATATAGTTGAAAAAGATACTATTATGGATTCACTAACCAAAATTAATGAATCTATAAGAGAACGCAATCTATCAAAATCAAATTACGCTAATATTTTGAAATCATCTCCGGAAATATCGAATTTACCAAAAATAACAAAACAAGAATCAATATATCGAACCAATATCGAAACAAGATTTTTCAACAACACAAAATGATTTAGAAAAGCAGAACGATATCAAAAAACTAAAATTGGGAATTAACTCAATAAGAAAATCAAAAAATGGTAGCATCGAATTAAAATGCTCTGGCGAAACCGTCCAAGTGCTGCAGAAAGTGATTAACAATAAATTAAACAATAAATACAAAACATCTATACAAAGATTGATGAAACCAAAAATTAAGATTCCTAATGTTAAGTATGAAAAAATTCTCGATAAAGAAGAAATTGAAGGAGCAATAAGAAACCAAAATAATTTTATAAATGAAAATGATGATTTTAAAATACAATTCATAAAATACTATCAGGATAAAAAAGTTTGTACAATTTTTGTAGATATAAATGGAAAATTATATAAGAAATTCTTGGACAATAACAATAAAATTTATATTGGATGGCAAAATTTGACACTTTATGATGAAAATGGTATTTCACAATGTCGAAATTGTCAAAGATTTCATCACATAAGCAAAAATTGTAAAAACTTAATTGTGTGCTCAAAATGTGGTGGAAATCATAATGTAGAAACATGTATATCCAATAATATGCGTTGCAATAATTGTATTTATTCAAATGATAAATTTGGGAAAAAATATGACACTAATCATGAAGCTCACAGTCATTCTTTTCCAACATTCATATATTATAAGAAAAATCATTTGGCTCAGATTGATTTTGACTAGATAAAAATATTTAAATTTAAGAGTGATAGATATGTATATTAAGTGATTTTTTTATTATAATTATTATGGATAGATATATAAATTATCTTAAAATACCAAAAATTAAAAATGTGGAACTAAAAAATACTCATGAAATGAAAACAATTTTATCACTTAATAGAAATACTACTAATTTCAAACTTTTGCATAATAACATTCGTAGTATAAACAAAAATTTTGATGAATTTACTATATTTCTTGAAGAAATAGATACCTCAATTGATTGTATAGTATTAACAGAAACTTGGAAAATATTAGATACCCAGTTTTATAAATTAGATGGTTATATAACAATATATAATGATGGCATAACAAATCAAAATGATGGAGTAGTAATTTTCATAAAAAAGATTTGTATATTTCACATAAACTTATTAAAATAGCTGAAAGCAATTTAATTCAACTAAAAATAAATTATAATAAACTATTTATATAAATACTTTCTACAGATCACCAAATATTTCAAATATTGAAACATTTTTGTATGATTTAGAAAATATGTTGGAAAAACAACCAAAAGATTATTTATATAGCTTATTCTTAGGTGATATAAATATAGATTTACTTAAAGAAAATGAAGTTACACAAAATTATCTAAATATACTTAGCGAATATGGATTTGTTTCATCTATAAACTCTGTAACTAGATCGTTATCAAATACTTGCATTGATCATATTTTTGTAAATTCTAAAGATGACAATTATGATGAAATAATATCAGCGACCATTGATTCGGATATTACAGACCACTATATAACTTATATACAAGTAATTATAAAAAGCAAATTTAATTCCAGTAATATTAAACACTCTAGATATTACACTCAAATTAACAACAGTAAGTTAATAAAATTAATTGAAAATGAATCTTGGTCAGATCTTCCGAATATAAATGATGTAAATTTCGCAGTTATGAAATTTTTAGGCATAATTCAAGATGCTGTTAAAAATTCAATAAATCTAACTACAATTAAAAGTAAAGAGAGAAAGAGAAAACTGTGGATTACAAAATCACTTATAATCTCAGTGAATAAAAAAAATGAGCTGTATAGAAAATTAAAACAATGCCCTTATAATATTACCTTAAGAAATCAGTATATAGAATATAAGAAGATTCTTTCTAAAATGATAAATCGAGTCAAAAATGATTATTACAAAAATAAAATAAACAACACCAGTGACTCAAAAAAATTGTGGAATGTGATAAACCAATTAACCTCAAATAAAATGAAAGATAATGTCAGAGCAATTCAAAATTCTTCAAATGAAATAACTAATGATCCAACTTCCATATGTACAGAATTCAATAATTTTTTCTGTAATGTTGGAAATAAATTAGTAGTAGTATGAAACAATCAAAATTTAACAACTTGAATGAAATCCGGAATATATCAAAATCTACAATAGTCTTATATCCAACTGATAAATATGAAATTGAAGATATTATAAATAAATTAAAAAATAACAAATCACCAGGTCCTGATCAGATAAAAAATGAAACACTAAAAATTTTATGTAAATATATCAGTGAACCTCTCTCGAATATATTTAATAAATCATTATCTACAGGAATATTTCCACAAGAATTTAAGAAATCAATAGTTATACCAATTTATAAACATGGAAACAAAACAGATATGACAAATTATAGACCGATTTCTCTAACATCAAATGTATCAAAAATATTAGAAAAAATAATTAAAAATAGAATTTATCATTTTTTAGAAAAGCATAAATTACTCTCCAATATGCAATATGGTTTTAGAAATAAAAAATCAACCCAAGATGCAATAAAAGATTTAACCTGTCTGATTTATAATTCAATTGAATAGAAAACCATCTATAGGTATTTTTTTGGATTTAGCTAAAGCATTTGACACAGTCAATCACAAATTATTACTTGAAAAATTAGAACAAATTGGAATACGGGGCTTAGCACACGATCTTATTTGTTCCTATTTATCAAATAGAAAACAACAAGTTAAACTAAATGGTACAATAAGTGAAACACAAATTATATCATGTGGTGTACCCCAAGGAACTGTTTTGGGTCCATTACTTTTTATTTTATATATTAATAACTTTTTTTCAATAGAAACTACTAGTAAAATTATTTCCTTTGCTGATGACACTGTCATTTATTATGAAAACGAAAATTGGAAACATTTAAAACTTGAGATTGAAAATGATTTCGTCAATATTATGAACTGGCTGAACAAAAATCTTCTTTCAATTAATTTTAATAAAACATTTTTTCTTCCTTTTTGTAGTTCTGGTAAAAGTATTCCGGAATTCAATGAAATCTCAATAAATTTAGAAATAATTATTTACTCAAAACAGGAAATTAAATATCTTGGTATTATTTTAGATAGCCATCTCAAATGGGAAAGACACATAACATACCTAGGTGCTAAATTAAGAAGAATATTATTTAAAATGAAAATTCTATCAAATATATTGGATTATAAATATATGAAAATGTTGTACTTCAGTCTATTCAAACCACATCTTGAATATGGTTTAATAGGTTGGGGAAGAATTTCTAAAACACATTTAAAACCAATTGAAATTTTACAAAAACGTTGTTTAAAAATAATATTGAAGAAAAATAGCAGATATCCAAGTAATTCATTATATAAAGAAATTAATATTTTTGATCCAAGACAAATTTATTTCAAAATTCTTATAATAGATCAATTTAAGAATAAAAAAGATCACAATATTGTTTCTCACTGTCATCTCACTAGACAGAACCAAAACATTGTTATACCATTTAAAAATAAAAATATAGGTCAAAAAAATTGTATGTACATAGTACCAAAAGCATATAATTATTTACCCAAAATTATAAAAAATATAACCACAATCAGAAAATCTAAAAATGAGGTTGATAATTTCTTAAGAAGTAACTCTAGGGAATTCATCAGAAACATTATTCAAAGGTGATAGAACTTATATCTACATATTATATTCTATACTTTTATTTATTTGTAATGCTTTGTTTCTTACCAATTAGCTATTAATTGATTTAAAAATATGTTATTTATAATTACACTACAAACAGACTTTTTAGTCTCGTAGGTTTTAATATTGTTGTTTGTTGACAAAAATGTAAATTCTCAAATTGTCAATAAACGTTATTTATTTATTTATTTATATATGTTACGGGATTTGTAACAATTAAAACTTTTTAAAAAAACTTTATTTATTTAAACTTGTTTCACAACTTGTAGTTCAGTTTGACTTTACAATATTTAATTTTGAAAATAACAATCTGACTTAAAAGGTGACTTCAAAAGTGATTGAAGTGGAGAAGGATCCAATATTTATACCTTCTGTGTTATGACGTCACTAATTACGTTTCAGAACCTTTATGGTAAACAAGTGCAGGTGCCTTTTTGATGATTTTACAAATAATGGTTCTAGAAGTTTCTCTAGTAATAAAGTACCAAATATTGCGTCTTTGATGAATTTGCAGGTTTCAAGGAGAAACATTAAAACAATAGGAAACTTAATATGAGCGTCTGAGAGAAGAACGTAGAAGATTATTTTAGATAAGTAACAATTAAAATTAGTATGTGACGCAAATTAATCAAAGTATAATCAATATTATACAAGATGTGGTTAGCATATAACAACTCCCCTTTTACAAAAAAAGTTTTTGCTATGCTAAAACTTTTAAATGATAAAAATATAAAAATTAAATTGATTAAAATATTATAAATTTGCAATACAATAGGACAATATTTTAAACATAGTGTTTTAATTTAATTCGTATTCTTCATATTCTGGATGAACACTGGGTCTTCTTCTGGGTAGAAAGGATTTCCATCGACCAACGTTTTTATCTGGTGGTTGTGGTGGATCATGAGGTGCTACTGCGATGCTCATTCCTGTAGGTCTTCTTCGTTTACATTTACAAAATATATAGAGCATAATGAATGCAATTATTAATACTATTACTATATAAGTAAACCATGAGATGTTCTTTGTTATAAAAGGTTCATTTATAATTTTGTCTAAATTTTCGGAATATTCATTCAATTTCTGTTGAGCGATGTTTAGATCTTCAGTATCTAATGTGTTGAGTTTCAAAGGTTTTAATTTTGGTAAAAACCTTTTTTCTGGTAAATCTTTACAACATTCATATGGTATTATTACAGGATTGATTTTATAGGTAATATTTTTGTAAGATTCGATAATATATTTCGATCTTATTCTAGTACTTCCAATAAATGCATTACAATTTGGTTTCAATTTTAGTATAGAGTTTCCATTAATTACTCTAGTAACTGGTTCTTGATTATTACAAGTTATAGTTATAAATAATGGATCAGAAACGATGATAATCCATACATTTGTGGATATTTCTTTTACATTATAATCTTTAGCAAAAAGTAGCGACACTTCACAAATTTTTGGAATTTCGGTCTGTTGTTTGAGAAGTTGAGCTTCACAGATAGAATTACTGTCAATCGGTAAAGGCAACATATCAAAGCATAATTTGAATCTGAAGCCAAGATCTTTACATTTATCTAAACTAGATAAGGTAACGTAAAACATAGAATCATCATCTTTAGCAACATATTTTTGACTTGTTGAAATAACATGATGAAGTCCAGTTCGATTGTCTTTAGTTGGTAAAGGGTAGATTCTATATACTTTATATATTTCTGGATCAACTAAGGGAATTTTGAGAATATACATGATTCTTGAGTTATCTTGAAAAGCATGAAGTTCTGTAATTTCAAAATACTTGGGAATATTTTTAAGTTCCACTGGTAGGGGTAAATTAACATTTTTGAGTGAATTAGAGATTTGCAATAATGAATTCTTGAGATCTCTTGGTTTTATTATAGAAGAGTGTAAAACTTGTAATCTTGCAAAAGTAATTCCATTCAGAATGTCATTCAAACTGTTTTCTAGAAATAAAGTTTTTCACATATCTCAAGTATATCTAGTTGAGATTTATAAAATGATAAGTTATCTGTTATATCATAAATTGATTTTTCAATATTTTGAATGTCATTATTAAATGTTGATTCGTCTATTTGAAGTTTATGAATTGTATTATTAAAATTCTTTATTACTGATGTTGTTACTGATATTTGATTTTTCATCAAATTCTCTAACTCATGATCATCATGCATTAATTTATTGATACAATTTGAATAATATTCTCCATCACTGGCATCTAAGTTGCCGGTTATAAATTTCCATACTGTGCCTACACCGTTGAGTAAACCTCTTTTAAATCTACAGTTATTATAATTTTCTGTATCAATTGTAACTTCATTGAATTTCTGCTCAACATCTGTCATAGATTGTTTCAGTAAACTTATATGCGTTTTAACTGTTGTATAAAAAGTTTTCATCCTATTTGTAGGTTTTTCTACAAGATCTTCTAAACTTTGTATAATTCTATTATTCTGAAGAATAGAATTTTTAATTGGTAATATATCATGGTAAACAATGAGTGTCCATTTAGAATTTGATATTTGAAGGTATGATTCCTCATTAAAATATATTCCTAGTGTATTTGGTATTGGGTCAATTGAATATTGACATAAGATATAATTACTTAGAATAACTAAAATTAATATTAACGATTTCTTCTTCAAGTTGTTCATTATTTGCGAACTATACCTGAAAAGAAATTTATAGCTCAGTATGTGGTATCATTCTATCAAAATTAAATTTACTTTTCATTCCTGTTTGTTCATTTAACACCACAGCTGCATTTTGTAAAATTTCAATTATTTGATAAGGACCATTAAATTTATTTTTTAATTTATCGCTGATTTGAGATTCCTTAATGTATACTCTATCTCCGATGTTAAATTCATAACGTTTTTCTGGAATCTTCTGATCATATCTAAATTTTGATTTTTCTTTGGAATCTTGGGTTCTCTGACGGGCAATTTGATAAAAATACTTAATTCGATTATTTAGATCTCGTATATATTTTGAGATTATTTCTCTTTCATTATATAAAGTTTCTGGAGGTCTGCCTGCTGTATGACCAAAAATTAATTCATAAGGTGTAAATCCATGAGTCTTATTTTGTGAATTATTATAGCAAATGACTGCATAAGGTAAGCAGTTAAGAGGGTGTTCATTTGGGTTATCGCTTAAGTGTGCTCGAATGATTTCAAGAAGAGTAGCATTGAAACGTTCTACCGATCCATTTGATTGTGGATGCCCTATACTTGAATAAGAGATTTTGATATCATATAATTTACAAAGATCTTTTAAAAGTACATTATTGAATTCTTTTCCAGAGTCGCAATGAATTCTAATCGGTGTTCCGTAGTGTTGGAAAAATAATAACAAGGTGTTAACTATATTTTTTGCTGTTTTATTCTCAATTGCATATGCTTGTGTGAACTTTGTTAGTTCATCACGAATTACTAGGACATAATTTTTTGTTGGAATCTCTACAATATCTAAATTTATTCTCTCAAATGGTGTTCTTGGAGATTCTGTAATAACTAAAGGTGATGATAGATTTTTTCTACAAATCTTAGTTTTTTTGCATGTCTCACAAGATTTTATAAATTTTTCAACATCTTTAGTCAGACCTAACCAATTATATTTTTCCTTAATTCGCCTGATAGTTTCATTAATGCCACGATGTAAATTCTTCTTTCCATTGTGGTATTGATCGAGTATTATTGGTATATCCTCTTTCTCTGGAGTTTGAACTACGTTTTGACAAATTTTGAATTTAATATTAGTTTCATCAGAAAAGATGTAACATAATATTTCTAGAATTGGAAGATTTACGTTATTTTCAACTGCATAGACTTTATTTGGGTCGATTTCTCTTTTATATTTATAAATGGAATAGAATAATCTTTCATTTACTTCATCTGGATTGAAAGGTATACATATAATATAATAAGTTCTTCTCTTAACTTTACAACTATGAACAATATTAATTTTGTTGAAATTGAAATCTAAATCTTCTTCGTATATATCTTTAAGAATTTCATCATGTAAATTATTTGTATGATTTTGCCACATTATTGTTATTATGTCTTTATTAAATCTATCTAATATTTGTTCATTAGAGTATTCAACTTTTGAATAATCTATGAGAGAGGTTGTCTTGTAAAGTTTGCAAAAATTTCCGAACTCTACTGATATTTCATCTACTGTTATTTCTTCTTCTTCTGCAGTATCTGTTTCACTGTCAAATTAATTAGATGTTAATATTTTTGAACTTAACTTAGAGCATTCCTTGAAATAATTAATTTTGATTCTTGATAATGCATCCGCATTTTTGTTAATTTTGCCTGGTTTGTATAATATCTCGTAATCATATTCCTCTAATTTTAAACGCCAACGTGCTAATCTGCTACCTGGATCTTTAATCGAGAATAACCATGTAAGCGGACGATGATCTGTTATTAATTTGAATTTTCTTCCATATAAATAAGGCCTAAAATATTTTACTGCCCATACGATTGCTAGAAGTTCACGTTCAATTGTACTATATCGGGTTTCTGCTGGACACAACGTTCTTGATGCGTACGCGATAGGTAGATCGCTATTCAGTTGACCTTGCGATAGTACAGCACCAATAGCAAAATTACTTGCATCAGTTGTTAAAATGAAAGTTTTTTCAAAATCGGGATAAATTAATATTGGTGATGTTATTAGAAATTTCTTTAAGGTTTCAAAAGAATCTCTACAATCTTGATTGAAATTAAAGGGAATATCTTTCTGAAGTAACTTTGTTAAAGGTTTTGAAATTTTAGCGTAATTTGGAATAAATCGTCGATAATATCCGGTCAATCCTAAGAATGATTTAATGTCTTTTTCATTTTTAGGTTCTGGAAAATTATTAATTGCATCAATTTTCTGTGGATTGAGTTGAACTCCTTCTTTAGTTATGACGTGTCCTAAATAGGCAACTTCCTTTCGAAGAAATTCACACTTCTCTGGTTGTAATGTTAAATTTGCACTTCTAAGTCTGGTAAAAACTTCTTTCAGTCTAGAAATATGTTCATGAATTGTTGGGGAATAAACTATGATGTCATCCATATATACGAGGCATCTTTCATTTTGCAATCCTAATAAGACGTTGTCCATAACTCTTTGAAATGTAGCGGGCGCGTTTTTCAAACCAAATGGCATTCGAATAAATTCGTAATGACCATTTTCTACTGTGAATGCGGTTTTTTGAATATCAGGTTTGTCTATCTCTATTTGATGAAATCCAGAAGCTAAATCGAGTGTTGAAAAGTATTGACACTTACCGAGTTGATCAAGTAAATCCGAAATATTAGGTAAAGGATATTTATCATCAATAGTAACCTCATTTAATTTTCGATAGTCGATTACGATACGCCATTTCTGTTTTCCAGATGCGTCTATTTTCTTTGGAACTACCCATACTGGAGAAGAATATGGACTAATTGAATTTTGAATTATTCCTTGTTCAAGCATTTTAGAAATTTGAGATTTGACCTCTTCTTTATGGATATGTGGATATCTGTATGATTTGGAGACAACTGGCTTTGAATCAGAAACATTAATTTTATGTTTAACTTCATTAGTAAATGATAAAATATCGCCATCTAAGTAAAATATATCCGAGAAATCTAAGCATATCTGGGTTATCATTTCTTTTTCTTCTAAATTTAAATGTTCAAGTCTGAGTTGATTTCTGATATTTTCTTCTCTATTATAATTTTGAGTATTTATTTGAGATATATGATTCATTTCGTAATTTTGAATAGACTCTAATGATAAATCTGAAAAATCTACTGTTTTCGATATTGCATTAGTATTTACTATAGTTGTAAGGAATTCTCCTTTCTCATTAATCTTCACAAGTGCATTTGGTAAACGAACTTTTTCTTTCACTTGGGATAATAAAATAGCATCCGTATTTCGTAAATTGGAAGTTAATTTGAATACTTGCTCTGTACGTGGTTCTATATTTATAATATTAGAATGAGGGTTTTGAATTTTCGAATTGTCAGTTAAATCTTCAG
Organism: Crioceris asparagi; assembly: GCA_958507055.1. Lineage (NCBI taxonomy): Eukaryota > Metazoa > Arthropoda > Insecta > Coleoptera > Chrysomelidae > Crioceris > Crioceris asparagi. The sequence continues at coordinate 63,731,695 of OY293830.1, forward strand.
TTATTATTGAATTTTCTACTTTATATAAAGGTATGACTCTATATTTTGTAATCAATTTTCTGTTGGTTATGTCTATAACACACTGATAATGTTCTAGGAAATCTAATCCTAATAATCCATCAAATTCAATATTAAGATCATAAATATAAATTTTGTGCGGATCGTCTGATTTTCCAAAAGGTATCATAACTGATTCATTAATCGGAATTCTATGTTCTGTTATTCCTTGTATAGTAATATTTTCTTTAGATCGATTATGGTAATTTTCGCAAGTTTTTCTTTTGAAAACTGATATTCCTGCACCTGAATCTATTAGAATTTTGAATTTATTAGACAAATCTTCTATATAATAAAGTCCCTGTGAACTAATAGTACACAGAGGTGTTTCTATACGAAAGTTTGTTCTAATTTCTCTTGCTTCACTGTGTTTATATGGTGGGTTTGGTTTTTTAATGATGTCTTTTGGGAAATTTCTTCTAAAGGTGGTGGAGCATCTTGAATCTGGGATTCGTGAAAATTTTGATTTTGATATTCATTTTGTGGACTGAAGTTATACTGATCATCTTGATAATCATATTCGTTGGGATTGGAATATTGATTATATTGATTGACATCTTGTGATTCGGAATAAGTGTAATCGAATTGATCAGCTTGGGAGTTATCGTTATAATAATATTCATCTGGATAATAGTTGTCACAATTAAAATGATGTGCTCTTTGATTATTCGGACGAAAAATTGGATTTGGACTTTCAAATTTCTTTTTTTGAAGATTGGGATGGGGGATTGGAGCATTGCTAGAATTATTTGGATTTGAAGGTTTCGATACTTGGGAATTCGGTTGACTTTGTTGACTAAAATTTCTGTTTGGATAAAACTGATTTGAATTATTGAAACTTTGCTGAGGATTGAATCTTTGTGGGTTTTGGAATTGTTGTCTTGGATCATTATTATGTGAGTATCGAATGTTCTGTTGTTGCCTTTGCCTACATTCGTTAACTGTATGCCCTGACTTTTTACAAAAATTGCATAATTTGACTGGAGTATTTTTATTATTCTGTTTGAATTTCTGTGTCTCAAAATAATGTAATTGCATTTCTCGTTTAATGCGGCCGATTGCAGAAACTATATCGTTAGGGTTACTGGCACGTATTATCTGACCAATGCGAGGTTCAAGACCTGTCAACAATGTGTTAAGACACATATTTTCTATTAATCTCGTCTGTGCATTTTTCTCATCAGGATTCATGCGTTGTTTATTTATAGCTGCGTATAATTTAGAGTTCAAGGTTTGTAATCTTGATACGAATGTTAATGGTGATTCATTCGGCATCTGTCTTATTCGTTGCAAATCTTGTATAAGCGAATTTAGATCACGGGAGTCGCCAAAATGTGTTTCTAATAGATTTTTAATTTCGTTCCATGATTCTGGATTGCGAGAATTAACTAATTCTGCTGCAACTTCTTTCAATTTATTTTTTATATGTAATACTAGAAAAATTTTCTGATCACCTACTGCCATACGGGTTGCTATGTCGCATGAATTTATAAAAGTACTTAGAAAAATTTGATTTCCATCATATTCGGGAATTAGTGAAAAAATTTCAGACAGCCTATATGGTTCTATCTGAGATTGTGTTGTATTTGCTTCAGTTGTTTCTGTCATTCTGAATGTATTTCTTAGTTAGTGTAAATTAATATTAATGGTAGATAATATTTAACGAAAGACAATAGAACTTTGTTTTCTTTGTTTCAAATGAGAATAGAATCAATATAAAAATGTAATGAAAGTGTGATTCTCTGCTTACGTTTTCCTTTTCTTTCGTTTGGTAAGTTGTGGGTTGTCTTCAGGACTCGAGCAGATGAAATCCTACTTCGTACGTGTCGACTACAGTTGGGTGATTCTCGACTCTCAATCCTGCTGCCGAAGAGACCGTCTTTTCTAGATGAAATCCTACTTCGTACGTGTTGACTACAGCTAGATGATGATCGATCTTCGCTCCCTACTGCCGAAGAGACCGTCTTCTTGAGTTGGAGACTTCTTGTTTCTTCTTTATTCTTTGGGGCTTGCTTCTCCCATAAAGGTTAGGAAACCACTGTTGATTCTGCTGCCAACGTTTGGGGATCCTACTGACTGCGCCAATTTTTGTTACGGGATTTGTAACAATTAAAACTTTTTAAAAAAACTTTATTTATTTAAACTTGTTTCACAACTTGTAGTTCAGTTTGACTTTACAATATTTAATTTTGAAAATAACAATCTGACTTAAAAGGTGACTTCAAAAGTGATTGAAGTGGAGAAGGATCCAATATTTATACCTTCTGTGTTATGACGTCACTAATTACGTTTCAGAACCTTTATGGTAAACAAGTGCAGGTGCCTTTTTGATGATTTTACAAATAAAGGTTCTAGAAGTTTCTCTAGTAATAAAGTACCAAATATTGCGTCTTTGATGAATTTGCAGGTTTCAAGGAGAAACATTAAAACAATAGGAAACTTAATATGAGCGTCTGAGAGAAGAACGTAGAAGATTATTTTAGATAAGTAACAATTAAAATTAGTATGTGACGCAAATTAATCAAAGTATAATCAATATTATACAAGATGTGGTTAGCATATAACATATATTACATAGATAGGTTATGTTTATGTACGTATTCCTTAGAGATGTATTCTTTATTTCTCATTATGGTATTTTTTATTTTTATCCCTCTGCAACAACGCCACCTGGTCTCTAGCTCATTAGCAGTCTAACTTTCATAACATTAAGTAGATAGGAAGACGCAAGACCTGCATGGGATTCTCATTACTCTGGACCAGTGTTGCCAGACGCCTGGTAATTACCAGAATCTATGGTATTTTTGAAACTTATTTGGTAATTGGTAATAGGCTTCTGGTAATTGGATAATCTACGGTAATTTAACTGTTTATAGATAATATATAAAAAATGACGACATGAAAGACGATTTTTGTAGATGTCGAATGTGCAAGGTAAAAACGAGGATTATGATGATTCTGAAGTGAAAATTGATTAGACAATAATAATTTCAAATATTTATGAAAATACTTATTTGAATGCCTGTTTTAATTCATTGAAGTTATGCTTTTATATTGTTGTTATTGATTATTATATGTTAATTGTTATCTCTGATAATTAGTAGTACAATATTTTAAGGGTATACGATTCTTTAGTCTTTTATCTTTTCTGTAACACAGATTAGGGGAAAGTTGCCCTATGCAGGTTTATATGCATTTTTTGTATATAAAAATAGATCTGGTAATTTTTCCTAAATTCTGGTAATTTCGGAGTAATATTCTGGTCATCACAGATCTCGGATCTGGCAACACTGCTCGGGACGTTACGTCCCGACTAGGTATATACAGTTTGGTAGCCAACTCGGTACCGAGATGAAGTGATTCTTAACATTTCGCGAGTCGTAGTACCGATTTGCTACGAATTTTTGGAGCTTAATGACAAATACAAATCTATATTTAATTTTTTCGCGCATATGTGACATATTTCTAAGCCCTAATTTTTGTTTTTTTATATATTGATATCATTAAATACTAAACATGCTACCAGCATGAAGATTCTCATTACTCGGTACGGTACATCCCGAATAGGTCGGTAGCCAACTTGGTACCGAGATGAAATTGATTCTCTCTCTCGAGTCGTAGCACGTAGCACCGATTGGCTACGAGTCTTTTGAAACTAATAACTACAAATGATAACTGTATTTAGTTTTTTCACGCATATTTGACATATTTGTTTTTTTTAGTTTCGTATATTGATAACTTAACATATTGTAACGTTTAACCCTGTGCTAAACATTGTGGGGTGAGTTCACTTGCGTAATACTCAATATTCGCAGATTGCTTCCAGTGGTTTATTTTCAAACACACAGTACACGGCTTTCTGTTACTGTCTGTTCTGTCACTTCTTGTCACTTTGACTATCGCGTTCCAACTACTTTCGAGTTATGTCTCCAATAAACTGACTTTATAAGACTGACCCTGTCCCGTGATTGACACGGCTTTATATACCTGAATCATGACATGAAATTCATCGAGAATGTTCTATGAATATCTAGACGCACATAATTAATGTTCTAGATCCTTGTCAAACTGACAATAGTATGACAAATTGTACCTCACATATAGTTTCTGGAAGGATCGAGAATAACTCTACCAACTCTAGAAGTAAATAATGAACTATAACATGAAACAACTATAGCAAACAAGGTAGTAGAATAAATAGCTAATAAAACTTATCACATCCGTAAGTAAATGTCTACCTATCCACGTTACAATATTAACAGTTTTCTATGAAATGTTATGACATGAAGATAAATGTCGCGAAAATATATCATTTCGAAGAAGGCGATCAATTATATTAATAATGAAGTTTATTCATGTAAAATAGAAAATAAAATAAAATGCACACATAAATACAAATGAATTATTACAAATGCGAATAAGAATAAGAAATCAGTTTAATTTGGCAGATTTATAGAACTGTTTAGGTTTAGAATCAATGAAATAATGTATGGACGTTTATGTCCGATCTTGACAGAATAGTGTAACGTGAGAACTCACCCAAATAATAAAAGACACTCACACACACACACTATCACACAAATATCTGGAGCCCTGGAGGCGTCTCGATTGCTCTTGAAGGAGAATGTTGGTAATAACATCCTGGGAATCCAGAAACATGGAGAATCTACTGATTTGGTCTATTCTAGACGAGAAGCTTCGAGATAGGAGGTTAAGTGAATATAAACAAACGGACCACGGTGACAGTTCAGTTAGTAATAGATAGTTGGTCATAAAGCACGGTCAGTGACAGTTAGTGATAGAACACCTAGACACAGACAGTCGTTATAGTCCAGGAAATATTGTGTGAATATAAATGTGTATATAGACCAGTAGTTATTGGTGTAAATAAATAAGTGAAAATAAATCGAACCCAGTTTTAATTTAAATCCCCGTTACAATATCTAAAAAATATGTATCATTCGGGCATTTCTGTTGAAATGAAAATACTGGCGGAATTAAATTTTTATGCTTCAGATTCAAATCAGAGGGTGATTAGAGAAGATTGTACATAGTATAGAGTAAGAAAATAAGAAAAAAACAGTACACAACGACGTCAAACAACCAAATAATTTTATGTAAAATATGAATACAAACATTATGTCTATTGTATTTATACTCTTCACCACATTGAGGTAAAATATACTGGAGACGTCATTACCATTCAATAGCGCAACAAAATAATGGTATCACTGGGCGGAGCTTATAGTAGGAACAATGTGGCGGCGTAACAGAGTCGGACTAGATTTTCATTTGAATATATTAATTTTTCAGATATGTTTTTTTAACAATTAGCTGTTTTAAAAGCAAACAGCCATATAATTAAGAATAACTGGAATTATAAACCTTTTGGGGATGTAATGAAAATGCTAAACAGTAATGTTTTATAAATATGTTTATTTACATACATCATTGGCCTTTAAATAATACAATTTTATTACTGTGATGTCTTATACTATTTATAGCCGACTTCGTTACTTTATTCTTACTAAGATAAATCATGCGAATATTCAAATACCTTTCTATAATACTTTTTATCAATAAAATTCTGTGATTATCACTCACAGAGTGATCAAAAGTGTGAACAATCAATTTGTGAAACACATCTGTGGACACAAATTCTTTTAAAACTGTGAGTTTCAATGAATTAATACATATGCCATTTAAGCCTGAAATAGCTAAGCTATTCTTTAAATGTTTTTCACATTTGAAACATATTTTTAATACATCTTCAGAAGGATATTGTAGACCTTTTTTGTTTTTCAAATCAATAAAAGAATATAAGAATAAATCTCTAGTTTCACTGGTTAAACACTGAACACACTGTTCACAGACAATTTTTTTCTTTAAGTAGTGAACAATATACCCTGCAATATAAGAAATTATATATTTAGAATATGACGACAATGGGTCAGGCAGATAATCATGATCATTTTCAACTATGCTGGAATCGTTAATGTCTAGATCGGCACCATAACAGGAATATTCTTTTGAGGTAACATTGATCTGCTGTACAGTATTACACTTTAATATACTAAGTTCTTCTAAAGGAATACAGTTTCCTCGGAAACTCTCACGTACTTCAACATGCACAAGCATTTTTTTATAAGCAGACTGAAATTGTCTTGCTGTGGGATTATTGTTATATCCTCCATGGGATCGAATAGAACAAAAAAATAATTCTAAATTATCTTGAGAAAATTTATACATTGGTTTAAATTTTAGCCATTCTTTTTTTTCAACTAAACTTTTAAATAATAATTTAGTACTAGATATGCAGACTTTAAGCCCGAGGAATCCTGTATGCCTATTACTGTCTAATAATAATGGACCATTAAAATGTGTTGTCAAGCTACTTAAATATTTATCTGCACTGTCCAAAAAGTCACTGATAGCACTAAAATTAATTTTTGACAAAGGTTTTTTGAAATCATATTGTAAGAGATTTCGTGAGTTTAAAATATCAAACAATGTGTTCATTATTTTAGTAAATTCCACTGTTGCAGCAACATCTTCAAATTCCTCCAGTAACAACACATCTGCACAGAATTGTAAAGCAGTAGCTACACTATCACTAAACACCTGAGTAGCTAAGCGTACCTTCATTTTTTGTTTCTGAAAGTGTATATGAGTAGCTTTTACCTTGTTTCCTAAATGAAAGCTTTCACTTTCTTGTAACTCGTGAAGTTTTTTAAAATATCTCCATTCAATAAGTTTACTGTCTTTATTGACGAATGAATTTTTTTCTCCTAATGTGTTTCTGACTAGTTTTATCATATGTGACGCATCTAAAAAAACTGCAACTTCTTCATCACAAGAGGGATGTTTGAAACTAGTTTTTAGATATCCATGTTTCAAGTTGCAGCCCAGTCGATTGGCCATGGTTAAATTTGCCGGAGCACCATCAAATGTTAAACTTACAACATTTATTCTGGCTTCATAACATTTCTTGAGGCACTCCAAAACCAATCCCTTCTTTTGATCAGCTGTTATTCCTGCAATCAAAAAATATCCCACCGGAATTTTCCAGTTTCCATTCACACAGTTCAAAAGGAAAACTAATGCTTCCTTAGCTATAGTGCTTTCGTTTGAGCCAGTTCCCATGTCGACATAACCAAACGATTTTCCTTGACTTGGAACCCATTCTTCGTGTTGGCGAATAGCCATCTCGTCCATAATCAGGGAACATACTATCGGTGCACTGGAGCTAGTTGCTTTCTGATGTAATGCATCAAAAGCCTCAGTGGTAAACCCAGGTAACCCATTTATACTTTGATACCAGCGACTGAGAGTCCTGGTGTGAGGCAAGCAGGTGTTGAAAGTTCTTCGAACATATTTATATGCTGCGGGTGAATAGTAGTGTAAAGTTAAGGCAAAAACCTTAAGCTCCTCAGAATATTTTTTCGGTAGGGCCTTCTTAGAATTTTTATTATATAGTCTAATATACATTTCTTGCGGTCCCCCCAATCTTGATATCATATCCAAGCTCTCGTCTTCCATGAATTTTTTTTCTTTAAATCAACAATAATGGATTTCATGTTTGAAATTTGTTTTTCCTTGCGAGCAAATTTTCTTCTCAATAGTACCAGCTTTCTTTTCCTACTGTCACTTATTGATTGAATGTGCTGTATTTTGGCAAGTAATTTCGTTTTTCTTGGAGTTGAAACAGATGTTGTTGTAGGAGTTGAAGCTCGTGTTGTAGGAGTTGAAGATCGTATTCGAGGAGTTGAACTTTGAGAACTAGATTCAACTTCTTCAGAATGCACCTGAGGTGGCACTGCCCAAGATGTACTGGCTTCTGGCTTGGTTACATTCAATGCTGGTTTTATTAATATATTTGATAATATCCGTATTTTGCATGGTATTGACGATTTTTCCTGAAACAAAATAATAAAAATTAATGAAATTAATCGTTGAAATAAATCGCATAATGGAATGTAACCGGAAACGAAGATACATCTTTGAATTTGATTTAGATAAACGAACTTGACACATTTAACTTAACATTTAATTAATTCTATTAAATTAAAAACATACTGTAGTAATCCTCTTTTCCAAGAATTAATTTTTGTTAATACAATAACTTGTTTCTAAATTTTGCAATATTTTTTTAGTTTCACGACCACCAAAATAGGTACTTTCTTTACGAGACAAATAGGAAGAAAAGTATATTTAGGTTCGTTTTGATTCGTATAAAAATATTATGTAAAAACTACTATTTATACCTATTTATGGGAGCGACAACGCTGACAATATAAAAAGCCGTGTCCGCTCTCACACTAAAAGTGCTCTGTGAGACCGGCCGAAGAACCTTTTCACATGCGTTTGCCTATAAGTCATTTATTCTATATTATGAATACATGTAAATTAGACCTAAGCTTTATTCTGTTCTTTGCTTGTAATAAAACTTTTTAAAAACTATTTTCGTTAACCGAAAAACATTATTACCTTGAATTGAGAGTATCCTTCTTTGCGGTTTATGATTTAATATAGGCTTTTAATTTTGACAATTTGGTGTAGGTACCTACCTGGTTTACTGTGGGCACCGCATCCTGTCTTAAACGGACGTAAACTTGAGATGTTCTATCGAAACATTCTTCGGAAAAATGCTTGCTGCAAATCACACTATATTTTGTGGGTTGCCAGCCCCCTCTATTAACAAATTTCACCCAAACTTGGCTTCTGTCCTGATCCTTAGGAAATCTACAAATAATTTATACACATTAAATATAATTATCAGAAATTTTATCCTAAAAGAAATGCCAACAGAATCGAAAACTTTTTATTTACGGTTCTGTATACTGTTGATACTAACCTATGAAATGTTATTCCCGATGATTTCTTTTTATCAACGGAGTCTCTGCTAGAACAGCTACGTACAGCACAAGAAACCATATTTGATTGTTCCAAAAACAACAAAATAATAAAGCAAAAAGTCTTTATACACAATAAAACACCAAAAATAACCCTCACACAACAAACAACACAATCTTGACACAAAAGTCGTACCAATATGGCTGACCTGATACCGCTTTAGTCACGTGATGTCTCCTCCTTCTATTTCTATCTCAATGCTTCACCATGTCCTTACTCAATAACTTGAAAGAGATGTAGTAAGCACAGCATAGGTAAAAGATCTTATGCTGTGTAGTAAGTATGTAAAAAAGAGACAGAAAGATTAATGTAACCCTACTTTTTATCAACTCGGTACATCATTAGGTCCCGAGTAGATTTGACAGATCAGCTCGGGATCTATCGAATGCGTGAAAGAATGAGAACAGATGTGAATCGCTAGAACGTCCATTCGGTACGTAACGTCCCGAGTTCGTGAATCAGAGTCCAACTAGATAGTGTTCTCTGGTTCCACTGCAGCTCGGGAGATACCGAATGCGAAGAGATGAGTATCGCTTAAAACGTCGACTAGGGACGTGAAATAGTGTTCATGGAGCTTGTTATCACAACACACAATAAGCTCCATGAACAGCATTGGTAGTGTTTGCATTGATAGTGCAGATAGCGACTCCCCGAACACAGCCTAGATGGACATGTTAAAGGAGAATTTTCTGACATCTTTACAGCATTCTTTGAATTGGCATTTTAATGTTTTAAGCAACAACTCTCTGCGAATCACGCGGAAATTGAAAGGTGAAAAATACTGGACGCTAAGCGGACGAATTTTTTTACGTTCGTTTCAAGACATTTCTGTATGACCGTGGTATAAACTCATAATTTTCTAATAAGATTAAGGTATTTTATGTTCTAAATAACATCCCCTTTTCTCAATTTCGCAGTGCCATCGTTGACTTTGACAGCGTCCCACTTGCTACCTATGTAAAGCCCGCTGCAGACGGAGTATGTTTTGCTGCACGATTCCTTGCTTGTTTTGCTGCACGGTCCGATAAATGTTGCTGCGCTTGGTTTGTTGATGGCTCCCTTGCTTGTGTTGGCTTCACACGATGCAGGCCATCATGTATGTAAAATGACAGTACAGAGAAATATGACTGAAAATAATACAAAAGATTGAACATTCGAATCAAGCTATATTTCTAATCATTGTTACAACAGAGAAAATGTCCCAACAATCAAAAAGAACATGTTATCTTGTGCAAAATAACTTTTGAGTACGACTCGACTAGTTCCGAGTGATCCGACAGGGCACGATGCGTGGAAACAATCACCGAAAATAGCACCGGTTCTATCATCAAATCATGCACGAGTTCAAGCATATATATAATTACTCCTATATGGCCAGCGTCTCATCTAAAGCCCGCTGCAGACGGAGTATGTTTTGCTGCATGATTGCTTGCTTGTTTTGCTGCACGGTCCGATAAATGTTTCCGCGCATCGTGTGTTGATGGCTCCCTTGCTTGTGTTGGCTTCACACGATGCAGGCCATCATGTATGTAAAATGACACTACAGAGAAATATGACTGTGACAAATGATACAAAATATTGAATATTCTAATCAAGCTCTATTTCTAATCATTGTTACAACAGAGAAAATGTCCCAACAATAAAAATAATATGTTATCATGTGCAAAATAACTTTTGAGTACGACTCGACTAGTTTCGAGTACTCCGACAAGGCACGATGCGTGAAAACAATCACCGAAAATAACACCGGTTCTATCATCAAATCAGGCACGATTTCAAGCAACCAACCGTGCACGCAATGTTATTTTCTTACACGGAAGCATGCACAGCACCAAGCCTAGCTCCCATCTAGGAAACATGCAGCAAAACATACTCCGTCTGCAGCGGGCTTAATACACAAGAGGAAAGTGATGTCATTAAAGGGAGATAGAAATGGTTTGTTTCGCTCTTAATACGCGTGCGTGACCCTTGCTTCATATTAGGATATATACATATTCAAACATGCGCTGGCAAACCACATTACACCTATAGGTTTTATGTGTTGCAAACTATCCTTATTTATATATAAATTTCACAAATGATAGCTCGATACGAGATGCGCGAGAGGATGAGCAGAAACAACTGTGCGAGAGAGAAACGATTTTCTGTACCGTATTAAAAGCTTCAAGACCTCTCTCTTTACTGGCCATATAGGAGTAATATATATATATATATATATATATATATATATATATATATATATATGAGTTCAAACAACCAACCGTGCAAGCGATGTCATTTTCTTACACAGAAGCATGGAAGCACGGAAGCATGCACAGCACCATGCCTTGCTCCCGTCAAGGAAACATGCAGCAAAACATATTCCGTCTGCAGCGGGCTTCATTCGACCTTCGAATCCAGACCTGTATGGGAGTATTAATTCTATGCCTGTATGTACAACCGTGGTGTCCGTGGTCCATAAATATTCACAACCCTCCATCAAGAAGACTCCCTCCATATATCTGTCAATTTTCGACGGCTATGGTTATCTCTGGCCATTTTAACCCCCTGTAAATTGGTTATATTTCGGAACAGGCTGTTCATTTTCATGTCATGCCAGCTGACTGTCAATGTCGCACGATACACATACAAATAGGTACATGTAAATAATTATTTACATCATGATCCCAAGAATGTTTAATCTTTGTTAAATTCAAGTAGACATTCAAGGTCAATTTCATGTAGGTTGTTTTCAAGAGTAAACTTTTGTTGTAAATCTCTGAAATGGAGGAAAGTGGGCATGAAAGTGATACAATCAGAAGTTGTGATGATGAAAATTGCTGCCAATCTCCAAGCAAACCTTTGTTAACACACGAAAGAATGCGAAGAAGACTACAATTTTTCTTCATGAATCCCATTGAGAAATGGCAAGCTAAGAAGAGATTTCCTTACAAGTTTGTGGTGCAAGTGGTGAAAATAATACTGGTAACAATGCAGCTTTGTTTGTTTGCATATCATCGTTATAATCATGTAAACTATACATGGGACAACAGGATAAGTTTCTCACATTTATTCTTGAAAGGATGGGATACTACCAGAGAGGTGAATGCTTACCCTCCACCTATTGGGCCTTTGGCTATATATAAACAGCAAGAATTCTTCGAAACAATTGACTATGCTTTCAGTGGTTACGCGAAATTGAACGAGGCTATTGGAGCATATTCGTATGCCAATGAAGACAACACTATGACGGATTTAATACTCTGCGTATATGAATATAAGCAAGGAACCATATTTGGATTCAATGAATCTTACATATTTAATAGTGAGATTGTTGAAACATGTGTCAATATAAGTCATTCTGAGGAAATGTTACAATCATCAAAATTTTTAGCTGAGAAGAATTTAAATATCAACTTTTCAGCACTTGTAAGAGCTGAATTGATGTTCAGCATAAAAACAGTGAATTTCAAAGCTGCCGGAAGAATATCACCACCAAATTGCTATAGATTCGACATCACCATCCTGTTTGATAACATTGATCACGATGGACAAATGTTGTTATCTCTAGATGCTGAACCGACACGTTTAATGTGTAAAGGTGATGTTGAATACGTCATGGACAATGAAATTGAATCATTATTGAGAAGTTCTCTAAATTATCTAGTCATAACCATATGCTTTATATCATTTGTACTGTGTAGCAGAGCTGTATGGCGGGCTCAACAGCTGCGAGTTATATCGGAAAAATTTTTCATTACTCAGTTTCATCAACCGCTCAGCACGCATGATCGAATGAAGTTCTTAAATTTGTGGTACATTATGATCATTGTGAATGATGTTCTGATAGTGATTGGGTCCGGTATCAAGGAGCAGATTGAGCGAGAAGAATTTACCAGTGATCAGTGGAATATATGCAGCATGTGTCTAGGTATTGGTAATATGTTGGTGTGGTTTGGGGTGTTGCGGTATTTGGGCTTCTTCAAGACATACAATGTTGTTATTTTGACATTGCAGAAAGCGGCTCCACAAGTTGCACGCTTTCTCTTGTGTGCTATTCTAATTTATGCGGGATTCACATTTTGTGGTTGGTTGATCTTGGGACCATATCATGCTAAATTCCGATCACTGTCCACTACATCGGAATGCCTGTTTTCATTGATAAATGGTGATGATATGTTTGCCACATTTTCGATAATGTCCGAGAAGTCCATGCTGCTATGGTGGTTTTGTAGAATATATCTGTACATATTCATCAGTTTGTACATTTACATTATACTAAGTTTATTTATTTCCGTTATAATGGACGCTTATGAAACTATAAAGCAATACTACAAAGAAGGCTTCCCCAAAAGTAGTCTGGAATGTTTTATCGGTGAGACTAAAATCGAAGATGTCTCCAGTGGTATTTTCAGAAGCAGCTCTAATGATAGTTTAGGTGGTTTGATGAAGGATTTATGTTGCTGTACAAGAATTCAAAAATCCTATTCCTCTTTGTCGCGAACTAGTTTACAAACTGATGAAAATTCAAGATCCAGTATTCCAGTCTAAATTCTCGATTTTAATCTCAAGTTCTTTTTTTTTAAGCAATACCAAAGTAAGTTTTGCATTTTTGTTAGGTAAAAAAAGATACTATCTGATTTGTTGTTTGTGTCTCACTAATTACCTGTTGTATTTGGATTTTTTTCTAATAATACAGGTATTACTTTTTAGGTCCTATTATTATGATTATTTTTTGTTTATATTATATTTTATTTCAAAAGATAACTTTGACATGAATTCCAATTATGCTCGCCTTGGCAATGTTAACTAACGATTTCATTACTATCAACATATCTTTGACTGACGTAGCGTAAATTAATTTTTTATAAGCTTTATTTTCTGTTTTTCGGATTGGAAAAAGGCGAAGGAATGATCTAATAAACTGTTTTGAAACTAATCATGAAGTATTTCAACAATCTTATTCAAGCTAATATACAGATATATACATATAGTAAGATAACATACATATACAACATCAAATTTAACATTTTATGCTTTTTAGGTGTAGAAACTTGATGCTAATTTTCATTCCAGATTTTAAGAAGATCTAAAAGTGATCAGTATGCTTTCGTTTCACTACCATTTTAATATTCATTGCAGAATATAAATAATTTTAATATGTATTTATTTATTTTGTCATTCAGAGCAATAACTAAAACATTTATAACAAGCTGATAGATCGGTTCTAATATCTATAATATATATATATATAGCATTTATTTGGTTGAAATTTAGGCGTGGTACAAAGTGCAGAAAGTTGAACTACGTAGCTTGGCAGTAAAATCAATATATTTTAATATCAGTAAGTCCAAAATACTTTTGATTTTAATAAAACTTCAGGGGGGTGTTCTTTAATCTCATAAAGTATAACCATTCATTCAAATCATGCTCACAAAGGATTTGAATATTGTTAGAAGATATTTCTCTCTGTTCAGAAGGTTTGTTCTTCAAGGTATAGAGATAAATCTTTTTAATGTCAGGCAGGTCGCATAATAGTAGTTTATGTTACAAGTGTGTGTGTGTCTGAAAATCGTGTAACATACCTAGAAGAGAATGTAGTTACACAAATATAAGTTCCGCCCCCTTTGCTCACGTGTGAAATGCATTATTTTTGAGACCACCTGCTTTGGAAGTTCAATTTGAGAGAAATTTGCTATTCCATGAAAAGCATTTGCTTTCAACAATTGACTGACTTAAGGTACTGATACACATACTTATAAGAAGCATGCTCAAACTATCTTTTTTGTCAAAACTACTAAGAGTTCACATTTTATATCAAAATACAAATACTCCTAAAAATAAGCATAATCAAAGCAAAAACATTTTAACACATGTTCTCTGCCAAAATAATAACATATTCAAAAATAAGTGCTATTTTCGCTACGACATTCCGTGCTTGAAGTTTCAAGACAGGTGTTGCCAAAAAGGCTTTGATACACAGACTATTTTCAAAGGTCAATGTTAGCAAATATGAGGTTGGTGGTTCAATAACAGTCTACTGAAATTTGATCAAGATGCTAGAATTTTGGGTCTACTTCTGAGCTACCTTAATGAAATCACAGACAACGCTTAAATGATAAGATAAACATGTATATATTGATTGTAAAATTATCTAGCTACCCTCAATTAAGTTTAAAGTCTCAATTTTAATAAAAACATAGTAAGGAATGTCCGTAAAATAAGTACATTCAATCAATAACAATGTGTATAAATAGTAATAGTATGATGTGAAATTAAATAATATCGAGTGAAAAAAGTCAATACTATGTCTGCATTCAATCATAATTTTGTTATTTAGTGTTAAGTTTTATTTAACTATAATCTTATATAAATACTATATAAAATAATTGTGAAAGAACAATTTATTTTTTTATCTATTGTCGATAATTCGGATTAAAAACAGTGTCATATTATCGCATTTGTTTTGTTTTATGGACTGTTCCACCCTCGAAGTAAACTGAAAACTGCTACATTCATTTGATGAGCATCTAACATGACATTTAGTACCTATAGTTTAAACGTATAAATGCGACAATCACTTATCTATGGTTTAAGAATCTATGTTTTAAAATTGAAAGTTTTGTAATGCACGATTGCGAAAAAAAATATTCTTGGAAGGGGTCATTATTACTTAGTACTTACTTAGTATTACTAAGTTTCAATAACATATAAATTTGAGTTATTAAATCAAAGTTCAAGTTTAGGCGATAACTTCCCAATTTAACTGAATATATGGCAGGTCTTGTTCACAATAAATGCTTTAATTCTGCTGCATGAGATAGCTTCAATAGGAATTTCAATACGTTACATTAATATATGAATGAATGAGGCACTCATTTAACATTTCAATTCTCTAAAGCCGCTTGAATTTCTGCTATATTTTTACCCTTAGTTTCCGGTATGATGAAATAGACAAACAAAATACCAGTGAACGAAGCTACGCTAAATATATAAAAGGTTCCGTCCTCACCAATCATGCTAGTGAAATCCAAATAAAATTTTGTTAGAATAAAAGCCAAAAACCAATTGAGCGTACCAGCTGTGGAACTGGCAATGCTTTTCACTTCAGTGGGAAATATTTCAGACGATATTATCCATGGAATAGGACCCAAACCCAACGAGTAAGCTATGATAAAGAGACACAAGGCGCTGACTGGCACAAAACCCATTTCTTGCAACAGATGTGGATCTGTAGCAGTACGGTACTTTATGGTAAAATAGATACCCAAAACTAATGTGGTTAATGTTATAAATAGAGATGAAATGAATAAAAGGATCCTCCTGCCAGATTTATCGACAATCAGCGATGCTATAAAAGTGGCAATTACTTGAAACGCCCCAACAATAATAGAAGCTGTTTTCGGGTCCAATTTGACTCCGGAATTTTTGAAAATTTCACTAGTATACAAAATAACAGCATTGATACCACTAAACTGTTGGTAAAACATCAAGGCTGTGGATATGATGAAAGCCTTCGTAATACTTCTTTGCCTGAAAGAGTCTGATAATGAGAATGTCGTCTGCATGATTTCTTTCAGATATCCTTCGACTTCATTCAACTCCACATCCACATTATTATTTCTGCCTCGCAACCATAAAAGTGATAGCTTTGCATCATTGTAGAAACCTCTTTTTAGTAGGTATACGGGCGATTCTGGTTGGAAAGCAAACGAAATGACAAAAATCACTGGTAAACAAGCGCACCATATTGTAAAATGAATTGGACTCAAGTATTTCCCGAAAAGATACGCCAAGAAAATGCCCACAGTTACCATAAGCTGGAAATAACTCCCCAATGTGCCCCGTAAGCTCTTGTGTGCAATTTCACTTGTGTATAGAGGGGCTGCAATACAGCATGCTCCCGAAGCCATACCAGTTATAAGTCGTCCGAAATACAGCATAAGAACATTACTAGCGAATATAATCAATAACCATCCGACTGTGAAGGGTATAAAGAGCAGCAGAAGCGTTTTCTTGCGTCCGATAAGGTCACAGATAAAGCCAGTCGGGATGCACATAGCCATACCCCCCAGGGTAACAAATGAACCGATCCATCCTATTTGACTATTGGAGAGTGCAATGTTTTTGAATTTGCCTGATTCGAGATCTTCGAGAATCGGCGAGGTCCAGCCAAGCACTGTCCCTGCTGCCAATGCGGATAAAGTAGCTAAAAATTAATCAATAATAATTGTTGGATACAAGTTCGAGATTAGTAATGGATTTATCTCAACCTGAGAATGCTGCAACATATTGTGGAAGTTTGTTGAATGTTGGTCTATACAAGCTCTGTGTTTCCTATAGAGAAACATATTTGCCATAAAAGTAATATCACACTGTATTTTTTTCAATACTTACACCAGAATCATATCCTGATTCCTGAATATTGCTGGTACTTGTATTAGCGTTACCAATCAATGAATATCTATCTTGACTCATAATTGTATTTTTTTAAACCTTTTAAAGTACTCCCTGGAATTCGAGATCTACCTATTCTAATTTGTATGTTATCGTAGTGTATGTTTATGATTTTATTTATTGTTATGATAAGCTACGTCAAAAGCAGCTGTTTGCGGAATATAGAGATTAGGAGATAGTGTCCTCTGGTCCGCAGTATATTGTATATATACGTCTCTGTTCTGTGGTATAAGCTCCACAGCACAGCATAGGGTTAGGTAAAAGTTTTTCTTATGCTGTGTCCTGTGTCCACGGTATGGACACAGAATAGTTGGTTATATATTCTGTGGTATGGAGCTGGGAGGTAGGAGCTTTTCTTAGACTAGGAAAGAGAGCCTAGGCTAAGGAGCTTCTGTTGAGATTTACAAATGCAGCAGAATCAACGTAAAACAAACAGAAAATAAAATTAGCGAAACTGCAAAATGTGTGTAAAACTGTAATCAACTATAATTCTATTCTGTTACTATCAACAACATTCAACTTAAACAAAACAACTTTTTTCATGTCAATATATATCAGTACACAGTATGATTCTTTAGTTTATTCTATAAACGTTATCTTGATATTTATTAGTCTGTTCAATTTGATCAGTGAACGGTCCGTACACAGGTCGTATTCCAACAGCTTCTACAGTCCATAGTCCACGCTCTGAACCACGGTCGTACAAACAGGTCTGGAATCGAAGGTCGAATTAGATAGACCAGCACTACGCCAGCCAATGAACTTTCTTATATTGAAAAACTCATGATACCAATCGATATATTTTTAATTGCATTTTCCAAAAATATAAATATTTAAAACTGCATATACCACTGTTTCTGAAATAATCGCGATCAAATTTGTGAAATTTCAGTTTGTGATATCTTTGAACCTGATCAGTCTGGATGATCAAAAACTATATAAAAAAATTTCCAAATTTGACAAACTTAATTGCCAAACCCTTAGAATTTCCATTTTATGACTTAGAAATTAATTTATTTTTTTCAGGCTCTTGGCTCTTGGATATAAGAGTCGCTGTCGAAAAAAGAAATATGGTGTTACGTCCATTGATTTAGACCTCATTTGGCTTCACTTTCTCCAAGAAGGATAATCATCTACTGTTTGAGAAAGCATGCTGTATATTGTCGAGTTGGTGGGCGGGTCTATTAATGAGTCAAGTCAATCGCTGTTAGCTGGTGTCGGAGACTAGTGAAATGTCATTCATATCATATTTATATTATGTTTACGCCGTGACGGAACTTAAAATCCTAAAACCTAACCTGTTTACTCGACATCGTATCTTCCACATTTACATTTTTTATTTATGTTTATGATACTAGTTATAGATAGTGCAGCAAGGTTTGAACTAAATGCAACGAAGCAAAAGTTATTTCTTTCAGAATAATTTACAAGTTGCATAATTTGAGTCTGAACAAGCAATACTTCTTCGTCTTCGTAGTTAATCAAAAGCGAACGAAACGGTTTTTTACAGAGATAATGAAACCCGTTAAAACTGTAGTGGTATGTGGTCAAAATAATCTTTCAGTTGCTGTCTTATTGATCTCATCAAATATTTTACTCTCTCCAGTGAATTAATTATCGGGGCCCCACATAAATGTTAATCCCTCGGGTGTTCCAAATAATTTCCATCGCGTAAGTTCAAACGTATTTTGTGATTTCTTTACTTCCAGCCAGTTATTTACAAATGAAACTGGCCCGTAAGCCACAACTTCATAAAAATCCATTATTTTTGTAGAAGATTAAAATTAAACCAACACATTAAAATATCTCAGTATTTCTGAGCGGTTGCTGAGCAGTATGACAGAGAACGATTGAGGTACGTGCGAGAGAGTGGGAAGTTAAGCTACACCCACCTCGTCGACTCTAGAGAGCATATTTCCTAACACAGTGGGATACACTGAGTCGCTTATCCTCCTTATAACAACATCCTTGACTTTCTCTCAGAATGCAATGTCTCCTTGGTAATTCCATGCTCTAAGATCTCAAAAGTTAATTATCGAATTATTCCATATTGACTTTTGAGAGCATAGCATGGGACGTAAAATAGTGCAGATGATGTGAAGAATAAGATAAATATAGTTTATTTATTATCATTAAATGGAAATTCTAAGGGTTTGGTAATTAAGTCTGTAAAATTTGGCAATTTTTAATTTAGTTTTTGATCATCCAGAGTGGTCAGGTTCAAAGATATCATAAACTCAACTTTCACAACTTGATCGCGATTATTTCAAAAACGGTGATATATGCATTTTTAAATATTTATATTTTTGGAAAATCCAATTAAAAATACATCGATCGGTATCAAAAGTTTTTCAATATATCGGCTGGCGTAGTGCTGGCACAGATTAGACAGGTATTTAATCTGTGGTGCTGGGATAGGTACTGTTCTCTGCAGAGAACACTTCTCTGCTATAACCAGAGAGCACTACCATCTAGCAGAGATAATAAATGAGTCTTCTAGTGAATGAACCCCAAACTCTAGAGAGCATAGATCCAACAATTAACCGGGAGGCTTCCTATCCTGTTTTCTATATTATCCACATACAACATCCTGTATTTTATTGCATAATGGGCAACATGCAATATTATTATTCTCGATTTCATTTTAAGGAATTCCATGTAGAATAGACCACAAGTATATTAAAAAATTTAAATATTTAAATTTATTGCAGAAAATGCGCTTTCAAACTGATTGTTAAGTTAAGTTTTAATGACCGAAAAATAACTTTTCAAAAAGTTTATTTTAACATACGAGATTACATCAGAAGGACAAGATTATATCTAATTTAATTATATGTATTACAAATTTTTTATAGTAAAACTATATATAGATATAAAAGCGAAAGGTCATTCACTCACTCATCACGAAATCTAAGAAACTAGAAGTCTCAAATTTTGCAGGTGGGCTCCTTCTAAAATATATATGCTCTCGAAGACGGATTTTGCAAAATTCAACCCCTAAGAGGGTAAAAAAGGGTGTCAATATTTGTATGAGATTTCTTTAGTTTTAATAGAAATACTTTATTAGAGCAACAGATGCCGAAACAATAGTTTTTTTAGACTTTTTGTCTGTATGTTTGTACGCACAACACGCAGAAACTGCTGCATGGAATTGAATGCAGTTTTCACCGATATATTACTAGAGGTGTCACTTAAAATATAGGCTACATTTTATCGCGTCTGTCGGTCTTTCTGTATATTTCTACACGCATCACGCAACAACTACTACAAGGGATGGAATGGAATTAAATGCAGTTTTCCACGCACGCGAAGTCACGGGCAAAAGCTAGTATATAGATAAATGAAATATCAGCATTTAGTTGTAATGTGTTCCAGTGAGACGTGGAACCGTGGTCTCCCGAAAACGGAGCTACATATCCGATGACATCACTCATGTCTGTAATTTTTTGTATGTACATAAAGAAATTGTAAAGTATTTAAAATTAATTAATTTTACTGTCATCCATCAACATCAGGTAGTTATAATAATGCTACTAATGAAAATAAAAAGCTGGGTTGATTCATGTTTTGTGCCGTTCTGACCATCTACTTCAGCAAAGTTTCCAAATAAAATGTTTTTAACTGGACTTTCTGATCCAAAATTGGAGTCTGCTCTTATGAATCCAGCTCCCATTTTATTATAAAATAAAATTAATTTTGTAACGAAATGATGTTTACCGTCTCACAAGTATGACCTCATTCAAGTTGTTATCATAAGTCATTAGAAAGAAATGTGAATGACAGACATGAATGACGTCATCGGAACTGACTAACTGACGTAGGTTCGTTTTCGCGCGAATATTGAAATAGTTAGTTTGAACCCGCATACTTTTGAAATAAATTATATTACTTTGATTTTTTAATATTTTTGTGGTCTATTCTAAAACGGAATTCTTTAACATGAAATCAAAAATAATTACATTGCATGTTGCATTTTAGAGGGTTTGTGGGGTCTGCATTGAGAAATATCAGGAAATATCCGAAGTTTTTTGCAAAATAAGAATTGATGGTTTGTAAAAAAAGATTCAATCCGCAAAATTTGACATTTAATAATGTGTTTATCTGAACCTATATCTACAATTTTAGTTGAATACTTATAGTTGCGTTTTTATTCAGATAAATGGCAATATTGACGAGGATTATAATATAATAATTTTGTTTTCTGATTCAGAAAATTTAAGAACAATAAGTCAATAAACATAATTAGTGGGTATGCAATTGAAAATGCTCGCTTTTTCGACAAAGTGCAGAATGATGAAAGGCATATCTACATTTTCCTTGCAATTATCATCCCAGATTGTTAGAACAATAGATTTTTATAACAGAAAGATCCCTGTTATCCTAATCGACCATACTCCTATAGATTTCTAGCTTTGGAGATACGTGGCGGAAAGGGTTTTCTGAAATTGATCAACAATTATTGTCTTTGATAATTAATACAGGATCACGGAAGCCTCCCATTTAATTGATGGATCAATGCTTTCAAGAGTTTGGGGTTAAATCATTAATTCATTAGAAGACCTGCAGCTTGTATGAAACAAGAAGGTGATCTAAATGAGCATACACAATACACAACCTACTTTATTATTTTTTGAATATATAATATTTTGCAAAAAAATTTAAAAATGTCTTTAAGTAGACCCCTCAAACTCTCTATGTATAGAAAACTCTTAAGAAATGCTAAGTAATGATGCAATAATAAACGGTGTTCCATTCGAAAAAGTTGAGTTATTGCCATTATTATTTTGTCTCAAAACTCACAAAAAATATTTAAACTTAAGGAATGGATTGGAAAAAAGTTAGTTTAGTTATCTTAAACAGTACCAAACTGTTTCATAATTTTGTGTGGATCAATGCACGGAGCTTTTTGACACAAAAATTGACATAAGTCACTGTGTATATATATTTGATCTTGTATTTTTATTGGTTTAATATTCCATAATGATGATTCTTTGGGATACAGTCATTTTATAAATGTAATTATTTGTACTAAGCCGAGCTTTCAAAAATGGTTATTTTCTTTTTCAGAACCAAAGTCGTGAATACAGAATAATCCAAAACAATAGAGATATACATTTTAAACAATTATAATTGATGACTATGAAATCTTCCCATGTTTCTCTGAAGAGAATAAACATTCTTCAAAGAATTTTATTTAATAAATGACTGCATCCCCAAGAATCATCTTTTGTTTTCTTATAAATTGTATACTAATTTTAAATCTGCTTTAAGAACTTATTTTTTACTACAATTACTCACATAGGTTTCCATATTTTTTTTCAATCAGAGATGCTTCCTTTGGCAACAAAATATTTTTCACAAATTTTGCATTAAAATATTATTTCAAATATTTTTTTTATACAAAAAGTGCAGTATCTTATTTATCAGTAACGGCAAAATTCAACCATCTTTCAATACAACATTGAAATACTTCACACTGATAAAAAATGGTGTGCAAGAAGCGTGGCCAATGTGACCTTGAAAGACCTTTTGAAACGTCAATAAAATACTATATATTACATATCAGTGGTCAATTAAGAGTATTAACTGATCTTTCATGGCCTTTCCATTGATATATTTGTTTTTTTAATTCAACAGATATGGTGCTAAAATCTTTCAATGACCTTGAAAAACTTTTGGTGTTGGTACTTGAGAAGTTGTTGCCAAAAGTTATCAATCTAACTGCAACTGCATACCTTCAAAAGTAACAGGACCAATAAAATTTATATTATTTTGTATTTTTCAGTGCACCAACCAATAACGTTGGTCCATTTTTTTGTAAAAAATCTTTATAGAATTTACACTGCTGGAACTAGAAAACCGTAGGTAACTCTATTGAAAAAATGTTCAATTTAATGGGGCTACAAATAATCTGGTGTTTAATTTGGCGATCTCATGTTTTCAGTTTTCGAAAGAAATTCACATATTTCAGATTTTAACATTACTGTAACTTGAAAACCGTAACTCTTTTGAAAAAAGTTAAAAGTTAAAAGTTTCCGGATATTGTCTTAGCTTTAATTATGCCGTTTCATATTTCCGACTTTCGAGGAAAATTGAAGCCTCCACTCCACCCCCTCCGGGGCTGCTTTTCAGAGGGAAAGAAACTTCAGATTTGAGTTTTTATGAATATCGGACCATTTCTCAAGTCTCCTCTTTCAAATGAATCAAAAATCATCAAAATCGGAGTACGTTTACTATATACAGAGCTCGCACAAACCAAAAAAAGCCTAGCCGGATTATATAACCCGTCTTTTTATATAATGCCATTTTATAAAGTGCGGACATATTCTAAAATTAAGGTGTTAAACTTTAACTTTATCTAATACCTACAATGATTTTATATAAATATATTTTGTATAAATTAAAATATTAATAAAAAAATTACCACTGCCGATTAGTTGATGGGACTATCTGATCTTTTATAACTATTCTCTGACCTTTCAGACGGTGTAATTGGTTTTCTCAAATTCCATATATGGTGTGTCAGCATCCCGGAGCCCTACTTGGGATATTTTTTTATTATTCTTTGAAAGGTGATAAGGTCTACTACGAAAGTACAATAATAAAAATTACAACTTATCTTTACTATTGGATATCCTTACTAGCTCACTCTGACTTCTATTAAACTGTCTATTTGCACACTTTCTCATGCCGGCGTTTCTCCCAAATATATACCCGAAACAGACTCTCCAGATCATTCTAGCCACATCTGGTATTTGATCACACCAGCCGCCACTGGACTATTCTCGAAATCCTTTGTCGGCATACTAGTGAGCACATGCGTCACACTTTTTGTTAGCGGCCGCTCTTGAGATCCCCAACGCTCGCGCATCAACATCAAAAGGACGCCGCCACATTGTAGCCCAGTGCCGACGACTGTACCCCTTGCACGTTACACTGCTCCCTCCCTTAATGCTGCGCCGAACAGCTTCTTCCGTTTGTCTCCAGATCGCTGGATTATCTCCTCGATACGGACTCAGCCTTTCCACATGCACCACTTTTGGCTTGCTCTCGCGGAAAGTTGAATCCTGTACACCAAGTCATTAATCTTCTTGACAATGCGATATGGTTCTTCCCAAGGTCTTTGGGATTTCGGACTTAATCCTTTTCTTCGCTGTGACTGATACAACCAAACTGCATCGCCTTCGTTCCGGGTCCGGATGTTGTCAATCAACATCTGGTAGGGGTGAAGTACCAACCCGGCGCGTCTCCAGGTGGCGGATAGGAGGGGGCCTCTGACGATGATCTTAATATGAGGATGAGGCCTGCAGGGAAATAAGGGGGCTCGTTGTGCCTAAAAACTCAACTGGCAGCCTCAATACAATACCCTGCCGCGGACCAAATTCACCTGTCCCAGCTGTAGTGTCGTGGCTAAGGGATTGCACACAGGTAGTACGATGCCAGGTGAGCTCTTGAGACCACCTGTTAAACCAACGCCTGGCTGTCTGTGGTCATGTCTCGCGGGCCAGTGCGGGGGGGGTCTTGGCTTGACCGCCTGGACCAAGAGGAAATAACCTCGTCAAAAATTCTAAATCCAAAGTGGGAAGCCAGGCTAAGGATGCATGGCTAGTTAGAGGACTAGTCCCTACTGGCTTCAACCTTGGAGCACCGGGGGGAACTCCATTGTAACAAACCCCTTACTTCTGCATGCGGGGCTCTGCAGAAGCGGACCGACATGACCCTTGCTACTCGTGGGACCAGTTATGGACAAAGCAAAGAGTAAACCCACCGGAGGAGAGGAGGAGAAAGCCTCCACCTCTTCATCCGGGCCCCTTGAAAAAGGGAAAAAGAAAAATCGCCTGCCATTCGAGCTGCCCAAATTAGGACAGCCCGGCGGTAGAGACGATCCACTGAGGAAGGGCCTCAGTGGAGCAGGAGTGCGGAAGTACCTGCGACTCCTCCATCAGGGCCTTGCACCTGAGGAGGCTAGAAAACAGGCTCTTCAGCACCCCATCAAACCAATCCACTCAACCCCGGGAGTAACCCCGACGGGTAAGGGGAAAGGCAAGAGAGGTCCGGAGCACATCACACCTCCGGAACGGCCTCACTCAAAGAAGCCGAAGACAGCTGCGGCAAAAACCGGGCAAGCCACTGGATTTGCAGCAGCAGTCAAGGCAGGGAAGGCGACCAGGGTAGGAATATTACCCAAGGAATACCCGAAGGTTATCCTGGAAGCCGAGCGGCTCTCCTCACTAGAGGATATGCTAGTGGAAGAGATGTGCCGCAGCGAGGAGAGGGGGATCCACTTCACCGGCATTCATTTCCGTTGTGGAATGATGCTGGTAGACTGTGGATCCCAGAAATCGGCGGACTGGCTCATGAAGTCAGTGCCGACACTCAGTTCTTGGGAGGGACCCGAGTTGGTGGCGTTGGGAGAGAATGACATCCCTAAACCCGTCACCATAACCGTGTTCTTCCCACGAAGCCTCGACATGGAGACGGAGAAAATCCTCCGACTCGTCGAGGTTCAGAACTCTAACCTCAGCACTGGAGCTTGGAAAGTTCTAAGCTCCAAGAAAGAGGGAAGTGGCAAGGTGCTCACGATTGGGATTGACCACCAATCGGGAGAAGCCCTGAAAGCAGGGGGGTGCCTAATGAACTTTCGGTTCGGGCACATTCCTGTCTCAGGACTGGGCAAGAAACCAAACCCAGTGGTGGTTTCCAGAGATGCGGAGATACCCTCCACATCCCGGAAATCTGGGGAGCAGGGAGCTCCAGTTGACTCGGGTCGAACTGGGGCTCCGACTGACTCCAAGGAGACAACCGGGGGGACGGAGAATACCTCTGCACCCCTGGAGGTTGAGGGCCAAACCCAAGAAACTTCCTCGAATTCCGGAAAGGACACCTCCCGTATGGAATTCGAGGAAGGACAGGAAGAGAGAAGGCAGGGGGATTTATAGAGGCTGGACTACCCAGCCCATCCACCCCACACAAATAACCCTTCATCTTCACGAAGGCAGCGCAGGTGAACCTGCATCACGCGAAGGGAGCTTCAGCAGTGATTGTAAGGTTATTCGCAAAGCTAAAACTGGATATTGTACTGATCCAGGAACCCTGGATCGACAAAGTAGGCCAAATCAGAGGTTTGGCCTGTAAAGACTCAATATTGATTTATGACCAGAGGCAAGTATCCCCACGTGCCTGTGTGCTCATAAGAAACAATATTAAATATATTTGTGTTTCAGAATACATGACTCGGGATCTAACTCCAATATTGGTACACCTCAATATTGGGGGCATCGACCGAGACATTGTCATAGCATCCGCTTACTTCGCTGGAGATGGGCCAACAACACCACCAGCAGAAGTGCAGGAGCTGGTACAATACTGTAACAGCAGACAACTGCCAGTCATAATAGGCTGTGACGCCAATGCGCATAACGTTATTTGGGGAAGCACGAACAACAATTCCAGAGGGGAGTGCTTACTTGAATATCTCTTAGCTAATAACCTCGAAACCCTCAATGTGGGGACAACTCCCACTTTTGTCACGAGAGCAAGAGAAGAAGTCCTGGATGTAACAATTGCTAATGTTGCTGCGAGGAGAAATGTTATAGGTTGGAAAGTGATGAACGAACCATCACTTTCAGACCATAGGATTATCGAATTCAGGATAACGGGGGAGGTTACCTCGTCGACCTCAAGCAGAAATCCTAGAAATACGGATTGGTCTATCTATAAGATCCATCTGAAGCAAAACTTGGAACAGATCGACAAGAATGGGGCAAAACACCCGCACTACGATCTGGAACAAAAAGTCGAACAGGTTAGTGCGGCAATAACTGAGGCTTTTCACTCAAGTTGTCCACTCTCGAAAGTTCGAACAAGTAAGGAAGCACCTTGGTGGAACAAGAACCTGTCAAACCTCAGGCTAGAGGTCCGTCGGCTCTTTAATAGGGCCAAAAGAGATGGTAATTGGCAGGGGTACACTGAGAAGCTTACTCAGTACAATAAGGAGATCAGGAAGGCCAAAAGGCTTAATTTTCAAGCCTTTTGTGAAAAGATCACTTCCACTCCCACAGCAGCCAGACTTCAAAAAGTCATGGCAAAGGGGGGAATAATTCCCACAATGTCGCTTAAAAAGCCAGACGGGTCATACACTGAGGGAGAAGAGGAACGATCCACTCTCCTCCTCAAAACACACTTCCCAGGTAGTGAACCCTCAATCAGTATGGACATAGCAACTCAAATCAAGAATCCTCGCAGGGAAGATTGGGATATTGCTAAGAAAATATTTACAAAGCAACGGTTGGAATGGGCAATAAACACCTTTCAACCGTATAAATCACCAGGAGTAGATGGAATTTCCCCAGTACTCCTGCAGAAAGGAATGGAGGAGATTCTTCCCCATCTTCTGAGGATATCAAGAAGCTGTTTAGCACTGGGTCATATGCCTAAAATTTGGAGAAGGGCAAAGGTAACCTTCATACCAAAAATAGGTAAAAAAGATGCGACCGATCCTCGATCTTTCAGACCCATCTGCTTAACATCGTTTCTATTGAAAACAATGGAGAAAGTAGTGGACAACCACATAAGAACGGAGTATCTGGAGAATAAACCACTTCACAAATGTCAGCATGCTTACAGGGCGGGTAGATCAACAGAGACGGCCCTGTATCAGCTGACCGAAGTCATCCAGAGCACTCTGAATAACAAAGAAATCGCCATGTGTGCCTTCCTAGACATATCTGGGGCCTTTGACAACACAACTCACGTGTCGGTCGAAGAGGCACTCAAAAGGCGAGGGGTGAACAAAACCATTATTAAATGGATGTATGAGATGTTAAAGACGAGAATAGCTGAGACGCAGGTGGGCAATCAAACCACCTCCGTTAGGGCCACTCGCGGAACACCTCAAGGAGGAGTAATATCTCCCCTTTTATGGAGTCTAGTAGTGGATGAACTACTCCACAGGCTTACGGAGCTTGGCTTCGAATGTATAGGCTATGCAGATGACATAGTCCTAATAGTTAGAGGTAAATTCTGGAATACCTTATGCGACTTGATGCAAGAGGGCCTCAAAACTATTGAACAGTGGTGCTTGTCAGTAGGACTAAATATCAACCCAACCAAGACCACAGTAATTCCATTTACCAGGAAAAGGAAACTTCCAACTACGAAATATCTCTCTTTACAGGGAGACATCATAGGATGGAAGTCTGAAGTTAAATATCTGGGAGTAACCCTAGATAGCAAACTTCTGTGGAACAAACACTTCGAGATTACTGCCAATAAAGCAACAAAGGCCTTGATGGCGTGCAGAAGACTCGCTGGTAGGACTTGGGGTTGTAACCCAAAAATACTGCGATGGATGTACGTCATGATTGTGAGGCCTATAATAACTTATGGAGCAATAGTTTGGCATGTCAAGGCAAGGCAAACCTATACGAGGACTGCCCTCGATAGATTACAAAGGCTT
Source organism: Crioceris asparagi (assembly GCA_958507055.1). Lineage (NCBI taxonomy): Eukaryota > Metazoa > Arthropoda > Insecta > Coleoptera > Chrysomelidae > Crioceris > Crioceris asparagi. The sequence goes on from OY293830.1 coordinate 63,760,559, forward strand.
GCCTGTGTCTGTATCACTGGAGCCTTGAGAACGTGCCCAACTAGAGCACTGGAGATCATTACAGATCTCACACCTCTACATCTGGTGATAGATAGAGTAGCCCATGAGGCCATTCTAAGACTATCCAGGGAAGGTACTGGCCATGAGGGAATTAGGAATCAAAGAGCCTGGTCCTCTCTGACGAACTATATCCTGTCAGCGAACCTTCCCAGTGACGAGATGATAAAGAAAACTAGCATCGAGAAAACGTTCACCACGATGCTAAGTAGAAAAGAAGATTGGGAAAGGGAGTCTACATCCCAAGCCCTTAAGAAAAATACCATCAAATGGTACACAGATGGTTCTAAAACCACGACGGGGACTGGCGCTGGAGTATTCGGGCCTGGCACCAAATGCTCACTACCGTTAGGCCGCTGTCCAAGCATCTTTCAGGCAGAAATACTTGCAATCGAAAGATGTGTGGAAATGAACCTAGAAAGAAACTATCAGAAATGTGATATAGCCATACACTCTGATAGTCAGGCTGCGATTAAAGCACTGAGCTCCCATATCATCGATTCTAAGATAGTATGGGAGTGCCGAAGAAAACTCAACAAAATCGGCAAGAATAACAAGGTCTATCTAATCTGGGTTCCCGGCCACTCCGGAATCAAAGGAAATGAAGAGGCCAACACACTTGCCAAAAAAGGAGCACAAGCTCCTTTTATTGGCCCAGAACCTTTCTGTGGCACAGGTAAATGTACCTACAAGAAAGAGTTCCAGGAGAAGGAAGAGACCGAAAGAGAAAACCTCTGGCGGAATCTTCCTGGGCTGGATCATTCCAAAAAGTTTCTTGGAAACTTTGACACTGCGAGATCTAAGAAACATCTGGATCTTAGCAAGAATATGCTACACCTGCTCACTAGATTCCTTACAGGACATTGCCGCCTCAGGAAGCACCTGTCGAGATTGGGTCTAGCAGAAAACGACGAGTGCAGATTCTGCGGGGAAGAGGAGGAAACTCCGGATCACCTGGTGACGGAATGCCTCGCAATAGCCAGCCAACGCATAAAATGCTTTGGACAAGAAACTGTCAGTAGTGAGGAAGTAATCCGCTTGAAGGCATCCCAGATACTGGAGTTCATTAGAACTCTGGAACTGGAGGGCGAGCTGTAGAAATCGAAATAGCGAGAACAGCTCTGACGGGGGGCACAATAGACCTAAAGGTCGCAGTGCATTGAAACCCCCTTTCAATCTACAATCTACAATCGCCTTCGTTGAAATAGTTTAAAGTCTCATTTTCATTTTGTCGCTCTTCAACTGAAGCTTTTCTCTGGCAAAATCGTGAACCTCTCTAAGTCGCTCCTGTAGGTCAGCTACATAATATGGAAGAGACACTTCTTCTTGATTGTCGGCTGATGGTCTGCCAAACTTCAGATCTACGGGGAGCTTAATTTATCTTCCAGACTACAGCATCGATGGTGTATAGCCAGTGGATTCATGCTGGGAGCTTATGTAGGCCAGGAGAAAGAGAGGTACCAGTTTATCTCATTTACGTTGGTGATCATCCACAAATATTGAGAGGTATTGATTGATGGTCCTATTGTGCCTCTCGACCATTCCATCTGACTGTGGATGAAGTGGGGTTGTTCTTGTTTTTCTAATCGCTCAGCAACCTCATTAACTGCGTTCATATTTGGGATTCAAAGTTTCTGCCTTGATCGGTATGCTGCTGCAAAGGCACTCCTAGATATTACGTTAGCCAGTATGGCTTCGGCCACTATAACTGCTTCCTGATTCGGCATCGGCACTACTTCTGGCCACTTCGAGAAGTAGTCCATGGCAAACTGTCAAAAGTGGCAGGGGCATTACGTAGTCCAAACGACATGACATTAAATTGATACAGGCCATTTCCAGCTGTAAAGGCTGTTTTCTCTTTATCGTCTTTGTTTAGCTCCACCTGCCAATATCCACTATTCAGGACCAGAGTTGAGAACCACCTGGATCCGGCTAAGGTGTTCAAGGTCTCGTATAGGGGTATAGGGTAGCTGTCCTTCTTCGTAACATCTTTCAACCTTATGTAATCCACACAGAACCTTGTCGAACCATCCTTCTCGTCACCAGCACAACTGAACTGGTCTTGTGGAGTTTGGCGAATAGGTACAGTACTTCCCGTGTTGATCCGATGTTCGACTAAACTCGTCCGCACTGTAATTTTTCTCGGTTGGTTCAAAAAGCATAGTGTTAACTCCTTCCAGTTGTTCTTCTAGGTGCGTCTTCACGATCTTCTCACTATTCTCAGGCATTCGAGTATCTTCGGTGATGATGATTTTCACTAAACAGTTCTTGTTCGAAGATGCTGAGAAAAATATTTCCTCGTTGCCCACTCTCACCTTTCTGTTTTTGAAGTCCACTGTGATGAAATTGAAGGTTTCCAAAATGTCTAAGCCTACTATAAATGTATCCACTATGTCGGCCACGATTGCATTAACCTTTACTTGTGTCTTGCCAATTTCCAAAGTGGTGGTGGTCTATCCAAAATCTTTTATCAGATCTTCTTTTGCAGTTTCCAGTATTGGCTTGATGTTGTGCTGGACGATAGAGTCTTTGGAAACCATGCCGGGGCGTACCACTGATCTTGTTGCCCCCATTATCGATGGTCAGATCACATTTCTTGCCGTTGATAATACTTTAGACAACGAGGCTCTCGCAGTTCTTCTTAATGGAGTGCAAATGTGACTTGGGGGCTTGATAATCAGTGGTCGCCAGCGTTCGTCCCCTCACACTGGCGAGGTGAAGTTTTCCTGAAGTCGGGTATTCTCTCTGTGAACATTTCATTCTTCAGATCTGGGTCGTCGCAATTTCTACTTATATGTCACTTTCGGTTGCAATTGCCTCCTCGAGAGCAGAATTTCTGGAACATCTACTCGAACATCTCAAAGAAATCTGCATTGAGTTGCGATTCGTCTGACACCCTGATTTTTCTTACTTTGCTGAAACGTTTCATTGAAGCATTTTTGGTAGATTCGTATTCCAGTGCCTGTACAACTGTTTCGGCTAAGGTCTTTTGCCTATTTAGTCTCAACGCTTTCTGCATGTCTATATATGTCACACTCTTTGTCAGCGGCCGCTCTCGAGATCCCCAACGCTTGTGCATAAACATCAAACGGACGCCGCCACATTGTGGCCCAGTGCTGACGGCTGTACCCTTGCACGTACAATATAAAACATAAATACCAGTTGATAGATCTTATAAAATAGTACAAGTTTCATTTAAGAAGTTTTGTTCCAAAGGCTACTATAGATCAGAAAAAAAATCGGCTTTGTCAAGTTAGCCCCCCATATGCGCTTTTGTACTGTTTCTCAATTTTAGTCAATTATGCTCGTTTTGTGCTGAATTGTACCGGTGAAAATTTGATGTGAACTTTTTTATTCATCAAAATTTAAATTGAAAAAAATCGGTATTACCGTCAAACCCTATTTAAAAAAAACTTTTTTGCTTTCTTTTTAGCCCATTGAATTGTGCTCGTTTTGTGCTGAATTGTGCCGGTGAAATTGCGAATAGTGTTTTTTTCAAAATACCAATAAAAAATTAAACAAATCCAGGGGCCTATTTGACCGCCAGCCTCCCAAATTTTTGACTTTCCAATATTTTTGGCTCATTCAATTGCACTCTTTTTGTTCTGAATTGTGCCTGTAATTACGAATTGTGCTTTGTTCCAAATACAAGAAAAAAAATAAGAAATCTAGGGGCCAGCTGGACAACCAGTCCATCATTTTTTTGACCTTTTTGCAATATTTTGGGCTCATTGAATTCTGAAAATTTAATTTGTGCTCTTTCTTTCTTTTCTATATATCAACTTGAAACAATCTGGGTTGAGCGTTAAACCCCACTTGTTTAAATTTTTGCAATAATTTCAGCTTATTGAATTGAGATTGTTTTTTGCTTAATATTGTTGCGTATGCGCGTTCGCAGATAAGTGAGACTAATTTACAATTGTTAAATAAACTTTATTTAGACTCAAAATAATAAAAATTACAACTTAACTTTACTATATTCGCACTAGCTTACTCGGACTATTCTATTATTCACATTGTCTTCTATATTCTCCCCCTCATGCCGACAATTATCCCATATATATATCCGACAAAGGCTCCAGATCATTCGAGCGACTTCTGGTCTTTGATTCGCAAGCCGCGATGGACTTTTCTCGAGATCCCTTTGTCGGCATTCTAGGAGTCGTTCTCTTTGTCAACGCCGCTCTTGATATTTCCAGCCACAGTATATATCTCGCGCTTACATCAAAAGGCGGCTTTGTGGCCGGCGGCTGTTCACCTTGCACCTTAAAATATTAATTCACAATAAATTTATTATTCTCTATCGATGTCCATTTTTTGCACTGGACCTTTGACACCGTCTTTGCTCTTTCGTTCCGAATGTTTATTTTAACTTTTGCTCTAAATTTGTTCAATACAGTGACGTCCTGGACTATATTTTTTTTATCAGTGACAAAAAATCGATTTTGTTTTTTGTCGTACAATTTGGGCTTGACCAGGTCCATTTTCGAAGTGGGTGTTTTTAAAAAAAGGAGTTCATGGCGTGTAGTCTCTGTTGAAGGAGAACCCCAACAACAATTCTCCTCTATGATTTATCTCTTCGTAACCAAATGTTCCAAGGGCAGTTTCCACTTCATCAATCTTGGAGCCAAGCTTTGCGTTGAAGTCCCCCATGAGGATCATATACTGTGTTTTGTCTTGTTGCATAGCTCTTGAGATATCCTCGTATAGGATCTCCACTTCTTCGTCCTAGGGGTCGGTTGTGGGTGCGTATACCTGTATGAGTTTTAGGCTAGCTATTTGGTTTAGTTTTAGGATTAGATATATAACCCTTGAGCTTATACTGACAATCTTTGAGATTTGTTGTTTGTGTTATTTGTGAACCACAAAACCCACTCCACCTAGAGAGCTATCTTTCTCGCCCTATATAGTGAAAGAGGTGGCCTGAAGTCGATCTCGTGTTCTCCCTTCCTACGGACCTCACTTAGTTCTACTATATCCCATTTGATATATTTTAATTCTTCCTCAAGCTCGATCAATTTTTGTTCTGATGATAGTGTCCTGGTATTTTAAGTGGCTATGCGCAGTGTTCGTTGTCCATGGTAGCCTGATCTTACCCGGTGATTCTTAGCACCATTTACCTGTGATCTGGTCTGGTTGCTACCGTAACCAGGAACCACTGAGCCGCCGGGGACTGAGGGCCTTGTTGATGTTGTCTTTGGCATGTAAGTTTACTGGGGATTTTAGCCTTCCTTCTACCATGTTGGCCATTGCGGGTTGGTAGAGAGTCTTGTTTTGGAGGACTTCATTTCCTTAGCCTCGATGATACGGTTATCCTGCCGTGACTCGTTCGTAAGAGCCTCGTCTGTAAGAGCAGGGTGCACCACGTGCAGGTGAGGTTGACATTTGAGTAGGAGAGGCTATTTGAGTAGCATCACTACTCCATTATATCGTTTTCAGACTATAATACACGATATCTACACCCCCACTGATGTTTATACTACTGGTGAAATACCCGAGGAATGGCTGAAGTCCGTTTTTATAGCATTCCAGAAAAAACAGCGGGCAAAGATTTTAAAGGTTTTTCTTCGAATAATACATGGAAGGGTGAGAGGCCGGTGCGAGGAGGATCTGGATGAGGCATTTTTGCACTAAACATACTTCTTCAAAAGTGCCGTGACCAGCGCAAGGATATTTATGTATGTTTCATAGATTATGAGAATGCTTTCGACAGGGTAAAACATGGAAAACTATTAAACATACCCGTGGGCATCGATGGTAGAGATCTGAGAGTTATAAAGAACTTGTATTGGAAGCAGAATAGGCAGTAGCCCGAATTGATGGAAGATGCATCCAACGAGGCGTCAGATCCCTATCCCCCGAGGGGTTTACCACTATCTTGAAAGGTGTCCCAGGATTACATGATTACACCATTACTGTAACATAATTACAATGATTTAAATTTCAATTTGTCTGGAAAATATGATACGTTTCAAAATAGTCCTGTTTATATTCATTTGAGAGTAAGTAACTACTCATTTCTTCTCTAGCAAACCTTTGCTTTACATTTAGGCATACACGTGATTTCAAGGTGATTTCATGGGAACTGTCCCATAATTACACCAAGTGGTAAACCCCTCGCTATCCCCACTATTGTTCAACACCTACTTTGATAGAATCTTTAAGCAGGCTTTGCAAGATAAAGACCTGGGTAGCCTGGGTGTAAAGATGAACGGTGAATTGATTAATAATATTCGATATGCAGACGACACCGCCATCTGGTGTGATAGTATTCAGGGCATTCAAGAATTGTTGGATTGTGTAAGCACGACAGGAAGAGAAATGAGACTGAAAATGAATGTAACTAAGATAAAATTATGATATTCAGTCGCAAACCACACGCCGATGCTTCCCTGCAGATAGAACAACAAAACATCGAAAAGAGTTACCCACTTCAAATGCCTTGGTTGCTATATCACGGAACAGCTAGACCCAGATAAAGAGATTAAGTTCAGAATTGCGACCGCTCGCACGACTTTTCTGAAAATGAAAACATTCTTCTCTAACGACAACTTAATCCTAAAGTTATGTCAAAGAATGATAAAATGTTATATTCGGTCCGTGTTGTTGTATGGAGCTGAGACATGGACGCTAAAGGCTGAGGCCGCTACAATCAATCGCCTGGAAGCGTTCGAAATGTGGTTACATAGAAGAATGCTCCGAATACCCTGAACAGCTAGGCAGACCAATGTAGCAGTGTTAAATAGAGCAAAGGCTGTTCGTGAATTATTTGACACTATAAAGATCAGAAAGATATCATACCTGGGGCATGTACTAAGAGGTGACCCATACAGAGTACTTCAACTTATAATGAAGGGTAAAATAGAAGGCAGCCGAGGAATTGGAAGGAAACAGATGGCATGGCTGAATAACATTCGCGATTGGACAAGAATACGCAGTACCGAAAAACTATTCAGATTAGCTGAAAACCGTGAACAATTCGCCTACGTGATTGCCAACGTCAGGGAGACCTGATATGGTATCGAAATAAGAAGAAGAATGTATTAAATAAGATATATTGTAATCGTAGACATAGTTTGTTTTTATCATATAAATATACGTAGCGTTGTAATAAGAATGAGATCATTAGTTACACTTGTACCAAGCACATCGAACAAATTTGTTAAATATACTTTTGTTTATGAACAAAGTTTTTTAAAGACTTAGCAAACAAAGTGATTTAACTGGCGCAGTCAGTAGGATACACCTCGTATCAGTTCGTCGATAAAATAAAGAAGTGCAGATTTCACAAAGTGAAAATCAAAGTGTCAATTGTTAAAAGTGATACCATCTATTTCAAACAGTTAAGGTGTAGTGCGACAAAAAGAGTTAAGTGGGACCTCCTGATTTGCCTTTGGAGATCATCCACAACAAGTCAGTAAACAACCCTGAGGACTTCAGATATCCTAGTCTGACTAGTATATGGAAGCCCACCGGATGTCTTGGTTCGCTAGCATCCATTATGAATAGCATCTTCCTGGAGCAGAATCTACCCGATAACGGAAGTCAAACTGAGAAAAGACATTATTCCTGAGTGATTTTAAAACTATTCTCATAGTTGTATTCCGTTTATTGTAAGCTGATATTTATTTGGTTATTTTTGAAAAAAATATATTATAAGTTTTATTTTTTTATGAGTAAAAATAGAAATAGAATATTAGATATAACATATACTAGAGTTAATAGAATATTTAATAAAAATTTAAATACATTAGTTAATAATTTAGAGACTATAGTAGAAACTCAAAGTAATTTTACAATGGCTGCGAGACAAAAACCAAGTAACTATACATTCTTAAATTTTCCTAAATTTAAACAACCCCAATTTCCAAGACAATCACTTAGTAATAATTAACAACATGTTAGACATAATTTTCCAAGTATTAACAGTAAACAACCTGTTAGACATAATTTCCCATCAACGCAACAAGCTCTGGACTAGGATTTGGAAAAAATCCACCGGTGAATCTTGAAACCCCAACAAAAGACATACCCACAACCAATGTCAGGTGTTAGCATTCAACCAAAACGTCCAATTAGTCAAATTAAACCTCAGTTTAATAATTAGTCTCAATATAATAATCAATTCTAATATAACAATCAGCCTTATAGATACCATTCTAATACTCCTAAATATACTTTCGAAGAGCTTACTCATCTAGAAAACGAAAACCCTTATCAACAAGATTGTGGATATTCTGAATCAGATTATTATCAAATAGATTCTCAAGAAACTTCCGAAATTTATCAGGAAGAATCTGAAAACATTAAGGATGAACCATTTGAACCACTCGAAGATCAATTTGGAAATTTTCGCTTGCAAGATTGCGGGAAACTCAAGCCTTGTCTCCAATTGAATAGTTTTTAAATAAATCAATTAATTGCCCTATATAGAAATTCCCAATTTCAATGATTGTATACAAATTGCGTTTTATTTTAGAGAAAACTTTGATCAGTATACTTTTGAAATACCACCCCGTACCTCACAGAATATCAAAATACACACAAAACTACCATATAATTCTTCTTGGCTGAAACCTCACATAAGGACAAATAACAGAAATCCAACCAATAATCGTTGTAATTAAAAATAATTCTTATATAATAGGAATTATTAATCCCACAGATAAGACTTTAACTTTTTCTTATAATGTTGATGAACAACTAGTACCTACCCTGCATCGGTAGCATTCGACGAAGACCAGTTTGAGATGTTTCATATTGAATCACCACAGATACCTTTAAGAAATCAAAATGAAAATTATAATTTAAAATCTGACATGGTCATTTGAATTCCGAAGAAAGAGTTCAATTATTTAAAGTGCTTCAAAAATATAATAAAGTTCTACATAAACCTGGCGATGCTTTGACCTTTTCCAATCAAGTCAATTATAAAACCAAAACTAACGACGAAATAAATAAGAAAATTGATCAGATGTTAAATGATATCCCTTTGGAATTCTCCCGTTTGGATAGTTCCAAAAAAGTTTGATGCTTCAGGACAGGAAAAATGGAGATTAGTCATTGATTATAGGAAGTTAAACGAAAAAACAATCGAAGATCGATACCCTCTCTCTAACATGACAGATAAATTATGACGTTCGCAATATTTTACAACTCTTGATCTAGCCAGTGGGTTCCATTAGATAGAAATGGACCCTCATTCAATACAGAAAACCGCTTTTAGTGTAGAATATGTACTGTAGAAGCCCTCCATAGTGTAGAACATGGACACTACGAATATAAACGCATGCCTTTTGGTCTCAAAAACGACCCTTCCAGCTTTCAAAGAACAATGGATAATGTTTTATGCGGATTGCAAGGAAATATTTGTTTAGTTTATATGGACGATATTATTATCCATTCAATTTCACTACAAGAAAAATTAAATTCTGTTCAAAGGGTTCTAGAAAGACTTATTTATCTCTTTTAATATGAAAATTCAACTAGATAAATCAGATTTTTTAAAGAAAACTGTCGAATTTTTATAACATCACGTCATTACCCTGGACGGAATTAAGCCTAACCCGAACAAAATCTCAGCGATAAAAAATTTAAAAATACTCAAAAAGAAATAAAATCATTCCTTGGTCTTATCGGCTATTATCGTGAATTCAAGAAAAAAATTGCAAAAATAACTAAGCCTCTTACGTCTTGTTTAAAGAAAAACGCTAAAAGCTTCCATGATAAAGCCTTCAGTGACGTCTTTAACATCTGCAAAAATAACTTGATCAATGACTCCATATTACAACATCCCAACTTCAATAAATCATTCATATAACAACTGATGCATCTAATTATGCAATCGGTGCTGTTTTATCGCAAGAAAACGTTGGCAATGATCTTCCAGTTGCATATGCCAGCAGAGCGCTCAATTCAACAGAATGTAACTATTCAACGATAGATAAAGAATAGAATTACTCGCTATAGTCTGGGCGACGAAGTATTTTAGACCTTATCTTTTTAAATAGTTTTTATTACTTTCGGTTCTTGTATCAATGGACTCCGCAGCGATTTCTCAAGCCCCAGACGGTCTAGAGACTTGAAATTTCGAATTCGTACTTAGATCGCAGACATCTCGCCGCCTGTTAGGCTCCAAGTGTGATCCAATATTGGTAATTATAATTATCTCATTAAATCTCATTCAACCAAGATCATTATTTTGTCGACATGGAACGACAATGGGATCCGTCACTGGAATTACGCACGAGCATGGGGCGTATATATACGTCTCGTTCTCTGGTATATAGGTACTTTCTGGAAGATCGTCTATGGTTATGTCGCAATTGTCAGACGTCAGACGTTATTGTTAATTTAAAGTTTAATTTTGTGTTGTGGTACACAAACAGTAATTTGTTATGGAATTGCTGTTGCTGGCAAACACATATAGATAAGTATAGTTAGAATCGAGAAAAGGATAGCAATAGTAGGTACTCATCGGTACAGTTTAAATCTTAAATGCCTAATAAAAACTATTTTTAATTTTTTTTCAAAAATTTCACTTGTTTGGTCGTAAATTTATCATTATAACAGACCATAAACCCCTATAATGGCTCTTTTCTATTAAAGAACCCCATTCAAAACTTGTAAGATGGCGACTTAAATTAGAAGAATTTGATTATTCTATTGGTTATAAAAAAGGAAAACAAAACTCAAATGCAGACGCAATTTCTAGACCTCCTATTGATATTTACGACATTGAAAACGATGACGCTTTAACTCACATGTCAGCAGCATGTAAAAAATCTAAAAGTAATAATGACGATCAATATCTTTAGCATGATAGAATAAGACAATTTTTCGAAAATCAAGATCCTCTTCCTACCTTTGAACCCATGATAAATCTAAAAACAGAATTTGATAAATTTGATCAGAATTGGAAACCAATCAATGAATCTGAAATAATTAAGGAAATTAGTGGTAATTTATTCGTTTTAAGTTTTAAGAAATTATTTACCTCCGGATAAATATTGTTTGAATTTCCCCTACAAAGAGTTAGAACGGATAGAACCATAGACATCTGAACACCTAGACCACGCATGGCCTGTTTTAGAGCGATCCAACATATCAAGACCATTATTCTTCTGGTCCATAATGGTTAGTGTACGACTTATATGACTTAACATACTTGCCAAGCTTCTTATTTTTCATGGCAGCTTCTGATTTATAGAGTAATAATCAAAGACATTCAGACGTAATTGAAAGGTGGCCGTTGAAATAGTTATTACTGATTATTCAGAAACACCTGCAGATTAAATTATGTACCAAATTTATATTTTACAACACAAAATAAAAAATTTCATTTGTGAAATAAGGGGATCCTCAGTCGATATCGATCGATTGAGTTAAGTGCGGCAACACAGGAAAATATAATGTAGGGGTCCGTATGAATTCGCAAGCTTTCGTCGCTAGTCGGAATATTGTTGTTCGTTGTTCCATTCATAATTTGAGTGTTGCTACTACGTTTTACAAATTTATACGCTTCTACTCAGGTACACTGTTGCCAAAATTTCCTATAGGAAAATTTTGTCTCTCTCTTACACATGGAAAATACCAAAACAATTCTCTAACAATAACAGATCGCCTTTGGATAAATGTAATGAATGAAATGCTTCGTCTAGGTGTTCAGATGTCTATGGTTAGAACCATTAATTCTGCGAATTTTTCAAGATACTTTTAGACATAATACCTACAAATTAGTAGTTAATATTAAAAATGTTAAACAATGTTATTATTGGCCTACTTTAGAAAAATATATTATAAATTTTATAAAAAGGTGTGAAATCTGTCAGAAATCAAAATATGACAGACATCCATATAAAGTAATTTTTAAGCCAACACCAATAGGCCAAAAATCCTTCGAACACATTTACATTGATATTTATCTTATGTCCCAAAAATATTTAACAATAATTGATAACTTTTCAAAATTTGCTGCAGCTTACCCTTTAAACGAAAATTCTATTGAAATCAGCCAAAATTTGATAAAGTACTTTTCACACCATGGTATTCCTAATATTATCACAACAGATAATATCCAGAATTTTTGAAGTAATTTCATGCAAGATCTATGTAAAATGTATCATAATGAATTACATTTTATATATAATCCAAATCCTAATTCACCCATTGAGCGATTCCATTCAACCCTGAAGGAAAGCTTAATTGCGTTAAAGCAAGATCATCAATCAAAAACAATCAAGAACTTATAGATATTGCTATATTGAATTACAATAACAGTATTCACTCTTCTCATGAGTATACACCCTTTCAAGTTATTAAAGGAAATCTTAATTAACTATCAATTAAACTTCGAGAAAATTTGAATCAGATTCATACAGATTATATTTATAAATTGGCTCAAACTCTAACGGAACTCAATGAGAATATTAATTTAAAATTGAATGCTAAGAAAGCTAATGTTTTATCAAAATTAAACAATAACCGTGAGAATGATCCTGAAACTCCTAAAGGAACTGATCAATTTTTGACCAACCCCAAGTAATACATAAAGAAAAATTAAAACCAAAGTAAAGTAAAGACGATAATAATAATCTTCCAGAACAATGAACATTATCCTTCTAGTAATATTGTTATTCCCACTAGCCAGCAATACCAATACCAGATCGAAAAGCTGACAAATCCTGTGTTGCTAATTAAATAAGAACTACATATATTGTTAATAATTATCACGATATATATTATCATGTAAATCTAACTAACATCAGAACTACGAAATTAAAATTACTTAATATTACTGACACATTAAAGAATCGTATGTATGACCTATTATTATTATGGACTAATAATGTATTAAAACATAGGTATTAGAACAACTGAAGAGTTTATAAATCATTATTCTTCAAGGAGATTTAAGTGTGGATTACTTAATGTTGTTGGAAAAGTACATAATTACCTTTACGGGACTTTAGATGCTGATGATGGAGAAAGATACGATATTTATATTAAGATACTAGCTGTCGCCCGCGTGCTTCGCCCACGTGGATCGTTGTTTGCAAATTTTGGAGCTTTTCCTTGGCTCCACAAATCCTGTCTATCTATCGTGCAAGTTATATGCTGCAGAACCCCTGGTATGACGTAATTACAAAGGGATAAAAAACAGTCAGCATTATTTTAGTATAAATATAAGGAAAGATTGTAAACGTGGAATTAACAATTAACTTGTGCTTCCAGTGAGTCGTTCTACATAATAATTTTTAAATTATATTGTAAAAAGTGTATTTTGAAAATAAAAATTGTTTTTAAAAATCTGCTTCTAACAAGAAGAGATCTAACTTGCATCGTTTTTTAAAATGACGAGCAGTGAACCATATGCAGAGTATTGTAAAACTGTTATATACATCTCATATTTTAATTTTTTGTATTCAAAATTGAAAAATGACCCTGAGGAATGTATTTAAGGATATGAATGAATTAATATAATGAATAATCCACGATTATTTTTTACAATATGATGCATGTTATGTAAATTAAAAGTATTCGCGTACAAAATAATCAGTCGTATGAACCTAAAATCTACCTGATATGAACTTGATAACTAAATGTTTACCATAACAAAGTACCTGATTCTTAATATTAAAAATCGTTGTAACTTATCAGAGAAAACTAGCCTTTTAGGTGTCACGATGGCTGAGTGGGTTAAGGCGCTGGAAGTGCGTTCGTAGCTTGCGACGGGAGTGTATTCCAGATATATAAAAAAAATGAAACTTTGGAAGGAACAGAATATTATATTCTTAAAACAAATACCAATACCAATACCCATCTGTTGCCAACTTCAACATCCATGTTCTTAACTTTGATAGTAGTTACGCTATCTCCGTGTTCTGGCGATCTTTGTCTATACTTCGGGTAACCATCGTGGCCTGTTTGAGTTTCAGCTATTAATTCTCGAGGATATTTTTTAAAACATTTATCTTCTTTCATGCATGGATATGAAGGATTTAGCTCCCCACTTGGGCCGTGGATCATCTTATAGCTGATTATTTGATAAAGGAGTGGATATAATTTTTGGTTTGGCGATTCTGCCGAAATTATCTCGTCGATTCTGTCTGCATGAACTTTTTCCTTGAGCCACACTAAAAGATGTGCATAAGGGAGACCTCTTTTTTGCCACTCAATGTTATATATGTAACAGCGGACAGCTCCATAAATGCGATATTTAACTATGACATCCATCATCTTGTTGAGTTTTTGTTTGAAAATTCTTGCTGTTAAATCGTGTCTGTCAGATGCTACCTGTCCTACCTGTAGAAGAAGGCGTTATATTTCCGGGCATTTCGGGTTACATGTAAAGGTTATGAAAAGATGTGGGCGGCCGTAGTGTCGTACGTATGTCAAAGCATCTTGAGTGTCTGCATATGCCTGGGACTTCCTTGAAATGATAATGGCAATATTACCATTCGACCAAGTTGTGATACATCTTGTGCAATTGCATCTCTGAGATGAACATAATCTTCTGCACGAATCTTTTCTTGATTCAGCCTGAGAAAAAGTAATCTTTCACTTTTGATTTTGGCATACATATTGTTGCGTATGCGGGTTCGAAGATAAGTTAGACTAATTTAGAGTTATTAAATTAACTTTATTTACACTCAAAATAATGTAAATTACAACTTAACTTTACTATATTCTGTCTAACTTACTCGGACTATTCTATTTATTCACACTGCCTTTTTCATTCTGTCTTCTTGCCGAAAATTCTCCCATATATATACCCGATAAAGGATCCAGAGCATTCGGGCGGCTTCTGGTCTTTAACACGACACGAAAGCCGCCACTGTACGCTTCTCGAAATTCGTTTTGTCGGCATTTTAACAGAAGACGCCGACTGCTGCCGTCGCTCTCTTTGTTAACGCCGATTTTGGTATTTCCAACCACAGCATATATCATGCGCTTACTTCATACGGATGCCGCTACTTTATAGCCAATACCGGCGGCTGTTCCCCTTTGCACGTTACAATATCAACTACATACTGCTGAAGTAGACTACCACAACGGAGTAGGTAGTTAGAGTCATTCCGGATCATTAGAAGATAGGCATAAAAATTCATTGCCGAAACTTTCTTATTTGATGGAGTTTTGGTCGTGGGATTCAATTGAAGTACGCCAAAATGATACCCATCCTCACCTTCCCAATATAGAAGAGGGCATTGCAATGCGTCGTATGATCTATGCGATTCAGCGATTCGCTACAGGTTACTTTCCGTATAATGTCACGCCGATCAAATTCCTGCCCAACAATGACAACCGCAACCTCATTGTTGGAACGTTAAAACGTCCTCCATGTTCACCTGTAGGTGTTTTGTCGGCCTTGATGACAACAGCATGGTTATCAGAGGGCATATTTTCTAATGCTGTTTCAAAAATTTTGATCAAAGCACTATTTTCATGCAATAGTTGTTGCAATTTGAGAATGATGTCGCGATTAACGCTAGGGATGATTTCGCATCGTCGATGTGTTTCTATGTCAACATCCCCCATAAAATATATCTAAAGAAATTTGTCAGTTTCATCCGAAAGCGTACTAGAGACCCAGCTTTGTGATATATTTGTCCTTGGATCTTGAACGTTGGCATAAATCCACCTTCTATGATTTCCTTAACTCTAAACGACGTCATTTGGAAGCAGCAGTTGTATTTTAGAATGTTTTGTAGAAAGAGTTTTGATTCTGGAGTTGTTCCTGATGTGAGCGACGACAACGATTCTGGCGGATTTTTGAGAGGTGTTAATTTTATTTTTCCATTAGAGCAACACATTGCAGGAGTTTCTGATTTGAATTTCAGTGCAGAACAAAATGGACAAACAATGGTCATATCTCCAATCAAAACCTTAGAGTGTAAGTGATAATCGACATCTGGTTCATAATGTAGAGCTGCTAATTCCAGATTAATTGCCACTCGTTGGAATCGCTGCAAATTTTCTTCGTTTGATTTATTTTGACGATGTCTTACTGTCTTCTTGAATCATTTGTGTCACAGCCAATAGATGGCCTTTTTTGGGTGGCATGTTGATATAATCAAATATAGTAGGACGACCAATAATTATGCAAAACCTGCAAACAATAATTTTCATAGAACATAGATATCTTATTGCTGATCTATAACTATAACATAATAATTGCAAACATGTAATCTTCGATAGAGGAGAAATTTGTTTTATTGTATGAGTACTTACTTTGATTCGAATCAATCAAATCTTGTTAAAACTTTGCAGTTTGTGTTTAAGGGAGTAGAAAAATCGTAGAAACCGCCACGAAATGTCCAAAATGACACTTGGTTAGTATTAGATATGTAGAATAGATAGTTAGATATATTACCAATATAGATATACCTAAATAATGAGATAATAGAATAGATAAAATAAAATAAAATATGTCTACGACACGTCCGAGAGCCCGTGGTGACAATACGTTGAACGATGTGGATTTGTATGCGTGACAAAAAATGGGGACTTGCTCTTATAGTACAGAAGATTGCAGGAACATTAAAACACATTGCAACAGCACATTTCGTCCACACAAACTATTCTTAAAAAGGTAACTAAAACCATCGATACCCTATCAATAAACATTAATCAAAAACAAAAGAAAATGCAAAGAAGACTACATGAATTAATAAGTTAACTAAATCAACGATGGAGTTTATTTTATTGATTGATAACATTGAGAATAATATTCGGATTCTAGAGGAAATACGCATCTACAAATCTCCAAGCAGCAAATAATTTTGCCAGTCAATGCAATGTAATGCATTATAGCATTTTAAAATACAATATCTGGGCGACCGAGCTTTGCTCGGGTAACACAGGATTTAGAGTGGGTCTATAAGGATGTTTAATCTTAGTTCAAATACCTGTGTGCATACCTATTTCTAGTTAAAATGTATTGCGATCGGTAAATATTGATTTTATCGTTCACAGATTTCCAAATAAATATGAATGTGAAACATACCAGAACTCAACTGTATCACCAATAGCCTGATTGACCGCCAAACCACGTACTAAAATTTCTATAGCAATCTGCGGAGCCATGCACGAAATAGCTAGTATGGACCTCGAGGGTCACATCCATTAAAAATGCAAGTAACGCCAATTTATTCCTCGGCTCTTAAAAAACTTTTTGCAAATTTTTATCCAAATCTGCCGAATCATTCAAGAAAAAGTTAATGGACCTCAAAGGTGGCACCCTCGCGTTTTGTCAGGAAAGCCACTTAGATAATGTTCAAAAGTAGAACCTTACCTATATACCAAATTTGATCAAAATCGTTGGAGCCGTTTCCGAGTTTTATATATATATTAATCCAACATTATCCTGCACCAGTTATATTATGATATTTCTGAATATGAATTCAATTGATACATAATCAAGATGATTCACACTTCAACAATATAAATTACGCGTCCCCTCTTTTTCCCTTGTCTAAGAATCAGATTGATTACCAAACAAAGCGCCGCCACCCAGACAAATATGAAGATTGATACTAATATAAGTTCAAAATAAGGATTGATTATCAGACACGGCTCGACGCTCTGTGGCAACAACCTTGAAATCATGATATTTGTCGGGGTGGAGGTGCTTTGTTTGGTAATTAATCTGATTGGACATTTATAGTGGTATTATGCAATATTGTGACAATGTAAAATTGTAGGTATTGCCCTAACAGTTGTTGACGTTATTCAATGGCGGAAGGGTTTGCCCTCGCAGTAGTTGTTGTCGGCACAGTTAGACGTCCTCGCGTAATCTAGATATTTACCAGTAACGGCTTATGTTATATAATCATCTTGGTTATGTATCAATTGAATTCATATTCAGAAATATCATATATATAAAATCAAGTTGATTACTGGGAGGATAATAGGCTCAAAAAATGATTACTGGCCATTAATTTGTGTATTCTGTTTATTGAATCTACGTTTCGAGGACCTGTTCCTCTTCATCAGGATTCTACAAAGCAATAAAAATATTTTATAAAACATTGTCTGATTCTAAAAAGTATTTTGAATATTTTCTTACCAACGACTGAATTTTTTTTTTTAAAACTTCACGACAAAACATATCTTCGAAGGAAACACCATTAATTTTTCCACATTTTTGTTTGAAAAACTTTACATTAGCTGAAGGCTGTACTGGATAATATGAAAATATTAATTAAAAATCAAAAGATACATTGAATGACAATTATTTACGAGAACATTCTTTAACATTGGATAAAAAACCTGTACATGTTTGTAAAACTACATGCCGAACAACACGAGAAGGCACAATGATTGAGAAGACTGAAAATTCTCTACATTTTATTATTTTTGGTTGTCCCCCACTAGTGAAACCACACGTGTGCAGCCATCTACTGGGAGAGAGCAATTATTTGGTATTAAATTTAATAAGAAAAAAATATAAACATTCTGCCTTATTATGAGTTTCAATTAAAAACTATATCATGTTAGATGAATTTTATAGGTGTCTACATAATCTGAATTAATAAATGTTTTTCATTTTCATTTTTTTAACGAAATGAGAGGCGAGAGAATTATAGCTTGACCTTCTCAAGGACAAAATTGTTTGATAATCTTATAGATTGATAGTCATTATTGAAACAAAAAATAATAATTAACAATTAATAATTAACAAATAATTACTTAAAAAATGTATTGTAAAGTTATTATTATTATGTATAGTTATATATTATCATCTGAGATTTCGTATTGTACCAGATAAGCAGAGATGTTGCTTAATTTGTTTACATCAGATTTTTGATTCATGGTGTTGGAAGTTTTATTAATATGGTACATTTCCAAAAAACATCTCTTTTCATGATGTGATTCAGTGTCTAGAATTTTAAAATTATCATAATCCATTATATGACCAGTTGATCTGCAATGTACGGCGAGAGTACATGTTTTATTAGGATTTTTTATGTCACTTCTGTGTTGGATGATACGTTTCTTTAGTAGTTGAGATGTATGACCTACATAAACCTTAATGCAATTTATATTTTATGCTGATTAAGTATCATGTGACTATATATATATATATATATATATATATATATATATATATATATATATATATATATATATATATATATATATATATATATATATATATATATATATATATATATACATATATAAAAAGTCTCTTGTGAATCACAAACATATAATTGGCGCAGTCTTAGTGGATGTGCGAAGTCTGAAAAAGTATCGCATGGTGTCGATATTATCTTTTTCCTGATTTGAAGCCTTTTCTTCTTCATCGCACAAGAACCTGGAAGTTCCTGGAGAACCTGTGACACTTGGTAGACCATCAACGAGCAACAAAAAGTCGAGGAAGGAGCGGAGACTACAGGACAAAAGTCGTCAAAAACTGTAAGTGCCAAATTCCTTCTTGCCTTTTCCAACCCTCTGTTTAAGGACTTGAGAAAAGATAGCTTAGTTACCAAAATTTTTTTCAAGAAAGAACAAAGAAATAATTATATATTAAGTATATGTCTGAATTGGACGAATTAACAGATCAATTGAATAATTTTCAAATAACACAAAGTAGAATAGATAGAGATAGTTCAGAATTAGATATTAAGAAAGAAATAAAAATGACCACACCAATACCAACAGTCAACTGGGACCTTTTCAAGTCCAGAGTTGATAATATCAAGCCTTATAATGGTAACAGCGATACTTTGAACAAATTTATAAATCGTTGTGACACATTAGTAACTTCTTATGGTATATTTAATGACCGTGAATTAAATAAACATATCATAGATTGCATTCAGGATAAATTAATAGGTAAAGCTGAAGCTATGGTAGGAAATCGTGTTGAGCTTAATAATTGGGAAAGTCTCAAATCAGCGCTTATACAATGTTTCTCCGATCGTAGGGACATAGAATGTTTAATTCAAGAATTAACAAGAACTAGACCTCAGAAAAGCGAACATCTCCTTAATTTTGGCAGCCGTTTACAATTATTACGTAGTAAGATTGTTCAAAGAATAAGCAATGATACAAATATGACACAAGCAGAGAAACTATTGAATATTAAACATTACGACAAAATTGCCTTAGATACCTTTATTGCAGGATGTACCGGAATTTTGAAAAATAATATGCATATCAAAAAACCATTATCTCTAGAAGATGCTATGGCTTATGTGAATGAATTTGAAAACTTTGAAAGATTATACGGTAATTTTCAAAATAATTATAAACAGACATCACACTTTAATCCCACACTCCAACCAAGACAACAAATATTTCCTCAAACCTCTCAAAATTTTCAACTCAATCAGTTCCCGCAAACAACTAAAACAAATTTTTTAACATCAAATAATCCCTTTTCCAATCAAAGATATACCGAAACAAATCAAATATGGCCTAACCAACCACTAGATATCAAACCCATACCTCAGCCAGAAAAGAGATATTTCACTAATCGAGAAGTTTTCGGACCCCCACGTAATGTATTTGCACCAAAGCCAATTCCTCCGGCACAACTTCCGAAACCAGAGCCAATGTCCACCACCTCCAGAACACCTACTATAAATAGTCGACGACAACTCCAGAATCGCCCAAATTTTCAAAAACAAGTCTTCACTAATCGTCAATTTAATAATTCCCCGAAATACACTTTTGAAGAATTATATTCTAACGAATATGATGATGATACATACATAGAATCAGATTATAATCAATACCCAAACATTCATCAAGATGAATCTCATTCACAAACGCACGCAGAATACAATTACGCCAATCAACAGATACAGTCCGACAACTCAGATTCTATCAAAAATATAGATTTTCATGAAAATTTTTACCAAGACCCATCTCAAAACCAACATCCTTGATAGAAATAAACATTTCATCAAGTAATGCCCTTCCATACTTAGAAATAAAAAATCCAAAATTAAAATTATTAATTGACACAGGAAGCTCTAAATCGATCATTAGACCTTCCATTATTGAGAAATATTATCCAGAAACAATTTATCAATCACCCTCCGAAATTAAAACTGCTATAAGTAAGAAGTAAGAAAATCAGATACAAAGCATTAATACCGGCTTTTCAAGAATTTAATTGCCATTATGAAATAGACTTCATTTTATTCGACTTCCACGATTATTTTGATGGAGTTATAGGACCCACAGATTTAATCAATATGAATTTCAACATCGATTTAACAAATCAAAGGCTATGTAACGAATATGTGGAAATCCCTTTTAAATTTAGGAAACCTTCAGATGTAAATTTTTCTTTTTCATTAGATGCTCATGAGAAAACTATTAAAAATATTCCAGTCAGCATATATGAAGGAGAAATAATAATAAATAAAGGTAATTTAGGAGAATTAATCATTCCTCAAATTTTAAGTATTGCTAAGGATGGATATGCTCCAATAGAAATCGAGAATCCGACAGATAAATCGATAACAGTTAGAATTGATAAACCCATACCAGTTAAATCATTTGATTCTAATCTATATGAAATTTTCAATTGCGAACAAATATCCCATTACTTCAAGAATAACCGAGAATCGCTGTTAAAAGAGACATCCGTAGAAAAGTTCATTAACACGTGTCATATGAATTCTGAGGAACGAACAGCTATACATAAACTCTGCAAACAGTATAGCGACGTATTCTTCAAAACTGATGACAAATTACCTTTTACATCTCGAACAAAACATACTATTAACACAACAGACGAAATGCCGATTCACGTGAAATCTTATCGCTATCCGCATGTACATAAGAACGAAGTACAAAGACAAATCAAAAATATGCTAGATAATGGAATTATTAGAAAATCTACTAGCCCATTCTCATCACCAATATGGATAGTTCCTAAGAAAATAGATTCATCGAACAAACAAAAATGGAGACTCGTTGTAGACTACAGACAACTAAACAACAAAACAATAGACGACAGATACCCCATCCCAAATATTAATGACATACTGGACAAATTAGGAAGATCGCAATATTTTTCAATATTAGACCTCGCTAGCGGATTCCACCAGATAGAAATGAACGAAGACTCAATTGCAAAGACAGCGTTTAGCGTCGAACACGGTCACTACGAATTTTTAAGAATGCCGTTTGGACTGAAAAACGCACCCGCCACATTTCAACGTGTAATGGACGAAGTTTTGAAGGATCTTCAAAACAAAATTTGCATGGTATATATGGACGACATAATTATATTCAGTACAGGGTTACAAGAACACATTCAAAATTTAAAATTAGTATTTGATAAGTTGCGAGATGCAGGCTTTAAAGTACAATTAGACAAATGCGAATTTCTAAAAAAAGAAGTTGAATTTTTAGGTCACCTAGTTACTCCGAATGGTATTAAGCCAAACCCAAAAAAGATAGAAGCAATTAGAAAATTTCCAATCCCAAAAACCCAAAAGCAAATCAAGTCATTTCTTGGACTCCTAGGATACTACAGAAAATTTATAAGAAATTTTTCAAAAATAACAAAACCTCTAACGAATTGCCTAAAAAAAGATAACAAGATAATACATTCAAGAGAATTTATTGAATGCTTCGAGACATGCAAAAATTTACTAATTTCAGAACCAGTCCTTGCTTACCCCGACTTCGAAAAGCCCTTCGAACTCACAACAGACGCCTCAAACTACGCAATTGGCGCTGTTCTCTCTCAAAATAACCATCCCATCTGTTATGCTTCTAGAACCTTAAATCCTTCAGAAATTAACTATTCTACTATCGAAAAAGAACTGCTTGCAATTGTATGGAGTTGCAAATACTTCAGACCATACTTATTTGGTACAAAATTTATTATTAATTCAGACCACAAACCCCTTCAGTGGCTATTCTCAATGAAAGAAGCAAACTCAAAACTTGTTAGATGGCGACTACAGCTTGAAGAATATGATTACACCATCAAGTATATGAAAGGTAAATCAAACGAAGCTGCAGACGCTCTATAACGAAACCCACCCCAACATGAATATAACGGTCTCGAAACAGCATCCCTAGATAACAATACAGGTGATATCGATGAAATTGTTCAGCGAGAATTAGATAGAATAGGCCCCCTTCCACAACTAGACAACTCAACTATAACTGAAATTTTAGGCGAATGCTCAACTAACATTGACAACGCAAATACGAATCCAACAAGACCTAAGATAAATATAATTAATCACTATATAATACCGCCCAATGATGGACTAATCGAAGATGACAGTAGTACAGAAACAGCCCACTCTACTGACAGTAGTACGGAAACTGCCCATACTTCTCATGAAAATCCCGTATTAGATATTCCAATTTCTGTGAGATCATTCAATATCTATAAAAACCAACTGTTTTTAACGATAGGTGACATCTCGGAAACACAATCTAGAAGAGAGAAAATTTTCAATAACACGAGAACATATATAACTCTACCAAAAAATAACACCGAATTTCACATAGCCGAATTTATCAAAAATTTCCTCAACCCAAAGCAAACGTACGCACTATATTTCCACAACCCCTTATTATCCCATATTTTACCACCCGTAGTACATAGAACATTTAAGAATTCAACGTATAAACTCATCCAGTGTACTAAAATACTAACGGATGTAGAAACACAGGAAGAACAGAACGAAAAACTGAACTATTACCATGTGGGAAAAACATGTCATAGAGGCATGAATGAAATGAAAGCTTCCCTTAGTAAATTATACTACTGGCCGACTATGAACTCTGACATAGAACAATACGTTAACAATTGCGAAATTTGCTTAAGAAATAAATATGATAGAACACCACCCATCATTAAGTTTAACCTAACACCTACGACTTCAAAACCCTTTGAACATATACATATGGACACATTTAAAATTTCAAATGAAGCATTTTTAACGGTAATTGATACATTCTCACGATATGGACAAGCATATCCGATGAAAGTCTTAACAGGAGTTGCTGTAGTTGATAATTTGATAGATTTTATATCTCACCATGGAATTCCAGAAAAAATAACAACAGATCGAGGAACCGAATTTAAGAATTTTGATCTTGAAAATTTTTGTAAACTACATCGCATCGAACTACATTACACCACAGCAAAGAATAGTAATTCGAACTCACCTGTCGAACGATTCCATTCTACTATAATAGAACACTTCAGATGCTTAAGAGAAGAAAATAAATCTTTCACTACACAACAATTAATAAAACGGGCAATATTAGGATATAACAATAGCATTCATAGCGTCACAAAATTTACTCCTTTTGAAGTTATAAAAGGACATATCAATAACATTAACCCATATGACTTAAATGATCATCTCGTGATTTCACAGTATGTACAAAATCATAAAGAAACAGCAAAGAAAATCTACGAAAACATAAAACAAATCAACGAACACACAAAAGATAAAATAATCTCTAAACTAAACCAAGCTAGAAACGATCCACTTAATTTTGACAATCAAAAAATCGCCTTTATTAAAACTAAAGCAAGAGATAAAAAATTACCTAAATTCGAGAAATTGAAAATTATAGACGAATCTAGACTAAAACTCACAACACCCAAGGGAACTTATCATAAAAACCTTGCTAGAAAACCACCAACCAATATAAAATCTTTGTTACAGGAAGATAATGAAGATCCGTTATCAAGTCATATCAACCCTCAACATGATTCTTCAGATAATAGTAGTTCATAGTTTGGACTCTGACATACAAATGACAGCAGTCGACAATCCCATACTCCCTATCCAATTAGGAAAAGCTAAATTAATTTATACAAAACATACATTTTTACACTATATCGATCTACAACCTATTGACCAAATAATTAACATAAAAGATACATTTCAAAGAATTAAAAATAGCATTGACAATGTAAATTCAACAATGAGCAGAAATATGATATCATATCACGGCCTAGCCGACAGCATGTTACTCAGAACAAATTATCTCATCAAATCAGCTGAGAGAAAATATGATAATCTTTACCCACAGAGACGTAGCAAGAGAGGCTTATTTAATATTGTAGGTAAAATTGACAAATGGATATTCGGTACTTTAGACGCCGACGATGGAATCAGATACGAAAATGCTATCCAAACACTTCAACAAAATCAAAAAAGTATTATTCAAGAGAGTAATTTACAGATATCATTATCGAAGAAATTGATTCACAGTTACAATGATAGTGTCTTTAAACTTATAGAAAATCAAAATAAATTATCTCAGCAAATTGAACTATTCCAAACATTTGTTCAAGGTACGATTACTAATATAGATGAATATTTGAATTTCCAAGCAATTATTTCTCAGATGAATTTGGATTGCCAAAGTTTGATAAATTTCATGGACAATATAGAAAATGCGATAGTATTTTCCAAACTTCATGTCCTACACAACTCAATAATATCCAGCTCTGAACTTCAAGAAATGCTTAAATATCTCGAAAAAATATATAGTTCAAATCAAATTCCACAATTCAGAAATATTCTTACTTACTATCAGTTTTTGGGAACTCAAGTTAATTTTTTGAATCATAAGCTTATCTTTGCCTTACATGTCCCAATACTGAATAACGTTACATTGAACCTATACCACCTATATCCTGTTATCCAAAACCATCAAATATTTATTCCAAAATACCCATATTTGGCACGATCAGAATCAAAAACACAATTTATTCATCATGAATGTCCTAAACTCGAGGACAAATACTTCTGTCAAGAAAACCATTTGCCTGCAGATAATTGTACACTAAAAATTCTAAATGGAAATCCTACTCAAGAATGTCGAACCATTCAAGTGAAACTCACCGAGACGACTATTGAACATCTCACAGATGAAGACCTACTAGTTACTCCAGTTGAAAAAGAAATAATCTTTTCAAAATGTAATTCTGATAAATACTTTGAAATTTATAAACCAACACTGTTAAAGATCCCACATAGCTGCGAAATCCATATAGACGGGAAAACTTTCTCAAATTGTAATACTTCTAGCAAAGGGAAACCTCTCATTCTACCAAAACTTTCAAGCCCTGATTTTGAAAACCACCAATTTTTCAAAACAATAAATATTACAAATTTGAACCTAGAAGAAATCGGCCGAATTAATGAAATAGCCAGCCAATTGAGACCAATCATCAACGAAGAACCTACATACATAATTCCATCAATAATTGGATCATCTACTATATTAATCGTATCTGTAATAATGGCAGTATGTATTATCAAGAGAAAGAAGCTGAAATCCATACTTAGCCAGAGACGTACAGAAGAGGAAGAAAATACAGACCAACCACTCAAAAATAAGTCCCTTATTTTCTCGTCCTAGGGAGGGAGGAGTTACGAACCTTCAACCCGCTACCAAGACGCTGACATCGCAGATCAACAACCAGCGTGCATCCATCAGCATAATTATATTATAAAAACATTTGTACATAGATTTAAGATGCTTTTTGTCATATCATCTCGTTGTTATAAGATCATTTACATAATTAAATAAATCTTTTTAAAAAGTCTCTTGTGAATCACAAACATATAATTTGAACTGAGAGCTACTGCTTATTTTGAACCAAGAACCTCGGGGGACCAGGTGCAATCGTATTTATAGTGATTTTATGCTGATTAAGTATCATGTGACTTGCGCTTGGTTCGTCCGTTACAAGTTCTAGAGCATGGGATCTGCAAGTTTGCATATTCTGATAAACTACAATATTCTTAGAATATGGAATATTCCAGAGTATGGGAATTGCAAAGTTGCATATTCTGTGAGAACGAAAATATGAACAAAGAAAAATAATAAAACACGTGTCGTTGAAATATGACACCTGTGAGACTTGATCGTTATTATTGGATATGGTGAATTATATTGGGATATAACAGCTCCCCCTTATAAAAGAAAAATTGATGTTATACAGCAATTTTTTGGTTAGAATAAAAATTAAAATAAAATGTAAAAATAACAGTATACAAGAATATAAAAAAAATGTAAAAGGTAAAATAAAAATAAAAATGACAGTGTCAATAAATGTTCACTTTTAAAAGAAAAGAATTTCACTTCACTTAGAAGGCCCTTTACACTGTAGTTTCGACATCAGGCTGTAGATTTGGTCATCTTCTATAGATCATGGATTTTATTCTTTGTAATGTCTCGTTGTGTTTCAAGTCCGGCTCTGGATTTGGAGATGTTTTCTTATGGAGTATAATTTTGAAAATTACATAGATGGTTGTTAGAATCACAATAATTACAATAGTGGAAACGGTGAACCAGGATATGTTTCTTTCGATAAAGGGCTTATTTATAAGTTCATCGAGATCTTCCAGTTCTTGAACTAAAACTTTTTGTGGTATATGTAAACAGCAATTATAGTTGATCATCACTGGATGTGGATTGTGTGAAACTTCGATGATGTTGCGTGTTTCTGCTTGGACTTTAGTGATACCAATAAAGGCATAGCAGTTTGTAGTTAACTTGAAGATTGAATTCTTGTCTACAAAAATGGTTTTGGTATTGGCTTCTTTGCAGTGAATTGTTATGTGAAGTGGCTCTGTTACTAGAATAAGCCACATGTTTTCTTCCAGTTTTTGGACGTTGTAACTTTGACCATGTATTAGAGATGTTTCGCAGTTTTCGGGAAAGTCTCTGAAGTTTCTAAAGAACTGTGCCTCGCAGATAGCATTTGCGTCTATTGGATATGGGTAGACATTGGAACACAATTTCTTGTAGGGTGCAAGTTGTTTGCACTGGCTAGGATCTTTTATTAGTGCATATGTCAAAGAATCATCATCTCGCGCAATTAATTTTTGAGTAAAAGATAAAATGTGATGAATACCAGTTCTGTTATCGTATATTGGGATAGGATAGAGCTGGAACATTGTGAATGTTTGAGGTTCAACTAATGGAATTTTTAAAACAAAAACGGTTTCTGATTCTGTTTGAAATGCTTCTAATTCAATGATTTCTAAAAATTGGGCTATACTTGAATATTTAGCCGGTAGTGGTAAGTTATTTCTTAATAGATTTTGAGATATTTCCTTTAATGATGTAATCAGATTATCTGGTTCGATTATGGGTGAATGAATTATTCTTAATCTAGCAAATGTAATAGCATTCAAAATGTCATTGAGGTTATCTTCAAGGAACAAAAAGCTTTCCATCAGTTTTTCACATATTTCGAAGAAACTTAATTTTCGAAATAAGGTTTCATTCTATCAAAGTTAACTTTACTTCTTTGATTTGTTCTGTTGTTAAGAACAATAGCTGAATTTCTATGGACTTCAATAATTTCGAAAGGACCGTTAAATTTATTTTGTAATTTGTCCTTGATCTGCGATTCTTTAATGTAGACTTTGTCGCCTATATTGAATTGATATGGATTATTGGATACATGTTGATCAAAACGGACTTTTGCCTTTTCTTTACTTGAGTTTATTCGACTTCTAGGTATTCTATAGTAATGAGAAATTCGGTTGTTTAGATCTCTAATATATTTTGTAATTGACTCTTTGTGATTGTATGTGTTTTCGGGAGGTCTACTTGAAGCGTGAGCAAATACTAATTCATACGGTGTAAAACCGTGTGTCTTGTTCATTGAACTGTTGTATGAAATGATAGCGTATGGTAAGATGTTAAACGGTTGCTCATTTGGGTGTTCTGATACATGTGTTCGAATCATTTCTAATAGTGTGGAATGGAATCTTTCGAGAGATCCATTGGATTGTGGATGTCCTACACTGGAATTAGTTACTTTTATATCAAAGGGAGTGCACATGTCACGAAAAAGAGAGTTGTCGAATTCTCGACCAAAATAGCAATGAATTCGAGTTGGGGTACCGTAGTGTTGGAAATAAATCAAAAGTGTGATGACTCCACTTTTTGCTGTCTTGTCAGGTATGCTTGAGAGTATTTCGTGAGTTCGTCTCGTATAGTTAGTGCGTAATGTCTTCCGGGTACTTCTAGAATGTCTATATTAATCCTTTCAAACGGAGCTCTAGGTGTTTCTAGAGGGCTGTCTAAGTTTTTCCTGCAAATCTTTGTTTTTTGACAAACTTCACAAGCTTTGATATGCTTTTCTACGTCCTTAGTTATACCGGGCCAATTGTATCGTTCGCGAATTCTACGGATTGTTTCGTTAATACCGCGATGAATACTGGTTTTTCCGTTATGGTACTGACCGAGAATGATAGGGATCTGATCCTGGTCTGGTGTTTTGAGAATATCTTGACATAGTTTAAATTTAACATCTTTTTCAGAGAATATAAATGAAAGTATCTCTAATATGGGGAGATCAGGATTATTTTCGACAAAGTATGTTACATGGGATTGTATAGTGTATTGATTTCTAAAAATAGAAGCGAATTGGAATAATAAAATATTTTCTATTTCTGGCACTTTTGCTTGATAATACATTGATTTTACAGTTGGAAAAGTCAGCATTCTCTTCGAAAATATCTTCTATAATCTTCTGATGATAGTCTTTTAGATTGTTTTGTTGAAAGAAAGTTAAAATATTTTTATATTCTCTTGCTAAAAGTTGCTGGTTTGTAAATTCTATTTTTGAATAATCAATAGGTGATCTTAACTTATAAGCATTGACAAAGATTTTGAATTCTTCGTATACTTGTTCGTTGCTGATGTTATTAGATTTTTCGGATTCGTTCTCTGAGTCTTCGTCATCGTCATTGTGAATGGGGAGGATTGGAAAATGAGAGAATTGTGCTTTTGGCCGAAATTCAATATAATCGGAAATATGGTTCATTATTGGTTTTTGAATGTTGTGATGCTTTCTTTCAGGATGGGATAGTTTTGGATTGCTTTCGAGAATGTTGTCGATAACCTTAAATAGTGGGAAGGTTTTGAAATTTGTAACTAACTTTTGATCTTTGAAATTAATTACTTCCTCATAATTTTGAAGCCAATCTGCTCCAACTAGTCCATCGAAATGGATATCAAGATCGCAAATGTAATTTTTATAAGGATCATTTTTGGCAAAAGGTATCATAACAGATTCGGAAATTAGAATCTTTTGGTCTGTTATTCCTTGGATAACGACATTTTCGGGGCTTCTATTCAAAAATGATTCGCATGTTTTTGGTTTGAAGATTGATATGCCTGCTCCACTATCTACGAGAATTCTAAATCTTTTTGAGGAGTCTTCGAAATAGTAGAGATTTTTATAATTTACTGTAAGTGTTGAGCTTACATGAACATTTGTTCTGGTTGGTTGGCATACGGGTGGAGGTTGTCGATAGTCATAGTTTGAATTGGGTTTGTCTGTTCTTCCAAAACTGGTTTGTTGGGATCTGGGGCTGTAGAAGTTGGGCGAAGAGGAAAATTTTGATCATGAAAATCTTCGGATTGTGATGTAGAGCTTTCGCAATTGTTTTGGAAAGATTCCAACTGATAATACTTTTGCGAAAATTGTTATAGTTTTCATCTTCATACAAATCGGGAGAATAATTAGACTGTTCATTAGTAATAAAATTGTTGTGATAATATTGATCTTCTACTGGATTATTTAAATGATGTGTACGATGTGGTTGCTGTCTTATATTTGGATTTGATTGAATGACAGATGGTCTTTGAACATTGGGATTAGGTCTAGAAAATTGATTGTTATATGGGCTAGGTTGTCTATTTTGGGTTTGAGAAGATGATTGATTTTGGGGATTAAAGTTGCTGAAAGATGGTCGAAAGTTTTGTTGATAATTTTGAAATGAAGGCTGTAATGATCTCTTTCTTGTAAGACAATCTTGGATCATGTGGCCTGGTCTTTTACAATATGAACATTGTGGAAGTTGGATAGGTTTTTTCATATTATTCTGAGGTCTATTCTGAAATTTTTGATTCTCAAAATAAGATAATTGAAGTTCCTTTTTAATTCTATTCAAAGCTGAAAGCATGTCGCTTGGATTACTAGCTCTAACTATTTGACCTAATTTCTGTTCAAGTCCAGTTAATGCCGTTGTCAATACCATTGAGTCTGTTAATTTAGTTTGAGCAATTTTTTCTGGCAAAGTCATGTTTTGTTTGTTGATAGCAGAGTGAATTTTCGATTCATGCGTTTGCAAACGAGCTATGAAAGTTAATGGTGATTCATTTTGCAACTGTTTCATACGTTGAAGATCCTGAATTAATGAGGTTAAATCTCGTGAATTTCCAAAGTGTGAATCTTAAAGATGTAAAATTTCTTCCCATGAATTTGGGTTTCGGGAATTGACAAGTTTGGCTGCTCGGCCTCTAAGTTTATTCTTAATGTGTAATGCGAGGAGAAGCTTTTGATCTCCGGTTGCGATGTTGAATGCCATGGAACTTGCGTTTATGAATGTGGTTAAAAATATCTGATTACCATCATAATCAGGGATAATAGAAAATATCTCTGAGAGTTTGTATTGCTCAACAGAAATAATTTGTGATTCGGGGTTGACGTCAGCGTTCGCGTCGGAACTAGCTTGACCTCTTGTAGTAGGCATTGTGTTTTCAGGGCGAAAACGTAAATATAGGGGATACATTTTGGATAAATGTCAAAACAATACGATAACAGAAATGTTGTTCAATCGAACTAATGAAATACGATAATAATTGTAGGTAAATTGTTTAAAAAAAATGTTTCCATAATTGGTAAAATTTTTAAACGTGATGATTCTTTGCACTTACTTGACTAAAATCCTCGTTTCTGGCAGAAGATGAAATCCTTTATTCTCCGTGAGCCACCCGCTTCTAGTGGGTAAACATAAACAATAAAATAAAACAGAATATGCAACCACAGTCAATTACCTACATTCTATATAGAATTAAATGAGGAATCACGTTTTCTCGAGTATTACAGTCAACTTTTTTCTTGGAGGAATCATCGTATATTTCCCATTTTTGTCGTTTAGTCTACGGTGATTTCCTGATTTATCTGTAATTTCCAAAAAAAAATATTCATAAAAGTTTATTTTATTATTAGTTCTCGATTTGCAGGGGTATTTGACTTTTTTGATTGCTGGTAGAAATATAGTTTTGTATTTCCTCTTGCAAATTCATAAAAGGATTACGCTAAGTTTGCCGTAGGTGCCAATTTGAGGTGAGAACATTCAGGGCATTGAATTGTTTCTATGAAAAATAATTTAGATCCTCGAGATTGCCTTTTTAAAAACTAATTTATTAACTAAAGTTACAATGTTTATGCTATAAAGGTTACTACAGGACTATTCTAATTGTTAACGATCTTATATTTATACTATATACAAAAGTGTTTATATCAGCAGAAATAAGATTCCAATGGGAGAACAAAAACTCTAAATCAGAAAATAAGACTATTTAATATCTTTTGTTGATAATTTCTTCTAAAATGTCTGTTTTCAGCATTTTATGAATAAATAAGGCATAATATGTCCAATCCAGAAATAAATGTGCAGAAAATGAACAAAAACTTTAAATCGTAAAATAAGACAATTTCATATTTTTTGCTCATAGTTGCTTCTAAAATGTCTGTTTTCAGCATTTTATGACTAAATAAGTTAAAATATGTCCAATCCACAAATAAAAGTCCAAAAAATTAAAAAAAAAAATCAAATCGGAAAATAAAAATATTTATTATTTTTTTGCTTTTAATTTCTTCTTAAATGTCTGTTTTCAGCATTTGAGACTAAATTAGGTATAATATTCCCAGTCCACACATAAAAGAGCAGATAATTAACAAAAACTATAAATCGGAAAATAAGATTATTTAAAATTTTTGGTCATATTTTCTTCTAAACCGTCTGTTTATAGCATTTTATGACTAAATAAGGTATAATTTGTCCAACTCACACAAAAAATTGCTGAAAATTAACAAAAACCCTATATCGGATATTAAGATTATTTAATATTTTTTGCTCATAATTTCTACTAGAATATGTGCTCTCAGCATTTTATGACTAAATATGGTATAATATGACCAATCCACAAACAAAAGTGCCGAAAATGAACAAAAACTTTAAATCGGAAAATAAGATAATCTAATATTTTTTGCTCATAATTTCTTCTAAAATGTCTGTTCTCAGCATTTTATGACTAAATGAGGTATAATATGGCCCAATCATCATCATCATCATCATTATTAGCGCTACAACCCTGGGTGGGTCCTGGCTGACTGCACAACTTTTCTCCAGATGACACGGTCTTCCATCATTCTGGGCTCAAAGAGAATATTCATTTTCTATAGGTCTGACCTAATGTTATCTCTCCAACGCATTCTGGGACGTCCGGGCGGCGTTTTTCCTGTTGGGACCTCTTCCCATGCCAGTCTCACCAGTCTATCCCCATGAAGCCTTTGCACGTGTCCTGCCCATCCTAGTTGTTGGGATTTAGTCTCTTGTACGATATCACTGTCATTGTATAGTTCTTGGATTTCGGCATTAGTTCTGATACGATATTGTCCCGTGGTCGGGTCATGATGGGGTCCAAAAATTTTTCTGAGGATTCTTCTTTCGAAAAGTCTCAGTTTTTCCTCATTTGCTTAGGTCATTGTCCACGTTTCACCTCCGTATGTTATTATAGGCCTGATAATGGTTTTATATATTTTGACTTTTGATATCCTCGTTAGGTTTTTTGACTTCAAGAGACCACCTAGCGCGAACAGGCACCGGTTTGCGGATTGGATTCTGCCTTCGGTGATGTCATTGTCAGCTGTGATTGTGGCTCCAAGGTATTTGAAACGCTCCACTCTTTAGAAATTATAATTGTTTACAGTGATATTTTGTCCTATTCTATCTCTCCGCCCTGTTCTGTTTATGCACATGTACTTCGTCTTTTCTTCATTGATCTTTAGTCCTACTTCTCTTGTTGTTCTTTTAATCTTGTTAAATATGTCTTTCACAGTTAAGATTGTATCTCCGATAAGGTCAATGTTATCTGCATATGCTAGAAGAAGTTTGGGGCCTTTCACTGTTAGCAATTCAGTTTTTATTTCGGCTGTTCTGATGGCTTTCTCTAGGACTAGATTTAAAAGTAGTGGTGACAAGGCGTCGCCCTGTTTTAGTCCATTATGTATTTCGAAACTGTTTGACAGGCTGTTGTTTACTCGCACCTTAGATACTCCTCCTTCCATGCAGACCTTAGTCATTCGAATGAGCTTCCCTGGTATTGAGAACTCCGCCATCGCGTTCCAGACTTGGGTTCTCTCTATGCTGTCATATGCCTGTCGGAATATGGCCCAATCCACACATAAAAGTGCAGAAAATGTACAAGAACTTTAAATCGGAAAATAAGATTATTTATTATTTTTTGTTCATTAATTCTTCTAAAACGTCTGTTTTCAGCATTTTATGAATAAATAAGGCATAATATGTCCAATCCAAAAATAAATGTGCAGAAAATGAACAAAATCTTTAAATCGTAAAATAAGACTATTTATTATTTTTTTACTCATAATTTCTTCTTAAATGTCTGTTTTCAGCATTTAAGACTAAATTAGGTACAATATTCACAGTCCACACATAAAAGAGCAGAAAATTAACAAAAACTCTAAATCGGAAAATAAGATTGTTTAAAATGTCTTGCTTATAGTTAATTCCAAAATGTCTGTTTTCTGCATTTGATGCCTATATAAGGTATAATTTTATCCTCGCATAAAATTGCAAAAAAATTAACAAAAGCTTCAGTCGGAAAAGAAGATTAATTAATATTTTTTTGCTCATAATTTCTTCTAAAATGTCTGTTTTCAGCATTTTATGAGTAAATAAGTTATAATATGTCAAATCCACACATAAAAGTGCAAAAATTAACAAAAACCTTAAATCGGAAAATAAGATTAATTAATATTTCTTGCTTATATTTTATTCTAAAATGTCTGTTATCAGCATATTATGACTAAATAAGGTATAATAGGTCCAATCCACACATAAAAGTGCATAAAATTAGAAAAACTTTAAGTCGGAATATAAGATAAAATAATATTTCTTTGCTCATAATTTCTTCCAAAATCACTGCTTTCTGACTAAATAAGGTATAGTAAGTCAAATCCACACATAAAATTGCAAAGAATCAACAAAAAATTTTAATCGTAAAATAAGATTATTTAAAAATTTTTGCCCATAGTTTCTTCTAAAATGTCTGTTCTCAGCATTGTATGACTAAATATGGTATAATATGACCAATCCACAAATAAAAGTGCAGAAAATGAACAAAAGCTTTAAATCGGAAAATAAGATTTTTTAAAATTTTTTTGCTCCTAATCTCTTCTAAAATGTCTGTTTCAGCATTTTATGACTAAATGAGGTATAATATGTCCCAATTCACACATAAAAGTGCAGAAAATGTACAAAAACTTTAAATCGGAAAATAACTTTATTTATTATTTTTTGCTCAGTAATTCTTCTAAATTGTCTGTTTTCAGCATTTTTTGAGTATATAAGGTATAATATGTCCAATCCACACATATACGTGCAGAAAATTAACAAAAACTTTTAATCGGAAAATAAGACTATTTAATATTTTTTTCTCATAATTTCTTCTAAAATGTCTATTTTCAGCATTTTATGACTAAATGAGGTATAATATGTACCAATTCACACAGAAAAGTGCAGAAAATGTACAAAAACTTTAAATCGGAAAATAACATTATTTATTATTTTTTACTCATTAATTCTTCTAAAATGTCTGTTTTCAGCATTTTATGAATAGATAAAGTATAATATGTCCAATCCACACATAAACGTGCAGAAAATGAACAAAAGCTTTAAATCGGGTAATAAAATTATTTTTTTTGCTCATAAATTCTTCTAAAATGTCTGTTTTCAGCATTTTATGAATAAATAAGGCATAATATGTCCAATCCACAACTAAATGTGCAGAAACTGAACAAAAACTTTAAATCGTTAAATAAGACTATTTAATATTTTTTGCTCATAAATTCTTCGAAAATGTCTGTTTTCAGCATTTTATGAATAAATAAGGCATAATATGTCCAATCCACAAATAAAAGTGCAGAAAATTAACAAAAACTTTATATCGGAAATTGAGATTATTTAGTATTTTTCGCTCATAATTTCTTTTAAAATGGTTTCAGCATTTTATGAATAAATAAGGTATAATATGTCCAATCCACACATAAACGTGCAGAAAATGAACAAAAACCTTAAGTCGGCAAATAAGATTATTTAATATTTTTTGCTCATAACATCTTCCGAATTGTCTGTTTTCAGAATTTTATGACTAAATAAAGTATAATATGTCCAATCTACACATAAATATGCAGAAAATCAACAAAAACTCTATAGCGTAAATTGAGATTATTTAGAATTTTTTGCTCATAATTTCTTTTAAACTGTCTGTTTTCAGCATTTTATGAATAAATGAGGTATAATATGTCCAATCCACACATAAAAGTGCAGTAAATGAACAAAAATTCTTAATCGGAAAATAAGATTATTTAATATTTTTTGCTCATAATTTCTTCAAAAATGTCCGTTTTCAGCATTTTGTGACTAAATAAGGTATAATATGTCCAATCCATACATAAGAGAGCAGAAAATTAACAAAAACCTTAAGTAGAAAAATAAGATTATTTAATATTTCTTGCTTATAGTTTATTCTAAAATGTCTGTTTTCAGCAATTTATGACTAAATAAGGTATAATATACCCAATCCACACATAAATGTGCAGAAGAAAATAATTTAAATCGAAAATTAAGATTATTTAATATTTTTTGCTCATAATTTCTTCTAAAATGTCTGTTTTCACCATTTCATGACTAAATAAGATACAATATGTCCAAACCATACATAAAAGTGCTGAAAATTAACAAAAACTCTTAATCGGAAAATAAGATTATTTACCATTTTCTTTTTTGTTCATAGTTTCTTCTAAAATAACTGTTTTAATCATTTTATGACTAAATAAGTCATAATATGTCCAATCCTCAAATAAATGTTCAGAAAATGAACAGAAACTTTAAACAGTAAAATAAGACTATTTAATATTGTTTGCTCATAGATTCTTCTAAAATAACTGATTTCAGCATTTTATGACTAAATATGGTACAATATGACCAATCCACAAATAAAAGTGCAGAAAATGAACAAGAACTTTAAATCGGGGAATAAGATTATTTAATATTTTCTGCTCATAATTTCTTCTAAAATGTCTGTTCTCAGCACTTTATGACTAAATGAAGTTATAATATGTCCAATCCACACATAAAAGTGCAGAAAATTAATAAAAACTTAAAGTCGGAATATAAAATAGTTTAATTTTTTTTTTGCTCATAATTTCTTCTAATATGTCTGTTCTCAGCATTTTATGACTGAATATGGTATAATATGACCAATCCACAAATAAAAGTGCAGAAAATGAACAAGAACTTTAAATCGGAAAATAAGATTACTTAATATTTTTTGCTCATAATTTCTTATAAAATGTCTGTTCTCAGCATTTTATGACTAAATGAGGTATAATGCGTCCCAATCCACACAAAAGTGCAGAAAATGTACAAAAACTTTAAATCGGAAAATAACATTATTTATTATTTTTTGCTCATTAATTCTTCTAAAATGTCTGTTTTCAGCATTTTATGAGTTAATAAGGTATAATATGTCCAATCCACAATTAAAAGTGCAGAAAATGAACAAAAACTTTAAATCGGAAAATAAAACTATTTTTTTTTGTTCATAATTTCTTCTAAAATGTCTGTTTTCAGCATTTTATGATTAAATAAAGTATAATATACCCAATCCACACATAAATGTATAGAAGAAAATAATTTATATCGAAAATTAAGATTATTTAATATTTTCTGCTCATAATTTCTTCTAAAATGTCTGTTATCAGCATTTTATGAATAAAAAAGTTATAATATTTCCAATCCACAAATATAAGTGCAGAAAATTAACAAAAACTTCAAATTGGAAAATAAGACTAATATTTGTTGCTCATAATTTCTTCTAAAATGTCTGTTTTCAGCATTTTATGACTAGATTAGGTATAATATTCCCAGTCCACACATAAAAGAGCAGAAAATTAGCAAAAACTCTAAATCGGAAAATAAGATTGTTTAATATTTTTCTTGCTCAGATTTTGTTCTGAAATAACTGCTTTCAGCATTTTTTGACTAAATAAGGTATAATATATCCAATCCACACATAAAAATGCAGAAAATTTACAAAAACTCTTTATCGGAAATTAAGATTATTTAATATTTTTTGCTCATAAATTCTTCTAAAATTTCTGTTTTCAGTATTTTATGAATAAATAAGGCATAATATGTCCAATCCACAAATAAATGTGCAGAGCTGAACCAAAACTTTAAATCGTTAAATAAGACTATTTAATATTTTTTGCTCATAGTTTCTTCTAAAATATTTGTTTTCAGCATTTTATGACTAAATAAGTTATAATATGCCCAATCCACAAATAAAAGTGCAGAAAATGAACAAAAACTTTAAATCGGAAAATAAAATTATTTATTATTTTTGTGCACATAATTTCTTCTAAAATGTCTGTTTTCAGCATTTTATGACTAAATTAGGTATAATATTACCCAATCCACACATAAAAGAGCAGAAAATTTAAAAAAACTCTAAATCGGAAAATACGATTATTTAGAATTTCTTGCTTATAGTTTATTCCAAAATGTCTGTTTTCAGCGTTTTATGACTATATAAGGTTTAATATGTCCAATCCTCGCATAAAAGTGCAGAAAATGAACGATAGCCTTAAGTCGGAAAAGAAGATTAATTAATATTTTTTGCTCATAATTTCTTCTAAAATGTCTGTTTTCAGCATTTTATGAGTAAATAAGGTATAATATGTCAAATCCACACAAAAGTGCAAAAATGAAAAAAACTTTAGATCGGAAAATAAGATTAATTAATATTTCTTGCTTATAGTTTATTCTAAAATGTCTGTTTATCAGCATTTTATGACTAAATAAGGTATAATATTTCCAATCCACACATTGAAGTGCAGAAAATTAACAAAAACTTTAAATCGGAAAATAAGATTATTTAAAATTTCTTGCTTTTAGTTTATTCCAAAATGACTGTTTTCAGCATTTTATGACTAAATGAGGGATAATATGTCCCAATCCACACATAAAAGTGCAGTAAATGAACAAAAATTCTTAATCGGAAAATAAGATTATTTAATATTTTTTGCTCATAATTTCTTCAAAAATGTCCGTTTTCAGCATTTTGTGACTAAATAAGGTATAATATGTCCAATCCATATATAAGAGAGCAGAAAATTAACAAAAACCTTAAGTAGAAAAATAAGATTATTTAATATTTCTTGCTTATAGTTTATTCTAAAATGTCTGTTTTCAGCAATTTATGACTAAATAAGGGATAATATACCCAATCCACACATAAATGTGCAGAAGAAAATAATTTAAATCGAAAATTAAGATTATTTAATATTTTTTGCTCATAATTTCTTCTAAAATGTCTGTTTTCACCATTTCATGACTAAATAAGATACAATATGTCCAAACCATACATAAAAGTGCTGAAAATTAACAAAAACTCTTAATCGGAAAATAAGATTATTTACCATTTTCTTTTTTGTTCATAGTTTCTTCTAAAATAACTGTTTTAATCATTTTATGACTAAATAAGTCATAATATGTCCAATCCTCAAATAAATGTTCAGAAAATGAACAGAAACTTTAAACAGTAAAATAAGACTATTTAATATTGTTTGCTCATAGATTCTTCTAAAATAACTGATTTCAGCATTTTATGACTAAATATGGTACAATATGACCAATCCACAAATAAAAGTGCAGAAAATGAACAAGAACTTTAAATCGGGGAATAAGATTATTTAATATTTTCTGCTCATAATTTCTTCTAAAATGTCTGTTCTCAGCACTTTATGACTAAATGAAGTTATAATATGTCCAATCCACACATAAAAGTGCAGAAAATTAATAAAAACTTAAAGTCGGAATATAAAATAGTTTAATTTTTTTTTTGCTCATAATTTCTTCTAATATGTCTGTTCTCTGCATTTTATGACTGAATATGGTATAATATGACCAATCCACAAATAAAAGTGCAGAAAATGAACAAGAACTTTAAATCGGAAAATAAGATTACTTAATATTTTTTGCTCATAATTTCTTATAAAATGTCTGTTCTCAGCATTTTATGACTAAATGAGGTATAATGCGTCCCAATCCACACAAAAGTGCAGAAAATGTACAAAAACTTTAAATCGGAAAATAACATTATTTATTATTTTTTGCTCATTAATTCTTCTAAAATGTCTGTTTTCAGCATTTTATGAGTTAATAAGGTATAATATGTCCAATCCACAATTAAAAGTGCAGAAAATGAACATAAACTTTAAATCGGAAAATAAAATATTTTTTTGTTCATAATTTCTTCTAAAATGTCTGTTTACTAACTAATTTATTAACTAAAGTTACAATGTTTATGCTATAAAGGTTACTACAGGACTATTCTAATTGTTAACGATCTTATATTTATACTATATACAAAAGTGTTTATATCAGCAGAAATAAGATTCCAATGGGAGAACTGATGGAGATATAATTCCTCCTCCTGTAGATCCAACTTTGGAGAAATCAGCGAGGTTGGACGTTAAGGAGCTCTATTGGTTGGGCTGGACCGTTTGGTTCCCATTTGGTTTGGCTTTCTTATAGGTGAAGTAGATGATCAAGAATATTACAATACAGTATATAATGATCGTCCAGGCATCGGGAATATATAGGTGGGTCATGCTGTCTTCTTTGATCCTTGGAATATTTTCAACGAACCTGGTTTTCAGATCTTGGAGTTCATCGAGCTGAAGTTGATCTAATTGTATGTTGATGTTGGGTATTTTTGAGTCGTATTGATTAGTATTGAGATCTGCAAATGGTATTGGTTTATTTGCAGTTGGCTCTTCTTTTTCGTTTTGGATTATTTTGGGATTTGTTGATAGTCTGCATCCTTGTGGAATTTGGAATAGATAGGAACCATATAATTTTAATATTTCTTCTTGGCTGGTACATCGAAGAGTCATTGGTTCTTCGGAAGGAAACAACCCTATCCAAGTTGATTCATCTAGGTTTCCAAATGTAGTTTGTGTGATGGTTAATTGTCGCAGGTTATTCGCAGGGGCTGAGATCGTCTATTTCGTAGATCTCAGTA
Organism: Crioceris asparagi; assembly: GCA_958507055.1. Taxonomy (NCBI): domain Eukaryota; kingdom Metazoa; phylum Arthropoda; class Insecta; order Coleoptera; family Chrysomelidae; genus Crioceris; species Crioceris asparagi. The sequence goes on from OY293830.1 coordinate 63,801,785, forward strand.
TTTTTACTGATGAAGAGTCCTCAAAAGTGCTGCGTAATGTAACTCACTTTTGATCAAAAATTTACCCTTCGGAAGAATAGTTCTGAAATGACCTTTCGAGAAGACTGGTATAGAAAATAAATGATAAAGGTTGAATTCGGAAGGATAAGTTATTGGAATTTCTATTAATTTTTCAAAAAGAAGAGTATTTCCTAGATCAACAGGTATTGGAAATTGGTCAGGAGTGAATTTTGTTTGAAGAGTTTTTAATATATTATATAAATCTGATATAGGCATTATGCTAATAGAATAATAATAATAGAATTCTCTATATCCTGGGGTATTCAATTCATTGTGATCATGGTTTAATGGTTCTCGCTGGTACTCGAATGTTACTGATGGGTTTCGATAATTTGGATATTCTTTCAGTATATCATCTAGTTGTTCCCAGAATTCTTTCGTATGTATTTGGACTCTTGAAAGCGCATCTGCGTTTGTGTTTAATTTTCCTTTCTTGTATATAATGCTATAATCGAATTCTTCTAGTCGAATTCTCCAATGCATAAGTTTTGAGTTTGGATCTTTAAGTGAGAATAACCATTGCAAAGGTTTGTGATCTGTTATTATATTGAATTTACGACCATACAAATATGGGCGGAAGTACTTGGTTGCCCAAACGATTGCGAGGAGTTCTTTCTCTATCACAGAATAATTAATTTCTGAATCGTTAAGAGTACGAGACGAAAATGCAATGGGTAAATCTCTACCAATCAGGCCTTGTGAAAGGACCGCACCAAGAGTAACGTTTGAAGCATCTGTTGTTACATTAAAAGGTTTCGAAAAATCTGGATATTGTAAAATTGGCTGGTTTGTTAAAATAGTTTTACAATTTTCGAAACAATTAATAAATTCTTCGTTGTGTTCGATTATTGCACCTTTCTTTAAACATTTTGTTAGCGGCTTTGTTAAATTAGCAAAATTTTTGATGAAACGTCTATAGTATCCTAAGAGTCCCAAAAATGCTTTAATTTGTTTGGTGGTCTTCGGAATTGGAAAATTTTGAATAGCCTTAATTTTGTCCGGATTCGGCTTGGCCCCTTGTGGTGTTACAACATGTCCGAGATATGCAACTTCTTCCCTGAGAAACTCGGATTTGTCAAGCTGTATTTTGAAGTTTGAATCTCTGAGTCTCTTGAAAACACTTGTAACCTCTCTAGATGTTCTTGCAGAGAAGTCGAGAAAACGATGATATCATCCAGGTACACTAGACATTTTTCTTTTTGTATTCCTCGCAGTATATTATCCATTACATGTTGAAACGTGGCAGGGGCGTTCTTCAACCCAAATGGCATGCGGAGGTACTCATAATGTCCATTTTCTGTACCGAATGCTGTTTTCTCGATATCCTTTTCTTCCATCTCGATTTGGTGGAATCCACTTGCTAGGTCCAAAGTCGTGAAGTATTGGCACTTTCCGAGTTTATCCAACAAATCATTAATATTCGGAAGGGCATATTTATCATCGATAGTCTTTTCATTTAGTTATCTATAGTCTACTACAACGCGCCATTTTTGTTTGCCAGAGGCGTCCATTTTTTTTGGAACTACCCAAATTGGGGAAAACCAAGGCGAGTTGCTGGCCTGGATAATATTGGTTTTCAGCATTTTTCTTATTTGGCTATCTACTTCGTTCTTGTGAATAAATTTATATCTATATGATTTCGTATAAACGGGGCTTTCCACGGATGTTTTGATTTGATGTTTAATACGGTTTGTTAAAGTTAAGGGTATATCTTCATTGTAGAATATGTCAGAGTATTTTCGACAAAGTGATTGTATTTTTGAAGATTCCTCAGAATTTAAATGGTCTAATCTAATTTTATTTACATCTAATGTGTTATTTTCTTCGCTCGAAATATTATTTAAGTTAGGATCTAGAGTGTAATTTTCCTGGAATTTCTCTACAACGAATGGTTCACTAAGGTCAAGTTTAATGATATCATTAGTAATATTCAGGATTGTGGTTAACGCTTCTCTGTTTTTTGCAACGCTCAGGCTCTCTGGAATCTCGCAATTATGAATTTTAATATGTGGGATAATGATATCGCCATGTTTTACAGATGTTCTTATCTTGATAACTTGTTCAACACGTGGTGATACGGATATTAAATGAGTATTGTTTACGCTATTCACTTTATGGTAATGTAATTTAATCCTTGCATTCGGAGTAATAAGTATATCTCTACTAAAATCAACACTAGCTTGTAGGTTTTTCATATTGTCTGGACCGATGAGGCTATTGAATTTTTCGTGGAATTTGAAGAGGTAAAATTTCATGTTGCTAGTCGGAATTTCTGTGCTATATTTATGAGATGATTTTTGATACACTGTGGAAACTATAAAAGGGTCATTTTTAATTCTATCTGGAAATAATTTAAAAGCTAAATCTGGGTCAAGAAAAGATTTTGTAGAGCCAGAATCAATTAATAGTTTCAAATTATATTGTGGAATCATTATATAGGGAAGTTCATTGGATTCTGAAAAATTGAATGAGAAAACTTTAGGGGTTATCTTTCCTCGGAATTGGGAGGATCCGTATGAAAATTTTCAGTCTCAATGTTGTTTTCATTTGAATAATCTTCTTGATTCTCACATTCTGCTTCAGGATAGTAATTTTGATATTCGTTAAAATAGTTTGGATCATAGTCAGATTCGCAAGTATTTACTTCTGTATTATACAGTTCTTCGACTTTATAGCGAGGAGGTTGATTAGATGGTTTGAAGAAATTCGAATGAGGTTTGAATGTTTTTTTGAGATGAAATACTCATTGGAGTTGGTTTTGTTAATTGGCTAGGATTTTCTTGTTTAAAGGTTCTTTGATAATTTCGTGAAAATCTGGAGTTCTGGGTAGGAGCTCTGAAATTTTGTGGAGCTCTAGGATATTGTGGATTATGAGCAAATTGTTGCGGAGGTTGATTGAATCTTTGTTGTGTTGGAACTTGCCAAAACGGGGGTCTAAAGGAATTGTTCTGATAAGATTGCATTGAATTTGGGTTTCTAGGGAATATTTGATTTGGATTATTTCTAAATTGAAATTGAGGTCGTGAATTAACCTGTGGTTTCATTGGAATCTGTGGCTTGAAAATTTCTGATTTTTGGTTTGTTTTGTTAGGGTAACTCTGAAAATAGTGTACATTTTCGCGTATGCCTGCTAAGAATGTTTTAAGTGCTAAATCTTGGTATAAATCTATCTTAGCCGCTCGTGCTTCCTTAGTTAAAACTTGGGAATTAACATGGCTGCACAATAAATTTAGAATATGTAAGATTCTATCGTAAAAATGTTGTGTTGATTGATGTAACATGACAAGATCCCTATTTAGACAACTTTCGTCACGTTGATCAGCAAAATTCCTAATTAATAATTCTCTTAATTCTGTCCATGTGCTAATACCTTGAATATTGAATAGAGTTTTTGCATTTCCACACAGCTTTGATACAATGGAATTCATTAAAAACGTATTTGAAAAACTTTCTGGATTCGCTTCATCATTCATTTATTAGCGATTGACTAACCAAAAGAAATCTCTGTAAATCATTAGCGTCGCCACTAAATTCAGGGAGACAATTAAGATATTTCGGCTTGAATTGGTTCATTTTAAATTTTTCTTTTAAAGACAATTTTAAAATAGCTGGCTTAATAACTGGGCTTACTACAATTGAACTAGGTAATTCTGAATCTTCTAAGGGTTTATTAGGTGATGAAAGCGCTTCTTCCAAACTTTCGTAAAGGTCAATCAAATTTCCGAAAGACATAAAATGAACAAAAATGAGTTAGACTTACATTAATATTAAGGCAACTCTGAGCATCCTCTCTATAAGGGCTTCGGCTGGATCGGCGATGGTTGTGCTTTACCAGGTCGATAGCTCTTGCGAATTTAGACGATTTGGGTTTTAAATCCCGATGATCAGCCAGTGGGTTGTGGTTTCCAGGTCTTCGATAGACTGGGATGAGCCAAGATTGGTTTGCCTCTCTGGATTTTCACTATCACTCACAGTTCAACAATTTCGAAAGTCCGATTAATCGTTGACACAAAAAATAATCAAACGATTTGATTATTCTCAGACAATCCTACTGACTGCGCCAAAAATAATTTCGATCCTCGAGATTGCCTTTTTAAAAACTAATTTATTAACTAAAGTTACAATGGTTATGCTACAAAGGTTACTACATGACTATTCTAATTGTTAACGATCTTATATTTATACTATATACAAAAGTGTTTATATCAGCAGAAATAAGATTCCAATGGGAGATCTGATGGAAGAATATTCAAGCTCCCCAATCAAACACAATTTTCTTATTAAGGATTCTATAGTACTCTGTTGCAACTGGAAATGTGTTTCAATGTTGAAAATTCTCGATAAAAGCGAGCTTCGTAAGTGATATGCTTTTAAAGTAGTTATCGCGAGATAGTCAATGACAAAAAAAGTATGAGGTTCTATGCGTCAACATTTTTGGAAAATATGTCAATATTTATATATTTATTTTATAAGAACATCTTTAATAGAGAGTACGACAAAATTTTTATTGTTTTATTTCTTGTACTTACTTAATTTTTATGTTTTCAAAGATAACATCTGTCAAAAACTTTTGACTATGTACAGTTCATTTTTCACACTAATGGTGTTTTCGAGATGGAAACACACGACGCGTTTTGATGACCGAATGTCAAAAGTTCTGATACCTGATTTACCTGATTGGTGCGTTTCAAAGTTCATCAGAACAATTTGATGAGGTAGCGATTTTTACAAGCGCTCCATCAGATAATTATTCTGCTGAACATACGTTTTGACATTCAAATGCGATTGATTCTTGCGCATGCGCGCATGCTACAATCACAGATGAAGGAGGTTAGGTGCTACAATTATGTCGAGTTTGAGCTTTCTGGTGAGAACCTAGGCCCTAAATAAACCCAAATAAAGGATACTGAAACGTGAAAACCGTTCTGCCATTTCCAATATTTCCATCTGTTATTGAGATGGATCTTATACCAGCTGCGTTGGCAATTGCGGAAGACGACGGCTTAGATATCGGTGGATTAATGAATAGAGCTGTGGAAATCTTACAGCCCATAGAAACTCATGAGGTTTGGCAAGGACGGGAACGGTTGCCGCGCAATAGAAATAAATAGTTTTTTGAAACTATTCCAATGTATCCTAACTATTTATTATTACTTTATGAAGCAAACCGGTATAATAACAGAATAGAACATAACTTTTTAAATTTTGATAGAAATGACAAATGATGCAGCGATTGATCGTAGCGTAGCGGGATTTAATTCCGCTCGAAAAAATGGCGACCGCTCATCCAGCGCTCTATCCGATCAGTGGACAAAACATGACGTTCAGCAGAAAATTGTTGATCGCTCTAAGAGCGCTACGTTCTGATGAACGCGACCATAGTTTTCATTAGAGACGGAATGTTGCAACGTAGAATCGTTAAGTTTCTGGCACAAGTTGGTAAGGTTAGTAGGTTAGTTACTGAGCTGTCATTAGAGCGTTTAAATTTTAAATTTGAATAGTATGATGTCTAGTCAATTGCTGTCAAAAGGTAGATTTATTAAAAAGGGAATGCTAGAGAAGCTACAAAATTTTAATATACCAAAGGCGAGAAAAGGAAATCCAAGCAGAAAATGATGATTTGAATAAAAAATATTTGTTTCTTGCAAAAAAATTAAGTGTCATGTGTGTAATACTGTACAGGCTGTTCAGAATAAGATTCACTACCCCCTATCTCAGAAACAATAAGAGATACAAAAAAAAGTATTGAAATAAAATATTTGTGAATTTCTTTGAATTTTTAAGTTTTATTGCTGCCATATTTACAGGGTGTTTCATATATCTGATACAGGTATCAACTCTCTTATTTTAAATGGAACACCCTATATATTTTTTTATTTTTGGATTCTTCGTAAAATTTTAGGTTAACTTTGTCTAACAAACCCTATACCTAGTATTTATAGTTTTCGAGATTTTATAATTTTTGTGAAAAAAATTACAGTTGCAGGTGTATGAATAATGCATCATTAGTAGTGATTCATACCATATATTGAAGAGTCACTATCATAAATCTAACAAGCAGAGGTGAACATTTGCAACCAAACTAGAAACAATCTCTGGCAATATACAGGGTGAGTACGAAAGCGATGAAAACTTTGTCCCGAGAATTCATTAAATAATGCAAGCAGATATTTGGATGTCGCTAGATCCACGATCCACGCATCGTTAAAAATAAAAGGAAATAAGCCATATAAATTTGCAAAGCTACAAGAATTGCAGATTGGTGATCAGGATCGTCGACTAGGATTTTATTGTACCTTGATAGACTGACTATCAGTTTCAACACAATGACTTTGCGAGAATCTGTTGGACTGATCCAACTACAGTCTGACATTTGATTAAACAATCAAGATGTCATTTTTTCCATAGCAACCCCTACGTTAACAAATATGAACCTCATGTTTTACATAGTTTTAAATTGTGGCTAATATCTCAGAAACTTTTGATATTAGGTATAGAGAAGTAAACTGAAAGTACCCTTATTTTTAGACGTAGAATACAGTGCAACAGAAAAAATTGTGGTTTGCCTTTAAAAAATAGGAGATAATTGATAATATTCAATTCAAAGTCTTCATCGCTACTAATGATGCATTATTCACACACCTGCAAGTGTGTTTTTTTCACAAAAATGATAAAATCTCGAAAACTATAAATACTAGGTATAGGGTTTGTTGCACAATGTTGACCTAAAATTTTATGAGGAATCCAAAAATCAAAAAAATATATAGGGTGTTCCATTTAAAATACGAGAGTTGATACCTGTATCAGATATATGAATCACCCTGTGAATATGACAGCAATAAAAATAAAGAAATCAAAGAAATTCACAAATATTTTATCTTAATACTGTAACGGGGATTTATACTAAAACTGGGTTCGATTTATTTTCACTTATTTATTTATACCAATAACTACACGACTATATACACATTTATATTCACACTTATTTCTCGGACTATATACGGCTTTTCTACTGTCTATGGACTATTTATCACTAACTGACTATCCTGTCATTGCCATCAGTATTATATATCTAACCTAAAAAACTCTAGATGATTCCAGTGTTGTTTGTTTCTGGAGGTTATTTCTCAGTATATGGCTTCGAGAATAGACCAGGACTTATTCTCGTTGCCTCTGATGTCTCCCGTGTTTTCCGGAATGTGCATTGTGTGTGTAGTTCATTATTCGGGTAAGTCTTCACGTTACAATACTTTTTTTCGTATGTCTCATAGTTTCTGATATAGGGGGGTAGTGAATCTTATTCTGGACAGCCTGTACCTATATACTGTAAATACTATATAAAAGAGGAAATTGCCATACCGCAACATATGATGTGCAAATATTAGAAGAAATATCATCAAAATGTCTTCCGAAAGAAAGATTGTTTGAGGAATGAAGTGAAGTAAAAAACATTATTACCAGATTTAATGGTTTTAAAAGAAACTTATAAAGATGATAATCCTGCAAATTATTATCGGGGCAAACGTCACTTAACAATACTAAAATGACGAAGAACGGAAGATGTATAAGTAATATTCAGCGTTTCTTTGAAGAATATATTTCAGGGAAAACGTAATTATTCGCAATATTTAGTTTTCCAGTTTTATTCTGTTGTTATCTATATAATACTTTTATTTTCAAGCCTTCGTAAATGTGCAATAAATATGAATAAAATCGTTTGCGAGTTCACCGGTCTGTGCTACTATGAATAATTTTATTGCTTATGATTTTATATTGATAAATTGTTTGTTCGTGTAATTTTCTCATAATACAAAATTTACTTGAATCAATGTTTTATTTTTTCCGGTTCATATTCACCCTGTGTTATTATCTTGTCAAGATTAGCGCTGTTGTCAAGTATCACCAAAATCATAAGTGTATAATACGAAATTTTCGGAAATACTACACTTTATTTTTATCAAGGTTTATTTTATAATATAATAGTTTGAGAAGTTTAAGCGGAAAAAAATAAAATGTGGTGAAATAATATATTTGCTCTATCTCACCTGTGTAAAAATGGAAAATAAATATATCATTTTTTTGATTACAAAACGGTGAATCATATTGAAACTTTGCTATATGAAAGAAGGCATTCTAAACCGTATAAAACTTAAATTTAAAAGAAATCTGTCGAAAACGAATTTACGCGATAACTACCCGAAACTGTTTGAAAATATATCGTCATTGCTGTAATTTGTACAAAAGTAGGTGAATTAAGGAATCAAATCCACAATTATTTCGCAGTAGTAGTACATTCAGGGTGGGAATGCTGCTTATAGCGGCCCTGAGACCTGAGAATAAGATTTTTCAAAAATCCAAAAACACGTCCTCAAAGATTTTTTATGGAGTTCTCTTTCGCCATGTAAAAAAATTGGGGGCCCCAAAGAGGGGGCACAGCCTTAAACAACTTTGTTTTTTTCAAATTAGAAAACACCACTTGTGGCACCTCTTTAGATAGCTTATTGAAAAAGGAATTTGTCGATAAGAAATTTTTTAATATCTGTCAAACCATGTCTCAGAAATTTACTAAAAACTGTTTTTTAACTATTTAATGAACAATTACATTAATAATAACATTAATGCTGGAATGTCAGTTTTTAGCGTGACAGTTGTTGAAAATGTGCCCCATTAACATTGGCGCAGACCCAACCGATAGTAGAACTCTTCTCTTTCTCTTCTCAAAACTTCTGGCGTGATTAAACGTATCTCTGCCCGAACCTTTGCATTTAAGTCTTTCAGATTTCTAGGTCTGTTAACATAGACCTTAGTTTTTAAATCGCCCCATAAATAAAAATCGAATGGCGTAATATCCGGGAATCTAGGAGGCCACTCTATAAATCCTTGCCGTCCTATCCACCTATTTGGAAATGCAGCATGTATTAATTCCCTTACATTTCTTGAAAAGGGGGAAGACCTCCATCCTAATGAAAACATATCCTTTGCTCTAGATTTCCATCATTAGGGATTATTCCTTGGTGTTCTGGTAATAAAAATGTTACATGTCTCAACTTAAATTGTCTAGAAAACTGGAAGACTTAAACGCAAATATTCGAGCAGAGATACGTTTAATCACGCCAGAAGTTTTGAGAAGAGTAGGTAGGGGAAGAGTTCTGCTATCGGTTGGGTCTGTGCCAACAGGTTAATGGGTCTGTCACGCTAAAAAGGTGGCATTCCGGAATTAATTCTATTAATAATGTAATTGTTCATTAAATAGTTAAAAATCAGTTTTTAGTAAATTTCTGACACATGGTTTGACAGATATCAATTTTTTTTATTATCAAATTCCTTTTTTAATTAACTTTCCAAAGAGGTGCCACAAGTGGTGTCTTCTAATTTGAAAAAAAAAATTGCTTAGGGCTGCGCCCCCTTTTGGGGCCCCAATTTTTTTTACATGACGAAAGCGAACTTCATAAAAAATCTTTGAGGACGTATTTTTGGATTTTTGAAAAATCTTATTCTCAGGGCCGTTATAAGCAGCGTTCCATTTAAAGTCCGCACCCTGTATATGTTTCCATTATTGACACTGGCTTAAGATCTGGACTATTTCCGTTCCGTAAAATTCCAACTGGTACCGCGTTGGCTCTGATTCAAATTAATGTGAAGCCATTCGAAGTTTTTCTGTAAATATGAGGATTTTTTTCGTTTTTTCATATCTTCGCTACTCCCTGCTTCCCTTTCTTTAAATTCCTTAAAACGAATAAAAAGGACAATTTTATTGAAATTAGAAACACAAAAGCAGAACCTCTGTTGAAATTAGCGTAATTGTCCTTTGTTCTCTCACCTGACAATACAGTCGATAATGTTGACCTTTTTCCATGAGGGCAAAAACTGGTTCTTATTACAACTCTAGAATTTTTATTTTAGAAAGGCTTGGGAAACTGATCTTCTCTCACAGATAATTGTATCATCTCTACGACTCCATATTTCCATCTAATTAATTCCCAGACTCTTCTGTACCTTCCAAAGAACGAATATGTATATTTAAGAATTCATCTTTTTTCGTTGGTAGTGAGCTCTTTCCAAAAATGCGATTCTTGATATCATTAAAGTTATTTTCCACTGCCATTTGAGAAGAACCGAGCAATGCTGAAGACTTGACATGAGACCAAAAAGGCAGCATTTTCACGAAATTTATTATCTGCGGCACCAGTGCTGGTAAATATTGACAATTATCTTCATTTCGGTCAGATTTTTTTTTAACGGTATTTTCAATGCGACGGCCTCAGTGAAAAAAGCTATTGTCATCAATTGATAAATTATCAATCACTATATTTATTATTGTGATATGGAATCGTCATTACTTTCGTCTCCAATAAGTCTCCGTAAGAAGTCTTTGCTCAGTGTAGACGGTGTTGCTAGGGATGTGCAGAATTCTTGAAACATCGATATGTACATCAAATGATACATCGGATAAAAATTGTTATGAAAATATCGGTTGTAAAATATCAATGTTCTGAAAACATCGATATTTTTATTGATGAAGAAGAATTTTAATGTATCGAGCGATTCAAAAAAAAATATTCACAGTAGGCAATTGAAATGGGAAGCATGTCTTTACTAGATTCAAGTAATGAGTATTTGTCATTTCATTACCGAATGCGTGTATCCAGCAAATATTTGGTACGTTTAAACACTTCCAAAAAGAGAATTACAATACGTGAATAGTGTCGATTTTATACGTTTCGTTAGCTGTACGTACTGGTTAGTTTTGCATCCTACTAATCTATCCGTCTTGTCATTTGCCAATTGCCTGACGGCAGTGACAGCCTGGAATGAATAATGAAATGACAAATACCTATTACTTGAATCTAGCAAAGATACGCTCCCCATTTCAAATGCCTACTGCGAAAACTGCGAATGATTTTTTTTTGGATCGCTCAATATATAATACTCGTAATAATAAGAAGTAAAGTGTAATGAAATGGTATCCAGCATAACTTTATTGAATATAGGTAACAAGAACAAAAGTAATAAATAAGCTTCTTATGTGTGCGAACTAAATTCATAAAACAAGATTAGGTAGGTAATGATGATCAACACAAAACATATATTTAAACTCAAACAAGAACAATACTCTTAAGAAAGATACATAGAATCTTCTTCCAACTGGTGCAAAACATAAGGAACCATTCGCGCACAATGGGTCTACAGCGCTACTACAACAATAACCGTCAATTTGCACTACATGCCAGAATGGTGACCTCACTGGCATTTGTGCCAACTCAACATCTGGACGAGGAAATTGACGAACTTGCTGAGAGCTTACCTGTGGAGTATCGACCACTTCTCAAATTCTCAACTGGTTTAAATACAATTACGTTGGCCATCTTAACATGTAAACTGATATTATTTGACATACGAGGTAGATTTTTTTATACATTTTTATTGACAGGACAACCACCACGATTTGTGGAATCTTTATCAGCGGACTTTGAATGGGGAAAACCGCACAATAACGCTGAGGCGGCCAACAGGAGGTTCCAGTTAGAGCTAGGAATGGACCATCCCACTTTGTGGAAATTCATAGATGGTCTAAAGAAAGTCCAGCAAGGCAGGGATACCCATTATGAACAACTTGTAGCTGCACATCCTCCGCCGTTGAAAAAGTAAAAATACAGACAAGCTGATGAGCGAATTCTTGCTTTAGTGCATAGATTTGGAAATGACAATATTTTAGAATATTTGCGGGGATTGTCCCATAATTACGAGATGTAGTGATCAAAATTATATTATTATATTATAAAACTAGCTGTCTTAGGCACTTCCTGGGCAAACACTTTCGTAGATTGTGCTACGAAAAATCATTAAAAGTCTTGAGTATGGAACCCTTCTATGAGACCTACCCGCACGTAGAACCAGTCCGAACACCAACCCAGATCAATCCACTGATATGCACCAAGAGAGAACAGCATGATAATTTTTCCTACATATGCCTTAAGGGTTTTCCGGTATGGAAAATTCCAGTCGCACTGACAGACTCTCACAAAACAGTCCAGTGACATACTGCACACAAATATATACCGAAAAATCCACGAAAATTCAGCCATAGAGGTCAGAGATACTTCTTTGGGAATTACTGATATGGACCCCTTAACCTAGGAGGCCCACACACACATAAAATTTAGCATATAATGTTACCCGAGCAAATATAAAAAATTCAATAAAAACAAGTATCGAAATCGGATAAGTAGTTTTCGAGATTTTTGTGGTCAAATGAAACGTCATTACTCGTAATGTCTTGATATTTTGAAAACATCGATGTATCTTACGCAACCCTAGGTGTTGCTTCACCATCCCCAGTCCCACTAGTTTCACTCAATGCAACAACAAATAAAGATTCGATTATTTTTTCTGTGCGTTCTATATTAATTGCTAGCAATGAATGAGCAAGGCGTGTATAAAATTGTCTACTTCTTTGTAGTGCAATTTTCAGGCAAGGCCATCCACAAAAATTGTTAATACAACGAGTGCCACGGAACGGACATAAAAGTTAATATCAACATAGATAATCATAACAATGCTGAAAGTATGCAGACAATGAAGAAAAGTCCGTAAATGTTCTGATAGCAGCTGAAATTAAGGCAACTGATAAATCGCAGCATTTCGTTGGGTGTTAGTACACCTCCTCTTTGCCAGAATTTTAAATAATTGAGCAATAACTGGAATCACAAAGCTGGTAGGTAAGTTATCTCGAAATCTCGAAAAACTCAACAAGATAATGCCGCCACCCCCAACAGACGAATGACGCTACTATGAGAAAAATATTTATTATTTTGGGTATATCATGTTCTTTTCTTTAGAAACGGTGATGTATTTGTTGGTTGCAAACTTTCATGGATATTAATTTTATTTAATAAATACATATTAAATAAAATGGTACATCGTTCTCATTTTTGTTGCGAATCGCTTTATTTGATTCAATAATGTCCTAGGAGAAAGCAGTTATTTCATATGTATTGTACAGTACACATGAACAAATAAAGAATATCTATCTATCTATCTATTTATTATAGCTATTATAACCTCGCTTAATTAGAGGAAACCGGAATGGTTTAATTTTTTTTCGGTATTTGCAAAGAGCACGATTCGTAATAACACCGGCACAATTCAACACAAAACGAGAACAATTCAATGAGCTGAAAATATATTGAAGATAGTAAAAAAATGAGGGGCTGGTGGTCAAGCTGGCCTCCGGATTTGTTTCAATTTTTTTAGTATATGGAAAAGAGCCAATTAGACCGTCACAACTGAGCACAAAATCGAATGTGTGGGGCTAACATGACCAAGCCAAAAAAAAAATAATTTTAAAAAATTCGAAATTTACCTTTCTCGCTGAGGATGCCATCGATCTTTTTTATTTATATACTTGCAATAAGTCTGAAATATTGTTTATTGTTTTCCGATATATTTGTTTGAGTTTTGTCTCAACCAATGTAAATTAGGCTACTGATATTTTATTACCATGACCTTGTGGTGGAAGTGGCATCATACTCTATTATTTTTGCAACATGGATAATTTTTTAAGGTTACCCTCTGTAGATCTATGATTGTTATATTCACCCCAACAAGGTTTTTTGGAGAACATAATTCAATTAATTTTTAAGGCTTCTGAAATAAAACTCGACTTGCGCTGCTGACTTCTGGTTTATATGATTTGCATGATCATCCTGTATGAAACAGATATGACAATATGCTGACAGAATCTGAATGAAATAAAAAATTTGAATTAATTTGAAATCTGACGTTTATTTGTTGAAACTAGAATACAATCTATCCTAAATGAGCTAGCCAGCTCGCAAGGGCAACAATAAACCAAATTAGACGTTACCAAATTACCCTGCAGTTAATATGACACCATGCAATCATCGGCTAATGATAATGATACATGTTGCTGTTGCGAAATATCCAATCCATCTGCCTATTGGGAAGCACTCAAAAATCAATTCGAAGATCAGACTGTTGTGTTGAAAGCCAAGGAGCTGGAACTGCGTGAAAAAATTGCTCAAGTTGAGAATATCTTGGCAGAGCAGAGAAGCAGTGATGTTTGTTGTTGCAGTGATAATGATGTCCCAAAAGTAGGAAATGATCAAATAACACCTATAACGGCCTCAACATTCAGTCAATTAGCTTTCTTACCACTTTTCCTCATCCTTATATTCTCTTTAATTGATCTTTTCAATTTTGAAACTATCATGTCGCTTTCTTTTCCAGGTGTTTACAAATATACGTGAAAACCCAGTACGCGATGTCCCCATTGAAATGTCTGTTGAACAGAAAGAAGTTGCTCCTGGCTTCTTTCAAAAAGTCATGGAAAATGCAAAATCAATACTAACAATGTCTTGCGTCAGCAATTGTCCCGCCCTACGTTCCTCCAGTCATCTAAATGAAACCCCGACTCGAGAAAGTGACTCATGCAAATGTAGCAGTTGTAGTAGCAGCAGTCCTGATGGTCCCAATTCGACAGCAATATCAAGTAAAAATGCCACAGGCGCCACGATAACATCTACCAGCAATTACTGCCTCTGTTTGTCAAACAGTATTAGCAAACAAGAGGCTACGACAGACAGTACATCACAGGAGGTACCTTCGAGTTTTTCGTGCTCCTGCAAGAATACCAACTCTAAAACTATGGATAACACCACATCAGGTACCACCAACAAAACAACAACCATGACAAATACAGATGATATCAGCCATCCAAGTACCAGCAGTAAAAGCGGAGAGAGTGGCAAGTGCACAGGTTCTTGCTCCTATTATCCAGGCACCAGTCAAAACTCCAGTTCTGGTAATCAATTCAACTGCAAGAAACTTGTATCTTGTTGTGTATGTACGTCCAGTAGACTATTTGAGACAACTGAGACTGAAACAACCACGACTACATCGGGTGCAGAGTGTGAGTTGTGCTCGAAACTAGAAAATGCTCCGTGCCAGCAAAACTCAAAAACGCTTACTGTGGAACAAAACTCCAAAGGACCTAGTGTCGAAATAAAGCCTACAGCAAATAAAACTGATGTTCCACAAGTTTCTTCAGCAGATCTAGTAGTTGCTTCTGCAGCTCCACAAGATACTGCTGCTGTTCCACAAGTTGTTTCTGTAGCTACAACACCCGTCGCACTTGAGCAAAGGTCACAGGCTACGGTAGCTAAACAAGCACAAGTATCTGCGGTTACTTTCACAGTACAACCGAAAACTGCTTCAGAAGGCTTAACAACATCTGCAACGTCAACTCGTGCAATTGATATTGGCCAGCAAAGAATCACTCAAATGACTTCTACAAAGAATATATCATGTAAAGATGATACATGCGCTGTTATGATATCACTGGCTAAATCTCCAACAGTACCAAATATTCCCATACGCATCCCTAAAACTATGGAGAAGCAGCAAACTCCAAGGAGTACCTGCACTATTGGAACATGCCCGTCCCTAAGACGAATTCAAGATGGCAGTGCTCTCAAAAATGTCGACAACCAGTGCGCTTTTGTAGGTTCACCTCTCCTAGATATCAAATCTTCTCAAGGTGAGTAGATCAAAACACATTTTTTCAATATAAAATGATATGTATTCATTATTTGCAGATAGAACAAATGCAAGTAAATGTTGCTGTTGTGCAACTAAAAGTAAAACAGAGAAACTGGTGAACATGGTTACGGATCTAACTACACAAGAAAGAGATATTAAATCACATATTGATCAATTGTTAGAAAGAGAAAAAAACTACGAAAACGTCTTCAATGATTTCCAGAAAATGCTAAATCAACCAAAGTGTTGCTGTCAAGCCAACAGCTTGAATGATATTGAGAAAATAAGCCAGGAACTGAAACTGGAAAATAAACAGTTAAAGAGTGAGCTAATGGAAATGAAACTTGAACTAAAGCATTGCTTGGAAAAGATTGAAGGCCCAATGCATCAAAAACTCGAGACTGAGAAGTGCAAATGTATCCAGTTGCAACAGGAGTTGAACAAGGCTTCGCAAAACATGCTTGTCAATCAAGATACCTATATGAGAGAGATGAATTCTTTGAAATTGCAATTGTGCGTCGCATGCTCCAATATGACTGAGTTGAACTCTATAAACAAGAGGCTGAAAGATGAATTAACATCTCTTGATTGTGTCTGCAGCAAACTAGAGGAAGATTTGATAAAACAGAAAATCAGTGAAGCTGACACAATAAGAAGACTATCAAAGCGAACAACACCAGACGCCTTAGGAGAAGGTAAATCTTGATAGAATTATACTTCTTCTCTAAATTGATCATATTAAATGATTTAGGATCCCAAGCGAATCCCAGTGAAAAAAATTCCCAGTGCACTTGCAATCACTGTCAGAAAGTGAAGAGTGACAGCTTTAAATGCGATTCCAATTTGCACACCATTGCTAGAAAGCTGAGTAAGACTTTAAAAGACAGTGCTCCATGTGAAGAATGTGCCAAGCTGCCTTCAGAACTGAAAGGAGCTGCAAAGTGTATCAGAGACCTTACAGATTTGGTGGAAAGTAGAAAGGCGGATTTTTCCAAATTGAACCATGATAAACGTGATGGTTATAGCCAATCACTTCCAGAAACTGAGAGCGAAGCCTGTCAATGCACCGCTCGTCGAGATATGGGAGCTGGAGAATATGACAAGAAAGTTTTTGTTCATGAGGGACCTAAGCTTACTGAAGGTTATTCCATCCAATAAAAATCTCTCTTTCACCCATGCTCCTCCAACATAATTCTAGAATATTTATTAACCATCAATTTCCAGATAAATCCAAGACTCAAACTCTGTTCCCAGTCCAACCAACTTTTGCCGAAACTGGAGACAGTAGCCAAGTTGTGAACATTCAACCGGAGCCTTCTGCAGCTTCAGCAACAGCTGAAGTTGTAGAGTCCCGCTACTATACCCCGACGGCATCATCTACAGTTGAACCAAGATTTATCAGCACCCGGGAACCATGTCCAATACATTGCGATGCTAAAGCACCTTGCTATTCTTCTGGACTACGATGTGGTGATAACGTCATATCTAAAACGCAGCCAACTGCTGCAAGGGCAACTGATGGACCTGTAAGAATGGTAAGCAAGTCTTCGAAGGAACAATGTCCAGTGCATTGCGACACAAATACCTCATGCTATGCCAAGGGTCTACCTTGTGGATCTAGAGACAAGGAATTTCTAAAAGCTCAATCACTGGCAACAACGCCTGTGCAAATACCAGCAAGAATACCCCCTATGGAGTCATGTCCAATAAAATGTGGGGAAAGTGCTCCCTGTTATTCTCAGGGACGTCCGTGCAGAATTGAAGAACTCAGGGCTAGATCGTATCCAATGGAGATACCTCAAACAATAAAAGCAGTATCGATTGACAAGCAAGATATACCAAGAGCTGTTTTACTTGAATCTCAAACAGGAGAACCTGAGTCAGAAGGAACAAGAGCTGGAGTTCAAAAAATAGTTATTGATAAGATGCTTCCAGATAGAAACTGTCCACTGAGCGCGATTTCTTGTCCTGTAACTTGTGTAGAAGGAGCTCCTTGTTCAGAAGTCGGCTATCCTTGCAGAAAAGATGATGAAATAGAAATAAAGGTCAGCAAAGATGGCGATACAGCACCAAAAAAATCATTTACTAGTACAGGTTCTGCCAATGTAGCAGCCCAATATATCGCACATTACGTTGTAGATAAAATGCCCATTAAAGATTTTGTCTACGCGAAGGATAGTGCAGAAAAACCTCCGACTAAAATTTTTCTTGGAGATGCCATACTATTGGAGAAACCTTCAGCACCAGAGGCTGAGACTGATTCTGTGGTCTACGTTCCAATGGCAGAAGATTCTCTGAAACCTTCTGGGTCTGGTTACAATACCGCTCGTCATATTACAGAAGCAATTCTCAAGAATATTCCATCGGTGGAAGCCATAGATAGCTCATTTGATCAGATTTCAAATATAAGTCCTGTGAGAAGTGAAAAAGCTAAGCCTTCTGGTGAACAAATCGCACCTAGGAGTTTGCTATCGCCAGTTTTTGAAGAATCTTCCTTATCTGAGCCAGTTGCATCTGTAGCAGAAAAGCCATCAGCTATATCAGAGTTACCAGTTGATACAGAGCCTAGAACTGAAGATGCGGTACCCAATATTGAGAAAGATGAATCCGCAGATTTTCTTCATCCAAGATCTTTAATAATTGCTGATGGAGTTAGAAGTGCTGTTTCAAAGCCTGATGTTGAATCCGCAATCAAAGTTCCATCTATTGCTTCTATAAAAGATTCATCGGTCAATCAGCCCGCAGTAGTAAATGCACCAAGTACTGGCAGAGAACTTATTCCAGACGACATGAAAGTCCAATCTCCTGCTTCGGCGAAAGCAGGGTCTGGTAGTCAATCTGAAGTAGCAAAATCACAAGATAATAGCTCAGACCGTCTCAAAGATGAAATGAAAATCCCATCCACGGTTTATTCAAAAGCACCTTCTGGCAGTCAATCTGTAGTAGCAAAACTACCAAGTACTGGCATAGAAAATATCAGAGATGAAATTGAAAAACCCTCTTCTGCTGTTCCTGCAAAAGCCTCAACTGAAAGTCAATCTTCAGTAGCAAAACCTGCAATCTCTGGTACAGACTCTAAAACTGGTTCTTCAAAACCCAGCGATTATTTACAAAGTACACCAACCAAGCATGATGACAATGATGCTCCAGCTGCTGTAACTGTTGAACCAATACCACTGTCAGCCCCGTTCAAAGAAATGGTCGATGGTGAATTCCCCTTTGGTACTGAAACAACAGCTGAGGTACTGCTTGAGCCTCCACCTGATCTAACATTGACGACAACAATAACAAGCTCAGGTAACATGGAGGTTATAACTGAAGGTGTTGCTGGTATCATAGAAACAACGCTGAACTACATACCTGAAGAAGGAGTTATTGAAGTAAGTTAGCTCTATAGGTAACTTCTATGGTTAATCATTTGATATGATGTTTTTTATGTATGTTAAGGTTATAACAGTCATAACAGAGCCCTCAGAAGAAGATCCACAAACTGCAGGTGCATCTTCATATTCAGGCGTTACCACTGATGACCAGCCATGTGATACTACTTGCAAATTAACTAAGTTGAAAACAGTCACCAAAGGTAAAATCCCATGCCCAACAGAGGCAATAACGGAAGATATACCAGAAGATTTCAACGCAGTAAAACTTGATTCGCCATCTACATCAGGTATGTGTTTAACTTCACAATATAAAAAAATATTTCTCAGATCAGAGAAGAAAATCATATTATTCAACGCTTTATCGATTTTATCGTTAAAGCGAAATATTCTATGCAAAATTATTATGATACAATATCTATAGGTATATCTCTACATATCTATACTTATATAATAAAACTGTATCAAGCCGATGTCTGTACATTAAAAATATTTAAGAAAAAATAATATGGGGTTCTTTATTAGAGCAGCAGAAGCCAAAACAACATTACTAAGAATTTTTGTATGTCTGTCTGTATGTTTGTACGCACATCTCGAAAAAACTACAGCATGGAATTGAAAGCAGTTTTCACCGGTGTATTACTAGAAATCTAACTTAAAATATGGGCTACATTTTATTGTGTCTGTCTGTATTTTCGTATGTTTGTACAAGCATCACGCAAAGTTTACTGCGTAGAATTGAGAATAGTAATAAATATGTTTTACAAAAGATCCAATTCCAAATAAAGTTTTTTACTTCTCGTCGTCGTATTCTAGATATATTTTTTTCTTAAGAACCCCACAGCCAGTAATCCTTTAGGTTAGTTCTGCTCATAACACTACCTTAAAAAAAATACGAACTAGTTTTGTATTCATGAAATGGCATAGTCTGCAGATATTATTCGCCAATAACAATTACAGATTCTCCATTCATCATGACTTTCTTCTCAGGAAGACCTTCTTGAACAATTTTATGTGGGTTATCTACTAAATCCACGATTTCGAGAGAAATAGTATGTCCAGAATAACCGTTCGGGTTCAACCTTACTTAATATTGATTATTAATTATAAGCTTTGTATACTTCAATTCAAAAACAATTTTAGTTTATTTTTAAATATATATATATATATATATATATATATATACAGGGTGGGGCACCGTATACGACACGGTCTCTCAAGGGGAATCCATACAATATAATGTTTTTATGATAAACGAAATAGATGCAGAATTTTTCTGGCCACAATCTAAAATTATTTTTATACATACAGGGTGAT
The DNA here is from genome assembly GCA_958507055.1 of Crioceris asparagi. NCBI lineage: Eukaryota > Metazoa > Arthropoda > Insecta > Coleoptera > Chrysomelidae > Crioceris > Crioceris asparagi. The sequence continues at coordinate 63,822,103 of OY293830.1, forward strand.
TCAAAAAAAAGATACATATCAAAGTTATGTTTTCTTAAATTGAATGTCCTATATTTTTTATTATTTTCGGATATAAGAGTCAAAATAAAAGTGAGTTTCTTCAGTATTCCCTATACCTATCTCTTTCCATTTTGAAAATATCCAAAGATTTGTTGAAATGTAAGGTATGAACTATTTTTCTATAATTTCCAAAGTTGCTCATTTTGAACTTGAGCTAAAGGTTTTATCATATTGATAAAGGTCAAGGTTATAGCCTGTATCATATTTTAATGTCAAAAATCATACAGGGTGTTGGAAAAATATGGTTGTAAAATTTCAATATAAGATATTGAAAAACTTCGTTATCTTAAATGGAACATCCTCTATATTATTACATATTTTAATGCAGAATTGAATCCTCTTTCGAATTGTATAAGGGTTCCCTATAACTAAACTCAACGAATTTCTTCAATTTCGCACTTCTCTAATAATTCTGTCTTATATTCCCAATGCCATTATGATTGGGATGACGTTTTAAAATAATCATTATTATAGTTAAATTCCATTATTATTATTACAGTACTAATTGATTCACGATTATATATATATAATATATTATCCAATCTCCTAGAATTTCAAAACTCATATGAAATAATTAACTGACGGGTAATGATACTATACTATTCTATTGCTGTCGGTTTTACCCTTAAAAGACAACTACTCCATTAATATATTTTTTTTTGGAATATCAGCGTTTTACATTTACATAGATACTGTGAAACGTAAAGAAATACCTATAAGTATTTATTGATAACGTATTATTATGAAAGCCCAAGGAAAAATGTGGTAAGTCCACTCACACTTCTTTTCTACCTCTCTCAAACAAATACTGACGAATATGAGAAACATACAGACAGACAGACCAATAGCAAAACATATGTTTGTTGGACTCAAAAAGCCCTGGAACGTAGAAACAGAGTACCGAAAATTTTACACGAATACAATACTTCCCTTACACAGCTACTAGGCGTAGCGGTATAAAAGTATTAAGAACAAGACATTTATTGAATGATATAAAAATAATAACAGTATAAAAATATAATAAAATAAGAAACACTAGAGTAAATGTTCAAAATGTCGTCCATTTTCTTGAATACATAATTGAACTCTCTCTTCAAAAGATCTTTTAACTTTCCTCAACATCTGTGGTGTCACGGATCGAAAAGCGGCTCTTATTCTCTCTTTCATATTTTCAGCTGTTGTGGGCTGGGTGTCATATACAATGTTTTTAATGTATCCCCATAAAAAAAAGTCCAAACATGTTAGATCTGGAGATCTTGGTGGCCAATTTTGCGAGCCGCTTCTTCCTATCCATCTGTTTGGGAAACGCCTATCAAGAAATTCTCTAACATTCCTTTGAAAATGGGCTGGAGCACCATCCAACTGCAGCCACATCTGCTGTCTGATATTCAAATGCACATTTTCTAAAAGTTCGGGTAGTTTATCACGTAAGAATCTTAGAAATTTTTGTCCATTTAAAATGCCATCAAAAAAGTAAGGACCTATTAATTGGGACCCTAGAACACCCCCCCATACATTAACTGACCATCTATGTTGGTAATTAGTATTTCGAAAAATTCGAGGATTCTCATCACTATAATAATGGAAATTATGTCTGTTCACCAGGCCGTTATTATGGAAAGTGGATTCATCAGAAAACAGAATTGAATCTAGAAAGAGTTCATTATCGCCTAATCTGTCTAGAGTCCAAACACAAAATTCAAGTCTGTGATTAAAATCCATTTCATAAAGTTCTTGGTGTATCTGAATATGGTAAGGATGAAACCGATATTTTTTCAATATTCTTGAAATGCTTCTCCTACTAATACCTGTTTCTCTTTCTATTTTGCCTTGACTGGTATGAGGGTGTTCTATAACAGATCCTATGACCACAAACTCATTTTCTTCATCATCTACAATAGGTTTTAGCGTAGTTTTTTGTTTGTAGGATACAGTACCAGAATTCCGAAATTCTCTCAGTAACCGTTCAAACACAGCTCTATTTGGATGTGATACGGTTGGATATCTTTCAGCATATACTCTTGAAGCCAATAGGCAATTTTCATGACACTCACCAATTATTAGAAGCATATTTATTCTCTCTTCGATAGGATAAGTCTTCATTTTGCTTTATTTGAATAGTACACTGATTTAAATTGTATTTATAAATTAAACGCTTCAAAACTGTCAGTTATAAAACATTTCCATGGTAACAGCCTCAAAGCTGTCCAGATTAATTGGGTAATGTTCCTACTGTGATAAAGAAGCAAAATTCAAGAAATGCCTTGAGTTTAGTTATAGGGAACCCTTATACAATTCGAAAGAGGATTCTGCATTAAAATATGTAATAATATAGAGGGTGTTCCATTTAAGATAACGAAGTTTTTCAATATCTTATATTGAAATTTTACAACCATATTTTTCCAACACCCTGTATGATTTTTGATATTGAAATATGATACAGGCTATAACCTTGACCTTTATCAATATGATAAAACCTTTAGCTCATGTTCAAAATGAGCAACTTTGGAAATTATAGAAAAATAGTTCATACCTTACATTTCAACAAATCTTTGGATATTTTCAAAATGGAAAGAGATAGGTATAGGGAATACTGAAGAAACTCACTTTTATTTTGACTCTTATATCCGAAAATAATAAAAAATATAGGACATTCAATTTAAAAAAACATAACTTTGATATGTATCTTTTTTTTGAATCACCCTGTATGTATAAAAATAATTTTAGATTGTGGCCAGAAAAATTCTGCATCTATTTCGTTTATCACAAAAACATTATATTGTATGGATTCCCCTTGAGAGACCGTGTCGTATACGGTGCCCCACCCTGTATATATATATATATTATTTTAGGGTTTGCCAATAGATTTGTGTTGGCTGTTTTGTTTTTGTCAAATAACTTCTGCATCTTGGAAATCCTTGGTCTAACTGATCTCGGTGGGTCATATATAGACTCTCTCGTTTCAAATTTTCTACTTAAGTTATGATACGCTATCACAGGGTCCTGATCTCAAATCACCTTTTTTAAAAAGTCTTGGTAATCCACTAGTGTAATTTCTATCGTACATCGTACTAAACCAATTCTTCTTAGTAGATCCATGTTATGGATCATTCCAATTCCAAATTTTATTTTGCAAAAAAAATTAGCAGTTGACACTTTTTTTTTCTTTTTCTTTTATTTTTTGATACTAGCATGATATCTTAAAATTATGTGAGACTCTCAATTATACCCCTTACTTTATAAGGACCCCTAATATTTAAAAAAACCGAACCATTTACAGCGGCACTGTGACTTGGGAGTACCAAGAATACAAACTCGTAGATAGCCTTTTAGGTAAATTTCTTATAGAAATATACCTATTGCGATCGTTCACACTTTTGAATTTCGAAAAAAATTCAACGGCATGTTGTTATATGTCTATAAGTTAGTCCAAAAAACATTTGGTTCAAAAGTTTATATATATATATATATATATATATATATATATATATATATATATATATATATATATATATATATATATGTATATGGGATATTACGAAATTTGTTAACACGATAGAGGTCGCAGTTTTGAAGGTATCAAGTTCAAATTTGCTACAAAAATCAATCTCTCAAATATCTTGGTCGAGTTCGTTATTGGGCAATATCGGGTAAATAGTTTCAAAATGGCGACCATTCAAACATTTAAAAAAATTATCAAAAAAGAGCCGTAGTGTGAATATTATTAAAAATAATTTTAGGTTATAGATATAATCAGTACCTACAACTTTTGTTCAAAGCAATTTTTCATAAAATACACAGGTAAAAAAATAAAAATTAATAAAGAAAAATAACAAATATTGATAAAACATGAACACTCAATATAAATTTGATGTAATTGTACATTTTCTGGAGATCTTAATATAGACCCTGATTAAAAAAATATATAGTATATTTATTGAAAAGAAATAGACAAAAAAAAATCTGCCTTGAAGTGGACTCGAACCCTGTCTGCTTTATATTCAACAGCCAAAACAAAAACCTCTAACCGCAAGGCTATGACAATTTTATGTAATAATATGTAGGTATAGCAATGAAAAGGTTGTTAAAATTTCATTTCAATGAATTTTGAAAAATTTACCTTTCCGCTGACTACAGGCCATCGGGATTTTTTTTCTGTATACACTGACTCTATGATGAACCTATATTATTTATATGTTTATCATTTGTCTTCTTTTCCATGAAATAAGTGGGTGTTACATCTTTTTCTGCCGTACCAAAAGATATACCAACAGAAGATATACCATCAACATCGGCCGGTAAGTAAATTCATAAATTATTCATTGCTTTAAATTGTCAACGCATGATTTGTAACACCAGCTGGTGCTTTATCATATTCTGCAACTTCCACTGGCGATCAGCCATCGTCAAAATTGTCTTCATCCCATATTGGCCGGAACAAAAAACATTTGCTACCAACCGAAGCAATTTCAAAAGATGAAGTTTCAGCGCAAGCAAATCTCCCCACATCATCAGGTAGGCATTAACTTCTTTTGGATATTTATTTTAATATAATAACCGTTCCAACTTCAAAATTACACAGATACAGTCAGCGGCACTTCAAAATCAGTCAGCTTCGTAAAATCCTTAACATCTGGTGGCACTCCAGATACTGGAGAAAAGTCGCCTGGGAAAGACATCCCAACGGATGAATCTGAATCAGCTGCGAAACTCTCTGAAAAAGGCATAGAACCAAGAGTCATATGTACGGAAGTGACTTTAGGTCTAGTAGACAAATCCTCTGGTCGAGGCAATACTAAAAGCGATAAGGAAATGGCCAGTTCACATATCAGTATGTCTGAGAAATCGGCTGGCGTTGCTGATAAATCAGACAATATCACAACTACCAGTGAAATAAGAATGGAGGACAAATCTTCTGGTCTAGAGAGATCCGAAAACTCAGCAGTGACCACTGATGGTCAGACAACGAGCCAAACAGATCGCTCTAAAGATCCAGTGGAGCCTACAGCTCAGTCTGCCAGTGTGACAAATAAATCGTCAGAAGTGCCTATTGTAGCAACTACAGCGTCAATGAGTAGTGCAAAGTTTATGGGAGAAGACGGTCAGAATGCGATGTTAGTTTCTACGTTAGAAGAGATAGTTGTTCCAGAATCAACATCAAAGACTCTAAGCAGCAAGATTGTTGATGATACAGAGGAGCCCAAATCTCAACCAACAGAAGATGGTAAGTATAATATATATTTTCTAAAGATTCAGTTATTATTTTATAGAAATGAATGCCCAGTAAATTACAAATATGTATTTTTATTGTCAGTTCTTTCATAGATGTAGCATCTATTCGCTTTGTAAATAAAGTTTATATACTATATATATTTATATATTATTTCTCCTCTAGTATCTTCCAAACAATGGACAGATGAGAAATCCAGCGAACTTACTAGTAGCACCACTGCACCTGAATTAGACGAATACCAAAGTGCCCAGCAGGCCGAGATACGTCAGAAACGCGACTGTGCCTGTCAATCACTTCCTCCATCATTGGAACAATCATGTCAATGTTGTGAATGCAAACACGCCGCCGTATCGACATCACGCGATTCTGAAACTATCACCGACCACGACGTCATGAATCAAGGCATTTCAAAATTCTCAGTGAAACAGAGCAGCACTCCAAACGACGCATCCGAACCGTTTACCGATACTACTGCAGCTTATGTGACAGCGCCACAGGATCCAAGTGAGACTAGCAAGGGAGTAGATGCAGCGGAAGCCGGATCCTCAGGTGCAGCAAGAACTCAAGGTGAGCTTGAACAGTGTATTTCACTAGAATAGTTTATATATTAAATATTGATTGAATTCAAGTGTCATTATGTTGTTAGGCTTAACCTTTAATTTGTTAATTATACTGGAAGATAAACAAGATAGAACTAATGTATACGGAACTATTACCTGACTAGAAGTTAAGCATGAAAAGTAAAGTGATGAATTAATTTTAAAGCATTATTTTTGTTCATAGGTACAACCGAGGATGTAAGCTCAATAGCTGAATCACAAAAGGGTAGAACTGTTGAATTACAAGGTAAAACCACAAGTCTGAATTGCTTAGCTTTTTAACAATCTCAAAGTATCTTGTTATAGTATGATTTTCATATCATTATCGGTTCTTTGCAATTAGTTTCATGAGCTAAGATCATTTCTCATAATTTAAATTAATTATTGGTATTATTTAGATGGAGAAACATCCAAGCAGAAAACTTTGGCAGAAGGTGATGCACCCTACAAGAATTTGGACGATAGTGAATTCCAATCTGCCCATGCAATTTTGGACCACGTTATCGATCAAATAGACAGTGATCAACCAGATCAAGCGCAAGGTGTTGTTATACCAAAAGATCATAAATCAGCTGGACGGTTGGGGGAGGCTTCAACGACTTCACAAAGGCTAACTTCAAAAACACCATCAACAGCACCAGTATCTAGTTCTGGTCGTCCATCTGCAAGTTATACTCAAAACGCAAAACGAAGTAAAACAGCAGATAGTTCAGTAGCGGTAGTAGGCGATATCATCACAAGATCAAAACCAGTTGATGCCCACAGATCCATTTCAACTACACCATCTGCTTTGAGTGGCGGAAAAAAAGAAGCAGGTGAAATAGCAGACAAATCGCAACTGGCAGCACCACAGCTCACCTCTGCGCAAACATCCAAGATGAGCCGAGCTCAAGATGGAGACAAGGATTTCCGCAATAAATCACAATTGGCTGCACCTCAAGTTGCATCAGCAAAAACATCGAAAATGCCTTCTGAAATTGATCAGACATCTACGTTAATACGAAAACAAGATCTCGATAGTGCGATAAGTCAAGCGAAAGGAAAAATAAAATCTGCTTCAATGCAGCGCGGTGGATTCGAAAAGGACAGCCATAACGAAGGCAGACCATCCTCAAGTTCCGAAACAGAAAGTGATGTGAAAAAATCCAGCAAGAAGGGACAATCAAAGAAGACTTCTGAAGTACCAGATTCCGTTTCCAAGTTATCCGAAAAAACTGTACCTCCTTACGTGGCTACATCAAGAGATGGAAAAAAATCCAGACGAAAGCGCTCCAGCAAACTGATCGATTCGAAATGCGATTGTTCTGATGTATGTCAATGTGTCGTCTGCTCGCCAGAAGTGATTAAGCAACGGAAAGAGACCACCGGTACCGAGCTCCCACCATCCGGAAAAGTAGATAAAATATGCTGTTGTGGCCCAACAACGCAGAATCAGATGATGCCGCAGCAGCAACCAGTAATGATGCAACCCATGACGCAGGCTCAAATGATAATACCCGGTACGATGCAAATTCCTCAAATATACATGCAAGCCACCATGGGTATTACAGCAGCTGGTATGACGCAAATACCTAACCAAGTTAATAATAGTAACAACATGCAAGGGGCATCAACCAATACCGATCAACATCATCAAGGTTGTAGATGTCAAAAGTGTACGTATTCTTGTCCAATGCAGCCCAAGACTGAAGCTTTCTTGCGCAGTATGAATCTGGAATCTGATGCAAAGTGTGGCAGGAGAAGGCGAATAAGCATAGACGATATCTACATTAATCCAGATGCAAACAATACTAGATACATACCGAGAGATAACGCAACTCATCCTGTTGACTGTGAATGCGTCGACTGTATATGCTTGCCAAAGGTACAAGAATTGGCTCAGACTAAAGAAATACCAATCATCAATGATGAGAAGCAGGTGTATCAAGTACATACGATGAAATGCAGTTGCCCAGTTCCCAAATCTAAAATACCCATCTCGACCAATCCCAATACATCTCCACCAAGAATACGATCATCATCTGCTAGCCCTACTCAGAAACCCCTAAACTTGACCAGTCGCCGATCTTTGTGCAATTGTGGTGATTGTGAGTGCAGAATATGTTTTGGTAAAACGGAGACATCACCAGAGCAGCAGAAGCAGCCTGATGGTGTTGACAAAGGTTGTTGCTGCAAAGGTAACTGCACATGTCAGCCATGTCCCACGGAAACAATGAAAAAACAACTCGAAGAGCAGAAAAGTAACAAGGAAGCTACCGATCAACTTTCAAAGCAACCTGATAAACAATCATCTGACGAACATCCAGAGGACTGTGATTGTGACTTATGTGTTTGTCCGAAATCTAAAAGCAAGATGGCAGCAAGCGGATCAAAAATGAGCAAACAAGCATCTAAAATCAGCAAACAGCCATCTAAAATGAGTAAACAACCTTCAAAGATGAGTAAACAGGCATCTATGCCCTCACATCCTGAAGACTGCGATTGCGTCGAATGCGTCTGTCCCAAATCACCAGCTAAAATGGGCAAGCTTGCAGAAACGCCTTCGTCTGTGAAACCTGATGATTGTGACTGTTCAGAATGTACATGTCCCAAAGGACCAATCAAACCAGCAGATGCTGGCAAAGGTGACGCTTCCAAACCCCCAGCCAGTGTTATCATAGCAGCATGCGACTGTCCTGATTGTCAATGCGATCCCTGCGCTGATCCCAAGAAACGAAAACCAGCGGTTGCTAAAATATCTCCTAAAGGAACGAGTTTGGCCGCTTGTGACTGCATTGATTGCAAATGTGATCCGTGTGCAGATCCTAATGTGAAGAGAGGTGCACCTCCATCCACCCAGCCCCAGGGTGATCATGAGGACGATTGCAGCTGCGTAGCTTGTACTTGTCACGGGCCCTGTGAAACACCCAAAACACCTGGACCGGACGATTGCCAAGCTGAGTGCTTGTGCGATGAACAGATTGTAAACACCACCAGCAGTTTTGGTAAGGAGAAACACGATGACAATTGCACTTGTGAAATTTGCAAGTGCCCCAGTGATATACCACCAGAACCACCAAAAATGGAAGGTTGTACATGCTTAAAATGTGAATGTCCAGGAGGTACACAATCATCTGAGGTAGCACAACTGCAAGTTACATCACCGGAATCAATAGCACAAACACATGCAAAAGGGTGTACGTGCGATGTTTGTAAATGTCCAGACGAAATCACGCAAACACCTAGCGTACCCGCTAAACCATCAGCTGCACCAGCACATATGCAAGGCTGCATTTGCGATATTTGCAAATGCCCAGGCGCTGTACAAACTGCCGAAGCAATAGTTAGCACGACAGAAGAAAAGGCCACCCACCCACCAGAATGTATATGTACCGAATGCTTGTGCGCTGTGCCCGAAAAACACGGTGCTGGCTGTCGCTGCCCTGAATGTCGATGCGAAGTTTGCCCTTACAAGCAAGACATCAGCGTCCACTCGATGGAGTGCAAGTGTGGCGATTGTCGATGCATAGAATGTCCCAAGAAAGATGTTCAAGAGGCCAAACCTGCAGCAGCATCAGCGGTAGCTACTACAGATAAGCAATGGACACCATCACCAGACGGTGAAATCCGCCACGCTGTTGGTTGCAAGTGCGATGACTGCCAATGTAAAGATTGCTATTTCAAGAGGGAGGAACCGAAGCAACCAACATCATGCACTTGCGGTGACTGCGTTTGTATCGAGTGCCCATACAAAGACAGTTCCAGTGGTGATGCTAAGAAAACAACAGGAACAGAAGCCAAAAAGGAAGTTATAATAGTGCCTCCACCAGCTTTGTTGGTGAACAGAAGCTGCCACTGCATTGAATGCACTTGTGACAAGTGCGGTGACGAGGCCAAGAAAGGAAAAACTAAAGACACTGGCACCGTACCAGCCTCAACAGCCTCAGCTGCTGTATCAGCAACCGACTGTACTTGCCTGTCGTGCTTGTGCATCGAATGTCAGAGCATGAAGAAGTCAAAAGTTGCAAGTGAAGGACAACAGGCCACCGGGGCAGCTGGAGATAAGGTTGGGGTAGATCCTACGCAGCGTGATATATGCCAATGTGGTGAATGTAAGTGCATCGAATGTAAGAAGATGATGAGCAAACCTCCAGGGCAGGCGCAATTTGCTACAGGTGTTGTTGCCGGCTCTGGTTCTGGTATGGGTCAAGGATCACCAGCAACCGCAGCAGATCAAGGATCACCAGCTCCAGGAGTAGGTCAAGAATCACCAGCTCCAGGAGTAGCTCAAGGAACACCAGCTCCAGGTACAGGTCAAGGATCACCGGCACCAGGTGATCACCTACAAGCAAGAGCACAGCAACCACCCTCTGCAATGGATCCACCGCCATTTGAACCATTACTGAGAAAATCGTGCGATTGTAAAACATGCACGTGCATAATTTGCAGGGAAAAGACAGAAGCCTTTGCACCGGTATCACCCAATACCGGTGATGCCCCGCCATTTCAGATACCACGACGCCTACCCTGTAACTGCACCATTTGTAATTGCGTGACGTGCAACAAGGAACCACCAAAGCTATCTCCACACGACAGCTTTGCACAGAAATCTGTGCCTGCAATATCTGCAAACAAATCACAAGCAATACCAGTGAGGCCTTCATCGGCGCCGGCGGGTGGTCGTTCAGCATCGCCAGTTCATTGCGCCTGCCCAACATGTACTTGTGTTGAGCAACAACAAAACGTTGTTGATCTGACTAGTAAACCATCCGCTCCGCCACAACAAACTCACACCAAGAACTGCAACTGTGCAAAATGCACATGTGCCACCGAGGATATCGTTGCTCTAGCAAATCCTACCAATAAAAGCAGTAGCGTTAAAATGGTTGATAGTAAAGGCATAAAGCACGCAAAAAGTTGTACTTGCGAGAAATGTACATGTGGTCTCCAACTCAGTCAGACACAATCAGCATCGAATAAAACCAGCAAGGCTGAGAGCTCAATGAGCAAATCAAAGGCATCACAGCAACATGCACCGAATTGCATTTGCGATGCTTGTTGTTGTGAACCCATCAGCTTAACAAGCGACTTTGCCAAGATGAGCTCATTCAAAAGTAAGCAGAGCGATGTTAAATCCAAACTTAGTTCTGTCAAGTCAAAACAAAGCGACATTAAATCGCAACCATCAAAACATCCACCAAAGTGTACTTGTTGCCAATGCAAAGAATGCCTGGACTCACCAAAAAGTAAACAGCTTATGGAAATACCAAGCACAAAATCCAAACAAGCCACCGAATTAGATGTCAGCCAGTTGGATGATATGACTCTTCTGAAGAAGATACAATCAGACAGGAAAGAGAACTGCGAATGTCGTGAACAAATCAAAGAGATTCGTAGGGCATTGAATAAAATAAAATGCGCTTGCAACGAGGCTGAGATGAAAGCCATGCAGAAGCAGCCTCTGGTCAAACAAGCTTCTGCCTTTGGGCAGACTATGTCAGGCTTGAAACTAGCGCTGCATAATTTGCAAGAGAAATGCAAGGCAAAAGATAAGATGATTGAAGCTATGACTGGAGAACTGAAGACGCGCACCAGCAGTCGCACTTTTGACAAGGTCATCAACACTCAAAATCCCGATGCTCCTGATTACGATAAAGCGGAAGATGTCAAATCGTTGGAGCACTCCAAGCACGAGACTGTATCAACAAAAGTATTGTATACCGTTGAGGAGGAAAAAGAAGTCGGTATGACCGACTATGACGCGAGAATGAATCGAGCAGTGGAAACGGATAGGGCACGAAAGCATCACAAGAAAAAAATCAGTAGAACTTGCAAATGCGGCAAATCACATAAGGATAAAGACAGTGCCAATAACAGCATTGATTTGTCAGGATTCGAAATAATTGATATTCGCCGAATAACAGAAGACAGCATAATTGTCAAGTGGAAGCCCCCGCAAAGTAAAGAAGTAACGGGATATGATATATTTGTGAACGGTGTCAACAAGTCGAAGGTTATGAGTGGAGGTAGGACAAGCGCTATGGTACATTGCCTGGATCTTTCAGCGACTATTCAAATAACTATTTACGCAGTAACAAAGTGTGGCCGTTGTGAACCCCCAGCAATCGCAATATACGAAATTAAAGCTTAAGAAAAATTTATTCTATGGATTTTAGTTGACATGGTTGTTTTCGTAAATAAAAAGGAAACAGTTTCCATTCTTTTATTTCTTTAGAATTTGAATAAAGATCCAAATCGTCTAATCTAAATTATGTACTCAGTTGGTGTTGACTCAGTACGCATGCTTGTAAACTGCAAAAGTAAAATTCTGTATTTTTTGATCCGTCTTCTACTCTACTTCATTTGTCTCTGACTCAGATAAAACATACCTCCAACTCTGACTTCATTCTACACATTCTCTGATTCTACTTTTCAGATTTGCGCCTTGCGCATGCTTCGCACTTCGAATCTGCTTCGGGCTTCGAATGTCATTTCTTGTTGGTTGACGTTGACGGACGGTTGACTTTGACTCCGGCATCCACCATCCACCATTTGCAAACACGCTGTTCGGTGTGTTCATTGTAGTTGGTGGGAAGTTATAGTAAACATAATTGATTTATTGAAGTTTGTGTAAAATATTGTAAATATTTTATTTTGTGTGTACAAGTTTAGAGGTCTTGAGAATGTCAACCCAACCGCACAGTAGGAAGCGGGTTTGCTACTATTACGACAGTGAGTAAAAATTTTATTCTGATATTCACGTCTTTAAAGATTATTTCTATTAGATTTTTACGGTATATATTATTTATTTAAGACAATAAATTCTGTGTTATGAAATAACTAAATTCTAACTACAAGTTGTGATTCAGGCTTTGGCATCTTGTCATTGTATGATATTCGAAAATATAATGCTAATGTTTCACGATCGACTACCGGCTACTGTAGTTTTTCAGACTTCTGATTGGTCTAGTGATTGCGTGACGTATTGATAATGCTTGTTGCTACAGTAGCACGACGATATTGGAATAGTCTATCATGAAACTCTGTATATATCAGGGTTTTAGTAAATTATTATTAAAGATGGGCATTTTTGATTATAGGTGATATAGGTAATTATTATTATGGTCAGGGGCATCCTATGAAACCGCATCGTATACGTATGACACATAATTTACTGTTAAATTATGGATTGTACCGTAAAATGGAGATTTATGTAAGTTATAAATAGTACCTATACCTAGCTGTTGAATGGTAATTATATTTTTATTCAAAAAATTACAGCGTCCTCATAAAGCTACAGCAGAAGAGATGACCAAGTTCCATTCCGACGATTACATCAGGTTCTTGCGCTCAATTAGACCTGATAATATGTCGGAATACAACAAACAGATGCAACGTTTCAACGTCGGAGAAGATTGCCCTGTATTCGATGGACTCTACGAATTCTGTCAACTATCAGCAGGTGGTTCAGTAGCAGCTGCGGTCAAACTCAACAAACAAGCTTCAGAGATATGCATCAATTGGGGAGGAGGACTACATCATGCCAAAAAGTCCGAAGCGTCTGGATTTTGCTATGTAAACGATATCGTTTTGGGTATTCTAGAGCTGCTCAAATACCACCAGCGTGTTTTGTATATCGACATTGACGTTCATCACGGCGATGGCGTCGAAGAAGCCTTCTACACAACAGATCGCGTCATGACCGTGTCTTTCCATAAATATGGTGAATACTTTCCTGGTACTGGCGATCTGAGAGATATCGGTGCCGGCAAAGGTAAATACTATGCCGTCAATATTCCTCTGCGAGATGGTATGGATGACGAGGCCTACGACAGTATTTTTGTTCCGATAATTACCAAAGTGATGGAAACCTTCCAGCCCAGTGCAGTGGTCTTGCAGTGCGGAGCAGATTCTTTGACTGGCGATCGATTGGGTTGCTTCAATTTGACCGTTAAAGGACACGGCAAATGTGTCGAGTTTGTGAAAAAGTACAACCTGCCATTCATGATGGTCGGAGGTGGGGGCTATACCATCCGCAACGTGTCTCGGGCGTGGACATATGAAACGTCCGTTGCCTTGGGCGTCGAAATTGCAAACGAACTTCCCTATAATGATTATTTCGAATACTTTGGCCCCGATTTCAAATTACATATCAGTCCGAGTAATATGGCCAATCAAAACACACCGGAATACTTAGAGAAAATCAAAACGCGCCTATTTGAAAATCTAAGAATGCTTCCCCACGCTCCTGGTGTTCAGGTGCAAGCAATACCCGAGGATGCTATCAATGAAGAGTCTGATTCGGAAGAAAAGGTAGATAAAGATGAAAGATTACCACAAAAGGATCTCGACAAGAGGATAGTACCTGAAAACGAGTTCTCCGACAGTGAGGATGAAGGTGAGGGCGGTAGGCGAGACAATAGGAGTTACAAGGGTAGGAAACGCCCGCGATTAGACAAAACGAGTGACAGTAAAGACGTGAGCGACGAAAAGATGAAAGAGGAAGTCAAATCTGAAAAAAGTGAGTACACATGCTCCATACAATTATAATCTCATTTAATCTCCTTGATATCCGTTCCTCTTTTTAAAATGCGCAACCATAAGTTGCCCAAACAAGTCTTGTTGATATCGTGTGAAATAAAACCCATTATGAATCATTGTATGATCCTGTTATCGAAACTATTTCTTTTCAGCCTCCATGGAACAGGAGAGCAGATGAAATTATTCATAACTAATTCATATTAAATAGGTGTGTATTATTAGCGTGAATGCCAAAAATATTGCTTCATTATTGTTAATTTGGAATGTAATAGAATAATGGTTATCAATTTCTGTTACTCTTAGCTGTGGCTGAAAATCTTTTGCTTTTTACGTGTAGGGATCAAATTCGATTCATGAAATATTTATTAGGTATAAAAATCGCTTGAACTCGTCAATTTTTCCATTCCATATTTGAAATTTGCAACAAATTCTACGTTGCAAAATTTGGGTCTGGAATATTTTATACCAAGATAATTTCTCATTTGGAGCGGATTTCAAATATGGAATATGAAATTAGGGAAGAGGTGATTTTATTAAAAAAATATATAATTTTTCATTAGATTTGCTCCAAGCAATAACATAGGTCATTTAAATTTCTGCATGTTATTATTGAATTATCAAAACAATAGAATTAATTCTGTATCCTTGTTAGAAACTATAGAAATTACAGATAAAAGAATGTTTTTACATAATACTACTGTGCTACTTTTTTTATGAAACTGTATATATATATCAGCAAAAATTGGCCAATTTCGTAAACTCTATATTTCACATCAATGTTTCGACATAATACATGTCTTCATCAGTATGTAAAACTGTGAGGGTAATAAAAATTCACAAATTTAGAAAAACATCAGGATATACATATCAATAGTAATACTTGGACCGCTTTTTATAAATTATATGTTAAAATCTTCATTTCAATAGCAGCTACGAAATAATTTATCAATTTTCAAACTTATGCCATACTGTCCAAAATAATAGATAATTATATTTCTATTAAATTCTCTCAATTCTTCATAACACTGTTGAGTTATGGAAGCCTCCTGCATGTTCCATCCGAATAAACAATAGAAAGAAACGAAATCACCCGACTGTTGCATTTTTAGCCGCATTGCACAGAATTCTAAACAACTTATGCGGTCAAATATTTTCAAAGTTAAACGTTTTTTTGAACAAATACTCATATACATATTTTGCACTATCGGACGTACATTGCAACAGATACTTTCAGTTTTAAGCAAGACTTCGAATAACAGCTTAATATATGAGTGCAGAAGTATTGTATTTGTTGCCTGGGCTTATTTATTAAATAACCAGAATAAAGAACCGTCACATCATATGATTATAAAATTATAGTTATTGTTTCTCGTGCCAGATCTGACAATGGTCAGCTCCAAAAATTTAACAAAATAAAACATTATGTCCAATTTAAATTTCTTTTGTTTGTCTTATTGCAATACGATAGTCGCTAGTGTAGCTGTATCAGTTATATTGGCTATTACGTACATAAACTTTTTTTTAACAAATTTTGATTTTTGTTTTGTTTCAGATGAAGAGTTAACCACAAAATCAGGTGCAGATGAAACAAAAAAAATTACTGGTTCCACTCCGTAAATTTTTACATTTAAGTATAAGAATAGGTATTCGATTTATCCCTATTAATTTAAAAAACAAATATCAATCAGTGTTGTGGACATACAAAAGAAAACACCACAGGAGTATATATACAATGTATTATGATGATAAACTATAGTTTTGTAGGAGACGTTCCAATTGAATTATTAATAATGATCAAGTTGACACCTATATAGGATTCAAAGTTTCTTACTTAAATCATTGATCAATATAACAATCCGAAATTTTTGTTAACTATTTTTTTACATTTTCTACCACTAGCTGTTATTGAGGGACATATTTTATATTTCTTTGCAATGCAGTGCATTTATTTGTTTGTTGTGTTGTACGTGAATACCAGCCGCCATATTGTCATATTCTATGCCACCTGGCATTCATTTGAAAAATAATACTGCAAGTCCCATTAAATAAATTATTTCTAAACAATCGTTTTTTATTCTGAAACTTCGAAAATAAACAATATTCGCATCATATAAATGGAGATTATAAAATGTTTTCAACACAAAGAAAAATGCAAATGATTACAAGTTTTATTTATTAATTACTAGGTACATGTTATGTCTAGCTTGGTTGGTTGAAGAGTCGAGGAGACATGAGCAGTTTTTTGGTTGGTCTAGTTGTTTTTTTTTGGTCGATTTCACAAGAGGATGCGGTATAAAAATTCACTTGTTATTTTTATGCATGTAAATATTTTGGTCATAAAGTAAATAGTTTAGATAAACGGGCACCAACTATAACGTGAAAGAAAAATTATTTCATGTGAAAAAAAGATCTCTTGCAATTCAGGGCGCGCGTGTTAGAAGTGAAACTTCTTTATAGATTCCATAAGAGAGAGAAATAGTCATAAGAATAAGGTATGGAATACACATTTAACCTTCAATTAGGTACTTTATCTGTTGGTGAAGCGGATGCTAAGGCTAAAATATGAAACCTGTTCTTTATTCTAAAAACAGTAAATTGCTCATAGTCTAGATATAGCGTAAAATGTAGGCAACTGAATGGTTAGGTCCATTCTCGTCGTTCGTAACCTAAGCGCTGTTAAATATCTACAGCATCTCCAAAATCAAATTACTCCGACAGATCAGCATATTCCTATCAATTTTGTAGAGATTTAGTTCATCAAGAGACTGCTTATCGACAAGAATTTTTTAGAGCTTCAAATATCTCGACAAAGAAGATAGATACTACATAGAAGTGTACATCTTATAGTAAATTTGAGGCGAACACCGAGTGAGCTTCGTTAACCAAGTGACGAGGGCGCTACCGTCGAAAATGACTATTTTGTAGATTAATTCAACATTCGGCTATCAGACGACCAGAAACGGATATAGGTACTTATGTGTTCTAGCAGGCAGCGGGCTGGTGATTGCCGTTGAGAGACGCTAGGAACACTTGTCCATTTGTGTAATAAAATTCCACCCAATCTACTCAGATACTTGTGAATAAGAATAAAATCTCTGAATCACCGATATGGCTTTTGTTCGACACATTGATTTATTTCAACATTTATTTAAGGTAGTTATCGCGAAAATTCGTCTTCGACAGATTTCCTTTAAATTTCAGTTTTATACGGTTTAGAATGCCTTCTTTCATATAGCAAAGTTTCAATATTATTTACCGTTTTGTAATCAAAAAAATAATATATATATTTTTCATTTCTTACATGAATTAAAGTTTATACTCGAAGAGTTGTCTTTTTAAAAACAATTTATTGTACTAAAATTACATATAGATGTTTAAGCAATGAATTATAATTACTGACTAACTACAAATAGCGTGAAGCGCGTATATATAATAAAATAGGATAATGCTGCGTAAGCAGATCTTGCTGGATGGATGGTACTGTAATTCCTCCCCCATTAGATTCAGCTTCCGGTTTTCAAAGAGGAAGTTGAACATCTTGGAGTTCCATGGATCGTCTTCTTTGAATAGGTACATCATGCTGGTTGTGAATGCATCTTTGTAGGATTTTCTTGAACAATGCATATGACAAAACAGATGCAATAATTTCATACGTCATGATGGTCCAGGCGCTAGGAATCAACGAGATTTCATCGGGATTCTGGAGTATCGGATTATTTTGGATGAATGATGTTTTAATCTTCTGAAGGTCATCTAGTTCCAGGTGTTCTAGATGGATATTGGCTACGTTGACAGTTTGTGAATCTTCCTCAAAATGTATTTCTGGAAGAAGGATGGGTTGGCCTGAAGATTGAATTTCTTCATTTCTTATTGACCCGAATTCGCTGATTGCTTGACAATTTTTGGGAATGTCAAAGAGGTGTGTGCCTATAAGTCGTAGGATTTCTTCTTGTTCGTTGCATTGTAGATGAATGGTCTCTTCGGATTGGAATAGGCAAATCCATTGATTGGTTTTGTTAAGTTTTCTGATTGAAGGTCGTGGTATTGTGATTAATGTTTGTTGGCAGTTTGAAGTATTTCTGGGGTCAAGTATTTGAACTTCGCAAGGACTATTTGGGATGATATTTTGAAGTTCAATATTGTCACATATGAACATCTTTTGGTTGAGTTCCATGCAAGAGTTGTCAAATAATGAATATTGCAATCTATTTCTTACAACAAATTTAGTTCTTGGAATAATTGCTTTAAACTGACCTTTAAAGAAGACTGGGATAGGGTACAAGTGATATAGTTGGAATTCGTTAGGGAAAACAATAGGAATTCGTAAAATATAATTGATTCTATTTCTAAGAATAAAGCAATCTACCTTTATGATTCTTTCAAATAATAGTGTAGTTTCTAGTGATATTTCTAGAGGTAGTTGGTTTTTATCCAATTTTGACTCCAAGGATTTAAGTTCGTGATATAAATCTCTGTTCTTAATTATACTAGGGTGCATAATACCCAGCTGAGAGAAAGAAAAAGTGTTCTCAATATCTTGCATGATTGAAATTATGATTTCATATAGGTTAATGACTTGAATCAATGTATCTTTTATGTACATACTATTCTCTCTATAAGTAGTGCCTTGGACTATTGCTGAAATTTGATCGAGCTTAGTATCCAATAAATTTTCATTATGACTTATTTGCTGAATTGTCCGATTAAATTTATCTATAAGAGATATTGCTAGAGTGTTGTGATTCTTTATATTTATTGCCAACTTATTTTCATTTGTCTGAAGAGATTTGATTAACCTTTCATAACGTTCACCATCATTAGCGTCTAAATTTCCAGATATTGATTTGAATATTGAGCCAAGTACATTAATCATTCCTCTCTTGATTCTTTGAGGGTGAGGAAGAATTTCGTTAAGTTTATCTTCAGCTTTTTCTTTAGTGAAATTCAATATTTTTAAATAGTTAGATGCGTCCTCAAGATAATGTTCATTCTGGTAAATTAATTTTGTCAAGCTGTTGCATTTTCTATCTAGTTTGTTGACTTCGTTGATAACTGGATTAAGGTCAATGTAATGGTATAATGAATGACGATGGTGTATATTTTTTGCTGATCCGAGTTTGAGGGGAATCAACCCAGGGTTATGTTCGAGGTTGCTTACTGTGATGGATTCCCGCATTGCGAAGATTCCGGGTAATCGGAAAACAGGATCGTGCTACTTACTTATCAAATGAATATGATACTTTAAGTGGTCGTTTTATGTTCGACATATGTATCTTATCATGTTCTTTAGATTTTACAGTTTTTCTAGGGTAATTAATACTTGTGAGATAAGTGGCCTTTTTGAATTTGTTAGCCTGTTTCTGACGTATATTATTTTTCACATATACTTTTTGCTGCAACTGAAACAGATCTTGCGTATCGCGTTTTTCATTTACCTTCTCTGCAATTTTTTCTTTCTTATCTATAATATCTCTGTTGATTTTAGCATAGAGCATTTTAGATCGCTCCTTATGCTGATTTACATAATCATTAAGAAGAATCTTTTCAAGATCTAAATTAAAGGGTTCATTATCAGAAATATGGCCACTTATGACGTCTATTGGTTTTAATTTTGTTACTGAATGTATTGAGTTGTTATATGCAAGTATCGCGTAAATCATTTTCATTTTCGCAGGGGTTTTCAGGAAGCCTCTGGTATTCAATAGACGTAAATGCTCGATGATTGTACTGTGGAATCTTTCAATAATCCCATCTGACTGTGGGTGGTTAGGAGAACAGAAATGGGTGTTGATTTTATGAAGAGCTAAAAGTTCACTAATTACCGAATTCTTAAATTCGGTGCCGTTATCCGAAATAATTAATTTAGGTATACCATGATGAGAAAAGTATGTTAGTATATTATCTGCGATTTCTGTAGCATTTAAACTATTTACAACGTATGCTTGAGCGTACTTAGAAAAACTATCAATTATTGTTAAAAATTTGGTTTGTTCAAATGTAAAAGTATCTAAGTGGATAATTTCAAATGGTTTTGTGGCTGTTGGCGTGACGTTGATCTGCATTCTTATTGGATTTCGCTCATACTTAGACTGTTGACAAGTTTCACATTGATTTATAAATGTTTGGATAGAGTTTCTCATACGCGGCCAGTAATACTTATCCTTTAATTTTAGCAAGGTTTCATCTATTCCACGATGGTTTGATTTTCCCTCATGGTAATTTCGAATAGTTTCTTCTATGTTATCTTTGTCCGTCACGTCTATCAATTTCTTCCCACATTTTTTGAATTTGATCGAGGGCCATTTGAAATTCACCTGAACTGCTGTAGCAAAAGGCTCGTACATACAATGATCTTCAAAGTAAAGGTGATATTGTACTCCAGGTGCTACATATTCCTTTATAAAATTTACGATGTCTTGTTCCATATTATTTTCTGATATTTGTACAGTTATCCTTTGTTTTTTATCGAATAATTTCGTTATTTTAGGCTCAGCAGGAGAATGGAAGACACTATTAATAATAATTTGGTTATTGCCAAAATTGACTGCATAGTCCACGATTGGGATAAGAGTGGTGGGGTTCTGTTCTGCATTAGAATGGATGGTATTGTCGTCAGATCCTTCTTGATTTTCATGTTCATCGTAGTCATCCATAATTTCATCATCTTTGTCAAAGTTCACTTTCACTGAAAGATTGTCCATTTCTTCCTGTTTTGATGACTGTCCAAGTTCTTCGTTGGTATGAAGAGTTTCCGGTTGAATATCGTTTGATTGATCTACGGGATCCAAAAATTCATCTAGGTCTGGATATTCACAAGGAGATGGTATAGTTATGGTGTCGCTGTTTAGATATTGAGGACGCAACGGTGTCTGACATTCATTGTTCTGAGGTGTTCCAAAAGTTATGTTTTCGTGGTTTTGAAATCCAGGATATTTTTTAAGCACATCGTCGAGCTTATCCCAAAATGTCTCTTTAGTATGAAGTTCTACTCGGGACAAGGCGTCTGCATTTGAATTCAATTTTCCTTTCTTATAAATTATAGTATAGTCAAATTCTTCAAGTTTTATTCTCCAGCGCATTAGTTTCGAAGAGGGATCTTTTATTGAAAATAGCCATTGTAAGGGTTTGTGGTCAGTGATAATGTTGAATTTGCGTCCGTACAAGTATGGTCTAAAGTATTTTGTGGCCCAGACTATGGCTAGAAGTTCCTTTTCGATGGTAGAGTAATTTTGTTCTGATTCGTTTCAGGTTCTGGATGCGTATGCTATAGGAAGGTCGTTATTTATTTGCCCTTGGGAAAGAACTGCACCTAGAGCTACGTTTGATGCATCTGTGGTAAGATTGAAAGTTTTTGTAAAATCAGGATACTGAAGAATTGGTTCGTTAATTAACACATTTTTACATTGTTCGAAACAAGTTAGGTACTCGACATTTAATTTGATTTCAGCTCCTTTTTGAGACATTTGGTAAACGGTTTAGTTAAATTTGCAAAGTTTTTTATAAAGCGGCGATAATACCCAAGAAGTCCTAGGAAATCTTTTATTTGTTTGGGGGTCTTAGGTATAGGAAAATTTTGAATAGCTCTAATTTTGTCTGGGTTTGGTTTGACTCCGTCCGGTGTGACGACATGTCCTAAGAAGGCGACTTCTTTCCGGAGGAATTCGGACTTATCCAATTTTATTTTGAAATTAGATTCCCTGAGCCTGTTGAACACGCACTTTAATCTCTCAATATGCTCTTGTAGCGAGGTAGAAAATACTATGATGTCATCTAGATATACCAAGCACTTTTCGTTCTGGATTCCACGTAGTATGTTATCCATCACGCGTTGGAATGTGGCTGGTGCATTTTTCAAGCCAAATGGCATACGAAGAAATTCGTAATGGCCATTTTCAGTGTTGAAAGCCGTCTTCTCTCTATCCTCGCTATCCATCTCGATCTGATGGAATCCACTGGCCAAATCTAAAGTTGTAAAATACTGACAACGTCCAAGCTTGTCTAGTAGATCGTGGATATTGGGCAGAGGATATTTATCACCGATGGTCTTCTCGTTCAAATTTCTGTAGTCGATGACTATTCGCCATTTCTGTTGTCCTGTGGCGTCAACCTTTTTAGGTACTACCCAAATGGGTGATGACCATGGAGAGTTACTGGGTCGGATGATGTTAGAGTCGAGCATTTTATTTATTTGCTTCTCTACCTCGTTCTTATAGATAAATGGATATCGGTATGTCTTACTATATACAGGCGTTTCATCGAATGTTCGTATATGATGTTTAACTTAACTGGTGAATGTGAGTGGCATATCTTCGTTATAAAATATATCTGAGTATTCATGGCATAGGGCTATAATTTTTTGTTTCTCTTCAATGTTTAAATGATTAGTTCTAATTTTTGAAATATCTAATTTTTTATTCGATTCTACGTTATAATTATTTAATGAGGTGTTTATATCAACATTTTCTTGAAATTCTTCTACATAAATAGGTTCTGAAAGATCAAGCACCACTGTTTCATCTGTATTGTTGAGAATAGTTGTCACAGCTTTTCCGTTTTTAGCTGATGTAAGACATTCAGGTATTTCACAATTGTGTATCTTTAAATGCGGTACAATGATATCACCATGTTTAACAGACGTTCTTATCTCAACAACTTGTTCTACACGAGGGGATAAAGTTACATTGTATGATCTTGGATTTCCAACTCTCTGATAATTCAGTTTTATTTTCGCATAAGGCGTAATTAATAAATGATTATTGAAATCAAGATTTGCTTTTAATAATTTGAAGTTATCGAGGCCAATCAAACCATCAAATACATTATGAAATTTGAAAAGGAAAAATTTCAAGGTACCTTTCAAATTAAATATTTTTGAAATAGGTATGTCTGCGCTATACTTATGGGCAGATTTTTGAAAAACTGTTGACACTATAAATGGTTCATTACGAATACAATTTGGATAAAGTTTAAATGCTAAATTAGGATCGATGAATGACTTAGTCGATCCTGAATCAATTAGGAATTTGAGATTATATTCTGGAAATATTATAAATGGTAATTCATTTGATTCAGTTAGATTTAGTGATACAATTTGAGGTGTTATGTCTGATTTATGGGAAGGCTGGAAGGTTGAAAATTTTCATCTGAGTTTTCATTGGGATATGAGGCTGTATCATACCCTACCTTATCGCAGGTTTGTTGAGAATCAAAATTATCAGGATATTCGTCGTAGTTATGTTCAAAATGTTCGATTTCATTGTACGTTTGGGATTGGTCTACTTCTGTATTATGTAATTCTTCGAAGGTAAAATTCGGAGGGCGTCTATCCGACGTGAAGAAGTTTCGTGGTTGGGTGGTATTTCTAGTAGAAATACTCATTGGAGTGGTTATATTTGGATTCGAATTTTGAGATTGTCTGAAGGTATTTCTCGTGGAGACACTCATCGGGGTAGGTTTATCAGGTTTGAAATTCGGATTAGGTTTGAATACGTTATCCCGTCTATTTGGGCCAAATACTTGGGCATTTGTAAAATATTTGGGTGGTGGCAGATTGGGCCTAGGACGAATCTGTATTGGCTGTTGAGGGGAATTACTTTGATTCCGAAATAAGTTGTTGGGGGTGTGTGTATTAAAAGGGGCCATCTGATATGGTGGATTGAAGTTATGTGGAGGTTGTTTTTGGGGAATATTAGTTTTATATGTGGGAGTGTCTTTCGAAATGGTTTTATTGGTATATGATTGGAAGTAGTTCACATTTTCTTCTTGTAAGACAAATTGAAGAGCTTGATTTAACGAAACAGGCTTCATACATCTGATAGAACTACCTAAGGGCTCTCGGAGTCCTGCTAGGAATGTTCTCAGTACGTTCATGAAGGCTTACATAACTACAAAGTAAATTTAACATATGCAGAATTCGGTCATGGTACTTTTGTGGGTGTTCGTTGTGTGATTGTCTTAGCATTATTAAATCTCTATGAAGACATATCTCGTCTCTCTGATCACTGAAGTTTCTAGTTAAAATATCTTTCAAATCATTCCAAGTAGTTGGACATTGTATGTTCACAACTGACATAGCATTACCTTTAAGTTTTGAGAATATACTATTCAATAGATAGACATTATGAAAGCTATTTGGATTTGCTTGATCATGAAATTGGGCGATTATAGATTCGCTTACAGAGAGAAACCTATTCAAGTCATTATGATCTCCCGAAAAATCCGGAATGCAATTTAAATATTCGGGTTTGAATTGTGCCATATTACTTGAATTATCACTATTTGTGTTACGGAGTATAGGATTTCTAAGGATTTGTCTTCTGTTATTGAAGGAATGATCTTGGGAGTCAGTTAAAGGTATTTCCAAGTTCAACTCTTCTAAAATTGTTGATAGATTTTCAATAGACATAAAGAAATTAAAGATTGCAACTTACAGTAAAAGAACAACTCTGAGCATGTCTAACCAACTATAAGGAGTCTCAGCCGATCCAGCGATGTGGGTCCAAATCAGGTTGATAGTCCTTGCAAATCTGGGCGATGCGGTCCCAAATTTCGGTGATTGGGTCGTGGTAGGCCTTGCCTGTTCTTCGATAGATTGGGACACCAGCGGTTGATGGTCCTCTCAGGAAACTTAACACTTCACAATTTACCAATTGTTCGAAAGTCCGATTAATCGTAGAAACGAACAATGATCAATCGATTTGATCAATTCCGGACAATCCTACTGACTGCGCCAATTAAAGTTTATACTCGAAGAGTTGTCTTTTTAAAAACAATTTATTGTACTAAAATTACATATAGATGTTTATGCAATGAATTATAATTACTGACTAACTACAAATAGCGTGAAGCGCGTATATATAATAAAATAGGATAATGCTGCGTAAGCAGATCTTGCTGGATGGATGGTACTGTAATTCATGGGTGAAATAGAGCGAATGTATTATTTCACCACATTTCTTTTTTTTTTTTCGCTCAAAGAACAACAACAACAAAGATGTCAATGAAAAACTATTATATTATAAAATAAACCTTGATAAACATGTCTATAAAAATTCAACGCGATTCATCATTCCCTTTCGTATTATACCCTTATGATTTTGGTGATACTTGGCAACAGCGGTCATCTTGACTAGATCGTAACACAGGATGAATATGAATAGGAAAAAATAACACATTGATTCAAGTAAATTTTGTAATATGTGAAAATTACACGAACAAACAATTTAACCATATAAAATCATAAGCATTAAAATTATTCATATTCATGACTTCGCAAACGATTTTATTCACATTTATTGTGCATCTACGAAGGCTTGAAAATAAACGTCTTATATAGATAACAACAGAATAAAATTGGAAAACTAAATATTGCGAATAATTACGATTTCCCTGAAATATATTCTTCAAAGAAACGCTGAATATTACTTATACATCTTCCGTTCTTCGTCATTTTAGTATTGTTAAGTGACGTTTGCCCCGATAATAATTTGCAGGATTATCATTTTTATAAGTTTCTCTTAAAACCATTAAATCTGGTAATAATGTTTTTTACTTCACTTCATTCCTTAAACAATCTTTCTTTCGGAAGACCTTTTGGATGATATTTCTTCTAATATTTGCACATCATATGTTGCGTTATGGAAATTACCTCTTTTATCTAGTATTACAGTTTAGGTACAGTATTACACAAATAACACTTAATTTTTTTGCAAGAAACAAATATTTTTTATCAAATCATCATTTTCTGCTTGAATTTCCTTTTTTCTCCTTAGGTATATAAAAATTTACATTAAAAATAGTGTCGTACTCTCTATTGAAGATGTTCTTACAAAATAAATATTGACATATTTTCCAAAAATGTTGACGCATAGACCCTCATACTTTTGTCACTATCTCGCGATAACTACCTTAATTAGATTTCTAATTTTGATTGTTTTAAGAGTGAATTTATTTTTAATTCTATTTCTCAAGAAGTTGAGAATATGTTTTTTTGTATTTGTAGTATTTGATTTATTTTCTAGACCTATGGCAAAAAGAAACGCGGCACTCAGCTGGAGGCATTATTTGTTACATTTATAGCAGAAAATAATTAAAAAGAGACCCTCTTTCCCAATAATTCAGAAGTATAGACAGGTTCATACTAAGTTTAGTCGTGCGAAAGTGTGTGCCGCCTGCTGAATCGCTCAGAATGATTATAAAATTATGTATTTTGAAAACTTGACATCCTCGCCGGTAACTTACCTCAAAACAATTTGGCAAAAATTGTACTCGTAATCTGTACAAGTATCGAGCGGTGTACCTATTAAATACGTTGAGTTGTTTCCCAGATAATAAATGTAGGTATAATAGATCTCTAAGATGCAATAATTGTTTTTCGATTTCATAATTTAAATTCAGCAATGGGACTGATATCAAAATACTCAAGTCAAGATCTAATATTGTTTCTTATTGAAATACTGCAAGCTATGAATTGATTTTCTGTAATTCAATATTGACACTTTCTAAAATTCAATACGAATTTATCAGTTAAATAATAATGATAACCTTTAATATTTCTTATACCGTATCGCTAATATCTATTATATATTTCACCGTCGGTTTCTCCGTAAGTAATACTTTTCAAATTTCTTGGTCGTTATCCTCCATTTCAATATAAAACAAGCGGCATTTTTAGCATTTTCTGCTGAATATAGTATCAAACCCATAGACATCTAGTTTGTGTATTTGTATAATATATTGTAGAATAAATATTTTCCACAAAGCATTTGCGCACAACTACGCTTGCTCATATCTCAAATAAATAGATTCCGTATATCAGGGAAAGGGTGAGCACATACATATAAGTATATACATCGTTCTTGTGGAAATACAAGAATATATAAGGGAGGATGAGTAAGTAACTCTATATCCTGTTCGACATGCAGCAGAGGCTGAAATAACGTCACAGCTTACACAAAATGTAAGCTGTGAAAAGTTGCCAATTTGGGGTGTTGCGCAGAATTTCACTGAGTATCTATTGTTGTATATTAAGCTTCCTTCGCCCATATTACATAACGATGCGCTGTGTGATTTGCGCAATGCCTCGAAATGACATACCACAACCCTACGTTTTTTGTGCTACTCCCAGTACTCCTCCCTATATTTGTTCATGTGCAAATATATCAAACAAGCACATTGCCGGCAACACCGCTCTTGTAATATTCGTTAAAATATTTTTGAGTGTGATTTCGAGATACAAAACACAAGTAGCTTTTTGTTTTACGAAACTAATCGAAAATAGCCGAACTTTCAAACGCACTAATCGTATATCAGAAATTTGAGATTTGGTCAGCAATCTCGAAATTCGAAATCATAATGATATTCACTTTTACTTAAAATTAATTTAGTGTAAGAGTTTTATATACTCTGTCTACAATAGTTTACGTTTTCAAGACTAGAATGCTAACGCTATGTCCTAGTCGAACACGATATATGTGGTGGGTGTGATGCGGAGAACGTATGCGATCAAACTGTACGTTTTTCTAGGTAAATATGATATGTGCGATGGCATGCATCTCAGAATGTCAGTGCGTATGTAACAAGTTAATTTATTTTTGTATTTGTGAACCACAGCTCCAATATAAATAGCACGTAAAATATTGTCGCAATAAATGAAATCAAATAATAAACATAACCTCATTCTATATCAGCCATAAGTATAGCGCGAATTTTGTTTATTCTACAAAACATTTCAATTTTGAATTATGCAAAAACGAGTGCGGGCAGAAACAAACAATTTGTTTTCTAAAACACTGCGTGCACTGATCGCACGCATACCGTGTTGAGTTTGGACAAAACCACAGACAATCTATTCCAACACAGACGGCTCGTTCCTATACTTTAATGTGTTGCGCGGATTTTGGATGCTAGCATCGGCCAAAGTGGATGCAAGCAATTAAATTTGACTAGTAGTATAGCTATACAAAACCAGATGGCGCTGTCAAAATTAATCGCGCTTGGGTTCCAGCGTCTGGGACGAGCAGTAGTGGCACGTTAAGATGGTATTCAGGGTCCTGATATTCGTGCAAAAAATAAATTTATGTGATTGATGATGAATATTTGTATATTGTTGACAATAGAGACTCTCAAAATTATGATACTCATTTTTTTGGACTGTGTTACACATCAATCAGCGCCCTTTATTAGATATTTTCGTAATAAAATGGACCATACGCTTTCAAATTTTCACGAAAGTTAGAGATCGGAAATTATGGTTTTCTACAATACTTTGTTTTATATGAATACATTATTATTGGCTGTTTTATGAAGAGATTATGAATAATAGTTGTAAATTCCAGTAATTACTGGCAAATCGACAACGCTGCCAGTGGAATTAAGACGTTTGTTTGTTTATTAAAAAAAATCGTCCACCACCACGGGAATGAAGAGACAAAGAAGAGAATTCAGAAGTTTCGATGCTCAATGCTCAAATCTGTCCAACTTAGACAGATTTTTTAAATTCATTGATAGTCTCCACCCTTCCATTAAGTTTACTATAGAAGTTTAAAGTAACAACTCTATTAATTTCTTAGACTTTGAAACTAGAATTAATGATCAGAAGAGATCATTTGTTAATCAGAAAACAGATTGTAATTATGCATTACATCATATAGAATATGGTCATACATTTAATGATAATTTTAAAATTCTGAGGAATGTTGAGAATTAAAATTAAACCTATTAGAAGCATTAAAAATTATCCTATAGAAAAACTCGGGTAATCTCCTCAACGATTAATTAGATGAGTTTTCCAGCCCTTTATTAGCATTAGAACCTTAATGTGTTTTTAATATTTTACATTGTATAACTAGGCACCTTAGTAGTGAGTTTGCAAAAATACTCTGTGTTTCGCAACAAGTGTTATTACTATCTTCTATTATTCCTAATTTGATTTTATATGATATCTGTCTCGTATTATTCTTATTTTCATTCTTGGACATACAATTTTTCTTCATTTTCTATAATAATTATTTCTTACTACTTCTTCTCACAAATATTCTTTCATAACGAATTTCCTTGCATTTTCCCAGTAAAAATGTGTTTTTTCGTGTTAGTTCTTCATTAATAAATATTGTGAATTCTAATCCTGGGTGATTAATGTCGTTCGTAAATTTTCCACTTTGTAGTATTTTTTGGCTCTTTGAATGATATTATTTTTGATTTTATTGGTTGAAAGGGTGATTTTGATTATATTACTTGGTTTTCCAGTTAAAGAAGGGCCTCGCTCGCTTAACACTGACTATATCTTTATTTCTAAGTAAATTCTAATTCTTCTATAAATGGAAATTTCTTCATCTTTCATTTGGACTTGTTTTCAACACCCTTAATTTCAATATTATTTTTAGTATATTTTATTCATAAGAATTAGCTTTTGATTTTAAATATTGCAGTTGTTTTTTCATTTCATTGATTTCGTTCTTCATTATTTTGTTTTCTTTCCATAAATTATCTCTATCTTTTTTAGTTTTTTTTCAATAATGTTATTATTCCATTATTTACAAATAACATATTTTTCTGACAATTTTCGTTACATTTTCTAATAGTTGCGTGACTATTTTCAATTTTTGTGTGATACATTTTCTGCAAGACCATCTATTTTACTTTTACTCTCGTTTTTTTCAATTCTCTCGAATAAAACTCGAAACCCTTACTTTGTAGTTGGCTGAATTTTATGTGATACCATCCACCGCATATATTTTTATATTCTATAGCAGTTTGATTTGTTTTTATTTGAATGTTATATTATCCACAATGAAAAACATTAGATGGCCCCGAGTCTTTGCTGTCTTGAGTTGAAATAATGAAATTTCCAAGTTTCTTACGAGTTTCTTCATTTGCAGACGGTGCTTTTTGGAAAATAATTATTTTGCGTTAATACTTTTCACCTTGTCAAGGGGTTTATTGTTTTTGTGATCATGTTTTACAGGTTGTTTTATTATTTCAGCTATAGTTTGGTATTAAAACCATAATGTTATCTGTCTTCGTTAAAAAAAGTTATAAAAGTTTAGGTAGGGACAGGTTTTTCGTAAAAAAGCACGCATTAAATTATGTCTCAGAAAGAAAAAGAGACGAGTACATTTTTATTTGAGTGAAATGTCTAACAAATTTAATGTGGAATTGGAAAATAAAATAATATATATATATATATAATAAGAAATAACAAATTGAGGTTATGCTAGTAAGCAACACCCCTTATATTGTATACTTACTTTAATTTATAGAAAACATGAAACCTTACAACTTTCCTGATGATTTTTTTCGTAATTCTAATAGTTTAGTCAGTTTTATCCGAGGCGCGTGACTTGGTACCATTGACCTCTAAGGTTAGAGGACAATACAGCCTGTATAGGGATTTTCAAATTTTAGCTGGTTTGTTAATTTCTAAAAACCATATCTTTGCCTTTTCTATTTTTTTTATTACATTTGAGTGCAATTAATACTCTGTATTAAAAATAGTAAGCCATTGAATTTAAAATATCCTCTGAATATATTATCGTCCAAATAAATGAGATGTGGGACGAGATGTCCTTAAAAGATAAATTAGAATATTCCAAAAATTTTGACATTGTAGAGGGTTTTCAAGATTTAGGAAGCTTGGGACGTTCAAATAAAATTGGCAACCATGCGTTAGTACTCATGATAAGAGGACTATATTGCAATTGGAAATTGCCATTAACTTATTACATAAATCAAAATGGAATTAAACGTGACGATTTAGTGAAATTAATATTGACATGTATAGATGCACTTATTGATGTTGGGTTTGAACCTACTATATGTGTGTGTACAAATAATCAAAGAGCATTGCGGAAGTTGAAAGTAACCACAGACCAACCGTACTTTAAAACAAGAGATAAGTTAATTATTTGATACTCTACATTTTTTCAAAAGCTTCAGAAATAACTTACTAAATGGAAACTTTCGTACTGACGAAGAAAGTGTATCATTTTCTGAAATAGTAAAAGCATACGAAATAGACAAAACAAGTGCAAGTGCTAGAGCCATGGTAAAAATTACTGATGCTCATATCAACCCCAACAATTTCCAAAAAATGTCCTGCAAGCTAGCTTTGTAAATTTTCAGTCGCACAGTAGCAGTAAAAATACTGGTAAAAACACAGCAACTGCAATCCGCAACAGCCATATTTGCAGCAAATTTTGTGGAATTTTTAAACCATTTGTTTGACGCACTGAACAGCAGAACATTATTTTCTAAAAATGAATATAATTGCGCTTTGTGTGATAGAAATCCTCAAATAATGGCAATACTGGATAAAGGAACTGAAGTATTCCAAAATATAAAAAAAGTTAAACCGGAAAAGAAAAGAGGCCTCCTTCGTTTGAAGGTATAATCCAGACAATAAAAGGAATTAAATTATTGTATAATACGCAAAAGGCGGAGGGAAAATGTTCGTTTATATTAACCAGCCGAATAAACCCAGATCCTATTGAAAACTTATTTTCACTTTTCAGACAACGAGGCGGCTTTAATAAAATCCCCCTGTGAAAGTATCGAGGACAAACTTCAGAACCACAATTATTAATAACATGATTGCACCTATGACGAAAATGTATGAACATGATTTAGACGAGATCCTTAATACAGAAAAATGTTCTGTTGAAACGAAATTAGAAGGAACAGATGGTAATGTAAGCACGTCTTCTGTTTCGTCTCTGACCAACTCATCTTCATCAATTATCCCCCCTACTAGTCCACAAAAAAAGCATGTCGTATTACTACAGGACTGTTCCACTCTTTACTATGCAGGATATTTGGTCAAAAAGACAATTGAAAAATTCAATTGTAATACGTGTATTAGTGCAATGCAAACAAACGATGTATTGAAGGATCCAAAACAATTTTTTATTCTATATTGAAAACTATGAATCTAAGAGGGGCAAAACTGGAATACATCTGAAAGTACCTTTAGATATTATTTATAATGTAGTCAATTTATCATTCCAAACTTTCAATAATAAAATAAAAAACGTAATTTATGAGAATAAGGTAGGTTTAAGGTTAACGAAAATAGATCGTAATTTAAAAGACTGGTTTGAACAGAATAGCGACTGTGTTGAACACAAAACCTTTCTGTTACGAACCTTAATTAGGATGAATTTGTTTAAATATTGTAAATGGACAATATTAAACAAAAGTAAGGGTTATAAGGAACACCCAAAAATGAAAATTTTGCAGCATAAATAACTTTCATTAGCATTAATTCCACACTGTTTTAAATTTAGTTTGTTTTATATTTCTTATAGTGCTTAATATTGTGTATATAATGTATATCTGGAACATGCTTATAACAGTTTTATATAGTTTATATTTTGTATATTGTTTCTTATTTTTTAATATTAACATTAAAGAATCCAAAACAACTGCATTATTTTTTATATTAACTTGGTTTTATTTCATTGTTTTTACTTTCGAGTGAAAATTCATTATTATTTCGTATTTGATGGTTAGATAATAATTTTATATTGCTTATGTTTTATAATCGAGGTCGAAATATTAAAATTATCAATGAGACTATTGTCAATTTTTTTTCATAGTTTTAAGATATTTCGAAGTTTTTGATAATTTTCGAAAATTCTGGGATAAATATATATGAAAATTCCTTTATTTTTCATAATGGGCCTTTCCCATAAAAATATATTTTTTTAAATTGGTACTTATTTATAGGCACAGGTAAATAATCAAAAAAAAATATTATATTTTATAAAAAAACATGGCATATAAGGTTAAAAATTGTCACCAAATTCAAAATCCACTGGCGGTTACCTACCTACGTCACCCATAAGAAATGCATTGACGACAACCTACGTCACCCAGTTTAGAGCGAATTCGATAAATCATAACTTGCTTCAATTTGATCTACATATTTACAAAAAGAAAAAATAGCTTTTTTCAACGGTATTATTTTTGCAGCAGAAAAATCAAAAATCTCATCACAAAGTACTGAACTTGATTATTAAAAATTTCGAACAAATAATATACCTACTTATATTAGTTTCTTTTATATATCAAAACATATACCGGATGGAATGATTACATCCATCACTTTTTTACTGCGTCTGTGATTTTAGTCTTAAAATACAAAATAACCAAGTTTCTGAAAGCAAATAGGTATTTACTATTCCAGGCAGCTGGCGTTAGAGAGCAAAAACAATAAATTCATCAGTCGACGACGGCACTGACCTCCCAACTCGTTTGAAATGAGCGTGAGCGCTGACCTTGCCGTTTTCTCGGGCATCCTCTTGAATTCCAAAATATTATTTTCTATCAGTGCACCTTGGCGACATCTGTTGCGGTACTGTGTAATTAATATTTCCGCAACTATTAGGTCCTATATTATAGCCGTCTGTGTTGGAATAGATTGTCTGTGACATAACTTAGACTAGGAAAGAGAGAAAATCATTTATATTTAACAGGTGTTTCCATTTTGATCGTATACGTTCTCCGCATCGCACACACCACATATATCGTGTTCACATATTACATAGCGATATGTACATAGCAGGAGTGTAATATTTTTTTTTACTTTAACTCTGTCTCATCTGGCAACGCTACATTATTCAATGGGGGCGTTTGGCGGCAAATTCGAGCTGACAAGAAAAGAAACAATCTAGCTTGTTTTTTGGCTAGTAGGTAAGCGCGTTTGCGTTTTACGCTTGTTCAATGTTCACGTTCACAACTGAGCTAGCGCTAGATTAAAGTCATTCATTAGCTGAAAATCAGTCACAAGTCTACTTAGCACTTTTTTAGCCCAATCGCTAGACTGTTTCTTTCCTAGCCGGCAAAAAATATTTTCCGCCAATCGCCCCCAACGTCAACCCTGTCACATGCTTTATCTCTCTTGCATCACAAGATTCAGAAAAAATCATACACTCGATGGGATAGTGCGACGATATTGAAAAATTACTCTGACTTGGATGCGGTCAAAGAAGTTTCACTTCAAAAGAAATCCTGCGAAATCGCCCCATATTTAACGGTTTCACAGTTACGGATCTGAGAATATCTAAAAAAATTTCATACTCTGAAACAGCTACAGATAATTCGGCATATAGTGGCTGTCACTGATTTCAAAATTATTATATACATGTTAACAAAACAAAAATTGTCGGTGTATTTCAATAAAAAGCTCTCCATTCCACATTCAGAATACTGAACTCGAAGCCGTTAAATTTTTGGAAAACTGTCTAATTCAAATGTTGCAGGAAATGACTTCATTAATTCTACCAAATACCAGAATATTTATTCACTGCGACCATCAAGATTGTCTACAATTTTAGAACCCACCCGCTTATGCCTCCGTAGAAAGATGAGATACAAACATCCAATGAAGATTTTACATCTTTTAATCGAGAGAAAGTACGCTTTCCACTGACCATCGATTTCTAGCTGGTAATCTGGGACCTCCTAAATAACTGATTGGATTTGCGAATTTTCTCTGATGCTCATTGAGAAAAACCGGCTTCGGTGTACCAAGAAATCCTTCAGCAGTTGTTGGTTTTGGTTCTTCTTTTACTATACCATTGGTTTTGATTGCATCCAAATCATTGAAGGGAACAACTAATTTACTTTGTTCGTTTGAAAATTTACTTGATGGGCGTATTACACCATTTACTAGATATATTATGGTTGGAATTAATATTTTTGGCACCAAATTGAGAACATATTTAAATTATACCGGGTGTCCAATTAGTGCGACAAAGTAGAATAACCTCTCTATTTTCAATTATTTCAAAATTATGTCAATATAAAAGTTATAGGGGAACACAAGCCCCACATTTTAAAATTAGTTGGGACCATACAGGGTGTCCCAAAAAACCAGAACAGCACAAAGTTGCGATTTTTAAATGAATCAACCTATATATTTTTAAATTTTTGTATTCTACATAAAATAACAAGTACAATGGTGTATCACTTGTCAACTTTCAATTGTTTGTTTAGGAGCTATAAACAATTAAAAATCGACATTGTAACCCCTTTGACAGCTATTTGTGCCAAAGATAGAGAAAAATAAATTTCACATTCCTATCTTATTTATCATTTACCGCTTTGGCACAAATAGCTAAAATGTTGATTTTCAATTGTCTATATTCCTAAAAATTGAAAATTGACAAGTGATACACCATTGTACTCGTTATTTTATAAGGAATTCTGAAATGTAAAAATATATAGGGTGATTTATTAAAAAAACGCAACTTTGTGCTATTCTTTATTTTTTGGGACACCCTGTATAGTCCCAACTAATTTCAAAATGTGGGGCTTATGTTCCTTACAACTGTTATGTTGACATCATTTTAAAATATTGAAAATAGAGAAGTTATTCTACTTTGTCGCACTAATTGGACACCCTGTATATTCCTTTATAAAAAGTGTAATTTATTGATTACCAGAATGTTTTAAAGGTGTCTAAATATGCCTTACCATTAGATTGTGATCCGTCCTTATCTACTATCAGTGGCTCAGTTTCACCTGTCATCTTTAATTAAATCTCATTTATTCATACTAGCAGTTAACACTGAAAATATTCATCCTTTTCTCAAAAACAATTTTTCCTCTTTTTTTAACAAATCATATATTACGTATTTTTTATGAAAAACGATATATTAAATGAAAAGTTTTTCTTATTTTAATGAGAAAAGGAAGAACTGCATTAGCCCCAAACCAAAACAAGCACCATTTATTTGTTAAAACTATATTCTTTAATACCAGCAATCAGTCCAGTTATAAAAATTAGTTAATGTAGCTGTTACCATTATAATTCACAAATTTAATACTTTACATGTTACATATGAAATACATTCTCAAATAATCCACACAATATTAGGGAGAAGATAAGTATCACTGTGTGAGAACAACAGTCTGCTGACTGTTGTTTGTTCGGTGCGTTTTTTCGAAAAATAGCTATCGTTTGCGCTATATAGGGTGTTTCATATATGCGCAGGACTTGAAGATGTGATAGCTCGTCCAAAAATATGATAAAAAGTTTATATTAACTTACCCTCTAAAATGCACCATTTTCGAAATACAGGGTGTTGAAATTGAAAAAAAAATCGTTTTTTGTGAATATCCCCGGAACAGTTTATCGTACAGAAAACAGCTTTTGTAAGCATTTTCCACTCATAATAAACTAAGCCTTGAGTCAGAAAAACATTTTAGTTAAGTCATGATTGGTGAAGATTTTGAAGGGGTAGTGGAAGTTTTTCCCCCAATTTCTACGCCAATGGAAAAGTTACGGTTTTGAGACGCCCATTTGAACCGCCAATGTTTTCTACACAAAAAAGGTATTGTTGGTCATGAGCTCTAAAGTAGACCGTTTTAGAGAAAAATCAACTTTTATGTTGAAAAAACACGGACAATTTTTTGAAATACAATTTTTTATTCACTAATTAAACAAAATGTATGTAAACGTTAGAACAAGTAATTTTTTCAACATAAAAGTTGATTTTTCTCGAAAACGGTTGGCTTTAGAGCTCACGAACAACAGTACCTTTTTTGTATAGAAAACATTGACGGTTCAAATGGGCGCCTCAAAATCGTACTATTATGACTTAACAAAACTTTTTTCTGACTCAAAGCTTAGCTTATTATGAGTGGAAAATTCTTAAAAAAACCATTTTCTGTACAATAAACGGTTCCGGAGATATTCACAAAAAACCCTGTATCTCGAAAATGGTGCATTTTAGAGGGTAAGTTAATATTTTTTTTTTCATATTTTTAGACGAGCTATTACATCCTCAAGTCCTGCGCATATATTATGAAACACCCTGTATATCTATTGTTGCTGCTAAGAAAAAGTTTGCTGGCAGATTGCGTTAGCTAGCCAATTCGTTTCTATGTAGCGCCGATGGCAGCTATGTTCCGCTAAACGAACCCATCGTATTTCGTTCGTTTGTCAATTAGATTGTGCTTTTCCAGAAATGTACTGAATACAGAATACATAGACATAATACACTATGGACATACTCGTATAAATATTTTATCTATGCTTTGGATCAGCCTTTGAAGCTGAAGCACACTATTTATTCCATCGAAGAGAGATAGAGCTAAATACGGACAAAGACCGGTAATTCACTTGCCGCATTGTTTTCGACACAATATTTGAATGTGTTTTCAAATGCTTTATCGAAACAATTTATTGAAGATATAGTGAAAGCTTATCGTCAAGAATTAAAAAATGCCCCTATTGTGAAAAGGGCAACGTATATCAAACTATGAATTTTGTATAATATGTATAACGTTACGTTTTTACTCTCAGATGCTTCGTTGTTCATCAAAATATATCATGACGATTTATTTACCGCCACCATGACAACAATTTACATTAAAACATTATAAAGCATAGTATCATAAACGTAGTAATACTAAATATAGTATAAATATTTTTTACAAAAAATTGGACCGACGTTATAGTTGATGCACTGAAAAGTATAAAATAATATTACTTCTATTGGTGATGGTACTTTTGAAGTTGTGCAGTTGCAGTTAGACTGATAGCTTTTGGCACCAACTTCACAAGTACCATCACCAATAGAAGTAATATTATTTTATACTTTTCAGTGCATCAACTATAACGTCGGTCCAATTTTTTGTAAAAAATATTTATTTCACACTTTTGAGTGTAACATTAGTCCCGAAAATCGTTGAACGTTCACTATACCATATCAATGAAGATAATACTTATCCTATTACCCACGTATATTCCTTGCATGTAGTGGTTATTATTGAGATCTCAGAACATCGCGGCGGAAATACGCTTGAATATTTTAGTTGTAACCATTTAACACCGATTTAACTCGAAAACCGTAATTCTAAGGAAAAAATGTTCATTATAAATGTTGCTACAAATAATTATATCTTTCATGTAGTATCGAAAAATTTTCAATTTTCGAAAGAAATTGTCCTCTCCACATAGCAAAAATACATATTTAACATGCGTCTATCTCGAAAACCGTAACACTTTTGAAAAAATGTTCAATTTAAACGTTTCCGGATATTGTCCTATCTTTAATTATACCAACTCAGATTTTCGATTTTCGAGAAAATTCGCCCCCACCACCCCTTCGGGGGCGGTTTTCGGAGGGAAGGAGATTTCGGATTTGCGTTTTTATGAATATGGGACCATTTCTCAATCCCCTTCTTTCAAATGAATCCAAAATCATCAAAATCGGAGATCGTCTACTATATAAAAGGCGCGCACGAACCAAAAAAAAAAAAAAAAAAAAAAAAAAAAAAAAAAAAATAAAGCAGACAGTCGAATTGTATACCTCCTCCGTTCGGGGTTCGTCGGTCAAAAACATATTAATAGCGAAGCGGTCCACACAATTACTGAGTTAAGAGAATAAATTAATATAACAAACCATTGATAAGCTTACAACTCACTGAACTCACCCAAAACGTCAATCTATTTTTCACTGTAAACTCAAAATTAACCATCCTTTTACGTATTTAGCCCCGTCTCTGATGTATGTTATGTTATTAAAACGCCTTAAATTGTGATCATTATTTTAGACCCTTTATCATAAGAAAACCCACCCATATAATACTCCAAGAAAAGCTGACAAATTTTAGATTTTCCGAAATCACATAAATCTTAAGTAATCATGTTCAAAACCGAAATATATTTTATTTCTATTTGGCCTAGCTCCCAGTAGATGGCAGGACATATTAAATAGGAAACGTCATACAGTTTTATCATGTTCAAAACTGTATTATTATATAATAATTAATATATATATAGGATTTTTTTGCGAGTTCCCGGTGAACTAGCGGGAACCGAATTGTACTTCCCGGTAAGTTTTCACGACATAAACGGTAATAGGGCAATATTTTCTGACGTCACTAATCTTATAGAACGGGAACTGATTTGGTTCCCGTCCTCTTGAGCATGGTAACTGGCGGTTATAAATGTCAGAAGTGCCAAGAAAAACAAATTTGGCTGCATGTCTTTTTGTATTTGATTTGAGTTTTGGGTTAAAATTAATCATATTTCATTTATTTTTTGCATCATTTTGTTGATCATAATGAAAGAAGAATTAATTGAAATTTAATTAAATAACATTCATCCTGAAGAGTTGAAAGAATACTCCTTTTATATCTGGTAATTCAGTCTGAGTAGTGGGTAGGTATTCGGATGAAAATATTGCTCATACGATTTTGGTTTTATTACACTTGATTCTCTAGTATCTTCGTTATGGGCGAATTAAAAAAACATCCAAAAATGGATGTACGGCTGGTAATATCACAAACATACTGACCAATACGTTTAAAATTGAATAAAGAAATAATTATTTTACTTAAATACTTTAATAATAGATAAATGATAATATTCTTTGAACATAAAACTTATCAATCAAAACCACAAAACAAAATATTTGTGAAAAAACTAAACGTCATTATGATAATTTCATAACTGGACCATTTTCGCGATAAACATAACCGAGAATAATCTTCAAGTTTATTTTAAGGTGGGAGTATAACCGCTCTATTACCGACAGAAGATCACCGGGAACTCGCGAAAAAATCTTATACGCTGTGTCTAATTACTGGAAAGCTCACTTCCAGAGCCCTTTCTATATGGTAAAACCCGTGAATTCATAGGTTAACGGCCTGTAGTGTGTTAAGTCTATGACTGAATATGACAAAACTGTTAAATAATAAAAAAATCTGGCAGCCGTCTGCGGCCGGTTTCTGGACCGTTAACATTACAGGGTATAAAGTAAGATTCCGATATTGATATGTTTATACAGGGTCCTGCAGCTCAGCTCCCATCTCCTATCACTCATTTATTATTTCAGTTATGAGTTTGATATTTATAATAAAATGTATGGCATGTGATTTTAAAAATATATCAACATGCACTCACAGAATTTTTGGGACATTCTGTATAATCCAAAATAATTTCCAGAGATTGGCCTTTTGTTATAGATGAAGACTGCAAAATATCAAACTCATAACACCCTCCATAATCATAACTTTAATAACAACTGAGCAATAGAAGTAGGGAGCTGAGCTGCAGGACCCTGTATGTACGAGTGTTTGGTTCAAGGAAATGATAGTTGCGAGATATCGTTCTGGGATCAGTAATAAAAATTAAATTGTCTACTCTCACCTTCTGCAAATCACAGAATTAAAATGACAGTTATTTGATTACTTCAGCAAGGCAGGTTTAATTGTCGCTATAAGTGCAACAGACTACCAATTTTAAACTTAAAATTTCTCTTCGATAATTGTCTGACTAATATATTATAATATTTTTTTATTATTAAATCATGTTTTTTTCCGCCATAGAAAAAAAGTATATTATACACGGGAAGAATATTAGATTTTAGCACTCGAGCTAAAATCTAATACCTGGTATAATAAATAAGTATTTCTTTTATTTTTCGTTATGTTTGTCCTGATATTTACCCTAATTAAATAAGCCTGGCACCATTAAGGATAGAGAAAATACAATGGCAATCTTTTTCCACACATTGAATCCTATTATTTCTCACCCTATTTATATAGCATGCTATAATCTGGACGCTGACGGTTGCCAGAATTGTCTTTTATTGTTAAGCAGATTTTTTGATACAGAATCTAAATTGTCACAACTTGAAATCACCAAATATTGCTGCCGGCTCTGTATCTATTTCCCCAGATATTTACATAATATCCAGTAATGTAAATGTCATCAAGAATGTATTCCAATGACATTAAAATACAAATCGAGAGTTCATCACATAAAAGTCATAATATATAAACAATTATACACCAATTTCTTATGCTTGGCTTCCCATTTCGTCTATTTTATATGGTAATGGTGTTGCTAGTGGATTAGTATGGGGTGGAGGCTGTCTCAATCGTCGCGCTGAAGGTGTCAATGGTACTGGTATAGCCTGTTGCTGAGAAAACCCAATTTATAAGCAACCAGTCACAAGAAGCATGGAAAAGCAATAGTGCTAACACAAAAAGCTAAGATTATAGAAAACTCAGATATGGCAGTCAGACATAGTACATGTACATGATTATGTGAGATAGGCAGATTTGCAATCCAGTAGTCTAATTTCAAAGAGCTGGAAGATAAATTTACCGGATTGCTAATGAAAATTATCAAGAAGTCTTAGACTTGACCGGCGCCGCTAAAAAAAGTAAAAGCAGCTAGAACGTGTATGGTCCGCTCTAATACCTACCTGAATGTTATTCATGATTTATGACTAATAAAAGTTGACATTATTCATGTCTGAAAAGCAGAAAGAAGACCGCAAACATAGGTATCAAGACAAAAGATTATTCTACTACATTTAATAAAAAATGTGAATTTGTGAAATGAAGTGAATATTCTATATTTTTTGTACTCTAAACTGTTACAAATATAAATGATTATAATCGAATTCGGAAATTGCAGGCACTAAATTCCATGAAATCTGACTATGTTGATGCTAGATATTTTATTACTTGTTTCTTTTAAAATTAATATTCAGCCAGATAGTGAGACGAAGAGCCAGAAGAACAATGATACGACACCATAATTTATGAAAATTTTGTGTCTACAATTTCCGAACTCAATAAAAGTATAATGTTTATTAAAATTGCCTAATTGTGTTGTAGAGGTATGTATATTTCTACCAATTTCGAAATTTACAAAGTTTTAACATTAAGAGTCGAACCTAAAAAACCTTTGATGTAGTCGTAAAGATACTTAGTTTTTGTATAAAGTTCATTCTTTAAATGAAAGCCAGACTGAACTATATTTACACAAATTATTTAATAAGTTTGACCCAATATTTTAAAATGAATAAAGTGCCAATATCAAATGAATATTGTATCAAAGTTAACACAAAAAGCCGAAACAAACGTTGAACGGCACCAAGTCCAAGTTCACAGAATCAAAGCATATGCGCCGGGTTCCAATCTAGTATTCTATAATCTCTGACTAAAGCCAACAATAACAAACACACTAATTTATTCAATTACTTACAATGATTTTTTCATTAATTTCCTCAGGGTCTTCATCATCAACATTATCTTCGTCTTCTTCCACATCTTCTTCCTCTTCATCCATCTCTTGCATTGGGCTCAGCTCTGAATCTTCAGGCACATCCCAGGCAAGCTCAGCTGCCCTTTCTACATTACAACACTCGAACGTCTTCCATATCAGACAAAACAAAACTGATAATTACTCACCTCTGAAACTTATCCTTTTGTTTCTTTCCCGCTTACTGTCTGTCCTCTTGAGTTTATTCAAAGGTAATTTTTCAGGAACAGGTGCTGCTTCTGTTTCTAATTCATCTTCTTCATCTTCTTCGATAATGGCAGTCTCCATGGAAGCTTTTCTGCTATCCGTAACTGTAGCTTCCACTACTGCATTGTCTATTGGAACTTTACCATTTTGAGCAGGCGGTTTCACATTATTAGCTGACTGAAACATTTACCCATACATAATCAAAGAACACAGACACGCATTTTTTAAATTCTACCTACCGGTTTACTATTTTCTTGTAGCAAACTAGCCTGTTGCTTGGACAGCAATATACTGGCGTCTGTCTCGAAATCTTTCTTTTCCCTATACTTTTTATCTGTGCGATAAAGATGATACGAACAACAAACTATAACGAGAACGAAAAATGAACCTAGAACTATAACAACTAATTGTTCCTTTCCATCTTCCTCCTCTTTGGTATCAGAATAGATTGACGTGTATAGAATCCTTTGGGGAGCGTCCTGGACCCAAGTCTTATCAGTTCCCTATATAAAAACATAATTTTATAAGCAATTCAGGAACCAGGTGTATTACAGCCCAGACAGTAGGGCGGTTGAAATTTGAAAAATATTAAACATCTTAAAAAGCATATTGAGCTTCCAACCCTCTGTTGTTTGAGCTTTCGCTACATTTTGAAAAAGATGTTCAAAATCTGATTTTTTCCATACATTTTCTGTTCAGAGAATATGCAACTGGAAAAAGGCCCAACAGACGTTGTTCTGCCCTTGCCGATATATCTATACTAATATACAGGGTGGGCCAAACTCCTGTATTTCTCCGATATTGGCTGAACTATAACAGATATAAACATTTTACATTAAAAGTTTATTGATGCAGTCTGTTCCACAACCTAAAAATATTATAAACTATACAGGATGGTCTATTAAAAAGTTACAGGGTGTCGATCTGTTATTTTAAATAGAACACCCTGTATTTTATGTGATATTTTGATTAAGAATGTCTTTCCAAATATATTTTGTCTAAAACTTTTTTCTATGTAATGAACAGTTTTAGAACTATACTTGTTTTTTTTAGAAAAACATAAATATGCAGAAGGTCAAATGAAGAGCTGTCATGTGATTTATCTCTCAGTATTTCAACCAATTTTTGAATGATACAGATTAACCTTAGTATGGAGTTTCTTACAGCACTTTTCATTACAAAGTATGCTGTAGCACTTCTCAGTAAAAGAATGGTGAAATTGAAGAAATTCGAAGTACGATAACTGTTTTTTCAAATGAAATGCTATATTTTTCAATATTTCCAAAGCAACACGATTTATTTCATATATCATGTTTCTATATTCAAATTAAGCAATTCTCTTGAAATTTTAAATTTATTCAAGAAACTAGGAAATTATCACTTTTTTAAATTCTATTATACCAGACTGACTTTTCTGTCAGTGCCTAACAAATTTATAATTGTTTTTTCTCTGAAATTTGATATAGTACATAAACTAAAACTTTAAATTGAGTACTTATGTGTAGTCATCGTTCATTATGCAATTTGTTTGATATGGTTACCATAT
Organism: Crioceris asparagi; assembly: GCA_958507055.1. Lineage (NCBI taxonomy): Eukaryota > Metazoa > Arthropoda > Insecta > Coleoptera > Chrysomelidae > Crioceris > Crioceris asparagi. Next base: position 63,866,337 of record OY293830.1, read on the forward strand.
CTCACGATGCATTGCACAATGAGAAGATTTTTCAATAAAATTGTGGGCAATTATTCCAATTTATAATAAGAACAAATTAACAAAACAACGTTATTCTAATATTTGAATAGTACATGTCTCTAGAGGATTTTCTTAATTCTCTTCTATGCTACCGGGTACCGCCACATTTTCTATATTATGTCCAAATTCCCGAACCCAGTTTCATGTCCTAGAAAGAATTCAGTTATCTGGTTCTGTCACTTTCATTTGGATTTGTCACACTAGAAATGGTGGTAGTGTAAGTACAGGTAGCAAGGTGACGTATGATTTTTAGTTTTCGTACGTATAAATTAGGTAGAAAAACCTAATTTACTGGTAGAAAAATCAGGCGGTTCGGTATGACAAGTGCATATAGTTAAGCAAAAAAAAGGGTCTGAGTTAGAATTATTATTCTATATTTCTATAATAAGTACTTATTCATTATTATGTAATTTTTTTAATTAAATTAATAACAAAAACTTAGAAACGTATGAAAATGACAATAACTGGAAACAAATTTATGACTTTTATGAAATACATTAATCTCTGACAAAAACGACATTTATCAAAACATTAAGAGTAGGCTAGTACTAAAATTATTTGGTAGTCTCTTGAATAAATTTAAAATTTCAAGAAAATGGCTTAATTTGACTAAAGAAACATGATATATGGAACGACATAAAAATAAATCGTGTTTCTTTTGAAATACTAAAAAATATAGCATTCCATTTGAAAAAAAACAAGTTATCGTACTTCGAAGTTCTTCAATTTCACCACTCTTTTACTGAGAAGTGTTACAGCGTACTTTGCAACGAAAAGTGCTGGAAGAAAGTCCATGCTAAGGTTAATCTGTATCATTCAAAAATGTATTGAACTACCGAAAGATAATCATAATAGGACGCTACAGAACAAAGCATGGTATAATTTTAATAAATCATTTTTTTCAAAAATATATCTCATTTTATAGAAAACAAAAAGAAGTTATCTTACTTTTTTAACAATACTAAAAATATTTTTCTTCCAATTCCAATTTTCATCTAGTATAACACCAAGGTATTTAACTTCATTTACTCTTTTTATTTTATCACATCCACAGTTTAAATTATTATAACAAACATCATCATGTATTGTCAGTCCGCCTGTAACAGGGAGCTTATCCGCATATAGAGACACATATAAAACACTGGATTTTGACATATTTAAAGACACTTTGTGATAATTAAACCATTTTCATCATTTTTAAGGAATGTTTGGCATTGGCTGTAACTTCATTCCAACTCTCACCACTACACATAATGACTGTGTCATCCGCAAAAGATACAATAACGCCCGGTAAATTAAGAATCAATAATCCATTAATATAGGCATTAAATAATAATGGACCCAAAATTGAACCTTGAGGGACTCCACAAGTAACTAAGCTGTAAGAACTTTTAACACCATTAATGAGAACACACTGAAATCTGTTTGAGAGATTGTTACGCATCAAATCATTAATATTAATATCATTCAACATAATCAATATAAGTTCATGTACTACCGTGTCAAAAGCCTTCGCTAGATCGAGAAATATTGCTATAACCGATCTGCTATTGTCAAGTTGGTTACACAAGTTATTGACATAATTTAAATCATCATTAGTCGATTTATTCTTTCTGAATCCGAATTCCTCTTATTTATCATTCCCTCTCCCACTAGAAAATCATTAAGTCTTTTGTGAATCACTTTTTCAGATATCTTAGCCAATTTTGATAATAAGGATATTGGTCTATAATTGATTAGGCCAAATACCAGATAGCATACATTTATTAATTATTTTTGCCAAGGTTTCAGCTATATCCAAAGCAATACATTTTAAAACGGCGATGGTAATTCCATCAATCCCACCTACCTTCTTATTTTTCATTGAAATAATAATATTTAATATTTCTCATGCGTTTGTCTCCTCTCAATGACTTATTATTCCAAACTCTAAGTGGAACATACATAGAGTCAGACACTATTTTATCCGAAAGACACTTAGCATATTTATTTTTTTCTAAAAAAACAAGTTTATTTCTAAAACTGTTCATTTCATAGAAAAAAGTTTCAGACAAAATGTATTTGCCAAGACATCCTTAATCAAAATATTACACAACATACAGGGTGTTCTATTTAAAATAACAGATCGACAACCTGTAACTTTTTAATAGAACATCCTGTATAGTTTATAATATTTTTAGGTTGTAGAACAGACTGCATCAATAAACTTCTGTTGCAAAAATTTTATGATATCTCTTATAGTTCAGCCAATATCGAAGAAATACAGGAGTTTGGCCCACCTCATATATTATACGAGAAACGACTTTTCGTATGACCACGAAAATCTCGACAACTACTTATCCGATTTCGATAAAAAAAATTATTAATTATTTTATATTTGCGCGAGTGACATAGGCTATATTTTATGTGTTTCTGGGCCTCCTAAGTTGAGGGTTCCATATCTGTAATTCCCAAAGAAGTATCTCTGAGCTCTATGGCTGAGTTTTCGTGGATTTCGATTTTTATTGAATTTTTTATATTTGCGCAGGTGACATAGGCTCTGCCTTCCCTATTAATATTTGAATCTGTATGCTTAATCCGCAAGCACGTATCTTCTATTCCAGAGAGGTTATCCCACAACTATCCGCTTAGAAATACGGAGCATAATCTTTATCTGCCAACCCCCAGCTCAGAGTTGGTTAAAAGCACTATACTGTACAATGCAAAACTAAGGCACATTTCTGGTCAGCTCACACACTGGTTTATTGTTTGTACATAATTTGTTTTTGTTTTTTGTGATTTAGTTAGTGTTTACCTTCTCACTGAATATACAGCTGTATATTAACTTACCTTCGGACCGGATATACAGCTGTATATTACATTCTTATTCTTATTTTCTTATATCTTTATAGTTTTATATATTTTTTATATTTTTATAAATTAATTTAATTTTAATTTAATTATTAGTTTTAGTTTGACTTTGTTTTGTTTGTTTATTGGTTAATTTTGATATTTTTATTTTGCTTTGTCACAAAATTGATATTTTTTTTGACAATAAAGCATTTCTCTCTCTCTATATATATATATATATATATATTATATATATATATATATATATATATATATATATATATATTATGTGCGTCTGGGCCTCTTAGGTTGAGGGTTCCATATCTGTAATTCCCAAAGAAGTATCTCTGAGCTCTATGGCTGAGTTTTCGTGGAATATATAGGAAAAATTATCATTCTTTTCTCTCTTGGTGCATATCTGTGGATTGATCTGGGTTGGTGTTCGGACTGGTTCTACGTGCGAGTAGGTCTCATAGAAGGGTTCCATACTCAAGACTTTTAATGACTTTATGTTTTCGTAGCACAATCCATGAAAGTGTTTGCCCATGGAGTGTCGGGTAAAACAGCTAGTCTAAATATAAATTGAATGAAAGTAGCACCACCTTTGAGTCACCTACAGATTTTGTGATCATATTTTTTAGCACTCAACTGACTCATATTGTAAATATGAATCATATTAATGTATAGAAATATACTGTGAGAATGTAACCTCGATTGGTAGAGTCAAAATTACATGATCACTAATAGACGCACCGATAAGGTACAATATTATGTCTCATCTCTCCCGTATTTGTTAAGGTAAAACAAACTCTTGTCTGGGCTATTACTGAACTTACTTGACTGATATTCAGGTTGGTTGTCAATGGTGTCTTTTCATGGATAACATCAAAATCGGCACTACATTGTGCACTCCGGACGCCATGTTGATTAGACACATTCACCTTTTCTGTACCAGTTTTTGTGAAAAGCATATACTCTTCCAATGGCTTCATAACGTGCTCGTTTACCTCAATAAAGATATCTGTGGAAATAATGAAACTTTTCAACACACTGATCCAAGCCAAAAACGGGCTTTAATTCTTACTTGACAGACAACCACTGTACCTCTTGTAGATGGCGAATCTAGGATCATTTGTATCATGGCCACCAATTTGAACTTCATTGGCCCCTTTTTCGGGAATGTTGGTGAATGTTTGGGCACGAATTTGTTTCATTGGTGTCAATTCTCTGTCGACATATAAAAGGGAATCGTTGAATTCGCGTTTATAGTACACCGAATGTCGAGCACCGTTTATGAAGCTTTTTTTGTTAACTGTTGCTGAATAAACGGCCCCTTCCCGATCCTCTTGCACTGTGAGATAACCCTCCAGACTGAGCCCAACCAGAAGGTAGTAACTTCGGCTGAAAACCAAAAAAAATCAACCAACTACAGCTGGATTATCGCACCTTTTTACACATCCCCAATATACACTGTGTCCAATTAAGTCGGAACCATATGGAAAACTTTTTTATTATTGGCTTTATGAAAAAAAGTTATTCGTGATAAAAAGTTTTTCATAGTCCAAAACTTGAAATGCAACCATCAGATATCAATTTTTTTAATCCCTATACGAGGTGAGTCGAAAAATATGAATTTTGCTCAAGAGTACTTACCTTTATTTTTGAAAATATCGAAAGTTTGTATTTAAAAAAGTTGATCATATTTGAAAACTATTTTTAGATATACAATATTATCAATCCGTCATGAAAAATTTTTATTATTTTATTATTTTTATTAATTTATGTGTATTACCATTCATAATTTACGTTTACCGATAAACATTTAATCTAGGATGCACTGACTGCGAACGACAAATCGCTATTTCGTTTTATAAAATACTATAAATGGCGGCTCTATTAACTAGTGAGGAGAAAATTGAATTAGTTTTGATTGTCAGAGACAATAATTAGATAGCTGCTGCTTCTCAATGACTTTTATAATTATCTCCGACAATCAAAGCTAGTTCAATTTTCTCCTCACTAGTTAATAGAGCCACCATTTTTGGATATATGACAATAGTTTTCAATTATGATCATTTTTTTTAATAAAAACTTCCAATATTTTCAAAAATAAAGGTACTTTACACCTAGTATACGGATTAAAAAAATTATATTTGATGGTTGCATCTTAAGTTTTGGACTATGCAAAACTTTTTATCAAGAATAACTTTTTTTCATAAAACCAATAATAAAAAAGTTTTCCCAGTTCTACTCTTCTCATTTTTATTTTTATATCTTGAGAAAACTAACTAACTTTAAACGAAGATTATTCACAAACACAGAATCTGACGATGCATCGAATAAAATTAGTCCGACATGGACATTGTTGATGATAGTTGAGCACAAAATTCCTAAAAACTATGCTGCAGCTGAACCTAAGGATAAGACGATTTTATTTTTGTTTACTTTATTTTCACGTATACAATCCTGTTTGATCTGATCCTTGCGGCTCACTTTGTAGTATAACAGTCATATCCTAACGTATAAATCTGAACCTGAGGTTGTTAAGGGTTACAATTCCAACCCTTCAAAAGAACTAGAGTTATCAAGCCCAGTATGAAAGGTGGTAGTATATAAAGACTAAAAACTACCGTGTACCTGTTTTCTGTTTGCAGCAATAGGAGAACCGTATTTTTCTGGCTAACATCAACACTAGAAAACGCCAACTGGAACTTGACATAGTCCACGGAACCATTCAATACATACTCGCGCCATAAAATTGATTCGCCATTAAATTCCGCACCTTTTTCCTCCGAACAAAACTCCCCATAATAGCTGGTATGCTCACAGTCGCAAGTATGCTTCTGGTTTCTGAAGTCTTCAATGCATATACCTTCATGTTTGCATGGTACCTCATCACACTTCATGTTGCATTTAGTTATAACACCTGAAAAATTAAAAGCAAAAAGAAGGTTTTTTCCATTAGCGCATGTTTGATCTTACCTTTGTCACTTTCATCGACTTTTGAATGAAGATCTATCAAGCTATCACCAATTTTCAGACCTCGCAAGCAACCCACATAACCTGGCAAGTCGGGTGGGTAATCAGAGACTTTAAGAAGCGTTTCGGGATCAAAACCACCAAGATTCAATTGAAAATATTCTGTGGGTGGAGCTGGAGGTCTTTGTGGCGCCAAAACCTCTGAAACAGCATAATTTAATAAGTAAAATGCAAATTTCTTGTAATGTTTTTCTACCAACCCGCTTCTGAATTATTCCATGGTTTATTCGAATAATCCTCAAGCAACTTCACACCTATTGGTATAGTTTGATTATGATCATTTACATGCATTGTTGTATTATTCTCATCCCTTACAATAGCTATTTGAACAGACTGACTGGTATTCAAATGTGGATAGTCGACTGTGAGGTTATGGATTACATTACCATGATTGAATAGGAAAACAACTTGGGTTCCATTATCAATGTACAGATGCACAAAATTATTAATGTGATCATTTGCGTAGAATACCAAAGCAACTTCTTCATAGGTTCTTAAATTAACTAGGATCTTTTCCTGAAAAATATTTTTCAGAACGCTCTTTTCTAAGCTAGTGTCGTTGGTCAGGTAGTTTTTTCGGATAAACGACTCTGGTTGAGTAAATGTGACAGCATTGGTGTTTATATCTAGAATAACATATTTAAATTTACAATACAAGACATATTTTCAATGAATAGATTACTATTTTCACAATGCTCTCCGCTGTAAGCCCAAGGGTTTGGGCAGATGCACTTGAAATTGCTCCAAAGCTCCTTGCAGTGAGCACCGTTCTGGCATGGATTTGGGACGCAAGATGGTTTGCAATCCTTAATAATTTCACTCAGGTGTACGCTCATATAGCTGTAGATATCGAGAATTTCCTCATTTACTACCAAACCTCGGAAGCAACCTATGAGGCCCTGATGTACTGATGATTTTGGATCCAAAAGATCACTGCAAAAGTAACATCAGCAATGCATAAACAGGATGTGAATTGTTTGATTCCTCACTTTATAGCTCCTCCGATGAACATCGAACCTTCAAAAGGTCCAAACTCTTCCTCAGGCTTCAAGTTGACCATTTGAAAGTCTTCGTTGATCATGAATCTTACATGGTATTTATTGTAATCTATCCACACTTTGTGCCATTCGCCTCCATTTAATTTTCTTCCTGATATTATTACTAATTCTTTGGAGACGCCGGTGTTTAAGGTGAAATTGAAGGTCAACTGAAAGTCTGCATGTATGAATAAGAGTTAGAAGCTTGAATGATTTACAAGCCATGTAAGTAGCCACTTACCGCTTGTCAAAGCCACCATGAAACTGGGATAATTTGGTCGTATGGGAGGCTGGTATAAGAGAATCGCCTTTTTCCCGGTGGTCCTGAAGGAGAATGCAAGATCCCCTTTTCTCCAACCAGGTACTTCTATGTACGATTGACTGGTGGTGAAGGTTACCACGTAACGTTGGGTATCTGTGTATTTGTAGGTCTTCATTAAAAAGCAATAGAAGAGATTAATGATACCGTTGAGTGCATAAAAGTTGGTCCATTGCACTTTTTTGAGTTCGACTTTTTTTAAATTTTGGTCTATCGTCATTTTGAAATTACGTCTGATCATACCCGTATATATAAAAAATCATTTTGAAATTCGAAAGTGTGAACAATTTCTTATAGAAATATACCTAAAAGAAACCAACAAAATCGTTCTATCCATTCCCGATAATATTGGTACAGAACGACAGATGCACCAACGTTTTTTCGATTCAGGGACCTCTGAAACGTATACATATGTTGGATGGGGTAGCGGTAAAGTGAAGTCTACAAGTAACACAAAACATTTTAATGCTTTCTTTTGAAAGAGAAGTAGGTATTGAGAGATGTTCCCATATTGATTTAAAATACATTTCTTTTCACCCAAATGGAAGGAACTGGACAATTTTGTTCTAACAGCTAAAATTTGAGACGGTAAAAGTGAAGAAGAAACCATATCCAGCAATATTTAAATTGGATATTTTGCAAAAAATATAACGGTTTTAGAGTTACAGCAACAGTAAAATCTGAAGTACCGTTGTTTTGAAATATCTGAATAAATGAACTATTCTGATGACTAATGAAATGTGAAGTATTTTTTAACAAAAACTAGGACTGACTTTGAAAGTAAAATACAAAATAATATTAATTCAACTGGTGGTGGTACTTTCGAAAATACTTATATGCTTCAGGATTTTTCTTATGGTACCTAGCTGTGAAAACTAACATTTTCAAAGCATTTTATCCTTTTACTCGATAGAGCAGGGTTTTTTACAGTCAGATCTTAGACCACTGGAAAATTGAAAATATATAAGTCAACTGTGAATCAAATTATCATTTAAATTAAATTTTATGACATCACTAGACTGTTTAGCCTAAGATACAAATTTCACTACTGTAATTTTATGACTAAGAAAAAAAATGTATGTGTGACACAACTAATAAAAATAATAAACATTTTCTAAATAATATAATAATTTCTTTGAACATTACATTCCATCTAACTCTTAGGTCTTTGACTTAATACCACAATGCGATTCAATCTGTTAATTCTTCTCTTCCTTTCGAGACATGTGGACATAATGATGAGTCACAAGTTTTAATACCTACATCAGTCCTACAGTTTCTATTTCTGGTGTTAAAATTTGTCGCGAGATGTTTGTTAGTTTTTTTGTTCTGCTTCGTTTTTATGGGGAAACGTTTAATCTTTTAAAAATACATTAAAACATCCTATTAGTAGGAAGATGATAGACAGATGAGTTATTATCCAGTTAAAAGTGCATAAATACAATTTGAGCAGGTTAGGAATTAACGAGCAACATAATACCACATCTTTGGTTGTTTTTGTGCATCCAATGTTGAAATAAATTATCGAAGGTGTTTCATTATGCAAGAGGACACCTTGAGTTGGATCGTTAAGTTAATAGAAAACTATAATAAGATTTTTTCTCTCTAAAGTTAATAGGTGTAAGATAACAATCTGGTACTTTTTTGATTTTCTTTAGGTACAACAGGACAGTCTAACCTTGAGTTCTGTAATGCAAATCCTGAATCATTAAGCTTGGCTAAAAAAAACTAGAATTAAAAAAAAAATCAGACAATGCCGAAAATATCAGGAAACCATTTTGAGACGCAATTAATAAATTAATGTGGCAAATTTAAGGAATAAATTCATTTTTCCAAAGACTGCAAAATTTGGGGAAAAATCCTAAAACAGATACATTTTTATTTTCAAATGCCTCTTGTTCAATATACTTAAGAAATTGGTGATAATTTTATAAATAGAAGCAGACGTCATTTGATACCTCATTTGAAAGGTATTGTAATTCTCTATTCAGTATAACATAAAATTTCTATATTTTATTTCTATAAGGTAACAAAAATTATAGTATTTTTTTGAAAACTGTCACATTCGTTGAATTATACATAGGTATTGTATAGCATCTTATTTAAAAAAAGTTTCCGTTCTCTATTCAGCGATATAAATTCAAGAATAAATGACACTATTTTATACTTTATTCTACCAAACTACGATAAAAACTTTCGAAAAAATTCAAGCTTTATTATTGGCTAAATAAATTCTATTTTAACAAGGCCGTCCTCTATTTAAATCAAATATTCGTCAAAATTGTAAATATTCGAGAAAACAGAACTCCCATTGCTGGATTGAGGGATATACTCAAAAAGTGGAAGAGTGGTGTCGATTAATGAATGTCTTTTTCTAAGGAAATCTCACAGGTGAACGTTATCTCGAATTCTTGAGAAATGATTTTTTATCTCTCCTTGCAAAAGATCCTAAGTGCATGTGTTGTTAGCGTTGTGGTTAACTGCTTTCCTAGGAAAACGATTGCTAGAAGAGAACCAAGGTCCCCATATCTTACTCCCCTTGATTTCTTTTATTTAAAGTCGAACGCCTTAGTAGACTTGAGGAATTAAAAAAATCGCAATAGTTTCGATTAGACGAATTCGTCGGGAAGTATTCCACAATTTGCTTGGTCTTCGAATAATCTGCCGTAAGATTTGGTTATTGTCAAAAACATTTCATTTGAATGTAGGACGACTTCGTTGAAATCGAACATATTTTTTTGCATTTAGCCAGTAAGAGAGTTTGATTTATAAATATGGATCGATTGTATATAAAAGTATGTTCACACTTAAAAATCAATTATTCTTGATTTTATTTATATGAACCCTAAAAAGGATGTTTCTCATAATTTGAGAGTTTTTGGAAACATGAATGTATTCCATAATTTCCATAATACTTCACAATTTCAGAGTTCCCGATTTCGACAGAATCAGACGTGATTTTAGGTAAATTTCATATAGAAATGTACCTATTGCGATCGTTCACACTTCTGAATTTCGAAAAAATTTCAACGGCATGTTGTTATATGTCTATAAGTTAGTCCCAAAAAACATTTGGTTCAAGTTTATATATATATATATATATATATATATATATATATATATATATATATATATATATATATTTAATTCAAATTATCCTGTACCAGTCATATTATGATATTTCTGAATATGAATTCAATTGATACATAATCAAGATGATTATATAACATAAGCCGTTACTGGTAAATAACTAGATTACGCTAGGACGTCTAACTGTGCCGACAACAACTACTGCGAGGGCAAACACCCCTTCCGCCATTGAATAACGTCAACAACTGTTAGGGCAATACCTACAATTTCACATTGTCGCAATATTGCATAATACCACTATAAATTTTCAATCAGATTGATTACCAAACAAAGCACCGCCACCAGACTTGATTATGTATCAATTGAATTCATATTCAGAAATATCATAATATGACTGGTACAGGATAATTTGAATTAAATAATTCCACTTGCCGGGTGCTTATATCCACCCACTATACGTGTTCAATGCATCGCTCATACTGGTCTTCACCGTCAGCGCCTTGCTGAAGATTGATACTAATATGAGTTCAAAATAAGGATTGATTATCAGACACGGCTCGATGCTCTGCGGCAAACTGAAGATAGGCAACAACCTTGAAATCATGATATTTGTCTGGGTGGCGGTGCTTTGTTTGGTAATCAATCTGATTGAAAATTTATAGTGGTATAATGCAATATTGTGACAATGTGAAATTGTAGGTATTGCCCTAACAGTTGTTGACGTTATTCAATGGCGGAAGGGGTGTTTGCCCTCGCAGTAGTTGTTGTCGGCACAGTTAGACGTCCTAGCGTAATCTAGTTATTTACCAGTAACGTCTTATGTTATATAATCATCTTGATTATGTATCAATTGAATTCATATTCAGAAATATCATAATATGACTGGTACAGGATAATTTGAATTAAATATATATATATATATATGGGATATTACGAAATTTGATAACACGAAAGAGGTCGCAGTTTTGGAGGTCAAGTTCAAATTTGCTACAAAAATCAATCTGTCAAATATCTCGGCCGAGTTCGTTATTGGGCTATATCGGGTAAGTAGTTTCAAAATGGCGACCGTTCAACCATTTAAAAAAATTATCAAAAAAGAGCCGTAGTGTAAATATCATCAAAAATAATTTTGGGTTATAGATATAATCAGTACCTACAATGAAACAATTTTCAATAAAATGCACAGAAAAATTAAATAAGAAATATTGATAATATATGAACACTCAATATAAATTTGATGTAATTGTACATTTTCTGAAAATCTTAATATAGACCCTGATTTAAAAAAATATATAGTATATTTATTGATAAGAAATAGGCGAAAAAAAAATTTTGCCTTGAAGGGGAACGCGAACCCTGTCTGCTTTATATTCAACAGCCAAAATAAAAACTTCTAACGCAACGCTACGATACATACAGCAATTTATTTCTAATGACATGTACGTATACCAATTAAAAGGTTGTTCAAATTTAACTATAATGAATTTTGAGAAATTTACCTTTCCGCTGACTACAGGCCATCGGGATTTTTTGAATTTAGACCAATAATTAAACTCACTTGTTTCAACACATTCCAGCGGTCCTAGCGTGATACGACCTAGAGCCTCTGCAGGCAAGTCTGGCTGCTGCAAGAACACCATCTCCGTAATGCCCAAACTCTTTGTGTTAGTGTAGTAACCGTCATCAGTGTACCATTTCTCGTCTTCAATATCTTCACAATTACACCATTGTGACTTGTTCTCGCATTTTTTTCCTATAGAACATGGACATGTACCCCTGTAAAGCTGCTTTTAGGAATCAAAAACTAACGATCGACTTATTGGTTCAAGGCACCATTGTAATAGTTCCCAATAGATAAGATATTATTGAAGTAATTTTAATTATCTGAATTTGTACCTGTGTAATATATTAAAATCTAAGAAACTGGCAGAGATAGAACAATAATAATCTACGCCGATATTCCGTGTAGGTACACGTACCTATCCGTTAAAATGTGAAGTTTTTCGTTTTACTTACAGAATAGAACCTACTTGCATTTAAGTTACCATCAACTTTCTCATCAAATAGAAAAAACGGCCATGTGCGAGTGCAACTCACATACAAGAACTGTATACCTATTACCTACACAAAGATAATTTTTGACTCACTTTGTGAAAATATCATGTGTCTACCTATTTGTATGGGGGGTCCCTTTACCTTTAATTTGATTCTATATTATTATTTGTTGTTACAGCGGCAACAGAAATAAAGATTCTGTGAAAATTTCATCTGTCTACCAATTTATGAGATATAGCCCACTGACAGACGGATGGCGGATAGTAATAGGGTCCCGTGAAACACTTTAGGTAGGGAACACTAATACTTTATTTTTTGTATCGAATTGATATTCTTTTCCCTTTGATGAATGTAAGTAAGTGTACGAATCTATCGATTTGTTTTTCACCCACTTCCAGATATCCGAGTTATATGCACAGAAATAGAAATGTTTATTATATTTCTGTGGTTATATTTTTCTCTGATTATATGAGATTCAGCACAGGGGTTGAAAACCGATGACAATATAATACTTTTAGTACACTACATACCAAGTTAAATAAAAACTCTGGTGTGTTCACTCAAACGACTTTCCTACCTACTTCTTATGAAAATCGTTCGATTGTCACGTGTGCCCATTCTTTTTTTCAGCGTACCAAGAAAAACAACAATTAAAGCCGCTTTCTTGCAACGATTTTGAGCAAAACAAGTTTTTCGGCTTTTGCTTAATAACTATCGTAACCAAGGTGCCCCTTTTGCCACAGGCGAGCGATCTTGGTACCTCACAAAAATGGAAGTAACAAAATCGATGCGATGAGAAGTATAGCGTGATGTAGGTAGCTCATGAATTATTAAACACAATAGCCATTATTCGTGAAATAAACTATAAATATGTACGTCTGTACAATACTTGCCGTTGCGATGACCTTGAAAAGAATAACAATTGCATGAGTGAACCTAAAAGTTTCATATTGGTAAAAGATTTAAAAACGACAGTTATTACGCTCGAACTCTCATAGATCATTTAATTAGAAACGGTGGTTCTGATTTGAAGCATGAAGATTAATACATACCATGAGTACATGCCTATAAAATTATTTTATTCTGCCAATCATATGCAATTTCTAAAACCTAAAAATCATATCTATAGATTTTTCTGTATTCATAGCTCATAACAGTTTTTTATTTCGAAACTAAGTCTTTCTAAATTATTACATTTCAATAATTTATCTACCTATCGAAGGAACAACAAAGGTACCAAAACCTACTTTTAAAATTCAAAATCACTTGAAAAAAGAATTATCCCACCTTTTGACATCGCCAATAAAATCCACCGTCTGGTTGGCAGAACTGATGAACCAAGTAGCTGAATGCAACTCCAGCGGTGCCATCTGGCAATCGTACCTAATGTACTGGCTACAATTAAGCGAATGCGATACGAGCTCTTGCAGCATTTCGGCGCTAAACTCCCTATACTTGATGGTGAAGCTGAAGTCTTTTTCCGAGGGTGATCTGACGTCTATTTGGCTGGGCAGATTGTGTTCGACGATGGTCTTGGTGGAGTCCTCTAAGCTTTGGAACTCGCAACGCACGTGTGCTGGTGGAAAACGGCCATTGCCGTCAATGTCTATGAGGTAAACGTCTGGTTTGGTGTAGCCTAGGTAAGGGATAGACGAAGCTTGTTTGAGTTCTCATCATAACCAGCAATCATAACTGTATTGTAATTTGAGAAAGCACCCTGGATAGGCTGGCGTCGGTAGCGATAAACGTTAGTATCAATAAATATTTAGCAGTTGATTTTTCGAGAAAGTGAAATTTAATTTAAAGAAAGTCGCTCTTCGTATTGTTAATGTAAGTACATAGGTTGGCAATACCAAAAATTAAAGTTTATATCACTGTTTTAGCATTAGTATTTTTTTAGTTCTTTAAGGTTGCAGTGTGTGTAAAAAATGTTGGTAACTAATGGTTGTTTATTTCCGTTGTCTCAATAAATATTAATTATAAAAGTAGAATTCGCAAGTTATTTGAAACCCGTATTCCAACAGGTTATGGGCCCAGACACACCCGGTTCGTAGAAAGTAACTGTGTGGTAAAATCTGTGTGAAAAACGTACAAGAAACGAGAACTGTGTGAACTTTCAAGGTTAGGAAAAACTGAATATAATAACGTGAGACGCGGAAACAGACAAAATGGCGGGTTTTGGTGCCTAGGATTTATCAAATACAATAGAAAAACTGAAAGATTCCGAATCATATGAGATTTGGAAGTTTCAAATAACAATTTTGTTCAAATCTCACGGCCTATATGAAATAGTTAGTGGAGCAACTAAAATTGAAGGGTTAACAGAAGATGGCGAGATAAATTTATGGAAGAAAAGGGATGCTCAAGCTCAAAAGGCAATAATAGCGACCATTGATAAAAAGTTAATGATGCACATATTAAATTGTTGCAGTGCTTATGAAATGTTCAAGAAGTTACAGACAATTTTTGAAAAAGATAATGAGGGACAAAAGTGTAGTTTACTGCAAGAATTATTTAACCTAAAGTATGAGAAAAATTCTGATATGAATAGTCACATAAGTAAAATGGAAAATCTAAGACTCAGATTGAAGGCGTTATATCAAAATATTGATGATGACATGTTTTTATCAAAAATCCTATCAACATTACCTGAACAATTTAAACACTTTTGTACTTCCTGGGAATCGACCCCAACTTCGGATAGAAATTTGACTTCAAGCTTGATAGCAGAAGAAGCAAGGTTAAAGAAGAGTGAAAAACTTGAAGAAAGCATAGCCTTTAAAACTGAAGAAAGAAAAAATAAAAATGACAAGAAAGCAAGTTATACAAACCGAAAATGTTAGGCATGTGGTAGAGAGGGGCATTTCGCAAAGGAATGTTTCTCAAAGAAGAAACCAGCAATGTGGAATATGCAAGAAATGGAACCATAAAGAAGAAAATTGTTATTTCAAAAACAAAAATGGCATTATTGACATATGATAAACCTAATTTAATAGAAAAATTTGTTGTAGACTCTGGATCTTCATCCCATATGTCAAATGAAAAGGACCTATTTGATTTTATAGATAAAAATAAAACTGGAGAAGTTTTAGTTGCAAAGAAAAATGAAAAAATGTTAGTATCTGGGAAAGGGAATATAATAAGTGAAAAATGTATACTTTATAATGATGTACTGTACGTCCTAGACCTTAGTAGGAATCTGTTATCAGTCAAGGCAATTACAGAAAAAGGAGGAGAAGTAACATTTAAAATGAATGAAGTCCGAATAATGAAAAATAACAAAGATATACTAAAAGGGAAAAAACAAGATAATGGTTTATATGTAGTGGAAACCGGAAAATCAAAAATTGAAGAAAATACCGAAGAGTGTCATATAGTAACTGAAAGTTTGATTGAATGGCATCAGAAACTAGCCCATATAAACTTTGATCAGGTGAGAAAAATTTTGAACCGAAGTAATATAACCTATAAAGATACGAATAATACTGTAGAGATTGTCTCTTGGGAAAGCAACATAGATTTTCATTCCCGGTCAGTGAATCAAGAGCCGAAATATTAGGCGAATTAATTCATGGAGATCTTTGTGGACCATTTGAAATTGATTCACTAGGGGGGTCTAGGTATTTTCTTTTATTGAAAGATGTCTTTAGTGGATACAGATTTGTATATTTTTTAAAACAAAAATCTGAAACTTTAGAAAAAATAGAAACATTTTTTAACATGTTTGAAACAAACAAAGTCCGTAAATTAAGAACAGATAATGAATTCGAACTCGTTAATCTTGGATTAAAAAAACTTTTAGAAAATCGTGGAATAATCCATGAAAAATCTTGCATTTATTCTCCGCAGCAAAATGGTAGAGCGGAAAGAGAAATGCGGACATTAGTTGAGGCAGCTCGAACCATGCTTCATAGTAAAAATTTAAATAAAAATCTATGGGCTGAGGCCATAAACTCAGCAGCATATATATTAAATCGGGTAGGTAGTAGTCCTGTGAAAAAAAACACTCCGTACGAGCTATGACATAACAAAAGCTGCGATATAAAATCACTAAGGCAGTGATTGAAGAAAATACTATAAAAACGCAAGAACCTCGAGAATCAGAGGAACTTATACATATAGAAGATGAAGAACAAATGGAAGACTCAAGTAATACTCGAAAAAGAGAAAGAAGAAGACCTGCATGGATGGAAGAGTATGAGATGAGCTTCTACACTGAAGAATAAACACCAATGACCATCGAGGAAGCAATAAACGGAAGAGAAAGTAAGAAATGGCAAGAAGGTAGGGAAAAGGAGTTGAAAGTGCTTCAGGAAAACAATACGTGGAGTGAAGTTCAATGGCCTGAGGGCAATAAAATGTGATACAAAGTAAATGGGTGTTTAAAAAGAAGAACGACAATGAATATAAGGCAAGACTTGTGGTACGAGGCTTCCAACAAGAAAGTAGTCAGGAATTATATGACATTTATGCACCAGTGGAAAAATTTACAACGTTTCGCTTATTATTAGTGGTAAGTATCAAAATTTCTAAGCCAATTCATCAGATGGACGTTAGAAGTGCGTTTCTGTATAGAGACATTGAAAAGGTTTTCATGTCATTGCCAGGTAAAACAAAACTTAATAGTGAATCTGTATGCAAATTAAATAAATCGATTTACTGTTTAAAATCTTCACCAAAATGCTGGAATAAAAAAATTGATTTAATTATAAAAGAGAATGGTTTTATAAGGTCAATGAATGATTTTTCCCTGTATATGAAATATATGAGTTTAGTCAACTTTTTGTACTACTGTATGTCGATGATTTGTTAATATTAGGGACAGATGATAATGAAGTATAGTTATTAAAGAAAATGTTGAATAATATTTTTTTTATGAAAGATTTGGGGATAATTTCTAAATATTTGGGGATAGAAATAACACAAAATTTAGTAGAGGGTTTTGTAATATTAAGTCAGACAGATTATTTAAAAACTATTTTAAAGCGTTTTAAAATGCAAGATTGTAAACCAATAAGTACACCCTTAGATAGTAATTTGGATGTAAAAAAAATTAAAACTGAAACAGATGTAAAAATTCAAAAACTGTGTAGACAAATAATCGGAAGTCTGATGTATGCTGCTCTAGGCAGCAGGCCTGATTTATGTGAATTGATTAGTTTATTGAGTCGTTTTCAAGAACATGCAAATGACAATTTGTATAAAGCGTTGAAACGTGTACTAAGATATATACAAGGAACATTAGATTTGAACCTAACCTATGTGGATATCTAGACTCAGATTGGGGCGGAGACACTACAGACAGAAAGTCCACTACTGGATACATTTTAAAATTGGGTAACTGTTCTATTTCATGGGCAAGTAAAAAACAAAACACTGTTTCTATCTCCTCAACCGAATCTGTATTCGTAGCTTTAAGCCTAGCAGTGACAGAAGCCTGTTGGCTTAAAAAGTTGTTAAAAGACTTTAATATTATTGCTAGTGAACCAATTATCTTATATGGAGATAACAGATCAGCTATCTTTGTAGTCAAAAGTCCTGAAAGTAATAAAAGGCTGAAACATACCGATGTAAAATATTTCTTTATTAAAAAAAGATTGATACAGGGGTTGTTTAGGTTACAGCTCGGATTACAGTTGGGACTATTTCTTTATATATAGAAAAAAAATTAAGTTGTTTTGTATTGAGAGGGGGTGTTAATGTAAGTAGGTTGGCAATACCAAAACAATTTAAGTTTAATCACTGTTTTAGCATTAGTATTTTTTACTTCTTTAAGGTTGCAGTGTGTGTAAAAAATGTCGGTAACTAATGTTTGTTTATTTCCGTTGTCTCAATAAAAATAATTATAAAAGTAGAATTCGCAAGTTATTTGAAACAATTGAAACCAGTATTTCTTTAAAACTATGCAAATGATTTGATGCAGTTTTTGTTATTGTTTAGGTTTAGAACATTTTCGGAACGTTTATATGTACAATATATGCGTATTACATTTCTAGGAAATATGTTCTAATGTATTAACAGAGATATGTATAAAAAAATCTAATTGGTCTAATCTTGATTTTGATTTTTAACTTTTTTTATGTATGCACTTCCATCTTTAAACCTATGACGTCATCTTTATTATTTTGTGGAATAGGAAGGCCATAATAACACATTATGGATTAAAATCTGTTTATTTTCTGCCTTTGATAATACCAGATACATGAGGATTAAGATTTAAAAGATGAACACTTGGTTCAAACTTAATATAGATACTGGTTTAAATAAATTTGTTCATCCACCTCCGAAAACACTTTTAAATAACTAAAAAAATTAATATAGGTACTGGTTTAAATTAATTTGTTCATCAACCTCCGAAAACACTTTTAAATAACAAATATCTCTACAAAAACCCAATAAAATATAAATGGTGAAATTGTGCACCTATAAGCTTTACTTGTCTACTGATACTTCAAAGGCGAGAAAAATTTTGGGTGTAATTTGTTGGATGTCCGTTCGATTATTTTTTTCTATGATGGTCTAAAGTTTAAGGTACTCGACCGGTTTCATAGGATTTCCTTCTTCAAATACCTAATAAACAAATGACTGGAATTTATTAATCTTCAGCCTTATTTATTTATACTACGAATATCACGAAATATTTACTACGAGCGATATTTTTTCCATTGTTGCTAGCCCCCATATTGGGACCCGATTGCAGCGGACTGAACCCCGTAGAAAATCCTCTTTAATATATAAGCAAGCCGTCTCCACCTAGAAGCTTCTAGGGTAGATCTTCCTACAACGTGAACACTCCACCTATAGAGCGAACTCACTAGACGTTTTTGGATATAAATATGGCCTTGACGTTTGTCGGGGACCAATAGCGATATGTCTTACACTCAAGCCACCCGGGCCCAACTAACATCCAAACTTGTGGACATGATCCTCCCTCCGGCGAATCGCACACGCCTATTTGCGATGGATGCGGCTGTAAATCCCAGACTAGTTAAAATGTTTGATTGGTCACCGTCCCGTAGTGGTTGAGTTGGTAGAGTCGAAATGTTAGATTCCAGTTCGGAAGATTTATCACGAAGTTATAAAAATCGACTTGTCAGAGCTTTTTCATCTAATAATAATATTTTAGAAGATATTGAAGCGTCTTCATATTTTATGAACGCACTGTATATTCAGGAGCTTAATGCCCTGATCGACGTAAGAGCCAAAAGACCGCGGACTAAATTTTGACGGTTTGGCTCGTCATCGTTGATGCTGATCGACAGGCGAGCCTACAGTCAAGAACGTCGGTGTGAGGAAACAGACGCGAAATATAAAAATATAGATGTAATTCGGAAGTGGCAATTTCTAACAACTGATTGTATGCCTCCGATTTCTTATTTTTATTTTTACAATCTTTCAGTGTAGTATTCCATAGACAAGGATTGTCTCGGTAAAAATCAATTAATTCTAAAATAATATATTCCCGATTATAATGTCGAAAATCTATCTAAGATATTTTTTTCGTATAATATGATGAATATTAATTGGAAGCTACACTTATATTTGCCGATGTCGTAGAGAATCTGAACGATTCGAGTCGCTTTCAGCGATTGCCGTATTGTATCGTGTCTGGCTCGCCTACAAAATATCAAACAAACGTGAAGAGCCACGAGCCTACTCGCGGCGCGATGTTTTTCGCCTGATCGACGGGCGAGCCACACCGGTGAGCCATAAAACCGCGGACTTACTTGTTCGTCGATCAGGGCCTTTACATTGCATACGCTAGCTAAACCTAAGTGTAATTGTATTGTGAGTAAAGCCCGCTGCAGACGGAGTATGTTTTGCTGCATGATTGCTTGCTTGTTTTGCTGCACGGTCCGATAAATGTTGCCGCGCATGGTGTGTTGATGGCTCCCTTGCTTGTGTTGGCTTCACACGATGCAGGCCATCATGTATGTAAAATGACAGTACAGAGAAATATGACTGTGACAAATGATACAAAATATTGAACATTCTAATCAAGCTCTATTTCTAATCATTGTTACAACAGAGAAAATGTCCCAACAATCAAAAATAACAGTTATCATGTGCAAAATAACTTTTGAGTACTACTCGACTAGTTCCGAGTGCTCCGACAAGGCACGATGCAAGAAAACAATCACCGAAAATAGCACCGGTTCTATCATCAAATCATGCACGAGTTCAAGCAACCAACCGTGCACGCGATGTCATTTTCTTACACGGAAGCATGCACAGCACCAAGCCTAGCTCCCATCAAGGAAACATGCAGCAAAACATACTCCGTCTGCAGCGGGCTTTATTTGGGATATAGTATCGACGCCATTATCGAGGTAGGCGAGTGCGATTCGTCAGAGGGCGGAACATCTTGGCGAGTACGGACGTGGAGCCCAGGTGGTATGAATGTAAGACATTTATTTATTTATTAATGACAGAGGAAAAGAAAATAGTCGTAGCTTAACAATTAATTACTAAACAAATATCCTTTTGATTTGGGAAATATTACAACAGAATATATCGACATTGGCCTCAATTTTTTCATAGTTCTTAAACATTTGGTAAAATGGGGATGTTACAAGAATGTTTGTTCGTGGGATAGATGGTAAAAATGTAACACATCTTCTAGCCTCTACTCTAGGAACTCTAATCCTAATGTAATCAGTAAGTTTATTACAATTAATATCATTATGCAACAGCTTAAACAAGAAAATAACTGAGCAACATGAACGCCTAGAAACTAATTCATTCAGTTTAAATCTATTAAGGAGCAACTGATGTGGATATCCGATCCCAGGTCATACTCCGTCCAATGCAAAAACGGACGTCTTTAGAAATCGACGCTGGATCCTCTCAAGAGCAGAAACATGGATTTGATAAATCGGATTCCACACAATAGACGCATACTCAAGATTTGACCTTATAAAATCTGTATACAATATTCCAAACGTTGAGGCCTGCTGAAACTCACGCGAGTTACGCACAACAAATCCCAGTACCTTAGATGCATTTGATTCAATGTGATTAGTAAATGTCAACTTAGGGTCGAAAATAACGCCAAGATCTTTAATAACGTCAGGTCTTGCAAGTACAACATTATTCACGCTGTCATCACGGATGATTGGATGAAGTTTACGCGTAAAGGATACAACATTACATTTTACAGGGTTCAGCGGAAGTTTATTACTACAACACCATTCGTAAAGTGCGTCTAAGTTATTTTAGAGCTTATGAGCGTCATTAAGCGAGAAAATTTCACTGAAGAGCTTTAGGTCGTCAGCATAAAGTAGACACTCAACGTCTAACACAGAAACAATATCGTTTATAAACAGATTTAAAAAAAGCGGTCCCAAATCAGACCCCTGCGGTACTCCAGAGGACTGTAAAAATCTGCTCGACCTGTAGCCACGGTATTGTACATATTGATATCTGTTGGAAAGATATGAACTTACTAAATCAATTAACGTCTCGGAAAATCCAAAAGACGAAAGTTTTTTAATCAGAATACCGTGGTCCAGCCTGTCGAAGGCCTTTGAGAAGTCGGTGTAGATGACATCCACTTGGCTTTGTCTATCAAGTCGCTCGCAGAGATATTGCGTAGTGCATACAAGATTGGTGATGGTCGATCTACCACGCATAAATCCATGTTGTTCATCAGAGATAATACGCAGTGTGTGACCACCAAGATACTCATGTAGAACCGTCTCGAATAGCTTGCTGAAATTGCAAATTATGGATACGGGCCGATAGTTATTAATATCACCATGGTCGCCCTTTTTAAAAACTGGACAAATTCTGAAAATCTTCCAAGGATCTGCATAATTTGATGATGACAATATCATATTAAAAATAATATTTAGGGGCTTAAGAAATATTGAAAGACAATCCTTAATAATAAACGCCGGAATGAAGTCAGGGCCCATTGTCATGTTTGGTTTTAATTTGCAAATTGCTCTTTTGATATCGTGCTCCGTTACAGACCGTAAGATGCATATCGGATACCCATCTGGCGCTGATACACCTATCTTCACGTCATGTGAGAGCGGTGGCTCATCACTGTCCCGAAATGTTCGCGAAAAAGAGTCAGCAAAAGCATCCACAATTTCTTGCGGATGGGAAACAAGTTTGTTAAGGTTTAGCGTAATGGGCATGGCAGAATCTTGATTCTTAAGATGTAGAAAAGACCAAAATCTGTTAGGCTCCTCTTCAATGTTAGCTTCTACGTGATGTATGTAGTTGATACGTAATAGTTTAACTTCGACTTTAATTACCGAACGTAGGTTGACATACTCTCGATAAAACTGCAAATTATTAGTTTTTTTTTATATTTGCATCTTGCTCTATTTTTACTTTTTAATTTATTTATAATAGCTCCGTTAAACCAAGGCGGATAAATAGTTGAAACCGGCCTTTTTAAAGGAATGTGTTTTCTAAATGAGATTAAAATCTTTTCAGTAAAAAACTCAACCATTAAATTTATGTCATGGTCATATTCGTTTAACAAAGCCCAATCAATAGCAGACAACTCCGCATATAAGTTATTAAAATTGGCCTTTTTAAAATTAAAATTACAATTAAGCCTAGCAGGATATACCCTACACTTATCTTTGCAAGTAGAAAGCTCGACTGATAGAGCAGGATGGTAGATGTCCTGCGGGAGCAGGGCAAGAGCTTTGCTAACAGTACATGTTCTATTAAACAAAACCAAATCTAATAAGCGAACTTGAAAATTGGTAACATTGTTGAAATTTTTCAATTCTAAGAAATTACAGTCTCATCAATGAGTTAAAATTAGATGAAGAGACACCATTTGTTACACCATTGAAAAACTCAGGTATATTGAAATCGCCGATAAACAACATATCTGAACCATGAATCCAATATAACTCTGAAATGGCGTCAAATAGTGTCTCATAAACGTCATTTGTACACGACGGTGGTATGTAACAAATCAGGATATATAATACACGATAATTAATGGTAATTTTTACTAATAAGATATCAACGATTTTTATTTCACTAAATAGTGGTGAAAAGGACTCCAAGTTTATTCGTACTGCATTCATTTTATTATTGAGTGCAACAAGAACACCGCCGCCTCGCTTAGACCCAGTCGCCGCAAAAGTACGGTCACTACGAAATACTCTAAATGTACCAGTGTCCACCAACTCACTGTCCAAAATGTCCGAATGTAGCCATACTGCTATTGGTCATCGATATATGCCAAGCTCAAGATTATATCCCGATACATCTAGGGCAGAAGTTCAAGCTGTTGGTGGAATGTTCGGGACGTTGGAAGAGGCCGGTGGAAGATTCGAGATGGAGGGAGCTTCCTATATATTGGAGAGGATTTGCTGCGGAGTCAGTCAGTCAAGTGTAGTCAGTCAGTCAGGTGATGACCGGCGGTACGGTAGAGACCAGCGGTATGGTGGTGACCGGCAATATGGTGCAGTCCGTCGAGATCGGAGTATGGTGGAGACCAGGAGTACGGTGTGGTTGGGTCCCTATTAGGGGGCTACCAGCAATGTAAATAAATAACGCTCACTTCAAGTACGGTTGTAAATAGTGTAAATAATAAATATAAATTGTACATAGTAGTCGATAGTATAGTGTAAGATAAACAAA
Source organism: Crioceris asparagi (assembly GCA_958507055.1). NCBI lineage: Eukaryota > Metazoa > Arthropoda > Insecta > Coleoptera > Chrysomelidae > Crioceris > Crioceris asparagi. Next base: position 63,890,385 of record OY293830.1, read on the forward strand.
TAGTGTATATACATAAATAATTCGTGATATTTTATTGTGTAAATAAATAAACTTGAAGATAAATTAATCCGTCTTTTCTATATGGCCTTTAAACTGGTGTCAGGTGTGGGGTAGTGTGGTGTATTAAACGAGTTATAAAGGTGATAGTGACTGGGAAGAATGACTATCGAACTGAACTGTGTGACTGCAGATTTCGCGGGGAATTGTGTCGGGCTTAAAGGTTTTTCGGTAGTGACCTTTTAGAATAGTATAATAGTATCCAGCTTCTGAAGACCTCACTGACTACATAATTCTGGTGACCAGGTTGTAAAATCTTAAAAATTATTCTCGTAGAAAAACAAACTTAAGGTGAAATGCTAAAATTGATGAAGATACAAATATAACATTCTAATTATTTGATAATTTATATAAATTTTTCTTCTTTTTGTATATCATGATTACAACGTTGTTTACTCTTCAGGAAACACTATTAAATTATTGTCGTTTAGTACGTCACGTGTGCTATTTAGAATTTTTAAGTTTTTACAACCTGGTCACCAGAATTATGTTTTAGGTAAGCAAACTAGAAAAAACAATTTTTGCACATTTTTTCCTTTTTAGATTTATAAACTTAGGATATTAATTTTAGTTTTTTCTATTAAATTACAGTTTCCAAATAATAATTATAATACAATTGAAAAAGACCATTGACTGATCGAAAAGTTTTGTAAAAAAAACAATGACATGAAATAAATGACATTTATTTCAATATCTTTTTTCAAAAACTGAGCCCAAATCCCAAGAAACCATCCAGATATATATAACCCAGAATTCCGACATTTAGCTATTGAAAAAGCAAAGAAAACATGAACTAATAATAACTATCCCTCAGCCATCATAAATCAAATTTTTAAAAGCAGAATTCATATATTTTATGATACACCAAAGAAAATAAACACAAATCTTCCGGAAATTCTTCATATAGGAGTACCATACATTAAAGGACTATTGGAAAAACTCTCAAATATTACGCGGCCATACAATATTCAGATTGGACACAAAGGATATAATACCCTAAATAAAATAACTTTCTTCAAATTAAAAACTGATAAACCAACCAACAAAAAAACACATGTAGTATACCAAATCTCGTGTAATGGAGAAAAAACAAGGTATACATTGAACAAACCTCCCAACACCTCGAAGGTAGAATAAACGGAGACAAATATACAAAAAATTCTGCAACAGCTCATAATAAACATAAAAAAACAGCAAACACGAATTTAACTACAATAATATAAAAATTTTAGCAACCGAAAAAGACACAAAGAAAAGAGAATTTCTTGAAATGTATTAAGCTCAACCCTAATACAGTGAATGATAAAACTAACATTAAAAATCTCAGCAAAATATACCACAAAATTATTTAATAAAAAGAAACTCCATCTCCTCTCTTTATTTTTTTTACAAAGTGTTTGTATAAATATTTTTGTTAAATAATATTCCTCTCCTATTCCACAATTTCAAATAAACCACAACCACCATAGCAAAAGATTCCTGATAAATGTACAACAGATGGTAGCATAGACACACCAAACATAATACACCAGTCTTTATAATTGACTTTTGGAAATAAGTTTTCTCAAAACATATATAGCGTAAAAACAGACTTGTCATAAAAATCAATACATGCCATACATAACAAACCTGACAAAAAAGGAAAAATGATTGATTTCCATAGAATAAAAAAATCTAAATTATGTTTAACATAAACTAGTTCTTATATGTGTTTAAGGTACGAAAGGTAATTTTATATGTATTCGTTTATAGCATATATTTTTTACATCCAAAATAAAATTATATATATATATATATATATATATATATATATATATATATAAATTGAAGATTTCTATTTCATAAATGAAAGAATATATAATATATAATAATGGAGATGCTCTACACCTTTTTGCTTTTATTTTGTTGGACACAACCACCACTAAAGCGGATCACGTGATTTCAAGCTTGTTAGCTTTCATCAGCGCCACATAAGTGGAAGCTGTATCCAACTAAACAAAAGCAACTGGAAGATAGTCGGAATTTACCAGACCAGATCTACCAGCGGGACACACTTCGCGCCACCTAGGTATCGAGAGCCTAATTACGTTTAGCGTAAGGATATATGTAAATTGAAGATTTCTATTTCATAAATGAAAGAATATATAATATATAATAATGGAGATGCTCTACACCTTTTTGCTTTTATTTTGTTGGACACAACCACCACTAAAAGCAAAAAGGTGTAGAGCATCTCCATTATTATATATTATATATTCTTTCATTTATGAAATAGAAATCTTCAATTTACATATATCCTTACGCTAAACGTAATTAGGCTCTCGATACCTAGGTGGCGCGAAGTGTGTCCCGCTGGTAGATCTGGTCTGGTAAATTCCGACTATCTTCCAGTTGCTTTTGTTTAGTTGGATACAGCTTCCACTTATGTGGCGCTGATGAAAGCTAACAAGCTTGAAATCACGTGATCCGCTTCTAGTGGTGGTTGTGTCCAACAAAATAAAAGCAAAAAGGTGTAGAGCATCTCCATTATTATATATTATATATTCTTTCATTTATGAAATAGAAATCTTCAATTTACATATATCCTTACGCTAAACGTAATTAGGCTCTCGATACCTAGGTGGCGCGAAGTGTGACCCGCTGGTAGATCTGGTCTGGTAAATTCCGACTATCTTCCAGTTGCTTTTGTTTAGTTGGATACAGCTTCCACTTATGTGGCGCTGATGAAAGCTAACAAGCTTGAAATCACGTGATCCGCTTCTAGTGGTGGTTGTGTCCAACAAAATAAAAGCAAAAAGGTGTAGAGCATCTCCATTATTATATATATATATATATATTTATATTTCGTTGAAAATTTAATATGTACGGGTTCTAGAGTGTATTGAATCGATTGGTTGTATTCACATTCACAAGAAAAATCGTTTTCAGCAATTAATATTCTCATTTTACGAGTTCTATAGATTATATATGAGATGTTGAGAGTTGAGAATATGTACATTTGTAATGTTAAATAGAATATATAATAATGTATAATTTAATTTATCTATAGTAAGACGGGTGCGCTCAGTGACATTTTGATGTTCTAAGGTTTTTGACAGTGTGTCAATAAACACCTCACTTCGTGCTTGTTCTTCCTCAGTAATAAAAGCTTCATCACGTCTTGTCGAGAGCATGTAATCTTTTTCAGTTAATAAAATAATATTAATAAGAAAAGTATATTTTATTCAACAAGGTAGCAGTCGATGGTTTACTTAAGTTGCTGAATTATTGAATGATTTGTGAGTTAATAGTAATCCACCAAAGTGTTACGCTTCGAATTTGAAGGTTAAAACAAAAACTAACCTTTACAGTGTGAAGCACGTGCGTTAGATTTACATTTTGAAGATTATTGGACCAATTGGCGCACTAAGAATGTCTTTTAAGTGCGATGACATCGTAATACCCATCTTCGATGGTTGTGATTATAAAATTTGGAAGCAACGCCTAAAGATGTTTCTGAAATACAATACATGGTTATAGAAAGAGAACAGAATGAAAGGGATACAGCCGACACATGGACAGCAAACGACATTAAGGCTTCAAACTTTATATATAACACTGTTTCAAATCGAATATTTGAACATATTTGTGAAATTGATTCGGCATATACCTACAATGATCACGAAACCGATAAGCCATCAACTGCTTTGCAAATTGTTGTAAGAAATAAGCCGGAAAATGTAAAGTTACAAAATTATAAAGATGTAGATACATTTTTCTATGATTTCGAGAAATTATCCAACGAATTAAAAACAGCTGGTGCCACTCTAAGTGAAGAAGAAAAGTTGAATTACATGTTAAAAGCTCTGCCCCAAGAATACAGTCATATTGGAGATTTCTTGGATTTGGTACCTGCAGCAGAAAAGAATGTTGATTATTTAAAAAATAAAATTAAAACGAAAGCTCTACAGATGAAACATTCAAGTTCAAATGAAAAAGACCCATTAAATTCAAGTGTTTTTGCTGCTACAAGAGAAACAATTTGCTATAAATGTGGAAAAGCAGGTCATGTTCAGAAATACTGCAACAATAGTAGGTTTGGTCATAATAGAGGGTACTCAAATTCACGAGGAAGAGGACATTTGAATTCTAGGGGACATGGATATTCAAATTCAAGAGGAAGAGGACAAGGAAATGGGGGTGGATATCAAACTGGAAACAGAGGTTATCAAGGTCAAGGTCATAGAGGCAGGGGTCAAAATCAACATACTGAGGATAGTTCTTCACATTCAAGTCATAGTGATGGTAATGTAGGAAGTATATTTGTTGCTAATGTTGATTCTAATGTAAATAAAAATGATTATGCATGCAATGTAAATAATATTAAAAATGTTGAGAATAATATTACCAAAGATAGGTTAATTCACTTTATACTTGATAGTGGTTGCTCTGCACATATTGTTAATGACTGTTCATATTACCAAAATTTTATTGATCTTAATGAACCAGCAGAGGTGAATCAGGGTGATGAAAGTCCACTCAAAGGTACTATAAAAATAGATTTTAACGTTCAAAATAATTTGTCTACTGTTACCATCAAAAATGTATTTTATTTAAAGAAAATGAAAGCAAATTTATTGAGTTATGGAATAATAAGTAAAAATTACGACATTGTCACAGAAAATTGTGTAAGCAAAATTTACAGTAAAGGTAGTAGAAATTTAATAGCTTTTGCAGAACTAAGAAAAGATAATGTTTATGAAATGAGTGGAGTTATAGTTCAAAATGAAATAAATGCAAACACTGTTAAAGTTAAAAATAATGTAATGACTGAAAAAGTGAGTTTTTGGCCACATAAATTTTAAATATTTAGACACTTTGTGTAAAATTCAATTAGTTGAAGGCTTGCCAAAAAAATGAAATGTGCAATTTGCATAGAAAACAAAATGCATAAACTTCCATTCAAAAATAAAAAAATAATAGGTCAAAAGCAAACAATATTTTAGAAATTATTCATACAGATTTAAATGGGCCACAAAGAACTGTAGGTAATAATGGGGAAAAATATTTTGTTACATTTACCGATGACTACAGTAAGTTAGTTAAAGTATTTTGTTTTAAAACTAAAGACCAAACATATGATTGTCTGGTACAATATGTCAATGAGGTAGAAAAATTAGCAAATAAAAGAGTAAAAGTATTATGAATTGATAATGGAGGGGAATACATTAATTCAAAGGTTACTAATTTTGCTAGAGAAAAAGGTATTATTTAAGATCCATGTCCTCCACATATTCACGAGCTAAATGGCACAGCTGAAAGGCTTAATCGAACTATCATGGACACATCAAGATGCTTGTTAGCTGAGGCAAAGGTTCATGAAAGATTTTGGCCAGAGATAAGACAGCTGCATATTTAAAAAATAGAACTCTTGCCAACACTATTGAACAAAAAACTCCCTATGATATATTTTTCCAAAAAGGCCACATGTTGAAAATCTACGTTTATATGGAAGTAGAGTTTATGCCAAAATACCTAAAGAATACTTGAAATCAAAATGGAGTAAACGTACAATGAAAGGTATATTGCTAGGATACACAAATGTAGGTTATCGTGTTTTGATAAATAATAAAATCATAGTAGCCAGACATGTTGAAATAATTGAAAAGGGTATCACTTGTATAGGGATGGAAGATGATTTTGGATATAATCCGGTTTCTATAGCTAAACCTGAAGAAAAAACATCCCAATCTGAATCTGAGAGTACTGAAGAATATGAAGAAACCAGTTCAACCATTGAACAGCCCCTGAGGAAATCAGAAAGAACTCCAAAACCTAAGCGTGATGATATGTATTTCTATCATGGAGTCATATATGTCAACTTTGTCAATGCAACTTTACCTGAATCATATAATGAAGCTATGAATACTCCACATAAAAATAATTGGTTAATTGCAATGGACAGTGAAATTAAATCATTAAATGAAAATCAGACATGGAAGTTGGTACCGAAACCAGATGATAAAAAAGTAATAGATGTGAAATGGATTTTTAAACAGAAAAGTGATTGGACATACAAAGCTCGATTGGTTGCAAGAGGCTTTCAACAAGAAAATTGTTTTGACAACATATATTCTCCAGTATCAAAAATGCAGACATCTTACTAGCATATTGTTGCAAATATGATTATTACATAGAGCAAATTGACGTAGAAACTGCTTTTCTTAATGGAAAATTCAAGGGAGAAGTATTCATACAACAACCTCCAGGATACAGTGATCGTACAAACAAAGTTTATAAACTAAACCGTTCCTTATATGGCTTAAAAGAAAGTCCCAGACAATGGAATGATTGCATTAATGAATTTCTAATTAAATTAAAATTTGTTAGAAGTAATAGTGATTATTGTTTATACTATTTAAAATCAAATGACACTGCTGTTTACATTTTATTATTTGTGGATATATTAATTTGTGGTCAGGATAAAGTAAGAATAAATGATTTAAAATAAAAATTATCAAAAAAAATTAAATGAAAGACCTTAAAAGTGTGGAAAAATATATTGGCATTCAAATCAATTATAAAGTAAATTCTAAAGTAATGTTATTAAATCAAACTGATTATATTGATTCACTAGCTACTAAATATAACATTAAAAATTCAAAACTTTATGAGACTCCAATGGAAACAAATCTTAAACTATATCAATCAGAATATGTTGATTTTAATATAAAATATAGAAATTTAATTGGAGCACTTCTGTATATTAGCACAGGCATAAGACCTGACATAGCATTTAGTGTTAACTACCTTAGTCGTTTCCAGAATTGCTATAATGAAACTCACTATAAATATGCTTTGCGTGTTCTTGAATATTTGTATAAAACTAAAGACTTAAATTTAGTTTTTGACTTTAATTTTAATGAATCTGAAATTTGGACTGTTATGTAGACTCTGATTGGGGTGGTGATGTAACAGATAGAAAATCAACTTCGGGTTATTCAGATTTTTTGGGAATGTAATTTTTTGGAAATCGCATAAACAAAACTCTGTCACGAAGTCTTCAACATTTGCTGAATATGTAGCACTTTCTGAAGCTATTACAGAGGTGGTTACTAGGAAAGCATTATTAAAAGTATTTAGTTTAGATATAAAAACTCCAGTAAAAGTTTCTGAAGATAATTCAGGCGCAGTACAAATTGCTAAAACTGGAAATCTTACTAAAAACTCCAAGCATATTGAAGTGCACTATAATTTTGTCCATGATCGTTGTGAAAAGGGCGAAGTAGAGGTAATTAAGATTAAATCTGAAGAAAACTTAGCTGATATCTTAACCAAATCACTTGATAGGCAAACATTTGTTTATCGAAGGAAAATGTTGAACATGTATTAAAGGAAACACATTGTTATTTGGTATTTATTTATTTCATATTTCTTAATTTGTTAACATTATAAATGTAAGGAGGTGTGTTGAGAGTTGAGAATATGTACATCTATAATGTTAAATAGAATATATAATACTTTATAATTTAATTTATCTATGGTGAGACGGGTGCGCTCAGTGACATTTTGATGTTCTAAGGTTTTTGACAGTGTTTCAATAAACACCTCACTTCGTGCTTGTTCTTCCTCAGTAATAAAAGCGTCATCACGTCTTGTCGAGAGCATGTAATCTTTTTTCAGTTAATAAAATAATATTAATAAGAAAAGTATATTTTATTCAACATGAGATAGCAATATGAAACCGAAAACATCATAGGGAAAAATAGTCCTATGGTTAATATGTGTTCCTAATAACTTAATCGGAAATGTTCAATGAAAATTTGAACATATTTTATATATTGCGACCCTTAAAAGGTACACATTAGCTATTTCAAGGAAGGGTTAGCAGATTTTGGTAAAAATTAGCAAAAAGGGGTTTTTGGAGTCGAGAAATCTATTGACGATACTTTCATATGTGATCGGTGTGACCCTCGAGGTTCACACTAGCTATTTCAAGAATAGCTCAGCAGATAAAAGTTTCAGTATGTATAGTGTTTGGGGGTTGAGAAATCGATTGGTGATACAGCTGAATTTTGGTATATTGATCATTCATATTTATTTTGAAATCTATAACTTACGAATATGTGAACAATAAAAGCAGTATTTACCGATCGCAATACATTCTTAGTAACTCTTATAGACCCATCTTAAATCCGGTTTTACCCGAGCAAAGCTCGGTCTACCAGGTATTTAAAATAAACAAATTAACATATACAGAAAGAAAAAATAACAATAACAGTAATTTGCTACAGCAATCACGATTTTTATCAGCTTTCGATAAACGCTGTCGCTAGGCAATGACTAGGCATTACCTACGCCGCTACGAAGTAGTCCCAATCTTTATTTATTTATTTTAGAAAAGCTATAAGATCATAAAATATAACCTATGTCACCCGCACCAACATAGAAAATTAAAGAATTTTTTTTTATTGAAATCGTATAAGTAGTTTCTTAGATTTTTTTGGTCATACGAAAATTCGTTACGTGTATATATTAGTATAGATAAATCAAAACACAATTAAATTGACAGATATTTGATTACTTCAAAGGTTTCTTTAGCAACGCAGGTATAATTAAAACTTGAAATTTCACTTCGATAATTTTCTGATTTTAATTTATTATAATATTTCTTTAATATTAAATCATCATACACGGGAAAAATATTAGGCATATTTCTGATCTAATCTTAGTTCGGTACTAGCTAGTACCGTATGAGAATAAAAAACAAAACACTATCCTACCATAACAGTGACATAAGAGTCATTAACCTAATTTAAGGTTAGACCTCCGCACTTAATTTAGTAGCGTACTAAGTTTCTATTATGAATACGCCTGCAATACTTTTTTCCTTGTATAGTAAATAGCTATTAATATACCGGGTGTCCCACTAAGGTCAGCAAGGTAAGATAATAGGGAAACCGTGAACCCTACGACTTCGGGAAAAAAAATTTCATTAGTAAATCGGCTAAAAAAAATATAAAATATTTTCAAGTTTCTAAAATAGCCGCTAGGTGGCGTAATTACCATGGTATAAATTAAATTTAACTTTTTCTCAAAAAATCGATGCATTAACGTATTGTTTTATTACCGGAAATGGAAAGTTCATGACATTCTACGTAATTCTGGTCCTCACACTTTTTCCGTATTTTTGATTATAAGGGTAGGGGGAGCTGGGAGACAGTACTTTCTTAAGCGGCTGTAATCTCCTAGACGCGTTATCCAAATTCAACGAGTTTAGTCTTTTTGAAAGATAATTCAACGCTTATTTCAAAAATAATGTCGGATGCGTTCGCAAATTCACAATTCACTCCTAGAGGGCGCTGAATAACCTATATTCAGTTTTCATCGTTTTTTGTAAAAAAATTAAATAGCACGATACATTTTTCTTTTATTGGTATTGAAAGCCATATAAATAGCCACATTTTGGCGAAAACCGCGATTCGATATCTTTACTCGTTTTTGAATTATTTTAAAATGTGATCTCAAACGAAACAAAAATACTAAAAGACTGATTAGAAAGAAAATAAATAAAAATGTTTTTCTGTTTTTGTTGGAAAATAGCAAATCCGAAATACTAGCACATAGTTATTGTCATTACTTGTTGTTATGAGCAGTGGCGTGCGCTGGAATCTTATGTAAAAGAAGCACACACAGTACACATTTACAAACACTCTTTTTACTTAATTGTCCAACATTTTCAAGGTTATCCCCGACAGCCGAAGCTGACGGTGGTTTCATGTCCATGTCCGTATTAGTAAATTTTAAATTCACTCAAATAATATTTTTATGTTTTATTTTAGGTTGTTATTAATCCACTAATATTGCTTTAATAGATAATTATGTTCTTTTCTCGTTTTTTTTCCTCGATCAAAAAACCATTTGTTTCTATAGCCCCAATTCTTTTTTATCAAGAATTAATTTTACGCTAACTTAAGAACGAATAAAAAAAATCCAATGGTCAATCGGAAAAGTAAAACTGCGCAGCTATCAACAGTTTTAGGGATATTATGATTAAAGTACCTAAAGGAATAGTTATGATAATATTTTTTTTACTCAGTGCTAACCTAACCTAACTGAATAAGCAATAAGTAAATTATATCTTTAAATAGTTAGTGATAATGATTATTACTTTCTTAATAAAACAAAAATATCAATTTTACAAAAACAAGTAAAGATATCGAGTCGCGGTTTTCGCCAAAATGAAGGTAATTATGTGGCTTTTCATACCAATGATTAATAAATGTATGGTGCCATTTAATTTTTTTACAAAAAGATGAAAACTGAATATTGGCTTATCAGCGCCCTCTAGTAGTAAAGATTTGAAGTTGCGAACACATCCGACATTATTTTTAAAATAAGAGTCGAGTTATCTTTGAAATAATATTAAACTCATTAGATTTGGATAACGTGTCTAGGAGATTACAGCGGTTTAAGAAAGTACTGTTTCCCAGCTCCCCCCACCCTTATAATCAAAAATACGGAAAAAGTGTGACGACCAAAATTACGCCGAATGTCATGAACTTTCCATTTCCGGTACTAAAACAATACGCTAATATATCGATTTCTTGAGAAAAATTTAATTTTAATTTATACTATGGTAATTACACCACCTAGCGGCTATTTTAGAGACTTATTTTAGCTGAATTCTTTTTTGCCGATTTACTTATGATTTTTTTTCCGAAGTCAGGGTTCACGGTTTCCCTATTATCCTACCTCGCTGACCTTAGTGGGACACCCGGTATATTAATAGTAATTGTTCAGAGTATGGACTGTTCAGGGGATAGCCGTGTTATAATATTCATAATATTGGATAAAATCAAAGTTTACAGAATACAGTATTCTGTAAACTTTGATATAACGAGTGATAATATAAGTAATAGTACGAGCGGTTTTAAGAAAAAGTAAATAAAAAATTTCTACTTTTGGTTGGAACCAATGACCTATTAACAGAGATAGACGGAACTGTAAACAATATTTTGTGTTGACATCATCCCTTGTTCGGCCACGCCTCATCCCATATCAGCTTTCCCCCCCATTATTTAAATATTTTTGAATATTCTATTATATTCTTTGGTTTCAAAACTTGAAAAAACGAGTATGGGTTGCAAAGCGTGCAATAAAATAGAATCAACGAACCCAGAAGTAACTTTTCATCGGTAAGTAGCCCGTCTAAATTAAAATTGGTAACTTATATATTTGAATTTTGAAAAAAAAATGTTGACATATAAACGTCGTTCATGGGCGTAGTAAAGAAATGATTACCTAATCATTGTTATTTCATTGAAGATATTTTTATATTATTTGCGATTTTCAAATCCTAAACTTTAAAAAAGAATTATACATGCCTATTTAATAATATTGCTGAAACCGGCAACTTTCGGACATTGACCTTTTTTAAAATAAAAAAATAAAGCAACAAACTCGGTCCATCCGTTCCCGAGATAATCTTAGCAGACCGATCATTAGCTGAAAACATGTTTTTTGGACTAAGGGAACTCTGAAACGTCTGCTATTAAAACCGGAAACCGAAAATTTTATAAGATTGCAATATTTTCACCCTACTGACAACTTCGGCTTTTTGGTCACATACTGGGTGTTCACTCACATAACAATATATACAATACCATTCATCTGCGTCACAGATGTGTTATTAGGTTTGTCATAGTTGGTTGTTATATTAAGGGCAGATTTCATAATCAAAATTAATCTAATCTAAGTTTCGTAACTTTTTTAATAGAACATATAATTCAAAGTTACCTTAAAACAACAGAGATAAGGTGACTGACGTTATTAAAGTGTATAAAAAATGCACTATTTTTATTCCGTCATTTACACAAATTGAAGAATTAGGTAACTAATCTCCCATTAGAGATTCAATTATGAAATCGGTCCTTATTGCAAGTACGTAAAATAAAAAATTATCAAACGTCCTTGATATGTTGTCATATTCAAAATATATGACATTAATAAAATAAAAATTACACACCCAAGAGCCTGTCTGTTAGGTGAAATCCTATGAATAAGAATCATGGATGTGAAAGTGAAAAAGTATCATAGACCTACACAGAACGCTTTCTTTGAAAATCTCCAGTTTTGCCCGGAAGATAGAGTTTGACTTCATTTCCAGTAATGACAAAAGGTTACTAGCAATAAAATATTGGTAGCCTAATTTGCTTGGCGGTAAGAATACTCATATGTTAATTTAAAAAACAACGAAAAATTGGTCAAATGTATCAAGAAAACATTGAAAAAATAAATAAATTGACGTTGCCTTCGATCAGCGGATCAATTAAAACTTCAATAACCAGCATTGCCCGGATATAAATAAGATTGTATTTTTTTTGTTCCTAAGTCATCCTGACGAGAGACAACTACTACCTCGAAAACATAATATATAACTGAGAGACTGATACTGTTTTTGTTAATCGATAATTTCACTACAAGGCAACACTGAACATTTTAATTGTAAAATATTTGTAACGGGTATTAACATGTTAGAAAGAATTGTATTTTCAACTCACCCAATAGTGCCAGTTCCTCACACGTCTTCCTATACTGAGCAAAATGACAATTCTTCCCCATGTATCCCGTATTAGTGCAATCACAAATCAATCTGTCCTCTTTGACTGCACACTTGCCACCATGTTCACATGTATTTGGACGCAAACACGCATCCACAAACCTACAATCGTCCAATGTCACTTCACCAACCACTCGCTCCGTCTGAAGCACCACTCTGGGCTCCAGCTTTGCCCCATTCACCACAATATCCATCATACAACCTACTAGACCCGAATTGGTTCTCGAGCCTGCGGCCACCTTGATCTTATCTCCAATAGCAAACTTGATATCGCCAATCTTCTCTTGCTTTTGACGATGGTCGACGGTAAGGTTTACATCACCGTTGGCATAGGTGACGTTCAACGAGTGCCATATGCCTGGGGTTTTCTTCACGCTGATCAAATGGGTGACATTCTTAGTGTTGTCGGAAAGTTCAAATCTCACTTCGTCATTCACTACGCGAATTTCCCAGTATATACCAGTTTGTGCTTCACTAGAAGCCACTACACTCAGATTACTACTAGCTTTATAGCTAAGCGACAATGACAGACTGTCTGTACGATTATTGTGCCACCAGATGTGCGACGATGAGAAGGGAAAAGTGATTGGGATGTCCTTGACATCAGCTTCGTAAAATTCAGGTCTCAAGATACCGATGTAGTGAACTTTTGGGTTATTCTTGTTGAGTTCGTAAATTATTGAGATGTCATTGTAAAAGACATACTTCAAAGAACCGACGAAATTGTTTGTCGATTTCAATCCGGTTTTCTTTTGCAGCTCTGGACCACCCCCAATATATATCTCGGGATCTATGTACAGCACAGGATTGCCAGTTATGTTTATGGTAAACTTTTCATCGTTTAAAAGCATGTGCAATTTATCATTCTGATGGAATATCGTCAAGTTGTTCCACTGGTACAGTTTAAAATCTGGCGTCTGTCCCAGAATTGCCACAATGGGATCTTCTCCAAAGTCCACCTCCACAAAGATAGAGTTGTTATATATGGAAGCAGCGATATAGTGATCTATGCCCTCTTCACCACCAGCGGCATACAGAAGAGCCGAATTATCGAATCTTGTTTTGAACAACATGGAGAAACGTGTTACCGATGAATGAACTCTATCCTTCCAATCGTACACTCTGTAGGACACATAGGAGGAACCTCTAAGCGTCAACACGGTGGCAGCTAGAATAAATAAAAACCATATCATATTCCTATTTTTTCCAAAATTGGATATCCATTAACTTACTATATATGTCACAGTATTCGCCCTCGTATTTCGTTCCAAAGCAATCGCATGTCAGAGTGTTGTAGTGATTGATGCATCTGGAGCCTTGGAAGCAAAGGTTCTCATCAGTCTTGCATTTGTCGATGCATCCCTCCTGGACATTCTCATGCTTAGTTGCTATGAGTGGTGTTATGGGCAACAGATCCGATGCAGACTTGCCAGTGCTCAGGATCACATTTTTAATGCAACCCACAAAGGATTCAATAATATACTTGACACCATGGAGACGTTCCTCTGAACTCAAACCTAGGTAACGTAGATACAAATTAATTGGAATGATATTATGATCAACTTAATGCCCTATATACCATACCTCCAATCAAGATAACAGAAGTGACATTTGCAGCGACACCGTAATTGTTTTCCTTGTCTAAACCTTTGAGAGTGGTTTCCTCTCGCAAATCATCCACAGTTGCCATCAGTCTTGCGCTGTGAACGTCTATTCGTACCTGTTGCAGTTAAATATATGTTTAATCTGTAGAAGAAGATAAATCGTTGTTTACTTACTTCAACCGAATGCCATTTGTCCTTATTCAGTCCTCTACCGACAGTTAGGGCAGTTGAATGCTTTCCATAGACATGTACAACCTTAAGTTGACCTTGCTGTACAATAACATAAAGGGCATAAGGTTGCAAAGACACCCCCGATGGAACTTTGACATTGTGATAAACGAGAAGACCGTGAGGGAGGCGTGTCCTAAACTGGAAGGATATCTGACGACATAACCTATATGTACAAGAAGAATTTAGTAATGAAGAAACTACTGATAGGTTTTGATAAGATGGTACCTGAGTTGAAATGTTTGAATTATATCACCGTCGATTTGTATGAATGTGTTTGACTGTGCAAACATGAAGGTGTTCTCGTTTCCGGTCTCTTGGAAAGTTAGTTCAGCTCCACGTACTTCATTTGGTAATGCAGTCGTTGTGGTATTGTTATAAATTGGCGAACCTTCAAATTTGTTCTGATCAAGGCGCTGATTATGAAGGGTTCTTCCATGGGAGCGCTCGAACAAGACTGTCTTGTCGTGATTGATGTTAGCAAATGAAAAGTTAAAGTTTTGAGCAGTGAGCAACGTATACAAATCATTATATTTTATTATCAAATTAATGGCCAGCTTCTGCTACGTTCCAGGCGCTAAAAAAATCTTCTTTCAATTATTCGTCATTTAATTTGAAAATTTGAGTAAACTGGTTCTGAAAATGAATTAATAACATCCGTAAATTGTGAAGTCTGCAGAGAAGAACTCTAGTGAACAAAACTAAGCAGGATAACCTCGAGACAGTCGCTCTTTCGCAATCCCCAGCTTCGCAAACTTTGCTTTTTTATACCTAAAGAGTTGCCCAAAAATAACTAACGACAATCAACTTCATTTTTTCAAATGTAAAAACCTGATTTTATTCGGAAAATATTGCTTTAGTTACACACTTACCATTTGCTACGACCCTGAGTTAAGAAATTATATGCTTACGTTAATGTTTATTTACGTATGAAAATATATCTTTAATCTCTTAATGAAATACTGATTTTTATTGATTTTAATAAGTTTATGTTCTTTTCATTGATTTGAATAAATATCTAACATTATGTACCTATTAACACATTAGAAAGATACCCATATCACTAGATACCTAAAATATATTTATACGCGATCGATGTATGTTCCTGAGGAGGTTTAGCGGAAAATAGGTTTTGACGGCGCTAGATAGCCGCTAGAAAATGAACTAGTTAGCACATTCTGGCCAAAAAAGCGCTAAGCAGTGACAGTAGCTATTTTCGGCTAGTATGCGAATCTAGCGCTATCTGAGTGGTTTCTTTATAGTTTATGTTTATTCCTATTGGAGGTCCACTCACTTCAGGCCGAACAACAGCTTGTTGCAATGCCTATCTAGCGTCGTAAAAAGCTTTTTTTCCATCAAACGCCCCATTTTTCTGGAGTTGAAGCAAATCGGTTTTCTTCGTATATTCAATTGTCTGGATCATCGAGTCACTACTGTATATGAATTTCGTTGGTGGGTATTCTCTTTATAAAACACAGATTAATAAGTTGGTAAACATTTCAATAAGGAGCTCAGCGCATTTTTGGTCTTTCGACGATCGTCGTATGTTATAGTATCTGGCCCACCTCAAGAACCATATTCCGTAATCTGTGATGAAGGTAAGATTCTCCATGCTACAAAATATCAAGCAAACTTAATTTTAGAGCTGCGAGCTACTCCCAGTGCGCTGTTTTTGGCCTGAGCGAGCTTTACCGGTCAGAAATAAAACCGTGGTTAAATTCACTATTCACTCGTCTATCAGGGCCTTAGATATATTGTAATGATGTTATTGATTATTCTTTCAAATGAAATGCTATATTAAATATTTTAAATATCTTGTTTAATTTAAAATTAAAGTTCGAGCGCTCGTAAAGGAGAACCCTATAATATCTGTAATTAACCCCACTTACTGTTTAAGGGTATGCATCGGTCGTAGCAGTGCTTTTCATTGTCGAAGCGGTTCTTGTCATTGCCACCACAGCCACCCCAGATGAACATGATGCATTCCTGTCGATCGTGGTCAAAGGCCCATTTGTATATGCTGCGATTGCATGGGCCCTTATCAGGCGGTCCTGGGCATGGGTGAAAGTTGTTCTTGTTCGGTTTGGCGGTACACAGTGCAACGAGAGCGAACAATAGATTCATGAGGTGCATATTCCTATGCAAGACAAAATTCAGTTTCTCGTAAGTTTCACTGTAGGTGTTGGATATTCAGTTTAATACCGTTTTTTTTTTATTATTTTGCACTAAACTATTACATCCTCGAGACTATTATTTGCCAAAAAAAAATATCTTTCAATTGTCAATACTATTATCTGAAGTATTAGATAAGCCAATGAACTCTGATTTTTTTCATTTAAATAAATCACTAGACAGTTTATCTTTGATAACGCAATATATTATGGTGTGAAAATTTGATATACAGGATGATCAACAATAAACTCTTCAGCTTCAATGGAATGTAATCCGTATATTATCGCAAGTGAATTCGAATTTGCGTCTCACATCGATTCAAAAGTATAGTCTTCAAATGTGGTTACTTTTGTAGGTGCATTACAAATCTCCTCTTCATGGGTTTGCATTCAAAATGGGTATTTAATTCAGGCTTCTTAAATTCAATACACTCATTTACAGGTTACAATGATGAGCAACTTTCTTTCGAACCAAAATACATCTCTAAATAATTATCAATTCATTATAAGAACAACCAGGTGATAAAGATTCAATTTTTACTAAGCACATTTAGAACAGATAACTCACAACACTCCTACGATGGTACAGAGGCAAATTTATTGTAATAGTAGGTAAACAATGTAAGTTTGTGCTGCTTACTGCATTTTTTAGGGCTAGTATTTCATATATGAATTTGGAGTTTTGGCCACCACCAAGTCGTTACACACACTATTAGCTGTAGGGACTTTTTTTCTACTTGAAAATGCACCTTTCATTATTTCTTAGTTGTCGTTCTAACCCGCCAAATCGCTTATGTTTTGGAACAGTTCTATCAGTAAAGCCTGACCGCTGCTTCGTTGTGCCTGCCTATATATCAACCTAGCCGTAATTTGCCTTATTTTTCTCAAATATGAATAAACTCAAAAATTAAATCTATTATTAATTCATAAACTCACTAATATAATGTTAAAGAGATACCACAATAATATAAAGCCCCCGCTGAACTAAATTATTTTTTTAGAAAATTCTTTATGGCTTTAAAAATGTGCTTTTACAAAACTGTTTGGAATTATGAAGGCTTTTTATTTCTACAAAGAAGGTATGTTTTTGGGAAAACAATAGTGTTGAACATCGTGACGCCGAGCGTCGTTGTTTAATTTTCATTATTTTTTGGTAATTCTATAACTTGGAAACTACTATTGAAGATGATAATTTTATTTCTTCTTATACCCAATCAGCTGGGACATACTTTCATTATGTCAATCTGACACTGTGCATTTTCCCTAACCTGTTATAAAATATTTTAAATACAAATATCTACTATCCGCGAAAGATATACTTAAAAATCCAAACTGACTTCCATAAAATAGTTGTTTCCTTAAAAGCTCTACAGTGTTTTCGGTCATTTTTGCTAATAGTATGTCTATAATTATTAATAAAGTTAGAATTACTTGGTGAACTGTCGCGCTTTAACTATGCGTTTGACCTATATGTTCATTATTAGTGACTGGTTTCACAATGCAAATTACTTATTTTGGGAGTTTGCATGGAATATATTAGGATAGTAAATGATTTTTTTTTGTACATATCAAGACTATCTTTAGCAAATTAGTTACTACAAAAGAACCTTTAAAGTGCTTTTTATCATTGGTTTTATTTGTAAAGAACATTAGCTGCTATAGCTTTGATTTTAATACTGTAAATATTTATTTATCTACAGAAACTACAAGTTAAAAAATAATAATCATAATTATAAAGACTTTTGTATCTACCCTGTATACTGCGAACGATAAATATAATAATTATGATAATTGCCGGTATAGATGTGAAAGTTTTCTTTAGCTTAACCAAATATTTCTCCACGATCTGATTTTTCTGTGTCGATGTCATCTGTGATTTTGTTGCTGGTATCAAAAATAATTAGTCGTACAACTTCATATGAGAGCCAATATTACTGAACATTTTATGCTAATCAGGTTAACATCTTGTTAGGCGTAGGTTGATTATGATAATTGTAAATATATCGATAGTAATGATCATATGAATAAGCATTTCAAATTGGGAATATCAACATTAGGTCTAAACGAGATTTAATGAGATATGATGACATGAATCTGCGAAGGTCACGTAAGAGTATTGATCATAAACATCTTATTTGCAACATTTACGTCAACATTTTTCACGGTAAGTATGTCCTTAAAAGGTTTAATAATAATATCATGATAAAATACGACGGTGAGCGGGGGTGGCAAAGATTCTATGGGGGCAATGAAAGAGCATCGGTTCGACAAGATAAATACGGATAATTGTAAAGTACATAAGAAAATTGTAAAAAAAATTATATCTACGCACAGTGAAACTATCTAAGCTAGAAAGATGACAGTAGTCAGAAACTGAAATGAAGACATTCTTGGGTATGTCAATAATTCTTATTCTTGGCGTACGAAGTTTCGGGAACGAGCTTGTATATATATATATATATATATATATACAAGCGAAAGGTCAATCATTCACTCACTGACTAGACATAAAATATCAATAACTACTTGACCTAAGAAGCTGGAATGTGTCAGGCAGGTAGTTCATAGGTCGAGGAGACTTCAGCTAAGTACTGATTTTGTGACAGGCCTAATTAAGGTGGTCTCGTAATTACACTTGAAAATCCTAGTTTTTACTGCTAAATATGAGTTCTTGTTCAAAATATAAAATAAATAAACGGGGTATTAATATTTGCCACGAGGACGTATCCGAAACAAACAAATCAATACTCGCTGAATACAAAAATTGATTATTTTGTTAATAACTTAATTCTGATTTTAAACTAATTACAAATTATTCACTTCTTCATATTTAAAAATTATATTTTGCTTGTCAATTTCGGTTTGCTATTGAAGCGTAGGTATTTCTTAGTTTTTTTTACTATATTTTTTCATATTTTTTAGTCTCGAAACGGAACCAAAAGTAGGTAGGTACCTAATTGTAATCAAGAGACTCCATTTTATTTTCAGTATATCATCATATCAATAGGTCGAAAATTATTTCATTTATGTGCTCGTAAACCTTGCTGATTTATCTAATGGATCACCTTTTCCCTTAATAACTTTGAGCAATCTGGATATCATTAATAGCTATATAGGTAAGCCCGTCCGGTAGCTTTAAAAAAAATATATATTTTTTTTTAATAGTGTCATCGTTGCAAATTTTGATATTAATCAGAAGTCTTCAGGTAGAAATAAAGTCGAAATATTCCGTTATATTGATAGCTAGGTACATATCAGGTCAAGCTAATAAAAGCGTTTTAAAATTTTTTTTGGCTACCACAGTTTTCGATATTTGGGTTTATTCTGTAAGACAACCGTTAAAAATTACCGGACCTTAATATTTTATGCTTGTAACGTGAATTACTATTCTGTAAACTCATCATTTAAAGTATACGATAAAATCTAATACATAAGGCATCCGATAAATGTTCACCGAGATGCCACACAACACGCTTTTTTGTATGAAAATGTGTGAAATGAAATGATCACAGTAGTTGTCGTCGGGTCTTGTGTCGATTTGAAGATTATGTTGAAATAATATGGCGGACTTTTCATTCTCAACACTACTAATATAGATAAATTGCTCACTAAATGATCATTCAGAAAATGAAATTCCTCAAGCTTAAAAATTAATGATTAAGAAGATATTCCAAATTAAAGAACGTTTTTATTTTGCAAGTATGTCACTCAAAAAATGTTCTTTTTGACCAACGAACCCCTAACTTGTTTTTGTTTCGTGCACGCGTTTTATATAGTAAACGGGCTCCTATTTTGATGGTTTGAGAAATGGTCCCATATTCATAAAAACGCAAATCCGATGTGGTATAATTAAAGATATGACAATATCCGGAAACTTTTAAATTGAACATTTTTTCAAAAGAGTTACGTTTTTCGAGATAGAGGCATGTTAAATTCTCATGGCTATGTGGAGAGCGCGATTTCTTTCGAAAATTAAAAATCTGTGGTACATACATGAAAGACATAATTATTTGTAGCAACATTTATATTGAAGATTTTTTCCTTAGAGTTACGGTTTTAGAGTTAAATCGCTTTTAAAATGGTAACATCTAAAATACTTAAGCGTATTTCCGCAGCGATGTTTTGAGATTTCAATAATAACGACTACAAGCAAAGAATACCTATACGTGGGTAATAGGATAAGTACTATCTTCATTGGTATTAGTGAACGTTTAACGATTTTCGTGGTTACAATTTCTTTCGAAAATTGAAAATCTGAGAATGGAAAATTAATGACCACATTATTTGTAGCAACATTTATATTGAACGTTTTTTCCATAGAGTTACTGTTTTCGAGTTAAAAGAGTGGTAATTTCAATCTCAGTTTCTGCAATTTATTTATTATAGTAGTATTGAGAAAATTTAAAACTCCGTGCCAACTTCCTTCCTGTGTGATAACGATCCACTCTTTTCCTATCATATATTTGATAAAAAATATAAAATATAGATAATGAATGAATCGGTTCTTTTAGGAATTTATTTGTCTGTTGCTGTTTCATTAAATTGATAATCTGAGGTGATGAGAAAATAGTATATTTTGGAGAATGATCTAAAACTGGTATTGTAATAAGACTTGAACATACAATTTCAGGAGTCTGAACTAGTTTCTTTTGAGATTTGGTTGCAGCTGGTTAATAAAATAAATAATCTGATTATTGAAAAGAATGGGTTTATTTATTGTATCTAAAATTTTATAATGAACTTGAGCATAGAAAAAAAATATTCTATTCACTGATTACTTGTGTATCTACTCAATTCTTTATATTTTTAATTTATAATGTCTAGGTGCCTACCCTATATCTTGAGGAATTTCGAAGGACAATTCAGCAATACCTACATCCTTATCAGCAAAATCAAAAACATTTTGATTAATAGGTAATTTTGATATTTTTTTAATTATCTGTTGCTAACCAAAGTTTCATAGATAAAGATCCATTATATCCATGTAACACCATAATTTGTATAATAAATGCGGAAAAAAATATCTCTAAATAGCCCTAGAAAATTTCACGAACAAAAAATACACAAGTCTTGAAAATGGTTCTCAATATGTTAAATTTAACGACTTACATTAAATTTAACGCCTGGTTTTGGTTTACAGGATAGCAGTTAACGTTATGGATTAATCAAGCCTTAAAATTGGATGCAGGTTACAGAGCTATTTAGGTTTAAGGTACGTTATGCTTTAATGGGCCTTAAAAATTAACGTTTGGCTTACAGAATAGCCCCAATATTAGTTTATTTTTGAAGAGAAACCGATTTAAATAGATACTTCAGTGATACGAAAATTTGATACTAAGAAGAATGTACACATATAATCTTTTGTTTTTTTGCACATGTATCTGTGGATTGATCAAAATATACCTCATTTTGATATAAAATCATGAGAACAGCCAATTAGGAAGGGTTTGGGAGCAAATCATAAATTTTACCAATTTCATGTACCCAGGGTTGTGAATATTTGCTCCTCTTCCTGAAACCTATTCTAGAGATTAGTCTTCATATTTTGACGAGAAATCAGTACAGTAGTTTCCTCAAACAACTTCTGACTTATGTACCTAATACGTTTTATATGATTTTGAATTAGGTAGGCATATAAAATCTATAATTTATCAACCATTCTGAAGATCTATTTAGTTTTAAAAGTGAGTTTTGCACAATTTCAAAATTACCATTACCTAATAATAGAATAAATATTATTTTTTATTTTCCACTGCATTGTGCATCATATAATGAAATCCATCCTAGTCTTTGTAAAAAGGTACCTAACTACATAATATTATACAAATGAGTAATCTTTGTCAAGTGATGTACTTTTAACCTGCTTTTCGATAAATAAACAATATAACTTCATGTCTAGGGTACGGAATAGTAGACTGAAACTTTATATTATCAAAAGATGTTATGCAAAGTATCAGTTACTTATGCTTTTGAATAATTTGCGGTTTCAATTTATTTGAAATAAAACATATATCTAGCATTTTAATCGTTTATTACTTATTTGATAGATTATTATGAATCTGAGTGAATCTAAGTTCAAGGGAAAATGGTTTGAAGTATTTTAATGTATGTACCTACATTATAAGTATCTGTTTGGTTATCATTTTCGAATACGAAACTGAAAACAAAACATTCTTATCGTCAGCAAGAAAATAATGATCTTAAGAACAAAATCATTAATGGAAATAATGAGTTTAGATATAAATGGCTAAGCCTAGTCATTTAGAACAAAGTTCTCATGTTTTTGATTATCAATAAATCGATTAAAAAATCAATAGTGTATATCAAAAGCTTTCCTACTATGTATATTAAAGATAACCAATCCTCGATTTATTATTTGCTCAAACAATAGAAAGAGAATCCGTTCATCATCCTACAGAGTAGCGAGAAGCAGTCTCATGCTTCATTTAATCTACAGACTTTAGTAGGTACCTACGTGATGAATTTAAACAAGCAAGAAACAATTGCTGCAGACGAAATTGTATCCATTATAAATAATAAGATCAATTTAGAGATATTGAAGATGCCTTACCCTCTCGAAACACACCGGAAAGGTGACGTCAGAAGTAACAATTGTCCGCAATGCAATCTCGTTTTATTATTACAGAGCAATTATTAGTATATAGAGCACTACAACTTGTTAATCCAATACCGAATAAATCTGACTGGTGGTTTTAGCTGATAAAATAATAACCAAAGCCGTCAGGTATTTACTGCGGATGAGGACATTTTAGCAGTTAATTATTATTAATATCAGCGTTGGCAATGCGATGCGGTGCTAATTTGCTGTAAATAGTCGATTGTTTTGCTGGAAACGGCGCGATTGCGGCTGTCAATCGGTATAATATCGACTTTAGTATCGATACTTTTGCATACACCTGATGTAAACTGAAACTGGTCGCCGCGGTAATTCATAGGAAACACGGGCAATCGGAGTTCGGGGCTACTGTCGGCGATTTGACGATTCACAATTCACATAGATAAAATATATATTATACGGAGACGTATCACACCGCAACTGACGCTCCAGACGGTGGTCAAGCATATACTAGATGATTACTGAAACGGGATAATGAATGAAGATGTTGAACGAGTTGAAGGAGTCACTGGCTTAGATAACAGATGAGTTTGATAAGCTATAACATGTTTATAACAATTATTATTGTACGACCAAACAAGAAACTTTATAAAATAGATTTTAGTATTTGAAAATTATTGAATTTTATTTCCGAACACTTAATAAATAATGATAAATGGAACGAAGTTCATATAAACAATAAAAATATGTTCACGAGAAAACTAATGAAGCGAATAACACGACATTTGGATTATACGTTTAATGTACAATATCAAATATTCAATGAAAGAGATCTATTAAAAAATGATGTTGGATGGGGCTAGAAATGTCTATATTTCATAAACGATAATATACGTAACTCTCAAAAAATACAATCTTATGGTGGGTACCTTTCCTCAGCACCACTCTTTCAAATAAAATGTCATCAGAACCGGTGCAGGTTTACTATGCAAAACATATTACTTTAATTAATTCACTTGAAAATCTTCAAGATTAGATTATATTTTATGGAGTGGCTTTATGTCCTTTCCCTGAGACCTCAGATTTAATATGGTTCTCTACTGAATTCAGTAGAGAACCAGAGCAGAGATCAATGCGTAGGATTTTGATTAACAAGCCTGATAAAAGTGATGAAAATAGTTAATAATTATTATCTATTTTCATCACTTTTATCAGGTTGTTAATCAAAATCCTACGCATTGTATTATCTATTTTCATCACTTTTATCAGGCTTGTCAATCAAAATCCTACGCATTATCTATTTTCATCATCCTACGCATTGCTCTCTGCCATTGGTTTTTCTTTCTCCAATGTAGTAAAACCGCACCCCTATTAGGTCTTCTAACTCGCAAAGTATGTGTACTGTGGTTTCCTTATCTTTCTGGCAAAACATAGAGAACATTTTGGCCGAAGGGCTCCTTAGACCTAGAAATTCTTGTCACCGTGCTATGGTTATTAATCCTCGGCTTATGAACTCATCAACGCACTATTGTATCGCTATTATCGCTCAGAAAAATCAAAATCATCTCTTTGTGTCTTCTGCTTCAGAGTCAGTTTTTGAGCCGTTAGCGTACTAGTTAAGATTCGGTTTTACGAAAGGTCATACTTACTAGTTTTTTTCTATCTGATCTGTTACGACTGCTGCATATTTATTTTTTAAGTTATATTGTGGGACCACTATGAACGCTGGCATTTGCTTGCCTTTAGTTCTTTATATTGTTGCGAGCTCGGAGAAATACTCATCCTCACGCCGATGTTCACCCCTCTCTGTTCAAGGTTAGTGGTGATCTCATACGCACACCAGCAAATCGAATAGACTTGATGCAAAATGGACTATGGCTAATCGGCTTGTTTGATCTGATTTGGGCGTATGTTCTGAAATTTTGTCCACCTTTGTTAGGTGAATAATACCGGGGTTTATGCCTTGAAGATTTTTTTAGGTATGCAGCACTATGACTTTCTTGGTTGCCTTTAGTAATATTGTGGAAATTCCGTCCTACCCTAGTGATTTGAAGGGTTCAAATTTATCTCTAGTCTCTATTTTGGTCTTCTTGTCCGCAGGAGATTATTGGCTGGTTATATTATAGCTCCCATATCCAAGCTTTCCTTGGCAGTTTCTCTCTAGTTTTCTTCAGAAGACTAACCTTGTCCTTAGAGCCTTCCATAGCCAGATCTTTGCATTGCCTGATCTTATTTACTACTGTTTTAACCTCAACTTTATATATATATATTATATATATATATATATATATATATATATATATATATATATATATATTGTAACGTGAAGACTTACCCGAATAATAAACTACACACACAATGCACATTCCGGAAAACACGGGAGACATCAGAGGCAAGAATAAGTCCTGGTCTATTCTCGAAGCCATATATTGAGAAATAACCTCCAGAAACAACGAAAACAACACTGGAACCATCTAGAGCTTTTTAGGTTAGATATATAAGGTTGATGGCAATGACCAGTTAGTTAGTTAGTGATAAATAGACAATCAGTCACAGATCATAATCGGCCATAGATCAGACAGTAATAAGAAGTATATAGTCCGAGAAATAAGTTTTAATATAAATGTGATATAGTCGGGTAGTTATTGGTGTAAATAAATTAGTGAAAATAAATCGAATATAAATCCCCGTTACAATATATACAAGAATTGCTCGTATTAATTAATAATATCTGGGCGACCGAGCTTTGCTCGGGTAGCACAGAATTTAGAGTGAGTCTATAAAAGTTACTCTGAAAGTTCAGAAATGTGCATATTTATAGTTAAAATGTATTGCGATTGGTAAATATTGCTTTTATCATTCACATGGTTCAGAATTTAAAGATTTCAAAATAAATATGAATGTGAAACATACCAGAACTTAGCTGTGTCGTCAATCGCCTTCGCGACTGCCAAATCCTATACTGAAATTTATATTGCAATCTGCGGAGTCATTCCCGAAATAGGTAGAGTGGACCTCGACGGTCACACACATTAAAAAATGAAAGTATCGCCAATTGATTTCTCATACCAGAACACACCTGTATCATCAATCGACTTTTCGACCCCCAAATCCCATATTAAAATTTGTATCGCAATCTGCGGAGCCATTGGCGAAATCGTTATTATGGACCTCGAGGGTCACACCCATTGAAAGTGCAAATATCGCCAATCGATTTCTCTGGTCTTAAAACCCGTTTTTGTAATTTTTTATCCAAATCTGTCGAAGCATTCAAGAAAAAGTTTATGGACCTCGAGGGTGACACCCTCGCGTTTTCTCAGGGAAGCCACTTATATAGATAATCTATATACCAAATTTCATCAAAATCGTTAGAGCCGTTTTCGAGATAAAATTTTTATATATATATATATATATATATATATATATATATATATATACAAGAATTGCTCGTATTAATATTGTAACGTGAAGACTTACCCGAATAATAAACTACACTCACAAATGAACTATACACACACAATGCAAATTCCGGAAAACACAAGGCAACGAGATTAAGTCCTGGTCTATTCTCGAAGCCATATATTGAGAAATAACCTCCAGAAACAACGAAAACAAACACTGGAACCATCTAGAGCTTCTTAGGTTAGATTTATATAAGGCTGAAGGCATAGACAGAGTTCAGTTAGTGATAGCCAGTCATAGATCACAATCGGATATAGCTCATAGATCAGACAGTAGTAAGAAGAACATCCTCGAATGGAATGGGTTTCCACGAAAATCAGGAGATTCAGTGGACCTAGATGTAAAAAATTCCATATAAGTAAATAAGTACCTATGTTGGCGTAAACATTTCCAACGAAGATGTTTACTAGAAACGTTGCAATAACATGGCCGTGACAACATTACACTTGCTCTATAAATTCTTCATATAGATTTTCGGTAATATATGTTTCTCATTTTGGATCACTGAATTTACAGATTTCTGAGGATTGAAGAGCGACAGTTTCTCCAAATTTCTAGAGGAGATCACTGGAAGATATAAATTTCATGAATTTTTTAAAGGTGAGCAACTATTTAATCTGAATAGCTGATAACGAGTCTAAAAAGTTTTCTTTCGGAACATTGATGATGATTAATCTTTATATAATTCATTTTCTTTCAGAACCTATGCTGTTCGTTCAAGACCAGAGAGCTTAGAAGTGAGCCTACCAATAAATTGTCAACAGACCTTTTCTGCCTCAGAAGATCTATTAAAAAGGCATGTTTGAGCGAGAGCATGCTGGCTCACTAGTTCCATCCACCAATACGGAACACGTTGAATTATTAGGTTAGTAATTAATGGATATATCTACTCGTAGATCACAACTTAAATTGTTTATTAGTATAGTTATTATTGAATATCCCTTAAAATTGCTGGGTTTTCCACAAACGTGACAGCGCTTAGAATGTGCAGTGTAATTACTGTAAAAATATTCTTTCACGAAGCAATCCTCCACCAAAATTTTCAGTTTCTTACCAATCACAGCTTCAAAATATCTTTTCAGAAAATATTATGAAAATGGATTAAAACATGTTTTTGAAAAATTGCTTAACAACCCCTATATAACACAGACAAAATTTAGATAAAATAAGAGTGTACCAATTTTTAGAAGTTTTTCTTTTTAGAAGAAAGAGTTATTGAGTCAGTTGGTGAAGGGAGGAGCCACTCGTCTCCACCAAAAGATCTCGAAGGCAACGGAAGAAGAAATTTTCTGGAGAACCCTCAAGTCCATGCATCATAATACATTGTTGATCTTCTATACAGGTAGCAAGTTTATAATTTGTAGCCTCAAATCCCGTAAAATATACGGTGGCACTATAATATTAAATAGTATCAGATTATGAATTGATCTGTGATTAATAAATTAGCAACTCACCGAACACTTTTTAAGGATTTTACTTCCATAAAAACAAGTATAATTATCATTTATATTTCGTTTATCAAATCTGGTCAAATAATAATCAGATATTCCAAGCTCACACACTATGCCTGGAAAAATATGAGACATTTTGAAAATAAACTAACGATTATTCAGTATGTTTTATTACAATAATAGATATTTTGGTTTGAAGTGTGAACAGGTTTGTTTATTTAATTTTGTCTATTATAGTATTCTAAAAATTTGTTTCTGACTGAAAATTGTTGTGGTGAGGTTTACATTGATTTTAGTTAATACGCTGTGAATTTGTACTTATGTTAAATAAGGTAAAGAATTATTTTGGATATTTTCTTTGTCTATTTGTAGCTAGTTAGATATATTTCTTATATAATGGTTAGGATATATGTAGTTTGATTGTTCAAATATAGTCAATAATGTTACAAAGACATCCCGTCATAAATATGCAAGTAAAGTAACTACTGCGTTGTGCTGAAAAATCTTATAAAATTCCCGTTCATATTCGATTTGCACTTATTCCTCACGATGATTCCAAATTAACGACTAACGATAATTTTGTAAATTATATAGTAACGAATTCACACTGGTTCACATTTTTCGTTACTTATACAGCTTTATTATTTTGTCAAACAGCGTCTGAATATGGTACTTTCTCAATTTTATTCTCCATTCACAATCTTTATAAAAACATTATGTTCATATTTTCTATATTGTACTTATAAGGATAACATGCTTGTATTTATAAGAATGTAGAGAATGTTAGATTATTTTATTTGTATAATTATCTTATAAATAAAAGGTAATAAAAATTCGTTGTTTGATTTTGCCATTAGATTATACTTTAATATTTCTTAGATCATGTTGTCAATTAGTTTTTGGATTTCTTATTAAAGCTTATCAATAATATGTAGTTTTCTTAAGAATTCCTTGAAATTGATTGAAAATATGATTTAAGGAATAATATAAATAATTTTCAAGAACAAAAAGAATATATTTCAAATTTGCCGCCACCATATTTCATTGTTAGTTCACAAAATCAGGGAAAGTTGGCGATAAACAGCTACAATTTTTATATCATAGAGTGGCCTCTCTATATTTATTACTACTCTATGGACGTGTCCTTAAAGTCGGAAAACTGCTGGTTCTACATCATTAAACGATGCAAAGCCCCGAAAAGCGTTATGTTCTTTATATAATGAAACAAAATGGTTTTACAAGTTACCGCAATTGGTGCCGAGGCAGATCTCGATCCTTTGCAGGGTTTGAATATCAATTCAATCGTTTATGGCATGGCTTTATGTAAATAAATATAGCCATCTATCTACTGTAAAGACCAAAGTCATTTAGTATATATATATATATATATATATATCTATATATATATATATATATATATATATATATATATATATATATATATATTTATATTTAACCGAAAGCTTGGGTAGCAAAAAGAGTCTGCTTATTTAAGCCCCAAATCAACAATTCGACAGAATTCCCAAATTCTCTTTGAATTATATATATATATATATGTATATACATATGCAAGAATTGCTCGTAGTGTATTAGATTAGATATTGGGTTAATTTGGTAATGTGTGTCAGTAAGAACGAGGGAATGCGGCCGGCCGGCATTATCTCAAAATCTCAATTTGTTAGGTACGTTAACTGTAAGTAATTAAACTACGTGTTTTTTCCTTAGGTGCACGTACGTATTTAAGAAAGGCGCAGATATCAATATTCCTAGAACAGCCCTTCTGGAGAGAAAAAAAATAAAAGTATTTCTGCACCTTCAATGGGGCGCAGTTTTCTCGGCTGCAGCTGAGACAGAACTTGCAGATCAAGTTAAAAAGTTAGTAGGTGCGCTTTCACTTATGCCAAACAAATAATATAAAAACTCCATAGCTTGGAAAAAGAAGAGGCTGGTAACGACTGGGCACAAGGGCTCATTGGTTTATGTCTCGACATAATATTGAACTGAGAAAACCTGAGACTACAAGTCTCAACAGAACTTCGGCCTTAAATCGAGAGGAGGTTTTCATTTTTCGGGAAAATCTCAGGCACCTTATGTAAAAGCATCAGTTTCTACCACAGCGCATTTCCAATTGCGATCAATCCGGCCCCCGTATCATGTAAAATTTAGCAACCAGTTGCAATCGCGGTGTTGTCTCTGTGTTGCCACTGTCTACATGTAGTCTATTAGAACATTGAAATAAGTGAGAATAGAAATTTTATAAAGAACATGATAAAAAATCAATAATTATTCACAAATACAAGCAATCAACTTCGCTTTGATACTTTTATTCGAGCATCAATTTTGGCTCCAGATAGAATGAGCGGCAACACTGTACAAAATCGACGTTTTGACAGCGACGATTGTGAGATCTGAGATAGTCGCGGTCGCATTGCAGTTGCTAGTTACATGATAACCCCGCGGGTTTTCAACGGGGCAGCGCTCGAATAAAATATTCGTAAAAGGGACAAAAGAGCGTTGGGTCGTGACAAGCTGGTAAAAGGGTGAAACTTCGACGGTGATGTTTTCCTTCAGTGCATCAGGAATTTATGTACCTGTTATGTTTATATCTGCCCGGAAAAGAATGTCGCTACAATTAAAACGGAATGGGCCACCAGGAACGATCTATGAATGCTCGGATAATGGCTGAATTACCGAGGTTTTTTTCATAGTCTGGTTTAATCCTTCAAGTAGTCCAAGTGCTTCTAGTTCTGGACAGCCATGTCACCCACTGCAGGCTTCAAGGTTATAATATTTGTAGAAATAATGGCATCATCGTCCTAACCATTCCACTGCACACCTCGCCTCCATCGATGTTTAATTTTTTTTATTCATTAAAAGCTGCATATACTAGTGAGCAGCTTAGTTTTTAGTAATAGGCAATATTCTTCTTCTGTATTTGGACAAAGAATAAATGTACTAAGCTTTTCTTATATTAAATAACATTTTGTGGAAGTTCGACTTTGCTTTTTTTCCAATTTGCTTAAAGTCTATTTATTTATATACAATTCACACACACGCATTACAATTTACATTCACTACTAACTATTTAAAATTTATGTCACAATGTTTATTTCACTCGTTGGCTCGTTCAAAACCGACTGAAATGCAGCGCTCTCGTTGCAATATAAATTTATAGAATAAGACGCCGTACGCCGTGAAGGTTCTCGAACTCTCCCGCCGCATACCGATCGCACTTGATGCTACTGGAAGGTATTTCGTGTATCTAGCTTTTTCCATAACGGTGAGTTAGAGGCGTCGCATCGCGATGTGGCGCGGGTCTGGATAACATCACACTGCCCCGTCCTTAAGATCGTTTTGCCCTGGATACAAACAGCCCACTAAAATCTCTATCCCTGTGAACCTGAAGAGAACTTCCAGCATGTTCCTGATGATTCTCCAATCTAACCAGTCAAGTCCGCAAGCCAGGTTTGAAATGGCCAATTTCAAAATATTGTCAGCCAACAGTTTTTCTCTGAGAATCAGCAGCGTTTCATAGACAGTCATATAGGATGGTTTTTGGTACGACGCCTCCTTGAATACCAGGAAGAAGATTGGCCTCTGACTCTTTCGCAACTCTAATACTTGTCCGAGCTGACCATTTTGCCTTTGAACCTCTTCTACACGACCGAACGAATCTTTGAAAGCTTTAGCGATTCCCCGGTCTCTTGCAACACAGTGTGCCAGCAAGTAGTCCTCTGGCACCTTAAAGATGTCGCGATGCTCCTCTTGAAGCACGCCAAACCTAGTATTAGCAGTGTCAGAGTATTCAGCCATGAATGCGTGGAAGTCCATGTCAGGGCTTAGCAGAGTAAAATCTCTTGCTGGCCAGTCTGTTAAAATGCACAATTCTGGGTTTCCCTACGGTAGCCTTTCTTGTCCTGTATGCTCATCATTGATCTTCTTGATTACTTCATAAGGTCCTTCCCAAGAGGCCGTTTGGATGTTTTGTCGGTCCTTCTCAAGAGCTTATCCATTTTATTGTGTAGTATAGAAATGTCACCAGCGATATCATCTCCAGGCTTACAACCGAACTTGAGATCGCAGGGATTTTGCAAATTTCTCCAAAATACAATATTAGCTGGAGTCTGTCTATAGGTAAGCAAACAGGAATAGCTGAAGCCAGTTATCCCAGTCTCTTTGGTGTTCAGAAACAACTTTGAAGAGATATCGGTTTACAGTCCTATTTATTATCTCGACCATGCCATTTGACTGAGGATGGAACACTGTTGTCCTTGTCTTTCGAATCTCCAGGGTGTTGCAAAGGTTCTAGAATAGGGCAGACTCGAAGTTTCTTCCTTGGTCAGGGTTTAGCTGAAGTGGTACCTCAAAGAGGCATATCCAATCCTTGACGAAAACATCAGTTTCCTGGTTTGGCAATGTGTATGCTTCTATACCCACATGCTGAAGTAGTCCATTACCTCAACGATGTATTTGTTCCCAGCTTCACTCACCTCAGGAAAGGGTCCTGCTACTTCTATCTCGATTCTCTCGAATGAACTTCCAACATTGTACTGGCGCATAAGCGCTTTTGGACGTCTTCCATGCAGATGACCCCATAAAAACCCTCAAGAAGTTTTTCCAAGGTCTTAGCTACGCCTAGATGACCTCCACTGGTCCCACCATGGATCTCTTCCATAATTTCTGCCCTCCTGCCCTTTGGTACTACCAGCTACTTTCTGTCCTTAGTACCATCCGGGTTCTCGAGTACTCGTTTTAAAAGACCTCTAATATAAGAGGATTCCACTGGGCCCTATACGACTTACGACGCAGCATATGAACAGTGTGAAACCTCTTGCCAAGTCGGTCACTGATCTTCTTTTTTCCATTCAATCAATACCCTTAGGATGGGATCTTCCTCCTGATCTTTTTGAAGTTCATCCGGTTGCCAGCGGTCATCTATAACGGTGGTTCTCATAGAAGCGGCATCCTTCTCAATTCGGTTACAGTGGGCTCATTTACCAGGACGGGGTCTCCTCGAAAGTGAATCGGCATTTCCATGGGATTCACCAGCTCGATGTTCGATGTCGAAGTCGAATTCTTGTAGCCTCCGGATGCATCTGGCTACCTGAACCCCGGGTTCTTCAATCACATTAGCCTCTGAAGGGAAGTACGCTTCTTAACAATAATTTTCTACCATATAAGTATTTGTAGAAATGCTCCACGGATTTTACAATGGCCAGCAACTCTCTTTTGGTGACACAGTAGTTTCTCTCAGACTTCGATAAAGTCTTACTGAAATAACCGATAACCGTATGACCATTCTGTATCTGTGATAAAACAGAACCCATACCCACGTTGCTTGCGTCTGTCTCCAACATAAATTTTCCCGTTGGCAGGGGATAGCTCAGTATTGGAGCTGTTAGCAGAGTATCCTTCAGATTTTCGAAGGCTTGCTGGCAGTCATTACCCCACTGGAACTTGCAACCGTCCTCCGTAAGCCTAGTTAGCGGCTTGGCTATATTTGCTAATCCTAATATACGTACCGTCGATAGTAAGTACACAGACCGAGGAAGCTTCTTGCTTATACTTGGGTGAAGGCCATTCTTTCACTGCTTGTATCTTCTGAGGATCGACTGTTATTCTCCTTCTTTCGACACCACATATGGCCTAAGTACCGAATTTCCTTTGGCAACAATTGGCATTTCTTGGGGCTCAGCTTGAGAGCTGACTAGTCTCATGAATACTTGTTCCAAGTTCTTAAGGTGGTCTTCGAATGTCTTTCCTACCATGATGATGTCATCTAGGTAGGCCAAACACGTTTCCCAAGATAGCCCTTTCAAAACAGTCTCCATCATCCTCTCGAATGTAGCTGGTACATTACACAATTCAAACGGCATAACTGTAAACTGCTACAGACCGGAGCCAACGGCGAATGCATTTTTCTCTCGGTCCCTGGGAATCCATCTCGACTTGTCAATAGCTACTCTTCAAGTCAAGCGCATAGAGAATATTTTGGATTCGGCCAAAGTGTCCAATGTGTCGTCAATCCTTGGCAATAGAGATAAATGTCCTTTTCGGTAACGTTGTTTAGTTGCCGATAATCCACACAGAATCGTGTCGAGCTATCCTTCTTCTTAACCAGTACCACTGGCGATGATCATGGGCTCATCGATGGTTCGATCACTCCTTCATGTTGTTTCTTTTATAATTTTGTCGGCTTCCTCCTGCTTAGCTAGTGGTAGCTTTCTCACTGGTTGTCGGATAGGCCTCTTCACCTGTCTTCATTATATGTCCTACGATATTTGTTCTCCCTTTTCCATCAACCCTAATATCAAAGATGTCCTGGCTATAAGCATTCTCAATCTTGCTCGCTGTTTGCTTTTCAATCCCTTTGATGATGAAGCCAGTAATTCCGAAAGCTTAGTAGATAAGCGAGCAGGGGTTTCGGCGATAACATTTGACCTCCTCACTATTGAAGAAACCGAAGAGCACCGTCCTACTTTTGCCCCTTCCTTGAGGTGTAGACGAAAGCCATTAACGCTCATCAACCTTACTGGAATCACACCATCAGCTTGAACCAGGCATTTTCCGATCGCAGTTCCACGGCCGATTCGCTTGTCATCCATCTGTGGTTCAAAAATAATAATGCTTCCCTGATTAGAGCCACCTTTCATCAGAGCTTCTACAACTACCTCACTTTTCCCGGAATCAAAACCTCTTTGAATAGTATTACTCTGACAACTTCTACTTGTCGTTCTAGTTATGGGTAACATTACAATATGTATTTACCTTGTATATATATATATATATATATATATATATATATATATATATATATATATATATATATATATATATATATATATATATATATATATATATATATATATATGTAGGTGAAAAGACAAACCTACTTTTATTGCAATAATACTCCATCATATTGTTAATTTTTCATATTTAAGTCCATCATTTTTGTCATATATATAATACTCCTATATATGGTTTACATTTCATCTATTATAGTAAGTTTGTATTATGCCTGACCTGAGTGTATGTAGGTAGGTATATTGTATGTGTAATGTGTATATGTCAATATCTAAATATTTTAAGATGTTAAAATTTACACAAAAGGTGATATCTCTCTTTAAAGTTCTTATTGTAACTATGTATTTAATAATTTAGATATAACAAACAATAAATTTTTGTCTTTGTACTGAAAAAAGTGATTGGTCGTATCAGACAGATTTTCATATTTGCTGGAATTTACTTGAGAACGATAGGAAATTGGACATATTTTTCTTACCTTCCTACCCATAGAGTGACACACAACCTATACTGTAAAATCACCCTGTAAAGTTTTTATATGTAATCAATAAACGTCATTCTGACAGCAAGCTGACGAGAGAAATCTATACTTTATACAACTTTATATTTTATATCATAGATAGAGATGTTGTGTTTATACAGAATTTATATGACTGCCAATAGTAAACAAATATTTTTAGCCAATTAAAAATATTTTTGACCAATAGCCATAAGCAACTTATCTGTATAAAAGCCAAGCTCCTGGTTTCATTCTGATTTCTCATGACAGCATCTTCAGATTTTTAATTTCATTACTCTAAATTGGTATTATCCATAGTAGGTCTTGTTAATGGATATCTTGTCTTTTGACTTTGAGCAAAACCTCAAGGCATCGTAATAAGTAAGTGAGGTTGTCCTTCTCTCACGCCCCTTCAGTACCTTCCTTTCATACCAACAGTTGTCCTGTTACCCAGCCTCTGGGTTCGACCTAGGGGTCCTTTGACCTCGAGCGATACTATTCGGGGTATAGTTATAAGCGAATTAAGCCTTTTCTTGCGACCTCTATCCTCATTCTTTCTATTCCTCTTAAGCTCTAATTCTTAGATTGATACCTGGTGGACAACGAATACGCAGTATATTGTCGAGAATGGTAGCAATGCAAACTGTAAACCATCAATATATTCACCACTCGGCAACAAGTATTATAGGTAATCAAGTTACATTTATATTTCAGAAACCCCTGTCTACAAAAAACATGTTCAGCCATTAGTCTGTCTGTGCCAAAATTATATCGAGAACGGAGCTTCCTTTTATTGTTCCGTAGGACACAGTAATAGCTACCCGAAGGTGGGCACCATTTTTACAATTAGGTACTGTGTAATAGCCGAAAAACGTATTTTGCTTAAGAATGTAATGCGAAAACAGCTATAGATGCTCTTGACCAGATGGTCAAGAAAGTGAAAGTGCCCACTTGCTCGAATTTCGAATGAAATTTCATATTTTTACCTTCATACCGCTAATATGTAAGGAAAGTGTTACAATGCTTTTTCCAGATTACCAAGATATAGGTACAAAGCTCATATACTCAAATTACTTTTCATCGCAAGATGAACTGTTTAATCAGAATAATATGAAAAAACAGATAAATCTCATTTAAGCTTATCTTTTGTCCAGCATTTTCTCAAAAATGCGCCTCTAGAGTATATTCTATTCAAGGTCTTCTAGAAATACTTTATACAAGTTTCATCAAAACCCTTGGAGCCGTTTTTCAACATTAATCGCGAGTAAATACGGTTTTCCGTTATTGTACAGAACCTAATTGTTGCAAGGCATGGTAGGTACCCATCTTGTGACCAAGGCAAACGGTGTCGGTACCCAACAAAAGAATAAACGATATATACGTTCACGAAATAATCATGACTCAAAACTAAATACCTATGTCGAAAAACATGTTTTGTTTGACACATGGACCTTAAAACGTAAGCATCTGTTTAAAATTACAGTATTATATATAATAATTCCTTACCTAGCTACTAGGGTTAGAGGTAGGAAAGTAAAAAAATCGGTAATTTATTTTGCACATTGCAAAACCCCTGCCAATCCTTTGAGATAATTGAGAACTCGATTTATTTATAAACTAGCTTTTAACCGCTACTTCATGCGCGCGTAAAACTGTATTCAATTCCATGCGGTAATTTTTGCGTGTAAAAACAGACAGACAAACGTGGTAAAATGAAACCTATATTCTAAGTTAGACTTCTAGCAATACATCGGTGAAAATTGCATTCAATTCTTTGTAGTAGTATTTACGTGATACGTGCTCAAACATACAGAAAGATAGACAAACGCAATAATACAGTAGTGATACATCGATGAAAACTTCATTCATTTTCATGCAGTAGTTTTTACGTGTTGCGCGTACAAACAGACAACAATTCTATAAAATGTTGTTTTGGCTTCTGTTCCTCTAATAGAGACCCCCA
The DNA here is from genome assembly GCA_958507055.1 of Crioceris asparagi. Taxonomy (NCBI): domain Eukaryota; kingdom Metazoa; phylum Arthropoda; class Insecta; order Coleoptera; family Chrysomelidae; genus Crioceris; species Crioceris asparagi. The sequence continues at coordinate 63,927,802 of OY293830.1, forward strand.
TATTTTTTTTCTTAAATATCTTTAATGTCATCGACCTGTTACATTTTTATTATATATTTTGTATGATATGACTCCATTAAAAAGTGATTTCGCTTAATTACATCCTCGCCTTCTTATTGCTAGTAAGGCGCTTAGTAATATTCAACATATTATTTAACTTTATTCCAGTAAAATACATATACCGAACAAATTGAACTTATAATTAGTCTTGTCATTTTATTAATCTATTCATCATCAACTTCTTCTAAATGATCTAATTTCAACTCTCTTTTACTACTATTTCTGAGGGCACGATTCTTTTTCTCTTTCTTTGCTTTGTGTCCTACTACATACTCCGGCATTACAAGTTTGGAGCTTCTGAAACTTGGTTTTGCTTCTTCCGGATCATCCACAGTTTTCTTTCCAATTGACGTGTGCTTTTTGAAGAAAATTTTATTTGTTGGGGCATCGGAACTATCAGCCGCTACTGTTTCTCTTTCTTTCCGTTCTCTCAACTCCCTCAAGAAGGACAATGCCGCTTTGGAATTACCTTTATCAGATATGTCTTCATCCCTAACATCTTCCAATGAATATCTAGTCCATTTATGAGGATTCTTTTTGAAATCTGGGATGCGGTTTATAAAGTTTTTTGGGACAGGATTTTGAGGTTTCTTAAAAATACTTTCTTTTCCTCGATAATTTTTCGTGATCATCCGTGGATCTCTTCGATCATTTTCAATTATGGTTGCCTCAACTGTATCCATTTGATCATCTTCTAAGTTACGATTGGTTGCTCTATTACTCTCAAGAACGTTCAGTTGATCAAATACATTTTTCTGTCTCTTGGAAAATTCGTTGTTTGTTGATTTCAATGTAAAACTGTTCTTATCACAGCTCATTTTAATCAATCTCCAATATATAATATTTTTAATTCCAAAATATCAATACAAAGTTTTACCTTAATTTTTATTACTGGAAGTCTGTCATATTCACAATTCACTTTGACAGAATTGTCTTGTTATTGTTATGACATAACCAAAGAGGCTTTTATTAGTAGTGTCAAGAACAGAGAACAAACACTACCTCGCCAAGAAGAAGTAGTGTTCTCTATTTTTATAATGACCAAGCTTAGAGTAGGGAAAAGTAGGGAAGGATGGAAGGTTTGGAGGTAGCATTGGTTTAAAGCATATATATAATACTCCCAGTATTATATATATGATTTAGAGCAAAGAATTAAATGTTCTTTATTCTTTGGTTTAGAGTTCAAAGTGCGGCAGTGAAGCCACCTGGCTTATAGGCAACCTAAGAAGTATGAACATCATACGCGCGAAGCGCGAATGCATGCTGTACTTCCCCTCATGGCAAATGGAAAATAGAGATGGTTTGGTTTAACAGTAACAGTATATCCTCTGATTTAGTTAAAATCTGCTTTATAAGTGATAAGTTCATGCGTCAATACGTGGCAAAAGTGGTGGAAAGACTTATGCAAGACAATATACAGCAGTGCATTTGTCCAATATGGTTTTGCAATATTTTTCAAATTCTACTATTTCTGAAACCATCAATGACCACGATTTCGATCTACCGCCCTTAGATAATCATTTATTTTTGTTAATAAAAACAATTGCGGCAAAATATGTAGATATAAGATTTCATTTTATTGCAGTAAATGTTATAGATATATCTGAAACTAGGAGGCAGTTTTAAAATAAGTTAGTTTTGTTTAAAGGATATTATTTTTATTTTAAAGGACATTAATGTGTTGTTTATGAGTTTCTTTTTTGCCGATTTAGGTAGCAATTAATTTTATAAGCATCGTATATAAAATATATATTATAAGTTTGCGGGTACTCTAAACGATGATACAATAAATGGTGTGACTTTCTTTGTGATAAAAAAATCAGAACATCAGCAAAACTGATGATTTTCTTGCAAACTTCCTTGTTACTCTGCGCACCGGTGTTCATACAATTTTTCGTTGGCTGTCATTAGTTTCGTCCTCACTTTGGTGTTTACAGACTAATTTGATTTTCATTTTTTTCTACTATTTTTTAACGAAAACGACTATTTTTTTTCTTAACACAATGGTGAAATGCGAGGCTCTTGGATACAAGAGTCGCTGTCGAAAAAAGAATATGGTGTTACGTCCATTGGCAGCCATTGATTTAGTGCTCATTTGGCTTCACTTGCTCTCCAAATGCGATGTCTCCTTATTAATTCCATAAATCTTAATATAATAATTTAATAACGTTACTACAAAAACAAGATTATATACAAGAAGAGATTGAACGAATGAGTTTAATTTTAAACAGATACCGGCAGCCACTAACACATTGACACTCGACACTGGCGACTAGCGCCACATCCAAAATGGCTATAATACAAACTAAAAATTTCTCCAATATTCATGACAATTTGGCCTACCCAAACTCCGTGGAGATGCAAGACCTTATAATACGACCGGGAAAGTCGTGCGTACACGAAAGGAGATGCTGCTCTGTATAGCCGCCGTAAAACCAAAGGGAATTTTTCGTCGGCCGCCATTAGTTTCTTTCTCACCTTGGTGTTTACAGCTTATTTTGATTTCCTTTTTTTGTGCTATTTTTCAATGACAACGAGTTTTTTTTATCTTAAAACAATGGTGAAATACGAGGCTCTTGGATGCAAGAGTCGTTGTCGAGAAAAGAATATGGGTGTTACGCACGTCCCGTAGATCTCGGTTGTCTCGATCAGCAGTTAACCAATCAGCAGCGAGCGCTCGTGTGACGTATGCCGTAGACCTGAATTTAAATCGGTTGCCACTCTCACTATATATTGCCTATATGTTTACTACATATATCCTAGTTTTTTGACCGACGAACCCCGAATGTAGGAGGTATACAATTGACTGTCTGCTTTTTTTTTGTTCGTGCGTGCCTTTTATATAGTAAACGAGCTCCGATTTTGATGATTTTGGATTCATTTGAAAGGGGAGGCTTGAGAAATGGTCCCATATTCATAAAAACGCAAATCCGAAATCTCCTTCCCTCAGGGAATTATTGGAAATATATTTTTACGTCATGCACTATTAAGGGGTTGCCTTATTTTAATAAGATCTTGACCTTATTTCTCGGAAAAATAAAGACTTATTGGAACGCATTCTTTAAAGTGATAGTTTGTCTGGATAATTAGTAAGTAATAGCTAACCTAATACTTTTGTCTGCGTCTTTACTTTGTTGTTTGAAAGTGATTTGCCTAATTTTAACAGCAACAAAACAAATATTTGAAGGTTGTAATGAGATCTTTTTTTTGTGAGGTTAGATTCGTTGAATAAGGGAAATAAGGAAACCTTAAATACTTACGGTAACTAGTCGTAAATAGAGGAAAGCAGTATTTTGTTATGGTTCCCTGATTATTATTTTTTTAGTGCGCATGCTTAGCTGTCATTTTAAGGACGACCATAATAAGGCCTTTACCTTATAGCGTTTCCAATAATTCCCTATTGCCCATAAATTGTGTCTGTTTTTTGTGTGTGAAATCAAGTTACGATTTTTTTCATTTTTGACCGACAAACCCCGAACGGAGGAGGTATAAAATTCGACTGTTTGTTTTTTTTTTGGTTTGTGCGTGCATTTTATATAGTGTAACGTTTAACCCTGTGCTAAACGTTGTGGGGTGAGTTCACTTGCGTAAGACTCAAATGTCGCAGATTGCTTCCAATGATTTATTTTCAAACACTCAGTACACGAGCTTCTATTATGGTACACCTGTCACCACTTGTCACCTTGACAATCTATACTGTCACTGTCTTCGCCGACAGAACTACTATTACCCTCTGATTCCACAGATTCACTGTTATCAACTGACTTTATAAGACTCACTGCCTTCATAAGACTGACTCTGTCCCGTGATCGACACGGCTTTATATACCTGAATCATGACATGACATTCATCGAGAATGTTCTATGAATATCTAGACGCACATAATTAATGTTCTAGATCCTTGTCAAACTGACAATAGTATGACAAATTGTACCTCACATATTGTTTCTGGAAGGATCCAGAATAAATCTTCTATAATTCTAGAACTACATAAGGAAATATACATGCAATAACTACTGTAAGCAAGGTAGTAGCATAAATAACTAATATACGAATATTAACCGTAAGTACATGAATACCTATCCACGTTACAATAGTAAACGTACTCCGATTTAGGATTTTTGATTCATATCATATTAATAAACACGCAAATCCGAAATCTCCTTCCCTCCGAAACTGCCCTCGAAGGGGGTAAATTTTCTCGAAAATCTGAGATAGCGGAATTAAAGATACCCAAATATCCGGAAATGTTTAAATTCAACATTTTTTCAAAAAAGCTACGGTTTTCGAGTTATAGAATGTTAAAATCTGAAATATGTGTATTTTCGCTATGTGGAAGAGGCAATTTCTTTCGAAAACTGAAAATCTGAAAATGGGAAATTAATGACCAGATTATTTGTAGCAACATTTCTATGGAACATTTTTTCCATAGAGTTACGGTAAAGTTTATAATATGCGTATTTCCGCGACGATGTTCTTAGTTTTCTGAATAATAGCGAATACAAGCAGAGCATATATGGATAATGGCGAACGTTCAACGATTTCCGGGACAAACGTAACACTCAAAAGTGTGAAATAAATATTTTTATAAAAAATTCGAGTTATCAGTTGAAACACTGAAATATATAAAATAATATTAATTATTGGTGCTGGTAGATACTTGCGAAGTTGGTGCCAAAAGTACCAGCACCAATAATAGATTTAATATTATTTTGTACATTTCAGTGCACCAACTGATAACGTCGGTAATTTTTTTTTAATTAATTTTGTTTCTCCTTGTACACTTCTTACGTAATTCCCTCGCCCTAGTACCCACGATTGAGACAACCGTGTCTCTCTACGGACCGTGAAGTACGCCGACTTTTGAAACTTGTCATTTTGAGCAATTTCATCAAATCTCGTCAACGATTGATATAGTTCGCATCGCCAGAAAATATTTTCCTTCAGCACCCTCTACTACTCGGGATCCAAATTGTGAGACAAGGACAGATAAATACAAGATAATAAACATTGAAGAAGGATGCCGTTACACCAATATTTGTTTGTAAAACGAACACAATTTGCCTATCTAGTTGACCGTCTCATGGTTGTCTCTGAGCCAGAGAAAACATACCTCTGAGCACTGTATATGCATTATGCCGGGTTTATGCAGACATTTAACGTAAGATAACTTAAGCATTTAATACAAGGTAACCTAATTTAATTTAACAAAAATTTTCCTAATTTATGAAGGTAAATTTAACATAATTTAATTTAACGTTGACGCATGCGTGTTTGCACTAGATCGGTCAATTGTCATTTATTCTCCTACTTTTTGGGCAGCAGCCGTTACGAAATACTAGTTTTCGTTGTTGATCTGTGGTTTTAGTTCCACCATGACTGCTCAAATGTCAATTGAAAATAAATAAATAATCCCTAGAAAATATTTATGCTTTTTGAAATTAAAATTACTGTTATTGCTAATAAAACAATAACTATAACAATATATATAAAAAAAGCCTGCGAAATATGAATTCTCAAACACTCTCAAATATTTACGTTAAAAACCCGGGAAAACAAGACAGCAGTGAATATTATTATCCACTGTATTCACCTAGTTCTTTTATATAGTATCGGCTGGTTCCTTTAAATTGGTCGCTCTGTCGGTGCGCAGTGACCGGTGTAGAACGCAAAAATTGAGCTCATTTAACGTAACGTAAGATAAAAGATAAAAGTTAACCAACTATTAAATTATGTTACGTTATATTAAATGTTAAATGACGTGCATAAATCGAACAACGTAAACAGCATATTTCATCTTTACCTTATATTATGTTACATTAAATCCTTAAATTATCTTACGTTAAATGTCTGCATAAATCCGGCATAAGTGGATGTGGTCCATAGATAAAAAAAGATAGAAAATATCGTGTCCGTCCAGAGGGAAGAGTCGGATGAGGATGATAGATAGTTACAGCAATCCACCGTTGCTTGCTTGTTTTATGGCAATTGCCAGCTTGGAGGTATGTTTTCTCTGTTGCCAGCTCAATTTGTGTGTGATCTCGGTGCTGACTGGCTCTAAACCATACCGGGACCACTGACTTGTCTATGCAGGATCAAAGTGCTTGCTTATTGCTTGAAATGTTTAGCTTTTCTTGATACTTCGAGTAGGTCTAATTAGAGTACAACACAACATATAGGTGTATCAGGAATAAACATCACAGATCGATCACAGGGATTCTAGGAGTATGAAACACAAAACATAGAATATGTAGTTGAGCATCACAAATCACAATATGCAAAACACTATGACGTATGTTTTCTGGTAAGGATTACAGATTACAATTGGATTCTATTTGTGTTAAGAAAATTCATTATCAACTTTATTGACTCCTCCTTTGGTTCAGATAAGACTGAGAAAATTGATATAGGAGGGGGTAATTCAAGGCTATTAATTCATCATAGAAGTTGAGATTTGGAATGAAATTAATTGGGCATTCTAAAAACATGTGATTCAAATTCTCTAATGCACCACATTCATAATATGGGTTGTCTTTAATTTTTATTTTGGTTATAGTCTAGTTTAGGGGCTTTTGCTATAAAAGTCCTAAAAAATCAAATGTTAGTAAAAATACATATATGGTAACATAACTTTTAATAAAATTGAGGCGGAAGACGCTATTTTTAATGATTTATTACAAAAAATAGCAAAATATGGTGGCTTTGGTACTTACGACTTTTAGCAGAAATTTTCGATTTGGAATTTTCTTTTCAATCCCAAATAGTATATAACCATCCGTGTATTCTATTTAATACTAAAATTGTTTAAAATAAGCAAAAATATGCGTGAAAATAGTAAATATAAGTTCACATAAAAAGGATTGACGGTTGATTTATGTAGTATGTTTGACGACACGACTTGACGTTGACAGCATTGATATACGACAATTCCAACGTTGCCAAAACTAATGTTTATGATATTGAACTATTGAACATCTTTAAAAATATTCGATAACGAAAGCATAAACTAAGTAGTAAGATTTTAAATGTCTGAAGGTTTAGTTCTATGTTTAAAATTTACTAAAAATGAATTTTTCATGAATACTTGCTTTAGAGCAAAAATACGATACATATCATGGCAACTTTTGATGCTGAAGGTGACGAGTTTTGTCTTCAGACTTTTGAAAATATGAATTCATTGATTGCTTTACGACAAGATATTGAGAAAGAAAGAAGAGCTCAGTACTTGTCATTTTAGAAAACGTTAAACTATACAAGACAAATTCGTATAATATACTAAATTCTGTTGTTATTGTTGTTAACTTTTCTAAAGCAAGTATTACTGCAAATGAAATTCAAATCATAGAATACATATTTATAAAATAATTTCATAGTACAAAAGTTATACTGACAGAGTATTTCATAGTACAAAAGTTATACTGACAGAGTTGGCAACATTGATATTAATAGAACTTAGTAGTTCAGGATGTACTACATAAGACAACCGACAACTGTCAATTCGTTTTACTTCACTTTTTTGTGAACTTATATTTTATATTTTCACGCAAATTCTTGCTTATTTTGAACTATTTTAGTATTATATAGAATACAAGGATGGTTATACACTATTTGGGATTGAAAAGAAAATTCCAAATCGAAAATTTCTGCTAAAAGTCGTAAGTACCAAAACCACCATATTTTGCTATTTTTTTGTAATAAATCATTAAAAATAGCGTCTTCCGCCTTAATTTTATTAAAAGTTATGTTACCATATATGTATTTTTACTAACATTTGATTTTTTAGGGCTTTTATAGCAAAAGCCCCTAAACTAGACTAGGTATTACCTTTATTTTGTATAAATGTTCTTTACTCATACAGTGGCCCGTTCGAAGCCTAATTACTAATTATGGTTGAGATGTGTTTACGGTTTTTGAATGAAAAATTTGAAAACCACGTATTATTTGGAAATTTACCTTGGATTTTATAATATTGATATTTTTTTCTACAAACTAACGTTTTCCAGTTATTTTTAAACTCTGTAGGTACAACTGCATTTTGATTATATTGAATATTTCGATAGAATCTAATGGTATGGCTTTAGGGACATTTAAATCTTTACCTATCTTAGCTAGTAGGTCTACTACCTTGTTACCTGGGATTCCTGAGTGTCCTGGAATCCAAGCCATCCTTATGTCAGAATCGTTCATATTTGCATGAGAAATCAGTCGTTTTGTTTTTAGCGTCCAATAATCTGCTGAGGCACTTAGTCCGTATTTATTAATCTTTTCTACGGCACTCTTAGAATCCGATAAAATGACCACTTTTTTAGCTGTTTTTTAACCGCCAGTTCTACTGCCTCGTGAATAGCCACTGTTTCCGCCTTACATATACTTATAGAATCGGGGAGTCGAGAGGAAAATCTATATTCAATGTATGGGATGTATATTCCGTGCTTAATCATGATGTCGTTCTTTTTTATTTTAAGATCTGCAGTTTTTATAGGGTCATTCAGACAGTTTAACTCTACATTATAACAAGGAAAGTTGGTCCCTTTTTTTATTTTGTTTAAATATGGTAAGAAATTTTGTAGGGATGGGATTTTGCTGGAGTTAATAAACGCAGGTGTTGAAATCATTTTCCTTCTCATACTTAGTAAAATCTCCAATATGGGGTGGTTGGCTATTGTAATTATTTTTGCTATGAATTTATTAGCTAAAATTTTTCTCCTCTGATCCAAGTCAATTGTCGCTGCTTCCGCTAATAACGCTGCTCTTGGAGTCGATTTCATACATCCTAGACAGATTCTTATACCCTCGTAGAAGATAATATCCATATTGTTTAGGCATTTTTGATTTACTGGTTTTATAATAATAGCTCCGAAGTCTAGGTGCGATCTAACCAGTGCGTTAAATATTATCAAAAGTGTGCTAGGGTCTGCGCCCCACCATACCCTACAAACTGCCTTTAGTATGTTCAATGCTTTTTTGCCTTATTAGTTGTGTGTTCGATATGTAAATTCCATTTCAGATGTTCTTGGCAGATGTGTCCTAAATATTTGACATGACGTTTGTAGTTGATGATTGTGTTTCCGACAAATATTGGTGGGGGTTGTATTTTACGTTTACCTCTTGTGAACCAAATGGCCTCACATTTTTCTATGGACAAAGAAAGGTTGTTGTTTAGGAGCATGTTGTTAGCTATCTCTAAAGCTCTATTTGTTTTCTCAGTCATTACATTTATGTTTTGGCCCCTTATAAAGATTACTAAGTCATCCGCGTACCCAATTATTTTCGCAGAATCTAAATTAGTGCCAAATAGTTCTAGTATATCTACATTAAATAGAATTGTACTCAGAGGAGAACCCTGAGGGAGCCCTTTAGTTGCCATGTATGGTTCCATAAATTTTCCATCACTTCTTCTGCTGAAGTATATTGGATATGATGCTATAGATTAGGTTAATTATATTTATATGAATCCCCAAGCTGTGTAATTTATGGTATAGTTTATATAAATTTACATTATCATATGCCGCTTTGATGTCTAAAAATACTGCTACAACTGACTCTGACTGGCCGAAGGCTTCGGAAACAAAGCTAGAAAGGTATGCTACGTTATCATATATACCCCTACCTTTTCTGAAGCCTGATTGTTCGTTTGGTAGGATATTTTTGTTCTCTAGGTACCATTCTATGCGATTTTTGATCAAAGTTTCAGGTATTTTGCAGCCACATGTTGACAGCACTATAGGTCTATAGCTGCCTGGAATCGTAGGATCTTTATTTGGTTTAAGGATATTGATAATGTTGAATTTTTTCCATGAATCTGGTATTTTTCCCCCTAAAAGACATTTGTTATAAAAATTGAGTAATATTAGTTTTGCTCTGATTGGTAGATTCTTATACATAGGGTAAGCTTTGTCATCCATTCCAGGTGCGGATAGTTTTTTCTTTACTAAAGCATTGGTGAGTTCATTAATGCTAAAAAGCTGGATATCATTATCATTGTTTGTTTGTAGGATATTGAAATCCGGATCAATATGTATACTTGACATTTTCTTAAGAATATCTTTTTTGATTTCGTCTGAGATATTGTAATTGGCTAGTTTGCTATTATTGTTTGAGAATTTTTTAATTTTGTTCCAGACGTAGCTAATCTCTGAGTCTCTATTCAAAGATTGACAGAAGAGTTTGAATTTTTGTTTTTTCTTTATCTTGAGCTTTTTCTTTGTGGTTGCTATGCATTTTTTAACTTGTATATAGTTTTCTAGTGAAGGGTGATCATTAAATCTCCTGATTTCCCTTTTCCTTTCCTTGATCCACTCAGAACATTCTTGGTCCCACCAAGGATTACCCGTTCTTCTGAATACGCCACAGTCCTTTAGTGGGATTGCAGTATCCGCTGCCTCATCCATAATATCCATTAGGTCTTTATAGTCTACGTATTGTTCTCTTGAATTCAATTGTGAAATTATGCAGTCTTGATACAGTTGCCAGTTTGCTTTATTAAAGTTCCTTGTTTTATAAGTTCCAGCGAAATTTTTTTTTAAATTAAGATTGTTTGGAATATTTAGCTCTAATCAGGTTGGTTAGTGATTACTATTGGCGCAGTCACGAATTACTCTCCAGTAGCTGTTGGCTGCTAAGGAAGAACTTACTATGCAGAAGTCAAGAGCACTCAAATTGGCATATGGGCACTGTACCAAAGTACCCGAACCATCGTTTACGACCACCAACTCATTGTTCATGATAAAATCTGAAATTATTTTTCCCCCCTTATTAATGGGGGATTTATCCCACAGCGGATGATGCGAATTAATATCTCCCATAATTATAATTTTATCTATATTTATATCGTATATAAGTTCTTGTAAGAGATTAATTGTGATACTTTTGTTTGAGTTAACATAGATATTTATTAAGCATATGTTACCTATTTGGATGATAATATATTGTGTAGAATCAGAATTGAAGTTTTTTAGGCTGTTAAATATAATATTCTTTTTAATGCATGTTGCTACCCCCCCGTAACCATCATTTCGATCTTGTCTGATTATGTTGTATGCAGATAAATTAAAGTTTTGTTTTGCTTTTAGCCAAGTTTCATTTAGTAATTTAGTAATAATATATCCGGAGACTCCCTATGTATTAGGGCTACTAAGTTATCTCTATTTGAGTTGATACTGCGAATATTCCATTGTATTATTTTTAGGTTGTAAATGATTGAATGTGTTTTGGGGTATTATGGTTGAGGGAGATCATGAATTGTTATATTGTTGTAGTTGTTTGTAATTGTGGGGTTGTCGTTATTTGTATTAGTCTGAGTCAGTTGGATCCATTTCAAACTGTGGATCTAGTCGTGGTAGAATCGCTTTTTTGATTGTGTTGAAGTCGTCATTTGTTGTACTCATAATAAATTGGATGCATTGCTTTAAAGGCTTGGGAATGTCGAAGCTATGATGTGCACTACTAGGCCCTGGGATGGGTGTCATACGAGGTTGTGATTGGACTTCATTTAGTGAAGGGGTGCGCGTATTTGACCTGTCCGGTCTCGAATTGGGGAAGAAAAGAGTATCTTCATGTTTTTTTCTATCGTATCCCATTTGTATTATTCTTTTTTTATTGTTATTGTTGATTGCAACCTGTGAATATGTCCTTTTAGTTGGATTGTTATTCATGTATTGTGTTCGCCTTTGAGATGGGGTAGTATGTAATGTCTGTTTATTAAGAGTTTTCGGGAAATCGCTTGGATTATAGACAAATTCTCCTTTAGTGACGTAATTCTTTTGGCAAGCTTCATTTGCGTCGAAGAAAGTAAAGTTTTCGAAAGCCATGAGTTCTTTTATATTTCTTTGTCTCAAATATTCGGGACATTTTTTTGATATTGATTTATGAGATTCTTTACAATAGAAACATTGAGTATTACATGAAAATGTATCCCCGTCTTCCGTATGTTTTCCGTCCATACCACAATTAAAACATTTTTCTTTGCACTTAAAATTGTGTTTAGTGTGTCCACATCGAAGACATCTGTAGTACTGCGTTACCGGTGGGACATAAACCGTTACAGGGCGCTCGAGTCTGTATAAGCTTATAAATTTTGGCAATAACACACCCTTAAATGTGAAAAGAATACTACCAGTTGGTTCATATTTTGTCTCTTTATCTCTGATAATTTTTCTGTTTAATCTCTTAGCGTTAAGAATTTCCACATTTGCCCGGCAACATTTCAGCAATTCCTCCTCTGGAATGTCTGGGTCGATTTGTCTCACAATGCCTTTGCAAGTAACGAAATTATATGGTATAAAAATTTTGTATCCTTTATCTAGTAAGGCTTTATTTTTGATGAAGCTATTTGCTGCATGGAAATTAAGGAATTCAATTGAAATTCTACTCAATCCTTTATTATTAATTTTGTTAATATCTGTCAAATTTAAATTAAAAATATCTCTTGCAATTTTTATGTTATTGAATTTGCCGATATTTAAACCAACTTGTTCTGTCGATTCTAAGTAGACCACGAACGGGCCAAAGTCGTTATTTGAATAAAAAATTGTTTTGTTATTTTCCTGGGAATGTGGTGATGTTGACCTTGAAATATTTTCTTCAAGAATTACATTATTCGAACCAATATTTTTAGAATTTTCGATAATATCATAGCTGTTATCATTATTTTCCTTGAATAATAAAGAGTTTAGGAGGGCTCCGTTCCCCCTGTTGTTGATCATTGTTTATGGGGAATTAAATTTATGGCAAATTTGAATATCTTCCAAATAATATAAGCATAGGCCAGTTGTAATAAAAGCTTTGGGTTAGTGATGCTCAACTTACCTTCAGAAAAGACAAGCACTACCAATGTTAATCAGGAAGACAAGACCTTTTTTCCGCTGGGCAAGCACAAGCACAGTTTGAATTTTCGAGCTCTTTTCGCAAGCGTGGTTGAACGCGATCTCCAATCCACCGTTCTTGAATCCACCCAAGAACAAATATAGGGAGGACGAATAACACGAGTAGTGGGAGTGGCACAAAAAACATTGGGTTATCGTATGTCATTTCGGTGTGTTGCGCAAAATCACGCAGCGCATCCTTATGTAGTATGGGTAGGAAGCTCTGTAGACAGGATATTCAACTGTCTATACAAAACCATGTGACGCGCTGATTCCACAAACGACGGCAGGGTCGTGGCCTAGTAAAATGATGTCTGCGTGCTACGTTAGTGCGTGCGTGTCATTTGCCTTTGACGTATTTTTAAATTCAAATTCATGTCAAGGCAAATCTTATTGTTTGTATCAGTATTTTTGTTTATTGTAATGAATAGTTAATAGTTACCTGCAGAATTCTCAAAAATATCTTATGTGGTTTGATGCTGTCGGTCGAAAAAGGTAGAGCGGCTACGAAAAAAATATTTATTTGAGATCTGCATATCGAGGACAGATGCTTTGATCCAAATAATTCTATAACAATATTGAGAGGTGGTGTTGAAGAGAAAGTGATTAAGGGCAAATTGAGCGAAAACTACAATACTAGTTTAGAACCTGTTATGAAATGCGCAATAAATACATTTGGATAATTTTTTTAAATTCGGAATCCCATAAAGACAAGAAACACTACTTAAATATGCCTACTTATTCAATATGTTATGTTTGTGTTGAAGAGAAAGTGATTAAGGGCAAATTGAGCGAGAACTACTATACTAGTTTAGAACCTGTTATGATAATTAAAGCAGATCTTATTTCTATAACAATTTTCGTCATATGCGTTATGCTATCCAAACGATTTTCACATATTATAATACAAGAAGGTTATTTGCAAACTGTTCATATTCCGCCCTAACCTAACCTAACTTATTTACTTTAAGTATTCCGCATAATCGCCACTCTACCACATTTCTAGTCACCCCATAGACAAAAAAGTTGCCCAGACAGAGAACATAGATAAAATATATAGATACGGAGACAGAGAAGACACATGTTTGTGCGCAGACCCGATCTCAGGCCACGACCCTGCCGTCGTTCACAGCATCACCCCTTCCTTAGGTGTTATATCTCCTGTCTATAGAGCTTCTTAAGTATGGGCGAAGGAAGCTTAAATAAAAATACAACAATATACACTCAGTGAAATACTGCGCAACAAACCAAATTGACAACTTATCGCGGGACGTTATTTTAGCCAATTCTGCTTATAGAACAGGATACAGAGTTAGTCATCCTCCTTTTATATATTCTTAAATACACCTATGATCTGTGGAAGGCATAGAAATAATACTCCAATTCTATGGTAGAAGGAGTATCTAAATAAAAGAGATAGATACTCCTGCCATATTTTCTGTTTCTTTCTATTTAGGGTACGCAATTTTGATCGACCTGCTTGCTGCCTGCTCTATGTTCATATTATCTGTATGACTACGCCACCCGATGAAATCTCGTATATTGAAAAACTTTTGAAACCAATAAATATATGTTTAATTGCATTTTCCAAAAATATGAATATTTAAAACTGCATATGCTACCGTTTTTGAAATCATCACCATCAAAGTTGTGAAAGTTCAGGTTATGATATCTTTGAACCTGACCCCTCTGGATGTTCAAAACCTAAATTTAAAATTGCCAAATTTCACAAACTTAATTGCCAAACCCTTAGAATTTCCATTTAATGACTGTGTCCAACACATATCTAGCTAAGAAAGCTCTACAACATTTTTGACAGGATTTGCTGTTAGACGTCTTGCGCTCTTAAGCTGGTTTATAAAGAAGCTTTTAAAAATAACTGTTGGGGTATTTCTGATGCTGCAGCTTAAAAAGCGCAAGCGTTTTCTACCAAAATCTGTCAAAAATGTTGCAGCGCTTTTTTAACTAGATGTGTTTTGGACACAGGGATATTCTTCACATTATCTGAGCTATTTTCAATATGGAGACTTTTGAGCACGGTCCACTCTCTACAGACCGTGACTTTTGAGAGCATAGTATAGGAGGTAAACTAGCTCAGATGACGTGAAGGATAGGATAAACTAATTTCTAAGTCATTTAAATGGAAATTCTAAGGGTTTTGCAATAGACCAATTGCATTTATGATTTCAATTCTCCGCATGCGCGTCTCATCGGCCATAGGATACCTCTATTCAACTTTATGTAGAAGAAATTCTCTCTCGTAAAGCGCATAGATGTCATAGTACATAAAGAAATTAATAGAAACGGTCACAGACAGCCATTAGCATGGAATTATTATGGCACAGGCATAGGACATTCTGTTCAAAACAGCAACATTTCAAATGAAAGTGGCCATTGCAAAATTCCCGCCGCGCATGCGGAGAACAATTTTCGCTTGCAATCGGTCTATTGCTTGGATCAAGAATAATGACGAATGGGGAACTTTCGTGGGAAATCGCGTAAATGAGATTCGTTCTTTGACTGAGCCTGAATTATGGAGACATGTCCCTGGAACCATGAATCCAGCTGATCTCCCATCACGTGGCTGCAATGCACTGACTAAGTTTGGAAAATTTGGCAATTTTAATTATAGTTTTTGATCCAGAGTGGTCAGGTTCAAACATATCATAACCTGAACTTTCACAACTTTGATCGCAATTATTTCAAAAACGGTGATATAAGCAGTTTTAAATATTTATATTTTTGGAAAGTGCAATCAAAAATACATCGATTGGTATCAAAAGTTTTTCAATATACGAGAGTTCATCGGCTGGCGTAGTGCTGGTCTTTTTTTAATCACTTTCGAAATGCAATGTTTGACATTAAATGTCAAAGAGAACAATAACAAAACAAACGTCAAAATAACAATCAGCTGATCTGCATGGGGATTCTCATTAATCGGGACGTTACGTCCCGACCAGAGAAAACATACCTCCAAGTCCCGACTAGCCGACTAGGTATATACGGTTCGGTTGCCAACTCGGTACCGAGATGAAGTGATTCTGAACATTTCGCGAGTTATAGTACCAATTTACTACGAATCTTTGCAGCTTAATGACAAATACAAATCTATATTTTTTTCGCGCGTATGTGACATATTTCTAAGCCCTAATTTTTGTTTCATATATTGATATCCTTAAATACTAAACATGGTACCAGCATGAAGATTCTCATTACCCGAGACTGTACATCCCGAATAGGTCGGTAGCCAACCCGGTACCGAGACCGAGATGAAATTGATTCTCTCTCCCGAGTTGTAGTACGTAGTACTACCGATTGGCTACGAGTCTCTTGAAGGTAATAACAACTACAAATGAGAACTATATTTAGTTTTTTCACGCATATTTAACATATTTCTCTTTTTTTTAGTTTCGTATATTGATATTGTTAAATACTTAACATATTAACAGTTTTCTATGAAATGTTACGACATGAAGATATACGTCGCGAAAATATAATATTTCGAAGAAGGCGATCAATAATAATAATAATAATAATAAAGTTTATTCATGTAATATAAAAAATTAAAATGCATACATAAATACCGATGAATACAAATGCTAATAAGAAATCAGTCTAATTTGGCAGATTTATCTAGCGCACATTTTGTAGAACTGTTTAAAATCAATAAAATGATGTATGGACGTTTATGCCCGATCTTGACAGCACATCTAAAAAATATGTATCATTCGAAAATTTCTGTTGAAATGAAAATACTAGTGGCAATAAATTTTTATGCTACAGGTTCAAATCAGAGGGTAATCGGAGAAGATTGTACATAGTATGCAGTATTTGAAAATTTCTCGTTAATTTTAGGAGACATTATTATTGATAAAATAAACCCTAAAATCAAAAACAGTACACGACGACATCAAACAAAATGCAAATACAAAAATTATGTCTGTTGTCCTTACTCTTTACCATGTCCTTACTCAATAACAAAAAAAGAGATGTAGGAAGTATGTAAAAAAGAGACAGAAAGATTACTGTAACCCTACTTTTTATCAACTCGGTATATCAAGGTCCCGAGTAGATTTGACTGATCAGCTCGGGATCTATCGAATGCGTGAACGGATGAGAACAGCATGGGGATTCTCATTATTCGGGACGTTACGCCCCGACTAGGTATATAGCGTTCGGTAGCCAACTCGGTACCGAGATGAAGTGACTCTGAACATTTCGCGAGTCGTAGTACCGATTTGCTACGAATAAATTTTTATGCTACAGGTTCAAATCAGAGGTCATCGGAGAAGATTGTACATTGTATACAGCGTATTTAAATATTTCTCGTTAATTTTAGAAGACATTATTGCTGATAAAATAAACAGTACACCACGACGTCAAACATCCAAATAATTTTATGTAAAATGTAAATACAAAAATTATGTCTATTGTCTTTACTCTTTACCATGTCCTTACTCAATAACAAAAAAGAGATGTAGTAAGTATGTAAAAAAGAGACAGAAAGATTACTGTAACCCTACTTTTTATCAACTCAACTTGACAGATCAGCTCGGGATCTATCGAATGCGTGAACGACCGCCGAATGCGTAGAGATGAGAATCGCTTCAAACGTCGACTCGGGACGTGACGTCCCTAGTTCTTGAATGAGAATCCCACTGCTGATCGGAGACATATGTTTATAACGTTAAAATTTTATTTCACTTAATTTACAAACAAAAAAAAAGAGATAGACCAAGATAGACAAGGTATGATGAAACCCCATAACCCATAAATGCGTCTTTGCCACAGACATATAAACAAGAGAGACAGAGCTTTCCATTCATAAATTTCGTTTGTTTACAATCAGACATCTTCCAAAAATAAACGAGTTAGAAAGAGGTCGCTTTAAAAAACGACAACACTAACCCTAGCGTCTACTGTTGAAATCATCTTTGCCAATGGCGTGCAGTTTTTAGGGGTTAATAAAATATAGAAAAAACATTTAGCATTTTATTCATAAATCTACGTACATTTGTAGAGAAACTAATTCAACATGTTATGTATATTTCTATAAAACAAGGAGTCAATAAATATGCATATCTTTAGCCTGTTCTTAAGCAACTTCAAACTATAGATTATCATATTATTAAACAGTTTAGTTGAAACAATGAATCACAATCTACATAAATGTATGGATGTTAGACATATACATGATAGTAGATTTAGGTACCCAAACATATTTTATACAGGCTTCATTTTTAGAACTTGCTGAGGATAGATAGATAGATAATATTTTATTGTTCCAGATATAATCTCCTGAATAAGGTAGAATATGCCAAAAAAATATAAGAACAACAACAACGTTTGCATTAAACTAGGATAATTGCAATATCTAGTAACTCTTGTGTTCAGTAATATGCTTTGTTTAGAAGAAATTTCTTTAATTTTGATTTTAATTGTTCCAATGGCAGTTTTAATTGCAAGAAAGTTTATTTCAAAATTTTCTTGATGGAAAAATCAGCATTTTTTTATGTAGCTAAATTATATTATATTAGACTTTAAATCTTGTTTTTAACCATATATACCTGTGCTATTTTCAAACAAATCGGAGTTTTTCTTAACAAAAATAATAGATTCTAGGATATAGAGACCATAAATTATTGTTGGTACTTTATGTTTTGTGAACAGTCACATTAGTCAGAAAATGCTTACAGTTCAATGCAGGCATAATTGTAAATTCTTTGACATTTGATGGACCACCTACAGATTTGAACTTGGTAAAGACATTGGCAGCAGATTTTACAAATCTAGTGGAATTAAGAACAAATTTAAGTATTCGATCACGAACGATGGTGTATATATTATATATACCTATATAATATATAACTCGTTTGATCAAGTGGAACTTAACAAAGTAAGTGAAAACAAAATATAGAAGTAGGTACTACACGCTGCAAATAAAATTCGAATAGGCAATTTTAGTAGAAGCTATAAAAATTCAAGGTTCGTTTAGCAACCTAAACACTTACCAAAAATGTTAGCGATGCTATAAGGTTCCTTTGGGAAAAATTCGATAATACCTGATTTTAAGGACACGGCAATATCGGTTTGACGCAAAATTCTGTAGATGTTTTGATCAACTGTATTGCTTGTAAGAATAAAATATCTTTATACTTACAAATTTGAGGGTCCAGCAGTATTCTGTTCAACAGGGGATTTTAGGCGGATCAGAAAATTTCGGATCGACATCTAAAGACCTGCCAGATATGAAAACGTCTATAAGAACAAAACATACAAGTATAAAATCTAATCAAATTTAATTGCACCTGGTTGTAGTAATGAGCCGTTTCTAGAATTGGACCAGCTTTTTAATACTTTATATACATTTCCTACAAATGTATTCAATATCTTGCAAAAATAATTGTTTATTTTAAATTCTTGAGTTTACCATATACAACCATGTAAAATTAACTTACCCTAGAGATTTTATATATGATAACTCACTGACGGTTGAGTCGGAACTAAAAAAATAAATACTTTCATTAAAATGTACAACAGGTAAGGAGTGTTTTTTACCTGAAAGACAAGGGCTGAGTAAAAACAGTGGTATTAAATTGGGGCTCAGCAGTTGGTCTCATTTGTCTTCGCCCGTTTATCTCAGTAGTAATTAAATCACTTTGATCAAAGTGATCTGAGCAAATTTGGGCAGACTTTATTACATGCTGGTCACCCAACTCTAAGATCGAAATCCACCTCGCTCTGCGTTCTGCATTTACAGGAAAGCTACAATAATTAACAAAAAGTATTATATTATTTTAACTCATCCCTAATTACACAAGGTCGTTTAATACTAATTAGAAGGCCCGCTAAACGTGCAGTAATACAATATTAGCATTACACAACTATATTGAGCTTTTAGGACTGACGTTGATGAAATAACGCAATAATTATATTATTGCAGAAAGTTTCTGCAGGTTTGAATTTATTTGATGCAATGATTGCGAATCTGAGTATTTATAAGTTTTTAAGTACATATTCAGATTCAGCAAGATAATAAAGCTACTATGACTTGCTTGACTAACAATATAAATATTGTGCAAAATTTATTAAACGTCTTGGAGGCCCTTTAACTTCTTTGTAACTACACCACTGTTCATATGCATATGATCTGACTTACGCGGTTGGAATATCCATTTTTCTTGCACACCACGCACTGGAGAACCATAGTGTAGAGCAAATATAGATAAATAAAAGTTTTATTTCTAAAAATATACTCAAAATCGAAGAGAATCACAAGATGGCACAAAGACCGCAAGTCAACGCTGTAAATCTAACGATGAATGAATTTAAAACAATGACGTCTGTCATAGTAAATTATGAGTAAATACAACCGTCCAGCGTGGCCACAAATATTTACCCAGTATCTTACAATTTAATTTGATTATGAAAATATACATAATTTTGGGAATACAAGAAACGTATTTTAATAAAGAAACGTAAACACTTATTTAATATAATAGTTTTGCTTGAGTATCACTTAAACGCGCTTATTTTAAAACAATAATTTTGCTTTTGTTCCGAACTCAATCGGCAAATCTAGGGCAGACCGCGTAAGTCCGCCAACACTGCTTTTTGTTGAAAAAGATGTGTGATCGCAGCAAAATGTAAACAGTTCTGTCTCCCTTGTTTATATGTCTGTGGTTATCATATATAAAATCTCTAGGGTAAGTTAATTTTACATGGTTGTATATGGTAAACTCAAGAATTTAAAATAAACAATTATTTTTGCAAGATATTGAATACATTTGTAGGAAATGTATATAAAGTATTAAAAAGCTGGTCCAATTCTAGAAACGGCTCATTACTACAACCAGGTGCAATTAAATTTGATTAGATTTTATACTTGTATGTTTTGTTCTTATAGACGTTTTCATATCTGGCAGGTCTTTAGATGTCGATCCGAAATTTTCTGATCCGCCTAAAATCCCCTGTTGAACAGAATACTGCTGGACCCTCAAATTTGTAAGTATAAATATATTTTATTCTTACAAGCAATACAGTTGATCAAAACATCTACAGAATTTTGCGTCAAACCGATATTGCCGTGTCCTTAAAATCAGGTATTATCGAATTTTTCCCAAAGGAAGCTTATAGCATCGCTAACATTTTTGGTAAGTGTTTAGGTTGCTAAACGAACCTTGAATTTTTATAGCTTCTACTAAAATTGCCTATTCGAATTTTATTTGCAGCGTGTATGTCTGTGATGCCATATATGGTATCCATGGTAACAAAATAGGGACATGTCCCTTCTCTTACCAAAAAAGTTCATGACGCACGCGCATATCGCCAGCTATCCCCAGGTCTTTGGCTTCATTTTTGCGTAATTTTTTTCACATTGCTAGCGGTATAGAAGTTTAAGTATATGGTCTTTGCATACCATGCCTTGCGCAACAAGCGGCTCTCGCAAAAAAGACAGCAGATCAAGATCACGAAGATAAATGAAGAGACCAAATATCTAAAGAAATTGTCAAGATTTTCGTCGTACACGAGGCCACGCTATGCAAAATACAACTTCTGTAATCTCATTTGGCTACGTAGTGAAGCTTAGGAAGTTTACAAGTTTTTTTGTACAAAAATAATATAATTTAATTCAGTTTAAAAAAAATCTACAAATGCAACAAGATTAGAAAATATTTGACGTTCAGAGAAATGAAAGGGAGAGAAAACGCACAAAAAAATCTTTCATATTCTTCATTTCTAAGTACCCTTCAAAATTTGCATAAAGCATGCTATAACATAAGAAAAAATCCAATAGAGCTTTTCCACCGACGTCACAAATATGGCCGCAAACAGCTGTTCTGGAGGTCAACAAAGCCACTTTGCCATAAGACACCATTGTAAGTTTTGTTAGTTTTCACGAAAATTTTGAAGATTTTACTGCTATATATTTACAACAAAACCATAAAATTCTTAATTCAAGTAATCCTGAAGGTAAGCATTTAAAATTTGAGTAGAAATAATTAAGATTAAGTATGTTACTTCAGGAAATATAATTTAGGAAATATAATTAAGACATAATAATCATATAAAATGGCAATATGAATTATATTTATGATTAAAAACAGATTATTTTTAGTTTTATTGATAAAATACTACAAAAGTATATATAGTAAGATGAGAATGCTTCAAAAAATGTTTCTATTTCAGATGTATTATGTAAGTAGATATTTTGAAGGACTGGATTTTGAAAACGAAAGAAGATATCTTCAGAAAATATAGTTGATTGGAAAAGTTGATTATTATATATAAAAGAATACAGACTTCGATGCAACAACGAACAAGATGCCAATCGATTATGAACATATGAACATTATAATATGTTAACGAGTTAGTGGATATTTTCGAGCAGCAATTTTTCTCACAAATCGACTGCCACCAAATTTCTTTTTTTTCAGATGAAAATTAGGAGGTACTAAATTACCATTACATACCATGTTTTAAAGCTAACTACCCCACCACCAATTGATTATATACAAATAAAATTATATTGTTTCGATGAATTATTATATATTTTGTATCTAATAAATATAATATAAATGGAATCTTAGAACTATGTTCCTTCTTTTTTAACCCTAGTGTACCTCTCTCTCGCTACTTTAGGGGTTGTTTTTAATTTGGATTGGGTGAAACCCGTATGTAGTGTTGGGATGTAATCCGGGATCTCCTTGTTTTCAAAATTTTCTGGCATTTCTTCAGATATATTTGGTGAGAACAAATTACACGGCTATTTATATAAGTAATTGTAATAACTAATTATATTTATTTAAATTGATTGAAATACATAAAACACATTATGTATGTAATAAAAAAATGCATGCATTAGAAAAATAATAAGATAAATTTACCTGAAACAAATTATTTGCCATTTGATTTTGCTTTCTGTTAAATCGTCTCTATGTAAGGCCTGGATCCAGGATTGCCGACGAGCTGCACGTTCTTGAATTAATCTACCTCTAATGCCTTTTTCCGATTGTAATATAAATACATTTTTATCATCGGTTGCGTTTACTATTGTTTGCACAACTCCACAAAAATGTGGCAATTGAACATAAATATAATGTTATTTAAGGGATTAAAACTTCGGTGAGTACCTACTTTTTTAATAATTAATTACAAACTCTAGTTTTCTCAAACATATAATCACTCTAAAGCAATTCTATTAGTGTTAAAATACTAAAATATTATTGACCTGAGTGTTTTGAAACTGTATAAAAACAACTAAAATAAAGTAAAAAGTACAATCTTAAAATTCAAACTTGCGATTTTTTGACCTCCAGAACAGCTGATTTTGACAGTAATTCAAATGGCGCTGACGTCACGTGGAAAAGCCTTATAACCTAAATAAAAATTCATTCTGAGCAATCCTACAGGGCAACTACTTTTCATCCTTCGATAGCATTGTCAGAAATACTACAATCTTTACATATAGGCACTAAGTGTTCCAAACATAGAAACTTATGACATTTGCAACATGAGTATCGATTTTATCTATTTTTTGACATGAAAAATAGTTGCATTTTCCGTAAACAGTTTCTGGAAAAATCTTGTTCTGGTTCAGTATTCAAATTTTGTGTTTCGACTAGATCCTCCTCCCCAGTCTCGTCATCATCAAGGACTTTTTCTTGATCGGTATCCAACTCATTGAATAATCTCAGGAGACGTTCTTGCTCTCTCTCATAGTCCTAAAGCCATTTTATAACGAATAACTGCAAAAAGGTTAATAAGTTAATAATACTTTTATATCGAAAATATTACACATTTACTAACCTCGGTCTTTGCGACTGGTCGAGTTAATAGCAAGGTAACAATACTTCTCACTGCAAGGCCACTTTAACACTTAACGTGGGACTGTTGGACCTCCCTAGGAAGGAAGCGCGTGACAACCGAGTCGCATGGCCGCGCGAGTTGTCGACGTTTTTTGGAATGGTCGGTCTCAGTTTCAGAGGCCGTACCGTACGCATGGTACAATAAGACCAGGTATGTTCTTCGCGCAGATATGAGTCTGGTGGGGGTATTCCTTGTCTTTCTCAATATGTGCATTTGGTTGACTTTTCTTATTATTCTGTTAATCTGCCTTATTTCTTCGGTACTCGCTCTAAGAACTAATCTAACTCGATTTTTTTATTGCAGGTGTTGGCTGTGTGCACAATTTTGTCTGCCAAATGTCGATTGGTTCGAAAATGATCTCAAGAAGCTCCACAGGTCTCATAAATATATATGTGGCAAGCATTTTAAAACAGATGACTACAGAGAAGTTAATTCTTCTAAATTGACTTATTACTCTATTCCTTCCTTTAATCCTCTTGTTAATAATCATTCTGATCTCACCGCTAATGTTTCCACATCAATCCCTTCATCTTCTTTTTGTAAATCCTTTCCTGGTAATGAAACTTTGCTGCTTCCTGACCATAGTCCACCGCGTTCCTTATGTATGTCTATAGAGCTTTCTTTTAAAACCCCTTCTTCATCTCACGATATGCCAGCTACATCAACCAACCAAAATGCACCTCATTCTTTGCAAACCCCAGTCACAACACCTACGAGAAATTATTCACCTCAAAAATCTACCCCAGGATCTTCAGCACCGCACTCTCTTTTAAAACAGCTTAATGTCACGAGAGTTGCTCAACTTAGTCCCAAGAAGCAATGGCTAGTGAAGACTCATAGCAAGCTACGGAAGGATTATACACGTATCAAAAAGGAGTATGATGAGCTGAAGGAAAAGACAGAGGCTCATGTCTTAGAATTATCTGTTTTCAAAAATCTTCCTCCTGCGTTGAAACTCATTTTAGCTTCTACCATGAGATGTGCTGAAAGAAATTCGAAAGGTCGACGATGGTCATTACCTGATAAAATTCAGTCTCTCTCTCTCTTTAAAAATTCACCACGGAATTATAATTTTTTGAGAAAATTGTTTCTCTTGCCATCTCCTCGTACTCTCAGAACCCTTCTAGGCAGTGTGCCCTTCTCCGCAGGAATTTGCAAACCTGTGCTGAATGCCTTGAATAATAACATGGAGAACTTGGAACAAAGGGACCGCTTTGTCACTTTTGACGAATTATTATCCGTCGTCATCTCTCCTATAATCGCAAATTTGACAGAATAGAAGGCTGTCAAGATCACAAAGGACAAGGCTATAGCGGACATTATTGCTAAAACTCATTTAAACGATGAATTTCACAGTTGTATTTTCATGTTCATGTTTTATTTATATGCCGTATCCTATGTGGCTGTACTTTCGCCTATTAATGAAGAAAAAAAATACTGACCTACCAACCGAAAAATACAGGAAATGTAGAAACTAAACACATGATAGATGTTATTTTGTGTTTTTAGGTAAATTTCTTATAGAAATATACCTATTGCGATCGTTCACACTTTTGAATTTCGAAAAAATTTCAACGGCATGTTGTTATATGTCTATAAGTTAGTCCAAAAGTTTATATATATATATATATATATATATATATATATATATATATATATATATATATATATATATATATATATATATATATATATATATTGAATTTTGAAAAATTTACCTTTCCGCTGACTACAGGCCATCGGGATTTTTTTTTTTGTTTTCTTGATTTAACAATTACTAATAATTCATTGTTCTTTTATTCCCTAGATTGCAAACCATGTACTTGTATTCATGGTACAAGTATTAAAGCGATCTATGAAGCAGCTAGTAGCGTATTATTTTAGCTCTTCACAAACGTCCAGTGATCGCCTCCTAGTATTTTTGCGCCATGTTATCCGTGCGTGTGAAGAAGCCGGATTAAAAGTCATCTGCACTGTATGCGACATGGGATCAAATAAGGGCATTGAAGACACTAGGAGCAACAGAAGAAACACCATATTTTTATTTGGATTGCCGCCGTATATACACTGTGTATGATCATGATCCCTGTCATCTCCTGAAGTGTACGCGTAACAGTTTTATGAAGAAGTATCTTCAGCTACAAGGGAGGGAGGGACAATGTGTCATTAAAGGTTTGTACATTTAGAATAACTTGCTTGTGAACAAATATACGTTTTTTTCTCTCTGTAAATATACTTACTGATGAAGACTTTATTACTAATAATTTCCTCTTCTTGGATGGAGGTTGCTAAATGGGATCACATACAGAAAGCTGTTGCAGCTGATCGATCAACAGTTTTTCAAGGCTTGAGCTATATCACCGATGACTACTTGAACCCATGAGGAAAATCTATTATGAAAGTCAAATTCGCTGCTCAAATACTTAGCGTTACGGTGGCCATTCAAGTAGAAAATGAGCATAGAAAGGGTGAGTAAAGCCATCATAGTGCCCTGGAATCATTTTTCAAATTTTCAACATTAATTTCTTCTTGTTGCCTTTTGCAAATAACTGTGAATATATTGAAAGAAGACTTGATAGACAGTCTTTTGGCAGTTGTCTCTCGGAACCCTACTACTACTAATTTTTGCTCAAGAACTTGTACAATTGTATCTTTTAATTGATTCGATGTCTAGCTTTAAAAATTATATTGTTTATCTAGTGTATTCATTAATTCTGTAAAAAACAAATTGATTAAAAGTATGTATTATGCATTATTATTTATTCTGTGTCTTCTTATTTCACAGGTGTTCTCAAAAGCGATGAGTCAGCAATGGCCACTGCTTTCTTCATAATGTTTATGGACAATTTGTTCGATGCAACCAACGGGAGAGGTTCTATTCCCTAAGGAAAAGTTCTCAAAACGCGTCTGACTTCTTCAAGCCCCCACCTTGAGTTTTTGAAAGAAGCAGAAGCGGTTATTAAAACCTGGACGTATGCTGGGCACACGAAATCCAACACTCCTCCATCCCAAGCTGGCTGGCTGTTCACCATCCGTGCAATAAGACATATCGGGGTGGACCTCGAAAAAGAGGGTTTCCATTATTTCGAAACTAGAGCGCTTAACCAAGACCCACTCGAAAATTTTAATGGCATATTAAGGGCCAATTGTGGTGGAAACAGCAATCCAACTTGCCGGCAGTACACGGGAGGCTTCAAAACTGCCATAATCGCGTATGCAGATATGGCGCGTACCAATTGCGAATTTGATAATCTCAGTCTTATAGACGACTTACAAGTATTGCTTCTTAGCGAGAAGCAAAATGTACGTGCTGACACCCAAGAAGACAAAGATGTCGAGACTCTTTTGAAAGAAGTTCAGGAGTTGATTGGGAATAGCACAACAACGTCGGAGTCTATGAGAGAGGCAGTTGAGACTGGCGACAGAATATCTCGCCCTGTGGCATATATTGCTGGTTTCATCGCAAAGAGGATTCTTAAAACAATTAGCTGCAATTTATTATTGGTAGTATTGGAGTTATTGGTAGTTAACTCTGAACAGCCATGCCATGCACTGATTGTTGACAAGGAGTTCAACAAAATCAAGCAGAGCTTGACATATCCGTCTGTGCAGCTGGTCGAATGTGTTGGCTGTTGTCTCACATTCACAGACGACTTTCGGAATAAAACGGCCTACCTGCCAAAGCTAAAGGCAACTGTCACAGCGGCACTTCAGAAAGCGTTTGGTTTTGATTGGCTGTCTTCTGGTCACTGTCACGAGCATGCTTCTCGTATCAAAGCTCAAATTTGTAATGATGTTTTTTTTATTGCAGTGAAATGGTGGTGCAACAGAAGAAAACGGATGTTTGCTGAGGAACAAAGAAAGAAGAAGGGCAAAGCGAAAGTGAAGCACTTCAAAGGCGTTTGAAGTGCTTCTCTTTCTTCATACTGGCTATTATTGGCGTCATGAGAGAGTACGTTGAATGTGGCAGTATATGCTTCTGTGAGTATATTCAAATATTTATTGTTTATTTTCATTTGAGATTGCTTGCTATTTGGTATACTTTACTGATCTTTGTTTCTTTTTATTTATATGTCTATCTGAGGAGCAACTGAGGAAGACGAACCGAAAATGAAGTACTCAAAGGCATTTGAAGTATCCCGTTCCTTTTGGCGTGATGACAGAATACGTTGAATGTGGCAGTATATTAAACTTCTGTGAGTATATTCAAATATTTATAGTTTATTTTCATTTGAGGCTGCTTGCTATTTGGTATAGTTTACTGATCTTTGTTTCTTTTTATTTGTATGTCCATCTGAGGAGCAACTGAGGAAGACGAACCGAAAATGAAACACGTGTTATTCGTTTGTGGATTGTGTGTGTAATTGGTGTTAGTGAACCGCTGTATTTAGATGACTAATGCACTGTCTACTCATAAATAGTTTACTTGTTCTACTCAAAACCTATTTTGATATAAAGTATCTTCTATCTATCTTCTATATGTCGATGTTTTCGTCATTACATTTTTTGTGATGAGTGATCAGATTTGCGCTAATCAAAATTTGCCCTAATTATTGTTTGTTTCAGAGTTATTTAGACAATGCATTAGTTACTTCCATAAATTAATATAATAATGTGTTTACTTACAAATAACCATATTTAGAAGTATTCAGTGGATTTTTGATTTGCTTATTTATTCTTTCTATGTTATAATTTTGCAATAATATAAAATGACTTAAAAATATTTACAGTTATATTCTTATTTACCCCTCATAGATCAGAACTATTGAGGAAGGAATAAAAATCTTCAGAAAGTGATTGAGTGATTTTTTGAAAAAATCTTTCAGCATTCATTTTACATTTCCGATGACTATCATGAAAAGTAAAACGAATAATCTCGAAAGATATTTTCTAAAAATTTCCTTCAATTTCTGAAGATTTTTATTCCTTTCTCTACCTATAAGCTACGATAATACTTTGACTATACTTTGAATATGCCGCCATAAACATGTTAGTTTGCGAGTCAACATCTCAAGCGCTAGTTGTACTTCATGGTCAAAACATAGTCAACGAAATTAACATGGGAGTTACCATTTTCTTGGAGGTAGTGTTCTCTGAATTATGTGAAGATAATACTTACTTAACTTAACTTAACTATTTATTAGTATTCTGTCCTTTAACGGAAGAAACAGAACACAGACATTTGAGAATATAACCGTAGAACACATAGGTAGACAAATAAAAATAGAACCAGAAATAACGACGTTCGGGAGTGTGGCACCAATATACGAAAAATTTATAAAATGCTTGACCAAAGACCATTATTATAAGAGAGACTACCACTTAATTGGCAACATAGATAAAATATTTATGTTGGCAATACAGAATACCAAGTCAGAAATTCATAAATAATCTCCGAGCCTGTGCGCATGTCCGGAAAATATAAAATATAATAAACCAATTTTCTTTAGATTAATAGATATTCCAGCGATGAAATAAGATAAGAAGATTTAGAAAGGCGCAAATTGGTTGCAATTGAACGTAGGTTGAAATTTGTAATTTGATTCACTCTAAGCTGAGAAAATGAAAAAAAACTGCGGAAAACAAAATAAAAGTAGGGCAAACATGCTCAAATGGGTTGCAATCATCCCATATAAATTTTATTCAATATAAACCATTTTAACAATTTGATTGTGCTAACTTCACAAGTCGAATGATCTTGACCAAAGCTGTAAATACCGTAAGCATTGACGTTTCCCCCACCATTCTCAATCTCCAAATCACAGCTTAGAAAAATATCTAAGCTGTATCCAAATCCCCAATTCTCCCTCGCACAAAAGGCAGCTTTAGAAACTTTGCGTGCATGTAACACTCACGAGTAGTCAGAGAATATATACCTACAATAGTGTTCTCTGACTCACTTATCTAAAGCCCGCTGCAGACGGAGTATGTTTTGCTGCATGTTTCCTTGATGGGAGCTAGGCTTGGTGCTGTGCATGCTTCCGTGTAAGAAAATGAAATCGCGTGCACGGTTGGTTACTTGAAATCGTGCATGATTTGATGATAGAACCGGTGCTATTTTTGGTGATTGTTTTCACGCATCGTGCCTTGTCGGAGCACTCGGAACTAGTCGAGTCGAACTCAAAAGTTATTTTGCACAAAATAACATGTTATTTTAATTGTTGGGACCTTTTCTCTGTTGTAACAATGATTAAAAATAAAGCTTGATTAGAATGTTCAATATTTTGTATCATTTGTCACAGTCATATTTCTCTGTACTGTCATTTTACATGCATCGTGTGAAGCCAACACAAGCAAGGGAGCCTTCAGCACACCATGCGCGGCAGCATTTATCGGACCGTGCAGCAAAACGAGCAAGCAAACATGCAACAAAACATACTCCGTCTGCAGCGGGCTTAATCTATGGTCTGATTTTAGCATCATATCATGTTATGCTGAGTTTGCTGATCTAGAGCAAGGTTTTAATCTGAAGGTTTAATTAATAAATTCTGGATTTATTTTCTTTTGGGCTTGATATTGTAATCCTTACCTTTATAAAGTGTTGTTATTATCATGGATGATGACGATGTTCCCCAATTATCTGCTGAAACATTCGCAGCTTTGCAAGACTTCTATAAAGAACAAGAGGAACGTGAGGCAAAACTGAGGTCTTTAGCGGTTGCAGATCCACAACAAGAAATAATCGTTGAAGAGGACTGGGTAACTACAACACTAATGTTTGAAAGTAAAATATTACTATTTAATCTTATTCGCAGCAACTGAGTCAGTTTTGGTATGATGATGAAACCATAGATGTCTTAGTTAAAATAGCTTTGAAAGCCACTGGAGATGGTAGTAAGATAGCTTTAGTCTCGTGTCCATCTCTCTATAGGAAAATGAAGAGAAATGCTACCGAAAACAGCGAAGGTGACTTTAAAGAACCCAAAACATTCTGACACTGACTGGATCTGTTTATTTCATAGTTCACATATACGAATACGATAAAAGGTTTTCGATGTTTGGCGAAGATTTCATGTTCTACGACTACAAGTCACCACTGAGGATACCTAGAGATAGATCAGGTATCTATGATCTCGTTATTGCGGATCCACCTTTCCTTTCGGAAGAATGTTTAACTAAGACAGCTGTTACAGTTAAATACTTATCGAAAAATAAGATATTACTTTGTACAGGCAAGTACATAATATGCAACACAAACTTGAATGTAATTGGTTTCATTTTATATTTTAGGTGATATAATGACAGAGTTGGCAAAAAGACTATTGAACCTAGACAAAAGCAAATTTGAACCAAAACACAAAAATAATCTAGCTAATGCATTTTGTTGTTATTCGAATTTTAATATTGACGACTTATTACAGTAGAATAAAAATGCTGTTTATATTAAGAATGTTTATTTCAAAGTGATATGTTCTGCAAATGTGATAAAACATCCAAACTATAATAACAAACAGCACAACATGTAAATGTCGAACTTAAAAATCAAAATGATTATTTTACATACGTAACTCACGAGATATTTTCAAAGAATTAATTCAAAATTATAACAATTTTTAGAGCCGGTAAAATGTAAGGCAATCAT
Source organism: Crioceris asparagi (assembly GCA_958507055.1). NCBI lineage: Eukaryota > Metazoa > Arthropoda > Insecta > Coleoptera > Chrysomelidae > Crioceris > Crioceris asparagi. The sequence continues at coordinate 63,959,176 of OY293830.1, forward strand.
ATCCAATCCTCTAAAATTGATTCCAAGAAACCTCTTCAGAAAAAAAATAAAAGTTGGTCCCACCACGATTTTGTGAAAGAAAATTCAAATAAATCAGACTTAAAAAACGTAATAAATTCTATGATTAAGATACATTACAAAAAAAGGTTTCACTTAGCAAAATGGCGTTTGCGATGCATTTTCAAAAAAATAACGATAAAATCTGAAAATCGGGAAAATTATCTATTCATACTCGACTAAAAATAAGAAATACTCTTGCAACGACTTCATATTTTCATCAACACAACCGGTACTGGGTGGAATTTACATTTTTATTACGTAGGCCTCTATTACCTTACCGATACTACAAAATGGGAACGTGTAAAGAAACTATGTATAACAGAATAAGAAGAGTAATATGCAATATCATAATCCATATTGAATTTTCAATCCTATTATAACATAACGTGGCACTTTCCCAATAACTTTCAATTATATTTAATTTCTTGTGCAAACACTATTTAGAAAAAAACAGAAGCCACTTGAATAAATTCAATATCATACTATTTTTATTTTGATTTTTATTGATGCTTCAAACAATGTTCTGTTTTAAGAAATAATTTAGTTAGCCATTATTAAAAATACCATTAATTGTTATTGTACAGTCTTATATAATATATTCGGATTTTATAGGACATATATCACTGGTATCTATCATAGTATTTACAAATATATACTTTCTAATAATGCTCCAGTGTATCCAGTAAACGTCTCAAAACCCAGGAAGAAATATCCAAATAATTTTTCAGCTACGAGAATTCAAACAAAGGCAACCAAATTCTAATGATCAATGATACCATTTGGTTATACCTAAAATTCTACTTTTCAACATGAACCATCGCTCTAGAAAAAAATAAAGAATAACCCTGCAACATCATGATATTATAAATGATCACTATTTTTTAAATCTATATATCTATCGTTTCAACCCACATTTCCAACGTCATAACATAAAATATATTAACCGACTAATCTGATAACCAATATTTATAAGAGATTCGACCTAAAAATCAGCTAAACAACTCATGTCCCGTCTCTTCGAGAGTCTTATTGGTCAGTCTCTCGATTTCGCAAAGTAAAAATTGCGTATCAGTATCCACTTCAGATACTGGAGGGCTGGCGTTTATAGAATTAGCAACATTGTCCCATTCTAGTGAATTTACTGATGACACTCGTGACCAATCTGAATCACTAATTGGGACACCAACAGCTGAATTATTGTGAGTGCTCGTGTTGCTGGGGCAGCGAGATAGGTCTTCAGGTACTGCAGTCCTGCAGAGATTGCGTTCAAAATTAATAAACATTATAAAATATCTATTAACAAAGCCTTTACCAAGAACTACCAGACGGATCATGAATTAATGATATTGGCAGCGTTTCATGTTCCCATTCCAAGTCTAGAGAACTTACTGGAGTAGATGTTGCTGTTCGTTGTAATAAGGCCCTAGCGTCCAAGCACTGCAGCTGGATATCACGGCTTGTACAAGACCTGTGTATCAAATATAATGTAATCTACAATATTCGATTTTTACAGATACTAGGACCCTCTTTCAATTCTATTGGTAGTGGTAATTTTGAAGTGTAGGGTGCAGTTATAGGTAAGTAGAATACTTTAGCCAACAACTTTAAAATTACCAGCACCAGTAGAATATTATTTTGAATTATTCAGTGCAATAACTAACAAAGTCGCTCCTAGTTCTTGTAGAAAAGGGTTTCGGGAGGAAAATGAAATATTTTAAGGACATGCATAGGAGGAAGACAAGATAATCAAAATATCTTCTTTATGTGCTGTTCTCACTGGCGACTGGCTGGTTTCCATTTGACTTGCTAGAGATGCAGAATGGAATGCAACAACAATAAATTCGAACTCGCGCCCATATCACCAGTAATTAGTCCAAACCGTTTACTACGCCATGTGCTGCTTAACTTCAATGATCGAAGTCGACCAGTGTTAACCCCCAGCCATGTGCTCACGAGATACCTTTGTTAATTTTAAAAGAAAAATAAACAGACAGCATTAATTCACACGAAAATACTACAACCCGTTGGGAGTTTTAGTGAACGATGATTTGCTTTAATAATAATAATAATTTATTTGTCTTCAAGAATTACATGACATAATGACATGTAACCAAAATACTAGGGCTATAAGTAATAATAACAAAACAAATTACAGAGACAATACTTCACATCACTTACACGACTCTGGTAACACGAATAGTTAGAATAAGTTTCAGAACTCTTCTATACTGTAACATACATGTTCTCGTAGGACGGCCTCAATTTTTCTTTTGAAAACTATTCGCTCATCCTGTAAACCGCTGGTAGAGCATTATACATTTTAATGGCTATAAAATTGTAATTATTTTGCGTCACACGCAGTCTGTGGTTGGGCAAGATCAAGTCGTCTTTTCCAAGGGTGGAGTGGCTGTGTACATTTGAGTGGTGAATGTATTTATCTATGCTGTCATGTACGTGACATAAGCAGGAGAGTATAAAACATGATGGAATAGTAAGTACTTTAAGCTTATTAAAAAGCTCTCTGCAGTTATGAGTCTGTGCAACTCAACAATTGCTCGCACCGCCTTTTTTTGTTGCAAAGATTCGTTTTGCTTCCGAGCCCCATACAAAGATTCATATGTGGCAACGCTATAGATTAGTGCACAGTGGATTAACTATATACTTCGTGTGGAATATATCGCTGACAATAATTTTACTAAGGATGTCTATGTGGCTCTCCCAGGAAGCCAAGAGAGTTGTCGATTGTAAATCCAAGTACCTTTATTGATATATTTCCGTTATTTCGTCTTTTTGTAGTTGCTATCATCCGCTGAGTTTTATTGGTGTTCAATAACAGATTGTTAGCGTCAAACCACTGTTGTGCCTCATTTAACGAGCTCTCGGTTCGTTGTTCGAGTGTTGTGCTGGAGACTGCTGCATGTAATGCAATGTAACGTCGTCAGCATAAAGACATTTTTCCTTCTTTAATATTAAATGGTAAATCATTTATATGAATAATGAACAAGAAAGGCCCTAAGATAGATCCTTGGGGTACTCCTATATCATTCTTTTCTTGTTTGGAAATAGTACCCTTCTGTGTCGTGATCTGGAATCTATTGTTCAAATATGATTTTAGTAGTATCTTGTATAGGACCTCTAATTCCATAATACTCTAGTTTTTGTATTAACTTTTCCCTATCCACGGTGTCAAAAGCCTTGCTTAAATCACAACAGATTTCAGCTTCTTCTTTGTTATCTAGTGCTTCTAGTAGGGTCTGCATTATTTCCGTCATTTCTGTAACAGGTGATTTCGACTTTCTGAAGTGAACTCAGTAGCGATTTTGTTTCAAAGTGATTTATTATCCTCTTCTTCAATAGTGCTTCAAGAATTTTTGACAAGGTAGTCAAGATGGATATACGCAGCATTAAGAATACGATTTAATAACTTAGCCTCTGGGTTCACTTCCGTAGCGTGAAACAACGACTGCACGTTATTGGAACTTTCATTCGGGACAAAGTCGTTTTCAAATAGATTCGGATTATAATGAGTATATTTCCTAGACATGTCCCTAAAATATTTCAATTTCCTACCGAAACACCCTGTATAATGATACTAATATACGTTAATTCGACAAATGTTTAGCATGCAATGTTGGAATCAAGAAGACTGGAAACAAGGAGATTAAACTCGCCCTTAAAATCTTGTAAAATTTCATACGCATCACGAAGATAAACAAAGAGAGCAAATATTTAAGGTAATTGTCAAGATGTTCGTCGTACATGAGGTCACGCTATGATATGCAACTTCTGTAATCTCATGTGGCTACGTAGAGAAGCATAGGAAGTTTACTCTCCTTGTTTCCAGTCTTCTTGGTCGGAATATAAGGGGTAGTTTCCTATAATAGTCTGTAACTTTTCTAATAAAAATTCTATGTAATCCGAAAATTATGGAAACCATTAGAGCATATTAAGACAACACAAGATTTATTTAAAAAATGTCATTAAAGTTATTGTCATAGCAGATACAAAATATATAATATATAACATCTTGTTCCTTTACAAGAGGCACCGGAATAGATAGGGCAGGATTACAGGGTCCTGACCAAGTTTCTTGTTTGTCACAATTATCGAATTCTTTGTTTCAAAACAAATGTTTAATCCTACATGACACGAAAACCGCAATCTTCAATGTATGTAATCTGGCATGATTTCAGCAGGGTTTGGTCTTGTATTTACTTAGAAGGATCATGTCTCCCTTTAAAGACTATACGTACCCTTGAATCCGAAACTCTTAATAGGTATATCAAGTCGCTGAGCAACAATTGGATCTATATACATTTTCAATTAAATCTATACAATTGAAACTAACCACGAATTAGAGTTTAATTCTATAAAAAAGTATATTTTTAAAGTAAAATTGTGAACTAACCCTGTTGATGAGAATCGCTGGGATTCTGAAAGTCTGCTGTATGCTGTCGATCCTTGAGGATTTAGCAGACCATCAACCAGCTGAAGTACTGGTTTTTGCTGGAAATTGAGAAAATAATTTAAAAAGAAACGAGTTTTATTACTGAGATATGGAGCTGACTTATTTGTGATGGTAAAAGAAAGTAGTGAACGATATGCAGAGGTGTATTGAAGAGTTTTAGTGTAAGAATCGCTATATAAGGTGGAAAAAATAGGATTGGAAACTCATGCTTCATAACCACGTTTGCGTTGCTTTTAAACAAAAAATGTCTTTGTTATTAGAAAAGCTTTTGTATGGAGAATGCTTACATAATATAGCACCCAAAATATATTTTATATTGTGTAAACAAACCCAGAATATTTGTTATAAGTGCACACGCTCGAGCATGTTTTAACTACTTTTAGCAACATGTTCGGCGTGACAAAGGGGTTTAGAATGTTTAGAAGTATTAGATATAAGGCTTTAATAGTGGTGCATAATTGTGTAACAGTCATAGTTACCTTATTGTTTTTGGATCTTTTAAATAATCGTGAGAGAAAACTTCTATTTATCCAGATGCATGGAAAAATATAAAAGTGTAAATAAATGTTCAATATATATATATATATATATATATATATATATATATATATATATATATATATATATTAGCCTCAATAACAGGACGATTTGTTAATTTGTAACAATTCATAAGTGTTATAAGTATATTACATTATTAAAACCATGATATGCATATCGCTAGCTCGTTATCGATAAAACTGTAAAAAATGGCTTACAAATTAATTATTCACTTATTCAAAATCAGCTGCCTTCTGGAGGATTATTTTCACTATATTTTTATATAATAGAATGTGCAAAGTAGGTTGGTACTCACTGCTGGGGTTCCTCGACAGAAACATTCTGAAAAGACAGAAAACAATCAGTATCAACTATGTGATAGAAAAGCGCTCCTTTTTACTCACGTCATCCACAAGAAATTGAAAATCAACATTGCTATTTTGCTTATCAAGTATACGCAAATTTCGTAAGGCTCTTGAGGTGTCTGAATTTGGTAGGCAGCTGGCGAAGCAATTTCCCATTTTTGTAGCAGTCCCTGTCGGACTGCCCCAGCTTCAACCCCCATGGGGCCTTTGTAGATTGAATGACTCCGTGTTGTCTAATTGCCAACAATTGATATATGCAATAGTAGCCGATAACTGCTCCCACACTGTTGTCTCTTATTCAATTAAATGATCTCAATTTCTTCAACACCCACTGTTCCACAATGTACAGTGTCACTTGCTCCAGCAGGATAATAATCTTCGATAAGAATGCATATTGTATTTCCCAGTGGTAGTAATTAATTAAAATGAGTTTAATATGAATTCCACACGGAGAAATAAAACACCTTTTTAATAATGAAGGGGTGTTTCTCAGTATAAATGAGACAATCACTTATCTATGGGGTGTTTCAATAAATACCATAGAACAATATAAACCTTACACGGAATAAATACTAAATTCGCCAAATTGACAAAGTCAGTTTTGGAAGTAGTGTTCTCTACGGACCGTGGTGTTCTCTGTCTCTGAGTCAGTTGTTGCCTTAGAGCATGGAATTACCAAGGAGATATCGCTCATCGCATTCACATAACACCAGAGAATATATACCTACAAGAGAATGGTAACTCCCATGTAAATCTTGTTGACTTGTTGACTGTTTTGACCTTGAAACACCAGCGCTGTGACGGCTGCCCTGTTTGCCGCCGCTACAATGGGCGGCAAATTTAAACATACTGATGGCGGCAAATTGGAAAGTAACAAGCTAGCTTAGAATTAAAGAAAGGAATGGAATAGAAACCTTCAGAAATTGTTGAAGAAAATTTATAGAAAATAACTTTCGATACTATTCATTCAACTTTTCATGATAGTGACCGAAAAAAGTAATATGAATGCTGGAAATATTTTTTCTCTACTCTACTCCAAGTTTCTGAATGTTTCATTCCTGTCACTATATTTTTACTTCCCTCGATAAGGGAAGTATTCTTAGACTATGAAAGAGAGGAGACTTGTAACATCCATTACCTGCGCGTGTTGGGTTTTGTGACCAAATTATGAAGAAGACGCCATTTTTTGGTGACAAACATTGGTGGTGACATCGTTCGAATTTTGTGACTAAATTTGTGATAAAAACTTCAATATTTTCATTGGATTATTATGGTAGGTTGTTCTACTTAAGGCAAAATCACGCAGCGCATCCTTATGTAGTATGGGCGAAGGAAGCTTAAATACAACAATAGACACTCAGTGAAATACTGCGCAACATACCAAATTGACAACTTATCACGGGACGTTATTTCAGACATGTCTGCTTAAAGAACAGGATACAGAGTTAGTCATCCTCCCTTTATATATTCTTGCCCTAACGTTACAGTCAGGACACACAATGGCGGGCGGAGATAATACTCATCTATACAGCGCTCTACATTAAGTAGATATTAAGATGCAAGACATGATTAAATAAATGATCTTGGTCTTGATATTATTAATCATAGTATTCTCCGCTCATAAACTCATAACTCTTTAATAAGATAGGTACTTTATGATCTGCTCTAAATGGCGTTTTCGATTTGAATGCTCTCAAAGCACTCTGAGAGCGATCTGCTGACGTCACGCTCTACCCCAGATCCTGGTGGATTTATCATTTGACGTTTCATAATCGAACATGTCCCTAACAATTGGAGCAACGTTATGTCATGAGTGACATTTGTTTAAATTTTAAATTTGTGGCCATTAAAACAAATCAGAACACTACTACACACAAGATCATTTTATAATTACCTTAAAATCAAAAATGTAAATATTGAGTTCTTTGCAAATTACATATTATTTGTAGAATTAAAACTAAACTATGCATACACAGATGTTTGTCCACCTAGGTGCATAATAACGTATATTATACCAATGAAATGAACCTTTCTAAAAGACATATGTTTGTAAAGAAAATGAAATAAATTTGAATTTGCTTAAAATAGCGGACTACTATTCCAAAATTAGTACACACACACTTGTCATTTGCTATCAAAATATTCGCGTACAAATCGAACACAGAAATCTGATTAAGAGCGGGCGCACCATCGCAAATCGAAAATGATAGTTGCTCTCAGAGCACTCCAGAGCAGTAAATCGAAAACGCTATAAGTAATTTTAAATAAAATAATTCGCAATTTTGCAGTGCCATCGTTAACATTGACATTTGAACAAGACGCTAAACAATCCATTTCATATATATAATACTCCTATTAGCCAGTGAAGACAGCGGTCTTGAAGCTTTTTATACGGTACGACAATCATTTCTCTCTCGCACAGTTGTTTCTGCTCATGCTCGCGCATCTTGTATCGAGCTATCATTTGTGACATTTATACATAAATAGGGACAGTTTGCAACACATAACACCTATAGGTGCTATGTGGTTTGCCAGCACATGTTTGATCATACATATATCAAATATGAAGCAGGGGTCGCGCACGCGCATTATTAGGAGCAAAGCAAACCATTTCTATCTCTTTAATGGCATCACTTTCCACTTGTGTATTAGATGCTCAGTATATAAATATTTTATCTATGATTAGATGAGACGCTGGCCATACAGGAGTATTATATATATGATCCATTTGCTAGCTATGTAATTCGACCTTCGGATTCCAATTCCAGATCCTGTTCGTACGACCTTGGTGCACACTGAAGCTAGATCACAGCATAAGAAAAAATACCTATGCTGTGCTTCGACCGTGAGGACGTACTTGGTGTGAGCATACCTTTGAAAATGACTGATGGAGACAGACACTGACAGTGCTGGTACTGAAGGTCAGGGACAGAGAAGAGAGAAGGTAGTTTTCTCTGGTCAGAGAAGGAGAACAGAGAACACTACCTTGTAGGTATATATTCTCTGACACTTCCTCCCCTCCAATTGAAAGTAGCAGGTAGCTATTAGCTAACCTAATACTCTGTGCAGGTAGCAGGTAGATGTCGAAAAAGAAAACAAATACGAGATCGGTTATCTCACGTCTCACCATTTAGAAACATTTAAAACAAAATATTTGTATTATTGACAGTACCTCATTAATTTCATAACCGCCACCTCGCGAACAGCAGGTCCAGTTCTGGCATTTGTATTGCAAAACTCGTAATGATAATTAAAATTTTGCTGCCTTGTCTTTTGGCAAATATTGTGTCTTCAGAATCGGAGCATCCCATCCTGATAATAGTGTCATTCGATGCGTTCAGGTACAATTTCTTTGATCCCAAACTAACTCCCAATTTGGAAAGGCTGAAGAAAGAGGGAACATACGCTGATTATCTGACCAATGTTTTTCCCACCAAAACATTTCCCAATCATCATTCCATTGCTACTGGTTTGTATACTGAGGTGCATGGGGTAGTAGGTAATAATTATTACGATGTCAAAATGGCTAGGGAAGTTGGTATGAGCCAAGAACTTTACAGCTACAATAATAATGTTGTGCCGATTTGGGTGAGCATAGATAAAGTTATTCAATATTTCGCAATTCGAAATCATTTTCTTTCAGAGGTGGAACGAGGATCAAGGAAATGGGAGGTATTCCGGGTCTATGATGTGGCCTGGAGGAAATTTCCTTTATCAAGGAAAAAATTTGACATACATTGAGGACTATGATCCCAATGTTGATTGGTTTAAAAGAGTTGATACTGTAAGTATGGACCAGTCACTGTATTTTTTATTAGTTCAGGTCGAAATCAGAGATATCAATTGTATCTTTGGATAAGTTCCCTTCCAAATTAAATTCACAAAACTATGTATAGAATATAGAAGACCTTTTTAAAACCCATCATAGAAAATAAATAGATAGCAAAATGCAAGTATAAAAAAATTATTTACATGAATTCAAGTGTTATGTTTTACTTTCTGGCCAAATGCACCAAAAGGAAGCAAGGGCCATCATCTATATAGAGAGAGATGTTTCACTTTAACCAAAAGTTCTTACACAATTGATATTCCATAGTCGGACTTGAATCAGGCAATATTACTGGAATTTATTACTATTCTAGGTAATATCGTGGTTAACAGATCCAAAAAAACCTGCCAATTTAGTTATGTTTTACATAGAAGAACCTGACACGCACATGCACGCTCTAGGGCCTGATTCCGAAATTGTTAAAGATCTCATAAGGAAACTGGATAATGTGACGCAATACTTTGAAGTCAGTGGACACAAATGAAATTGTTAATTAACAATTTGATGTAATGTTTATTTTTGGAATTTTCAGGATCAGCTTGAAAGGCACAATTTGAAAGCTAAAACAAATATTATTAATCTAAGTGATCATGGTGTTGTAGGTGTGACACCACCGTATTTTATCAATGTCAAGCAGTACCTAAACGAGAGCACTTATTATTGGACTGAATCAAGTCCAGCAGTTCAAATAACTCCAAAGAAAGGTAGGTGTTTATTATAGTTTCTTTGTTCAGTGTATTTATATTTATTACATATATTTAAGTTATATATGTTTCTATTTACCAACAGGATACGAAAAAAGTGTGTACGAAGCACTGAAAAGAGGTTCAGAAAAGAACGGACACTTCAAAGTTTACAAAAAAGACAAATATCTCGACAGATGGCACTACAAAAACAATCCGAGATCACCACCAATTCTCATCATGGCCGATGTCGGTTATGGATTGGATGATTTAATTGAGACAGCTCCCAAATATGCTCAGGCTTACAATTTCACACGTAAATTATTAAACTCTATTTCTGGACCGTCAGCTAATGTCTAAAAAGGGACCAGTGGAAGTATTGTTTACGATAACATTCTTATAAATTGAACATGTACAATAATTCGTCAACTCTAAAAATGATCGGGTTATGCTTAAGTTATGCCATGCTTTGGCAAGGAGAAGATTTTCCTCGGTACGGCACGAACTATGAAAAATCACGTATACATCCTAAACATGCGAATTCGAAATGATCAATCGTCCGAACCGTTTGACGGATCGTTTTTTTTCTGCTATTTGTCTATCGGTGATGAGGGGGGAGCTCGCACGCCCCGCAAGCTTAGGTCTCTGTTTTAAAATCCGATGCACCCAGTGTGTTCTTATTTTCCTCCGATTTAAACGACGATAATACCAACACAAAATTGGAGTTTTATTAAGGTCCATGTTCATATTGTTCGGTGGTTAATCTAAGACTGGGTGAAAATCCCGATTCGTGAATGTTCAATGACGGATCGTATCGGTTGCATGTTTGTGAATAGCCTCTTACTGTTTGTGAAACTAACGTATGAAAAATACTTTGTGAGAGTATACTTTTTCTTTCACTTATTTTTTGGCCTATCATCTGTGAATCTTATCGCGATCATTCCTTAAAATTAAAATCGATTGATATCCATTATTCTCATTTTTGGACGTTGGTCTGATGGGGGCTTATTTGATCCTACAGTGAAAATTTTAATTTCTATATCTTCCTCAGTGACAAATCGGTCACAGTTTGGAGTACATGGCTATGACTATAATGTAACAGCAATGCACCCATTTTTTATGGCTCGAGGTCCTAAAATTAAAAATGCCCACAAAGTAACGCCATTCCATACGGTGGATCTGGTGAATCTTTTTACAACAATTCTGGAAACTCCACCGTTACCTAATAATGGATCAATTGATAATGTTTTGGATGTTTTGATAAAAACCAAAACTGCGTCGCTTACCATTGGTAAGTTGAAAAATTCACACTATCATTGAACTCTAATAATAGTATTATAGTATTTAACATTTCTGAAGAATCATTTTAGCTTCTAAAATTATTTTATAATAATGAATAATTATGAGTGTTTAACGATTCATTATCGTTATCTTGTGTGGGAATAGAATTAGAAAAATATAAAATTGAAATTTAACTACTTACATAATTGCGTTTCGGTAACTATATAATATGTTTACATTGTTTTGCTGATCAAGGTTTCGTAATGAAACATTAGTCATAGGCAATATATCCTTTTATGTAATTCAAGTATTTTTTTAATAGCATTTGTTATAAAGGTACTCAAATTACAAACATACGAATATTTAGTGAGTCAAAAAAAGATCACAGTTTTTTTGTTTGTGAATACATTTTGTTTCATTTATTCAATATTTCTATCTTTGTAATTTGCGTAGGTACCATTGTACTACTGTAATATGGTCGTAGAATTTAATCTATAACTACTTCCTGAACCTTCATAGTTTTGATTTTACATTTGAAAGTTTATACGGCCTATTCTGTAAGCATCCGATCAAATTTACTGTTTATATTTTTTACAGCTTTAGAGCCATTATTTTGGTCTCCACGATGCTGGTACCCCATCTATGGAATTTGAGAAAACCAATTATATAATCTGAAAGTCAGAGCATAGTCATTAAAGGTCAGCTAGTTCCATCAAATGGTCTGCAATGGTAATTTTTTACTAATATTCTAGGTTTTTCATGATCATTGAAATATTTTATTACCCCATCTGTATAATAAAAAAAAATTATACCATCTGAAAGGTCAGAGAATGGTTATAAAAGGTCAGTCAGTCCCATCATTTGGTCAGCGTTGGATAATGTTCTAGTAATGTTTCAAAAATTTCTTAAGGTCACATTGTAAGATGGCATAACGTGATATAGAGAATTTCGTGAAACTAATAGTGTACCTACCAAGTTATAGGTTAGAAAATGGTCCTCAAAGGTCAGCTATTCTAATTAATTGGTCAACATTATAAAGTATGTAGTTTGTTCATGTTAAAAGAATTTCGGGGTCAAATGGTGGATATTAGCACCCCATTCAAAGAATTCAGAAAATCAAATTATAGCATCGGAAAGTTCAGTTCATCCCTTTAATTGGTCACCATTTGGTTACCACACTGAAAAAATAAATAAATAAATGATAAAAAATGTAAATCAAAAAATAATGTATATAATGTATATCGCTGACTAATTAAAGGGATTAACTGACCTTTCCGATGCTATAATTGGATTTTCTGAATTCTCTAAATGGGGTGCCAATCTCCGCAATTTGACCTTGAAATTCTGTAACATGAATAAAATATGTTGTAATGCTGAGAAGTTAATAAGAATAGCTCACTTTCGATGACCATTTTTGACCCATAAGAAATATTGTATAGTTGGTTTCTTGAAATTCTCTATATAACGTAATGGCGATTAACAATGTGACCTTAAGAAACTTTTAAAACATTAAATAAAACATAATCTAACGCTGACCAAATAAATGAAGGGACTGATTGACCTTTTGTGGCCTTCCAGATGGTATAATTATTGTTTTTCTTTTAATTTTACATATGGGGTATTAAAATTCTTCTTCTTTCCGTAGTGATCTTGATAACTTGAAATATTAATTTACCAATTGATGGGACTCACTGACCTTTCAGATGGTATAATTGGTTTTCTAAAATTCCATAGATGGGGTGCCAGCATCTCGAACACATTATTTTGAACTCTAAATTGCAAAAATCATTTCTAAAGGCTTCTATGAAAATAAAAGACTGTCAAATACGTAATACTTAAGAACAGGTTAAAATTAACGTTTCGGAGAATATACCTTAGATTTTTGAATGAAGATATGGAGATAACTTTCTATTCATTCGAGAAGATCACAAATCTCCTGAAATTGTATGGAGATCGTAAAATGCCAAGTTTACTACTGAGCTACCTCATTATTAAAATTTTAACAATACAATTGCACATCTAGGAAAAGTGGTTAAGGAGCATTTATTTTCTTATCAATTTATTCACTTGACATTGATATGTACACACAATAAAAAAGAAAACAACAAAAGTATACAAACAATATTGATTTTTTTTCTCAATTTGGAAACATATAGATGATGTTTAATTGAGAAATTCTTTTCTGCTTTTATATAGTTAGTGGAGTGCTCCTAGCACTTATCGCCATAACAGTCATATGCCTTGCAGCTATCGTTACATTGCTGTTGATCAAGCGTCAACAAAACATCACAACAACAGCGGCGCTGAATAAACGTTTACCGCAAACATTTCACAATAACGTCATCGAGGCACAACATCTGCTGGAGCCCGAGGATGCATAGGGTTCGATTGTTTATAGTGCAGGTTACAGATCTGTGTTTTTCTAATACAAATTTTATCTTCGGTATGGTTGAGACACGATCTGTACTGCTACTGGGTTATTTGAAGATGTTCTATTTTTTTCGCTTTTTATTTTTGATTGAGAAATCTAAAACATCTAATCAATTTTAGGTTTTGTGTCAGATTTAACTTATTTTTAACTGGTTGTCGATCATCCTATCGGCTGATTTTCTCAAAGAGACGCCTACCATCATTATCATTAGACAGTTTCGGGCCTCCTTGTAATTTGAGAATGATTTGGATCATTGAAATATTTGAAATTGCTTTTTACCCTCTATAATTACTATATGGCCGTGTCCATAGCACACTTGCCAGCTAGCGACTAGCGATCCAGTTAGCGGCTAACGACATTATCGTGTAGGACACAACTTTGGTTAGCCGCAATTGTCAAACTAAATTAATATTTATATATAATATCACTGTAATATACGACAATTTAATAAGGCAGTTCTAAGAAAAAGCAAATATAGTATTAGCATTAACATTTATTGAATATCCCAACCTGAATGTGTAAAAATAGTATGTTGAAAATTTTAATTTAAATTTATAATCTCGTTTACACTAGCTGTCAGATTATCCGCCAAATTTTTTTGCTGACCGGATAGCTAGCAGGTGTCTGCTGTGGACACGGCCTATGTTAACTGATTTGACTGGTTATGTAAATATTCGTCCACGATATATTGTTATGTATAGATATTTATTCTTGGTCCCTGTCCATGATCAGTTCAATGCTGTGTTAACCTTTGTGATTTAAATGAACGTCCATTTAGCGTTTTATGAATTAAAAGAAATATTTATAATATTATACGTACTCATATTGTTACTTATATATCGACATCTCAATGTACAAAAGTTTGAAGTATACAAATAATATGAAAATGTTGGAACTGTTTGAAACAATCATAGAGATAAATTTAATATTAAGATATTGATAATATTCAATTTATGGGCTCAAACTTGTTGAGATTATAATGATGATTGTTGAACGTTGTTGTGACACAGTTTTTATTCAGTTTATTATTAATTCAAAATTGTAGAAATCACCCTGTGACACTTAGTTTTTATTCAACATAATTTATTGTTGTAAAAATCACCCTGTAAATATAAAAAATAAATGTCGTTCTATCCAGCTGACATGAAGTGAAAATCACGTAACAACCAAAAAGGGTAACTTTGATAAATAAATTTCAACCAATAGCTAAGCAGATCAGCAGTATAAAATGCGTGCTGCTTCGCATTAAAATTCAGTCAATTTCTTCGACTCATTCCGAAAACATCTCATGTCAGCTTCTGCAGGTTTTCCATATATACCGAGAGTTTTATTTCACTACTAGTCTTGCTATCTTGTCTAAATTCTCTCACGCTAATTTTAACTTTCAGGACTTATTTGGGCTTGTTCCCAAGTAGTCGATTCTAGTAGGAGAGACTTCTCACTCTTCTACACTCTCACTTCATGTCAGCTGGATACAGAACGACATTTATTTTTGATATTTACAGGGTGATCTTTACAATAATAAATTATGTTGAATAAAAACTAAGTGTCACAGGGTGATTTCTACAATTTTGAATTAATAATAAACTGAATAAAAACTGTGTCACAACAAACGTTTTAGATTTTACTTGATGAAAAATTAGAATATAGCGTTTATAATTACCGCTTTTTAAATTGTTGAATATCCATATTTATTTATTTTCACAATCCTGTTGGATTCATGCTTAATATATTAGGTATTTACGATTATTTCTTGTTCAGTTCAATTTGAACGATGAGTAAAACAAGATCTTTAAAATAATCATTTGATAGAAACAATAAATAATCAGATTATATGCTTCATTACAAGATTAACCTTTACTTTTGAAATGTATCTTCTAGTCTAGGACAAATAGAAGAGTTAATTTTTTTAAATAATCTTGACAATAAAGTTTATATAATGTCAAACCATCTTGGCTGGTACTGGGGTACTTAGATATAATATTATGTTCTGGTCAAGAAGTAGTTTATGTAGATTTCCAATGAATTACATATATAGATATATGGAATCATCAGTATTAGTATGTAAATATAGTTATAGTTGCTAAGAAATTAGTAGAAATGATCAAAAACAATGTCCAATAGTAAATCTCTTGTAATTGAATAATTTCGGTAATGAACCAGAAATAGACTGTCAAACTGTCTGACGTCACAATCGCCAAACCTTCTAGTTTTTGGAATGAAAATAGATTCAAAATTGATGAATTTGTTATCTAACTTAAATTATCTGTATCTAAGCGAACATATCAAAATAACATTTATGATGTGTGATGTATGATGTATTTATGCAGTTTTCCCGGACACCCAGATTTTGATGATAACATTTTGTGATGGCGGTAACATGTTATACCCTTGGTACGTTGCAGAAACAATTATTTCAAATTAGCGAGTACATTTGCTCTAAAAATCATTTACCAAGTTAAGATTTATTCATTTCAGTAGAAACTTTAGGCGAGTTTTGATACATGCGTAATGTCAATTTGTTTGTGTTCTGTTGAAAAGTTCGACGCTTGTGACGACATGATGACTGTGAATTTAGGAACATTCCGTCTACTCAACAAAAAAAATCAAAAATTTCGGCTACTACACTTGATTGCACAGAAATCGTTCCACCAGACAGTATTTTATGTATCAATATTTACCTCTAAAATCGTAAATCAGGTCAATCCAAAAATCATAATTTTTTTTAATATGTTTTGCAATAACGATAAGTAGTTATGAGTTTCAGTAGTTATTATTATTTTACTAAGTATGGCCACCGAAAATCTAAATAACTCGTGTATAGTAGAAAATATGAATGCATATCATGCCGGGTAGAACCGCACAAGCAGTAAGTTTAGTCGAAAAGGTATATAACGAGCGACTTGACATGTCAAGTGCAACGGTTATAATGGTATGTGGTCTTTGTCTTTATGAGAAGAGGGGACCTGTTTATAGGAGCCTACAAATATACAGAAAACTATAGACAAAAAAGTTTGATTAGCTCTTGATAAAGCGTGTCTGCTATAATAGTGTTTAAAAATATCCTGAACTCAGCTCACCGTTAATTAGAATTGGCTACTGGAGAGGTCCGTTCCTTGGAGTTATTATGGATAGAGTATGCAGTGAATATGACCATGGATTAGGGATGAAAAGAGATCGAAAGAATCGTATCCGTGTCAGTCTTTAGATCAATTTTATTTTGATACATTCCGAATGCTTAAAGTTGACAGGTACAGCTATCAATCAGCGATCACAAAATGAAGCGAGCACAAAATGGAAAGAAATCTTCATTTTATTTATTATTCTATTTGCCGTTTTGATCGACTTTCCTACTCTTATCTCTACGGTTTGTGCTATTGTCAGTTAAGGCAATGATATTATGGGAGAGACGAAAGAAATTAAGTTTACCGAAGATCAGGGGAGCAATTTTTATAGTGCTGAATTAAAAAGTGGATTAGTTAAAAATCGGTTTAATATACAATAGAAGCACGAATGGGCCAGTTTGACAAACACGCCACAACGTGGTTACAATACAGGAAATTGAGCAGGGAACAGGTGACTGATAAATTTAAGATACTCAAGCTATTCACGTGGTACCCTGTATCAGTTTTATACGAGCCAATTTTACTTTTACGTATTAACATACATAGCCATACACTGCTAGAACAGTTTTCGGGCTTAAGATTACAGTCTCAAAACTAGATTAGATCTCTCTTTTCGTATGTGCGATATTATCGGAGCAAGAGGAGGTGGCATTAATTATTATTTATATTTTATTTATGTTATTCTACGATTCTTAAAAAAATATTCTACTTTGTCCCTTTCGTGAGACCGCATGACATTATTTATCCATAAAACCGATTTTTGTGCCCTCAAGTGCATATTTTTTGTTTTATTTTTATTATGTTCCCTGTTATAAACTCTCCTATTTATAAAATTTAATAAAAATGTTTTATTTCTAGGAAATTCAGGGCAATCGATTAGACCATTTTTTGTAGGATTTGGTTCATGTCTCTATTGGTTGATGAATCAGTGTTTTTTAGTTTATACCTAAATAGCTATAAACAGTTTTTTTATTCAAAAAAATAACATTATATAGCGTCTTTGATGAACCTTTGAATGAAATAATTGAAATAAAAATAATATATATTTATGAATATGTGGAGGATTAACAATTGTTTTAATATTAATGTAACTCATAGACATTTTATTGTATATTTTATTTACAATATTAAAAAAATAAATTGGGAAATATTTTGGCTTTGATCAAAATAGGCAAACGTTGAAGTACTATAAAATAAAATTCATTTGTAATTTAATTCACTGATTCATTGGCAGAACTTATGTAGCATACTACACTTTTAGATATACTGATACTTTTTTGACAGCCATTGTTCAAATAAACATCCTAGTCAAATTTTCATCACATTTTTGTTGTTACTCACATTTATTTATTAAGGGAATTTTCCTTAATTTTTTGTGCTTACTTAATTGGAACACATTATCACTGAAAATGATTATCTACAGTATTAGTTTTGTTTTAGCTTTACGTTTTAGATGTAATTTTTAAACTAAGTGAAAAAAAATCTTGCCACTTTATAGGCTGTTTATAGTGAGAAAGATATGGGACCTCGCTACCCAGGTGTAGATTTTACGAATTTTTCCGTTTAACGTCCTGGAGGTTAAGTAAGTAGATTGATACACATGGAACAATACACAACAACCCTTATTGTGTGTATTACAGGTAATGTTAATGAACAGTAGCGGGTATAGCGATAGTTGGCTAAAATATTTTACTCAAGTAGGATTATTACTTAATGAGTTATAATGGAAATACGATATCACTGGGTAGCAAGGCGCCTTAAGAATGAAGGTGATGTATTTTTGCCAAATTGTTGTACTTTAAATAGTACATTTTTGTGTGTAGTTTATTCCTGATGTGAAACATTGCACAATGTTGGTGATATATATTCAAAGAAAAATGTTTGTTAATACTTTGTTGATTTATTGCAAATAAACGTTTGTGGAATTTTAGTTCAAGTTTTTTTGTTCGTTTAGCGATGTGATTAAACGGAATCATCTTACTGTCTTGCAAGATTGCATTTGTACATTTAAAGTCTCGCATTCCATAGAAAAAGGATTTTGAATTCCAAATTGTTTTTGACAAAATAAGGGATTCCAATACCTAGAGCAGATTATTATGACCAGGTATTGGATGAAATTTCATCAAAGCTTATCTTTTATTGTTGAACTAGCACCATTTCTAAGCGCTGTTGTCATATTTTTTATGACGTAATAGTTGAAAAATTACTCGGTGAATGAATAATTTCTTTCAATCTCGAAGCCAGGAGTGTCTGTTCTGGATATTTACCAATAGTTTTTCTTGATTTTGAAGAAGCGGGTAAACTTTGGCCATCAGAGAAAACATTTTTCAAATTGGATAAAAAATTAATTTCATAGAACTCGAAATCGAATTTACACCATATCTAAGTATAATAAGATACCGGTATAAAGACTTTCCTCGATTTATGTAATATCAGGTTGTCTCTTGTAATATCTATATCTGCCATATATTGTAAAAAACCGCCCATCGGCTTTTGCTTGATGACACCATAGATAATATATATATATATATATATATATATATATATATATATATATATATATATATATATATATATTTGATTCTGAATTCTTGACTGGTTTATTATTTAATAAAATAGATTTTTGTTGGGGATGCAGTCATTTAATAAATAAAATTCTTTGGATTATGCCAAGCTTTCGAGAATGTTTATTCTCTTCGTCGGGGCAAAATTCGTGAATTTATATAAAATTAACCACAATAACTAATGACATTTCTGATTGCTGACTATGAAATCTTTCCTGTTTGTGGTTAATTTTATATAAATTCACGAATTTTGCCCCGACGAAGAGAATAAACATTCTCGAAAGCTTGGCATAATCCAAAGAATTTTATTTATTAAATGACTGCATCCCCAACAAAAATCTATTTTATTATATATATATATATATATATTTTTTGATTGATTCTGAATTCTTGACTGGTTTATTATGTGATAAAATATATTTTTGTTGGGGATGCAGTCATTGATTAAATAAAATTCTTTGGATTATGCCAAGCTTTCGAGAATGTTTATTCTCTTCGTCGGGGCAAAATTCGTGAATTTAGATAAAATTAACCACAAACAGGAAAGATTGATGGCTATGAAATCTTTCCTGTTTGTGGTTAATTTTATCTAAATTCACGAATTTTGCCCCGACGAAGAGAATAAACATTTATTAAATGACTGCATCCCCAACAAAAATCTATTTTATTATATATATATATGTCGTAGTCTTATTGTGAAAAGCATTTCGAAACGCCGCCATATAGTGTCGAGAAATATTATTACGTTATCTGTCTCGGCTTTTCACGAAATGCCAAAGACTTACCGTCATATTGTGGATTAGTAATCTCTACACAATCTGCCTTATTTTAGAAGTTAAAAGTTGATTGTGACCCAGCAGAACCACCTAACATTATTTGTGTCATAATTAATATTGAAAAAAGTGTCTTCCAGGTGGCAACGGCTAATGGAATAATAACATCTTGAAAGCAATAGATGAAAATGTTATAAGGCAAAGCTTCAATGCAATTCTAGGTGTCATCAGAGTGGCCCTTGTTTTAATAAGTAGGTAGATATTGTATCACTTTACTCAAGAATAATGTGTTACAAATAGGTAGTAAATGTTTTCTTTTTTATTTCTTTGTTAAGCTTGACTGCTTGTTTCGTGTTTATCTAATATATTTTTAATATTTATAAAAAAAATAATTTAATTATTTTCTTCATATTTTTTATGAGCTAAATAAAACGAAGTAGTTAATAAATACAGTTTAAAAAGAATGCGCGGATTCTTTAAAAAACGCATCCTAATGATGATTTCGAGATGGAAACACAACAAGCATTGTATTGAATGTCAAATTTCTGATACATGATGGATGCGTCTGAAAGTCCGTATATATATATATGTATATATATATATATATATATATATATATATATATATATATATTATATTTGTATTTTAAAACTTCACTTTTTTAAAAATAATAATATTTATTATAATTTATAAGTTACAAAAAATATAATAATAAAATTAAGAGAAACAAAGTGAACTGAGAGCTACTGCTTATTTATAAGTTCATCGAGATCTTTAGAATATTGTTCTAACTTGTACTTGGCTGATGAAAGATCGTCCATATTCATGTTATTTAGGTTGAATGGTTCCAGTTCTTGAACTTAAACTTTTTCTGGTATATGTAAACAGCAATTATAGTTGATCATCACTGGATGTGGATTGTGTGAAACTTCGATGATGTTGCGTGTTTCTGCTTGGACTTTAGTGATACCAATAAAGGCATAGCAGTTTGTAGTTAACTTGAAGATTGAATTCTTGTTTACAATAATGGTTTTGGTATTGTCTTCTTTGCAGTGAATTGTTATGTGAAGTGGCTGTGTTACTAGAATAAGCCAAATGTTTTCTTCCAGTTTTTGGACGTTGTAACCTTGACCATGTATTAGAGATGTTTCGCAGTTTTCGGGAAAGTCTCTGAAGTTTCTAAAGAGCTGTGCCTCGCAGATAGCATTTGCGTCTATTGGATATGGGTAGACATTGGAACACAATTTCTTGTAGGGTGCAAGTTGTTTGCACTGGCTAGGATCTTTTATTAGTGCGTATGTCAAAGAATCATCATCTCGCGCAATGAATTTTTGAGTAAAAGATAAAATGTGATGAATACCAGTTCTGCTATCGTATATTGGGATAAGATAGAGCTGGAACATTGTGAATATTTGAGGTTCAACTAATGGAATTTTTAAAACAAAAACGGTTTCTGATTCTGTTTGAAATGCTTCTAATTCAATGATTTCTAAAAATTGGGCTATACTTGAATGTTTAGCCGGTAGTGGTAAGTTATTTCTTAATAGATTTTGAGATATTTCCTTTAATGAAGTAATCAGATTATCTGGTTGGATTATGGATGAATGAATTATTCTTAATCTAGCAAATGTAATAGCATTCAAAATGTCATTGAGGTTATCCTCAAGGAACAAAAAGCTTTCCATCAGTTTTTCACATATTTCGAAGAAACTTAATTTTGCTTCTATAAGTGCCAATTTGTCAGATAGCTGGTGAATAGCTCTCTCAATGCTATTCATATTTTTATTAAATTTAGTTTCATCAAATTTGAATTGATCAATAGTTGTATTGAAATCGTCAATGATTGATCTTGTTACAGAGATTTGATTCTTCAAAAGGTTTTCTATTTTGTTTTGATCTAGTTTTAGCTCATTTATACATTTGACGTAGTATTCTCCGTCAGTTGCGTCCAAATTGCCTGTTATAGTCTTGAATATGCTTCCTAAGCCGTTAATTATTCCTCTCTTTTGTCTTTTCGTGTCTGCAGATATTTCAGAAAATTTTGATTTTATTGATGAGGAAATTTGATATAGTAGGCTGGTATGAGTCTTAACTTCTGCACGGAAAGAATTCATGGCTGTGTAATTCTTACTAATTGACTTTAAAATAGATTGGAGGATTCTTTCGTTATGTTCGTATGTCTCTAATAGAATTGATATGTTCTTGTGAACTAGTAACGTCCATTTGTCGTTTGTTATTGTTAGTCTTGTTTCGTCATGGTAGTACACTCCTATAGTGTTATTGATTGTATCAATACTGTATAGGCTACTGGATAGTGCTGATCCGAACAACACAAAAAACCTGAAATTTAATTTTCGAAATAAGGTTTCATTCTATCAAAGTTAACTTTACTTCTTTGATTTGTTCTGTTGTTAAGAACAGTGGCTGAATTTCTATGAACTTCAATAATTTCGAAGGGACCGTTAAATTTATTTTGTAATTTGTCCTTGATCTGCGATTCTTTAATGTAGACTTTGTCGCCTATATTGAATTGATATGGATTATTGGATACATGTTGATCAAAGCGGACTTTTGCCTTTTCTTTACTTGAGTTTATTCGACTTCTTGCTATTCTATAGTAATGAGAAATTCGGTTGTTTAGATCTCTAATATATTTTGTAATTAACTCTTTGTGATTGTATGTGTTTTCGGGAGGTCTACTTGAAGTGTGACCAAATACTAATTCATACGGTGTAAAACCGTGTGTCTTGTTCATTGAACGGTTGTATGAAATGATAGCGTATGGTAAGATGTTAAACGGGTGCTCATTTGGGTGTTCTGATACATGCGTTCGAATCATTTCTAATAGTGTGGAATGGAATCTTTCGGGAGATCCATTGGATTGTGGATGTCCCACACTGGAATTAGTTACTTTTATATCAAAGAGAGTGCACATGTCACGAAAAAGAGAGTTGTCGAAATCTCGACCAAAATCGCAATGAATTCGAGTTGGGGTACCGTAGTGTTGGAAATAAATCAAAAGTGTGTTGACTACACTTTTTGCTGTCTTGTCAGGTAATCCGTATGCTTGAGAGAATTTCGTGAGTTCGTCTCGTATAGTTAGTTCGTAATGTCTTCCGGGTACTTCTAGAATGTCTATATTAATCCTTTCAAACGGGGCTCTAGGTGTTTCTGTGATAACTAGAGGGCTGTCTAAGTTTTTCCTGCAAATCTTTGTTTTTTGACAAACTTCACAAGCTTTGATATGCTTTTCTACGTCCTTAGTTATACCGGGCCAATTGTATCGTTCGCGAATTCTACGGATAGTTTCGTTAATACCGCGATGAATACTGGTTTTTCCGTTATGGTACTGACCGAGAATGATAGGGATCTGTTCCTGGTCTGGTGTTTTGAGAATATCTTGACATACTTTAAATTTAACATCTTTTTCAGAGAATATGAATGAAAGTATCTCTAATATGGGGAGATCAGGATTATTTTCAACAAAGTATGTTGTATAGTGTCTTGATTTCTAAAAATAGAAGCGAATACATTGATTTTACAGTTGGAAAAGTCAGCATTCTCTTCGAAAATGTCTTCTATAATCTTGTGATGATAGTCTTTTAGATTGTTTTGTTGAAAGAAAGTTAAAATATTTTTATGTTCTCTTGCTAGAAGTTGCTGGTTTGTAAATTCTATTTTTGAATAATCAATAAGTGACCTTACCTGATAAGCATTGACAAAGATTTTGAATTCTTCGTATACTTGTTCGTTGCTGATGTTATTAGATTTTTCGGATTCATTGTCTGAGTCTTCGTCATCGTCATTGTGTATGGGGAGGATTGGAAAATGAGAGGATTGTGCTTTTGACTGAAATTTAATATAATCGGAAATATAGTTGATTTTAATTCGGGAAAGTGCGACAGCATTGCGATTAATCCTTCCAGATTTATATTCAATTTGATAGTCATACTCTTCAAGCTTAAGACGCCATCTTGCTAAACGACTACCTGGGTCTTTGATAGAGAATAACCAAGTGAGAGGTCTATGATCGCTAATTAGTATAAATTTTCTGCCGAAGAGGTACGGTCGGAAATGTTTCACGGACCACACAATAGCTAATAGTTCCCTTTCTATAGTAGAATAATTTGTCTCAGTAATTTGTTTAAGGGTTTCGAAAGTTTTGCAAAATTAGGAATGAACCTGCGATAATATCCTGCAAGTCCTAGAAATGATTTTATTTCTTTCGGATTTGAGGCTTGAGGAAAATTTTGTATGCAATCTACTTTTGATGGATTGGGTTTTACGCCATCTTTTGTTATTAAGTGGCCAAGATAAGCGACTTCCTTACGGAGAAATTCGCACTTATCGGGTTGTATCTTAAGATTTGAATTATGGAGACATTGGAAAACTTCATGAAGTCTATTGAGATGTTCATGGATAGTTGGAGAGTAGACGATAATGTCCGTATAAACTAAACATCTCTCGTTCTGTATACCTAATAGAATATTATCCATAACTCGCTGGAAAGTTCATGGGGCATTTTTCAAACCGAATGGCATTCGAGCAAATTGGTAATGTCCATTTTCAACGGAGAAAGCTGTTTTAGGAATGCCTTTCGAATCAATTTCTATTTGATGAAAGCCGGATGCCAGATCGAGGGTCGTAAAATACTCACATTTACCTAAATGGTCAAGGAGGTCGGAAATATTTGGAAGAGGGTATTTGTCTCCTACCGTCAGTTCGTTAAGTTTCCTATAGTCTATCACAACTCGCCATTTTTCTTTTCCTGATGCGTCTGATTTTTTTGGTACTACCCATACAAGAGAAGACCATGGAGAATTTGATGGTCGAATAATACCTTGCGCTAACATATTGTTGATCTGACTCTTAACTTCTTGCTTGTGTATGTGTGGGTATCAATATGATTTCGTAAAAACGGGTTTCGCATCGTTGGTGTCTATAGAATGCTTGATTTCGTTTGTAAAAGTTAACTGGTCGTTTTCTAGATAAAATATATTTTCAAAATTTTAACAGAGATTGATGACTTCCTCTCTTTCTTCATCGTTTAGATGTTCTAAGCGTAATTGTTTTAATATTTCAGATTTTCTGTCCGTCTGTTCGACAATAATTTCATTATTAAAATTATTAATGTTAAAATTGTCAAACGGTTTGTTTGCATTTAAAATAGTTATAAGAAATTCACCTTTATCATTAATATTCACAAGAGAGTGAGGGATAAAAACCTTTTCAATTTCAAGACCGGTGACAATAGCGTCAGTATTTGTTAGTGTGGTTCTTAATTTGAAGACTTGTTCCGATCTGGGTTCTAAAAATACACGGTTCTTTATTGGTGTTTGAATGTTGTGATGCTTTCTTTCAGGATGGGATAATTTTGGGAATGTTGTCGATGACCTTAAATAATGGGACAATTTTGAAATTTGTTTCTAACTTTTGATCTTTGAAATTAATTACTGCCTTATAATGGTGAAGCCAATCTGCTCCAACTAGTCCATCAAACTGGATATCAAGATCGCAAATGTAAATTTTATAAGGATCATTTTTGGCAAAAGGTATCATAACAGATTCGGAAATTAGAATCTTTTGGTCTGTTATTCCTTGGATAACAACATTTTCGGGGCTTCTATTTAAAAATGCTTCGCATGTTTTTGGTTTGAAGATTGATATGCCTGCTCCACTATCTACGAGAATTCTAAATCTTTTTGAGGAGTCTTCGAAATAGTAGAGATTTTTTGAATTTACTGTAAGTAAATTACATGAACATTTGTTCTGGGTGGATTGGGTCCAGAAAATTGATTGTTATATGGACTAGGTTGTCTATTTTGGGTTTGAGAAGATGATTGATTTTGGGGATTAAAGTTGCTGAAAGATGGTCGAAAGTTTTGTTGAAGTTTGAAATGAAGGCTGTAATGATCTCTTTCTTGTAAGACAATCTTGGATCATGTGGCCTGGTCTTTTACAATATGAACATTGTGGAAGTTGGATAGGTTTTTTCATATTATTCTGAGGTCTATTCTGAAATTTTTGATTCTCAAAATAAGATAGTTGAAGTTCCTTTTTAATTCTATTCAAAGCTGAAAGCATGTCGCTTGGATTACTAGCTCTAACTATTTGACCTAACTTCTGTTCAAGTCCAGTTAATGCCGTTGTCAATACCATAGCGTCTGTTAATTTAGTTTGAGCAATTTTTTCAGGTAAAGTCATGTTTTGTTTGTTGATAGCAGAGTGAATTTTCGATTCATGCGTTTGCAAACGAGCTATGAAAGTTAATGGTGATTCATTTTGCAACTGTTTCATACGCTGAAGATCCTGAATTAATGAGGTTAAATCTCGTGAATTTCCAAAGTGTGAATCTAAAAGATGTAAAATTTCTTCCCATGAATTTGCGTTTCAAGAATTGTCAAGTTCGGCTGCTCGGCCTTTAAGTTTATTCTTAATGTGTAATGTAAGGAGAAGCTTTTGATCTCCGGTTGCCATGTTGAATGCCATGGAACATGCGTTTGTGAATGGAGTTAAAAATATCTGATTACCATCATAATCAGGGATAATAGAAAATATCTCTGAGAGTTTGTATTGCTCCACAGAAATAATTTGTGATTCGGGGTTGACGTCAGCGTTCGCGTCGGAACTAGCTTGACCTCTTGTAGTTGGCATTGTGTTTTCAGGGCGAAAACGTAAATATAGGGGATAAATTTTGGATAAAATGTCAAAACAATACGATAACAGAAATGTTGTTCAATCGAACTAATAAAATACGATAATAATTGTAGGTAAATTGTTTAAAAAAAAATGTTTCAATAATTGGTAAATTTTTTTAAACGAGATGATTCTTTGCACTTACTTGACTAAAATCCTCATTCCTGGCAGAAGATGAAATCCTTTATTCTCCATGAGCTTTGCTACGACAGGGTGAGCGTTCGCGTGTTCCGTTGTCGCCGGAGAGACCGTCTTCGTTGCTGGTGATGTGGATTGGAACTTGGTTCTCCGCAGCTTCGATTCTTTCTTCTTTTAAGGTTTGGAAACCACCGTTGACACTTATAACAACGTTGAGGAATCCTACTGACTGCGCCAATTTTATATTTGTATTTTAAAACTTCACTTTTTAAAAAAATAATAATATTTATTATAATTTATAAGTTACAAAAAATATAATAATAAAATGAAGAAAAACAACGTGAACTGAGAGCTACTGCTTATTTTGAACCAAGAACCTCGGGGAACCAGGTGCAATCGTATTTATAGTGATTTTATGCTGATTAAGCATCATGTGACTTGCGCTTGGTTCGTCCGTTACAAGTTCTAGAGCATGGGATCTGCAAGTTTGCATATTCTGATAAACTACAATATTCTTAGAATATGGAATATTCCAGAGTATGGGAATTGCAAAGTTGCATATTCTGTGAGAATGTAAAATGTATTGAATTCTGAGAATGTTCCAGAGTGCAAAACTGCAAGTCAGCATTATCTCTGAGAACGAAAATATGAACAAAGAAAAATAATAAAACACGTGTCGTTGAAATATGACACCTGTGAGACTTGATCGTTATTATTGAATATGGTGAATTATATTGGGATATAACATATATATAGTGTGTCCCAAATTGAGTGGGATATGGCTATCTTTGTTATTAATAAAGATACAGTTTGGGTTAAATGAGCAATGTTGTACAGTAGAAATGTACAAAATTCCGAACAGTTCCGAAGATATTCGGAAAAAAAACGAAAAACTCCGTTTGCGATAAAATACAATATTTCCATTATAGTGAAAGTTATGGAAAACATTTAAATAAAAAAGTGGCTTGATTCATTAATATAAACTCAACAGTTTTCAAAATAAAAATCACTTCTACCATTTTCTAGATAATTGTAGTAACTTATTTTTTTAATGGGCGCCATCTTGGATTTTAGCATAAAAATAAATTCTTTTTTTTCTGCTTCCAATAATGTGCGACAATTTAGGTTTCAAATAATAAATTGCGGCGTATTTGAAAATTATTATATTAAATCAAGTAGGCTATGAATACAACTTATTTTAACAATGAGTTACATTTAATATTGATAGTTTATTAAAAAAATATGCAATTAAAGCAAATGCTTAGAATATTGGCCATTGTTTGCCAAACATAATTGACATCGTTTCAAAATACTGTTTATTACTTTAGCCAATGTGCGACGTTTAATACTATTCAGCGCTTCTTCCACTGATTCCCTTAATTCTTCAATATTATTGTAATTAAAATTACTACCGTACACTTTGTTTCTCAAAATCTCGTATTGTACCTACTCCTTGGAATAAGGTCTGATAGTGTCGTTGACTAAGTAGATTACTGTCTACATTCTGATTGCATTCAATTCATGACAAACAAGATATGCTGAGTTGGTGAACGCGTTTAAAGACTGCTGTGTGCATGTCGTCAGTCTGTGACCAAACGAGAGAATCGAACATAAATATCGATTCAAAACAAAGAAAAAATTAACCACAATAACACCAACCAAGAAGACTGTAAGAGTAAGGTATCATTTTTAAAGGGTTTAACTAATAAAGTGTTAATGTTATTGTGGTTAATGTTGTCTTTATTTTGATTCTATTTACGCCAACGGTTCTCGATTACAAACAGTATAAAATGCGGTATATTCTTGAAAATTAACTTTACTAGATCTTGGCTCATATTCTCTCATGATGTATGGCATTAAATTGCAGAAGCCGAAAATATACACTTATTGCGTATTAGGTATAAAGAAACCTAAATTGCCGCAACCCTGAACAACATATATGAAACTATAATTTGAAACATACGTTCTATGGTTATCACTGACTGACGTCATTGGAGAGGTCATTATCTTTTATTCCTAGTATTAGGAGTTGCAGGACCCTGTATACAAATAAAAAACATATTCAAACTTTTCACGTTTATTCTTATATTAAATAATCACAATAAAGATAAATTAGTATGTAAAAATCACAAATTAACTGAAGTTGAATCGGTAGCGAAAACCAACAAAAAAGGGGGTGAACACTGAGGCTGATTTTTCAGTAAAAAAATACTTTCTATGTAATTATTCCATATTTTATGACTCTGATAACATTCCTACTCTTAATTCTATTTACTACCAATTATAAACATGATATTTTCCCAAAGAAAACTAAAGATCTGAATAAATAATCTAAAATGAAAAATACTTTCGCATTAAAGTATTTCCCACAAAAAAATTAACAAGAAAAGAAAAAAATAAATTCTATACTTTACATCTATTCAACAATCCAAACACAACAATCAAGATGATGTAAAATATGGATCTCTCACACTCTCTCTAAACAGAGATATTATTTATATTAAATTAGCTATTGCGATTGTTTCTAAAGCGTGCACCTCTTCTTATTTGATTCAAGCAGGCCAACATGCGTATCATAAAAGCGGCCGGCACAGTGATTGTATCTCTAGTCTCTTCCAGCATTATGGCATTACGGTTGATCAACTGAAAAAAAAGATCTTGTAGATGATGCAAGATAAAAATATTAAATTGTTTCTTCGAAGGCTAATTTCCCAACTGCACTACTACCACCACCGCTCAAACAAGAAACCATATATGTATGTCTTTAATACTAAATATTAAGTACAGTTTCAAATCTCCGGCCAAGAGCCTGGCACTCTCACAGCTTATAGCATGGGAGTCGGATGCATGTTTAGTATCCCTAGGGAGTTAGGGAGTTATGTGTATAATGGCAGTAACATGCCAAAAATGAAAAGACAATCCTGCCTGGAAAAATACTGCCGCAAATGGATTTGAAAAAAATAGTAAAGAATTTGAAAAATCAGCAAAATAATTTTAAATAACACTTCATAAACCTAAGCGCACGCCATTGAACGGTAAATGTAACCAATTAAACAAGTATTATAAGACTACATACGTCTTGAACAATTTATAATGTTGACCGGTGAGATATAATAAACATCCGTCGGGCAGGCTTTTTCATATAGTATTATTTCATTACGAGTCCAGAAAATAGGCTTTTCCTGTGCGTGCCTGACATGCAAGCGCGGGCGTGTATAACAATACTTTTCATTATATTATATATCTATCTGTAAACAAAAAATATCACTATTGTATTTTTAAAACCTTTATTTTTAACCGAAATCAAATCTAAGTAACTACCTAATGTCTAACTTTAAACCACAAATCTACAATCTTATAATATATTATTAAATGAAATTAATATTTATATTACAATTTGTGATATTCTAAATATGCAATCCTTTAGAAGCCAGTTCACTTTAAAAATTGTAGTAAATATATTTTTAACCCTGGACGATCACACTGGGGTCTCAAAAACCCTGCGCATGAACTGGTTGTAATTTGGCAGTACATGAGTCAGATGTAAATTTAGTTCAGTTACAGTAGTTAATGGTGCAGTATGTGTCAGCAGTTCATTTATTATATGTGTCATAACATTTGATTTTAGGTGCTTTGGGGTTTCACAGACCCCCGAGTGCCTAAATGCGTTGCATATTTTCGTAAGTGATTTCATTATATCACGTTTTACAGCACAAACATTAACTTATTATGGCAGACCGTAATTGGGAAAGCACTCGCCCATTGACAAAAACTGAGTTAGAGGCAATTATAAGAGATATAGAGAATGGGGTAGATATGCCAGAGGAAGAGGAAGACATATTTGGGAATAATTCAGACAGCGAAGAAGATTGTGTGTTAGAAGCCTTGCAAGATGAGGACAACGAATAAAGTGATGAAAATGAAGAAGTCCAAGACGAAGTTGAGAAAAATGGACAGAGTGCTGATTGAAGAAAAGCAACAGGAAGATGGAGCTAGTAATGTAGAACCAAAGAAGCGAAACGCAAATTCTCTAAGAGGAAAAAAATGGACACAAGTGGTCCTCAACAGTACCAGAGTGACGTGGTGCTAAAGGTAAGGCCAGAAACGTCAGAACATCTTTAGAGGCGTGGGATTTAATTATAAATGAAAAAATCATAACCCTTATTACCGCACATACGAATGAATAAATTGCAAGAAAGATCGACAAAACTACTAAGCAAAGTTACACCAAAGAAACACATGCTGACGAAATAAAAGCGTTCATTGGATTACTCTATATATCTGGTGCTTTGCGTAATTCAAATTTTAACCTAGAAGAACTGTGGTCTCATTCTTTGGGCAATGGAATATTTAGAGCCATAATGTCTCAGCATAGATTCAAATTTTTAGCCACTAATTTACGGTTTGATGACAAACATGACCGGCCTGCGAGACGAATGTTGGATAAATTTGCTTCTATTAGGGAGATCTGGGATATTTACATAGAAAATTGCAAATCCTATTATACACCTCATGAGTATTGTACAATAGACGAGCAATTGATGGGATTTCGTGGTCGCTGTCCATTTCGTATTTATATGTCCAGTAAACCAGACAAATATGGGATGAAAATTCTTATGCTGAATGACATGTTGAACGCAATACCTTATCTTGGTAAGGTAGAATGCGAAAGAAATGAAGCTGTGCCTCCTTACTACGTAAGAAAACTATCAGAGCCTATACACCATACAAATTGCAATTTAACCGTTGACAACTGGTTTAGTTCAATACCTTTGGCCACTTTACTAGCTGATCAGTATCACCTAACAATGACAAATAACATTTTTATTGGCCAAAAAAGAAGTAGGCACATCGTTATTCGCCTTTGACAATAACAAAACTCTTGTTTCCTTCACACCAAAAAAAAATAAAACGTTATTTTGATTTCAACATTACATCATGAGGACTCAGTTGATTCAGAAAGTAAGAAGCCGGTCATAATTGAAACGTATAATGCAACAAAAGGTGGCACTGACAATTCCAGGTTTTTGCTAACGTTTGCCAATCGTCAATGGACTGAAGAACAGAAGAGCGATCGGAAAAACTTTTTAAAAGATTTGGAAATGACCTTGATCAAGCCTTTTCTTAGACAAGAAATAGAATATCCTACGCTAAGAAGATCAATACGCCAAAGTATATTGGAAATACTAAATGAGCCACTTCCAGATCCAGTTAGAGAAGAAAATCCACGCTGGAAGGTACGTTGTAGCTTTTGTGACAGAAAAACTAACTTGTTATGTACTATGTGCCAAAAACCATTCTGCATGGAGCAGACAAACAGAAAGCTGTCACAATAGTATCGTTTGACGATGCTAAGGAATTGTGAAGGAATAAACAATGCTACCAAATACTATTAACTACAATATGTCCAACTTGATATAAAATATGGAAGCAACTGTCCTCTACCGGATAGAGATTTCAGTTGTCAATGTCTTTTTATTCAAACTTCAAATCTAATCAAATTAAGTGAAAATGTCATACAGACGCGGTTCAGTATGTGCAGGAAACAGATCATTCGTAAGTGCAAGTTTTCATAACTATTTTGTGTTTGATTTACTGTTATTGTCTTACCTATTGTATATTGCAGTTTGAAATGGATTTCTGCATCTAAACGGCAAGATTTGGATAATATTTTGAAATCGGAAAGTTCGGAGTATTTCTACAATACTTATGTAGTTTGTTCCGACCATTTTAAAGTTGAATGTTTTAGAAATAAAAATGTATACAGCCAAGGGTAAGTTAACGTCAACGTTTCGTTTATAAAGTTGCAAAATACATTAGGGAGATTTTAAGCCACAACTTGAGCATCATACGTTAAATCCCTTTATCCGCTATTAAAGTAAATACAGTACGCTAATAACGTAGTTTAAAAATGAGTTTTTAAGTCATCCCATTCTGCCGCTATTTACGTGATAAGTGACTATTACACAAAAAACCAACTTGCCATTTAACAAACGAAAAACGAACACACAACCATAAAGCAGGAAGCAACCAACAGATACCACAGAGTAAAAAAATATACAATATACCAGAGACAAACATACAGACCAGAGAAAACATCAATATAGACAAATACTACAAAAGATAGGTTAGGTACAAGACTTAAATGTGACGGACGCAGAGAACACTGCTCCTAAGACGGACGGTAGCCATATGCCATATCTGATGTTGCCACAGCATTTAATTTTATAAAATATTTTCATTTCATATTCAAAAAAACAGTGGTAGAAATGGCGAAAAATACAGATTTACTCAAATCTTCTTAATTTTACATGTATTTATCATGGACTTTGGAGTTTAAGATAAAAGTTAAATATAAATTTTCTACAGGTGGCATCATGGCAAAATCAATTTCCTTTATTAAGGGAACGTTATGTCAACTTTAATAACGTAAAGCAATATCGGTTAATAACGTTTTCCCTTATTTCAGCACTATTGCGCATGCGATTTATAACGCGATTTATATACGCCAAAAATAAACTACTTCAAGCAAAATAATCATCAATAATTGTGCTACAAATGTTGATTTAAAACAAAGTGAAGTTTGTCATCGGTTTATTAACAGACAAGTTAAGCTAATGACTAGACAAAAAAAGGACGTAGGTATGAAAATCGAGATTAAGAATATGCATTAGCATTCTATTATTGCTCATCAAAATCATTTCTTCAGAATTATTTTTGTTCACCAAGTGTGAGCTCATTACATTTATGGCTCAATGACTTGCAGGTCGGATGTGGGGTGAATTTAACGGTTTTGGAAATGTTGAAATCTAAATAAAAAAACGAAGAAAAAGTAGTATCTCTAATATACGAAGAAATGCCGCTACAGGAACATCTAAATTACCACGCCAAAAGAGACGTTTTGGAAGGATTCGAAAACTTCGGTGATGACCGAACTAATTCGATGAAGTTGTTGTAATTGCGACATGTTTTATAGTCAAGTCAGCAGTTTGCGATTTAGGAACTAATAATGTTAAATTGAGAAAATTGCTTTCAGTTACGATTGATCAACCTTTTATTATATTCAATAACACTAAAGTTTACTTTTTCTTTGACACTCATCTACTTAAATGTTTAAGAAATAATTTTAAAAAAATTGACATTAAGTGTAACGAGCAGATATATTCATGGACATATGTTAAGAAATTTTATGAAGTTGATTCGAAACAAATTCCTCGTATGGCACCAAAATCTACCAATAAATAATGTATAACTTTGCCACCCTTTTCTCCGATGGGAGTATGTTTGTATTGTTCGTGTACTTAGATTTAGCCATTCAGTGCAAGTTGGAATTTTGTGTAATGAGGCATTCAATATCCTGCCAGCCAACGCAGCACATACGGCATATTTTATAGAAAAAATAGATACACTTTTTGATATATTCAACTCAGGAAGGTATAACGATAAAAGATTTTGTAAGCCTATTTCAACAAAATTCAATTTTCACCTAGTGGAATTAGTGAAATTCAAAAAAATTTTAAGAGATCTTCAGGTCCAGAACAGAAAGTTGGTCAACCCACCTTGTATTGGCTGCTGGGTGGCAAATATCAATGCCTTAATTTCCTTGTGGGATGATTTACAAAATGAATTTAAATCGTAATTTTTATTTACAAGAAGACTTACCCAAGACTGTATTGAAAATTTGTTTTTCAGTGGTTAGAAGCAAAGGGGGCAATAATGTTATGCGTAATTTTGCCAAATTCCGCTGTAGTCTGAGAGCAATAATGACGAATCAATTATTGAAGCCCTCTCAGGACAGCAACAGCGAAATTGCACTTCCACGTTTTTATTGCAAAAACAAGAACTTTAACGATCATTTTGATGAAAGATTGAATCTAGCCGAAAGAAATGCTGAAGTTTACGTTTTGGGTTATGTCTGTAGCAGATTACCGCATGAAAACTGAAGAAATTGTTAGATTTAAAAAATAACTACGATTTAGAAAATACACAGATAGAGCTAAAGAAATATTGTGAATCTTCAAAATTATTTTTCGCAATTCAGAAGCGAAAAAAATCTCTAAGATTTTAAATGGTTATTTCAGACAAAAATTTGAAGGTTCTCTCAAAATAAGTGTGAATGGTTATAGATTTAATTTGATTGAGATATGTAAATCTGATGTAGTTTTGATTGAAAATTTAAAAATCGTTTTTAATACTTGTTCAAATTTGTTTTTAGAGAGATATTTTAAGGTATTCAGTAAAGCCTATATTAACAAATTAAATGAAAATACAAATAAGTTAATCCTAACAACAAAAAGTCTGAAATTAAAGAAAATGTCTCATAATTAAATTGGCATTTTTATTTACCGCTCTCTGAAAAAATGTGTTTTCTTCTTTATAAAATTACATAGGTAAATACCTTATATTTCAAACACCCGCTATAACTGAAGTTCAGTGAGCGACATGTCTGAGTCTGAATTGTTAAGAAGGATTCCAATCAACTATAGAAAACAGATGAAGTTGGACGTATTAAAAGGTTAATCTGGGGGCACGGTAGTCGAGCACGGCCGTACCATCCTTTTCTCGAAGCTATTCAGGCAACTTTCGACCCCCCTGTAACTTCGTTGTTGAGAAAGCTAGAAGTCTGAATTTACAAAGACTTAGAGGACATAATATATCTAGCTATAGTTCCAAATGACATACAATTCATGACTTTAGTTTACGAGCTATCGCCAGTCAAATTTCTGTAATTTTGTCACTGACACACTCAACGATCATCTAAATTCTAAGGTACTTCTAGGAGACTCAGAAACTTCGAATTTGGAATTTAGTTATCTTTTTACGTATAATGAATGGAAAAACTCAAACATTCCTAAGTTTCAGTTTCATAATAATAACAAGTGAAATTTTTGAAAAAAAATTAAAAATAGTTTTTATTGGGCATTTAAGATTTAAACCGTACCGATGAGTACCTACTATTGCTATCCTTTTCTCGATTTTAACTATACTTATGTATATGTGTTTGCCAGCAACAGCAATTCGATAACAAATTACTGTTTGTCTACCACAACACAAAATTAAACTTTAAATTAACAATAACGTCTGACGTCTGACAATTGCGACATAACCATAGACGATCTTCCAGAAAGTACCTATATACCAGAGAACGAAACGTATATATACGCTCCATGCTCGTGCGTAATTCTAGTGACGGATCCCATTGTCGTTCCATGTCGACAAAATAATGATCTTGATTCAATGAGATAATTATAATTACCAATATTGGATCACACTTGGCGCTTAATAAGCGGCGAGATGTCTGCGATCTAAGTACGAATTCGAAATTTAAAGTTTCTAGACCGTATGGGGCCTGAGAAATCGCTGCGGAGTCCATTGATACAAGAACCGAAAGTAATAAAAACTATTTAAAAATGATTATGATTACGTTCAAATATCGCTCAGTATTCATACTTCACGTTGGCATTGGAGTACTGACCACAGAACACAGATCTATAACGTTGAACGTACTAACACTATCCTATATATGATGATGCGCGCGTAGCCAAAGTGCAAGGTTGCCGGTTTCCCAGTTATTACCGGCATTTGCTCTACCAGTGAAACAGTAAATATATAGATTATACTGCCATCAATTGACAGTAAAATTAAAGTAGGCTAAATCATAAATTCCATAACGTTCTGGTTGAATTATGTGAAAACGTTTATTAATAGCCATGCAAATTGACTATCCATAGCTAACGTACAAGAAATATTACATGAGAAGAAACAAAGGAGAATTACATACAAAAGGAGATGAGATCCCATAAAAAATATAAAATTTTAAAAAATGCAAGTCTCGCAACGCAGTCCTTCCAACGCAAAAAGTTGTGAGATCACATGTATAACCAAGCCAGTTAGCTTAGTTCCTATCAATGGAAGTACCTATTCAACAACATTTTCATAAATTTGATCCAATTATTTACCCATCATTTATAGTCACCGAATAATTTTATTAGACATATTTATTTATATCATACATGTATAATTGACTTGGCAATAGCACGGCTCCCTCACTGACAGAACAAATACCAATGAAATATTACACTAACGTTATAAACTTAGGCATTAAAACAGTATACATGTAGGTATATTAAACTATCACGGCAACATGATCACGTAAGAATAAACTACTATTTAGAATATAATATTATATAAATATAATTAATATTATTGTCTTTTGATTGCCGTCATTATACATGTATTATAGAAAAAAGATGTCTAATAAAATTATTCGGCGACTATAAATGATGGTGGGTAAATAATTAGATCAAATTTATGAAAATGTTGTTGAATAGGTACTTCCATTGATAGGAATTAAGCTAACTGGCTTGGTTATACATGTGATCTCACAACTTTTTGCGTTGGAGGACTGCGTTGCGAGACATTTTTTTATATTTTATGTTTTTTATGGGATTAGTATTTGATGCTACGCATATAGTGCCTGAGTCATGACCGCACAGAAAATTTTTCCTATGCAGGTGCAGGAAAGGCCCATTTTCCAGGCATCAAATAGTCGTGGAAACATTGTATTTTCAGAGAGGTATAATGAAAAATATTTTTCACAAAAAATTGGACCGACTTTATTAGTTGGTGGTCTGAAAAATAAAAAATAATATTAATTCTATTGTTTCTGGTAATCTTGAAGTTGAGCAATAATTGTAGTTAGATTCTTACATACAAGACTTTTGGCACCAACTTCAAAAGTACCAGCACCAATAGAATTAATATTATTTTGTATTTTTCAGTGCACCAACTAATAAAGACGGTCCATTTTTTGGTAAAAAATTTCACAGTTTTGGGTGTAACATTAGTCATGAAAATCGTTGAACGTTCACTAATACCAAAGAAGATAGTACTTATCCTATTACCCAGGTATTTTCCTTATTATTCAGGGATTTTCGAGAAAAATTACCTCCTCCACCTCCTTCGGGAGCGGTTTTTGGAGGGAGAATTTCGGATTTGACTTTTTGTTAATATGGCACCATTTCTCAATTTTCCTCTTTCAGGTGAATCAAAAATCAAAATAGGAGCAAGTTTACTATGCAAAACGGGCGAACGGCCATACATAAAAGAAAAGCAAACATACAATCGAATTGTATGCCTCCTCTTATTTTGGTCAGTCAATAAAAAAAAGCTTTTTGTGTTGCGAGGCAGGGTCGGATACTCTTATCACCACGCTCTACCTTCGACCCGTTCCGGTGCAAAACATTGTGGTACTGACACTGTTTTTACTTTCCTACGCTACTATATATAGTAGCTGTATAAGGAAAGTACTGTAATCGTGTAAAATTTTCGGTATCGATATTTTTAGACATGTTGACGGAATGAATCGATGTATTTTGTTGCTTTCTTTTTTATTTCGTTTGGTACCAATACCACCCGCCTGAGACACTGAATGAGAATCTTCTATACATTGGGTGCTGAGATATAGCGAAAAAACGTGACTTTCTCAAGACTGTAGCGCGAAAACTGCTCTAAGGTTTTTGATTAAACTTGCCTAAAGTATTCTTCTGAGAGCCCTTTACCACCCACATACAGCGCCATCTCTGAGAAAAAGCACAGAAAAAAGTTATGCTTGAATAAAATTCCATATTTTCCAAATGTTTCTTCAGATTCTGGCTAAAAGTTTCATCTTGCGAAAAAATGTTACATGACCATTGTTGTTTGTCTTGACATGCTGAAAAAAATGAGTGGTAGCCCGATTTGACCAGAGAATTTTTACATTACTACATTTCTGCATTTCTGTGACTGCTACAACAAATACTAAGTTCGTTCTACTGTCAGCGGACTATATCTCATGAATCTTAATAGGTACAGTTGAAATTTTTAGAGAATGTGCATTATAATTTTTGGCATCCAACTTTCAACAGATCGTTACATTTCAGAGCCCAATGATACTGCAAGCCTCTGACACAACATGAGCGCTTTGCTTGGCAGTAGCCAAAAAAAATACGTTTTGCTTAAAACACTAGCATTAGAACCTTAAGGGTTTTGATGAAAATAGTTTTCTAGAAGCCCTTGACAATCTTCTCAAGGCACATCTCTAAGAACGGTTATGCGCAAATTAGATTTCATGTTCTATTTTCTGGTTTTCAGCAGATGTTAACGTGTTAATGTGTCTAAAAAACATATTCCCCGCCATTGGTATTTCTGTCGTTCTGTGTCAAAATATCTTTGGAACGGTTGTACCGATTTTCTTGCGTTCCTGATTAAAATTTGAAGCTACTAGCGACAAATGTCAGTGTGATTAATAGGCAAAAAGCGATTTTGTCGGTTGTAGCAATAGCTCGTAAAATGGCCGCATATGTCGCATGCTAATTTAATTGTTTCAATAGATAACGCTTGCTGGTGTCCGCGCTCTCACTAACTGCTATGCAATAGCCCAAAAACGTGTATTTCCAAGACTTTAACGCGAAAACGGCTCTACGATTTTGATGAAACTAAAATATTCTTCTTTAAACCCTCTACCACCATCTCAAGGCGTATCGCTGCGAAAAGGCAGGAAAACAGTTATGCTAAAATGAAGTGGCAAAGTTCTAACTGTTTATTCATATTCCGGTTAAACGGTTTACCCTACGTAAAAATTGATTATGACAATTGTTGTCAGTCTTGCCATCCTGAAAAAGATGAGTTGTTCAAACGATTTTTCTATTCGATAGATTTCAGAGCGGTAAGAAAGTTGTGTAAGTGGATACCTACACCAGATTTTTCAAGAGAACAAGAGAAAATTAATAACTCGAGTAAAATTCACATATAAGTGGTAAGAATTGTAAAAGTTGTATGAAATGTTCATGGGCTTTCAGACTACTAAAAATTGTTAAAGTTGGACACTTAGTATAAGTACTTATTGTTTTTTAGGACCTATTTATGTTTTTGTTTTAAAAACAATGATTATTGATTGATGTCTCTTAAAATAACTGTCATTAAAAAAGTATTGTAAGAAGAAATCAGTTATTTACATTTATTAGTAAATCTTAATGCTAATAGTACTGAGCATTAGGAAAGATCATCCACATCAACATGGTAGCAGAGCGTGGTTCCTTGAACTCAAGAAATTAGTGTATTGAAGAAGTTGTGCTTCAATAAACCTTTTACGAAAAGAAGTTTTGAAGAGTTTTGTAGGTACAGTTTGTAAAGTAAGAAGAAAGCAATGGATTCCAGTAAGATTCATATGGGACTGCTTGAAGATAAAACAAACCGGCCTATGTGGAAGTTCAAACTTTCTATTCTGCTTAGAAGTGTACGAGGGGCGAATGATGTGTTGGAAGGTAAAATACAAAAACCAATTCCATATTTATCTGCTAGAAGTACTGATTACAAAGAAGAGAAAGAGAAGTACGAAAACGAGCAAGCTGATAAAAACGCTTTACTTTTAAGTAAAAGTAGTAAGTACTACAAACATTACTCAAGAAACGTTACAAAAGATAATGGGATTTACTACAGCTAGGGAGGTGTGGTAAGAAATTCATACACTTTATGATGGTATTACAGAAGACATATGACTTATGTAAGTAGTTCTTTACCTATAGAAAATAAATAGATGATGACATTATAACACATATCTCAAAACAGCTACAGATTACAGTCAGTAAAGAGAAAACAGCTGCTAGTAATTCATGTAGTTGTGACTTACCAGATCTATTATTGATTTGCAAAATATTAGGCACACTACTCATTTAAATCTAGCTGAATGCTGATGGTAAAATCAGAAAAACGGTTGAGAATTTGACAAGTCAGCTATGTGCTTTCGAGAAGGCTTTGTTAACCAAACATGAAAATAATCAAGAGGTGATAGCAACAAATAGCAATCAATATAGAGGCAGTAGTGTAAATAAAAAGAAAGACTTTAAGTGTCCTTGTTGCCATCAACATGGGCACAGAATTAGAAAGTGTTTGAAATGGAAATCACATGGAAAGCCACCTAAATCTGACAAAGTCACAAAAAACAGTCAAAGTAACGAGGTTAATATTCAGGCAATTTTGGCAATATCATCAACTGTACTGACTACTACAAATGATTCAGAAAATTGGTATGTAGATAACGGAGCGACCAATTTTATTTGTAATAGAAGAGAGGTTTATACATATTACGAGCCATTTGCTGAAGAACACAGTGTTACTACTGCTAATGCTGATGCAGTAAAAGCTTTAGTAAAAGGTAGACTTGTCATAGAAGCGTCAGTAAACGGAAAATCAGAACAGTGGAACATGGAAGATGTTTGGTATGTACCAAAATCAAGAAGAATCTGTTTTCTGTGCTGTCGAAGCAAGACAAACAAATCAATGCTGTTCTGCATAATGAAAACATACTTCAGCTATATCACGAGCGACTGGGTCATCAGAATAAAAGACATGTGAAGCAAATTCTGAAGAAAGAATTTTGCATAGACGTACCTCTAGACAGCGAGTTATATGAAGGTTGCATATATGGTAAAAGATATGTTATGAAATTTGGTTCCAAGATGATTACAGTAAATTTCGTAGAGTTTTCTTCATGAAAGAACAATTAGAAGTATCTAGTCATCTAAAAACATTCTTAGCAGAAGTAAAAGTTGCTGATTATGTTGTGAAAGAGTTCTTGTCAGACAACGGAGGTGAGTTTGATAATAGGCAAATAACACGAATCATGAACGAGAATGGAATTCATCAGAAATAAGTTATGCCTTACACGCCTCAGCAAAACGGGTGTGCAGAGACACAACATAACTATAGTTGAAACAGCCAGAGCACTTATGCATGCAAGAGAAGGTTTGACTCGGACACTATGGGGTGAAATGATCAATACAGCTGTTTACATACTGAACAGATCAGGTGTATCCAGGGAGAATATTTTGAAATATGGTATGGAAAGAAACCAAGTTTAAAACACCTAAGAGTAATTGGAAGTATATGTTATTGTCATATAGCAAAGACTCAAAGAAGAAAGATGAATAGAAAAGCTGTTAGAGGTGTTTTAGTTGGATATGGTGATAATGATGGTTACAGAGTTTGGTGTCCAGAAACTAAGAACTTAATCAGATCAAGAGATATTATCTTCGACGAAAAACCTTTTTCATTCATTAACCGAACTATCTAGTTTTGATTATGAGAATCAAGCAGAAATCAAACAGGATGATAATACGTTTCTAAACAATCAAGACGAAGAAGCAGAAAGTGAACCTGTAGAAAAAAAAAGAGATTGAAGGAGATAAGATACTGAGAGTGTCACTTCACAGTTTTACAGTTTTGAGAAAGAAATACCTATTAAAAGAGACTTAAGAAATATAGCAAGCTTAAGAAAACCAGTTGGATTTGAAGATTATGCAATGACAGTCGCAGCTAACATACTTGAAACTCAAGAACCAAGTACTTACAAAGAAGCTCTTCAAAGTAGTGATAAAGATAAATGGTTAATTGCTATGGAGATGGAAATGGAAGCTCATAGAAAGAATGGTACATGGATCTTAGATAAGTTACCACAAGGAAGAAAAGCTATGCCTTGTAAGTGGGTCTACAAAATCAAGACAAACCCAGATGGTTCTATAGACAAGTATAAAGCGAGATTGGTTATAAAAGGATTTTCACAAAAACCAGATGAAGATTTTGACCAAACTTTTACCCCTGTTGCTAAGCTTTCTTCAATAAGAGCTGTGATAAGTATAGCTGCAAACGAAAAAATGATATTGAAGAAGAAGAAATCTTTATGAAACAACCAGAAGGCTATGTTGATGATACAATATATGAAGTGTTTGTTGCTTAAAAAAAAGCCTCTATGGGCTCAAACAAACGCCACGCTGCTGGAACATGCGCATTGCAGAAGTCATTGCAAATTTAGGATTTAAGAAGAGTGATGTAGACTCTTTTTTATTTGTCGAAAAGCAAGAAAATGATATCCTGATTTTATCACTACATCACTACAAAATGAATTCAAAATCACCATCAAACCTGCATCATATTTTTTGGGTCTAAGAATTGAAAGAAATTTGGACAATTCTATCCATTAAAAAACATAAAATGTAAAAAATGCAAGTCTCGCAACACGGTCCTTCCAACGCAAAAAGTTGTGGGATCACATATAAAACCAAGTCATTTAGCTTAACTCCTATCTATGGATGTACCTATTCAACAACATAGTCATAAATTTGATCTAATTATTTACC
Organism: Crioceris asparagi; assembly: GCA_958507055.1. Taxonomy (NCBI): domain Eukaryota; kingdom Metazoa; phylum Arthropoda; class Insecta; order Coleoptera; family Chrysomelidae; genus Crioceris; species Crioceris asparagi. The sequence goes on from OY293830.1 coordinate 64,002,301, forward strand.
CACCATCATTTATACTCACCGAATAATTATTAGACATCTCTATAATAGATGTATAATGACCCGGCAATGGCACTGCTCCCTCACTAACAGAAAAAATCAAATACCAATGAAATACACTAACGTTATAATAAACTTAGGTTTCAAAACAGTATACATGTAGGATATAGGTAGGTATATTAAAATATCAGGACAACATGATCACGTAAGAATAAATTACTATTTAAAATACTTTAATTTTTAAATGATTATTGTCTTTCGACTGCCAAGTCATTATACATGTCTTATAGAAATAAAGATGTCTAATTTGAATAGGTACATCCATAGGTAGGAATTAAGCTAAATGACTTGGTTTTACATGTGATCCCACAACTTTTTGCGTTGGAAGGACTGTGTTGCGAGACTTGCATTTTTTTACATTTTATGCTTTTTAATGGATCTCTTTTTTTTGTATGTAATTCTCCTTTGTTTCTTCTCATAGTCTATGTGCATAGCTATTAATAAAAGTTTTCCAATAATTCAACCAGAATATGGCAATATAATCTGTATATTTACTGTTTTATTGGTAGAGCGTTAAAATACTAGCAAATGCCAGTAATAACTGGCAAACCGGCAACCCTGCACTTTGGCTACGCGCTGCTCACCCATATTTTGTCTATGTCTGTTGGTTAGTACTGGTCAGCAGAGAGAACATACAATAAAGAGAGTGTCCGATAGATAGAAAAAGCTGGAGACATCGATTAGTTCAGTGGGACGAAGTCGGATCGCCACCATCGCCGATGGATGATTAAGCTTAAGCTTAATGGAAAAAGTCTTGAGAGTATGTTCTCTTCTCTGCCTTTCTGTCAAATACTTAGACACAATAACGGTCAAGTACAATATAAACATAACCAAATATATAGCGCAAAACAGCAAGCCAGAGGTCATTGACTTTAATCTAAATTCAATAATAAAAGACACAAAAAGCCGTGAATTTGCTAGAATGCAATAAATTTATCTTAAAATAAATAAAGGTAAGTCGCACTCACTCTGGAAAATTATTGTTCTTCCTATAATTTCTTTATGATTTTCAGGCTTTTAAGTAAATAAATTACTCTGTGAAGGGCATCCAAAATCCAATCTACGAATGTATAGAAGAGTTTCTGTTTTGGTGGTTTGATAGGTATCTTTTTACAAGATATGAAAACAAGCTAAGTATTGACTATCCCTGGAAGGAAGTGTATCCGCAAATGAAAAAATACTTAAATAATGAATAACTAACTACTTTCTTATAGTATAAACAAGGATATTGGTAAGGGTAAGTACCCTGTTATTCTCTTGTATAATCGTTGATACGTCTTGTAGGTAGCACTAGGTAAATTTAATCATGGTTACGCAGTTACATCTTGCGATAATCGTTATCTATTGTATTATGAAGACTATAATTTTTTTTCAGTTCTTCTGAGAATGACATCAACTGGAGATAGTAATGGCCTAGGACTGTGGACAGTGGGCTGAGAATTCACATTGAAATTGATTTATGGATTTATATCTGTGAAGATCATTTTGATGTTTAAAAATGGATATAACTCGACGAATACTACACCTTATAACAACCTTCACACGTAACAGGTACATATCATATTAATAAATGACCTTTGTGACTCATTGGATTACCCAAGAAGCCAATGTTTGCTGTTGATATTAAGTTATACGCTTCATTATCAGTTTAGATAATTGTGATATTTTACAAGATACAAAATTGGTGTATTAAAAATGAACTTAAATATCTCAAAATGCAATGTTCTAACCTTTACTCGAAAAATGAATACATTTCATTATCAATTTAGAATAAATAACGAGGTTCTAAGAAATACAGATTTGGGCGTCAGTTTATCGTGCATATGGCTTTATTATCAGAATTTGTAAAAACTTTACTACTATAGCAACATTATCAATGTTAAATTACAGTCTAGTCAGGTCAGGTTGGAATGTAAATCAATAATTTGGAATCCTATCTACAAACAGTTACATTGATATTATTGATAACATTCAGAGGAGATATTTGTGCTTTAAGTTTGTGCGTTAAGGTTAGTTTTTATCCCCTTACTTTAGGAATTAGGTTTCCATAATGATAATTATTTATGTATTATATTCGTTTATCTTTGTTAGAACACTTATATTATTATATTATATTATTTTTTGTATTATATTAATATTGCTCTCTAAATGATTTTTTTTACTGTTGGCAACAAACGCTCTAATAAGAAAATTTAAGTAGATCTTGATATTCAGTGATTTACTTGTTTGAAACCTTCATATCTTTGATTGAATATTCTTTTAAATGTATGTATAGAATTTATTATTAAAAAGTAATATGTATACATATAGGTCTTCGATTAATAATATGAAAGCTTTATAAAAACGCGGACCTAAATGGTTATATTTTTTATATTTTCAGAGCTAATATTTATTTGTCTTTAATGTAATCAAGAATTTGTTTCCTGTTTCCTGCTATTTAATTTTAGTTTTGATATATTTTGAGGCATTTATTTGTTTTTGATATATTTAAGATTGCTTTTATCTTCTTCCTTTTGTTTATTTGTTGTTATTGTTATATTTTCAGAGTTATTATATATTTGTTCTATACTACTGTATATATATATATACTTATTCTTATTTAATAGTTGCTTTTTATGTATTCAGTGTTATTATTCATTTGTTTTTGATATATTTTTGAAATTCTAACTATTTTTCATCTGTTATACCTATCTGTACCCCAATATACCGTGCAACCTCTCTTCCACTCTGGCAAGATATGTAGTATAGATTTTGGTATTTTTCAGGTCTCAGGAGGGTCTCCGCTGAATAATAAAGTAATCTAATTGATTTCATGCATGAACATAATTTTAGTCAATCATTAACTTCAAATATTTAATTTATTGACCAAGTAGAGCTCCATTAGTATCTTTATATACTTCCTTCAATCCCCAATTAGTATTAATTATTAAGTAATCTTGTCTTATACTTTTTTAATAAATTAGTTCCCTATATAAGAGTAGAATTTTGCAACTTAATAAATTTATTATTGTTTGCACAATTTTTCTGCCTTTTAATTTATTTGTATACAATTGTATTATTCTTATATATTTTTAATAAATCATTGCAAAGGTTTCATTAGTTTCATTTCCTATAAACCATTCATAATACTACACAAAATATACATTTTTGCGAGTGAAATGGTTTATTTGGAATTCAAAATCTCGCGCCGTTTTCGTAGTTTATGTGGGACCAAGTCGGTGGCGCTGGCTCCACAAGGTCTCAACTATTTACATGGAATCTGACACTCTCTTTATTGTATGTTCTCTCTGCTGGTCAGTAAGTCAGTACCATAGACATCTGAACACCTAGACCACGCATAGCCTCTTTTAGAGCGATCCAACATCTCAAGACCATTATTCTTCTGGTCCATAATGGTTCGTGTCCGCCCGATACGATTAACATATTTGCCAAACTTCTTATTTTTCATGGCAACTTCTGATTTATAAAGTAATAATCAAATACACCCATACACTACCGTGCCCCCTGATCAAAATTAGTCAAAAATCCTATGCTAAGAAATTACTGGAGAAGTTTAGAATGAAAGATTGTAAAAGCTATTGAGTCAGGGAAGGATGAAGAAGACAAACCAAACTTTTCTTATAGAGAAGCTGTTTGAGGGTTGATGTACCACATGGCAGGAAGCTGTCCTGATTTAGCGTACGCAGTTGGTGTTTGTTCTAGAATTCTAGGAAATACAAGCATATAAGACTACAAGCAAATTAAAAAGATATTCAGATATATCAAAGGGACATTAGATCTCGGAATAATCTACAAGTATAATTACAAAAAAGGATACTTAAAAGAGGTTTCAGTGATGCAGATCATGGAGGTGATCAAAGCACGGATCGATCTACGTCTGGAGTGCTTTGCATGAACAGTGGAGAAGCAGTGACAAGTAAGAGGCAAAGCTCAGTGGCAATTTCCACCATAGAAGCCGAAATTGTAGCAGCTAGTGAGTGCGCAAAAGAGTTAATTTGGTTGAAGACTCTTTATGAAGAATTTCTAAAGCACAAAGATTTGCCAATACTAATGGTTGACAATGAGGCAGCTGTTAAATTAGCTCAAAATCCAGAATTTCATAAACGCACAAAAAACATCAGAATAAGACATTTCTTTGTTCGAGAATCGGTTACAGAAAGTGAAATAGTTGTTAGGAAAATAGAAGGCAGTAATCAAATTGCTGATCTAATGACTAAGGCCTTGTTTAAACCAAAATTAATAGATTTAAGAACTTTAATGGGTCTTGCATGAAGATGACCAATACATCAATGAGAGAAGGTGCTAAAGTTGGACACTTAGTATAAGTACATTGAAGTATTGATTGATGTCTTTTAAAATAACTGTCATTAAAGAAGTCTTGTAAGAAGAAATCATTTATTTATATTTTCTATTATTAGTAAATCTTAACACTAATAGTATTGCGCATTGGGAAAGATCATCCACATCAACAAAAATCACAGAGAATATTATCTGGTCCTTCAAGGTCCAAAATTCTGCGTGCTCACCTGAAAATTCACTTGACAAATTCACAGAAAGGAATATACAAAATCTGGTCCTTCGATGCCGAAGATATCCTTCGTATTTATTGTAAGCCTAAAAACTTACAACGAAAAATAGAAAGTCACGAATATAAAATCAATTCATTTCACACTGTCCCTACCTAATTTTTTTACGGTTGTACTGGCATAAGATTAATATTAATATTTAGTTTTATTAGTGTGGATTGATACCTACACTGAAGAATTGTGTTACAAACTGTACGAACTTAAATTTTAAAGAGCAAAATCATCAAAATCTCGAATTCTGACGACAGAATTGCTTTTCGATTGAACTACATAATATCAGTTTTTATCGATTTCTCGTCATTAGAACTATATTATTTTGAGTCCAAAGTACGAGACATATACATATCTCCATAAGAGCTTATATATTTCAAGTTAATTTTGATACTTTTCTTCTCAACATTCTGCGACAAGATATATTAATATTTCATAGAATGATGGATAACGTTTTCATAAATTTACTAGCTGTTTTACGCGGCACTTCCCAGGCAAACACTTTAGTAGATTGTGGTACATAAAGTCATAAAAAGTCTTGAGTATGGCACCCTTCTACCTCGAAGTCCTACTCGCACGTAGAACCAGTCCGAACGCCAACACAGATCCATCCACCAAGAGAGAACAGCATGAGAATGTCTCCTACATATGTCTTAGGTATTTTCCGAAATATAACCCTTCACCTCTAAGTCTCAGTCATACTGGCAGACTCTCACAAAACAGTCCAGTGACATACTACACATAAACATAGCGAAAAATCTAAGAAAATTCAGCCACAGAGCTCAGAGATATTTCTTTGGGTATTACAGGTATATAACCCTCCACCTAGGAGGCCCAGATACACTTACAGCCACTACGAGATCATTCCAATAAATTCTACAAACATACATGATAAAAAGACCATCAAAATCCAGCCATAGAGTTCAGAAATATACAACTTTCAGGTACGGAACCCACGGGCAATAAAAGGTAGCCTATGTTCTTTCTCAAGGGCTAGTCTATCTCTGTACCATATTTCATCTAAATCAGTTCAGTGGTTTAGGCGTGAAAGCGTAACAAACAAACTTACTTTCGCATTTATAATATTCGTTAGGATATTTAAATTTTGGTTCAATTCTGATTACTTAGACTTCGTGCCAGTACAACCTTAAATAAATATATACTCACATCGTTCGCAATTTCCAGATCAAATGCAGATTCTTCCAACACAGGTGCCCACAATTTAACATCGTGATCAATTCCACTGGTGGCCAATAATGGTAACGTTGGATGTGGCTGAAGGCAATTCACAACATGCTGATCAGCTTGCAATAACATTTTCAATTCGGCAGTATGACGATCCCAGATGAAGACGTGACCACAATCCGATCCAGACATAACATAATCATCACCCCAAAATGTTGCCTCCTTTATCATGGTACTATAAATGAAGACAATAATATTAGCCTGGCTGCGAATGGTCTACCCAACAATTAACGCCAGATTGTTTCTAAGTTTAGCAAGTGTTCATAATTATCGATTTAGCTTTGTTCTTAATGTTTTAGAAATAACACTTTATAATAATCTTATTTTTTTTTCTTTTCTACAACTACCCCAAGGAGAGTAATGGATTCAATAATAAAATAACTTCAATTCATTAAATAAGAAATTACCGAGCATTTCTGTGGCCCACATATCGCCTCTTCATCTCAGCCTCGAAGATTTCATGCTTATCTTCTTCAGTCTTTTTATCTGCAGCTTCGGTTTTGTCATCTTTTTCATCTTCTTCTTCAGAATCACCCAAATGTGCATCATTGTTCTGCAAATAAATAATACGAATGTTTCAAGAAAACAGATGTCATTCAACTCAACTCAAATTACTACTTCTAGTACCATTTGTTCGGAAGTAATGCCAGCATTCTGATTGCTACATTCGCCTTCAGAAGGTGATGCTCCTGAGCCACAGTTTCGATTCACCTCATTGCCCACTTTAAGGCTTATAGTTGAATTTGATGTGCTTTGCTGTGAATATCTGCTAAAAAAAGATCATATGATAGCAACAACTTTCAAGTATAGGGCCATAAAACATAAAATCCTATTGATTAATTTTAAACAATGGTGCGTCATATAATGAAAACTGAAATGTATTTTTGTAGGAAATTGTATTTTATCTATTATATCAATACGAGCAATTCTTGTATATAATATATATATGGGTGTCCCACGGTCATGGCCTATTAGAAATTTCTGGAGAATGACATGTCATCGATCTGAAAATTTTATGGCGTCTATTAGACAATCTAAAAATCATTTCCGGTTCTGCCGGAAGTAATAACAACTTTGTTTTTTCAAATGGGATTCCCCGATACATTTTTGAAATCTACACAAAATTATGAGTGCAATGGATATATGTTTCCTATACTTAAACTTAATAGTTTTAGAGTTATTTAATTTTTTTCGTTAAAAATCGACAAATGCGAGTTGATCGAAAATAGGTTATAACTTTTTTTGTTATTTGCTTGACAAACGTGGAGTTGTGATCTTTGGATCTCTGAACATTATTTTGAAGATTTCGTTACGATTTTTTTTAATTTCCTAAGAGATTATTAGAGAAAAATCGAGGTGAAAATGACTTAATTTCAAACGTTATTAACTTTCTTATTTCAAATGGAACACCCTGTATTTTTTTTGTACTAGCATATGCAAAATTAAAATACCTTTCTATTCATGTGACCACTTCCATATCTAAAGCTGATAGATTAAAAGTTACTGAACAATTTCCGATTTTTCCAACTATTATTTTGTATTACCTTAACATTGGAATGCATCAAAACGGTATCCATAGTTACCACTCATTTATGTCAGTGTGTGCAAAATTAGGAATTATCTCTTTCACTGTTTTTTTGATTGCAATTTATCACAATAATGAATACACAAATGCCGATCTACTCAACCTTTTTGCAATTTATGGAGAGTGCAATAGGATTGTCGCGAGAACATGCAGGACGTTTAAGGCCCGAAATGCGAATTTGCCGCCGATGACTGAAAATAAATTTTGCCGGATTCAAGATAATTTTGTTCCTCCAATTACCGCTGATGAAGCAATGCAATTAAAGCAGATATTTTCAACAATTATTTTATATTAACTTAAATTTGGAAAGCATCAATATGTAATAAAAAACGAAGAGATACTAAAACAATATCAAATTCAATAATATATATAAAAAATGTTAAACAATAACCTATTCATAACAAACAATACAATACTTCAAATGTAATTTAACAAGGGTTCAAAGTGCTCCAATTTCCTTCTAAACATGCAATATTTCTGAATTCCAAACTAGATGTTGCTTTTCTTATTTCTGCGGGGTCTAGATCTTCTGAAGCATTTTGTATACGATTTCTATCTTTTCTCTTCTATCGATTGCACTGGAGCACGGTTAATGTAATTTTTTTCCTTTATGATCCCCCATTCTAATAAAAATCTTTTGGTGCCCAATTCCAGGGACCCAAGCGTCGAAACCACCTGTCCTCAAACATTTCATAAAGTTATTCGGTAACTTCATGGCTGCAATTATGTTCCGTCAAGCTGATACCAGCACCTTATGACTTCGTTAAAGTCATCTACAAAGTCTGTAACGATGGTACACAATATTACAAGATATTTTTCGCTATCCAGCACTTCGTCGTAAATATAAAACTCAAGTTCGTTGTCTTTCATAAAAGCAAAAACGTTGAAGCTGAATTTAACTTGAAACTTTTGTTCTTTTGTCAAATGAAGGTTTGCGTCTGCCCAGAAATTATTATTTTTTGAGTTAAAAATGCGTTCTCGCGAAAATTTTGATTCATTTATCCAAATTATTTTTTTCAAAAAGTTTTCGTCTTCATGAATTCTTCTAGGACCATCTTGGGGGTGTAGATGTAGTTGTGCAAACTTAACGTCGTTCATTTTCTGCTGTTTTAAAATTCTTTGAATTGATGATCTTGCAACACGTAGGTAAGTCATGTTTAGCACTTCGAATCGAAGCTTGAGGATTTCCGTAACAAGAACTGTAAAAGAGACAATTTCTAATTTTACACTTTGACACTGACATAAATAAGTGGTAACTATGGATACCGTGCTGATGCGTTCCAAAGTTAAGATATTACAAAATAATTGTTGAAAAAATCGGAAATTGTTCCATAACTTTTAATCTCTCAACTTTAGGTATGAAAGTGGTTACATCAAAAGAAAGGTATTTTAATTTTGCATATGATAGTGCAAAAAAATATAGGGTGTTCTATTTGAAATAAGAAAATTTTTAACGTTTGAAATTAAGTCATCTTCGCCTCGATTTTTCTCTAATAATTTCTTCGGAAATTTATAAATATCATAACAAAATCTTCAAAATAGTGTACAGAGGTTCCAAAAATTCCAACTCCACTGTTGTTAAGCAAATAACAAAAAAGTTATGATTTATTTTCCATCAACTCGCATTTGTCGATTTTTTACGAAAAAAATTAAATAACTCTAAAACTATTAACTTTAAGTATAGGGAAAGGTATATCCATTGTACTCATAATTTTGTGTATATTTCAAAAATGTATCGACATATGGAGTATCCCATTTGAAATAAGTTGTTATTACTTCCGGCAAAACCGGAAGTGATTTTTTTATGAAAATATTATCCAAAAATAGTTTAAATTGTCTAATAGACGCCATAAAATTTTCAAATCCATAGCTTTTCTCATTCCCCAGAAATTTCTAATAGGCCATGACCGTGGGACACCCTATATATATATATCTGGAAATTGGTTTTTGAATCCTGATGTGCAGTTAGGGATTATTTCTTGGGAGTTGGATTCTGGTACTAACAAAATAAGAGATGGGTTATGCAACGTTTCGTCCCTGGCCGGGGACTTCTTCAGGCTTTTATTATATAATTAACATTACAATATTTTTTTCGGAAAAAAAAGGGGGAAATATACATATTATGATAACGGTTATAATATTGGTTATATGATATTATTTTTGAACCATCAGATACGCACCTTGGCAGAGTATGGATTATCTTTAATAGATTTAATTTTTGTTTTTATGTTTTTCATCTTTAAATACTTGAGTATATTGAACTTTCTTATTTATTCTCGAATTTATATTTGTCTGGTTGAGGAAACGTGATCAAGATGGAGATATAGGAATGTGATGCAGGTTGATGGAATAGAAAGAGCATGTGCGACAATAAGTAGCTCGTATTTGTTAGGATTATTTCGCGCCTACTTGTTTGGGGGTGATGGGAGTATAATTTCTGATGGTGTAATTATGTTTTTTTTGTTTCTTTTATTACTGTGGTGGAAGCCATGATCATCATAAGAGTGTGTAGTAAATTTGATTTAGGTTGTTGATGTCTGTTCTATTGTTAAGGGGAGATTTACATTTTTTTATATATATCATTTCTTTTATGTTGCGTTTTTCTCTGTTTCTTTCAAATGCTAGAATTTTAGTGTTATTAAAGTTTGGATTGTGGTTGTCTCGAATGATATGTTTTTTAAGAGCTGTGCTTGATTTTTTCATGAATTTGTGTCCGTTTAGTCGACTATTTAGGAGTTGTGCTGTCATACCAATATATTCTTTGTTACATTGCATGTAATACTGTATATAAGATTTGAATTTTTTAGTTTTGCAATTTTGCTTTTAAGTGGAGTGAAAAATCTTTTTAAAGTGTTGTGCGGTTTGAAGCAAACTTGGATATTTTGCCTGTTTAATATTTTTTTGATATTCTCTGATAGATTGTGGATGTATGATAATGCGAGATAATTGCTAGATGTTGGTTGTGAATTGTTCTTGTGGTTAGAGTTGTAGGCTTTGTGTATTCTTTGTTTGATAATGTTATTTATGAATTTTATTGGGTAGTTGTTGTTTTGTAAGGTTTTTCTCACTTTGTCTAAACATTGTTGTCTAAATTTTGGACTGCTAAGTAGTATGGCTCTATCTGCCATGCTTATTACAACGCTTTTTTATGTTGGGTGGGATGGCTCGAATGGAAATTTAAATATCTGCCCGACCATGTGTCTTTTGTGTACCAAAGTGTGAAGATTTTTTCCTTTTCTCTTATAAGGGTGAGATCTAAAAAGTTAATTTTATTATTTTCTTCTGTTTCTGATGTAAATTGCAGTTTTGGATGGAACGAGTTGAAGGCAGTGAGTACATAGTCAAGTTTGTTTTTGGGGATGGCTGTTATGCAGTCATCCACGTATCTTTTAAAGAATGGTAGTTTGATGTATAGGTTTTTGATAACTGTTTCTTCAAGGTCTTCCATGACTAATTGTGCAATAGTACTAGAAATAGGTGAACCCATGGCACATCCGTCTATTTGTTGGTAAAAACAATCTTTATATTGAAAGAAATTTGTTGTTAGTGTGAGATCAATGGCTTTAATGAACTCTTTCAATGGTAGGGGAGTATGATTTTTCAATATGTTCCATTTCCTCTTAATGATATTCTTGATTAGTTTGTTTGGAATGTTGGTGTAGAGTGATGTTACGTCTAGAGATACGAGGATATGGTCTTCTGGAATTTTAGCGTTTTCGATGAATTTTTTGAAAGTGAAAGAATCTTTAATGTAGTATTCGTTTCTACCTGTGATATTTGAGATACTGTTTGTTAAGAATTTCGATAAATTGTGGAAGGGGGATTGGATGCTAGGATACAATAGGTCTCAATGGGGTGCCATTTTTGTGTTGTTTTGGTAATCCATAAATTTTGGGGGATGTTGCGTTGTGTCTCGACAACTTTCGCTTTATCACTTCTGAAATTATGTTTTTTTCTCTCCATTTTTTTATGAGTTGGTTGTTTTGTGTTTGAAATTTGTTTGTTGGATCAGTTTTTAGTTTTTTATATGTTTTTGAATCTTTTAGTAGTTGTTCCATTTTTTCTTCATAATCTGTTTTGTTCATAATTACCGTTTTGTTGCTTTTATCTGGTTTAATAACTATGATTTGAGGGTTTACTTTTAAGAATTGTTTCGTTTTGTTGATATTTTTTATGATGTTTGATTGAGTTTTATTTGAAATTTGTGTTTTATTTCTACTTTTAATTTTGTTTCTATGACTGCTCATGACTGCCACGATTTCCTTCTGATCTGGTTGTTAACTTCATTAGGAAGATCTTTTATTTTCGCTTCTATAGAAGCAATATATTCTATAGTCGGTATTTCATTGATATTATTGATTGAAATAGCGAAGTTCTCCCCGTAGGCTAAGGTTTCTTGAATGTCTTTAGGGATTGGGGTTTGGGAAAGGTTTGTGATCCAATTCGTGGTATCAGTAGGTTTATCTGTTTTGCAATTTTTGTTGATTAAGTTCTCGATTTTTTTTATATTGCTAGTTTTAATTTTATTGAATAGTTTTTCATTCTTTCTGTTTTCTAATTTGAGAAATTCTTCAATCATATTATTGGGCATATTGTTTTGGAGTTGGTTAATTTGTTGTTCAATTGATGATGTTGCATGGTTAATATATAAAGTTATGTCTTTTATAAGGAGGCTCAGTATTTGGCTTTTGAAATTGTTTATAATCCTTTCAAACTTTGCACCAAGGTACGTACCTGTTGGTTTTACAGTTTCGAAGTTGAAATTCAAGAATTTTGGGCTTATGTTCATGTTTTTGCATCGTAAAAGGTATATTCTTCTGTTTTTCTGCTTTGTTATAGTAGTTTTGAGGGATGTTACTATCTGGGGACTATATTGTTCTTGGCAATTTTTATAGAACGTCATTTTGCAGCAATTTTTTCACCCTTGCTTGTATTTCTGGAAATTGGTTCTTGAATCCTGATGTGTAGTTAGGGATTATTTCTTGGGAGTTGGATTCTGGTACTAACAAAATAAGAGATGGGTTATGCAACGTTTCGTCCCTGGCCGGGGACTTCTTCAGGCTTTTATTATATAATTAACATTACAATATTTTTTTCTGAAAAAAAGGGGGAAATATACATATTATGATAATGGTTATAATATTGGTTATATGATATTATTTTTGAACCATCAGATACGCACCTTGGCAGAGTATGGATTATCTTTAATAGATTTAATTTTTGTTTTTATGTTTTTCATCTTTAAATACTTGAGTAAATTGAACTTTCTTATTTATTCTCGAATTTATCTCCATCTTGATCATGTTTCCTCAACCAGACAAATATAAATTCGAGAATAAATAAGAAAATTCAATTTACTCAAGTATTTAAAGATGAAAAACATAAAAACAAAAATTAAATCTATTAAAGATAATCCATACTCTGCCAAGGTGCGTATCTGATGGTTCAAAAATAATATCATATAACCAATATTATAATCATTATCATAATATGTATATTTCCCCCTTTTTTTCAGAAAAAAATATTGTAATGTTAATTATATAATAAAAGCCTGAAGAAGTCCCCGGCCAGGGACGAAACGTTGCATAACCCATCTCTTATTTTGTTAGTACCAGAATCCAACTCCCAAGAAATAATCCCTAACTACACATCAGGATTCAAGAACCAATTTCCAGAAATACAAGCAAGGGTGAAAAAATTGCTGCAAAATGACGTTCTATAAAAATTGCCAAGAACAATATGGTCCCCAGATAGTAACATCCCTCAAAAATATTTCCAAAGCCAAAACTACTATAACAAAGCAGAAAAACAGAAGAATATACCTTTTACGATGCAAAAACATGAACATAAGCCCAAAATTCTTCAATTTCAACTTCGAAACTGTAAAACCAACAGGTACGTACCTTGGTGCAAAGTTTGAAAGGATTATAAACAATTTCAAAAGCCAAATACTGAACCTCCTTATAAAAGACATAACGTTATATATTAACCATGCAACATCATCAATTGAACAACAAATTAACCAACTCCAAAACAATATGCCCAATAATATGATTGAAGAATTTCTCAAATTAGAAAACAGAAAGAATGAAAAACTATTCAATAAAATTAAAACTAGCAATATAAAAAAAAACGAGAACTTAATCAACAAAAATTGCAAAACAGATAAACCTACCTACGAATTGGATCACAAACCTTTCCCAAACCCCAATCCCTAAAGACATTCAAGAAACCTTAGCCTACGGTGAGAACTTCGCTATTTCAATCAATAATATCAATGAAATACCGACTATAGAATATATTGCTTCTATAGAAGCGAAAATAAAAGATCTTCCTAATGAAGTTAACAACCAGATCAGAACGGAAATCGTGGCAGCCATGAGCAGTCATAGAAACAAAATTAAAAGTAGAAATAAAACACAAATTCCAAATAAAACTCAATCAAACATCCTAAAAAATATCAACAAAACGAAACAATTCTTAAAAGTAAACCCTCAAATCATAGTTATTAAACCAGATAAAAGCAACAAAACGGTAATTATGAACAAAACAGATTATGAAGAAAAAATGGAACAACTACTAAAAGATTCAAAAACATATAAAAAACTAAAAAAAAAAAAAATTTCAAACACAAAACAACCAACTCATAAAAGAAGTGATAAAGCGAAAGTTGTCGATACACAACGCAACATCCCCCAAAATTTATGGATTACCAAAACTAAACAAAAATGGCACCCCATTGAGACCTATTGTATCTAGCATCCAATCCCCCTTCTACAATTTATCGAAATTCTTAACAAACAGTATCTCAAATATCACAGGTAGAAACGAATACTACATTAAAGATTCTTTCACTTTCAAAAAATTCATCGAAAACGCTAAAATTCCAGAAGACCATATCCTCGTATCTCTAGACGTAACATCACTCTACACCAACATTCCAAACAAACTAATCAAGAATATCATTAAGAGGAAATGGAACATATTGAAAAACCATACTCCCCTACCATTGAAAGAGTTCATTAAAGCCATTGATCTCACACTAACAACAAATTTCTTTCAATATAAAGATTGTTTTTACCAACAAATAGACGGATGTGCCATGGGTTCACCTATTTCTAGTACTATTGCACAATTAGTCATGGAAGACCTTGAAGAAACAGTTATCAAAAACGGGGACGAAACGTTGCATAACCCATCTCTTATTTTGTTAGTACCAGAATCCAACTCCCAAGAAATAATCCCTAACTATATATATATATATATATATATATATATATATATATATATATATATATACATATATAATATACTAGATGACCCGGTGAACTTCGTACCACCTAAAATCTATTTTATTATAAGGTTTATGCGATTATTAAGCCTAATCAATCAGTTTCGGGTACGGATTGAATTTCAATAGGTGATTTACATGTATTTAAAGTTAAGTCAATATATTTTATTTATATGAAATATTATTTATGTTACAAAATATTCAATGCAAAGCTTTTTGATAAACTACATTTTCTTGCCTGTGTAATTATGTAACAACGATGGCTTTCCGACACGCGAACATGCGACATAGTAGTACAAGCGCGAAACACACGCTTTATCGTATGATTTGTTTATTGTGATTGCAAAGGCCAGACGCACGGAAAAATGCAGCCGCTTAAAATCGAATGGCAAGTCTGTTGGAAACATCGGGATACGTGGAATCAAGACATTCTCATTGCATTATTGCTACACAACATGATGATGACTGAGCCTATATTTAATGGCAAATTGTAGGGTGGTGGTCCAGGCAGTTCCAGCGAATTAGAAAATTCTGCGTGATAGTTAACTACCTCATCCTGGTCTATAACAGTATCGAATGATTTGAAGGAAAACAACTTTCCCGAAATGATATTTTGGATGGTTGCGTTGAGATCATCGAGATCTTTGTCTTTAACCACTAATATTGCTCGTTCGCTCAAAGATGGTTTTTGAATTATTGTGCTACGTCTGGACAACACACTGTATGAGCTCCTTCTTCGATATGGCCAAATTCCATTACCAATGTCCAGCAATTGCTTCGAAAACACCTATGCACTTTCGTCTTACTGCAAAAACACTCGCATGTTTGTCGTTAATTGTACTGTCTCCACATGCCGCCACAATTTGATGATTTTAAGCAAGCGTTTAGAACGTCAACAACAGTTGATCGAGGAAGAAATGGATGAGTCTGGTAAAAATCACCAGACAACAGAATCGTGGATCCACTAAAAATGTTTTGGTTGTCTCCAATATCTTTGAAAGTTCTGTTCAGCACCCCCAGCGACCTCTTGTGGGCCATCGTGCATTCGTCCCAAACGATCAATTTGTATACCTTTGGAATCTTCGTCATTGCGCTGTTTTTGGCGTTGTTGCAAGCTGCTGTCTCGTGTGTTCTGTGGCAATTTCAAGGCAGAATGTGCAGTTCGTCTGCCTTCTAGTAAAGTTGCTGCTATTCCCGATGAAGCCAATGCTAGGCAACTTCATTCTGGAATCGGATTTTTGCCTAAGAAAATGAAATTAAGAAAGTTTTACCGGTCCCCTTGTCTGTGGTAACACTTTCAAGGCAGAGAAGTCGCCAACGCTCGAATACGAGTACGGCACTCAAAGAAGAAGTGCTCTTGCACCATAGGCTTTTGGGTCCTCATAGGTGGGAAACACCCTTCCTAGGCCCTTACTCTTTTACTCTTTTTAAGGTTTCGCATTCGGTTAAAAGGTGATTTACAGATTCTATTGCTTTGTGCAAAATCTGCAGGAATCATCTTCAATAAAACCCATATTTTTTAGATGATTTTTAATGGGATAATAACCTGTAGTGATTCCAACTAAGTTTCTCTGATCATTTCTTTTAAGGAGAAGTGGGTTATTGTCCTTTGAGTATTGCCAGTCTATTAGGCGTTTGGCCTGACTGGCTTGCTCTAGGTCGTGCCAGTACTTGGTTTTCAGCCTTGATTCCCACTTTTTCATTTCTGTTTTAACATGCTGCTTTGCATATCCACAGAATGGCTCAGGGACTGTTGGAAACCTTTCCGAGCTTTTTTTGGCTAAAGAGTCAGCTTTTTCGTTGTCTGGAAGGTTCTTGTGCCCTGGTATCCATATAAGGCAAACTTTTTATATTATTTGCGCTTTTCAAATCCTGTACTTTAAAAAAGAATTATACACACCTATTTAATAATATTGCTGAAACATGCAACTTTCGGACATAGACTTTTTTTCACTAAGCTCCAGATTCATTTTGTGGTATCAATTATTTCGACGTATAGCAGATGAAACCTAAAAGAACAAGACGCCACTGGTGTCATATTTTCTATGCGAAGAAAATGACTGCAGTGAGGCGGGGTTTAGTTAAAACTGTTGTATCACCCCTTCTGCCGCTTCCACAGCTCACCCCCTGGCCCACAAAGATGTTGTCAACAAACAAAACGTATTTTATCAATGAAATGTTCTGTCTATCTCTGTTAATAGGTGATTGTTTGGAATACTTATCGTCGATCATACAGGGTGAGATATTCTTGAAAGATCCGCAAGGTCCATGTTCATTGTGTTGTGCTCGATCGAGTCCAGATATAAGAGATCGATTGACGATACTTTCATTTTTATTGAGTGTGGCCCTCGAGGTCCACACTAGATATATCGGGAATGCCTCAGCAGATTGCGAAAAAAAAATCAGTATGAGATTGGGGGTTGAGAAGGCGATAGTTGATACAGCTGAGTTCTGGCATGTTTCACATTCATATTTATTTTGAAATCTGTAAATTTTGAGCTATGTAAAAGCAATATTTACCGATCGCAATATATTTTAAGTAGAAATATTAACATTTTTGAATTAAGATTAAACATCCTTAGTAGGTAACTGTTATAGACCCAATCCAAATCCTGTGTTACACGAGCAAAGCTCGGTCGCCAAGATATTATCATTTTAATCCGAAACTTATTTCTCTATATTTTTCGAAATTGGAAAGCTTGATTTACCATTTTTGTTATAAATCTAGAAAATAAATAAAATAAAAATAAGTTTAAAAAGTGGTTCGAGTGCGAGTAAGGCTCAAGTGGAAATGATTCTGTACTTAAGCTTTCGTGCAATTCCTGCTTCGCACGGTTAGCACTAAAATGGTTACTGTGAGTCAACCTTAAAAGATCGCGGAATTTTTTGTAGATCTCTTTAAAATATATAATTCAGTAGTACATTACTTTGATCTATCTCCCAAGGTTTAGCCAGCGGTTGCAATGTAAGCGCACACAAATATGTTTTTTCTGTAGCGGGAAAAAAGTTTGACATTTTATCTTGGTTGATTGTTGATTGAAGTGAGTACTTTCTTCCCGGGTATATATATGCACATAAATATAGCCATTTAGCTGGCAATTATTTTTGTGACGCTGCTTCTACTAACTCCGGTGAAGTCGGAGAAAACTCGAAATCAGACATTTTTTAAATCAAATTACAGAATTAAATTGAAAGATATTTGGTTACTTTAAAGGATTCCTTAGCAACGCAGGTGTAATTGTCCCTATAAGTACAACAGCCAGCCTACCAGTTTAAGACTTCAAATTTCACTTCGATGATTTTCTGACAATAACATTTTTCATTATTGAATCATCGTTTTTCCTGTCACAGAAAAAAATTATGTATTATATACGGGAAGAATATTAGATTCTAGCACACAACCTCGATCTTAAATCTAATACCTTTCCCCCTAATAAACAACTATTTTTACGACATCACATTAAGAATCTTAGAATTTCCGGCTTTTTTCTACTATAATATGCATTAAACATATAAAACATCCTTTTGAATCACTGTTTATTGATAAAAACAGCATTAAAATCCGTTGCGTAGTTTAAAAGATCTAAGCGTACAGACGGCGACACATGTATCTATCTAAGTAACAGAATATTTCAACGTAACTGTTTAGACTTCGGATTAACTTGAAAATTTCAACTCATATCAAGGAGCAATGACGATACAATAATTTTATCCTAGTATCCTGACCAGGATCAACTAGGATAAAATAAAATAATTTTATCTTTATTACAAGCTAAGTATACATATATGTACGGCGGTGGTCCGGTAATTTTACATTTTGTCTCTCTCTAATGAGTGCTTTTAATTTTTTTGTCATTATCTAGCCTGTACTGTAGTAGTCATAAGTTACTGAAATGACGCCATATATTATTATTAGGGGACCCGCAATCTATCATCTATGTCTATGATACCTACTATCAGGCTTATTCACAATTTTATTGACGGCTCATCAAGATTGTAAGTCACATTGTTGATATTAAGTACCCTTCTATTAATCTACGATACGGAATCCCGTATCTTGATTATAACTAATTTAACTTTGCGAGACTAAAAAATGCAATAAAAAAGAAAATGAATTATGGTTGAGAAAAAGCTAAAAAAACACCGAACTAAAAAATATCAAAATATTTCAAAACTATTAAGGGTTTAATTTTATTGTAAAAAGCGTACTGTATTTTTGTAATGACCGTTCTTCTATAAATCGCGACCAATGAACTTCTGATAACATTTGATGTCGAGCACCCCACCCTTTTTTACAATCAAATTAAACTCGTTATATGTATTTCTACTTTTTAGTTCAGATTTTTTAGAGCGTGTTTTTTTTATTTTTTAAGCTATAATTTTTGTTTAGTATATTTGTAGAAAATAGACTGTGACATATGGACATGCTGACAACAGAAGCTATCACTGTATGGAAAACCAAATAATATCAAGTAATAATTGTTTTCATCTAGTTAGAAGTCTCTGTATGCACAATCTCAAATTATTTTGAGCGATACAGGGCGTTGCCAAAAAATATACATATCAAAGTTATAATTTTTCAAATAGAACACCCTATATTTTTCATATTTTCCGATTCTAGAGCCCAAGTTGATTTGTATGGTATTAAGAATAGTTTTGTAATTAACTCATTAATTAGTTTTGAATTTCAGTTTCAGGGATGAAGGCTAGCAAAATACGCTAAATCATATTTCAATGTCAAAAATTGTACAGTATGTTGAAAAAATATGGTTCGAAAAGCTAAATTTAAAAGTTGCTATATGGCACACTCTATTTACCTACATATTCGATTCAATAATTTTATTCTCTTACGATTTCTAGAATTTTGCGTTTTTATTAAAACCGGAAAAAATTATCAACTTACCTGTGTGCCATTTGAAAAAACAAAAATTTTCAACATTTTAAACTTTAGAACTATATTTTTTCAATATCCTGCAGATTTTTGACACTGAAACACGAGTCTTTTTGCAACCTTCGTCCTTGCAACCGTACTGAAGTTCAAAATTAATTACTGAGTTGATTACAAAACTTTTTTCATACCATACAATTAAACAAATCTACAAATAAGTATGTATTTCGAGAACCGTAAAAAGTAGGTACCTATAGGAGATATTTAAGTAGGAAACTCTCTTCTTTGGGCTCTAGAATCGGAAAATGCTTCCAATTTTAGATATTTAAATCGAAAAGCTTATCTAATATTATTGAGAGCGGATATGCAGACTTAACACCTGATTTCTAAAATTTTAGAGTTTGTAGTAGATTTACATTAATAGTACCCGAAATGCTGGTAATCTGTTTGCCTTTTACTTCAGTTTGAGTTTAGCATAGAACAAAAACTTGATATGTATATTTTTTTCGGAAAACCCTGTATACCTCAAAATAATTTTTGATTGTACATATAGGGGCTCCGAAACAGTTGAAAATAATTATATTGTAACGAGTTTACGATATAGCGTGGACGCCATTCGAACCACCAATATACCTCAAGACAAATCTCAAGGCACACCATTCCAGGGAGCTGTACTAGGGAAATATACTCTCGCTGGTTGCCTTGCGAGAGGAGAAGAATGCCATACGACAGTCAGAGATGCGAACGCGCGCCCGCATCAAGGGTCACTCGTCCAAAACGTTCCCAACGTATTGTGCTGCTTAACTGCGATGATCGAAACAGGTCAGTGTTAACCCGCAGCTACGCGTTCCTCAGACCGGAGTATGGTGGAGTGTAAATAAATTAACTTGAAGATAAATTAGTCCCAGGCACTTCTATATCCCCGTTACAATATGATATTACTTGGTTTCCTATACAGACATTGACGTATACGATGCCCCACCCTGTAAGAGTGTTCAGTTGTTTTATCGGATGTAGAAAACCCTAATAACCAATGAAAATGAAAACAGAATATTGAAAGGAAATAAATTAATTGAAGGTACTACTCGTATCATAGATGAAATTATATGATTTTCATTTGTTTTGAATTGGAAGGAAGACTTTCAAAACTTTGACTCCTCATTTCTTCTGTGGATCATTTTAAATAAAAGAAGCTCCGAAAAAAAATCATATCGCAACTTATCGCATCATTGTCGTTTATAACACGTTTTTGACCACTGCCCACTAATAATATAATTTACTTCAAAAAAAGGTAAGTACCACCTATCATTTTAATCCTACAACGCTTGCCAATTGGGCGACAATTGAAAAATAAATTATCAGGAATTTTTATTTAAAAAGCCCCATTTTTTCTGAACATCGACTTCCTATCGAGTAGAATAATTTACCTGAAACTCACAGACGGTTCAGCACCGTGTTGCTCAATAAAACCTTCCCTAAGATTCCTCAAGGCAGTCAGATGGGTATGCAAATGGCTCGTTATGTTAGATCGATTTGCGGTTGAGTCTTGGGAAGGCTCCTGGCCAGTAGTTTCACTGGAAGTGTCAGGAATTTCTTTGAATCGCTGATACAAAGGTTATTGGATATATGGATAGAAAATACGTGAATTAATTCAAGTATTTTCATTACATAAAAAATTCAAAGGGTAACTCATAGCGAATAAATAGGCATTCAAAAAATCATACATTTACTGCTACCTACCTTCCTTGTGCTGGTGGCTCCATAGTGTCCATGACATTACCGCCTTCAGCAACTTGTTCAGCAACGACACTACCCTCCCGCGACTCTAATATCCTTTGTGGATTCTCATCAGGATCCAACGAGTCTTCACCGCCAGCACTAAGGGCTGCCCTTGTCATGGGATCATTCAGCATCCGCGACAACACATCCGTCATGCGTTGCATCAGAGTGGCTTGCAACTGAGGTCGCGCCTGTCCCAATCTGACTGTTGTTGTGGTGTCACGTTCAGGACGAGCATCCGGGCCAGTATCAGACCAATCGCCCCGAAGACGCAGTCTTCGAACTGGGGGTGGAGATAAACGCTCTCGTTTGCCGGTAGCGGCTTTGATTTTGTCCCACGGTGAAGATTTCTTGATGGTCTTTTTCAATTCCTTATGATTATTATCCTAGAACGTTTAATTTTATTTCACAACGAGATACAAGAATTTGATCGTCTTACTTGTACACTGAACAAATACAGATAATCGGACGAGTAACTGACTAACATATCATGACCATCATTGCTGTAACTCAGAGAGGTGATCCTGTAATGTCTATCAACACCGAATCTCGGTGCGACAAATGTGCAAAAAGGCTGGGCCAACAAGTGCTCTGAAAATAAATATGAATGAAATGAAATGAAAAATCATATTTCTCGGCAAGATTTCAGATATTGTTCTATCTATACCTCCAGGAAGTGTGCTCAAGAATCTTCTGTCATAGATACGAACTGTTGAATCGGCACAACCAACTGCTAGTTGGTGCGAGGCTGTGGGATTGATTGCAAGGGCAGTAATAGCCCTTTGACAGGATATCAGTATGTCTTCTTTGCATCTTGTTTTGTAGCAACTATGAATAAGAGTAAGAGCAAGACACAAATTACAAATGTTAGCATGCATCAAAAGATCTGCGAATCATTCAACAATATGAAATTATTAGTAAAAATGTGTTGCATTGTTTTTTTAAATATTGACTCACCTTGATTTTGTTCTAAGATCGAACCAACGTACAGTACCATCTTCACCACAACTAAGAAATGTGAATGGGTCATGAGGAATTGTTATTACTTCATATGTGGTTGTACCAGCATGACAATTAAATTGATTATCATATGTTTCTTGTGGTCTATTAAGGTCTGTATGAAGTATAATACCATCTCCAGAACATGAAACAATCTGAGTATCATTTGTACATGGTAGGAATTTAGCACTAAAGATGTTGGCATGATGACTGGTACAATAGTTGGCCTTAACTTTGTAGTCATGTCCATTGGTTATGACCAAATGTTGATCATCAGAACCAGAAAGTATGTATTCTCCAGTTTCATTCCAGCAAATTGTATTGACACAGCCTTGATGTATGGGAAGGCTCTTAAGAAGACCCAATCTTTGAACTAAGCAACTATCATCTGAGAAATTTTCAATATTATAGTTATAGTGAATATTTTCCTGTTTGTAATCATTAGGCAATTATAAAATATCATTTACCTTTCACTATGTTGGATAACTTAGATATTTTAGTGTTGTATTGCCTTTCATAAATGTTTTTAAAGGTCGATTTGCGTTTGTATTTTGTTGCCGAGACTTCCTCTGATAAGTTTTTATTATCCATTACTTATGACCTGTTTTGAAATTAAGTGATTACTGCAATGGCTTATAAATAGAACAATTCTTAAACATTTTTCTCTAGAATAAACGTTAAAATGGATACTAGATACATTTCGGCTATTCCGAAATTGGATATAACTGGAATGAACGGAATCTTAGGAAGCATCTGGCTATAATTGAATTACAAAAATTATCCAAATAGAATTTAACATTTAACTCTTATTAACTTGTGACACAGAACACTTATTACAAAATCACTTGAATAATCGTTTTCGTCAGCTGGTTTTCGTTTATCCACGATATACGTGTATCGTGCATTTTAATAAAATACTGTTAAGAAGCTATATAGAGACAGGAGATTCAGCTGTCTATACAAAACCATGTGACGAGTGACGAGCTGACTCCGCTCACGCCGCAAACGACGGCAGGCGGCAGGGTTGTGGCCTAAGATCGGGTCTGCGCGCATGTGTCATGTGCCTTTGATGTATTTTTAAATTCAAATTCATGTCAAGGCATATCTTATTATTTGACGTTTCCGTGTTTATAGGATTCCAACTTTATATTATGGCTCACCTTTGTTGCATTGAACAATGTTCTTGCAAGTCGGAGAAATATACAGTAGAACCTTATTCAAATTCTCCAAAATCGTGAGTGAACTAATGGCTTTTTATTAAAAAAACTTTTTTATATAAGTCTTTTTGTTTATTGTAATGAATAGTTGATACTTACCTGCAGAATTCTTCAAAATATCTTAGGTGGTTTGATGCTGTCGGTCATCATTTCAAACATATCAAAAAAGGTAGAGCAGCTACGAAAAAAATGTTTATTTGAGATCTGCATATCGAGGACAGTTGCTTTGAACCAAATAATTCTATAACAATATTGAAAGACGGTCTTGAAGAGAAAGAGTTAAAGCAAATTTAGCGAGAACGACAATACTAGCTTAGAGCCTGTTATGAAATGCACACTAACTACAATTGGATCGTTTCTTTTTAAATTCGGAATTTCATAAATACAAGAAACACTACTTAAATATACCTACTAATTAAATATCCTATCCATCGACGCTACTTTTATGAGATATATAATTAAAGCAGATCTTACCTCTATCCCTCTATATAACAGTTTTCGTCATTTTCGTTATGCTAGGTCATTTGCAATCTGTTCATATTCCGCATAATCGCCGCTCTACCACATTTTAGACAAAAAAGTCGCCCACTTTTTCATGATACTTTTAAAAGTTTTCTGGAGCCCGTTTTATATTGAAGTTCAGTGCGCCTTGTTTCATGTAGGTACACTCTAGCGTCAAGTTTCAAATATAGCATGTTTACAAGCAATCATGAACAGACAATAAGGAATGTAATTTTCTAAAAGCTTATGTTGATCTTGACGCACACCAAAATCTAATTACTCTCACGATACACATACAACGGTATGCTACGTTTTGAGCTCAATTTGGTAAAGTTCGCGCATTTTTAACCCCTAACGTCACCACTTGGAGGTATGTTTTCTCTGGTCACCACTGCGTGGACAAGAGAAGTTTGAACATGTTGCTCGTGTATTCGGGCTCCTTCGGATCTGTCACCTGCCTTAGATTTGGTTTAAATAAACTCAATTCAATGGAAAACAGTGGGAGGAGCTAGATGCTCGTGGATGCGCCTCGTCATACCATTGTTTTTATACATATATATAATACTCCTATATGGCCCGTGAAGAGAGAGGTCTTGAAGCTTTTAATACGGTACAGAAAATCGTTTATCTCTCGCACGGTTGTTTCTGCTCATCCTCTCGCGCATCTCGTATCGTGCTATCATTTGTGACATTTATACATAAATAGGGATAGTTTGCAACACATAACACCTATAGGTGTAATATGGTTTGCCAGCGCATGTTTGAATATGCTTATATCGTAATATGAAGCAGAGGTCGCGCACGCGCATTAGGAGCAAAACAAACCATTTCTATCTCTCTTCAATGGCATCACTTTCCACTTGTTCATTAGATGAGAAGCTGGCCATATAGAAGATTATATATATGTTTTTATATCTTGAGTTCTCTAACCTTATTCAAGTTTCACTATTTCACTTCACAGAGAGAGGAGACATAGAACTTAAACAGAGAAAACACATGGAGGTGCGCATTTTCGTTATGCGCAGACCCGATTTTAGCTTCTTAAATACGGATCATCCATGGAATACTACTTTCTCATCAGAACCTTCATAGGAAATATATGAGTACTGAGAATCATATTCAAAGAAATAAAAACATCGTTTTTATTTCTTTGATCATATTGGTTGTCTCTGATCATATCATCACAACACTGAATTCGAAATGCCTATTGCCTATAGAACAAAAGCCATAGAAACAGATGTGCTTCTGACAACATATGGTTGTCTCTGCAACCTACCGTAACTCATATACTTAAACTTCTATAGTATTGTGGAAAAAAATAGACAAAATGAAAAATGAAGCCAAAGATCTGGGGATAGCTGTCAATATGCGCATGCATCATGAACTTTTTTGGTAAGAGAAGGGACATGTCCCTATTTTGTTACCATGGATACCATATGTGGCGTACATATGTGACTCCCATGAACAAATATAGGGAGGACAAGTAACACGAGTAGTGGGAGTAGCACAAAAAACATTTGGCTATCGTATGTCATTTCGGTGTGTTGTGCAAAATCACGCAGCGCATCGTTATGTAGTATGGGCGAAGGAAGCTTAAATACAACAATAGACACTCAGTGAAATACTGTGCAACATACCAAATTGACAACTTATCACGGGACGTTTTTTCAGCTACTTCTGCTTATGGAACAGGATACAGAATTAGTCATCCTCCCTTTATATATTCTTGGTGACTCCAATCCACGGTCGTAAAATCACAGGTCTGGAATCGAAGGACGAATTACATAGGTAGCAAATGGATCGCTTAGCGTCTTGTTCAAATGTCAAAGTTAACCATAGCACTGCGAAATTGAGAAAAGGGGATGTTACTTAAAACATAAAATACGTTTATCTTATTGAAAAGTTATAAGTTTATGAGCGCCGGTGACTGGTGTTTTTATGTTTTAAGAAACATCTCCCTACAAATGCGAACCACGCGGCAGAAATTGGAAGCTGAAAAGGCTGGACGCTAACCGAACCACTTTTTCACGCTCGTTTCAATACCTTTCTGTATGACCGTGGTACGAGTCCACGCGTATCTGGGTGAATCATGAAACTACGTGTTTGGTGCGTCCTAAGTTGCTATGTAATATAGTCGTATGATCTATGATTTTTTATGTAATGTAAAATGGATATCCAGTTAACTGTAAATTCAAATTCAATCTTCCATCTCTACTCTAAGCTCAATTTACACCATAGACTATAGTACTTCGTCTTATGCTAAGTCTAACGATACATCACATTAATTACAGATAGAAAATCAATGAAAATTGCACATGAATTCGCAGAACTCATTACTCTCGCGACATTGTGGAAACTTTTGTGCTTTTTCGTTGATATAAGTAGTTTTTTGTGATTTTGTGTATTGTGCAGTATTTTTGAAAGTAAAGTTGATATTAATTGTGATTATGGACAGGTAATGCCGGATTTATGCAGACATTTAACGTAAGATATTTAAGGATTTAATGTAACATAATATAAGGTAAAGATAAAATATGCTGTTTACGTTGTTCGATTTATGCACGTCATTTAACATTTAATATAACGTAACATAATTTAATAGTTGGTTAACTTTTATCTTTTACCTTACGTTACGTTAAATGAGCTCAATTTTTGCGTTCTATACCGGTCACTGCGCACCGACAGAGCGACCAACTTGAAGGAACCAGCCGATACTATATAAAAGAACTAGGTGAATACAGTGGATATAATATTCACTGCTGTCTTGTTTTGCTTTTAACGTAAATATTTGAGTGTTTGAGAATTCATATTTCGCAGGCTTATTTATAGATATTGTTATAGTTATTGTTTTATTAGCAATAACAGTAATTTTAATTTCAAAAAGCATGTATATTTTCTAGGGATTATTTATTTATTTTCAATTGACATTTGAGCAGTCATGGTAGAACTAAAACCACAGATCAACAACGAAAACTAGTATTTCGTAATGGCTGCTGCCCAAAAAGTACGAGAGTACGAGAGGCTAATCCGCCCAAGCCATACCGATGTTGCCACAGTGTGATGAATTCTTTGGCGGGAAATTTGAAATACGTGTTCTGTCAAGTCATGCATTGTCTCGTTAGATTTTTTTAAGTGAACCCTGCCCGGTCATTCTATTTAATAATAATTGATAATGCGGCACCTTATTTAAGAACCTTTCGTGAAAAGTCTATTTTTACCTACGGAACTGACTTATACCTAAGTATATGATTTTAGTTCTAAGTTATTTTCTGTTTAAGTAGCCAAACTGAGGTTTTTGCGAATTTTAAGAGCGTGATTATGATGGCTACAATTTATAATTATTTCAATGAATATTGGGGAATGATATGAGGGATTCTGTTAGTTTTTTAATTGTTCTGTGTTTTAATATATTTATATTTAGTATCAAGTATTCTGTTTGTAATCCATAATAATAATTGTTTTTAATATTTATTGTGATGTTAAAAATTTATATTTAATTTGTTTTAACAAATATGTAATTAACTATAGTATAGGTATACAACGTTAACCTTAATACCTAGAATATTAATACGTAAGATCCTAAAGAATTAATAATGGTGATCATTCATCTCGGATGTGCTTTGCACAAGGAAAAGTTCTTCTGGAGTATGCCTCAAATTCTCTTGAATCTCTTTCACTTCACTCACAGTAGCCCTCTTTAAACTAGTACTGACCGAAACACGTTTTTTTTTTGTAGAGACAAATCTTAGCTGAGGGTTGATAATCCTTTTGTTGGTGTTTTCTTTGCTTTCAAATTTATTTTCATTGGCGAGTATGCTGGGGCAAGTAGTTAAATTGTTGACAACTAACAAATTTTGATGAATTTGACTAATTACTGAGTCGTCAAGTTTCTCTGTTATGCTTTTCTGAGGTTCGAAACTCACCGCTCTATCCATTGTTTCGTGAGTAATCGTAGAAGTAGAAGAGTCATAATATTCAAATAATACGGTTTAACTTTTTGACCGACTTCCCAAAAGGAGGAGGTATACAATTCGATTGTGTGCTTTTTTTTTTTTTTTTTTGGTTTGTGCGCGCCTTTCATATAGTAAACGTACTCCGATTTTGATGATTTTTGATTCATTTGAAAGAGGAGGCTTGAGAAATGGTCCCATATTCATAAAAACGGGAATCCGACATCTCGTTCCTTCCGAAAACCGCCCCCGAAGGGGGTGGAGGGGGCAAATTTTGTCGAAAATTGAAAATCTGCGTTGATATAATTACAGATAGGACAATATCCGGAAACGTTTAAATGGAACATTTTTTCAAAAGAGTAACGGTTTTCGACATAGAGACATTTTAAATTCTCAAATATACCTATTTTCGCTATGTGGAGAGGGCGATTTCTGTCGAAAATTGAAAATCTGTTTGCAGTACATGAAAGACATAATTATTTGTAGCAACATTTATACTGAACATTTTTCCCTTAGAGTTACGGTTTTCGAGTAAAATCGGTGTTAAAATGGTAACAACTAAAATATTCAAGCGTATTTCCGCAGCGATGTTCTGAGATCTCAATAATAACAACTACAAGCAAGGAATATACGTGGGTAATAGGATAAGTACTATCTTCATTGATATGGTATAGTGAACGTTCAACGATTTTCGTGACTAATGTTACACTCAAAAGTGTGAAATAAATATTTTTTACAAAAAATTGGACCGACTTTATTAGTTGGTGCACTGAAAAGTATAAAATAATATTAATTCTATTGGGGCTGGTACTTGTGAAGTTGGTGCCAAAAGTTACCAATCTACCTGCAACTGCACAACTTCAAAAGTAACAGCACCAATAGAATTAATATTATTTTATACTTTTCAGTGCACCAACTAATAAAGTCGGTCCAATTTTTTGTAAAAAATATTTATAACTGCTCTTCTATTGTTTGACAAAAATGCCAGTTATATGCAGCATATGTGAAAAAACCTTTGCAAACCAGTCTTCCCATAATAGACATGTGAGAGAAGTTCACAATACCTATCCAAAAGCGTGGTCCTATGGAGGTGATAGCAAATGGTCTAATTGTTGTTTGGAAGATAATTGCAATAATACTTTCAGAAATAGGAAAGAGTTAATCTGCCATTTAGAAGAAAATCATTCCAAACAATTTGAAACACATTATTCAGTCATGGCGAATGTGAATGGTAAGCTACTTCTTTTATTCTGGAAGATAACTTGAAATAAATATTTTTAATTATTGTTTTAGAATTTGAACATTGGAAGAATGAAATTGAAAGAGTGAATGATTGCTATTATGT
Source organism: Crioceris asparagi (assembly GCA_958507055.1). Classification (NCBI taxonomy): domain Eukaryota; kingdom Metazoa; phylum Arthropoda; class Insecta; order Coleoptera; family Chrysomelidae; genus Crioceris; species Crioceris asparagi. The sequence continues at coordinate 64,031,735 of OY293830.1, forward strand.
TCTAAAAAGTAAGGCAGTAAACACTGTTGGAGAAGTTTTATACTACAACTGTAACAGGAATAAAACAAGTAAGTTTTTCTATTTCATATCTTGCATTTATGCAAAATAATCATGTCACATCATAATGATATATGTTCTTATAGGCTTTATTACAAAAGATGAAGCACGGAAGAAGCGACAGCAGAAATGTCAAGGTTCATGTAAAATGAGCCACTCATGCACCAGTTATATTAAAGTAATATGTGAAAACAGGAGATGTCATATTGAATGGCAGAAGACTCATTATGGTCATGATTTTGAGCTGAAACACATGAGACTGCCCAAGCCTGAGAGAAATTGTATTGCATCAAAAATTATTTCTGGAGTAACCACACAAAGGTAAGTTTAAGTTATTACTTAACACTTACAGTGCTACCTAGTACCTTTTTCTGGTTATCTAATTAAATATTTTTTATTAACAGAATTTTGGAGAGTACACGAGATAAAATTGGAGATCCCCTGAAACGCATAGACCTCTTAACTGCCAAAGATGTCAGAAATATCAAAAGTAGTTTTAACATCGAGTCAAGAGATGGGAAAAAGCATCCTAATGATGCATTTTCTATTGATCTTTGGGTCCAGGAGTGCATTTCCTTAGAAGAAAATCCAATCCTGTTATACAAACCACAGGGTCAGGATCACAGTTTGCTAGAAAATAATGATTTTTGTCTAATTCTAATGAATAAATTCCAAAGGCAAATGATCCAAAGCTTTCCTAATATCATAGCTGTAGATAGTACACACGGGCTAAATGGATATGACTTTGAAATGACATCGGTTATGGTGATTGATGAATTTCACCATGGCTTCCCAGTAGCTGAAATGTTTTCAAATCGGAAAAACATTGGTATACAGATAATTTTATTTACCTCAATTAGAGAATCAGTAGGTATGTAGCATTTAATATTCCATAATATTTTTTTATTTTTATCAATTTTATGTAATCACCTTCATCATACTTGCACTCACCTTTACATTAGAGTCTAAAATTTATGAACTTGTTTCAGGAACTGTTAATTGCAAAATATTCATGTCAGACATGGACGAAACATTTTTCAATGCATGGGTTAACACAATGGGAGGAAATGCAGAACATTTGTATTGCTCATGGCATGTAGATCGAGCATGGCAATCCAACTTGACAAAAATAAATAATAAGGAGAAACGTGCAGCAACTTATAAAATTTTGAAGACCTTGCAGCAACATACATGTGAAGATATTTTCTACACATCACTACAAAATGCAATAGGTCATTTGAGGGGTGACACTGAAACTAGATGCTACGGAGAGTACTTCAAAAATACATACAGCCACAATATAAGAAAATGGGCGTACTGTTTTAGGCAAAACTCTTCAGTAAATACAAATATGCATTTGGAATCAATGCATAAAACAATTAAATACTTCTATCTAGAGAGAAAAACTGTCAAACGCTTGGATAAAGGACTTCATGCAGTAATTAGATACGTAAGAGATAAAAGTGTTGAGAGAATCATAAGGCTAACAAAAGGCGAGTATACCAAAAGGTGTCGACAATGCACACAATATCATAAACAAGCAGTACAGGAGTCTCACAGTTATGAGGTTATTAACAATGGTTCTACATGGAGAATTCAGAAAAATGAAAATAAGTCTTATATTGTTAATCACTTATTAAATGAAAAGTGCTGTCGAGAAATATGTGTATCCTGTAACATATGTAGCCATATGTACTCCTGTGACTGTCCATTTTACAAAGAGAGGACAATTATTTGTAAACACATACATATATTGGTATCAAAAGGAACTATTTGTGGTCAGTTGGTTTGCCATGAAAATGTTTCTGAAAGAATGTCACTGACTGAAAGCTTAACCACTCTATCAAGGGAAACTTTCAACATGGATAAAAATATTGGAAAAATAAAAAATCTACTCGCAAATTTAGATAACTGTAATTATGAGAAACTTGACGACTCAGTAATTAGTCAAATTCATCAAAATTTGTTAGTTGTCAACAATTTAACTACTTGCCCCAGCATACTCGCCAATGAAAATAAATTTGAAAGCAAAGAAAACACCAACAAAAGGATTATCAACCCTCAGCTAAGATTTGTCTCTACAAAAAAAAACGTGTTTCGGTCAGTACTAGTTTAAAGAGGGCTACTGTGAGTGAAGTGAAAGAGATTCAAGAGAATTTGAGGCATACTCCAGAAGAACTTTTCCTTGTGCAAAGCACATCCGCGATGAATGATCACCATTATTAATTCTTTAGGATCTTACGTATTAATATTCTAGGTATTAAGGTTAACGTTGTATACCTATACTATAGTTAATTACATATTTGTTAAAACAAATTAAATATAAATTTTTAACATCACAATAAATATTAAAAACAATTATTATTATGGATTACAAACAGAATACTTGATACTAAATATAAATATATTAAAACACAGAACAATTAAAAAACTAATAGAATCCCTCATATCATTCCCCAATATTCATTGAAATAATTATAAATTGTAGCCATCATAATCACGCTCCTAAAATTCGCAAAAACCTCAGTTTGACTACTTAAACAGAAAATAACTTAGAACTAAAATCATATACTTAGGTATAAGTCAGTTCCGTAGGTAAAAATAGACTTTTCACGAAAGGTTCTTAAATAAGGTGCCGCATTATCAATTATTATTAAATAGAATGACCGGGCAGGGTTCACTTAAAAAAATCTAACGAGACAACGCATGACTTGACAGAACACGTATTTCAAATTTCCCGCCAAAGAATTCATCACACTGTGGCAACATCGGTATGGCTTGGGCGGATTAGCCTCTCGTCAAAAAGTAGGAGAATAAATGACAATTGACATATCTAGTGCAAACACGCATGCGTTAACGTTAAATTAAATTATGTTAAATTTAACCTTCATAAATTAGGAAAATTTTTGTTAAATTTAATTAGGTTACCTTATATTAAATGCTTAAGTTATCTTACGTTAAATGTTTGCATAAACCCGGCATAACACTTATTATAATTTGGAATAAACAGAGAAAATCGTTTCTTTACTAGAAATTTTTAGATTTATTATATGGAAGAAAAAAGAATCTCCAGCTGATGATGATCCTGGTCCCTCAGCCTCACCCAGAGGCTCACCAGAAATACCATTAACATCTGAAGAACTGGTTATAGAATCTATGGAATGTGTTTCAGAAGAAACTCCCAAAATTCCTAAAATAAAAAAGATAAAAGATTGAAAAAACCTGATGTAAAAAAAGTTTTGCGGAAAATTCACATGGCTTGATGCAAATAAAAAATATTTCTTCTGTCGTTCCTGCAATATTAGTATTTCGGGCAACAAATTTCATTTGAGTAGACATGAAAAAAATGTTATCCATATTCGGAATATGAATGCTGCATGAAAGACACCATTGATAAATACGTTAAGCCAACTGAGCTTAGAAGAAATCAATCAATAAAGGAAGTTGAACTAAGAATGTGTTGCTATATTGCAGATAATAACTTACCGATGCTCCTTATTGATACACTTCCTCTATTCACAAAAGATTTATTCCCAGATTCATCTGTAGCAAATGGTATTACAATGAAAAGACTGAAAGCAACAAAATTAATTGTTGGAGTTTTGGGGCCAGCCTTCAAATCAGAGATCATCTCTTACCTCAGAGAGAAAAAATTCTCAATAATAATCGATGAGACCACTGACATTAGCTCAAAAAAGTCACATTACTAGGTACTGGAAAGAAGGAAGAGTACAGAAGTTGAAGATGCAACGAGTGAATCGATTTTCAAAATCATTAAAAATTTGCTAGATCAGGGCAGCATTCCTTATGAAAACATAATTGGATTTGCATCTGACAATGCAAACATATTGATGGGAGCCTTAAGAAGAGTACAAGCGAAATTCAAAGATATATCGCCTCACATTTATGTTAATGGTTGTTCTTGTCACTCCCTCCATCTTTGCTCTTCGGCTGCTGCAAAAAAGCTACCGAATTCTGTAGAGCAATTTACCAGAGATGTATATGCCTATTTTGCTCACAGTAGTAAGAGAATTGGCGAACTGAAGCAATGCCAAATTTTCGCCACTGAAAAACCGCATAAAATGTTATACCCCAGCCAGACAAGATGGTTATCTTTAAAGGTAAATATTTTCAATTCTAGGTAGCATAATTGTTGAGCAACATAGATTGAATAAAATTTAAAATTACATAAAACATTATTTTTTAGAATGTTGTGAACAGAATTCTCGAATATTGGAATTCACTAACACTCTTCTTCCAAAAAGCTGCACTAGAAGATAATTTACCTAGTGCAAAATCAATTTTGAATGTACTCAGAAATCAGAAGTACAAAATGTATTTGCTTTTCTTAGCATATATTTTAGATCTCATCAATAAAGTAAATATTGAATTACAGTCCGAGAATCCTAAGCTTCCCATTCTTTTAAACAGGCTCTCGGCTTTGTATAAAACAATTCTAAAATGCTTTATTAAGAGGAATATTCTCGAGCAGACTCCTATACAAAACGTCAACGTGAATGATCCATCGAGTTACATTGATTTGAAAGATTTATTCGCGGGAGCAAAGGTAGATGCATTGCTCAATTCCAATGAATTAAATGTAGGACAGGAAGGGGTCCACAACTTCAAAATTAGAGTTTTGGATTTTTATGTGGAGGTGAGTCGACAAATCAAGAAAAGGTTCAATTTCAGTGATGATATTCTTACATTGGCATCAAAATTCACTCCTGCTATAGCAGTATCAGGTGAACAAATGTCAATTGCTGAATTCATAAATTATTTTCCCCAAATTAATGTAGATATAGAGGCAGCTAATGTGGTGAGGCAATTATTGAGTGAGATAAATATTAAAAATGAATCTGATATAAACTCTTTTTGGTGGTCAGTTGTTGAACAGAAAAATGCGATGGGTGAGTTGATGTTTAAGAATTTGATGACAATTGTCGAAGTTATTCTAGCTCTTACACATTCATCTGCGGCTGCCGAAAGAGTTTTTTCTCAGTTATCATTAATAGAATCTTTTCAGAGAAACCGTTTATTAATAACTACTTGTTATGCGCTGCTCCACATTAATATGGGTATATAGAAGATAAAATGAGAACTATTGAAAAAGGATCTATGAAGTGGAAGCCAGATAAAAAAATGTTAAATTATAATAGCAGCTCACTTGATACAGTAATAGTAGATGAGAATTAAGATATTGAACCAATTCTTATTTTTAGACTCACTGACTGATTACATAATTTCATTCCATTAAGAAAGGGGTAATGCGGCAGTTTAGGATTCCTAATTTGACGTAGGCCGGCCGCCGATGAAATGTTCAACCGCGGTTGCCAAGCTTTCTGTTTTAAATCGCCTTAAATAATTTTACTTGTCAATGCTGGTAGGTCAAATAGCATATAACAGAACATCTTATTAAACAGAAGAAGAAATATAGGAGAAGGCTATTTCTCTTGTGTCATAAGTACTGTGAAATTTAAATCCATACATAAAACATAAGGAATAAAAATATACCCTATGGTCCAAAGATGAAAATGTTATTGAGAAATATTGAATTTAAACTTCAACTCAAACATGTATGAATGAAATACACAGGAGTAGGGCAAGAGTTAATAGAGATTTCTACTAATCTTGGGAGTAGGGCTTCTTTTTAATATTTATGATTGACAGTTAAAAATCGTATTTGATTTGATGAGCCGTAAAATACTAATTTAGAAAGAACAATGATGTGATGGTAATTAGAGTAAATTTTCGTGTAAGATAAGCTACATCGAAGTGATCTTCTTAACTTCTTGTTTGGTGGATTGGGTTATTTTAGTCAGTTTTACGATTTCGTGTGTTGAAGAATCAGTTCTTCAATTATCTAAATGTTAAAACATTAGTGGGGGCACTAAAAAATTCAAAGTAATAATTGGTTCTAGTACTTTTGAGTTGGTGCCGAAAGTCTTCTATCCAACTACAGTTGCGCTACTTCAATATTACCACCACCATTAATACTATTTTGTATTTTCCAGTGCATCAACTAATGAAGTCGGCCCAAAGTTTTGTAAAATAACTTTTTGTCATAAATTTTATATATAATTTTTTGTACATAACAAATGAATAAATAAACTACTTTATGAAATAATGACAGAATATTTACCATCATATTATAAAAATATTATCGGCAACACTGTGGACAAATCATATTTGTATTATTGCGCATGCGCCAAATAACTCCCGAATTAGGAATCCTAAACTGCCGCATTACCAAGAAAGGCATTTTTATGAACTGAGTATCATATTTCTAACTTACACATCTAAAACCAATTTCAAAATTTCAAACTCATCACAGCGATTACTGTCAAATTCGTAAGTCATGTGTCATGACAGAGATCTCACGTCAACGTTAAATGTCAAACATGCAACATTATTTGAGATGCTCACGCTATTTATTAATTTTAATTTTTTGTCTGTTAAATATTAAAATATGGTTAAGTTTATTTTGAAGATATATAAATATTTATAAATACTTTTGTTTCTTAGTTATAGTTTCAATAAACATATTTTAAATATTATTTCTTATGCATCCTCCTATTTTATTTCTACCGCAGATTAACTGTGCTGTTTCATGATCATGGAACGTCAAAAAGTACAATTACTCCACAAAAAGTACAATTTTGTGTTTGACAAAAGTACAATTGAAATTTCCGCTGTAACAACACTGGGTATATAGAATTATGTGCCGTAAGGTATATATTGGTCGCGTTCATCAGAACGTAGCACTCTTAGAGCGATCAACAATTTTCTGCTGAACGTCATGTTTTGTCCACTGATCGGATAGAGTGCTGGATGAGCGGTCGCCATTTTTTCGATCGGAATTAAATCCCGCTACGCTACGATCAATCGCTGCATCATTTGTCATTTCTGTCAAAATTCAAATAGTTATGTTCTATTCTGTTATTATACCGGTTTGCTTCATAAAGTAATAATAACTAGTTAGGATACAATGGAATAGTTTCAAAAAACTTTTAATTTCTATTGCGCGGCAACCGTTCCCGTCCTTGCCAGACCTCATGAGGTTCTATGGGCTGTAAGAGTTCCACAGCTCTATTCATTAATCCACCGATATCTAAACCGTCGTCTTCCGCAATTGCCAATGCAGCTGGGATAAGATCCATCTCGATAACAGATGGAAATGGCAGAACGGCTTTCACGTTTCAGTATCCTTTATTTGGGTTTATTTAGAGCCTAGGTTCTCACCAGAAAGCTCAAACTTGATATAATTGTGGCACCTAACCTCCTTCATCTGTGATTTTCGCATGCGCAAGAAATAATCGCATTTGAATGTCAAAACGTACGTTCAGCAGAATAATTATCTGATGGAGCGCTTTTAAAAATCGCTACTTCATCAAATTGTTCTGATGAATGCGACGATTCTCTGCTACCGTATATTTATGTTCCGAGAATACATGTGTCAAAATATTTTTTGTAAGAAACTTCGTCTTCGTATTTTTCATGGTTCAAACCGAAGTAAATGCAACATCTCTTATCTATGAGACCGATGGTAAGGACAGAGACATGCATGTCTCTGGGTAAGGGTGGGAGATTTGATTTAGGATAATATGAAACAGATGGAAAGAAAAAAAACATTAGAAAATACTTTTATTTGAATAAACACATTGACATGTTGTATGAGTACCTTAAAAATAAAAATATTATAAATAAATGATTTATATAACGTGAGCGGAAAAACTAACGAGAGATTATTACCCACAAAATTTACGAACACGTCAGAAATGTCCAAGCGTTCTACACACCAACTATTTTATCAAATGTACATCATTTCAGCCATAGAACTCATTTTTTTGGGTATGTGCACAAATGTTTCAAAATAACTAGCTAACTCATCGATAGTTACATCGCAAGGTGGATTCACATTCATTCGAGCTTGATGAGAACAGCTGCCTAGATTCGAATTCGTGCTTTCGAGCTTCGGATTGCTGCGTGAACGGGCATTCAAGAAACTGGGATTCGTATACTTATTCAAATTTGTATTGCTATTATCTATGCTCAACTGCTCACAAGCGTCTATGATAGACCTGAAGTCCTGATCTCGATGACTGGCACAGTGACCGAATAGCTTCTCCTTTCGTTTGTGTATTTTTTTCGAATGAAATTTGGTATCAGCAGAAAGTTTATGTGAACATTTCAAAAATTTTAGTACCGGATCTCGCAGTAATTTCTTGCTTGGTCGTTTAAATGATGTGGTATGCTTAACATTTTGATGAATTTTTTTTGTGCAATCGCAAGATGAACCAAAATTTATCGATGATAGAGATTTTGAGCGCCTTCGACGCATGAAGGGATTTGTCTCGTTATCCTTAGCCATTGCTTTAATCGGGGTGTTAATATCTAGCTCCAGTTTCGCCAGACAGTTGAGCAAATTTGCGTCTTCTCGCGATATTTCGGCCTAGAAGTAGAGAGGAAAAAAATGTAATTTTCATCTAGGTCATGGTAGTTTGACAGGTTAAAAACAAAACCTAAAACGTGCTTGATAATATTTTGAACTCACCATCGCTAAGGGCTGCAGTCATTATCCTATGAAAAGGAGTATATATGAGGACTTGAAATGCCCCTCGATGGCTTTATTGTAAATTAATTAACACCTATGTTTACAAACACCAGAAAGTTATTCAACACAAATAAATCTGATGACTAACGATGATAGACACAATACGTCACGAGTCAAGTGATATGCGCATGCTCGATCCTCAAGAGCATCTAGAAACTTTCTGGCGCTAAATGTGGACGTAGACAAAAAATGTGGATTCATTCATAATTTAGATTTACGCGTTCATGTTATACAAGTGTATCTTGGGTTTATTGGTTAGTCATTAAATGGAAGGAATAACAGTTCTAATGAAAATTTGTACATGTAGTTGTTCATTTTCTCTTTCAATAAATATACATACATAATATAGTTTATTTATGGATAACAGCCGTATTGTTAGTTGCCTAGGCGTGGGGTTAAATTACAATACAAATTATATTCAGTCGACTGTCGGTATTGGTATTTCTAATTTCTAAGAGACTTAAGGTTGCGGTTGCAGCAACTCTCATTCCACTGTAATTTTGCATGGTGTTTTAGTTTATTTTTCTTTTTCACTTCTAAATTTATATAAATTTTCTCACATGTCTTTGTTATTTACGTCGATTCTGTCAAAATACGTTGGCGGCTCTCGAAAATTTTGCATATCACGTTCCCATCTGCAGAGCCCGTTCGGCAGGAATTGGTGCACCGGCAGAGTACCGTTAAGGAGCGTTCCCGCCCCCTACAAGACAAGCATCGTGCGCAGGCCGCTTGTTCAGTCGGTTGCCGTGTCAGTGGGGCGAAAACGTCGCAGCAAATTCAGTTGTAGCGTGAGATTTCATTCAGTGGATTCAGTGCTCCAAGAACCCAGGACGGAAAAAATGCCTAGTTCAAAACCGTTCGAAAGATTACCGGAAAATGTTAAACCAAAGCATTACCAACTGTCTTTGGTACCCAATTTGAAGACATTTATATTTCAAGGAGATGTATCCATCCAAATTGAGGTAGGTTTCCAAATTTACTTGCTTCTAACCATATGCCGGTATGTGGGAAAATGTAGGAAATCGATCGATAAGGTTTAATGCGAATTTTCTCATTCTTATCAATATTGAGTTTTATTATTTTTGGATAAGACAATATTCATTTGATCAAGAATTAAACTTGATGTAATGTGCCATTTATTGTTGATCTAGAGTTTTCGTGACCTCGTTCACGTGAAAACTACCAAATCATTCAATATTTTTTTCACAACTCACGAAAACATAATATGAGTTAAACATTTTTAATAATTTTCGATTAAAGTTAGTTTGTTCACGCGTAAACGTATGGAATTTGAATAATTTCAAATATTTCATCACTAATCTTTAGACTTATCTCTCTGTTTTGAATATTGTTGAGATTAATAGAGAAATATTTTTGACACATTTTAGTGAATATCCTATTGAAGTAAAGATTTGTTTCTATAGAAAGATAGGTACTTACTACCTATTAGGTAGATATATAATAATTCTTTAATGAGAAAAAGACTAGGTATTTATTTCCAATAACTTAACAAACACACGCCAATATAGTTTCAATGAGGAATTTTAAAAGAATAAATAGTCAATGAACTATTTTACTGGAACGATATCAATCAGAACAACGCCAGTTCCAAATTGTATTTGTTATTTTTTTACAAAATCAGGTTGCAAAATTGCCTCGCCCACATTTTTACTGTTAGCGAAATAAACGGTACCATTTGTATGAGTACGGTACCTACTATGATATAATATGTTGTATAATATAAAAAAAAGTGTTATTCAAATTTTGTACTGGAGATGTCAATGAATAAAGCGAGAGCAGAAAACCTAGCCAATAAGTTTTTTTTTATGACTTCTCTATGGAACATTTTCCGTCTAGGTATGTACCTACCTATGTATATCAATAATTAGCAACTATGTACCTATACTACCTATAATTATGACCATTACAGCAAGTTGAATTCTATACTTTTTATCTAGAATTACATTAAATATTACAGAGAAAGAATTGTTTTCTCAAATCTTAGTTAACATAATATGTTTATGTTTTAAAATATGACAATGTTATAAAAACACCGAGAGTTATATAACTCACGCTGTTTGTTTATGGATACCTACCTACTATCAGTTGCTCAAAATCAGTTGAATTATCTCTAATTTAGGTACTTTACTAGTTATACACTATAAAATGAAATCACTATTCTTTTCTGTTTGTCCTTTCTCCGGCTACTTCTTCTTAACAACGCAACGCATTTTGAAACGGTTTTCACTATTATTTAGAGAATTCTTGACAGATGGTTTAGGTATATCCAAAAACATTTTAATTAGGTTTATGTATGCTGTATGGAAGAGATGTTTTTCAAGCAAGTCGTCAAAAATATGTTCTCGGGTACTTATATGGCTTACGCTAGCTAATTCTTTGGTAAAGATAAACCAAAATAATGTACCTACTTCAGAATTATTATAGTTCTTCAAAAATCATAGAAAAATGTCCCTGATAGATACTTACGTCTATCTTCTTAGGATAACCCGCAGAAACCATGATTTTTCTTTCGTCTTTTATTTGAGAGTATATTCGTATCCATTAACTATAGGTATATTGGACTTTACTATATTTGTAATTAGGTTAGGTTAGGTTAGGTTAGGTTAGGTTTACTATATTTTTAATTAGGTATACTACCTATTCATACATATCCAACAACATTGAGATAGAACATTGTTTTTAAATGAACGTTTTCCGAGTTACAGCAGTGGTGAAGTCTGAAATATGTGAGTTCCCGCCAGTGGCGGCGTTAGGGTGGGGCCTGGTTGAGCGACCGCCCAGGGCGCTGGATAAAAAGGGGCGCCACAGACGCCCCTTCATTTTTCCTTGATCTTTGAGTGAGCCAGGCTTACTTAACTCTTAAATTTCCAAAATGTTCCGAAAAATTGTTGTTGGCAACACTAGAATAGAACACAGAGTTCAATCCGGCCCAGTAGCAAAACCGTCTCTTTCTTACGATATAGCGAATAAAAAAAGACGGCATGCGACCTTCGCATGCGAAACTGATTCGAGCGCTTCAAAAATACGGCTCCGGAGCATTGCACGCCTGTTCAATTTACAAGGAATCCCCGACCATAGTGACATACATTATCTATCTCTTTTTAACATTTGAGTTAAAAAAAGTTGGGGTTAATTTGGACGTAGCGGAACACTCTCAGCTGTTTCTCATTCAACATTACATCGCATCGGTTCACCAACTTAAAATACTTAGTTATTCCAATAATTTTAAAACAAACAAACAAACGCACTAATCCGAATTTCAATCAATGAAAGATTTGAACAGTTAAATAAGTACTCGGAATCTTGGTCTTTTTTGTACAATATAAAACAGATTCCGGAAAAACTTGAGTTTGTTAAAATTTGTAGTGATCTCTAATTGAAATTAACTGTAGAGTCTAAATCAGATATATATGGTTTATGTGTATGATGAACTTGGAAGTCTGAAATCTTTTTTGCCTCAGAATCAGAATGTAATTACTCCTGTTATTGTTTTAAATTTCATCAAAGATCGCAACTTACAAGATTTTTTTCCAAATGTATGGATAGCATTGCGAATCTTATTGACTATACCTGTAACAGTTACTAGTAGGGAGAGGAACTTTTCTAAGCTTAAGTTGATAAAAACCTATCTGCGATTAACGATTTCTCAATCTAGATTGACAAATTTGTCAACTTTGTCAATCGAGAATGATATTGCTGAAAACATCGACTTTGATAACCTAATAAAAGAGTTCGCCGATAGGAACGCTAGAAAAGTAAAATTTTATTAGTTTTTTTTTTAATAGCTCGTTACCAAATGTGTTGTTCTAGAAGTCTATATTTTTTTATTTTTGTTTCTTCTTTAGAATTTCAATTTTATTTTTAACGGGCATAATAGGCTAATGCCTCTGTCCCTTCTGTTATAATGAAATAAATAAATATCTTTTAATAAATGGTTATTTCATTATTACTTCATTTGCCTTATCATTCATATCTTTTGTCTTTTTTTCGTGTGGGTTTGAATTGCCGTTAGGGAGCGCCCGTAGAAATCTCGCCCTGGGCGCTGATAGTGCTAAAACCGGCACTGGTTCCCGCACCAACTTATAAAGTCGGTCCTAGTTTTTGTAAAGAAATTTTACGTTAAAACTCCCTAAAGATACGTAGATTTATTATACCAAACTAGGGTATTATTCTGATTTCCCGAAGTAGAAAATAGAAACAAGTGAATATATCATATATCATATACCTAATAGAAGTAGATAAAAATATATAAGTACTTATTCGTTTTAACCAATAATTGCATCTTGGTAGGTATGCGTCTGGAGCTAGAATGCCTGAACACAAACTTGACTTGCTCCCATCTGCAGCTGTCATTTACCGTTTCTTTTACCTCTTTTTTCATTCCTTCTCGTCATTAAAGAAATATAAAATATATTACCTACTCAATGATCAGCTACTCAAAAGACCGTGCGTTCTTGAAATTTAGGGCTTTTGTTTGTCGAATACCTGGTCGGACAAAGTTCTACACTTTTTAATCACTGTTAATTTTCTACCTGTTCCAACTACTTACATAATTAATTTTTCGAGGGCTTATAGGCTGACATGTTCTCATCAGAATAGGTACAATGAGAGATTACCCTTGCGCCATCATTGTTATTCACCTGAAGTAAGCCTATGAACTAAGAACTATTTCATCTGATTCGACGACACGTCTGGTTAGCGGCTAAATATTTACATTTTGAAATATAAATTGTAAATTAATGAAATGATTAGACTTTATGTATTTGGTTTGAAACAGTTAAAAACAGAATAAGAGATAGTTTTTCTCACGGGTATTAACAAAACGAATGTAATTTACCAGTGGTGAATTGGTACGCAGCAAATTTCAAATGTTGTAAAATCTTGAAAATAGTCAAAATCAGCGGATTACCTGTTATAGTTGATTATAATGGTCGTGTCCACAACAGTGCCTGATTACCAGTCGCTTATTAATCAGTAATCAAAAATTTGACGTCTTTAATATGACAGCTGTCAGTAAACAATAACCTATCTTTTGTTTCAGATATTTCCCAATTCTATTATAGACATCTATCGTTCCGTTTACCCACATAATCTTTTTCATTATAAAGATATTGAACAGAAAATACTTTTTCTTCTTCCATTTTCAATTCTTCCAATATTGTCGAATTAAATTATTTCATATCTTTTGACAAGTGTCAGTTTGACAAATGAGATAAGCGATGCATCAGTTATCAGTCGTGTCCACAAGATACTAATTCTAGGTAAATTTCTTATAGAAATATACCTATTGCGATCGTTCACACTTTTGAATTTCGAAAAAATTTCAACGGCATGTTGTTATATGTCTATAAGTTAGTCCAAAAAAACATTTGGTTCAAAAGTTTATATATATATATATATATAAATAAATGAGGAGCTATATTTAATTAATTATTAACCTTTGCCGATTGTTATTATCCACCATTATACATGCTTAATATATCGCTCATACTTGTCTCCACCGACAGTTCTATACCGAAGATTGATACAAGTATGAGTTCCAAATAAGGATTGATTATCAAATATGGCTCTTCACCCTACGATATACTGATGAGAGGCAACAACCTCGAAATCATGATATATATCTGGGAGACTGATGCTATGATTGGTAATCAATCTGATTGAGCAGTATAGTGGAAAAAATGCACACAAACGCAATATGTAGACGACAAACCTCGTTCTTATTGCGGCACCCTACGAAATGTAGGTTCAATTTACCAGCTAGGCGTGAAATTATTATTCATATTTATATATATATATATATATATATATATATATATATATATATATATATATATATATATATATATATATATATATATATATATATATATATGGGATATTACGAAATTTGTTAACACGATAGAGGTCGCAGTTTTGAAGGTATCAAGTTCAAATTTGCTACAAAAATCAATCTCTCAAATATCTCGGTCGAGTTCGTTATTGGGCAATATCGGGTAAGTAGTTTCAAAATGGCGACCATTCAAACATTTAAAAAAATTATCAAAAAAGAGCAGTAGTGTAAATATTATTAAAAATAATTTTAGGTTATAGATATAATCAGAACCTACAACTTTTGTTCAGAACAATTTTTCATAAAATACACAGGTAAAAAAATAAAAATTAATAAAGAAAAATAACAAATATTGATAAAACATGAACACTCAATATAAATTTGATGTAATTGTACATTTTCTGGAGATCTTAATATAGACCCTGATTAAAAAAATATATAGTATATTTATTGAAAAGAAATAGACGAATAAAAATCTGCCTTGAAGTGGACTCGAACCCTGTCTGCTTTATATTCAACAGCCAAAACAAAAACCTCTAACCGCAAGGCTATGACAATTTTATTTAATAACATGTAGGTATACCAATGAAAAGGTTGTTAAAATTTCAATTCAATGAATTTTTAAAAATTTACCTTTCCGCTGACTACAGGCCATCGGGATTTTTTAATTACTGATTAGTAAGCGATTGGTAAACAGGCACTGCTGTAGACACGACCAATATTTTCTGTCATCAATTCTTCAAAATATTTGACATGAATAATAGTTATTTATTATACAAGGGGAAAAAGTACTAGATTTTAGAACCGAGACCTAAAATCTAATATTTTTACCCTGTATAATACACTATTTTTTTCTGTGACGGAAAAAACGATGATTTAATATTGAAAAAATACTACAATTCATTAAAGTCTGAAGATTATAGAAGTAAAATTTGAATTTTCAAAGTGGTACGCTACAATTAGACATGCGTTGCTAAGGAAACCTTTAAAGTAATCAAATATCTATCAGTTTAATTCTGTGTTTTGATTGATATTTATGTGTATATTATATATCTACCCGGGAAAAAAGTGCTCACTTTTTTCCCGTGGTGAAGAAAGTGATACTTTGTCACCTGTCTGCAGAGATAAAATGTCAAACTTTTTACCCGTCACAGAAAAAAATATTATTACGTATAGAAGAACCAGAAATCAAAGAAGGTCGTAAATCCATATTAGCCGACGATCCCCATTGTTATTATTATTACCTATTGTTCGAAATATAGATAAGCAATAAAAGTGTGTTTCCCTTAAAACATTCCCACGTCAAAGTGTTTCTAATCTTTGCCCAGGTCCTATAAAACAAAATGTAATGGCTAGGGCAGGTACAACTCTGCGTAGACTGCCTGCTGAACACAAGTGTTTGGTGATTTACAACCTTCTTAGATTTCTGGTCGCACTTTACCCATATTATAATTGGCTTGGTATTAACAAGTACTATTAAAAATATCTCAATGTTGAAATGTAAAACTGTAAAATAAAAATTGAAAAATTTCAAACTTTGTATACATTACTTAAACATTGTCAAAGTCATTGTTGTAGGTTTTAGTACGTAGGTATATCCTAGGTGTTTTTTGCGCATTTGTTTGAAGCATCTGCGTAACATTTTTGTAGAGCTTCGTTTTGTTCTATATATTTGATACCTACTTGTTCGTCACTATGTATTTCCATCTCTGCCAATATGTGTATCAATATACAGGGTGGCCCATCGAAAACAGTTCAGCAAGGTTTACGGCTTTGTATTGTAACGGGAATTTATATTAAAACTGGGTTCGATTTATTTTCACTTATTTATTTACACCAATAACTACACGGCTATATACACATTTATATTCACACTTATTTCTCGAACTATATACGACTTTCTACTGTCTATGATCTATGACCGACTATCTATCACTGTCTACTTCCGTGGTCCGTGTGTTTATATCCACTTAACCTCCTATCTCGAAACTTCTCGTTCGTTCTTATATATTGTTCTGGATGTATTTCCCAATATATTCCTTCGAGAGTAATCGAGGTGCTTCCGGGGCTCCAGAGTGTTCTTCCAGATATTTGTGTGTGTGTGGGTGTCTTTATTCGGATAAGTCTTCACGTTACAGTATGTAACAATTAAAAAACCTCGGACCCTTCAACTTTAGTTTTAGGGGGACATGTTTTACCAATAATTTCATCCCTCCCCAGCGGGGGTGGCTAATACCCTTATTTTTTCAAATGGGAAGGGGTATGTTGTCATACATCTTAGGAAATTAAATTCTCCTTAAAATGGCGTGTCGTTTTTTGAATCCACGCACACGCACCGCCGAGAAATTGTGATTTGAGTACCTAATACTGACATGTTATCTTATTAAATGTTGAAATTATACCAGATGTTCTTCACAATGTCCGAGAACACTTTGAACAATACTATTGTATGGAGGTGAATGGCGGACATTTTCAACATTTAATAAGATAACATGTAGGTACTACTCAATAAAATAACATTTTTTAACACACAATTTCTCGGCGGTGCATAGCTCAAATTTAAAAAACGACACGCAATTTTAAAGAGAATTTAATTTCCTTCAAAAAGATTCATGAAAACGTACCCCTTCCCATTTGAAAAAATAAGGGCGTTTTCCACACCCGCTGGGCGGTTGAGATTACAGGGATGAAATTATTGGTAAAACATATCCCCCTAAAAACAAAAGTTGAAGGGTCCGAGAGTTTTTTTTTAATTATTATGTACAAAGCCGTAAACCTTGCTGAACTATTTTCGATGGGCCACCTTGTATAGGTATATTATGTTGCAATCTGCCCAAATTAATTCAACGGCATTAAAGTTTGAGTACAGTATAAAGTATGCTGTGGTCTGGGTGATAATACCTAATCCTTGACCATGATTTCTTAACAAATCGCTTACAACTTATTATAATTATTTAATTTCGATTCAAATTGTAACAATTCTGGTTCTGAGAAAGGTGCATCAAAATGATCCCGCGTTTAACCAAGTAGTGGCAAGTTGTTCCACTATGATGTGATTTCAGAGCTCTGTTAAGCTAGCAGTGACAAGTTAGCAGAAACAATCGAAACCGGCATGGCAATTTGTTGCTCATTAGTTGCTTATTAGTTGCTAAAATTTTCTTGCTCTAACCAATTTTGAAAAAATCGAGTTACTGCTATCTTAACGTGTAAGATACCAGTGAAAACACTGAAAAAAAATTGTATAATACTAACACCACCTGAATTTGTTGCTGGAAGATAGTATAAAGAACCTTACAGCATTGCATCCTAATGCTACGCTAATCCAAAACTCAAAATATAGTAAATAGTTAGGATATCCACTGATTAACCTGAAATCAAGTTTTATTGTTGACGCTATTAGAATACCTCCATTTTCTCACTTAATTTCTAGCAGAAATTTTGTTGCTCATTAGATAAGTCCTTATTAGTTCTTGAATAACCAGCAACCAAATACAAACAAAGAATATTACCAATAATAAACTTGTAATTGAATTTTATTGGTGTCGCTATTAGAATACCTCGATTTTCTCTCTTAATTTCAAGCAGAAATTTTGTTGCTCATTAGATTAATCTTTATTAGTGCTTGAATAACCAGCAACAAAATAGAAACCAAGAATATTACGATAAAAAAACTTGTAATTGATTTTTTTTTGTGTCGCTATCAGAATACCTCGATTTTCTCTCTTAATTTCTAGCAGAAATTTTATTGCCCATTAGATAAGTATTTATTAGTGCTTCAATAGCCAGCAACAAAATACAAAGAATATTACGAATAATAAACTTGTAATTGAATTTTATTGGTGTCGCTATCAGAATACCTCGATTTTCTCTCTTAATTTCTAGCAAAAATTTTATTGCTCATTAGATAAGTCTTTATTAGTGCTTGAATGACCAGCAACAAAATACAAACAAAGAATATTACCAATAATAATCTTGTGACTGACTTTTGTTGTGTCGCTATTAGAATACCTCCATTTTCTCTCTTAATTTCTAGCAGAAATTTTGTAGGGATCCACTTAGTTATTCATTTAATTTAACTCTGTTCATGTCTCTATGATAATTTATAGGCTCTTGATGAAAATAACAAACCCTTTCTCAGAACCGACATGAAATACAATAATTAATGTTTTACCATTATAATCCATTGATTTTATGCACCACTCTGTTGTTATCATTGTTGGCGTGGATATGCACTTATTTTTTAAGTTCTTTCGGTTATAATTTTTTTTAAAATTTGAATCCCAAACTTTTTAGTGTAATAAAAGTACAGATGATTTGCGAAGAGAAACAATCTCTTTAATTTCTTTTGACGAGTGACATGCTTTTCTAAATTAGAAGGAATTTAACGGAAATTTTAAATTGTAGTTTGTAGTCATTTTATTCCATAACGTACGACAGAAGCACAGTTTAATTGTTAGGTAAGCTGTGACAGAAGTTTTGCACTCGAACTCGAGGTCTATTATTTCCTGAAGAATTTGTTATAGGTAGATATTTTGCTGCAGATATTACCCTCTAAAACACAATTGAACATATTCTACTATATATTCCCTAAAATTTCAGTTAAGAGTATGTATACCCATAGGTGGGCAAAGTTAATCCAAAAGTTAACTTCGTTAATCGTTAATTCTTTCGTTAAAAAAATAACTTCAACAATCGGTAGAGCGTTAAATTCTCGCAAATTTCACGTAAGTTAATGTTAACCGTTAAAAGTTAACAATTTAATACTTATACTGCTTTTGGGCTGAGAGAAATAGGTAAATAAAACAAAAACAAGGACAAAGAAGAATTAAACACATATTTATTTATTTCGATGATAAGGCTATAATTAATCGTAATTTTGAATGAGGTAATTCAGGTGTATGTTCTCCTTCATAAAAAATAGTATATTAAAATTGACATCCAACAGCGATGATCGTTTAGCCCGTAAAATATCTTTGCCCGTAGAAAAAGACGTTCTATTGCAGCACTAGATGGGATAGCAGTGTTATATTTTATAAAAAGATTTGTTAACTCTGGTTCACCTAGAAGGTAGCATCCGTAAAAGATACTTTTGACTCCGTGTCTAGTAAAGTTCTTATCAAATTCTGAGCTTTGTTTTTCACAGCTTTGTGGCCTCTAGATCTATTGTCTTCAGACTTAGTAACAGTGCTGTAAAATCATCCCCTTCTTCGTGGCGTGGGCGCGTAATTCAAACAACAATGATGACAGCATATCAGCAAACGACTAATATAACGGACTCGGGCTAAATTTAGAGGAATTTCAATTTAACGGAAGTTAACAAGAGCGTTAACCTTTTTTTAAGTTAACTTAAAAGTTAATCCGTTCAGCAGAATAGATTACAATAATACCAAAAGTCCTATATTTGTTTGCTCTAGCTTAAAGTACTCAAATAAATTCAAAATAAGTTACTGTGCTTGTAACTGTAACTTGAGAGTATTTCCCAGCATAATGTAAAAAAGAGTGAACATTTCCAAAAACTTACTTTTCGGCTTGTAATTCCGAAACTTAAATTGTTTGATCTATAATCATCAATAAATTATAATCATTTGGACATTTGTTAGATTTGAGTGGACGTCCCAGTTGATACTTAGAGCCAGTATTTTGGACTGTCATTACAATTTCAGTAATATCACTCAAGTTAACTTGAGAAGCACAATGTAAACAGAAGCAAGCATAGGGCTAAATAATATAATCTTTTGGATGCATTCGATTCATAGGGTTTTGTTATTTGTGCAAGTATATGCGTTACTATTTGGTTAATGTTCTAACTAACGTCTATTATGATGCAAAATTAAAAGTATGTATTTTATCTTCTTATCTGTTTCGCTGACCCAATGTAAGTTTGGTAAATAATTTTATTCAGGATCGGATTTACATTTTTTTCGTGCATCTAATATTTAACTAATTATTTCTTCGGTTAATATTTATTCATTACTTTAGTCAAAAAAATGTACACAAATATCTTTTATGAAATGTAAAGCCGCCTACAGACGACATGGCAAGTCTTGGCCAATGTACTCTCGTTCCAACGTTGGCACATCGTGTATGTGCAAAATAGATGGCAACGCAAGAAGGCCAACGTTGGCGCTGGCCGACCTTCGCCTCTGAGGTGGTATTTCTAGCACACATCAAAGGCAAAGATTAGAAACACAATCTTTATCAAAGGGATCAGATCTCGACTGGCATATATACGCCAGTGCCATTTTTTTCTATACACACGGGGGGGACGAGCATGCACATTTGTTTTTTGTTTGTCCAGTAGCTTCTGAGTTTTTATTTAAAAAAAATCTATTTTTTGAGAAAATTGTGGAAAAAATATTACTTTATTATAATCGTATTATGTTAATAAGTGTATTTTCTCCAGAGAACACGTGTTTCATTAGTGTCAAGTTGTAGAGAATTAACCCACCATCTGCGCTTTTTCTTCTCCTTCTGTGTTCTTTTAATAACTAGAAGTGTAATTGTTGATAATAACAACATTGATGCAGCTGAAACTACAACTTCAAGTTCATCGGAATCTTTTGGCACGTTTCCAATAACTGTGGCGCCACGATTTGACAGTGTTAAACATCCCAAAATAAGAGGAAAATCAAGAATACCAATTTTCGAGTTTTCTTCACCTTTTGGAGATATTGACCCTTTTTGGTCCCAACAAGCTAGCGTGATATTCAAGCAAAAGGTATGTTTAGGCAGGGAGACACGTGTTTAGAAGTGAATAAATATTTGTACTTATCAGTAAAATCACTTTTGATATCATCTCAATATCATAAATTGCCATTCTCAACGAATAAACTACAAACACATTTCACTTTCACTATTAGGTTAGCTGCCATACTGTAATTATTGAAATTTGAAAAACGAAATAGTATTGGAAATAAGATTCCAGGCGATTACAAATACAGTGTTGCCATTGACTTCATTTTGGAAGCTCATAGAATTATTAATTTATTTTATGACAGTAGAATAAGTTGTAGACAATAGAAAATTGAAGATAAACCTAACTTGACCTAACCTGCTAACCTAAACCTAACTTTATCCAAAAATCTTTTTGAACAATAGAAAATTAAAAATAAACCTAACTTGACCTAACCTAAACCTAACCTTACATTTTTTCCAAAAATACTAAATCTGTGTTTTTGTTCCTTACTTTCATTGTTTGAATAATTTTCATTTAAATTATGTTTCATATAGCGATACATTTTTCTATTGTCTACAACTTATTCTACTGTCATAGGATAAATTAATAATTCTATGAGCTTCCAAAACGAAGCAAATGGCAACACTGTATTTGTAATCGCCTGGACTCGTATTTCCAGTATTATTTCGTTTTTCAAATTTCAATAATTACAATATGGCGACTAACCTAGTAGTGAAAGTGAAATTTATTTGTAGTTTATTGGTTCAAAAATGGCAATTTATGAGATTGAGATGGTATCAACAGTGATTTTACTGGTAATTACAAATATTTATTCATTTCTAAACGCGTGTCTCCCCACAAAAAATATACCTTTTGCTCAAATATCCCGCTAGCTTGTTGGGACCAAAAAGGGCCAATATCTCAAAAAGGAGACGAAAACTCGAAAATTGGTATTCTTCATTTTCGTCTTATTTTGGGGTGTTTTATCAGAGTACATCGTCAAATTTTGGCGCCACAGTTATCGGAAAGTCACTGTCTTTTTACACTCTGTACTCTGTCTCTTTACACTCTGTCTCTCATGCCGACAATTCTCCCATATATATACCCGACAAAGATTCCAGATCTTTCGATTCACTTCTAGTTTTTGATTCACTAGCCGCCACTGGACTTCTCTCGAAATCCTTTGTCGGCATCCTTGATTCCCAACACTCGCGCATGCATCAAAAGACGCCGCAACTTTGTGCCCGGCGGCTGTCCCCCTTGCACATTACAATATACAATCTTATAATATGATTTTGTTGTCTACTTCTACTTGCCAGTTGAATCTATAGCTGAATTTCGTTCTAGCCAATGGAATTTACTTAGAATTGATAGCCTCAATTAAAATCTACTGTAATTGTCCATTTAATGAATCATATGTTAATTACTATTGTAAACTGTTTTCAATCTCCACTACATATTTGTGTATTCTTGTATCTCTTATCTCTACATAGTATAAAGTCGCCAACCGTGTTTGTCTGATCATTTCTTTCTGGTTATTTCTTCGCAACGGATTTTGATACGGTTTTTTTTCACTATCGTTTAGTTATTACAAATGATTTATATGTAGGTATTATAATTAAGTTCAATAATTATCCTAGTTTTATCTAGAAAAGCGAAGTTAAGTGGATTTGTTCCCAAATGATTTTTAATGTATTGTTTTGTAGGCGTTTCAACACAAAATTCGTTTCTTTCGCAAAGCAGTCTTCTGTTGTTTTCTATTTTATGTGAAAAACCACATCTTTTTTAAAGCCGCGATAAAACTTGCATTAGTATCATTGTATGTCCCGGTATGTTTGTTCTTTAGCTCTGCATTTAGTTTTATAATTGCTGAGCGCTGTGCCCCTTTGCTTTCATTTCATATATTGTATTTCGATTTTTTGATTCCTCAAGAGTTTTGAGGTCTATTTCTAATTTTCTATCAGTTTGTATTCTTGATACACTGTGCCTCAAATTATGTTTAGTACTTTAATGGTAGGTAGTGAAAATTCTCCAATAAGTTAGTACTTGTCGATTTTCCGCTTTCGTCGTTTTTCCTAGATGAAGATATATAATCAATAAATATGATGCACTTTGTTAAATAAAACTAAACCAGTCAATATCAAAGAAAAATGTGGCCAAGTGCGAATTGAATTTGCACACGAAGTGTGCCTTTCTCATTGTAAAATAAGAATTCCATGTTCTACTTCATACGGTAGAGACAGCCGTACGGATTGATGGACTTAGTATTTGTTGTTATTGGCGAAAGTAGAATGCCAATAGATGGCGTTAAATAGAGGTGAACAACAAATAAATTGACGATGAGGAAACGCGCCAACAGCTATAAATTTAAACATATTTTGTGGGCTTGATGCAAGCTTTGTCTCTGATGAAAGAATCTTGTGAGAATACATACACTGAAAGGTAAATTCAAAGGTTCTCTTTATATACGGAATAGATATGTCTAACAAAATAACGGAAATAAAGCACTTACTGAGAGAAATCCTAGTAGAAAATGGTGAAACATATATGCGGAAAAATATAATTTACCAAGAGGTTTGTTGTGCTTCTTTGTCACTTGGGATACCAATAGGAAGAGGGGTGTGAGTGAATATGTAATGTAAGCAGATTAACGGGTGAAATTGATGATGTTTTCATAGAGAAAATAGGTTAGGTTGAGGGTTTGTTGTTCACCGCTATTTGGTCAGTGGCGGCTCGTGACATTTACTGCAGAGAGACCAACTCTACAAATAATAAAAGAATTCGTGAAAATCAACGAAGTCTACGCCATCTGTGAGTACTCAAATAGTGGTGAACAATAAAACATTATATATGTACCTAGTACCTATTTACTCGGTAAGTGGAGAGTTTGTTCTGCTTTTGGTGGAGATTGTGTGTGTATTTAGTGAAATATTGACCTTTCAAATCGGTGGTGTGTTTTCTACGAAAGAAATCAACGAACAACTATAAATAAAAGCCTTCCAGGTAAGAAACAAACATTTAATGGTTGGTTTATATTACAATGATATTGTTTTTTTAGTCAAAACAAAATGCAGAATGTTCATAAGTCTCAACAGACAAAGTCGCGAAAGCTTTGTTCAGTTCCTCAGTGCTCATCTTATTGTACCAAGGAAATTTCTCTGCATTCATTCCCTTTCGATCCAAACTTCTGCCAAACCTGGAAGAATGTCTTGAAAATTGCAAAGCCTGTGACTAAATATATGCTGGTTTGCTCTTTACATTTCATAGAAACTGATTTTAGTTTGAGTAAGTTCAGTACTTGAAATAATCGTAACTCATATTCAAAGTTGTTTTTATTATAGCAACAAAGAGAAGGCGAAGATTGCTTAAAAGTGCAATTCCTAGCAGAAAGATACCGAAAGGTTCACAGTCAGCAGAAAAGGTTATGAGTGATAGATCCCAGAGGCATTGGTAAGAGTATATATGCTTATTTTCACTAAACTGAGGGATTGAGATAATAAAACTCTTTCTGTTTTGAAGGTTACACAAATGTAATCTGAAGAAGCCTGAGGAAAATGTTGTTGATAATCCAGAGATGGATGATAATAACACAGGTCGAGAAGTAGAGCAAGAAATAATAAAACCATCGTCAAGCCGTATCCGTGCAAGAATTGAAACTCCTCTGCCAAATATATTATTGTATGTGGATAAGGCCACTGAAGCTCATTCTAGTGAATTCTTTAAATTGCGTCAGATCTTAAACTCAGATGAAAAGATGATCCATTTTACTGGTAAATGAAAGTCAAATGAAAAACATAAACATATTGTGTATTTTATATTTGCTGCATTATAGTAATACACATAAATTTCAGGGATTGATTGTTCTACCATGAAAACTATCAAACAATGTACTGATAGAACAGCAAGGTTTAATGGATGCAAGTGGACCAACTTAGAAACTAGAATTATTTTGGTTTTATGTAAATTGAAACTAAATATTTCATTCGTTTCTCTAGCAGTTTTGTTTAACCTAAGCCACTGTAAGTGTCGGGATATATTTTATTCAACTGTAAGCCTTTTAGCTGTTAGTTTTAAAACAGCAATATATTGTCCAAGTAAGGAGGAAACTTTAAATAATATGCCAAAGTGCTTCAAGAAGTATAAAAGCACCAGAGTAGTATTGGACTGCACTGAAATCAAGATACAAAAACTAAAATGTTTGAAATGTAGAGTGATGTCATATTCTCATTATAAGGGATCGCATACGATCAAATTTTTAATTGGGATAACTCCATCGGGCTTGATATCGTATGTGAGTGCTGGATATGGTGGACGCAGTACAGACAAAGCTATTTTTATTAATGAGAATATCATTGATAAACTGGATTGTCATGATGCAGTTATGGTTGACAAGGGCTTTCTAATAGAAAAAGAATGTAGTGAAAAGTTGATAAAGTTAGTAAGACCCCCGTTTTTAAAAAAACAAAAACAGTTTTGCAAGAAGGACGCTGAAGTTACTGCTTGCATCGCGAGAGCCAGAGTTCATGTAGAACGGGCAATTCAACGAATTAAAATATATAAGATTTTAAATGAGCAACTTAGCTGGTATTTAATACCATATGTTGATGAAATCATGACAGTCGTAGCTGCTATTGTAAATTTATCGACACCAATACTGGCTGACGACAAAATGACGTGATAGTGAATTCCAAGAAAGTATGTTGTTATTATCTATTATTTGTAATATAACTGGTAATATATTTTTGTTTGAAATGTATAGTTCGAGTATTTGTCATCGCATAAAGGTGAAATGAAACCTTTCAGTTTATCTTCATTCTTTATTTAAACAATAATAATGTAACATATTCTTGATATAGTTTTCAGAAATTCGTACGATTAAATCCTCTGCAAATTTTTTATTGAATTCTACATCAATCTCCACATAGTTTTTGGAAAAACTAGAAAAAATCAAAAATTTTGTTTTTTCTAAGTTCAAAAGAGCCATTCCTAGCTGAACTTGACCATAATAGCTGTGCTTTCTTTTGAGGTGCGGTATCAAACCACTTCTATCAATGAAATCGCACGACTCCAGAAAAGATTCTGAAGGATTGGTATTTCCTAAAACAAAATTAAAGTTAAGCTTAGACAGTAAATGAAAAATTAGCACTTTACCAGAAAATGGGCATTTAACTTCAAGTTGCCTTGAAGGGGTATCACCATCGAAAATTATTCCGTCAGGGTAATACCCAAGCCATGGGAACGCTCTGGAGATTATGATTCCGGGCGTGGCAATTTGGCATGAATTATTATTCTGCCTGTAACATTCTATCGCTTCTTTTTCATACTTTCTGCCATGTTCGGTAAATTTATTTGAAAAATGCTTTCGGAAAAAAAGTTTCTTCGATTTGCTTTCCCAGTCCTCTGTTTTGCTGTAGGTGTATATCGAGTAGCATGTTGATCCTTGAAAAAAGAACAGAGAAAGTCTATTATTTTTCTACAAGTTATACATTACCTGTAAGTCTCAATTGTCTTTCCTTTAGCCACATAGGAGAGCCTTGATGATATGTTGCTATTTGTAGTGGATTGCAATTTGACAATAAATTTATAATTTCTCTACAACATGGTTTTGGGCTGTACGTGTCAACTGAGAATTTAGCTTTTATATTTTTCAAAAATTCAAAATTGTTTGCTTGACTCAATATTGCTTCAACTTGTACCAATAGATTACTAGAATATAAAAGTTATTCACATCGTCATCAATTTGTTTGGGTAGAAGCTATTACCTGTCTTTATCAGTGACCACATTTTGAGGCACCTCCTTATTTGCTTCTAGTGATCTGCCAATAAACTTTGTAAGAGCTGAGTCCAATATTCCTAAAAATAAACATGTAAGTGTTATCCCTGAAAGTGGTATTAAGATTACCTGTCGATAGAAGTGAGAAATTTTCTCTATCTAGCTCTAAGGACGTCTGGAAAGAGTATTTCTTCTTTTTTTGTGGGTGGCAGAATTCCTTAAATGGTTTTACTTTGTAACTTTCTTCTATTCCTTTCTTCTCTTTTCCCCATGTCTGCTCTAACTCTGTGCAGCTTATGAGTTCCAAGTCCTCATTTCTATAAAAAAGTAAGTATTAGATAAAAATGTCTTAAAAAATAAATATTTCTTACAATAAATTTGACGGACGTTATTAGTTGGGTCACTGAAAAATACAAAATATTATAAATTCTATTGATGTTGTTACTTTTGAAGTTGTGTAGTTGCAGTTAGATTGAAAACTTTTGGCAACTACCAGCACCAATAGAATTAATATTATTTTATATTTTTCAGTGCACCAACTAATAACGTCAGTCCATTTTTGTGTAAAAAATATTTATTGCACACTTTTGAGTGTAACATTAGTCACGAAAATAGTTGAACGTTCACTAATGCCAATGAAGATAGTATTTATCCTATTACCCACGTATATTCTTTGCTTGGAGTGTTGTTATTATCGAAATCTCAAAACATCGGCATACGCTTACGTATTTTAGATGTTACCATTTTACACCGATTTAACTCAAAAACCGTAACTCTAAGAAAAAAATGTTCATTATAAATGTTGCTACAAATAATTATATCTTTCATGTAGTGCCCACGGATTTTCAATTTTCGAAAGAAATCACCCTCTCCACTTAGCAAAAATACATATATTTGAGAAATTAACATGCTTCTTATCTCGAAAACTGTAACTCTTTCGAAAAATGTTCAATCTAAACGTTTCCGGGTATTGTCCTATCTTTAATTATACCAATTTAGATTTCCGATTTTCTAGAAAATTCGTCCCCTACACCCCCTTCGGGCCTTCGGGGGGTTTTTGGAGGGAAGGAGATTTCGGATATGCGTATCATCAAAATCGGAGCTCGTTTACTATATAAAACGCGCGCACAAACCAAAAAAAACACACAGTCGAATTGTATACCTGCTCTTCCGTTCGGGGTTCGTCGGTCAAAAAAACAGTCGAATTGCCTCCTCTGTTTGGGTTCGTCGGTCAAAAAAATACAAATAATATCACTCACCTATTAATATGGATTAGAGTAGCGATGATATGCTTGCAAAAACCAGACAATCCAGCCTTACAAGTGCAAACACATTTCCATTCTTTCACATTCTGATTTAAAATCAGAGTTATTTCGTGAGGTCGCGATGTCAAACTTGATGTTTGTAAACACAAACTTTTTATTTGTGCAATATTCGCAGCATCTGCACCACATAAGATGACATGCCCCGCTTTGAAAACTGCCTCACCTTCTTTTAGGGGTCTGCTTCTGTTAACAATAAACTCCAATAAATCGGAAATAGTTACTTCCACTTTCAACATTTCTTCCAAAATTATCAACGAGAGAACGATCACAAAACACCAGAACAGTAAATGAATGGTACTCATAAGCAAACCCCTCTTGTATCCTAAGTGACAAAGAAGCAAAGCAAATTTCTTGTTCACTAATATTTTCATTTTTACTGGTATTCCACTCAGTGAGTGATTTATTTGTGTTATTTTGGTAGATAGATTCAAATCATGTATAAAGAGTCCTTTGAGTTCACCTTTCAGTGTTTGTATTCTCACAAGAAGATTTTTAACTTTAGAGCTGTTGGCGCGTAAAATGCATTTGCCTTAAATTCGCTCGGACTCCTCTGAGGAGCCGCCACTGCTTTGAGTAATTCCTCCTGATAATAGATGGCGTACACTTCGTTCACTATCGCCAATAGCGGTAATAGAAATTCACATTTGCTGGAAATGTCAAGTCTCTACTTAATACGGCTCATGAGATCCAGCCCACACACAAATGAATAGACGGATTTAGTATTTTTTTATATAATGAAAACAGAAATACACAGTCTCGTGAAAACTTCAACTGTCTACCTTACGGTTCATAAGATAGAGCCCGCTGACAGACGAATAGCGGAGTCGTAGGATCCCGTTTTCACCAATTTGATACGGAATCCTAACAATCAAATTGAATTTGTATTGAACAATGTTTTATCAAATTTAAGCGCACGTCACTGACAAATCTTATATGAGACTGAGAGAGATTAGTATATTAAGTCGTGGATACATCTGAGAAACGTTGCCATTCAACTACATTCGTTCTCCAAAAGGAAATTCTAGTTGATTGCGAACGGTTGCGAATGTTGTTAGGTTTTCACAGGTGCCATGTGCCAGTATCGAAAATTATTTGCTACATTTCGACGAGAAAGGTGGTTGATTTTATTTTCGTTTGTGAAGGAAAAATATGAGTGAGAATCAGTTAGTTAATAGTGGCTTGTGCCTCTTACTATAGATAAAATAAAAAAGCGACAAAAAGAAAAGAAGAAAAGAAAACAGAGGCTTGTTTTGATTTAAATTTAAGTAGAATTAGTAAGAATACATACACTATTCTATCAAAAAATACACGAGGGTACAAGATATTTTACCTAATCTTTCCTAATGAGTGAAACGCTAGTAAATGTTTTTGGAAAATAGAAATGAACAGGGAATTCGAAAATGTGTCAGTCTACAAGCAGTATTTCCGCGAATGCCTACGAATGAGTAGCGTTGACAACAATAACAGCGAATGCGAACGAATGACAACGTTTTTCAGATTTATCCGCGGCTTTACAATAATACCTCCTATGATACAGGTAACAGCCAAAAAGAAATAAATGAACCATAAGAAAATTGGATATTTTTCCATCAAGTCGTCGTTCGGTTATTAAGATACATCAATTATTGTAGTTTTTCGAAAAACCGAGTCAGTAACTGCTTAGGTTAACCATTTATTATATTATATTCCTTTCCCTATCTAATCCTATATGTTGGGGTTTATGGTATTTACATACTGTTCTTTGGCTGCAGTGATTTCTTCCGTCCCTGTTAAAATTTTGTATATACCTTGACCAGATACACATAGGGTATCCAACAGATTTTCCGCTATCAAAGTAGCTCGCAAAAGCTAGTAGGTAGTAGGTACATACATATTTTGCTATCTAAAAAACCGAAATCCTTTGCGAATGCGATATTGAAATTTTTCACCACCAGAATGTATATCTAATTATTATATGCATAAATAGTTTTATCTTGGAATGTAATAAACAATGTAGATAGGAATATAATTTTATTCATCTATCGCCGTGTGGTATTTATTATATTGGTATGTGTTTCATAATTAACACCCACCGAAAGGGATTGAACGAAGAGAAAGAAGGACATAGAAATTTTGCAATATCGATATACTGGATGTCCCTATACATATTACTATTGAAATAGATCTTATTGCTTATTGCTTGACGTCTATGACTAAAGTGATACAAATATACAGGCTGATTCTATGTAGACCGTGCATTAGAAGCTTTTCAAATTTCAGTCCTAAGCCCACGGCCACACATCTCGCACGTAGCTTAGCGCCCTTAATAGCGGAGTGTCTAAATCTAAAGCTACATATGCGATTGTCCACACATCCAGCAGAGAGGAACGCGCATCAAACGCGGACTTGCTGACTGGTAGCGGAGATATCAAATTAGTTTGAAATATTCGAGCAGGGATGTCAGACAGTCAATCAGAAATCCTTGTTCCAAGATCGCTCAAAGCTGGTACTAAAGTCGAAAAACTGGTACGGTGTCGGTATCGCTAGAGAATAAAGTGTAATTTACCGCTACTAGATGGCGGTACCCCTGAATATGAGCATGATCAAGTTAACGCATAACCAACAAAAATTTGAAAAATTGGAATTTTTGCGGACACCTACTAATTATTTGCAGCTTTCGAATTGTTTGAGACGCTTTTTATTGTTGGTGACTATTGAATAATTAGGTTTTTGATAATTTGGTTTCTATTACCAACAAGTTTCGAAAATTAATCGTTATGCACTCTATTCTACTCTCAATTTGTTAGGTAATTTAACTGTGATAGTTTGAGAAAATCGAATGTAAGAATAAAATCGTTTGTGACTATTATTTGATGAAAATTTGAATTTCAGATTTGAAATATTAGGCAAACAAATCATCAATAGGATGGTAAGCAGTAAGAGCTGTCTATTTAGAAAAGAGAATTAAAATATTTAAACTAAGACAAGATTGAAAGGAATCACTAATCCTATTCAGTGACAATATATAATTGGTTGATTGCTGCGCCATCCAGTGTTTGTTTAATCAACTGTACAGTAGTACCACGTTACCGACAATGACAATTGAAATAACGATATCTCACTCTATAGAATAATATATAGATGGCGTGAAAAATATCAACCATGTGGCGAGAGATGTCGCCAGAATCATTTGACAAATAAAACAAATATCAACAAGCCAAAAAATATTCAAAAAAAAGATTGCGTTTTCTGAAAATTTTATTTATGCTGTACTCTTGAAATCCTGGTACTTTTGCGTACAAGGACAGAATCTTCCTTGTACATTGTACATGATATTAAAAACTGGTATCTGTACCAAGAAACTGGTACGTCTGACAACCCTGTATTCGAGCGTATTTGAGCGGTGAATGCTAACCTAACCTATATAATACGTAGGTGAACGGTCAAAAAGAAGGAACCGCCTATATGTTGTATGTTTCTTTAATTTGCCTAGTACTTTTAATAGTAACAAATCAAAATTACTTATCGACATTCTTGCACTCAACGTTCCGTGCCGTGACGGGCTAATGTGCGGTAGTCTATTCATTTGCTTAGTTTTAATCCTATCCGTATTTTGACGGGCCGGAACGGGACGGGACGTGACGGCCAAGTGGGCGACAACCTTTAGAGACTGGAAATTTATCATATTCGATGAAATCCGTCTTCCTAAAATATTTTATTCCTATAGCTATACAGTTGGCAACTACTTTCTTATTTCAAATATAATCCTACATTTTTTCCCAATGGTTTGATTTGCCTTCTTATTTTTATTGAATCAACCCCAGCTTTATTAACTTATCTATCACAGTTTTCGAAATATGTAAATCTTTCTGAAAAAAAAAACAGTAAGTACATTAAATCTGTTGTGGATTTCTCTGATGATCGGATACTACGTGAAAAAGATTTAAAATATTTTATTGGAACTGGACATGGTGATATATTATACAGTGTGGAATGGCCAAATGGAATAAATTCATTATTTTAATAATTGTGCATGTTTATAAACAATCCTGAGACATGTTGATTTTTATTCCCAAGCGCACATCTTATGAAGTATTACGCCAGTTTATGACCGTTTGACATATGACACTATCTATTTATTTTTAAACGACAATATATCATGCTTATGTTGGATAATTAACTATTTTGATGATATAATCATTATAAAAACAATACTTGAACTTTAAAATAATTATTGAAAAAACTTGAGGAAAGTAAAAAGCTTTCAAAACAATCTGATTGGCTAATGTTTGAATGCTGTTTAAAGAACACTTACTGTATTTTATTTTTTGGCAGTACCTATAGTTAGCACTTAGGTTACTCTATAAGAAATGCTAAATATGTGTACAAAAAAGTTTATTTTCAAAGGTCGCTGTGCTAGCTTTATCTAAAGCTAGCAGTCATATTTTAGAAAAAAATAAAGCAATAAATTCAATAAATTTCAGAATACAGCATTTAATTAGCCCCACCATCACTAGAAAAGATTTTCTCAAAAAAGTTGATTTTCAAAGGTTGTTAAAGCTAGCAAAGCAGCCATTTTCCATAAAATATAAGAGCAATTAACGGAGTACCGCACTTAATTAGCACCTTATGTGCGCTACAAGCACCAAATATGTATTTTCGATTCTGCTCACTTTGCTCTGCTAGCTTTAGAGACGTCTGATTTTTTATCTGTAAAATTTAATACCTCGCTTATATTTCAAACGCCTGCCAAATTCAAGCTCAACGAGCGCCATCTCTGTGTTTGAGTTGTTAGGATGGATTCCATTCAAGCTAATAAAATATAGGCAAGGTTCTTCATATGCAGTACCTACAGTTAAAAAAACCTTTTGGAAATAATATATATGATTTGAAAACTCTGTAAAACTGTTGGTACTATTTCGAATTGATACATTTCAAAACAATCTCTGTACAATGTTAATTGATGTTAAAAAGTCAATAAAAAAGTCACTAACAAGTCCCTAGCTCATGATGTCATTTTCATAAATAAAGAAGTTCAACTTAGAAATATGTTTTATATTCATTATATTATAGAAACCAAAAAAGTAGCAATTAGAGACAGGTATTCAGGCCAGATGTATATAGAACATACACTTAGTACGAGTATAGGAATGAAATAGTAATCCATTTAAAAAAAAAATATGATTCCGTTTTAATCTTGGTGATACATAATTAATGATCTTCCCTGTATACTTTGCAATTAATCGCCAGTTACTTATCATTATTATTACTATGTTCAAATCAATCTGTTCGAAAGACGTTTATCGAATATCAATTATGTCATTAATTAATCGATCGTGTTGGTGATAAACCAGGATAGGCGTAATGTAAAACACTTCAGTTTTCTATAAGTACTTACGTTATTTCTCAATGTTACTCTCATCGGTGTTTAATTAATAACTATGTGGGTGTGTGTATGTTTAAATGAATGAATATCATGGTATCTATAATTGCGTATTATTCATATGATTGCATGTTGTTGTTCTTTATCTATACTGTGGAGTTGGACTACTGTGTTTATCTATACTGTGGTAGGAGTTAAATCTAGCCACTTTCACTCGCCGCTCGCCGGTTGTCACTGCTTCTTTTGTCTCTCTCTATTGTAAGATTGTGTCTGTGTATTTGTGCCATGCGAGTATATATTATATTAAGGGTGTTCGAGCAGCGTTTGAAACCAGTTCCAAAACGTTCGAGCAGCAGTTTGACGATTTCTAAACTATGTAATCCGGACTCAGTTTGAGACAGGCGCAGTTGAAGCTTCTTCGTAGAGTATAGTGCTCTCTGATTCTCTGTTGTTGGAGTAATCTCTTCCAGAGAATACTACCACAGTCCTAAACTAAACCCTGATTTTGTCGATCAGTCTTTCATTGATGTTCTCTCTTATCCTTGGTCATAAAACATAGCTATCGGCATAATCATCTGTTCTATGAGGACGAAATTGTAAGGAAGTGGAAGGGGTTGTTTGCAAACTGCAGTTTGTCGTTCGAGCAGAACAAAATCCCAGACCACTTAAAAACTGTTTCAAACCGCACATGCGCATTTTAAACAGTTATCAAACCGTCCGAAACTACTGCTCGAACACCCTTATTGTATATCTTAGACCTAGTCTCTAAGTATTGTATAGACAAGCCTCGTGCGCAGCCTAACCATTGATACTAGATTTCTAAATTATAAACATAATAATAATTGCCTACATAAATAGTAAGGATGGTTAACATAATTCATAGATAGATAGATCTTTATTTAAGTTTAGGAATCCTAATTTACAATAGTATCTATATACATTAAATAAAAGTGAATAATTAGAATCAACATACGTATATGGAGTATAATCTGCATTAAAACATAGTAAAACAATTGTAAATAACATATTAAAAATATCTAAATATAAAGAAGATAATAATAATCAGCAGAAATGAGAATAAAGTACAGACATATGGAATGAAATGATTAGTCAACTACTGATAACAATATTCCTAGTAACATACTGTAATTAATATCTAAAAGAAAATGCAAAACAAACACATATTAAATTTTCATTTGGTTAATATATTCATAGGCAATAATTGCTAATTTTGGATGAATTTCTTCAATTTGGTTTTGAATTCTAATAGTGATGCAGAAACCTTAACAGATTCTGGTAATTTATTCTTATTGAATTTCAATAAAATAGTGAATTCATAGTACTTAATCCGGACGTACCAAAACTCGTCCCCAGAAATAAAATGAAGTAATTAGTTAATCTTTTACCTGAAAAAGTATCCCTAAACTCGTCCCCAAAAAGAGTAGATCCTCAAAAATAGATCCTTGAACTTGTCCCCGACGTTATCGCTTTATGAAGCACCAATATAGCTACTTAACTACTTATTAAAATCTATAGATTAACTCTTTTCATAAAATATTTTTTCATATATTTATAACAAATGAAAAACTCAGTAAGTTCCACGAAACACATTTTATTTAAGAATCGGTATACATTTTTCAGAATCTGTAAAGCAACAGAAATATCTGCTTTTGTTTTATACAAGTACATTCAACTTTTATTAAAATAAGCTATACATTTTATAAAATCAAATCTTGAAACAGATCCATTTTTATACTCATCCATTTTCCTAGCAACTCACTGTTTACGTCTACTGGATCACGTATTCTTGCAAATTCACCATATTTTAAAAAATTGTGTTTGGTAAATTTTTCAGAGACTACAATTAGCACATAACTTCTACGTTCACTCAAACTGACAAAGCTTTCTATATTTTCTCACAAATAAATAAAATGCAATTCTAAGCCAAGAATATCATTTCAGAATGAAATAACAATCTAATATGAATGAAAAGTAATTTACACTTTTGGTAGAATTTGTATTAGGCAACTAACTATGTATATATATTTCCAAGAAAGTATAAATCTCTTAATCTCTTGTCCGGGGACAAATTCTGGTAGGAGATTAAAGGACAGTAATTAGTATGGGGACGAATTATGGTTGTAGAAATTCGGTACTACCTGCTCGGGGACGAATTCAGGGCCGCCCCCTTAATCCGATAAGAAGTGCTGGGAACATATATGTGATTTTTGACAAGTGTGTTATAATTCTGAATATTCTATTATATGTCAAGTATTCATGAAAATAATCTGGAGCCAAGTTGTTTATTATTTTGTATAATATGAAAATTATAATGAATTTAAACAATTTGTATTCCACTGAGAACCAACTGAGGGTTTTTAACATTATTGTTATAGAGGTTAGGCGATTTATTATAAGTATTATCGTCATTCCACGATTTTGGAGTTTCTGGTGTATATTCAACTTATTAATAATAATAGTGACTGAATATTATTATAAACTGATTAGTTAACAATTATCTGTCTCATTCATATGTACCATAAAACTAATTCAAACTATGCGTTACTTTTCAAAATCAAACATTTACTGATCTTTTCAAAACCTTACAAACTGAAATGAAAGGATTAAAAATGGAATTTATCTACTTGAGACATTAGAAATTAATTAATAATCTCCTCAATTACCGATAAGTAAGTAAGTGCAAACCCTTACTGTATATATAATTAATTTTTACCTAATTAGTTTATAAAAATAGTCATTAAGATGTATGTTTACCAAACTTTTAATCTAAGCTAGTTAATACTCACATTTGGGAAAGACACAGTGTGCCGAAACAATTATCACTTTTAAAAAATACATACTTTACATATTAGTGGAAACTTAAAGTGTTTTAATTTTAATTTACTATGGATTTCTATCAAGTAGCAGCTAATACAGTTTTAACTAGTTTTCCTTATCAAATGGAATTCTGAATTGGAGAAAAGGCGTAAGGAAATTCGATCACAGCGGCCACCCGACCGCAAAAACATTTTTTTGCTATTCACGTTCGTACCGCTACCCTATAATAAGCAAAGTATTTATTTATTTATACGGTTACACCATAGAACCATGAATATCATTAAAATTCCGAGGTATTCTAGCTAAGGGACAGAATATATAGGTATAGTTATTAGGGCAAAATTTAATTGAAAATAATTTACTATCGCCAGCTCTAAAGTGTGTATTGAACCTCAGCTGTGTCAGTACAAGAGTGGATAATCTCTCATTATTGTTGTTACGTTTTTTCTTTATTTTTACAACTTTTTACTACCTTTTCATTGTTTTTTTTTTAATTTCAGAGAATATTTATTTAGTTTTACCTATCCTTCTGGTCTATATGTTGTAATTACATTTAAAAACAATAAAGATTATATTCTATTCTAATAAAACCTATATTTTCTACTACCGGCCACCATCATACTGCTATTAATGTATTCAATCCATTTATAAAACGCTTTATTATCTCTCCTCATATGTAAGTAACATGATAACTGATTAATTCGTTTTGTCAACAATATGAGATATAGCACAACAACAATGTCTATTTGATATAATAATATGATAGATAAATCAACCTCCTATCTCTCAACAAACGGTCGGTTGCATGTGTTACATGGTACTTTTACTTACATGCATACAGGTACTTCCTATATTAAGTAGGTACTACTACATAATATAATATTATTTTTGCATGTAGTGAAAGACTGCGGAAAAAATACTTTCTGTTTCCTTGAACAAATACTTTTATTCTACCACATGTTCAAATAGAAAATGTGTTAGCAGTGTAAAGGCAGCAAGTAGTTTCAGAAAAAAAAATGTCATGAAGTGTCAATTATTGCTAAAAGTTTTCTTTTTTTTTAATCTGTAGGCGGCGAGGGGGAAACCACTGCATGAAATTCGTACAATAAAATACCCTTTTTTACAAAAATTACCCAAAAATGCCTTCTTTCTTAAAAAATACCCTTAAATACGCAAAAATTTATAAAAATACCTAAAAGTTTTCTTTCTTTTTCACACATTTTCATTTAACCAATTTGTCTAGAAAATAATTCTGTCGCCGGTAGACCCTAACTGTCCAAAATTTAAACTCAATATATTTCCTTAAAATGTATCCGAAGAACATCCATCCACACATGTGTGAATCAGAGACGAAATACCCGTGAAATTAATATTATATATTATATTATGTTAATAAATGACAAAGTAGGATTGTCACCCATGAAAATATCTACTTATACTTGTTAAATTTTAGTTCCGAAATATTTAAATTATTCAATATAAAAACACCAAGAATACTACAAAAGGGACACACTTTTTTGTATAATATGCCCGTAGTTGTCTTTTCATATCAACCTGTCGTGCTTACTGTCTACACGTGTTATACCAGAGCCGTATTGTAGTGAAATAGTGTTTCACCGATCATGCGCAATCGTCATTGAATTTAAAAAATGGGTGGCAAACCATTACTTTTTAATAGGTTATGTACCTAAAATACCCAAATTTACCAAAAACATGCCCACAAATTCCTAAAAAATACCCAGAAGTACCCAAAAATACCCAAAAGTACCTAAAAATACCAAAAAATACCCAGAGCTTGTACAATAAAATACACCAGTGGTTTCCCCCTCGGTTGGGGGTTTCACCTTCCTACCGCTACTCTAAGTAGCCTCTTATGGAAAGTACTGTAATCGTATAAAATTTTGGGTGTCCGGTTTCCAACATACCTAAACTAACCTAAAAGAAGTAAGTTTTGTCTCGATACTTGAGTTCCTACCATATAGAATATAGATGGCCATACCTGTTTGTATTACCGTGAAATAGCCTATGCACAAAAGCAACCCAACTAGGTAATCATCTAGTAACTGTTTGGTGATTTTTGAAGACTTTTTGAATTTCATCAGGCTAAGCAAACATTATAAAGTTCTACAAATTTCAAGTGAGCTATGACGTATTGGTGTGGGGAGAAGCAACTTTACATTAGTGTGTTTGAACAGCATTTCAAACCAAACTCAAACCGTCGGAAGCATGCACATTTCAATTTTGAGAAGACCGAAATTGTAGTGCGCTTGCCTCACAATCACAAAACAAAGTTTCAAACTGGTCCAAACTGCTGCTCGAACACCCTTATTACAAAGTCTATAGATAGACTTTGCTTATTATACACATTGCCAGCCACAGGCTTTCTATTATTCTATTCCATTCGCGAACGTTCCGCAGCAACAACAAACCAATAAACGAATTAAAATTTATTGCCTATGTTAATAGGCAGGTTAGGTTAGAGCTCTAGAAATAAGTAGGTATTATCGACCGCCATTTTGTGACCACCCTTACCTCCTGCCTATCAATAAGACTTTGTGCTGTCAACAGACAGCTGATGGGAAAACAAATTTGCAATTGGCTGTCATTTAATAGTTTTGGAGTCAAAATGGTTGTCGAGAATACTCGTTCCGCCATTGAATAACGTCAAAAACTGTTAGGGCAATACCTACAATTTCACATTGTCACAGTATTGCATAATACCACTATAAGAACTTATTATTTTGAAAAATTCCAGATATTGATTTTAAAAAAAATTATTCAATACAATGGAAAATAACATTAATTCTTTGAAATCTGATTTTTGGTATTTAGATTATGTACATTATTATATCTGTCTACATCTTATGTTTTTTAATTTTTCTGCTTCTTTTCATTCATCATTTTTGTTTGTTATTTGGTGCTTTATTTTAATTTATTTTGTGATAATTTTCTTTTTAAATTTTTTAATCAGTACCTGGAATTTTTCAAAATAATGCATTAAGGTAAGTTCTAACCAAATTTGCAATTATTGAAAATGACCACATAGTCGGCCGAAACGTTTTGTATTACAATTTTGACGATGATAGAATGAACAACTTTTATTTTCAACAATTAAACAGATATAATTTCAAAACACTGAGCTCTAACCCCAAGAAGAGAATAAGAATATATATTATACCTATTTACACAAACTTCATATTATACCTATTTATATATAAGAGATTTTTGTGGGGGATGCAGTCAGTTCAGTTTCATAAAATTCTTTGTATTAAGCTGAGCTTTCGAAAGTGTTCATTCTCTTCTTGAATTTAGAAAAGAAAGATTTCATGATCATTTTGCTTTAGAAAAATGAACCAGAGACATAAAACAAAATATAGGAAAGGAATGCTTCGTAACAAAAAATCGTACTTGAAAAAAAAATTGGTTACGAAGTTATTCTAAAAATATCACAATTTAGTTTCCCCGTTGCCCCTAAATAATAATAAAAACGATAGCATTTAACCAAAACTGTATATGCAAGACAAAATTAGTCGTTTTTTCTAGCATTTTTTGTACTCTGAACTATGAACTCTGAAAATTTGGACTAAAAATTAAAATAAATACTTTTTTACAAAAAACTGGACCGACGTTATTAGTTGGTGCACTGAAAATTACGAAATAATATTAATTCTATTGGTGCTGTTACTTTTGAAGTTGTGCAGTTGCAGTTAGATTGATAACTTTTGGCACCAACTTCACAAGTACCAGCACCAATAGAATTAATATTATTTCGTAATTTTCAATGCAGCAACTAATAACGTCGGTCCAGTTTTTCAGACTTTTGAGTGTAACATTGGTCACGTATATACTTTGCTTGTCCTTGTTATTATGTAGAGATCTCAGAACATCGCTGCGGAAATACGTTCAAATATTTTAGATTTAACCAGTCTACCACCGCTTACCTCGAAAACCGTAATTCTAAGGAGAAAATGTTCTTTATAAATGTTGATACACCTATTATTGTCTTTCATGGGGCATCAAAAGATTTTCAGTTTTCGAAAGAAATTGCCCTTTCCACATACCAAAAATACCCATATGTGAGATTTTAAAATGAATGTAGCTCGAAAACCGTAACTCTTTTGAAAAAATGTTCAATGTAAACGTATCCGGATATTGTCCTAAAGATAGGATTTTCAATTTTCGAGAAAATTTGCCCCCTCCGGAGGGTAGGAGGTTTCGGTTTGAGTTTTTACGAATATGCATAAGGCGCGAACAAACCAAAAAAAAGCAGACAGTCGAATTGTATACCTCCCCTGTACCGGGTTCGTCGGTCAAAAAGACTTAAAATTTAGCAAATACAGGGTGGTCCGAATTATAATGGAGAAACTTTAACAGCGTATTCAGCAGATAAATAAAATAATTAAAATACGGGGTGTTGAAATATTCTGAAAAAAATCGTTTTTTCTTATTTTTAAAGAAACTCTTCTAGATTTTGCTTCCAAACTTAGTAGGTCTTACGCAAAAACAAACTTATAGCATGATAAATGTAGTATACGTTCTATGTTCTATGCATCTGTGCAGCGTGGGATTCATGTCACATGTCATGTCAAGGGTATTATTATGAAGAAGGTTAATATTATTTTTTCTAGTGTTTTTCTAGAACCTACGTTTGATTGTGGATTCTAGAATGTTATGGAACTTGAGAGAGAGTATATAAGAACTGAACCTAAATGAGGAAGGGGTTTATCTTTTGTGTGTAAACCAATGGTCAATAAAGATCGAGTTAGAAGTAAATCTTGATTAATTACAAGAGTGAACATTACAATAAACACTAGTTTTTGTTTTACCAGTAGCGTTCGTGAGACCATTTTAATTATTTTAAATAATAAAAAAGTTGTACGCCAATGCTTTATCGCAATTTTGTTACTAAATTTAGATATATTGATCAATTCTAAACAAAAATGGTCTTTTCGCTAAAACGAACCGTTGCATGTTTGCATAATATCTGAGGTTTGCAAATTAAATTAAGATAATTCGCGCTATTTCAATTCGTTTTTATTTAAATCACATTTGCAAACTTAAGATATTAGGTGCACATGCAAACAAAAATGATTTTTTTCTCGAAAACGCTTCTTTTTAGTGAAAAGACTAAAGTGACCATTTTTATTTAGAATTGATCAGAATATCTAATTTGTTAACAAAATTGCGATAAACAATTGGCGTACAACTTTTTTTTAATTTAAAATACTTGAAACGGTTTCACGAACGCCAGTGTTAGAACAAAAACAAATGATCGACCATAAAGGAATTTTATCATGTGTCGACCAATGTCAAAAAAATCTATCTCAGGTTTCACAGCTGCATTAGATGAAATGATCTGAAATATATGCCATTTAGATCCAGAAACAAAAGCTGCTCATTTAGTTTACTCTGTCAGATCTTTAAACATCTCGTTTTCCATAAAAAAAGTTATGTATCCCTGAAAATAACTTTAAAATGTTGAGATTTCTACGTCCCTAAAGCTGGCAGAGCAAAGTGAGTAGAATCAAAAATACAAATCTGTTGTAGAGCTAATTACATGCTGTGTTCCGAAATTAATTGCTCTTATAGTTTTTATTTTTGGAAAATGGCTGCTTTGCTAGCTTTAGACTAAAGCTAGCACAGCACCCTTTGAAAACTTACTTTTTTAGAACTTCTTTTATAGTGCTGTTAAGGTTAATTAATTGTTAATTAAGTGCTGTATTCCGAAATTATTTATTCTTATTTATAGTTTTTCGGAAAATGGATACTTTAAAAAATCTATTATTTTGGGATAATCTTATTTGGTCCTTATAGAGCTAATTAAGTGCTAATTAATTGCTGTATTCCGAAATTAATTGCTCTAGTATTAAAAAATTGCTGCTTTGTTAGCTTTAGATCTAAAGCTAGCAGAGCAACCTTTGAAAATCATAATTTTTCAGAACTTTTGTTTTAGCGATTGTAGGGCTTATTAAGTGCGGTACTCCGAAATTAATTGCTCTAATAATTTTTTGAGAGAGAACGTTCTTTTAAGTCAAATAAAAATGTCAATTTATCTATTGTGGGGATATTTATAGCTTTAAAGGTACACCGGGCAACTTGAAACTACTTAATTTTATGTAATCCATTTTTAATTCCATTTTAAAATTGAGATTTTAATGTTTTTGAATTTATTATCTCTCCCAATGAAGAAATGTACAATTCTGATACTAAAAAGCTAAGGGATAAAACTTAATTTTTGTAGGACCGGACGGTTTTCGATTGCTAACCGTATATGTTCCTATGACTGTAAGATAGGTTTACCGGTGGATACGTTCATTACTAACCACGTCGGTAAGTACTTTTCTTACGGATATAATTGTATTGGCCGAAATATTATAGAAATTATAGAAATTAATTTCGGGAAACAGCACTTGATTAAATAATATAGGAAATATGTAAATTTTATTGATTTTTTATAAAAAATACCTCAAATAATGGTTACCGATATAGTTTATATATCGGGTGTATAGATTGTATGTTTTTGCTCTGATAGCGACAATCTCTGCCATTTTCTAAAAACTATAAGAGCCGATAATTTCGGAATGCAGCATTTAATTAGCAATTAATTAGCTCTACAAGCACGAAAAAAGTATTTCTAGAAAAAGTGTTTCTTGAAGCAAAGCAGTCATTTTCCGAAAACTTTAAGAACAATTGAGTTTAGAATACAGCACTTAATTAGCCCTAGAAACACTAAAAGAAGTTCTCGAAAAGTTGATTTTTAAAAGCTGCTCTGTTAGACTTAGATCTAAAGCTAGCAAAGCAGCTATTTAGAAAAACCTATAAGAGCAATTAATTTCGGAATAAAGCAAATAATTAGCACTTAATTAGCTCTACAAGCATCAACTACGATTTTCTAGAAAAAAATAATTTTTAAAAACAAAGCATACATTTTCCTAAGAACCATAAAACAACAATTAATGTCGGAATACAGCACTTAATTAGACCTTAAGCACTAAAAAAGAAGTTCTCAATGAATATTTTTGAAGGTTGCTCAGCTATCTTTAGATCTAAAGCTAGCAAAGCAGCCATTAAAAAAATGTAAGAGCAATTAATTTCGGAATACAGCAATTAATTAGCACTTTATTCGGTCTACAAGCACCAAATAAAATTTTCTCGGAAAAGTAGATTTTTAAAGCAAAGCAGCCATTTTCCAAAAACCATATGAGTAATTAATTTCTGAATAAAGCACTTAATTAGAACTTAATTAGCCCTATAAACACAAAAAAAGTACTCAAAAATATTTTTAAATGTTGCTCTGTAAGCTTTAGATTTACAGCTAGCAAAGCAGCCATTAAAAAAAACTATAAGAGCAATTCATTTCGGTATACAGCAGTTAATTAGCAATTAATTAGCTCTGCAAGCACCAAATTTGTAATTTTGATTCTGCTCACTTTGCTCTGCTAGCTTCAAGGACGAGACAATTCTCCTGATATTAAAAATCTTAAGTCACAACTAACCCAGGTTCATACTATTGCCGAAGTGACCAGGACGCTCGATAGCTTCGAATTACTTAACATTAACAAATCGAAAAAAGTGGAGTTTAATAATAAGATAATATCTGAATCAAAAATAAGCAAAAGTCAGTCTGGGGAATATTAAATACAAATTTAGGTAAAACTAATAACCTAAGGAATGAGAGCAATTTATCCGCTGAGGACTTTGCCAACTCTTTTGAACATTGCATAAACAATTTAATGCAAAATTCTGCGAACTATATTGCAAATCCCTTCGATTCTTGCATGCAAAAAATAGCAATAAACCATTTGACTTCTTACCTACATCCAACAAGTTAATCAGAAATATTGAACATTGTTCATAAACTGAAAAATTCTAGAGCCGCAGATAAATAAAAATGTGCGATTTCTTTACCGAATATATTTAATCTTCGTATGAGTACATGTATTTTTCCAGATATTCTCAAGGTTTCCAAAATTACACCTATCTATAAAAAGGGAAATACTCTCAGGTAACTGAAGCTGAATGTAGAAAAAGATTATCTAAGAATGGCATATTTTGTTAAGTTTCATAGCATAATAGTGACCGTATGCCTTGATAATCTGGCGAAACACATGTCACAGCCCCAAAATATGCATTGCACAAAAAAAGTCATTCGAATAATAACATCCAGCAAATATGATGATCACTGTAAGCCATTGTTAGAAAAATTGAACATCCTGCAATTACCATGTTGCTGCATTTTGCAGTGCCTGCTTCATATAAAAAACATGCCAAAGAATCCAGCACAATTATGTTTACTCTTATAATACAAGAGAAAAATAACTAAATCTGTCCTCCATTATTCAGACATAGACCCATAATTCCTATAAATTTCTGGGCATAAAATTGAATAATGCTTTGCCAAACAGTTCAAAGATGTCTTGTG
Source organism: Crioceris asparagi (assembly GCA_958507055.1). Taxonomy (NCBI): domain Eukaryota; kingdom Metazoa; phylum Arthropoda; class Insecta; order Coleoptera; family Chrysomelidae; genus Crioceris; species Crioceris asparagi. The sequence goes on from OY293830.1 coordinate 64,076,656, forward strand.
CATCACTCAAAATTAAGATCCGTAAATATTTAACACAACACCGTTTTAACTTCTTAGATGATTATCTGGAACATGTTGTAAGTACATTTATGTAGGTAATCCTTTTTTACCCTTTTTTTCTAGATTGTTATTACTATTATTTTCTTTTTTAACATGTTCATAATCCTTGTCTTGAATTAAGTTATATGTACTTTGTCACTTGTATGTTTATTATGTCTTCATCTGAAGCGTATTTTAATTTATTTTATTTGGTGTGATCTATATTACTATCCAGGACAAAAGTATACATGCCTAATTGTTTACATGAAATAAATATTTCTATTTCTATTTGATGTTGGAGACAGAAATAATGACAAAAATGAAAATGAGTTTACATTTTAAAATCATTAGCATCTACAATTCCATTTTGTATAAATTGAATTATAGAATATATGACAATTGAGTATTTATAATAAAGTTTAAGGAACAAAAAGTCAGATGAAATACTATTCGGAGAAACAACCAATGCTAGGCAGTCGCTGGTAGTTTCAAAATACGAGAAATATATTTAAAATCACATTTCATCATCCCATTCCACTGCACATTTGGCAATAGCGCCGGACGCTGTATTTACGGTAAATGAAATAAATATACACCGTATTATATACATTGGACGCCCAAACGGCTATAGAATGAACGGAGCTCACATATATATATATATATATATATATATATATATATATATATATATATATATATATATACATCTCGGTATCATTCTGGCGTCCTTTCAAAAAACAGTAATGAAGCGTCCTTGCCGTATATATTCCACTTCGCCATCAATGTGAGCTCCGTTCATTCTATAGCCATTTGGGCGTCCAATGTATATAATAATTTCAATCTTACAAACAATAGAGCGTCCATACGGTGTATATTTATTTCATTTACCGTAAATACAGCGTCCGGCGCTATTGCCAAATGTGCAGTGGAATGGGATGATGAAATGTGATTTTAAATATATTTCTCGTATTTTGAAACTACCAGCGACTGCCTAGCATTGGTTGTTTCTCCGAATAGTATTTCATCTGACTTTTTGTTCCTTAAACTTTATTATAAATACTCAATTGTCATATATTCTATAATTCAATTTATACAAAATGGAATTGTAGATGCTAATGATTTTAAAATGTAAACTCATTTTCATTTTTGTCATTATTTCTGTCTCCAACATCAAATAGAAATATTTATTTCATGTAAACAATTAGGCATGTATACTTTTGTCCTGGATAGTAATATAGATCACACCAAATAAAATAAATTAAAATACGCTTCAGATGAAGACATAATAAACATACAAGTGACAAAGTACATATAACTTAATTCAAGACAAGGATTATGAACATGTTAAAAAAGAAAATAATAGTAATAACAATCTAGAAAAAAGGGTAAAAAAGGATTACCTACATAAATGTACTTACAACATGTTCCAGATAATCATCTAAGAAGTTAAAACGGTGTTGTGTTAAATATTTACGGATCTTAATTTTGAGTGATGCACAAGACATCTTTGAACTGTTTGGCAAAGCATTATTCAATTTTATGCCCAGAAATTTATAGGAATTATGGGTCTATGTCTGAATAATGGAGGACAGATTTAGTTATTTTTCTCTTGTATTATAAGAGTAAACATAATTGTGCTGGATTCTTTGGCATGTTTTTTATATGAAGCAGGCACTGCAAAATGCAGCAACATGGTAATTGCAGGATGTTCAATTTTTCTAACAATGGCTTACAGTGATCATCATATTTGCTGGATGTTATTATTCGAATGACTTTTTTTGTGCAATGCATATTTTGGGGCTGTGACATGTGTTTCGCCAGATTATCAAGGCATACGGTCACTATTATGCTATGAAACATAACAAAATATGCCATTCTTAGATAATCTTTTTCTACATTCAGCTTCACTTACCTGAGAGTATTTCCCTTTTTATAGATAGGTGTAATTTTGGAAACCTTGAGAATATCTGGAAAAATACATGTACTCATACGAAGATTAAATAGATTCGGTAAAGAAATCGCTACATTTTTATTTATCTGCGGCTCTAGAATTTTTCAGTTTATGAACAATGTTCAATATTTCTGATTAACTTGTTGGATGTAGGTAAGAAGTCAAATGGTTTATTGCTATTTTTTCCATGCAAGAATCGAAGGGATTTGCAATATAGTTCGCAGAATTTTGCATTAAATTGTTTATGCAATGTTCAAAAGGGTTGGCAAAGTCCTCAGCGGATAAATTGCTCTCATTCCTTAGGTTATTAGTTTTACCTAAATTTGTATTTAATATTCCCCAGACTGACTTTTGCTTATTTTTGATTCAGATATTATCTTATTATTAAACTCCACTTTTTTCGATTTGTTAATGTTAAGTAATTCGAAGCTATCGAGCGTCCTGGTCACTTCGGCAATAGTATGAACCTGGGTTAGTTGTGACTTAAGATTTTTAATATCAGGAGAATTGTCTCGTCCTTGAAGCTAGCAGAGCAAAGTGAGCAGAATCAAAATTACAAATTTGGTGCTTGCAGAGCTAATTAATTGCTAATTAACTGCTGTATACCGAAATGAATTGCTCTTATAGTTTTTTTTAATGGCTGCTTTGCTAGCTGTAAATCTAAAGCTTACAGAGCAACATTTAAAAATATTTTTGAGTACTTTTTTTGTGTTTATAGGGCTAATTAAGTTCTAATTAAGTGCTTTATTCAGAAATTAATTACTCATATGGTTTTTGGAAAATGGCTGCTTTGCTTTAAAAATCTACTTTTCCGAGAAAATTTTATTTGGTGCTTGTAGACCGAATAAAGTGCTAATTAATTGCTGTATTCCGAAATTAATTGCTCTTACATTTTTTTAATGGCTGCTTTGCTATAGAATGAACGGAGCTCACATTGATGGCGAAGTGAAATATATACGGCAAGGACGCTTCATTACTGTTTTTTGAAAGGACGCCAGAATGATACCGAGATGTATATATATATGAGAATTGTCGGCATGAAGAGGGAATGTAAAAGACATTGTGAATAAATAGAATAGTCCGAGTAAGTTAGTGCGAATATAGTAAAGTTAAGTTGTAATTTATATTATTTCGAGTAAATAAAGTTAATTTAATAACTCTAAATTAGTCTCACTTATCTGGGAACCCGCATACACAACAATTTGGTGTTAGAAGAGGGATAAGTGAGTGAAGAGGCTTTTGTCTATGGTGAACAACCGAAAGCAGGCAGAAAAAATGGAAGAACAATTAACCAAGTTATTCTCCGATTTTTCGAGAAGACAAGAAGAATTACGACAACAAGAAAAGAAAGAAGAAGAGGAACGACGACAACAAGAAAGAAATAAAAGGAGGAACAACTAATTAAGGTACTCTCCGTATTTTTCGAGTAAACAAGAAGAACTACGACATCGAGATTTCGAGCAGATTGCAGGATTGTTCCGAAATGTCCATCAAGAAATCGAGACTGTAAAACAAGAAGTTCGAGAAGAAATCGAAGCAGTTCGAGAGTCAGTTTGAGGCAGCAGCCAATGCGAATGGATGGTATCATCAGCAGAAAGCAACGGCTTTGCTATTGGCTTTGCGAGGAAAGGCGCTTGAAATACTTCAAAACATTCCTGAAGCCAAACAAACTGATTATTTGGCTGTTGCGGGCGCCTTGGAACTAAGATATGGCAACAAATATCTTAGCCAAGTGTATCAGAGCCAGTTGAAAAGCAGAATTCAATGTTCAACGGAGTCATTGCAGGAATTCAGCAGTAGCATTGAGAGCATGGTGCGACTGGCTTATCCACAGGCCCCAGATGAATTCATTGAGCAAATTAGTGTCCAGTACTTCATCGATTGAGTTCGAGATATCGATATGCAGCAAGCGTTGAGACTGAGTAGGCATAACACCTTAGCCGAAACAGTTGTCCAGGCACTGGAATACGAAGATGCCAAAAATGCTTCGATGAATCGTCGAAGCAAATTAAGAGAAGTCAGAGTGTCAGACGAACCACAAGACAATGCAGATTTCTGTAAGAAGCTGGAGGCGATGTTCCAGAAATTCCGCTCTCGAGGAAGCAAGGAGTCCAGATATAGAAAAGTGATTAAGTGTTACAATTGCAACCGAGAGAGACAGATAGCGCGTTTGCTGGAGAAACTGCAGAGTTGCGACTTTGAAATTAAACACCGAAAAGGAAGAAGTCACGCCAACGCTGACAGCTTGTCACGAAGACCTTGTGGCAGTTCCTGTAAATTCTGTCAAAGGCAGGAACAAAGAGAAATAGCCAAGGATGTTGTACATATCCAAGAAATGCAGATTAGGAATAAGGAAACGGAAAATACCGACGAAATCACCAGAGACAACAAATCGCTGACAAAGATTTGACTATAGTACGGGGCTGGCTAGACCAAAAGCGACGACCTGAGTGGCAAGAAATATTCAGATTTCATCAGACAGTCAAGCGGTACTGGGCTCTGTGGGATTCGTTGTGCTTACGGGATGACTTGATCACTCGTAAATGGGAAAGTCCAGATGGTAGGAGCATTGTGTATCAAACCATTGTACCCCGAACGATGGTAGCTGAAGTACTTCGTGGAGGCCATTTTGGATTAAATAGAACACTGACACGTGTGAAAGAGCGGTATTATTGGATTAACTGTCGAAGAGATGTGGAAGAATGGTGCAGAAGATGTGACCTCTGTGCTTCTAAGAAGGGTCCGAAGACACGATCACGAGGGAAAATGAAGCAGTATCTGTCAGGTGAACCTTGGGAAAGAATTGCGGTGGACATTGCAGGACCATTCCCTACGACAGATTCTGGAAATAAGTACATCATGGTTGCCAGGGACTATTTCTCGAAGTGGCCAGAAGTAGTGCCGATGACGAATCAGGAAGCAGTTATAGTGGCCGAAGCCATACTGGCTTCGGCTTGCGGATGAGCACCAACGTAAATGGGATAAACTGGTACCTTTCTTTCTCCTGGCCTACCGAAGTTCCCAGCATAAATCTACTGGCTATACACCATCGATGTTGTTGTCTGGACAAAGGAATTTCGAGAAACGTCTAGTGGCGGCTTTCGAATCAAAGACCAGAAGCCGCTCGAACGATCTGGAGCCTTTGTCGGATAGATATATATATATATATATATATATATATATATATATATATATATATATATATATATATATATATATATATATATATATATATATATATATATATATATATATATATGGGAGAATTGTCGGCATGAAGACAGTGTGAATAAATAGAATAGTCCGAGTAAGTTAGTGCGAATATAGTAAAGTTAAGTTGTAATTTATATTATTTCGAGTGTAAATGAAGTTAATTTAATAACTCTAAATTAGTCTCATTTATCTGCGAACCCGCATACGCAACAATACCTACTAAGTTCGAAATCTAAAAGAGTTTCTTTAAAATAAGAAAAAATGTTTTTTGGAAATATTTCAACACCCAGTGTCTCCAAAACGAAGCGTTTTTGGAGATACGTTTATATGAACATTTTTAATTATTTTTATCTGCTAAATACGCTGTTAAAGTTTCTCCATTATAATTCGGACCACCTCTAATATTTTTTACTTTCCTACACTACTATAGTAGCTGTATAAAGAAAGTATTGTCGTGTGAAATTTTCGATATCGAGATTTTTACAATTGTTGACGTTTCAGAGTTTTCTAAGTCTAATAAATATATTTTCAGCCATGGGTCTTTCTTTCTGTCTGTCTATGACAGCATTATCTCGGAAACGGATCGGTGTATTTTGTTGCTTTCTTTTTTATTTTGTTTGGTACCAATATCACTCGCCGGTGGCACTGAATGAGAATCCTGTATACACTGAGTGTTGAGCTATAGGCCTAAGAATTTAATTGATATTAGAAAATTGTTGTAGTTTTTGAATATCTGATATCCGGCCGAAGATTAGTCACTATCCGATCGGATATCCGTTTTATCTCTAGTTGAAATAATTATTCATGCTAACATTATTTATTTCATAACAATTTGAAAACTTTCTTTGTAAACCTGCCAGGAATCTAAATATGTATACACATGCTGTATTACTTTTTATACTCACTGTAAATATGTGTGTGTATTTATCAACAAAAGGTGTGTTGTTGAGAGTTACGAGCGTGTTTATTGGTCTCATTTGATTATTCATTAATAGAGTTGGAATATTATTGTATGATGGATTTATCGATCGATATTGAATGACGAATGTGATGCTGTTTATTTTATTATCGTTCTATTCCATTATGAATTTATAGTTGCGTTGTTGTGTACTCATTGTTGTCACAAAGTCACCCATTTGGAGATCTTATTATTGAGTATGGAGGTAGCATGGTATTTATACCATGGGAGGTAGGTTTTGAAAGCTGATGCTTCCATGGTACAAGAGTATTTGTACCATGGATGCTTCTATTGAAATTTATCCAGGATTTTGAATATCAGTCGTATATAAGGGCTATCTGAAAAATTGTTGATGCAACTATTTTAGATAGCCGTAAGATTTTGGCCGTATTCATTATTCAACATCATATTCTAGATAAAAAGCTCTTATAATAAAAAAATGTATTTAAATGCGATGCTTAAGAAACTCGTATTCAAGGCCTTTTTATTGACCGACTTCAAAAAAAGGAGAAGATATACAATTCGGTTGTAAGATTGCCTTTTTTTATTTTTTTTATGGCTGTTCGCTTCGCGCGTTTTGCATAGTAAACGTACTCCGATTTAGACGATTTTTGTATCATTCGAAAGAGGAGAGTGGGGAAATAGTCCCGTATTGAGAAAAATCAAATACAAAATCTCCTTCCCTCCAAAAACCGACAGAATTAATGAAAATTCCATATCCGGAAATGTTTAAATTGGCGCTACAGTCTGAAATATATGTTTCAGCTATGTGGAAGGGGCAAATTTTTTCGAAAATCGAAAATTGGAGATTTGATAATTAAATTAATAATAAAATTTTTAAATTGAACATTTTTTAAAAAGAGTCACGGTTTCCGAGTTTCGTAATGGTAAAGTCTGAAATATGTGATATGCGCATTTCCGCTACGTACGAGCTAAACCTAAAAAATGGACCGACTTTATCAGTTGTTGCACTGAAAAATACAAGATAATATTAATTCTATTGGTGCTGGTTCTTTTGGAGTTGGTGCCTACAACAAATACAAAATAATATTAATTCTATTGGTGCTGGTAATTTTGAAGTTGTGCCGTTGTAGTTTGTTGTTGTAGGCACCAACTCCAAAAGAACCAGCACCAATAGAATTAATATTATTTTGTATTTTTCAGTGCAACAACTGATAAAGTCGGTCCAATTTTTTTTAAAAAATATTTATTATAAGTACCTATTGTAATCGTGTGAAATTTTCGATGTCCAGTGTTTAGCGGATGTTTACGTGTCAAGGTTCACTGAATCCAAAAATTTTTAGCTATTGGTCTATCTGTCTGTGCCAAGATTATCTTTGGGACGGATCGATTTTGTTGCTTTCCTTTTTTTTTAAGGGTATCGATACTGCTCGCTGGTGTCACAAATTCGGTAAATGTTCTGTTTAAAGCTCCTTCTACCACCTGTTAAAAGTGTATCTCTGAGAAAAGCAGGAAAAAATGTTACGCTCAAATGATCTGTAATTTTTTTTATATTATGGCTAAGCGATTATTTAAACAAGTTGATACCATCCACACTGATTTCTCAAAGGCATTTGATCGGGTAGATCACAGCATTATTCTCAAAAGTCTTTTAAATATGGGTTTCGGTACAGATACAGTAGGCTGAATCAAGAGTTTTTTGACAGGCCATCATCAGTCAGTAAAGTTGGGCTCTTTTCTATCTGACTCAATCACTGTTACTTCAGGAGTCCCGCAAGGGGGCCACTGTTCACCCTTATTTTTTTATTTGCTTGTCAATTCTGTCTTTGATTGTTTTCAGAATAGTGAAGGTCTAGCCTTTGCTGACAATTTAAAAGCTTTTAGGACTATAAATAGCATAGAAGATCAACAACTTTTGCAGGAAGATTTGTATAGATTGTCAGACTGGCGCTCTGTAAATAAATTAGGCTTAAACTTATCTAAATGTTGTCAGATAACTTTCTTTAAGGGTAAAAGAAAGTTTAACACCTCCTACTCTTTGAAAGGGAAAGCCTTAAGATATGTCTCAAAAATAAAAGATCTGGGAGTAACTTTTGACGAGAATCTAACTTTTGTTGAACATATCAATACAATAACAGTAAAATCATCAAAGATTCTGGGTCTTATTTTAAGAAACTGTGGGCGTTTTTCGGTTGACACTATAAGAGGGATTTATTGTAAGGTCAACTCTATATAGTATGCCTCAATAGTTTGGTCTCCATATCAGGATACTCATGGTTATACAATGCAAAAAGTTCAACACAAGTTCTTACGATTGTGCGCGTTTAAATTAAAGATTGCTATACAAGACCATTTTTATGTGTATTTGGAGAATATGCTTAGGTTGAGTACTTTAAAGTATAGGAGAACTTTTTCGGGATTAATGTTTGTGCATGGTCAATGGGAGAATTGATTCCATGAATTCGTTGGAACGTATAAATATTGAAGTAGCTACAAGAAAAAGAAGGCAAGAACTCTCTTCCTTCTGTATACCATTTCACAGAACAAACTATGGCCTTAATTCCCCATTGGATAGGTACTGTAGTGTTATAATTAAAAACCATCTAGAAGTATTTGATATCTCGCTAGACATGTTAAAGAGGAGCTTTACTAGGGTATAATCATAAATAAAGAATATATATGAAGTTACAATTTACTTTTAGGATTGATTACATTATATACTTTTTTAGTGTTAATATATAATATAATTCGGCAAAAATAATTGTCAATTGTAAACTGTTAATGGGGTTATCCCGTAAATAAATAAATAAAAATAAATAAATATCCCTACGTCAAAATTGAGTAGAACCAACGCCACCTATAACAAATGTTGATATTATCTACCATTTTTCTTTGTTTTGGCACTCTAAAAAGAATGGGGTGGTATCCTAGATTGCTGGAAACATAAAATTATCCCTCAAAAAATGTCATTGGAAATAATTTAAACCCATTTTGACAAATATGTCATCCTTGAGCAAAAACGATCAGTATGTCATTAACACAAAGAGAATCATATAGAATATTTTGATACTTAATAAAGTGGCTGGCGAAGTAAGTTACTAGTGACAAGGGTATTTTTTCAATCGATTATAATTTTTGCATAACAAAAAATAGTTTAATGATGCTTACGAAAATATATTTATTTGTTTATGTTTATACCCTAGGGTATGAGTTTTACTCATAATCCTTACGTTGTATTTTTATATTATTACTAGCCTTTGCCCGCGACTTCGTGAGCGTGGAAATCGGCATTCAATTCTATGCGGTAGTTTTTGCGTGATGCGTGTACAAACATACAGGCAGACACGATAAAATGTAGCCTATATTCTAAGTTAGACCTCTGGTTATACATCGGTGAAAACTGCATTCAATTCCATGCAGTCGTTTTTGTGTGATGCGCGTATAAACATACAGACAGACAAACAAAAAGTCTAAAAATTGTTGTTTTGGCTTCTGTTGCTTTAGTAAAGACCCTCCATTTTATTTTTCCTTGAATATCTTTAATAGTCAGTCAAAACCCTACTATTAAAACTATAGAAATTTCCTACAAACCCAAAAGGAACCCCCATGTAAAATTTGAGACTTATAGCATTTGTATTTTCTTAGATTTCGTGATGAGTGAGTGAGTGCCCTTTCGCTTTTATATACAGGGTGTTAAGGTAAACATGCGACAAAAATTCAAGGGGTTATTCCTTGGCCTAGTCTAAGAATATTCTGTCCTATGATGATTTGTAGATTGTAGATTGAGCAAAATCGGATAATTACTGGATATAACTCAATTAGAAAAGACCCTGGTGTGTTTGAAAGAGTTCGGTAGTCAATAACGAGAATATTGAATGCTTGTATTCAGGCTGGAGAAAGTCATTTCGAACATTTATTGTAGATTGGGCAGCTTTACATGTACTTTTTAATAAAAAAATATTGTTATTGTCGCAAGTTTTATTCGTCCTTTATCTTCGAAACAAAGGGATTTTAAATAAATCATCATAGGACAAAATATTCTTAGAATAGGACAAGGAATAACCCCTTTTTGCCGCATGTTCACCTAACACCCTGTCTATATATAGATATAGAAGTATAGATTAGTAAATAAAATAGTGTAACTCAACACGCTATTGAAAGTTTTCTGGCAGATGAAATCGCATGTCCCTCAAGCTAGCAGAGCAAAGTCAGCAGAACCAAAATCAAATGAAACCACAATTAGACGCTAATTAAATGCAATTTAAATGCACTAAATAAAAATTTAACGCTCCTTTTTTTAAAAAGAAAATGACATGTTCTGTCAGCTTTAGATAAAGTTAGCAGAATATAGCCTAAAAAATGGATTAATCATCATGAAGTACATTTCAAAATGTTCGTATATTTAAATGCTAATTAAATGCAATAATCAAAAATTTACCGTTTTTTCTTTCTCGGAAAAAAAAAAGTTCTGCCAGCTTTAGATAAAGTTAGCAGAACATAGCCTAAAAAATGAGTTAATCATGATGATGTACATATCAAAATGTTCATATAGAGAAAAAAAACACATGTTCTGCCAACTTTAGATAGAGTTCGCAGAACATAGCCTGAAAAATGAATTATCATGATTTTGTAACGTGAAGACTTACCCGAATAATGAACTACACACACAATGCACATTCCAGAAAACACGGAAGACATCGGAGGCAACGAAGAAGAAGTCCTGGTCTCCTCTCGAAGCCATATACTGAGAAATAACCTCCAGAAACAACGAAAACAACACTGGAATCATCGAGAGCTTTTTAGGTTAGATATAATTGTCGATGGCAATGACATGACACAGTCAGTCATAGATCACAATCGGTCATAGATCATAGACAGTAGAAAGTCGTATATAGTCAGAGAAATAGTGTGAATATAAATGTGTATATAGTCGTGTAGTTATATACATATCAAAACAACGGTAAATGTTTGATTACTGCATTTAATTAGAATTTAAATATACGAATATTTTGGTATGTACATTATGATGATTAATTCATTTTAGGCTATGTTCTGCTAACTTTATCTAAAGCTGGCAGAACATGTGTTTTTTCCGAGAAAAAAAAACTGAAGTTTTGATTGTTGCATTTAAATGGTATTTAAATATACGAACATTTTGGTATGTACATCATAATGATTAATTCATTTTTTAGGCTATGTTCTGCTAACTTTATCTGAAGCTGGCAGAACATGTGTTTTTTTCCGAGAAAAAAAAACGGTACATTTTTGATTATTGCATTTAATTAGCATTTAAATGTACGAACATTTTGGCATGTATATCATGATGATTAATCCATTTTTTACTTTCCTACGCTACTATAGTAGCTGTATAAGGAAAGTATTGTAATCGTGTGAAATTTTCGGTATCGAGATTTTTACAAATGTTGACGTTTCAGAGTTCTTTAAGTCTAATAAACATATTTTCAGCCATTGGTTTGTCTGTCTGTCTGTTCGTCTGTCTGTGACAGCATTATCTCGGAAACGGATCGGTGGATTTTGTTGCTTCCTTTTTTATTTTGTTTGGTACCAATACCACTCGCCGGTGGCACTGAATGATAATTCTGTATACACTGGGTGCTGAGCTATAGCAAAAAAACGTGATTCTCTCAAGACTGTAGCGCAAAAACGGCTCTAAGGATTTTGATTAAACTTGCCTAAAGTATTCCTCTGAGAGCCCTTTACCACTCACATACAGCGCCATGTCTGAGAAAAAGTACATAAAAATGTTATGCTTGAATAAAATTCCATATTTTCCAAATGTTTCTTTCTGGCTAAACGTTTCATCTTGCGAAAAAATGTTACATGACCATTGTTGTATGTCTTGACATGATGAACAAAATGAGTGGTAGCACGATTTGACCAGACGATTTTTACTTTACTACCGCTAATATTATTCACTGGAATTTGCCTGCGAGCGGTAGGAAAGTCGTGTGAGTAGACACACCAGATTTTTAGGCTATGTTCTGCTAACTTTATCTAAAGCTGGCAGAACATGTCATATTCGTTGTTAAAAAAGTAGCGTTAAATTTTTATTTAGTGCATTTAATTAGCGTCTAATTGTGGTTTCATTTGATTTTGGTTCTGCTGACTTTGCTCTGCTAGCTTGAGGGACAATGAAATCACGTGCGTCAGCTTGTTTGTAAATAAAAAGTATCAATAATTTTTACTTTCTTACGCTACTATAGTCTGTATAAGGAAAGTATTGTAATCGTGTGAAATTTTCGGTATCGAGATTTTTACAAATGTTGACGTTTCAGACTTTTCTAAGTCTAATAAACATATTTTCTGCCATTGGACTGTCTGTCTGTCTGCCTGCTCGTCTGTCTGTCTGTCTGTGACAGCATTATCTCGGGAACGGATCGGTGTATTTTGTTGCTTTCTTTTTTATTTTGTTTCGTACCAATATCACTCGCCGGTGACACTGAATGAGAATCCTGTATACACTGGGTGTTGAGCTATAGCCAAAAAACGTGTTTTGCTCAAGACGGTAGCGCGTAAACGGCTCTAAGGATTTTGATTAAACTTGCCTAAAGTATTCTTCTGAGAGCCCTTTACCACCCACATACAGCGCCACCTCTGAGAAAAAGCCAAAAAAAGTTATGCTTGATATATATAAAATTCCATATTTTCCACATGTATCTTCAGATTCAGGCTAAACGTTTCATCTTGCGAAAAAATGTTACATGACCATTGTTGTTGAAAAAAATTAGTGGTTTGACAACAGGATTTTTACTTTCCTACAGCTATTATCGTCGCTATGTAAGGAAATGTAATAGAGTAAACTTTTTCATTCAATGGAATTTGCCTGCGAGCGGTAGGAAAGTCGTGTGAGTTCTCACACCAGATTTTTTTATAGGAATCGGGGTTAAAAGTCATCTGATAAGACTGAATTCGTTATTCATTAAAATTTACTTTTGGTACTTGGCCCATTCAGTAATGGTTTATTTACTAAACTTGTTTATGCCCTTGTACATTCGATATAAATTATTAATATTATACATACTTTCTTTCTTGCCTGGATTTGGTGGAATTCAAGGCTTTCTATGAATAAACAATCTGACACTCACTTGACTTTACACCCGATATCAATGACATCGTTATTTTTTTAGGAGAAAATAAATATAGAATGTGGACATTTTTCAATTAATCTTTTATACAGTATAATACAATTAGAACAATAGACGAGTGGTTAAATATTATATATTTTAATTGTTATTTACATTTACTCTTCAAATAAATTCCAGCCAACCTTCAAGGTTGAACATGTAACATATTATATTATTATTTATGATGAAGAATCACTTTCGCTACTTACATATATGGATGGTTTGATTATATTCTATTGTTTCATTGTTTTTATTCAATAAATAGCATTTGTAAACCTTTATTTAATACTATCCAGCCGACTGAAGAATCAGTACTATTTTTTCTTATTTCAGTTAAATAATAGTTAAACATGACTTGTCACTTTTAAGGCGTTTAATATTTGGTTGTGCTTCGAAGAAATTGACAAATTAGAATAGGTACAACGATCTTGAAAAAATATATATGTTAAACATTTTCACCCTTTTTTCATATCGACATTTTAAAATATTTGAAGTAAGTCCTCCCTAATGTCCGGATACCACTGATAGTGGTCAGATTATGATTACTGTTGACACTTTCGCCCATCAGTGTTGCGGTAAGCGTTGAAGGATGCCTGTTGGCAGAAAGCGCCAATGGATCGGGACAACAGTTAGTGAGATACGAGTATTATGTCTCCCCATTTTTTCGGCAGGATTTTCAAATTTTAAGTAGTTTTCGTTTGAATATGAAATTTTGCTTTTAAAGCTTCAACACATAATTAAATTGGTTACCCATGCAGATACAAATCCTGTCTTAATATTCTATTATTTATCGTCACTGAATCGTAATGGTAGTAACAATGACAGCGCCATTATAACGACAAACGTCGTTAATGACACATAATATAGAATTATGTAATAAGGGTAAATAAGCAGGGCAGCGATTAGCGTTATATAAAAAAATACCAAGTATGTTCCAAAAACCAACTGTTTCACAGAAAAATTTAAATTGACTTTTGATGAGATTTTCGCATAACTTCTAGAATATCACAATTTCAGAGTAAAATTATGGTAATTTTTTACCGACTTCCCAACGGAGGAGGTATTCAATTCGACTGTGTGCTTTTTTAGTTATTATATCTTTGACAAAAAACCTCAATAACGTTTGAATTTTAGGAATAATGAATGACGGTCGAATTTCGACCACTGGGCGACCAGTAGGAATCATAAATTAACATCTGTTTTCACACTTTTTATTCAAAGAGCTATGAATACATAAATAACAACAACGGCTCTTTACGTCTATAAAATTTATGTAATCCATCACGCGAAAAAAATAAACTTACTATATTTACTGATATTATATTAGCTTATTGCTTATTCACATTCGGTACGCGTTGATAACAATCTCTTTAGTTTGGCGCGCTTGTATTTCTGTCGAAAAATAAAAGTGAGGGAGAGAAATAGACACACACACTTGGTCGACGACTACAAACTATAAGATTATAAATAAATAAATGTTAAAATGCAGCCAACAATTCCTTTCTCTTCGCATAAAATGACAACTAACGGCAACAATTCAAAAATTCAAACACACTTTCGTCGCCGTGTTGACAAGTATCTGCGTAGTACGTAACAGTTCGGGTTTACGAACTTTTCACTTAGACCAAAGGTCTATGACTTTTCGCCGTTATTTACGTTTTTGATAAATTGCAGCTGCAATTTCAATTATGTATTGTTTTTTTGCTTGAAAATACTGAGAGCTGTAAATGTTTTTCACGTCACTTGACTCGATCTTTGATATATTATTGCGTCTTCTTTTGGCTACTGCATTGGGAGGAGATACGCTGTTCATCCGTTCAATTATGAAGATAGATATAATAGATAGACGAATTTTGCCACCAACTCCAAAAGTACCAGCACCAATAGAATAGAAATAATATAATTTTGTATTTTTCAGTGCACCAACTAATAACGTCGGTCCGATTATTTGTAAAAATTATTTATTTCACACTTTTGATTGTAACATTAGTCATCAAAATTGTTGAACGTTCACTAATACCAAAAAAATAGTACTTATCCTATCATGTATAAGCTTGTACTTTCCGGATAGGTATGGTATGTTTAATTCTCCCGTCTCAGATTTTCGAGAAAAATTACCCTCTCCATCTTCTTCGGGGGCGGTTTTGGAGGGAAGGAGATTTCGGCTTTGAGTTTTTTTAAATATGGGACCATTTATCAACTCTCCTTTTTCAAATTAAATCTAAATCGGAGTACATTTCCTATGCAAAACGCGCAACCAGCCATACGTAAAAAAGCAAACATAGGTACAACCGAATTGTATACCTCCTACTTTTTTTGAAGTCGATCAATAAAAGGCGCGAATAGCCATTAAAAACATATGCAGACAAACAGTCGAATTGTATACTGCTCCGTATAGTTTTTTGTCTATGGCCTAAACAAGGGATAAAAACGTTTTGATTACAGTAAAACTAAGGTGATAAACCGAAAAAAACTTGTCTGTTCTGAAACTTTAAATTCAGCCATACAAGACGTAGGAGCTATAAATATGTGAATTATGTGGAATCTCTCAGATTTTCGGCAGTTGAACATTTGCTGGTATTTTCTCGTTTGAAATCAGATTATGATTTTTAAAGTGTCTTGATAAATCTTTACAGTTTTGTAGACAGGGCTCTGAGAAGGTAAAAAAATTGTCATATGTACTTGTTATGAAAAGTGTTTCAAGTATGGCTATCAATCGAAATATTGGCTCAATAATACTGTGTATAAAAGCTATGAATCTGAAACAATGTTTTCAAATTAATGCATTGATTTATAAATTCACGTCCCTTTTGTATAATCAATCCTCTTGTAGATAACCTTCTGTTTATATCGAAAAGTTTATCGCAAAATTTTAATGTTGGAGCAGCTGGTCGAATAAGTAATATGACTAAGTAGGAACCAGGAGCGGGACTGTGTCATATAATATTCTATTTATCGACAAAATTCCATTAACATCACTTACTTGCGATTAATAGAATACTATATGACACAGAACCCCGCTTCAGGATTCGTAGATCGAATATCTATTGGGGTGTACCTACTTCTTTCATCAAAATCACTCTTTTTATTT
Organism: Crioceris asparagi; assembly: GCA_958507055.1. NCBI lineage: Eukaryota > Metazoa > Arthropoda > Insecta > Coleoptera > Chrysomelidae > Crioceris > Crioceris asparagi. The sequence goes on from OY293830.1 coordinate 64,093,014, forward strand.
CTTTTTTTTGTGTTCTAGAGTACCTATCTAACAACATAACTCATAAAATATTCTTTCTTGCTGAATTATTAAGAAAATAATAAAAAATACTTCTTTGTGAGTTATTAACCACCATCATTAAAAAAATTGAAATAAATAACTTAAAAAAACTTGGGGCGACTTCATAAGATGTATATACAAAAATGATTCCTACATTATGTATATCATACAGAGCTAACGGCTAATATGTAACCAAATGGGTTGCATTCTTCTTTATATAAAAATAGATTTATCTAAAAAAAAACATAATCGTTGGTATTAAGAATGAAGCTAAAATGTTACCTGAGGCGATTTTTAAACATATAAGTGTACATTTACCATAGATCTATATTTATTTTTTTGGACCAACTTGGAATAGCTAAAAACTAAACCTTGAAATGATTACCTGAAACCCTCTGGTATTTATATACCAATACCGCATTTTAAAGCTAAAGCCTTCTTAGTAAAAGATAATAGTATTAGGCAAAAATAGACTGCCTTCCTTCTTAGGAAGATATGTTCTATCTAAGCGGTTTATGATAATTAATTTTGTAAATTATTTTTTCGTTATACTGAACTATTTTAAGCCAAATTTTCTTTGTTTGGCAAAATAACTTCGAAAAGTCAAACAATCATGAAAATTCTTAGTTGTTATGTATTATCAATTAAAAATCAGTTACATTTCTAATATCTTGAAGGAGCTTGAGCACGTTGTAAATAACATGAATTGAGATAGAAAAAAAGTAATTGTAAGTTTGTGAGGCACCAAAAGGGAAAAATTCCATTTCTCTCCATGCATATGAGCAACTATTAAACATTTATTTATTAATATCATTAATTACGGAAAAGTTATTTCCTTGATTTTGCTTATAAAAATACAGTTAGCTTTGAATGTTATATTTATATAACTACACAATAACTATATAAATTATTATTTAAAAAAATGTTTTGTTATTTATAGGTTCTGAAGCCTACAGATGAAATCGTACTTAATGCTCTAGATCTTAAATTAGATAAGGTTGTCTTGAAAAGTGAAAACAACAAGGAGGAAATCAACCCTAGCAAAATTCAGCTTAGTGCTGATGATGAAAAAGCTACAATCAAACTGCCTACCTCAGTTGCTCCGGGTTCATATTTTTTGAATATAGAATTCAGGGGCGATATCAACGACAAAATGAAAGGTCTTTACAGGTAAAGAAATGATATCTGATGAAGCTTCAAAGTTATTGGCATTAGGTACACGTTCCTTTCAGCTGACCAACATGGCGATTAATTAATTAGATACATAGGATCAGGTGGGCCGTATATTAGTTCGTCAGAGCGCTCCTGCAACGAGACCACCACTCGATGTGCCCTTAGTTATAATATAGATGATAGGCCGCGATGCAACCTTCGGACCGGCAACCTGAAAATTCCCCAGAATCATTCCTACTATGTTCCATTTCTTGCTGGTTAAGTAGCTCCAACAAGACATGTGCTCTTCTTTCCGTCACCTGGTGCATTTTCTCCTTTTTTCAAAACCTACATTGACACATTTACCTTCAGCATTTAATTTTAAATTATACATATTAGATAGTTCCACTCTTAACATTTGCGTTATATTGATCAGCTGGCAAGGAACTTATTATACCATTTGTTGCAATTTTCCAACAATTTCGTATTCAATTTAGGAGCAAATATACCAATGATCAAGGAGAAGAAACCTACGCTGCAGTCACCCAGTTCGAATCGACAGATGCTCGTCGTTGTTTTCCCTGTTGGGACGAGCCTGCCTTGAAGGCGACATTTGATATCAGCCTTACAGTACCTAAGCATCTAGTTGCCCTTTCAAATATGCCAGTTAAGGACAGTATGCCAGTTGGAGATCTCATCAAGTAAATAATTTGATTAAAAAATCTCATTTGTATTGGATTGTGTTCTTTTCTTGTTTCTACCAGGTACAATTTCCAAACCACCCCGATAATGTCAACATATCTGGTCGCCACCGTTGTAGGTGAATATGAGTATGTCGAAGATACATCGACAGATGGTGTTTTAGTGCGAGTTTATACACCAAAAGGTAAAAAGGAACAGGGTCTTTTTGCATTGGAAGTTGCCACCAAAGTGCTACCATATTATAAGGATTACTTTAATATTGCCTATCCATTGCCCAAAATGGATTTGATTGCCATTGCCGATTTTAGTGCTGGTGCCATGGAGAATTGGGGTCTAGTTACATACAGGTTAGTAAAATGTTATTATTATATACTCTTTGATGGTTTACACCAGCAAATCAGTAAAATATTATTCAAGAAGAAGGTAGTGCCTTCCAAAGTTCTAGTGGACCTCAAGCTCTCTCCATCAGTCTCATGGTTTGTTAATTGTTTTATTAATATATCTACTTCAAGAACTTTAAATTTGGTAGGCAGTGACCCAGCTTCACATGTTTTTAGATCCTGTCTGTAGGAATTACTTAACTGAACTATCTTATTCTTTTTTGCAAAAATAATTTGCTCTCCATTAGCAGATGGTATACATATTCTTTATCATTTACTAGATGTCGGTCTCTCTTATTTTGGACGGGGTTTACTGTATCAAGTTCTAAATCAGTCGAATTAAGAGAAATTGACAATCGGTGAACCATGTTGTCGAAAAGAGAATCAAATCGATTTTCCGGAGTAAGCACTCAGAGCGCATGTTTGACGTGTTCTAAGTTGTTCCATTTTGAGCCGCTAAGTGTTCGCTCCCATTTTCTACTATCTGCTTTGATATACATTTCTGTATATCTGCAGAATCGTTAGGGACCTGTCTGTTATTATTTCTAACCCAATTTTGTCATTGAGTTTCCTTAATCATTGCCTGGTATTGAAATAATATAAACTTGCTTTCCTGGAACTATATACATATAATATATATTGTAGACATATGTATATATCAAGTTCAAATTTGCTGCAAAAATCTCTCGTACAAATATCTCGGTCATGTTCGCTAACGGGCATGATCAATTTTAAAATGGCGGCCCGTCAAACATAAAATAATAAAACTCAAAAAGTTGCCATTGACTAAATTTCATCAAGAATATTTTTTTATTATAGTTATAGTTTCAAAAGAGTTACGGTTTTTGAGATAGAGGCATGTTAGTTTTTCATTTTTGCTATATAGAGAGGGCGATTTCTTTCGAAAATTGAAAATCTTTCGATACTACATGAAAGACATAATTATTTGTAGCAACAGTTGATGAACATGAAATGAACATTTTTTCCTTAGAGTTACATTTTTCGAGTTAAATCGGTGTTAAAATGGTAACAGACAATTCTTAAGCGTATTTCCGCAGCAATGCTTTGAGATCTCAATAAAAACAACTACAAGCAAAGATTATACGTGGGAAATAGGATAAGTACATTGCTATTAGTGAACGTTCAACGATTTTCGTGACTAATGTTACACTCAAAAGTATGAAATAAATATTTTTTACAAAAAATTGGACCGACGTTATTGGTTGGTGCACTGAAAAGTATAAAATAATATTAATTCTATTGGTGGTGGTACTTGTGAAGTTGGTGCCAAAAGTTAATCTATCTGCAACTGCACAACTTCAAAAGTAACAGCACCAATAGAATTAATATTATTTTATACTTTTCAGTGCACCAACTAATAACGTCGGTCCAATTTTTTGTAAAAAATATTTATTACCGATGTATTGCTAGAGGTCTAACTGAGTATATAGGTTCTATTTTACCGCGTCTGTATGTTTGTACACGCATTACGCAAAAACTACCGCAAAAGCTAGTTTTACGTACGATTATTAACAGGGGCAGATAACTTTCGTCTTTTCATTATTAAAACATTGATATTCTAAATTATTATTATCTATTTTCAGAAAACGATTTTCTATGATAAATGGAGAAATTTCAAATATTTGAGATAAATTTGAACGTAAATATATTTTTTGTTCTTCTATCAAGTAAACACATAACGGCATTCATCGCTTGTTTAACCATGAAAATGTTATTTATCCTTGAAAATTACAATAGAAGTGTGTTGATTGCATACCAATTGCATTTAATACTACTAAACGCTATAAAACATCATGTCATTATTAATGTACAGTTTTACGTTTTGCATCCTCTTTTTTTTCATTCACTTTAATTGCATTGTCACTGTCAAGGTCAGAATGGATCGTATGTCGAATACAATATAAACAAGAATTCCATGCAGGAGTAGCATATCAATTTTGTAGCAATTTATTTTCAATAAAAATGCTGCAAAAAGTTGTATTGTGAATCTTTCAGTAAAGTAATTATTTTCCTACTGTTACCCCAATAGATACAGGGTGACCCAGGGGTGAGGGTAAGCTCCATAACCTTTTCTTTATCCAACCTATCGATTTTTTAAATGTTAGGACTGAAAATGAAGCACATTCCAAAAATATTTATATTTTTATACAGGATGTCCAAAAATAATTATGTTTTTAATTTCCTACGCCACTATAGTAGCTGTATAAGGACAGTATTGTAATCGTGTGAAATTTTCGGTATCGAGATTTTTACAAATGTTGACGTTTCAGAGTTTTCTAACTCTAAAAAACATATTTTCAGCCATTTGTCTGTCTGTCTGTCCGTCTGTGATAGCATTATCTCGGGAACGGGTCGGTGTATTTTGTTGCTTTCTTTTTTATTTTGTTTGGTACCAATATCACTCGCCGGTGGCACTGAATGAGAATCCTTCATACACTGGGTGTTGAGCTATAACCAAGAAACATGATATGCTCAAGATAGTAGCGTGAAAACGGATGTAAGGATTTTGATTAAACTTGACTAAAGTATTCTTCTGAGAGCCCTTAACCACCCACACATAGCGCCATCTCTGAGAAAAAGCACAAAAAAAGGTTATGTTTGAATAAAATTACATATTTTCCACATGTTAGTTCAGATTCTGGCTAATCGTTTCATCTTGCGAAAAAATGTTACATGACCATTGTTGTTTGTCATAACGTGCTGAAAAAAATTAGTGGTAGCACGATTTGACCAGAGGATTTTTACTTTACTACCGCTATGTAAGGAAAGTATTGTAATAAAGTAAAATTTATGTATTTTTTAGTGCATCGACTGATAATGTCGGTCCAATTTTTTGTAAAAAATATTTATTTCACACTTTTGAGTGTAACATTAGTCACGAAAATGGTTGAACGTTCACATATACCATTATTACCCATGTACTTATACTTTGCTTGTATTTGTTATTAATCAGAAATCTAAAAACATCGTCGAGGGAAATACGTATATTTCAGTCTTTACCAATGCTTTAACTCGAAAACCGTAAGTTCAACGGAAAAAATGTTCAATATAAATGTTGCTACAAATAATCTGGTCTTTAATTTTCTGTTCTTAAATTTTCAATTTTCGAAGGAAATTGCCTCTTCCAGATAGCGAAAATACACATACTTATTTCAAATTTTAACATCGCTGAAAGAAGAAAACCGTAGCTTTTTTGAAAAAAATGTTCAATTCAAACGTTTCCGGATATTTTCTTATCTTTAATTTAGCCATCTCGGATTTTAGATTTTCTGGATTTTTTGATCATGGATATTTTTTATGGTAGATTCTACTTGCTAAAAGAGAATTTCTATCTGCTACAGTAGACCATATTTACTAATTATTTACGAGTGAAATTCATTATCAACAAGATGACATATTTGAATTTTGGAATAACACATGTTATTCGATAATCCCTCTACCATCAAAATTCGTCAAATCATACAAAATAGACCCCAAAAACCTATATTGGCAGAAAGCTTTTAAAAATGCTAATCAATTGTTTTAACTATCTTCATTGGTTTTGAAATTATGATTTTTTTGTGGTCTATACACACCCAAATTGACATAAGTAAAAAACTATTACAGGAAGTAATACCAAAAACACACAAAGTCCAGTCCAGTTTTCAATAAATAGTTACGTTTTAGGCTTAGGTTCCCCTGAGTCTAAAAAATAATATTTTCAACCATTGGCCTGTTTGATTGACCGATTTTGTTGTTTTTTATTATTTTGTATGGTCCGCAATAGTTGCTGAGGCAAAACATGTCTTGCTCAATACTGCAGCGCGAAAACGGCTCTAAAGATTTTGATAAAACTTGTCTAAAATATTTTTCTTTAAGCTATCTACCACCATCTCAAGGCAATTTTTTTGATTATTCATACTCTGGCTGAACGGTTCTTCCTTTGTCAAAGTAGAAATTGACAAATGTTGTTTGCCTTGGCACGCTGAAAAAAACTGATTGTTACAAGTCATTCTTTTTCATAGTTGAGAGCGGTAGGACACTCACATGAGGGACACCTAATTTAGCTCATTATAACATTTAACATTCATATGGTTGAAAGGGTGAAAATACATATCGTACATTATTTCTAGGGAAACCTGCCTGCTGGTCGATCCAAAGCACACCTCAGCTTTTAGCAAGCAATGGATCGCTCTTGTCGTTGGTCACGAACTAGCCCATCAGTGGTTTGGTAATCTCGTCACAATGGAATGGTGGACTCATTTGTGGCTCAACGAGGGTTATGCTTCATTTGTGGAATTCCTTTGTGTCGATTATCTGTTCCCAGAATACGATATCTGGACACAATTTGTCAACGATTCCTACATCAAGGTATGTATATAGGGTAATACATTGTCGATTTTACCATAGATGTTTGAGGGAAATGGGCCACAGCATTTGATGACATCTGTCCTGAATATATCTCCAGTTATGCAGAATTATTTCTTATTTAAGTATTAAGAAACATTTAGTTTTCAAATGATACATGTTGCGTATTATTACTTTAAGGTTAAGACCTTCGGGTTATTTTTACATAATACATAATACATAAATAATTAGAGCTGCGTTTTGAATAAAAAATTAAGGAAATCAATTAATTTCTCGAAAACTGTTAGATGCGGAATTGGAATAATGAACCAAAAATAACCAAGAGGCATTAGAGAACCTAATACAGAAATACTATACGGGGTGTCTTATCTGAAGAATCAAAGTTGCTAATACTTTCGGATATAAGCGGCAACGTTGCAGAGCTGAAAATATTTTCACTCGATGGATATTTGAGAAAAAAAAGGTCGATTCTTTGACCCGTTTTACTATTTGACTTATGTTTGAAACCTAAAGTTTGGTGATTTCATTAGGCTTTGGAGCTGGATAGCTTGAAGAACTCCCATCCAATTGAAGTGCCTGTTGGAAATCCTCATGAAATCGATGAGATCTTCGACGATATAAGTTACAGCAAGGGAGCCTCTGTCATTCGCATGCTACATCATTATATTGGCGACGAGGACTTCCGCAAGGGAATGAATTTGTATCTAACCAAGCATCAGTACAAAAACACCTTCACCGAGGACCTTTGGTCGGCTTTGGAGGAGGCTAGCAAGAAGCCTGTCGGTGCTGTCATGTCTACATGGACCAAGCAGATGGGTTTCCCTCTAGTTAAGGTTTCTAGTCAACCAGGTGAGTTATAAACAGTAAACAGGTAGTTTTACCTATAAAAAATGTGGAAGGATGAAACTTGGTAATGTTAAGTTTGCATTCTCTATCCACTCTCTCCACCCGTTTGATCAGTTGTCGGTATCTTGGAAACAACTTTTGTTTGATGTGTCCTAGAGAATCAAAAGGTTTGGTAAAAATTATAGCACATTCAATTCCTTATACCTCTGTGTTGTGTTTGCTTTGAGTGATATTTCTGTAAAGGTTGCTATGTTATGAAGTATTTACAATAGAAGCGCTCATACATTGATACTGTATAAGTCTGTCATGGATGATGTGAAATAACTGTCGTTAAATTTTATCTTTATGATAAAAGAATGTGGGGAATCTAATTGTGTAGAGCAACGGCTATTATTATCGAAATATTCCGAATGCTACGAGATATCTGCAGTCTTTGTAATTGGTCATTTAATTTTAAAATTCTAGTCAACTAGTTCAGTTAATAATTTAGCAGCACACGTAAGTTATATAAGATGTGAGGTTTGCAGCAAACAAAGGGTTAGTGAACTAGATTGTGTAGGGTAACCCGCCAGTTTCTCATTACACCGGAATAAATGTTCTTTAGTTCATTTTAGTCCATGTTCCAAGTTTTATTTCTTCCGTATTTTCTTACAAGTACCTTAATTCCAACCGTAGCTTGGGCTACTGTGAAATGAATGTGTTAAAAACTATCTAATTGGTTTCAGACTCTGGCGATAGCGTCAAGTTGACGCTTTCCCAGTCTAAATTCACTGCTGACGGTTCTCAACCCGGAGACAATCTCTGGATGGTCCCCATAGCCATATCTACCTCCAAAGACCCCTCCAAGGAAGTGGTTAACACCGTTCTGAAGACCCAATCATCGGAAATTGTTGTACCTGATGTGGATTCATCACATTGGATCAAAGTTAATCCAGGCACGATTGGTTTCTATCGAACCCAGTATCCACCAGAGATGTTGGAAAAATTCGTACCAGCTATCAAGGATAAGACTCTTCCACCTTTGGATCGATTGGGTCTTCTTGATGATCTATTTGCAATGGTCAAAGCCGGTCATACAAGTACTGTGGAAGTTTTGAAGCTGATGCAGGCTTACGAGGATGAAACGGATTACAATGTTTGGTCTTCGATTGGTAATATTTTGGGTAGACTCAGCCAGCTGCTTGGCAATTCAGAGGCAGAACCACAATTTAAAAAAGTAAGTAAATAGATATCTATTCTAAGATATAGCAGTGATGAAAAACATTTAATTTTGGCAAGGTTCACCTTCTCTATATTGAGTATTCCTTTAAGGCACTAGAACTTTAATTTGAATAAAATAATGTATGCGTGTCGTTTAAATTAATTCAATCTTTTATTTGAAATAATAAAAATATCCAGCTAATCTGTGACCCAGCTTGTGAGATATAATATTAGTCAGATGACCGACGGTGTTTTGCTGCGTGGCGCGTATGCGTTATGACCGATATGCAATGACTGACTTATAAAACGGGCTTAATATTGATGGCATTGATTTTGTTGATCTTAAAACATATATCTTGTTGTGAGATAGGCAGAGAACCGTAACGTAACATAGAAAGAAACATTCTTGGCGTTGATTACGCGATTTCGGTCTCCAGTTTATGTTGCCAAAACATGAGGTAACTACGGGCCGGAATTTGTAATGCAGTTTCTTGACAATTTAGACCATCTTTCTAGAAAGATTTATGCGACAGGATTAAAGAAAAGAACATTTCCAGCAATGTTTAAATTGGACAATTCTTCAATATAATCATAGTTTTTCGAGTTACAGCACTAAATGTAATAAATAATATAATATTGTTACCGCCCTATTTTTGAATCACTCACAATTGTCATGATTGATGAAACACACAAAAATGTGAAATATTTTTTTACCAAAAATAGGAATAACATCATTGGTTGGTGCAATGAAAAATTAGAAATAAAGTTCCTCGTAAAGTTCATTCTATTGATGCCATTGATGCCGGTACTTTTGAAGTTGGTGCCAAAAGTCTTCTATGTACTTACAGCTAATAAAGTCGGTCCTATTTGTGCTAGATTTGCTAGTCAGATGGATTTTGTACGGGTGCAGATTCAACAGCAAAAGGGCAAGTCCTTAGGTTGTGACGAGTACTTAAATGACTTATGTTATCCTGCACACTGTTGTTCACTATAGAACACACTTTAAGTAGCTTAATGCTGTCGTTATTTTCGGAACCAGTGCCATCGAATTTTCAAACTAAACAACAAATATTCGAACGCAGAAAAACATTGATTACTAAACGTCTAAATTTGACTGCTGTAGATTCACAAAGATGACCAGTAAAGACTTCCGCAAGTTCAAGCGTTCAAAAAGGCTAACCTTTTATATTCTTTATGTGGTAACATTGCCACCATTGTGTGTCCGTTAAATAAACAAATTATAACCTTGCAATGTTTTTATCCAGTACTGCAGGCAGCTTCTGGGTAAGCTGTATAAGCGTCTCGGCTGGACGCCAAAGGCTGGCGAGAATCACCTTGATACTCTGCTCAGAGGTTTGGTGTTAAGTAGATTTGTATGGTTGGACGATGAAGATACCATACAAGAAGCTAGAAAGCGATTCAAGTGCCATTGTAACGGTGAAGACACTCTACCAGCTGATTTGAGAAGTGCTTGTTACAAGACAGTACTCAGGGCTGGTGGAAAGGAGGAGTACGATACATTATTGAAATTGTATCGTTCCACAGATTTGCATGAAGAGAAGGATAGAGTCAGTAGGGCATTGGGAGCGGCCAAAGATAAGGAGTTGCTAAAGAATGTGCTTGATTTTGCCATGTCGGTAAGTCTCTTAAGTTAGGCCTTATTGGCAATTCAGATACCCTATTATGCTGATCAATATGACTGCCAAATAATTATTCTATCAACCGATCCTAAGAGTATAGTGCTTTACGTGAGTTCTTTGATCAGAATCATAGATCAAAGACTCTCTTTTATACAGTGCGCTGCAATTCTAGAAGAGAAATCCAACTTTTACTCCATATTTACTTTTATTGCAAAACTCACGTAAAACACTTCCCTTTTTTTGTCCAATTAACATCAGTTTGAAGAAATATCACTTGAAAAATACTGTTTAACTTTTTCAAGTTATTACTTTATTCTATACTAGGGTGAGGTGCGATCCCAAGATACAGTCTTTGTGATTGCATCAGTGGCAGTTACCAACCATGGCAGGGAGTTGGCTTGGGACTTTTTCAAAGAAAACTGGACCAAGATTTCGGAACGTTACAGCGGCTACTTGCTCACCAGATTAGTAAAGTACACCACCGAAGGGTTCTCCTCTGTGAAGAGAGCCAAGGAGGTGGAGGACTTCTTCAAGGAGCACAATGCCCCAGGTACCGAAAGGACTGTGCAACAGTCGATTGAAACTATTCACTTGAATACCGCCTGGTTGGAAAGAGACTTCGAAAGCATCAAGAAATACCTCAGCTCTAATTGAAATTGTACTTAATTATATGTAATATTTGTTTTTTGGTAAATACATTTTAAAAGATATGCGGTAAATTATGCCAGTGACTGTACCTATAGTTTTTGTTATTTTTAGAAAGTTTTGTAATAATAATTGAATCATTGTTTAAATATTAAAAATATTTTGTTCTACTACTATGTGGCTTTTCTATTCCTTACCATACATTTTTTATTTTAGTAAGTGATAAATTAACAGCCTTCGTCCGCTACTTCGCCCGCGAAAAATGAGATGGTACCATATGTATATCTTCCTTCTTCGTTTAGTTTACAAATACAATAGATTAAAGAAAAGCCTACTGCGAATTATTGTTTTTTGATTACTTGATAAAGTAGAGCATCAAGACAAACACACCAAGTAGGTTATAGAGCACAAAATCCATTGGGGTCAAGAATCAGAAATAAATTTATTATTCAGATTATATTATTCAAGTTTCAATAGTATCGAGACAAATATTTTGTTTTTGTATATATACATCAAAGATTTATAAGACATACCTTTCGTCTCAGACACACAAAGTTGACGAAGTTCACGTCTCATCCAGAAATTTATTGACGCTTCAACAGTGATGTAAAGTTAGTTGCCTGAATCAAAGATAATCTAACTCATATCTTTGCCTGAACCTACAAATTTTGAAATCAATTTTTATTTTTCTAAAACAATAGAGATTCACAAACGATCTCGTTATTATTCTTTCGTTTCAGAGACGATTTCTGATAAATTGATTAAAAAATAGAGAATGTAAGGTCTATTTTCAAGACGTACTAGATAATCGGTGTTAATTATTCAACTATCTAATAAGTCAATGTTCACAAAAAACAAACGCGTCACAAACGATCTGTATCAACAAAAATTTAAAATATAAATTTTTCAAATTCGTGTTGGCTAATCGGTTCATGGTAAATAGGTAACTAAATCAAAAAGCTGTCATGCATTTTAGTTATTAGTTGAACAGATTGTCAAAAGATGGCAACTCAACATTATTTAGCATCAGAAAAAGCTTCAAAAGGATGGTTCAATCATTAATTTTGATAAAGTATTAAAGGAGGTACGGCGTACCGCAAAAAATACCTTTGAGATATTTCTCATATTTATTATATGTAGGTATTAAGAGGCCTCGCAACCCAGGTGCAGATTTTATGATTTTTTCTGTTTAACGTCCCCGAGGTGAAGTATGAAAGTGGATCCATTTGATTTAATACCCGAAAACCCCTACAAAAGTATTTCCACTCAAACCCGACTCGCATTTGAGCTATTTTACTTAGGCAGCTGGAGAACCTAAAATGAAAAATACATGATTATAATAATACATATATATAAACTCACCTAAAGTTTCACGAATGATGGCGTTTGCCTGATATTATTCACGAGCTACGTACATCGGCTTCCCATCGCATTTCGTTATTCTCGTTATCATGAAATTTTCTGCTACGTTTGTCGATCTAAGGCTACGACATCAGTATTTCAAGCTTAGGTATCTAATATGATATGTCGTATGTCCGAAGGCAACGCAATCATTATGTTATAGGTGTCACAAAGTCACGTTTCAGGGAATTCAGATGAATAAGGTGATAACTCAAGCAATAATAATAATATTATATGTTTCTGAATTATTGTTAATAATAAATAATAATAAGATTTATTCATGTTTCAATATATAGAACTACAGTAGTACATAAAACAATGCACGTTTTAATGTGAGTTTAGTGTGTAAAATCTGTGGTCAAAACTCAACAAAGCTATAGAAAGCGTGATCAGATATATGAACGTTTTAATTTTCGTTTTAAATTGTTTTATATCTAGTTGGCTTACACGCGTTGGCAGGGAATCAAAAAACTGCAAGCCATAATAATAGACTCCATCTCTAGTTTTTGAGATGCGGTGAAAATTGGGAATAAGATCTTTCGCATATCTAGTATTATGAGAATGAAATGAGGAACGTGTGTTATAATCCGAAATGTTTCTCTTGATGTGTAGAAAACAATGGAGGATATAGGCAGAAGGTAAGGTGGATATTTTTGTGTGTTTGAAATCTTCTTTACAGTCATAACGGTATCTTAGACCCATAATAATTCGAAGAGCTTTTCGTTGCAAAGCAAATATATATTTTTTTATTGCTTATTTAATCAATCGATAGTTCTTCTCCCTAATTATATGAATCTCCTTAAAGCGTATAAAAAATTGAAATACCTGCCATATCTTATTTCGAAATCGTCATGCCACTGATTTATTCCTCTCGGTTGAGCTGACCCGTTTCTCGTGTTTTCAAGGCAGAAGCCATCAATCATGAAACACAACACAAAAATTACGCGCCAATATATGGCTTTAAATAGAGGTGAACAACGAATAAATTGGCGATTAGGAAACGCGTCAACAAATTTAAAAATCTTTTGCGGGTTGTATGTTTTTATTTTTGTCATTGATGATCTGAGACAAAACTTACATACAAGACGCAAAATCTGATGTAAGAACCATTTGATAAAACAAACACTCAAAGGTGAACTCAAATAAGCTCTTATACACGAAATAAATCTGTATAACAAAATAACAGACATAAAACACTTAACTGATAGGAATACTAGGTAGGTATTATGTGTGAAAATATTATTAAATGATAAATTATTTGACTAATGGGGTAGTTAGATTAAACGGGCAGTTAGACTAATGAGATGATTAGTAAGATGAAAAGTTTATTGTGTCTACAATAGCAGTATAGCAGCTACTATTGTGATTATGATTGATAATTCATCAGCATATGGTATTAAATACCTGCTAAGTTGCTCAAGTAAAATATAAATATGTTTTTATTGGTCTACATGAACTCAGGCCACAGAATAAAGAAGAACCTCATGTTATAGCGATGTCAGCAGTAACTTCAGCGTCTTTCTAGCAAAACTGTTTTTGTTTTTTACTAACTTCACCAACTTTTCATTACATTTTTTTTTCTATTAAAAATCCTTTGTCAACCATAACTGCATCATGATAATCCAGTTTATTAATGATATTACCATTACTGAAAATAGCTTTGTCTGACTGCGTCCACCATCACCATTCACCATATCCAAGCCACGGTCGTACAATAAAAGGTCTTGCATCTCCACTTAAAAAAGTGTCACACTTATTGAAGTCGTTTTTCGTAATTCTAGGTTTGGCCGCGGAAGTCGCTGTAATCTAGTGTCGTTGCCAATTTCATAAATATGATTCTTGATTTGTACTGTACTGAATTCAAATTAATTTCAGAAACGGTAAGTGAATTATTTATTATATACTAAAAGTGATTAGGCGCATGATTGTCTTAGAGATTGATTTTAAACAGATACCAGCCACTGACACATTGACACTAGCGACTAGCGCCACACCCAAAATGGCTATAATACAAACTAAAAATATCTTCAATATCCATGACAATTTGGCCTACCCAAACTTCGTATATTCATATTGTTTTTGTTGACAACGAAATAATCTGTGGAAATCTCCCTACTAATGCTCTCGTTGTGGTTAAACATTAAAAATGGTGCTGAAATAATTGATTTAATCAATAGTAAGTGCAATGTGTAAGGATCAGTCGTGAAAAATGTTGGACAACCTTCACTTTTGTCTGGGCATTTTTCCTCTTTTAATTGTTTTGTTTCGTACCTCAAATGACCTCAATGTTTCTGTACTTATTTGAACTTTTATGTTTTTTGAAAAATAAATGCTATTTTTACAACAAATTTATTTATAACCTGAATCCTCAATCCCACTTATTACCGACCGTAATGGTTAAAGCTTGCTGGATAGCAGTAGTAGTAGGTACTATAACATCTATGGTATCATATCTATGGGTCAAACAATGTTTCATATATTTAAGCAGCACCCTTTGATTATTATGAGACCTAATTATTATAGATTTACAATTCTAATAATTACAAATGAATATTTATTATTGATTTACGATCCTAATAATTCCAATCTTAAGAAATTATAAATGTATAAGACTTATTCAACTAGTTTTGTAAATTGAAATATTTTAATGAAATAAGATGAACCAATATTATTTTTGTATTATTTGAATAACTCAAGATGAACCAATATTATATCATATTTGAATGAATTCACTGCAAAGATAGTTACGCGAGAGTCTGCATCTACGCGTAGATCCTATGCATTTACGTCGTTGTTACGACCATGGTTTGCCTGAAACACGTCACTGAAGCCCTGTATGTTGGGCCGCTTCGATTTGCTGGGAAGCATAGAGGATTAGCAGTCCATGAATTGTAAGGTCTATGTATGCGATCCGTTATAATGTAACATCACTCTACATTTTAGACATTTCAGTTTTTGTATCCTGATTACAGTGCAATTCTATTATAATGCTCGAAGGCCTTTGGTAATGGGTATATTATTTAGTTTCCTCATTACCTGGCCAATATATACTTTTTTCAAATGACACCTAAAAGGCTTATGGTTGAATAAAACATATTCCGACTTTCGACAATACAACCAGAGAACACACTACAACCTCAGCTTTTGTTTGGTAGTTTGATGAGCTGTGCTACAACAATTTTTTTAATAATATTGTGTGGGGTGATGCCGGTGGCTTTAATGTTAAGTTGTGCCATTGCTTCCCCACTTTATTTGAAATAACGTAACGAAGAACTTTGAAATACTTTATTGCTCAACTAATTATAAATCGTGTACTGTCTGTTCGTTTCTACCGAGCGTCGAGAGTGACGAGAGCATCAAAACTGCACTGACTGAACTCCAGAAAAAACATACCTCCAAGAGAATTGTAACTCCCATGTTAATCGTTTTGACCTTGAGTACACTAGCGCTCAATCGGTACACTCACGAAGTTAAGTGTGGCGGCAGATTTAAATCGGACATTCAAATAAACGGTGGAATATAAAAGTTGCGCAAAGTAGAGAAAGGAATAAAACATTCAGAAATTGTTGAAGAAAGTTAAAAAAAACATTATATGAATGCAGCATAGATTTGTTATTAAGTGTTCTCCAACAATTTCTGAAAGTTTCACTCCTTTCACTATGTCTAAAAGGGAAGGGAAGGGAAATAATTATAAGCAAAATTCAGCCATACTCACATTGATGCACTCA
Organism: Crioceris asparagi; assembly: GCA_958507055.1. Lineage (NCBI taxonomy): Eukaryota > Metazoa > Arthropoda > Insecta > Coleoptera > Chrysomelidae > Crioceris > Crioceris asparagi. The sequence continues at coordinate 64,109,115 of OY293830.1, forward strand.
TTATGCTCTCTACACCACCAGGACTCGGACGCTGGATTCTTCATCTGCGCTTGCATTGCTCCATTTCTCCTTCAGACTTCTTTCGTTACTCCTCAATTAGACATGTAAATAAAAAAACAAATTTTAAACATCTGCACCGTATATTACGAGTAAACTCAAATAATTATAAGCAAAATTCAGCTATACTCACATTTATGCACTTATTATAATCTCTCTATACTACCAGGACTCGGAAACTAGATTCTTCAAATGCCTTTGAGGTATTTTACTTTTGCCACATCCTTCTTATTCCGTTGTTCATCTGCAAATATTCGATTTTGCCTTGTGCACCACCATTTCTCTGCAATAAAAAATACATCATTACAAATCTGGGCTGATAGAGAAGCATGCTCGGTAGAGTTCACAAGACAAACAATAAAATTTAAACGTTCTCTGAAGTGTAACTGTAATAGCCGTCTATTTTATTAGGGATCTATTGAATATTCTCTGATCTCTTTGTATAATGAGCTAGACGACAATCTTAAACAGCAATACATTATAAACTATCAATCATGCCTTACAGCATGTATTTAGGGCATTTTCTTACCACTGAGCCATACCAACACTGAAATACGAATGATAAGAATAAAATACTAAAATAGAAATAGAGAATAAAATTCACATTCAACAAATTTTCTATATTTTTAGCTTCACCGGAGTACTAGTTGATTCTTTCACGTACAACATGGTACGCTAATTTACTTAGTAGAAGTAGATTAACAGTTATTTTCTAAATGTTATTTGCGTTCTCTTTGGTTTACTCTGATCTCTATTTAATGAGCTTGACAGAAAGCTTAAGCAACAATACGTTCGAAAATCAATCAAAAGGCCACATACCTTTGCTTAATATTCCAGTTTTAGGATGAATCTGCTTGAAAACTTTGTATATATAAATTGCGTTGCTCTCCATTTTATTTCCTTTTCCTTCGTAATAATAAATTAAAAAATAACAAATCACCAGGTCCTGATCAGATAAAAAATGAAACACTAAAAATTTTATGTAAATATATCAGTGAACCTCTTTCGAATATATTTAATAAATCATTATCTACAGGAATATTTCCAGAAGAATTTAAGAAATCAATAGTTATACCAATTTATAAACATGGAAACAAAACAGATATGACAAATTATAGACCGATTTCTCTAACTTCAAATGTATCAAAAATATTAGAAAAAATAATTAAAAATAGAATTTATAATTTTTTTGAAAAGCATAAATTACTCTCCAATATGCAATATGGTTTTAGAAATAAAAAATCAACTCAAGATGCAATAAAAGATTTAACCTGTCTGATTTATAATTCAATTGATAATAGAAAACCAGCTATAGGTATTTTTTTGGATTTAGCAAAAGCATTTGACACAGTCAATCACAAATTATTACTTGAAAAATTAGAACAAATTGGAATACGGGGCTTAGCTCACGATCTTATTTGTTCCTATTTATCAAATAGAAAACAACAAGTTAAACTAAATGGTACAATAAGTGAAACACAAATTATATCATGTGGTGTACCCCAAGGAACTGTTTTGGGTCCATTACTTTTTATTATATATCAATAACTTTTTTTCAATAGAAACTACTAGTAAAATTATTTCCTTTGCTGATGACACTGTCATTTATTATGAAAACGAAAATTGGAAACATTTAAAACTTGAGATTGAAATTGATTTCATCAATATTATAAACTGGCTGAACAAAAATCTTCTTTCAATTAATTTTAATAAAACATTTTTTCTTCCTTTTTGTAGTTCTGGTAAAGGTATTCCGGAATTAAATGAAATCTCAATAAATTCAGAAATAATTATTTACTCAAAACAGGAAATTAAATATCTTGGTATTATTTTAGATAGCCATCTCAAATGGGAAAGACACATAACATACCTAGGTGCTAATTTAAGAAGAATATTATTTAAAATCAAAATTCTATCAAATATATTGGATTATAAATATATGAAAATGTTGTACTTCAGTCTATTCAAACCACATCTTGAATATGGTTTAATAGGTTGGGGGGAATTTCTAAAACGCATTTAAAACCAATTGAAATTTTACAAAAACGTTGTTTAAAAATAATATTGAAGAAAAATAGCAGATATCCAAGTAATTTATTATATAAAGAAATTAATATTTTTGATCCAATACAAATTTATTTCAAAATTCTTGTAATAGATCAGTTTAAGAATAAAAAAGATCATAATATTGTTTCTCACTGTCATCTCACTAGACAAAAGCAAAACATTGTTATACCATTTAAAAATAAAAATATTGGTCAAAAAAATTGTATGTACTTAGGACCAAAAGCATATAATTATTTACCCAAAATTATAAAAAATATAAGTACAATCAGAAAATTTAAAAATGAGGTTGATAATTTCTTAAGAAGTAACTCTAGAGAATTCATCAGAAACATTATTCAAAGGTGATAGAACTTATATCTACATATGATATTCCATACTTTTATTTATTTGTAATGCTTTGTTTCTTACCAATTAGCTATTAATTGATTTAAAAATATGTTATTTATAATTACCCTACAAACAGACTTTTTAGTCTCGTAGGTTTTAATATTGTTGTTTGTTGACAAAAATGTGATTTCTTAAATTGTCAATAAACGTTATTTATTTATTATTTATTTAGTTTCATCATGCCATACCTAATTAAAGATGTTTTCCTGGGTTTAACCAGCTTTCTCGGCAGCCTTACTGCATGTCTTTAGTGGCATTTTCTTGCCAATGAGCCTTACGAACACTGAAATAAATGAGATACGAATGATAAGAATAAGATACTAAAATAGTAATAGAGAATAAAATTCTCTCATTTCTCAGATACGTACCTTCAAAACATCCAAAAGCTACAAAACCAGAGAAAACATACCACAAATACAAACAACGCTTCAGAAAAATGAGGTTAAAGACAGATAACATTTATAATAAGGCTTTTCCACGTGACGTCAGCGCCATTTGAATTACTGTCAAAATCAGCTGTTCTGGAGGTCAACAAATCGCAAGTTTGAATTTTAAGATTGTACTTTTTACTTTATTTTAGTTGTTTTTATACAGTTTCAAAACATTCAGGTCAATAATAAGGTATTTTAACACTAATAGAATTGCTTTAGAGTGATTATATGTTTGAGAAAACTAGAGTTTGTAATTAATTATTAAAAAGTAGGTACTCACTGAAGTTTTAATCCCTTAAATAACATTATTTTTATGTTCAATTGCCAAATTTTTGTGGAGTTGTGCAAACAATAGTAAACGCAACCGATGATAAAAGTATTTATATTACAATCGGAAAAAGTCACTAGAGGTAGATTAATTCAAGAACGTGCAGCTCGTCGGCAATCCTGGATCCAGGCCTTACATAGAGACGATTTAACAGAAAGCAAAATCAAATGGCAAATAATTTGTTTCAGGTAAATTTATCTTATTATTGTTCTAATGCATGCATTTTTTTATTACATACATAATGTGTTTTATGTATTTCAATCAATTTAAATAAATATAGTTAGTTATTACAATTACTTATATAAATAGCCGTATAATTTGTTCTCACCAAATATATCTCAAGAAATGCCAGAAAATTTTGAAAACAAGGAGATTCCGGATTACATCCCAACACTACATACGGGTTTCACCCGATCTAAATTAAAAACAACCCCTAAAGTAGCGAGAGAGAGGTACACTAGGGTTAAAAAAGAAGGAACCTAGTTCTAAGATTCCATTTATATTATATTTATTATATACAAAATATATAAGAATTCATCGAAACAATATAATTTTATTTTTATTTGTATATAATCAATTGGTGGTGGGGTAGTTAGCTTTTAAGCTTAATTAGCTTTTAAACATGGTATGTAATGGTAATTTAGTACCTCCATATTTTCATCTGAAAAAAAAGAAATTTGGTAGCAGTCGATTTGTGAGAAAAATTGCTGCTCGAAAATATCCACTAATTCGTTAACATATTATAATGTTCATATGTTCATAATCGATTGGCATCTTGTTCGTTGTTGCATCGAAGTCTGTATTCTTTTATATATAAGAATCAACATTTCCGATCAATTACATTTTCTGAAGATATCTTCTTTCGTTTTCAAAATCCAGTCCTTCAAAATATCTACTTAGGTACATAAGACATCTGAATTAGAAACATTTTTTGAAGCATTCTCTTCTTACTATATATACTTTTGTTGTATTTTATCAATAAACCAAAAAATAATCTGTTTTTAATCATAAATATAATTTAGATGATTATTATGTCTGTACAGGTCTTTCAAAGTAAAAGTATATCAAATTATATTTAACATAACATACTTAATCTTAATTATTTCTACTCAAATTTTAAATGCTTACCTTCAGGATTACTTGAATTAAGAATTTTATGGTTTTGTTGTAAATATATAGCAGTAAAATCTTCAAAATTTTCGTCAAAACTAACAATGGTGTCTTATGGCAAAGTGGCTTTGTTGACCTCCAGAACAGCTGTTTGCGGCTATATTTGTGACGTCGGTGGAAAAGCTCTATAGAACATTTACGTATTTAAATGTTACCGCCACTAATTGTCGGTAGCGATACTAGCGATCAATCGGTACACTTTAGCAACTTACTGTCAAAATTTTCCCATAAGAGTTGCCACGGGCTGCTGAACTCTTCTCTTCTTTTCTCCTCGAGATCTCTGCAGCGTTGCCAACTGGTATCTTTTAGAGACAGACCCCATACAGCAACGTTGCCAACTGGTGTCTGTTGAGAAGAAACCCCACACACTCCCCTCCTAGTGATAATGAGACAAAAACTACAGCACCCAGTTTTCTTCAGCGTGGCACATTATCGCCGCTTTAAGGACACGGTGCCAACGTTCGATCAAACCACTGGATTGAGGATGATAAGGGGTGGTGCGAATTCGTTGAGAGCCAATTAAATTTAAAAGCGCGTGAAACAATCTGGATTCTAATTGACTGCCTTGATCGGTCGTTATGCACTTATGCACACACTCTAGATATTCATGTGTCGAAGAGAGTACGGGCTATTGTCTGAGCCGACATATCTTTAATTGGCGTCGCTTCCACCCATCGCGAGAATCTGTCAATCATCGTTAAACAATAAGCGTAACCATCGTATTGTGGCAAAGGCCCAACAATATCAATGTGAACGTGGTCAAAACGACCATCTGGTGCGACAAAGTGGTCTGGAATTTTTTTAACATGTGTAGTCACCTTTGATGCTTGACAGTCAATACACATTTTGCACCACGACCCAATGTCTCGATGCATGTTCGGCCAAACATATCTCTGACGGACGAGGCGATCGGTGACTCTAGCACTTGGATGAGCCGGACAGTGAACCATGCGAAAAACTCTTTCGCGAAGAGATTTTGGCACATACGGCCGAATCGCTTCTCCCGCGATTTCGCATTCAAGCGTAATGTTGTCAGGTCCCCACTGAATTTTTTTAAGTTTTAACGGTTGATCCTGAGAGGTTCGAATTTCCTCTAACTGTTCGTCAACCTCTTGCTGTTCAGCAAGTTCGCCCAAACTGAACTCTAGTGGCATTCGAAGGGCCTAGATTCTGGAAAGGGAATCGGCTACTACGTTCTCAGAGCCTGCCATATGGACGAAATGAGTAGTAAATTCAGCAATGAAAGACAATTGCCGAAGCTGACGAGGTGATGCTTTATCACTGCGCTGTTTAAAGGCAAAAATTAACGGCTTGTGGTCGGTGTAGACCTTAAATTCACGACCTTCTAGAAAGTGCCTGAAATATTTTATCGCGCTATAGATAGAAGTGAGTTCCCTATTGTACGCACTATACTTGACTTGGGCATCTGAAAATTTTTGAGAGAAAAATGCTAACGGTTCCCACTGATTACCAGCAGCTTGTTCTAAAGATGCCCCCATGCCAAAGTCAGAGGCGTCCGTTCTACCCGGATATCCACGTCAATACGAGGGTGAACTAATAAGGTCGCGTTTGCCAAATCGCGTTTCGCTTTTTCAAATGCCAGCGTGGCTTCCGGGGTCCATTCTATTACCCGTTGTCATTTTTAATCGCGCCTACGAGATACGCATTGAGCGGCGCATGAGTAGTTGCGGCATTCGGCAGACATCGACGATAAAAGCTTAACATGCCAAGAAATCGGCGTAGGGTCGCGACCGTTTTTGGTCTTTCGAACCTATTGATGGCCTCAATTTTTTTATTAGTGGGACGAATGCCGTTTGAGTTGACTAAATAGCCTAAAAACTCAAGTTCTGGCACTCCAAACACACATTTATCTACGTTCAAACGGAGGTGAAATTCTTTTAGCCTTTGAAAAACAGTAGACAAATGCTATTCATGTTCGTCGGTCAAGGATGATGCGACTAGTATGTCATCAATGTAGATAAACACGAAATCTTGATAATCTAATGCTCTATTTATGTATCTCTGAAAAGACTGGCTAGCATTTCTTAAGCCAAAGGTTATGAACATGTATTCGTATAACCCGAACGGAGTTATAATTGCGGTTTTTTCGATGTCTTCAGGCGCCATTGGGATTTGGTGATACGCTTTTTGTAAATCCAGTGAGGAAAATACCGTTTTTCCACTGAGATTTAAGGAACAGTCATGTAAATGGGGAGTGCGATACCTATCAGGAATTGTAACAGCGTTTAGTCGACGATAGTCCCCGCATAACCGCCACGTACCGTCCTTCTTTGCTACCATGGACTGCTCGAAGGGCGATAAATGCCTGCCTCTATGAGAGCTTTTATTTCTGCTTTGGCAAACTTTAATTTCTCCGGCGTGAGCCTACGCGCGCGCTCTGCAATCGGTGGACCGCTAGTCAAAATATGATGGAATACGTTTCGGCTTTCTGGAGGTGCTAATGTTCCTGCGCCGGTTATTTCTGGAAATTTTGCCAGCAATTGTGCACACGAAGTATTTGGATTGAAACAATGGATTGATTGCGTCACTGCTGATGTAAAATTTCCGAGCAAAAAACTGCCGGTTGTTGAATCAATAATCCGTCGCCCTTTTAAATCGACTATCAACCCGTGATGGTTCAAAATATCTGCACCGATTATAGCATAAGGCACGGCTGCAATGCAGAAGTTCCACTTAATGGGACGACGTAGTCCCATATCTAATTCGCGATATGATTCGCCGTAGGTGTCTATGCGCGTATCATTAGCCGCAAAAAGTTTAAGTTTGGCTGGTGCCAGTTTGATTTTTAAATCCGCAGGGATTAATGAAATGTCGGCACCCGTATCGACTAAAAAATATTGACCTGTTTTTTTGTCACGAATGTGGAGACGACAAGACGTACTGGAACCCTCCCCAACCGTCTCCGCGCGAAGAGGTGCATTCTGTTTTTTGATTTCCAGTTTGCATACTCTCCACACCAACTTCGACACGACGTTGGATTGTTTGGATATTTTTCGTGAGCATAACACAAACTAGGTTTATCCTTGTCGGTAGATTTACCTCCATTTCTAGAATTAGAACGAGCACGAGATTTTTTTTCAATTGCGTTAACTTTCACCGTCAGTTCTTTAAGACTTTCAATTAACGCCTGAATTTGTGTCTGAGAGGCATAAGCTTCAGTATTAACTGCATAAACTTGAGAGCTATTAGGAGAAGTGCTTGAAATGTCTGCGAGTTGATCAGCTAATCCAGCCATGGCGTCTAATGTTGCCGTGTTCGACATAACAATGCCACGGTGTTGTTCAGGTAATTGCTCTAAAAACAGCGATTTAAGTACCGTGTCATCAACCGCGTTACCAACATTAAGATTACGCAGTCTGCTTAAAATCAAAGATGGCTTACCGTCTGTCAAAACCTGCCCCTTTAGTAGTTGCCTCAACTTAGCTTCATTTGAGACTGCAAATGTCTTAATAATTCGCTCCTTGAGCCGTGAAAAAATGTCAGGAGGAGTTGGTGTCAGAGCGATGATATCCTTGACACTGCCAAGTACCTCCACATCGAGTGCTGCCAGCATGATATCGGCTTTAGTAGCCTCAACAGTAACACGAGCGTTTCGAAGCGAAATCTTTACTTGCATGAACCACAGTGCAGGATCCCCCTGAAAAATACATGAATTTTAGGCACTCGATATTTGTCAATACGTTGTGCTGCCAAATTTACTGTTGCAGCATGAGCTGCTGTTATTTGCTGCTCCAACTGTTGCACTCGTTTTTGAGCCGCTTTGGCCTCATCAAGAAGTGCTGCAATCTCCTCCTCTGACAACGGCATCATTACACCAAAGAATTTGATTGCCTACAAATGTAAATACTAGCATAAATGGTATGTAAATTTAAATAAATTTAGGCAATAATTGAGAAAACAGTGTAACTATGCAAAAAATAATGATTTGTTTTGATTACACAACTAATTTACAGACATTAGGGCTTTTAACCTTTCACACCGGTTAGCATAAACACAAACAACTAATAGCAACTAGGATTTCACTCTTGTGTAGGCTGAGTTGCCTAAGCTTGATGTTTACACACGCCCACAGATGCACAATATTCCTCCCATAGAGCATAGAACACAGAACTTCCCCTTCCACTGCGGAAGCTATGTAGTGCAGGTTCCTGTTCGCGCCCTCTTTGAAACTAAAGAGTCAAAATTTATTTCGAGGTAAATACATCTGATGATGTTTTATTGTTCACCGCTAATTAAGTACTCAATAATGATAATAGATGGCGCACACTTCGTTGATTTTAGCGAATACCTTTAAAAGTTACAGGTCTTAAACTATTAGCTAGCAGGTAGCAGCACACGGTAATATAAATAGTAACTCAAACTATTGAATCATAGAGAGCTCTTAGTGAAAATGCATTCGATTTGAAACGTAATTTTTATACGATTCGAAAATATTTCTCATTTTCTATTACACAGGCCAACGGTCTACAGAAAATTTTTTCAGGTACATATATTATGGACAACTTTCAACGCCCACTACTTTGAACCTACTTGGCCGATAACAAAAATTGGTAATTGAACTTTATTAGAATAGTATATTTTCTTATAACAAAAAAAACTGACCAACAACAATCAGTTTGATGTCGATATCATCTTTTATTCTCAAGCTAACTGAGAACAAAATTGATTACAAATATCCGTAGGTAGGTACATGGAAATGTCGGTAGGATGACCTCGTAAGAGATGAAAAGAGGTAGTAACTGTTGATCTGAAATAATGGGTATAATTAGACAATTGGGAGTATGGCCAAGAAAATAAGTCTTGGTAAAAACTAATTGTATACTATTGTATACCTACGCGACTGTAGGGACATCGAATAGGAACTAAATCTACTAAAAGTAATCAGAGACAGACTTGTTCGGTAGTGAAAATTTTGGTGGTCGAGAATTGAATCGAGTTTCAAGGTTAAGCTCTTTTAAAATAAGCAGGAAATTCAAAATTACAATTTGTTAAAATCGGGCTTATTACAATATTACAATAACATGTAGTCGCACTTTTTTGATTTCCTATTCCTAGTATGACTGAATACTGTGGATAACGTGAAATTTGATCTATAGTATACTCAATTCTATAAACAAATGAAAAATGTTCGCAAATAAAAATCTAGAAAAGTTCAATAAATTTCAAACTGATGAGCGTTTTATATGTATTCCGTGCAGGAGTGATTTAATCCTTTTGATACACATCGGTGACCAAGAAAGTAAATACCTACAATCAAAACCTCCAATAATCAAATTCGGAATTAAACATCGGTTACCCTGTACACATGTATTGATCTCATTGACGATGCTTTGCACTCAGGTTACCCTGGCAACAGAAGCGCGTTGTATGTTGCATACTCAACAGAAGCACCAGCATCGGTCACATGAAGTTTCAACATGGCCGTTCCTCTGATCGACGTTTTCCGGTATTCTACAGAGAAAAACGTTTGCGGCCTTTTAAACATCGCGTGCGCACGCACCCGACTCACATGACAATCATAAATTACGGACTGCATGTGACTGCTTGAGAATATGAATTACCATTACCCGAGACATGACGAAAATATTATGTGGATATAATATACCTTTTCGGCAGGAAATAGCGATGCGGATTGTTTTGCATGTAAATAAGGTAATCTAAAGTTATGTACGCGGGTATTGTAATATCGATATTTCAGAATTTAACGAGCAGACCGGATGATTAATCGGCCTGGCCTGCCTTCTCCTACGACTACGACAGTTTAGGGGAGAATAGAGAAAAGCGAGAGAATTCAAAGATCAACGAACTAATTTAAATGCTGTGGGATGGTGCATTTTAAGCTCATTGCCCGAAATTCTTCTTTTTTACTTAACTAAAGATTATATCCTCACTATGATTCACCATCTAATCATCTCATTAGCAAGTGCGGAAGTCTTCGTACTTATGCAAAGTTATACGAAGAAAAATTCTCAAAGTAAATTTTAATTTCGGAAATCTCACCATGACAAATCGCCATCATTGGGGGATACTATTCATTAAAATCTTAAAGGCTTGAGGAAAATAAAAATTACCACCGTTCCCAAGATGGATATCGCTACGCAGCGATAATTCTTCGTCCAGAATTAATCCGCACTCATTAAATAAAACACCTAATTAATTCTAACGGTGTTTAACTAAGCAGAATTGCAAAAAAGAAAACAACATTAATTCTTTGGAACTTGTAAGTATATATACCTACATAAGGCATTGAGTAATTTCAAATATGCTCAAAATAAAGTCAAACAATTTATTATAGTATTCAGGTACCCATTTCATTACCTAACAGATAAAGGTAGATTGGTAGATATAGGTAACTACTCGAAATGCCGAAAACTTACAATGCTCGTCAAGTTCAAAAATAACTATAATGAAAAAAAGTTCATTAATTGTTGAATTAGATGATTACCTGTTTGACATTTGAAAAATTAAAAAGGAGGTAACTATATATTCAATTTGACAGTATGTAACTACCCTAGTACTAGTAATCAGTACCTAATCAGAAAAAAGTATGTAGGTACTATTTAAAATGATAAATTTGATAATAAATACATCACCTAAAGTTATACGGAGTGTCCAAGATATGTATGAATAGGATTATGATATCGAAGACGAAAACGGTAATAAATCCAAACATGGTTAAATGGAAAAAAAACTTGAACAATTTAATAGTGTGTTTGCTGAAAAGGTAGCAAAAAACTGAAAGTAGTTTTTTCAGCTCTAAAAAATACATTTCTATAATATTATCATGCAACGTTTCATTTGCCAGAAGCCACCATCAACTTTTTTTATGGACCGAAACAAAAGCTCCCTCTGTATTAGAAGCATGATTTGCCTATTTTTATTTTAGCTCAATTAACCAATTTCATACTAATTACAGTTTTCAAGATACTACTTGGTTGGTTGTTAAAGTCAATGTTCTTGAAATATTTTGACAAATATTTATTTCAAGGTTCACGAGTTTGATTCTGTAGGTTTTTTTTACTTTTCTCTATAATATACCTAAATTGGATATATTTACATAAATAAATGAGATATAACTAAGGTAATAGTGTAATCAAGCTGAAAGAGGGACTGAAGAGTGTCTACAGTACAAAATTTAAGTTGTTTCATATCTATACTTACCTGCATAGAATTCGGTCAGTTTTTATTTTTTTTATCGACAGGAGTCAAACACTTTGTATATATTTTAACAGTATTTATTATAACGTTCATTTTGCACTGAGCAGAAATACAAGCTAGCATACCAAAAAAATGTCATCGACAGTTAAACTGTGAAGCGACAAGAATAAAATTTCAACATAAATATCAATAAAAATATTTGTGCAACAATTAGAGCATAATACACTTAATATATTTATATATACATATGTATATATTAATACATACATAGACTTTCCGTACACAGAGTGGGCCATTATTTTTAATTTCTATAATCTACATAATTTTGACATACAGCTTCTCTGCTATCGCCCCAAATCTGGTAGCTACTTCATACCTATTATAATAATATTACAAATAAATATACAAAAATATTTGAAATCAAAGAGCTGATCCAATCACACTCCGTTAACAGCCTAGTTATTGATTTATAAAAAATAAATAACTTTCATCATCATCGCTCCTTTGATTATATCCAATTTTTGTCACATTCCTAACAATTTCCTATACAAATCTTACGTACTACAAAAACAAAACTTTTTTTATATAATAATGTAGCCCACCATGTATATAAGTATGCATACTGTACATATATCTAGCGATTCAAAAAAAATATAACCTCAGCATGGAGTTTTACTGACACCAAAATACTAATAAGGTTTATTTGAGTCAAAGTATATAAACGACTGTGAAATTTTGGATGCCTTCAGACAACATTGAGTACGATCAGACAATAATAATTCACAGGTGGTACATTACTTTTTTCTGACATGTTTATGGTTCAAAGAAGATGTTTTATACTCAAAGTTTAATCCATTCATTTATAAGACAATTTCGTAAACATATCAAAGAAAATTTGTGTGGCAGTCCATTAAAGAGATTAACTACTTTAATTGAAAGTGTCAGACAATAAACTGAAAAATGAAAAGGATTAAAATACAAAAATTAAAATTAATGTGTTGCAAATGATTTCAAGCATCTACATAACGACAATGGATATAATTTTAGGATCGCTTGATATAAGTGACATTATAATAATTATAAAAAATGGTAATCGAGGTTTTTCTCTTTTTTTTCCAAATACATCGAGGCTAAATAATAATAGCGTAATCATTTATTTATTTACAAATTTGTTCACCCTAAAACTCATTTAGATTATATTTGTTACAATAACTATTATATTCATAATAATAAAAATGAACATTGAAACATTCAATTTTGCGGAAGTCCACACAAAAGCAAATATTTATTTTTAAGCGTATTTTATTTATCTATTTCAATAAACTGAAACTCCAAAATCCGGTTCAACTATTTATATTATGAATAATAATAATATATATAGAATCCATTGTAGTGAGAAATTGTTGTATGAGTGCCGGTTTGGCATTATACATGAAAATATCGAAATATTAATATTATATTCACAGCCTTTGTAGCCAATACGAACCAAATCGAAAAGTAAGCACTAAATTTGCTTTCATGTAGAGATCTTGTCATTTCATTCAAGATTCCAGTTGTGCTTGATAATATTATGTAAAATTATTGTATAATATATTTGTTCAGGAATATTTACTAGAACAATTATCACCGACACAAGCGGTATGGAGAAATAACATGACCTTTTTACAATAACATTAATATTTTTTGGTAGAAAGATTAACTTTCGGAATTTTCATTTTCGTCCATCAAAATCACTTTAAAGTTATTAATACTCGCCTTATTTTTTTCAGCGACTAGAATCTAGTAGTGTACAAGAGATTAGCACATTTTCTTATAATAAAATTGCTATTACATTTAATTTAAGAATTATTTTACTTTGGCATTCCTTTGGATTTAATTACAATTACTCAGTAATCGATTTATTTTGTTAAATCTAATCACGATTTGTTTTCTATTACATAGGTACTTATGTCAATAATTTCGTTAGTATCATCATGAAATGTAAAGTTACGGTAAAAAAACTACATTACACTAGAATATAATCAAATTCCTTGTGATCAATATTTTACTAACAATTATATTTCAGGAATAATTAGGAATTTTGCGAGGAGTTCAAGATTTGCTCTTTATGACATAATCATAGGTATTAACTGTGTTTCTAACCTTGAAATGTCAATCTTGTCATACCGGTATGCAATGATGACGACATATATCGTTCTTCCATATATGCACTTTGCTTATATTTATGTATGATGTAAGTTTAGCAGTGTAAAATATGACTTAAGAAAATAATAGAAAAAATTGCATAGTCATAAAAGTATAATTAAACTAACAATTGCAGCTTCTTCTGGAATGGAGATATTATTGCAAACGGATCAGTTCCTACGTTATATGTGATATATTTAAAAAACAACAATTTGATCCCATCCTTTTTATCGTCATAATTAGGTTGTCTGGACTTTTAATTAGATAGATTCACTATATGTAATATATATATATAATAGAATACCTTATTTATTATTTAAAACTATCTTGAGACTTCAAGCCTGTCCCAGTGGGAATTGGATAATTGCATTTTATATCTCAGTAATTTCTTCAGAGAGAGGCCAATGTAAAATGAAATATTTGTGTCAAAATGAAATGCATTTTTTGCAACACCTTACTACCTTGAGCAATTTACTACCACTGACTGTCGTGACGTGACTAACATATTCACAGCTATGAAGTTAAACCTTTTAAATTTGAATAATTTTGATTCACAACATTCAATATAATTATAATATTTGATTTTTGTTTCTAAATTCGATTCAGTATATTAGTCAGAAAAGTGTCACGTCATCAACAGAACTGTGTGTTCTTTCATTCTGAAATAAATAAATGAATTTCAGGTGCTTTTTGATCAAATGCTGACAATTGCTTTTAAATTTTATGAATTTACCACAGCAATACCACCACAATATCTGAACTGTTTGTCTGCAATGATTCAATACAATGGATGAAGTTTTGGAAAAGGAAATTTCAGCATCTCACAGCGCAGCCCAAAATTCAGTGGCGTATCATTCAAGTGAGTAGTAGCCAGGCTACTGTTATTGCTAAAATAGATATTGTTAACGTGTTTTAATGTTTACAAATTCAAGTGTACAGAATGTTCACATAAGATGGTAGCGCATCCCCCTACCAATGTTTCAGTATTTTTTTAATATCTGAACCCCCCTTAAGTATCTTCAAGAGTAGGCTGGTTCCATCCTTTTATATACATTTTCCGTACGCCAGTGTAAGAGCCAGGAGGCACTGAAACGTCATCATCATTTGCGAAGTTTGAATGGTATGTATATTTGGGCCCATACCTAAAATTATTAATCGAAAACCGCTCTTTTAGGGCTTCGTATCGTATATCGTTAGCAAGACAACTTTTTTATTAGTGAACATTCTGGGAAATGGGGCGTTTTCCTTCAAGACCTTTCGTTTAATTTTAGAGCTTAGGAAAGCATCTATGCCCCAATAAGATTGTCGGATAATACAAACAGAAAACATTATTGTTATTTTTGTAACACCTGCCTGGAAAGTTAAATTTTCGAGAACTGATTACCTTGCGAAAATTCTCGATATCCGCAAACTTGACACGTGAGCAGCATTAAATTTTTCTACTGTTAAAAATTGCAACGTAGTGATCAAAGAAATAATGACACAATGAAATTTTCGTGAAACAACATTCGCTTCTAGGTAGGTATATGTCATATTCGCTCTCGGATTCGTGTGGCGATTCCTAGGCTCATGTTGCATCTTCTGTTTCTGAAAAAAATAAATCGACGGTCCTAGACGACTATGACGTCATAACTCAGTACCATTGCAAAGTTATGACGTCATAGAAGCCCTAAAGACAACGAGAAGATCTTGCGGGAAACGCCCCATTTTCCCAGAATTTTCCCAAATAAAAAAAGCTGTCCTCAACTTATATACGAAATCTTGATAGGGCGGTTTTCGATGAATAATTTTAGATTTGGACCCAAGGGCTATAAACAAGGTTTGTCTGGAGTACATACTTGTTTAAAATTCATGGAAAATTATTCAGTTCAGATTAATTGTAGTTCGCGTATATCAAGTGCCAGCGTATTTATGAGACAAACCTATATCTTCTACAAAAAAGATGCCTAAGAATTCTTGTTTTATTGAATATTCTGGACTGTTTTCAGTTATCTAAATGGTGTAGCTGTTTGAAGGAATGAGTCATGCACTAAGAAAAATGAATTTGATTTATTTCAGTATTAAGTTTTAGAATTATTGAAAGCATGTAATAAAATTCATAGTCACCAAAGATTTGGTCTAGATGTTGTTAGTTGTATCACTTGAAAAGTACTTGAAATAATTTTTATCCGAATTAAATAACAGAGTAAATACAGTGTAACTAGAATACTTGGATCATGGATGGCAAAATGACTGCGTTACGATAATGGCGCCAATGACACATAAACTTGAATAATAATCATTATATCTAATGCTGTAGAATTTTCTGTAGCTATAAATGTAAATGCTTGTCTAATAAATCTTTTGGTACACTGTATACCTAGTAGCTTATTAGATTCACATAGTATGTTCTGCAAAAAAAAACAATTAAAATAGAAACAATAGATTTTTTTATCAAGAATTCCAAGTAACTATTGTAAATTCACACCCTCATCACGTTGCAAAATAATAATAATGATGGACGCGCGTACACGCCTGCCGGAGGCCGCAAGTGTGTTTTGTCTCTGGAATAACCTACCTACTTTAAATAAATGACACATTAAAACGAATGCTCCCATATGGTCGTTGTTCACATATACTCCCACGCAACTTTTTACATTCATATATTGGTACGCACGCATACGAGAGAATGCGGCAGCACACGCGTCCACATACCTGCCGCCCTGCCACTGAGCCCTGTGTGGTTGGGGGAGTGTAGCCTAAGGGAAGAGAAGGGGGCTAAAGACGGTGGCAACAACGGTATGGAGAACTGATAATAATTACTGTGACCTCATGATAGGATTTTGCAGATGCATCTTTATTGAATCTCTAGCAATTTGTGCCATATGGCAACACAGTAAGAATATTAATTTATATAAGTAAGATTTGAATCATGCCTTTTTCTGAAATTTTTGTTCCACGTTAAAGGGCAGAAATATACTCTATGGAGATAATCGTCACAGTGAAACATGTCCCTCAACTTGACACACGAGTTCACTCCAACTCGTGACTTCCAGTATTTTCGAGAGAACAAAACTAGTGTTCATCAACCAAATTTACCATTTAAATAAGAGTGTTGATGTCTGGTTGATCAACTAAGCTGAAGAACCTGCTTCAGGAACATGTTGAACTGTGTATGGGGCCCATAAGTGGCGGGAATGCTTGAAAAATTATGTAATTTCAGATATGTTTTGAGTAAGAAATTAAAAGAGATTCATTTTCTTCATGACCGACGAATCCAAACGGAGGAGGTCTGTCTGCTTTTTTTTTTTTTGGTGTGTGCCGAAGGGGATAGTGGGGGCAATTTTTCTCGAAAATCTAAAATCAGAGACGACAGAATTAAAGAAAGGAAACGTTTAAATTGATTTTTTTTAAAAAAGAGTTACGGTTTTCGGGTTACAGCGATGTTGAAATCTCTAATGTGTGTATTCTCGCTATATGGAGGGAGCAATTTCCTTCGAAAATGAAAATCTGAGGCAACAAAATTAAAGACCTGATTATTTGTAGCAATATTTATATTGAACAGTTTGTTTATTGAGTTACGGTTTACGAGTTACTACGGTGGTAATGTCCAAAATATGCGTATTTCCGCGACGATGTTTCTAGGTTTCTGAATAATAACAAGTAAAAGTAAAGAATATACATGGGCAATGGTATTAGTGAACGTTCAACGATTTTCGTGACGAATGTTACACTCAAAAGTGTGAAATAAATATTTTTTACAAAAAATCGTCGTGAAGACAACTTCTAATTTCATTACACTAGTGCGTTATGTAGCAACTTTTTCCCAAACATGATTTATTTTACCACACTGTTGTTGAAAGTAAATGTTTTTAAGCACGCTCTGACTCAGGTGAATTAATAATTTCCAATCAAAATTTTCAAAAACCAACGTACCTATCCTACAAATATTTTTTAATAATTTTGATTTAAAACATTAACATTATATCAGTAGGTTACAGTTGTAACAAATATAATCCCATGTTTATGATTGAATATGAAGACTATCTCTAGAATTAAAAAATGTTTGGAAAAATAGGTAATCATATTGTTAACATGGAACAGGTGACATGAAGAGCTAGTTCTCTATTTCTCTCACATTTGAGCATCGAAGCGGGTATTGGAAAAAATAATGTGAACCCTCATCCTTAACATTGTCATTGAAAGATTCATGTAACGTTTGGAAGACATGAAGTTGTATTTTTGCCTGTTGGACAAAATTCTACGTCTATCAAAAGCAGTCGTGCAAATTCAATATATTGAAGGTTTAGAAGTGAAATGGTATGTTGAAGAAGGACGATGAAATATAATCAAAACTGAATAATGTTCCTGCCAATGGCACGTACACGTATAAATTGGTCAAGCAGAATGGCCGAGTTATATTGATCGTCAATTTCAGCAAACATACAGTGGGGACAAACGTATGCAACGAATTTGTTAGAAAATCTGATGATAATTTTAAGGGGAATCGTTTGAATTGGCAATGGACATAAGAAAAGTTGTTCTAAACATTTTCTACTTTTCCTTGTAGTTTCTCAAATAAAAATTTAACGGATTTAAGAATATAATATTTAAATGAATAAATGTATATTGTGTTGTTTTATTTACTTCTCAAAATTAGTATTTAACGAATGGAAAATTTGAAGTTTTAAAACACATTATAAAATATTGCGATTCTGGATATGTTCTGAATAACTTTTACGATTTAATATATTCTGTAGCTCAAGTAATTACCAATAGGATCTCATTCGGCACACACTGTATAGTATATGTTAAGGGTTTGGTATTTTTTTACATCAAAATAATTTAGATATATTTTATTTGAACGGATTTTTGGCAGGAAATAAGAAATGCTTTCTGAGAGTATACGGTCAAAATCAATGATTTTCGAGAGTTGGCAAAAACAACCTTATACATTTTTCCTCGATGAGGATAATAATATAGATAATACCGTGATTAATTAATTAAAACAGAGATTGGAGATTTGGAGAGAATAAGCTATTCAACATCATTTCGTTGTTCTCTTTGTTATTGATAGAAATCGATAAGCGAAGAAGATGGATTTTTGAATGGTGAATTCTCCTTGGTAAGAAAGAAAAAATACTTCCATACAATTTTCACAAGAAACCGAGCAGTCAGCAGAGGGAGAGAGAAAGGGAGTTCCGGAAAGGGCCTACGTCCAGGTCGAGACCAAATTTAATTTCATGTTCCCGAGTTTTTCTATCACGCGTCGCTTTTGTGCCCCCTAGTCCCCTCAAAGCCCTCCTCCTCACCCCAGATGACTTCTTAATTCCCCATCCGTGTCCGAGTGAATCATCGCGTCTCGTGGGGCCGTCGACGGCCAACGTCCCACCCGTGTATATACCTAGTATGTGCCGGTTGTGTCACTACCCTCAAAAAATTCCAATTATCGCCCACCCTTTTCCTGAATTCGCGAAATTCGACGATACCAAAGGGAGATTGCGGTCGGCACATTGCATATGCCACAGACAAGCAGACAGACATAATAAAGTAGTCGTGGATGATGGTGTGGATTTGAATGCCTGTTTTTTTTGGTAGTATTTGCCAAAAAAATGTAAAGGTAGGTAATTAGGGTTTCGTACCAAATGTGTCAAAAGGAACCCTTATATTCTCACTTTTTCTATGTCCGATCTCCCCCTCTAATCTCCGAAGATAACATAGCTTAAGATATAAAAAATGAGGTGATGATTGAATATGTTATATTGCAACAAAAACGATCTTTGTCATCATTGTCACTCTGTCTCGAGTCACCAACAAAACGGAATCATTGAGCATAGAACTTTGGTAGAAGATTTGATTGATAACTGATCTACTTAATCAATGTCAAATGATCAAAGTCAATAAAAAAGTCACTTGAAGGTTCCTAGCTGATGACATAATCACATTGCTCATTTAAATAATTGGATTTTTTGTTTTGAACAATTTATTATCAATGCAAAACAGAAAGACGGCCATTCTAAAAATCCAGATAGCGACTGACGCGAGCTACCAGAACAGAAAGTCTGGATTAGACTTAGGGTGATGTCTCTTAATATATGGCGACGGAAAAATTAATTACTTGGAATTTTTATTTTGAAGAATACAAAAGCATTCATAACTTCAAAAGCCCCAAGCCTCTGTATAACACCAGCTTGCCATGAAAATTCACACCGACAACGTTATCAATATGTACGTTTAAAATTGAGTTTATTCGAGAGAATATTCATAATAATTGTTCGTTTTTCATGTACGTACCTTATATATATCCTTATCCGTACATAACGCAGGCGGACACGACACTGTTAATCTTTATTGAAGGAAATTTTATTCTATACTATCTGCGAGGAGGAGACGTCCAACATAATATATATTGGCTATAATAATATATGAATGAAATATTTTTATGACGATATAAAGTGGAAATATGAGAGGGATAACGTTTTATTAAGATGAGATCACTTACACAGGTAATTGTAGACTTTTATATAATATTATGTCGTACTTGAAAATTGATCCGTTTTTTATTATTGAAGACGTTATCCAATAAAGCTTAGATCTAATAAATATAATATTACGTGAATTGATAGTTGCTGATAGTATAGTATAGTGTATAGTGTAGTATAGTGAGTGCTTCGAATTTCCCAGGAAGTGGCGCGTAACGAAACGACATGGGAGAATGTCATTGTATAGATGACACTCATTGAATAAATATTAACTGACTTTCATTCTTTATTAGTTCAGTGGACATAATTTAGCTGATAAATATGATTTATTAGCAAAAGATGCCGAGTTAAAAAAGGGTTAAAGATTCTTGATGTCTCCAAATTCGTTTTCCCCGTAGAATGGAATAACAGCTATCATAACCAAAATGCTCTACATATATCAGGGACATATGCTGGGTCATTGATATATATATTTATATATATATAGGAAAAGCGAAACGATAGCCATAGAAAATTGTTAGGTGTTCCTTAAAATCTATTTCAATCACAATAAATAAAAATTAATTATTACAGGTCCACCATAGAATTTTATAGGAGCATGGTATTCTCTTCCCCAAAATCTCCAAATTAGCATATTTAAGCGTTTTGAAAGTATTGCCCTAATAATATCTATCATAATTTTAACCTCTACCTATAGTCTATCAAGTTATTCCAGAATTTGTTTAGCACTGTAGCAACGTCGTGCTCCTGTTAATTTTAAAAACGTACCTACGTTAATAATAATTGCGTTATGCCCAATATTTTTCCGTGCGAAAATTTTATATTTAAGATAATATAAAATGATGACGGAACATAAGTTGTTTTACATAAGGAATGAATGACGCATCCGTATTAAAAAAATATTTCCTAATCAACTGTTATCAAAACGTTGTTGCATTGAAAACAAATTAAGACATTTTCTTTTAAAGTCATGTAAGTTATTGTGTACAATGCAATAGATTTGAAATAAAAGGGATCCTTAAACTATACCATGAGTTGAATTCAGACGATAACAACAAAGAAAACTGCACCCAAACAAGATTCACAAAATAATGCCTGAATATTTTTTTAACTTCAGAAACAAGCTATATACCTATTACCTTTTCAACATAATTTGGATGTGCCCATATCAATACAAGAACGGCGTTGCTATGGTGTTAAAACATTTTCTAAAATATCTCGATACGCCATATTGAGTGATGATTTTCACAAAACCTTTAAATTCAGTTATATTATAAGAAAACCTCAAATATCGATCAATATACGGGTGCTTCAATCAAAAGAAATAACTTTCTTTCCCTATAACTTTTTGAAATATCCTGTAAATGAAGTTTTTATTGATTGCAGTAGAATAAAAGGAACTTTCGAGATTTATTAGTTTCGAAAATATTCGACTCTTTTCATATAAATCATCGGTTAAAGATGCCAGCTAATAAAGAGTAGTACCTATTATGGGATCACATAGCATAATTATAGCTTAGGCCTCGATAGACATCCTAGATTTTTGAAAGTGACAGATTGACGTATCAAGAAAGAGATTATAATTGGGAAAGAAGTGTTTATTGATTTCAGAAGTGCAAATGAGATATAATTCATTATAATAATTGGATATATACCTACATATTGGAAGTTTCTCGTTGCACCAATGAAAAAGTTATGTTTTCTTCTATTGAAGGTCACTTTCTCAAAAAATATAATTTAGCTATTGTGTTTTTATCCCCCACATTTTTAATACCTACACGCTAAAGTTTTGATTCTCCTTTTGTTTTTATATTACAAAATGACATTTTTAATACATGTGGAGTATTAAAGGCGATGTGCCTGTAAATGCACAGTCTTTAATATACATTACATTTTTTACAACATTCATACATAGACTTATTTGAATATCGTATTTATAATGTCTTTAACTTGATTTTCTTCTTGTCGCATTGTTTCTAGAACGTTATTTATAAAGCAGCAATTTTTCATATACACATATTATGTTTTCTAGATTACTGATATGTTTTTTAATACTTACTTCTTGTAGCACTACACACATTCTAATATCGGTAAAAGGAAAGTTTAAAAAAAAGTTATGTTCAAAATATACCTACATTTGTTATCAGCTTACAATATACCATTAGAAAACTGAAATAATAAATAATCGAGGAAATAATTATTAGTTGATCTACTACTACTAATATTAGCCGTACTGCCTATATCTTAGAAGCTCAATGTAACAGTTGGAAATTTTAAATTTCGATGTACGAATAAGATGATAAATGCAATGTTCAATAAATAAATGTTATTGAAATTAAATCCAAGAAAATTCATTTTATTAATGGAAATGATTTTGAAGCATATATTAATTTTATATTCATAATAAGTGCTTTCATGCACAGTGTGGGCAATTTATATAATTATCTGTTTAATACAGTTTTTCATTTTTGATCAATATGCATACACAAAATTCTACGATTTATTCCTTCATAATAAACAGATTTCACCAAACTTACCTTTATCAGTACACCAGGCCATATACCATCCAGAAGATACAATTAGAAAATGTTTGTACTTCGGACAACAAACCCACACCGAACGTATGAAAAATATTTATCCTTAAATGGAATAGAAAGAATTATACTCGATAACTCTAGTACGTAGATTATACAAACAAATTAAGAGACTAAAACATGGACACAAATGAATAAAACATGATTGCCGTGGTATAAAGGACAAAAAAGCTATACCCCACCTCAAAAAGAGAGAGAGTACTAAATTATGATAATGAACGATTATCTATTGTATTATGAAGCTTATACGGCAGAATACAATTGAAATTCTTTTATTAAGGTATGTAATTACACTTTCGCTTTCTGAAATAGAGTATAATCCGTAATACATCTTATTAATTACACAATTACAATAAATTACAAATAAAAATTACAGAAAATGTGATGTCCAAAATACATACACTTTGATCTGAAGAATACCTGTTGAAATTTTAGATTATTTCTCGTTACATAATTATTTTTTTTAAACTACATGGAATTTCCCAAATGAAGATGTTGCAAAAGCTTTAAAGGAAATCAAGAATAAGTATAAGAGTAAGAGTAAAATTTTTACAATAAATATTCTATCAACATTTTCTACCTAAACCAAACCCTTTCGTTCTATTGGAGCAGATATATTGGAAATCTGAAATTAATATTAAAAAAACCGTATGACATCTACAAAAAGCAAAAATTATCCACCGACAAATCAAATTACCTATTTTGTTTATTGTTTCGTGACAACAAATCAATGAATAAGGCCCGCAAATTATAATTAATAAGAAAAAGTTCTATATAGTAATGATTCATGGTTGATTATTACTGACGAGAAGTTATGACACAATCTCGCACAATTTTCTCATGATTAGCATAATGATTGGTTCCAATTTTACTCTCAGATAATATGGGTAAAGGTAATAATAATTTGGAATGTAGGATATGGCGACGTAATCTAATGGCAACAATGAGAACGGAAATGATTGAGATATTTGTGTATCTATATCAAGACGGGAACCATACAATGTTTTTTTGTGATTTCGTAGTAGGTCATTATCAACATTTCGGTTAAATCACAGAAAAATCTTTAAATTATTATTTTGCTCAATGGTAGCCATGTTTGTTACAGCTTTCTTTGTATCTTACTTTCCTGTTGAGGGTTCAGTAGGTACCCTAGTGACGAAATGGGTGGTTAAAAATAATAATTAAACTTTTGTTTGCATTGAATACAGTTTCAAGGAAAATATGTTTCTGATTTACATTGTCGCTAATAGACAAATGCATGTATCAGATGGTCAACGTCTGGTCACAGCTTAACAAACGTTATTCTCTTATCTTTGGCCAAATAATGCTGTGGTCTGGTTGTGAGGTGAGTTCTATTTGCATTTGTGTATGAAAATACGATGATCTGCTGATAATTTGACTTTTAACATTACACCCTGTATATATTGAAGCTCAGAACAACAAGAAAAGGGTGATCGTCATTAAGCCTTTTGTTGGATCCACATTTCTAATATATGCTGTTCAGTACATGTAAATCTTGCTAGAGCCAGTGTTTTGATTGAATTAAAAGTGTATCAATCAAGCTTGACTCAAATCGCCCGATATATACACACATATACATATTTAAATTATTCAATTCCACCAAATAATGATAAAGTGTTTCGTCCATATCCCCAACTAATTGAATTACAATTTTTTTTATATTCCAGTGGAGCCAGAGCCCAGTAAATATATATGTATATATGTTCACTAATTATTAGAGACAAATTGAGAACATACTGTGTATGTGTGTATATAATAATACCAGTTGAAAAACATTTGAACAACTTTTAATCAAGTTTGGTTAAATGGAATGTTGATTTTTTCAACCATTTGTTTAAATTTAGGTACTAGAGATATATACTACCTCTATGTGTACAGAGATTGTGTCTGAATGTGTTTTTTATGAAAAAGCTTTTTCTGTCATTGGCAACAAAATGGGAAGTCCAATCAACTTGCTAATGTAGTATAAATGCAGTTGATAATAGCTTGAAAATGCAGGATTAAAATACTCTTCAATGAACAAAATCATCGTCGAGTCAATATCGACGTCAAAGCAGGTATTTCGAATTTTTTACAAAAACTTTGTTACTTAGTCCGCATATTAAAGCCACTCAAAAATTTGGGTTTGCACAAAAATTACAACAAATTTAGGAAAAATAAACGACCGGAGTATAATTTTTCAAAAATTCTACAACCGAGTGGGTCTTAGATGCAGATGTTGGTTTCATTGCAGTAGTTTGAAATTTTACGATTTAGGAGGAAAACCGAAATCGTAAAGTTGTAAAAACACTTTTTAATTGGATAATTTTCAATTTAGATAAAATCATCGCTTTTGCACGAATTGGGTTTACGATATAAACCGGTAACACGGGTTAGACAAACCACTTGCATTGTTTGTGTTAATAAATTCAATCAATTGCTAATATTTATTTAAAGGCCTAATCCCCAGAACACTAGATTAGTGCCGCTTGAAAGCCACACATCAAAGAACAAAAAGCTATTGATGTTTGTATAAAAAGTAGTCTTATTATTCCTTTTTACCCCATAATACGAGAGGTCTTCAAAAGAGTATGGCAGTTCAACAAAAGAAGATATTTTTTGTAAAATTTACTAATTTAATAATGATTGAAGGTTTAACCTAACATGAAAAATTGAGAAATGATTTTATTTCGAAATATTTTTCTCAGGCGATTTAGCAAGTGGAGATATCAATTTAAGAAAATGCTCCTTGATTATATATTAATTATATAATTATACTGGCAATCATACCCAACATATAAGACAGTGATTTCACTAGAGTTTATTTTCCCTTGTTTGTGGTTGTAAAAATCTGAAGGAAATACATATAAGCACTCAAATACCTTTTAAACATAATCCGAATATCGGGAACTTGTAGCATCGAATAGATTGTCATATTAAAAATAACAGATTGACGGACAATCAAGTGTGCTTATTAGGAATGCATTTCTATTTTCAATGGCATTAGAAATGCGAAATTCGGATGCAAATTAAATAAAAAAGATATTATATCATAATAAACTATTCGTCGTTGAGAACAATGAACGCCATTAGAGCTGAGCTCGCATCTTTAGCAATTTATAAAATTCAGAATTTCTCAAATATATTGAATTGAATTTAACAAATAAATTAAACCAAAGACAGTGCCTATGCACGCGCTATTTTGTTCCTTTGTTAGATTCATTCATAACAAAATTTTCTAACTTTCATTAAAGCATTAATTTTTAATTACTTCAAAAATATCTACGCATTATTAATTCTTAAGTTATATGGCAGGTGCTGTAATTGCTAGCTGTAGTGGATTCAAGAGTTGAACCAGCTGAGTTGAATAATTTCGTGAAAAATCATTTCTCAAATAAAATGATACTAGTAATAATAGACATACTGATAAGAAATAAATTTTACTTGAACAAATATTGACAAGGGATATATTTCGGAAAAAGGACCTTTGCTTTTATTATATATTGATAAACGCGCGTTTCCCGTAGAAAATGTGCTCCAATTTTAATAAATCTTCATTTATTCAAACGAGAACTGCTGATGATTGCAAGTATTTCTCCATTTCCAAAG
This sequence comes from Crioceris asparagi, assembly GCA_958507055.1. Classification (NCBI taxonomy): domain Eukaryota; kingdom Metazoa; phylum Arthropoda; class Insecta; order Coleoptera; family Chrysomelidae; genus Crioceris; species Crioceris asparagi. Next base: position 64,135,582 of record OY293830.1, read on the forward strand.
AGGTGAGAGGAAAACAGAACGTTTGAGACGGCAGAATTCAGAAGAGACCATTTTGGGAAACTTTTGAATTGAATCAAAATTTTTCAAAAGCTTAAACGGCTACTGAGATAGACCACATGGAAGGGGGAGTTTTCAAAACATTTGCACATATTTATTCAGTCCTATATGATGGGAATTTTTAAAAACATAACTTCCTCTAAAATTTAAGACGGAATTTATCAGATGAGGCTCTGAAAAATACAAAATAATTGAAAATAATATTTATTTTATTGGTACTAGTACGGTCGTTTGAAGTAGGTGCTAAGTTGTCTTCTCTTGTATCTGCCTATATTTTTTGGACATTTTCAAAATTGCGCTTATCAATAGATTAAATATTATTTTGGATTTATTAATGCCTCATGTGATAAAGTTGCTAGTTTTTCTAAAATTAATTTATCATTATAATTTCATGGTAAATTATTTTGAAAATATAAATTTATTGGCAATTGGATGGCAAATATTTTATTCAAGTTAAAAACAGACGTTCTTCGTACATGATTAATAAATCAGAAAGCCATAATTTCGTGATCAAAAAATATAAATAAAGCCCGTCAGGTGATAATCAGTATAAAAACTTTTTGATTATATCAAGTCTAAAGAGATTGTAAAAGTTAGATATATAAAATGAATATAATCAACAGCAGTGATTTCAATCTTGAAATTTAATGATATTAATGTTCAATTTCCTAATAGCCTTTTGTTTTGGGAAATAGCCTCCCAAAATAACCTGCCTTCACTTGTGTCGGGTGGGTATTATAATACTTGTAGGGGTAGACAAGGTTCTCCTTATTCTAGTCTGGAAAAGTTTAAATTAAAATCACACTTCCCCACACCTCCATTTAAACGTTTTATAATTTCAACAAGGCTTTATCGAAAAGTTGTGAGAAGACATAGCCCCTTCTTCTCAATGTTTTCTCCCCTTCGACCATTTTCCAATCCTACATCTACACACCGACATAAACTTTCTTGAACAAGAATTTGCTTAATTATCTATTCTAAGTACAAAATGAACGATGGATTATTGGCACCTCAGCATTTCCCAATCGGGAACTTAAATTAGTTGCCAGAGAATCTCGGGTCTTGTCGCCAAACCTTCGAGAGACGAAGAAATAGTTGTTAGAAGGGAGTGAAAGGGTGTCTTTTTTTGACAGCACGTCCGCCTTTCTGAAAGGCCGCCCGACTGCCTGCCAGCCTGCTCGCCTTTTTTCATGGAAAATTTTCAATGAAAATTCTTTCCACGGCTACGCTTTTCCGAAAGTATAGACAGCTTTCTTGGCCGCTTGTTAACGATGGAAGAAATTCTTCTAATATACAGGGTAATTTGATTTGCTGAAGGCTCATCGCTAGATTTGGAATGTTACACTAAAAACAAATAAATAAAAAAGGATAGATTGCTGATACAATTACATCGCCAAGCTTTCAAATATTTGTAGGTAACTGCAATTAAATGAAGCTATTGGGGATTTAAGATTTGTAGATTATAAAACTATGACTTTGTAGACATGAACGGCTTAAAGGATATTAAAAAAACTTGTTTGTCTACTCACACGGCTTTCTTACCCCTTAAAAAAGTTTTATCAAATTTAAAAATCAACTAATCAGGTCGTGCGATTAATATTTTTCATTTTGCAAAGACAAACAATATTCATATTCAATTCTGAAGTTGAAGAAATCGCTTAGCCAGAATTTGATAAGAAAATTTGACAGTTTTTGCATTATAGCAGGTGACAAAGGGCTTTAAGCAGAATTTTTTAGACCAGTTTCATCACAGTCGTTTTTGCACCACAGTCTTAAGTGAAACGCGTTCTACAACTATAAGTTTGCAACCGGTGTGAGTGAGCATGATGCCTAATTTGTATCACTGGGAGCTGTATCGATAACCTGCAAAACAAATAGAAACCAACAAAATCGATCCATCCCTTTCCATAATAATCTTGGCATCGGCAGACAAACATTCAGACATACCAGTGAAGGAAAATAGGTATTTTGTTCTTAGGTACCTACATCCGAAACATAAACATTTGTTGAAAACCAGAAAAACGAAAATTTTACATGATAACAATACTTTCCTTAAAAGAGTACTTAGGTATAAAAATACAGAATATGGGTCCTCACTCAAAATTTACAGGAACCTTTCCATAGGAGCCCGTCTCGCACGTGGTCATTTTTTTGTATAAATATTCATATTTTTAACTTTCTTATGTAAATATTAGATTGAAAACTTTTGGCACTAACTTCACAAGTACCTGCACCAATAGAATTAAAATTATTTTGTACTTTTCAGTGCACCAATCGATAACGTCGGTCCAATTTTTTGCAAAAAATATTTATTTCACACTTTTGAGTGTAACATTAGTCACAAAAATCGTTGAACGTTCGACGTTATCCATGTATGCTTTGCTTATATTTGCTATTATTCAGAAATTTAAGAACGGGTCTAGTAGACTTCGCCCAATGGACACTTCGCTCAAAATGATATATTGACCACTTCGCCCAAAAATTTCGTACTGAAAACAGATTCCACAGCCACTTCATCCAAAACTCGTTGATGGACACTTCGCCCAAAATGTCCTATTCGCCCAAAAATCGTTGGTGGAAGCTATATATAAAAAAGAAGATGCTTTAGAGTAGAGGGATTACCATATTTGAATTGAAAATCTATAGATTTATATATTAATTAGTGGCAGCCCATACGTTGAAGATGTTATTTAAAAAACAGTAATATAATGAACTAAACATTCCACTTCCTTTAATTTTCTGTATTAAATAATAAAATATTGTATAAATATAAAGTGAATACTCTGCTTATTTTATTTAACAATATACTTATCATTTATATTTTTAGTGAATGAATTTCTATATTAGTTTCTGGGTGACTTTTTCTTAGTTAATGTGAAGATGAATTACAAAACTATTTTATGCTGGTTTACTTTTCCAATAAAATTTAAACAATTATAACATTAATTTATTACGAAGATTCCGAACAGAGTTCGATCAAAATAAATAAATTTGTGCGAAATGGCCATTTTGGACTTTGTGGACCTTCAGTTTGGGCGAAGTAGACATTTTGGGCGAAGTGTCCACCAACGAGTTTTGGGCGAAGTGGACATTTTGGGCAAAGTGTGCAACAGCGAGTTTTGGGCGAAGTGGACATTTTGGGCGAAGTATCCATCAATGAGTTTTGGGCGAAGTGGACATTTAGGGCAAAGTGTTCATCAACGAGTTTTGGGCGAAGTGGCTCTGGAATCTGTTTTCAGTACGAAATATTTGGGCGAAGTGGTCGATATATCATTTTGGACGAAGTGTCCATTCGGCGAAGTGTCCTGGTCCCCTAAGAACATCCTCGCGGGAATACACATAGGTATTATGAACTTTACCACTGCTGTTAACTCGAAAACCGTAATTCTTTTGAAAAAATGTCCAATTTAAACGTTTCCGGATATTTTGTTACCTTTAATTCTGCCATCTCGGATTTTCGATTTTCGAAAAAATTTGGCCCTCTCCACCCTCTTTGGTGGCGGTTTTCGGAAGGAAGGCGATTTCGGATTTGCGTTGTTATGAATATGAGACCATTTCTCCACTTTCAAAAGAATCAAAAATCATCAAAATCGAAGTACGTTTACTATAAAGAGAGCGCAAACGAACCAAAAAAAAGGAGACAGTCGAATTTCGGGGTTCGTCGGTCAAAAATACATATGCACCATTCAACGGATTTTCCCGACAAACAACGACAATGACTCCGATCATCGTAGTACATCCTTTGGCATCGGCATTTGAACGCAATTTATCAAAGAAGCCGCGAAGAGTGAAGTATTTTATTATATTCTGTAATCCTTGCTTTTACGTCATAAAAGAAATATATAGTTCATTTTTAGGATGATGGTAAGTGGTAAGTAATTTTCTATCGGAGAACTTCACTAAACGCACAAATAGAACGTGTTTGGTATTCTGAGTTAGAGCGTGTTATAAAAAATAATTATAAAAAGTCGATGACGAAGAGAAGAAGAAGAAGAAAAATGAGAAAATCCCTTGGAAAAGAAAGACGAAAGTTGAAACCATACTAACGACACGACCGCACGCCACACTGAGAAATATTGTATAGTTTTGTTTGCTTAGCTTCGCCGTAATTTTCAATTATTTTTTCTTCTCTGTGTGTGCGGAAAATTCAATTTCCGTCGGCTTCACCTTATGCTTGCAAAGAAAAAAGAAAAAAAATATATACATATATACATATACAGGGTGTTCTCAAAGTTGAGTCATTTATTTTAACAAGTTGTAGAAGTCGTAAAAAGAAGTAATTTTATCAAAAATCATTTATACAAAAGATGCAGAATAAAGAAGTTATTAAGAATTAGAAAAATGTAAAATTGAACTTGACTTTTTGATATTCTCCACCACTGCGTTATCAATGTTTTGCCGACTGGTGGCACATTTTTTTGTAGGATACAAACTACTTATTATTATTAATTCATTTATTGTACGGTTTTCAGTGCTAATGCAAACACACACACGTTTATGAAATCAATGAACCAGTGAACATACGGTGAGTGCCAACAAAATGCAGTCGCAACATGTCGTTTGTACGCAGAAAGGTTTCCTTTAAGGAATGGATGTTTGTAAATTTAGTAGTAAATGGTATGCTTATTGGGCCTTACTTTTCTCCAGCTCGACTGACAAGTGACATTTATGCAGACTTTTTTCGAAACGCTCTGCCGCAATTATTAGAAGATGTTCCTTTAAATATGAGATGGACTATGTAGCTTCTACAAGATGGAGCACCGCCACATTTTAGACGAGCAGTTAGGAAACTTTAAATAATGAGTTTCCTAATAGATGGATAGGGCGCAATGGCTACATTTCTTGGCCTGCAGGCTCTCCGGATCTAACGTACTACGATTTTTTTCTGTGGGACTATTTAAAACAGTTGGTTTATCACAATGGAGGAGTAGGTAAATATACTGAGCAAGAACTACAACAGCGCATCGAGAACGCTTGCGATGTTCTTCGTGAACACCCGGATTTTATTTTTAAGGCGTGTAGTGACTCTTGCATACGACGGGCAAGATCTTACGCAAACCGTAGTGACCATTTTGAACAATTTTTGTAACTTTGGGATGCATTGAGTTGCAATAACAATTAAACACAGTGGTCGAGAATATCAAAAAGTTAGGTCTTACACATTTTTTCCATAATTGTTAATAACTTCTTTATTCTGCAACTTTTGTATGAATAAGTTTTGGTACAATTACTTCTTTTTACGAGTTCTACAACCTGTTAAAATAAATGACTCAACTGTGTGAACACCCTGTATATATGCAATGGCAAGCCAATCTAGTTCCATTTACCAATATTTGCTTTACGCGATGGAAATTTATGTCTCCGGCTTAATTTCACTATTACCTACCATTAATGTGTAGTTGTTAACATTTTCACATTGCAACGAAACTTTATTATACAACTTGGAATTATACGCAGCTGCTAATGAGTGTTCTCGAATATGTATATGTATATACAGATATATATTTCGCGTATATTTACATGCGGAAATAAATCATCCCAAGAAAGTTTCCAAGCCAAACTAGTTTGATGGTATTGTTAATATATAACTATTGAATGTCGCGAATAATTTAGTTATAAGGGCTTGTTTACTTCATACATTTATTGTGATCACTATATTTATTATGTGCTGATAAAGTTGTCGGATTGGAAAGCCATTTAGTGTTGTGTCGAAATATATCATTTACCTTGGGCACATGTATGTTTCAGACTGGATATATTGTATTTGGTTGAACAAAATTATTTCATAACTAGAAGATACCCTTGACTGCATCCACGCACATTCTTTATAGCGCTTGTCGCTTGTGTACGAAGTTAAACTATCCATTCTCATCGTTACCATTTTGCCTCAATCATTCAGGTGATGTATATTTGTGAGCTCGTGGGTAATTATTTAACAACAAATGCCGCGACCAATACCTACCATTCTTTCATTTATAATTTTTGACCGACAAACCCCGAACGGAGGAGGTATACAATTCGACTGTGCGCTTTTTTGTTTTTTGGTTTGTGCGTCCGATTTTGATGATTTTTTATTCATTTGAAAGAGGAGGCTTGAGAAATGGTCCCATATTCATAAAAACGGGAATACGACATCTCGTTCCCTTCGAAAACCGCCCCTGAAGGTGGTGGAGGGGGAAAACTTTCTCGAAAATTGAAAATCTGCGGTGGTATAATTAAAGATAGGACAATATCCAGAAACGTTTAAATTGAACATTTTTTAAAAAGAGTAACGTTTTTCGAGATAGACGCATGTTAAATGTATACCTATTTTTGCTATGTGGAGATAGCGATTTCTGTCGAAAATTGAAAATCTGTTTGCAGTAAATGAAAGACATAATTATTTGTAGCAACATTTATAATGAACATTTTATCCTTAGAGTTACAGTTTTCGAGTTAAATCGTTGTTAAAATGGTAACAACTAAAATTCTTAAGCGTATTTCCGCAGCCATGTTTTGGGATGTAAATAATAACAACTACAAGCAAAGAATATACGTGGGTAATAGGATAAGTACTATCTTCATTGGTATTAGTGAACGTTCAACGATTTTCGTGACTAATGTAACACTCAAAAGTGTGAAATAAATATTTTTTACAAAAAAATGGGCCGACGTAATCAGTTAGTGCAGTGTGAAGTTGGTGCCAAAAGTTATCAATCTACCTGCAACTGCACAAATTCAAAAGTAACAGCCCCAATAGAATTAATATTATTCTATACTTTTCAGTGCACTAACTGATAACGTCGGTCCAATTTTTTATAAAAAATATTTATCTTAGTTATTCTTTATTATTTTTGTACAAACGCTTATCTTTTCCGGAAGATATCACTATGAACTGTTTCATCAAAATCCATGAAATATTGTTTATGTAATACGAACATCAGTGAACGCATGTAGTGCCAGTAGCGCAGAAGTAATTGGGAAATGTGTTATTTTACCTATTGTATCTAACATTCTATAAAATCGAACTAATATGATTTGCTATTCTATTGAATTCAATTGGATTAAAATTAGTTGTTATTTCTTAAACTATTTTGGCATATAGGATGCGTGCAGAAAACGAAACTGGAGCGAATAAAATTCAAAGATAATGGATAAATCATTGTACTAACCATGCAGATAGACGTCATCAAAGGAAGCTATATATTATTATGTCAACAAGCACCTGTACCACAGTGAGGCTTTATATCTTGCATGTACCGTTGACTGGATACATTTGGGAGTGGAAGAGTAGAATAGTGTCAATTGATGACGTCACCCATCCGTCCAGTATGCTGGAGTGAATCTAGGACCACACACTATATAACATAAAAAATATAACTGATCTATATACATAAATGCATAACTAAAAATAATTAAAGAAATCTCTAAAGCTTTTAAAGTGATTGCCAATATTTATTCGTAAAAACATCGATACATCGATACAACATTCTATGAAATGGCATTAGCTACATAGATAGTTGAAAAAAGCGATGGTGAGTTATTGATTTCAGCCATATAATATTTATTGGAGTTTATTCTGCAACAAAAAAAATTTCTATTCAAATCTAAGATGCTGGCTAGTTGATCTGAACCAGAACCATGAGCCAATACCCAACTACTTATTGAAATCTATCAAGAAGTTTGAACGAGAAGAAAATAAATGTGAAGCGTGTATATTCGAATTCGAAAATTGCCAGCAGTGAGTTCCAAGAAAGCGTTAAATGCGCTTAATAATTAATGAAGAAGGAAGACCCAGAAAAACAGTGAAATAATTACAATATTTCTGAGAAAAACTGTAGACTCAAATTTTATATTTCAACTTTGGTACACTTCATTTTATTGAAACGTTGCATTCGAAAATAGTGTTCCTCAAATTTAATAAAGCTGAAAATTAATGGGGTATTCTGAATTGGAATAACGTGGTAACTGCCACTTTAAGTATAAAGTTAAAACCAAACTGTCATAGGAATATACAGTGAGTGCATAAAAAATCCTCGTACCCGTCGATTGTTTTTCTAGATTTAATTTATAAAATATCATACTGAAACGGCCATTAAACAATTGATAGAATATAATATTATTATATATATTATAATAGATAACCATATTTTTTTTAATGAAATGCCTTGCATTCTTTTACAATTTTGGATTCTACTGAAAATTGTATACATATTTTGTATAACACATTTTTTATCCGACGATTTTCAAGAGAATTTAAATAGAAACTTGAAGTCCGTTTCACTATTAGGTGTTCATTGTACGAAATTGTACGATATTGCCATAAAATTTTGTGGGATTATTTTGAACGTAAATAAAAAAAATATATAAAAAAAATCTTCATGTTTCTATTTATATTCTCATGTTAATAATAGTAAATTGGAATTGATGGATAAAAAACATATAAATAAAACAAAGTGTGTTAAACAAAATAAGTGTAGAATTTTCAGTAGACTCTAATATACAATAACATAATTTCTGAATGAATGATCGACTTATCCGAGGGTTCTTGGTAAAAAAATCAAGCCTGCACATTTTAAGAATTCTATTCCTCACTCACTCATTATACAGCTTCAGAATACATCTACCTAAGGTCAACATCAATTTTGAAATATTTTCTAACTTATAAGAGAGGCATCAGTGAATAATACCTTAGACCGTCTCTTTTTAATTAATGTTACTGATTTTCATCGTGCAAAGTCTGGGGGAAGAGCTAATATTAAACATTGCTTATACCATCTAAAATAACGTGTAAAAGAATTGAATAACAATATATGCAAGTAAATGACTTGCGAATCAGTTTTATTCCAGAATCGGGGAAAAATCCAGTTTTAGATAATAGACAAAACGAGATTTTGGCCGGCTAAATGGGGATTGCACTCTTTCATACATCATTAGGTAAATGCTCGTTGAACATTGAACATTCACTTCATGAGGCAAGCCTGGCGGCGGCGGCGCCCCCTATTAGCTAAGTACTTGCAAATTAGATTCCAGCAGCAGCAGCTGAAACTTTTCCAGAACTGACAAAAATAACGGAACACACCAGAAACCAAACGCAAATTCCATAGAGCAACGCGGCACTTTAATGCCATTTATAATGCAGGCGGGGAAATTTTTTAATTTGCAAAAAAGCCAAATCCAACATAAAAAAATGAGGATGAGTTGAAGAAGAGTTGCAGGCGGAAAAAAGAGGAAAGTAGAATGGGAAAGAGGGGACGTACCATGACGGTTCGTTTGTAAAAATCGCCGCGTCCTTTTGATGTTACCTACTACATATACCTATGTATTTGCTATGTGAAAGTGTATGTATGGGTTTTTTTTCATGTGACCACGTGCTTCGGTTTGCTTTGTACTTGTTTTTTGTCATTTCGTAATATACGTATGTGTTTATTCTTTCCAAGTGCGTAATATGGGATGGCTGCACTACAATCTGAATAATTTGAAATGATAGATTTAGGATAATTGAATTTTCAGAAAAAGCTGGGTTTGATTTTATAAAATAATCAGTAATAAGCACCTGACGTAGATCAACGAATTCGTCAAAGAGGTTAGACTTATTACAGTTAAATAAATATGTACCTACTTTCTATGACATTAGAAGGTCATGAAATTGTAGTGAGAATCAACGTTTGTGTATTAGGTTCGACTACAAAAATACTATGAAATAAATACTTCACGTGATAAGGACGATATAACCATTGATTTAACCGTCAAGTGCATGAGATGACCAAATTTAGTCAAATGATCATTTCTGAATGGATGGTGCTGAGGGCTTCAGTACCTTCAAATTAGATTTATAAGATCAAGTGAAAATTTGACATCTTTCCAAAAGAAACTCGAAAAAAAAAAATGTTACTGCAATTTTGCGAATGAGCTTTTGTTGGGCTACATGACAGCGAGAGCACACTCATAATATTCAGCAAGAAAAATTCGATGGCTTGTGGCCAAACTATGTGATTCAGATACCAGATAATTTTGAAAATGTCGTGAAAAAAGGCAGACATTCGAATTATATATCTCCCGAGAAAGATGCGCTTTCTGTAAAGATCGGAAAACAAGATGCAGATTCCGTTTTGGCTGCAAAATTATTTGCATGAAACGTGATAATGTTAACCAAGACTGCACTTATATATATCATAAGAATTACCTTTTCTACAAACTGATTAGTTTATCGATGCCAAAATTTGATATATTTGTTTTTTTTTCGTTGTGAGAGTTCTCGTTTATGTTTTATTTCGTTCGTTTAGAGAGTTGATAAAGTTTGGCTCGGTGACTTATTGAAAAATAAACGTTTATTTTTAAAACCATATAATTTTTTCTGGGTTTGTCAAACCCATTGTCAGATTTGAAAACTCTTCCACTCTAGGGTTAATTATCTCTTATATAGTTTATCTTTTAGGTAAATTTCCTTCTACGGCTATCACTTTTGTTTGCAACATTTTTCTTTAAAAGGGATATAAATAATAATAAAAATTGAAAACCGTGAAATATAGGTACCCGCTGACTAAAAGCAGTCCAAATTTCGTTTTTTCTGTTTTATCTTACCTGTTTTGTTTCATCAGCAGGAGATGTAACCCAAATATACTGCGATGGTTGTACGTCATGATTGTGAGACCAATAATAACTTATGATACAATAGTCTGGTATGCCAAGGCAAGTCAGGAAACTACGAGGAAAACCCTCGTTAGAATACAAAGGTTGTCCTGCGTTTGTATCAGCGGAGCTATGAGAACGTGACTAACTAGGGCATTTGAGATCATCACAGATCTTACACTTCTTCATCTTGTGATAAATAGACTAGCCCATGAGGCCATTCTAAGACTAGCCAGGGAAGGTACCGACAATGAGGAAATTAGGAATCGGAGACCAAATACATCCGAGATTATAAGAAAAATTAGCATAGAGAAAGCTTTTACTACGATGCCAAGTAGAAAAGAAGATTGGGAGAGGGAGCCCACAATTCAAGATCTTAAAAAGAATTCCATCAAATGGTACACAGATGGTTCTAAGACAACGACGGGGACCGGCGCTGGAGTATTTGGGCCTGGCTCACTATCGTTAGGTCGCTGTCCAAGCATCTTTCAGTTAGAAGTGCTTGCAATCGAAAGATGTGTAGAAATGAACCTAGAAAGAAACTATCAGAAATATGATATATTTATACATTCTGACAGTCAGGCTGCGATTAGAGCACTGAGCTCTCATATCATCGATTCTAGGATGGTATGGGAGTGCCGAAGAAAACTCAACGAAATAGGTAAGAAAAGCAAGGTCTGTTTATTCTGGATTCCCGGCCAATCGGGAATCAAAGGGAATGAAAAGGCCAACACACTTGCCAGAAAAGGAGCACGAACTCCTTTCATTGGCCTAAAACATTTCTGTGGTACAGGTAAATGTACCTAGAAAAATGAGTTTCAGGAAAAGGAAGAAAACCGAAAGAGAAACACTCTGGCGAAATCTCTCTGAGTTGGATCATTCCAAAAAGTTTTTTGGAAGCTTTAATACTGCGAGATCTACGAAGTATCTGGGTAGAATATGCTATACCTCCTCACTGGATTCCTTACTGGGCATTGTCGCCTCAGGAAGCACCTAACGAGAATGGGTCTAACAGAGAACGGTGAGTGCAGATTCTGTTGGGAGGATGAGGAAACTCCGGATTACCTGGTGACAGAATGCCTCGCTATTGCTAGCCAACGCAAAAAAGCTTTCGACAAGAAACATGCAGAAATGAAGAAGTAACCTCCTTGAAGCCATCCCAGATTTTGAATTTCATTAGAACACTGGAAATGGTGGGCGAGCTGTATACTGTGTAATGGCGAGAACAGTTCTGATGGGGGGCACTATAGACATCAAGGTCGCAGTGCAATGAAAACCCCTTAAATCTACAATCTACAACCCCCATCAGCAAACTCTCATCCCCTCAACTATATAAATATACGGATGTACCGAAATTAATGAAGAAAAAAATACATAAAAATATATAACATCAGAAGCACCAGATATATGTTTTCTGTTACCATATTTTAAGTTCTCATACACCACGACACCACGTGATTAATTGGGGATTTTTGGCGGGATTTTTGCGCTTGTAATAAGTCACTTTGACTCTATCAATCGATAAGCAGTAAATAATAAGACGAGCTACTGTTCATTTTGTTAGAAAACATTAAAATAATATTTTAATACAAAAAATACAATATTTCTGTTGACATTGTGTGTGTGAGTGACCAATTGTTGTAAAAAATGAGTGTTCAAAGCAGATTTCAAAATGATATAGTTTATTGACGTGTTTAATGCAATTATTGGTGATATTGCTATTAATGTTCAAAAATAAAATAAGGTATATATATATATATATATATATATATATATATATATATATATATATATATATATATATATATATATATTTGTATTTTTCTTAAAACGATCATAGGTTTTGCTACAAGTCATTTTACAAAATACAAAAGTTTTACAATCATTCTGGGACACCCTGTATAACATGAAGAAATTAATATCCATTAACAGAGAACACATAATGTGAAAGTCATAAAGACTTAGGAGTTGTGCAAAAGGTGAATAGCTAAAGTAAAAGTAATTGAAGAAACCTCATTGGAAATGAAATTTTAAGTTAATTTCGACAGTGTCATCTGCAATTTAATAAATATATTGTTCGATGGGTATCCAACTTGTGGTTTTCTGAATAATAGAATTGGAGGAATAAATATTCAAACATTGAAAAAACAGAAAATATTTTATAGTTATTCATTTATATCGCATAACTTTGTGAACAGCGTCAGTTTGCAAATATAACGAATCGACAGTTTATAGCCGGTGCCAAACGACACTAGTTGATAGGTTTTACTTGGCAGAAAGCAATGACTAGTTTATGATTCCGTGATAGTTTAACTAGGATTGAAACTGGGATTTCATGCATACGATGACTATGATATCTATACAAGCTGATTATTCGTACAGACAATATTATTATATTATGTTAGGAGTCAAATGATTCTCCAAAGCTGTTTATCAAACTTAATTGTGTGTAGCAACGTAATAAATAGGGGTGGCATCTTGAAATTATGGGAGAAATTGATACAAGAAGCCATTGTACAAATACAACTATTATCCCAATTAAAGAAGGCATGTGCAGTTTAAAGTTATATTACTCCAGTTTTAAATGCAAAATACACATCTTCAGTGACATAAAACTTCTAATTTGCAGCTTTAAACCCCCCAACAAATCAAATCGTTATCGTGTCTTAACGCTAAAATTGCTATAACGCGTGTTGTGATCCGCCATTACAGAGTTTACTGTTTTCTGTTGTATGGAGCGAGATTTAAGGAAAATAAAAACAATTAACCGGGTGGCTGTTGTGGTGATAACGCCCCTCCGAACGTGTCATTTAATTTGGTGTCGAGAGTTAATGAGAGGAAAATGCGACGTTATATTCCAGCATTAAGGAAGGCAATGTTGAATTTGGTTGAGCTTGAAGCTACAAGCCTCTCCAGAAATTAGTTTAGATCTCATTCCAGCGTACTATAGTGGCGGTTAGGTTATAATATTTCCCGGGGTGAGACTCTGTTCGCTACATTATTGCGAAAATAACCACCATCAGTCATCCTGTGCCCCGAGAGGACAACTCAAGGCGAATAAATTATATGTTTTCCGCTTTTCGGTTGGGGTAGAGGCAGCGGAGATGGGGGATTTATCCGTGTGACGGATGATGTGTCCATTTGTTATGTCAAAAACCGTTGTACCGGGGTGAAAGGTAAATGTACTGCAAAGACGTTTAAATTTGAAAAGTTTGTCATACTTGGTGAATTTAAGACCAGAGTCTAATATACTACATAATATTTAGTCTCTGATTCTAAGAAAGCATTGATGGTATTTTTTAGCAGTTCCCATGTTTTTATGTAAGATATTAACGACGGCTGTGTCATGAACAATGGCCGTGTCTACAGCAGACATTTGCTATTCAAAGTTTTGTCGGAATAACTGATAGCTAGCGTAAACGAAATTTTCACATAACCTACATTTGCAGACATTTAGAATTCATAAATAATTTTATCTGCTGAAGAACATTCAATAAATGCTAAGATTATTTTCTGTAAGTATAAGTAATAATCTAATTTAGCGGCTTTTGCTATAAAAGCCTTTAAAAATCAAATGTTTTATTAAAATTGAGGCGGAAGAAACTATTTTTAATGATTTGTTAATAAAAAAGAGAAAAAATGGTGTTCTTGCATTCTATTAAACACTTTCTCAAAATTAGTAAAAATAGTAAATATAAATTCGCGAAAAGTAAGGTTAAACGAATTGATAATTAAATTGTGCAGTGTGTTTGAAGTTTAAAACTGTCAGTTCCAATGTTGCCAAAACTGCCAATATAACGTTTGCAATATTGAACATTGTTTCAAATATTCGATAACGAAAGCATAAGCCAAGTGGTCAGATGTTAGGTGTCTAAAGGTTTAAAATTTACTACAAAAATATTTTTTACAAATACTTGCCTTAGAGCAAAAATACGATATTATGACAACTGTTGATGAAGGTGACGAACTTTGTCTTCAGGATTTAGAAAATATGAATTCAGTAATTACCTTACTAGAAGATATTGTCGTAATATTTTCTAAGGGAAATATTCTTGGAAATGTAATTCATAAAATAATCTAATAATGCGAAAGTTATACTAGCAGCGTTAGGAACATTGATATTTTAACCGCACTTGAACGTTGAACATACTTAACAATCATAAATTTGTTTAACCATACTTTTTCGCGAACTTTTATTTACTATTTTAACGCATATTTTTGCTAATTTTGAAGGATGTTAATAGAATGCAAGGATGATTATATGCTATTTGGGATTGAAATGATACATCCAACTAAAAGTCGGAGGGCTTTTATAATTTTTTACTATCTTTTCTTTTTCTTAGAATAGCCTTTTCAAATTGTGGCATATATACTACTATAAATATGTCAACATAACAGGTCAGTCTGACAGTTGGATTAGCGGCTAACCAAAGTTGTGTCCAAGACGATAATTTCGTTATCCAGCTGACTGGATCGTTATTGCTAGCTAGCATGTGCCTGCTGTTAGTAGATACTAACTCAATGAGGCCTTTCGACCTCTAGAAGCGACAACATGCTACAAAGTTGTAGCGCTACAACAAGAAACATTCGATAATGATGGGCCACAACGTGCTACACGAATCAAACTCACTAAAGCCTCGGTGACATTGAACTAATTTACTAGCAGCTTGTTGGCGAGTTTAAAAGTCAGCGACTTGGCTAGTCAGTCAGGATGATGACACACAAAATTCCCGATCGGTTTTTTTTGTTTAATTAAATGGAACGTGAATAACATAGTGGAATTATCTCACTCATGACTACCAACTGGAGAATATAAAAGGCAAAAACGGGCAGTTAACTAGCAACCATGATGACACAAGGCCTGTTTGCTAGCCAACAATCCCACTCGCTAGCTTGTAGCAAGTGAAGTAGCCTTCAACTTTTCTCCTAGATATTTTACAAGCTCCTTTTCAAGCAGCCGTAAAAAAATCAGTAACTAGCTCAATTTGCTCAATGTCATCGAGGCTTTACTAACATTTGTGATGCATTTGTGCTGTATTGTGCTCGTCTAGTGGAAGACACTCAATAGCGCTACATAACACTGCATCGCAAAAGATATAAATATTTCTTACAAAAAATTGGACCGATGTTATTAGTTGATGCACTGAAAAGTATAAAATAATATTAATTATATTGGTGCTGTTACTTTTGAAGTTGTGCAGTTGCAGTGAGATTAATATTATTTTATACTTTTCAGTGCATCAACTAATAACGTCGGTCCAATTTTTTGTAAAAAATATTTATTTCATACTTTTGAGTGTACCTAACATTAGTCACCAAAATCACTAATACCAATGAAGATAGTACTTATCCTATTACCCATTATATTCTTTGCTTGTAGTTGTTATTATTGAGATCTCAACGCTTCGCTGCGGAAATACGCTTGAGTATTTTATATGTTACCATTTTAACACCGATTTAACTCGAAAACCGTAACTCTAAGGAAAAAATGTTCATAATAAATATTGCTATAAATAATTATATCTTTCATGTAGTATCGAAAAATTTCCAATTTTCGAAAGAAATTGCTCTCTCCACATAGCACATATTTAACATGCGTCTATCTCGAAAACCGTAACACTTTTGAAAAAATGTTCAATTTAAACGTTTCCGGATATTGTCCTATCTTTAATTATACCAAATCAGATTTTCGATTTTCGAGAAAATTCGCCCCCACCACCCCTTCGGGGGCGGTTTTCGGAGGGAAGGAGATTTCGGATTTGCGTTTTTATGAATATGGGACCATTTCTCAAGCCTCCCCAATCAAATGAATCCAAAATCATCAAAATCGGAGCTGGTTTACTATATAAAAGGCGCGCACGGACAAAAAAAAAAAGCAGACAGTCGAATTGTATACCTCTTCCGTTCGGGGTTCATCGGTCAATAATTGGGACTATTTTTTCAAGAGTGTAGCACGACAACAACGGACTCTTGTCATAAAATTTTTCACGGTATTCTCTTAGAAAAAATATAAATATAGTTTTTGAAAGGAATATCAATATGAATTCTATATGCAACTAATTATTTTATTTTTGGGTCCGTACAATATTGGAAGATTGAACAATAAAAAACCTGAAAAAGATATAGTTCGATAGTTTTGGTGACTTTGTGCGGCTCGTTAAAATATTTATTTTCAAATGTTTTAAAAGCCGATACTCAATTTAATAGCTGACTTTTCACTTCAAACTGGGAAATCATACTGTATTGTTATTTAAAGAACAAAGTTGAAGCTTTCATTTGGTGTTAATTTCATGATATAATAATAGTCAACTCTCCGCCTATTACTAGGGTTCCGTACAAATGACAAGGGGAACTCTTATATTTTCGTTTTTATTTCGTCCGATCTCTCCCTCTTAATCTCCAAAAATAGGAAAGTGGAAGTCCGAAAAAAATGGGTGGTTTCGTTTTACGTCTAGCTTGCAGGTAAAAATAAAATGATCTTTCTAATAAACGTAGTTGAAGAGAATTTAAATTCAGAAAATTCATCTTTTTCTAAATGCCATCTTAGCCAAAAACGATCAATATGTCATTACCACAAACACGAACAAAACAGAATAATTTAAAGCATGGTATAAAACACAAATATATTGTAAAGATTCATAAATAAATATTTGTTCATTAATAAGTAGGTAAATCAGAAAATTTATTTTTGCCATGCCAAATTTTCAATAATCAATAGTAATAAACCAACAACTCACGAAACTTTTACTTCACTGAAGTAGAAATTGAACCTTATAGTATAAGACACAAAAATATTAAATACAAAACCAGAATAGCTTCTCTTTTTCAAAATGACGATTCAAATAATTTACAAAAACAAGTTTTCTACCTAGAAATTTTAATGGATTCAGAATACCGACAGTGTTGTAATTAGAAAAACGTTTGCTTCTTAATAATTCTGCAACGAATGATATATATGTTCCAATTTGAAATAACACAAATAAAATGCTTTGAAATGTGACATCTGTAAAATGTAACAAATAACTCAACTAATTACTGAGCAATATAAGACAGGAGCTGAGCTACTGGACCCTGAAAAATTGTTTGACTAACTCATCGGTACTATAAAATCCTTGGATTTACATATGACTGGACGGAACCCTCGGGGTATGAGTTTTTATCGTACTTGCCTCATTTTATCTGTGCTTTTACTAAAATTAAAATTTTACAGAACCCTCGAGATATGAACATTGCACTTAATTGCAGCAATTTTTAAAAATGTCTCCAAGTCTCCAATCCAATTACCATATGTGACCATAGACTAAATTATTCATCTGCTGGAATCGCATTTGAAATTATTACTGATTGTATTAAGGAAAATTAACATATTTGAGGTGTAATTCAAATTATACTGATTAGCTTACAAATATTTCATTACTGCCTACGTTCAGGTGTTTTGAGGTCATAGTATTTTTTGTCTCAAGATGTCATATTTCAATTGGTGACTTGACTCATATATCATCCTCATAGATGTTTTTTAATATAGTATTGGTAGTAGGCGATAGAATAAGTTACGGAATATAAAAAAATAAGTACCATCTACTTTTTATAATCTCCATTTCCACAAAGATTAAAGTTTTACAGGTAGAAAAATGTAAAGAATATTTTCTGAAATACCAGTTACCGTTGCTGGAGAAATTTATCATATAATCCTGTAACGACCAATAAAAGCATATCATAGATTCGAATTCGTAGCAGCAACATAACCTTGTTAGAAATAGAAGCACGGGCGATTCCTTAACAAAGCAGGAACAAAAAAACCCGATACCTTGAGGAATATTTAATCTCCTCCAACAAGCTCTACCATGCATCGTCGTTCCGATTTCCGTTCTTTTAACAAATGCTATCAGCCCGTACACTTTAAGTCTCATGGCAAGAGAAGAATTTATGCACGGCTATTCCATCTGAAGACGTATAAATTTTTGCTTCGGGCTCACAAATCTGTTAGTAGCTCTACCGTCTGCTGTCGCACTCACTTACATCTTACATATTAAACAAATGTGTTTCTAGTCGAAGGCGGTTACGTGATCGCCAAGCTGTAAGGGGGCTTAAATTTCATGAAAACGATGGCTGAGAGAGAAAAGAGGAAGAAGACGGGAGAAAAGTCGTAACCGCTTCACACACGCTGCAAAAATTAGATTCAGTTTCATCTATATTGTCGAAACAGAATTACCGTATAAACTTCCATGCTATATGATCGATAGTAAATGAAAATATGACATAAACAAAAACACTCACTATCTGATTGCTGATTGTCTTTGCCGATGCTTATTTACAATGTATTGTCGATTTGAGGGAGCTTTCACAAAACCGCGCACCTTAAAGGTTCATCATTACCATTCTTCCTGAATATTATCAGTTTCTTCACACGAACAATTAGGTAAACAGATCTAAGGTCTAATCTTATTTGAATCAATAATTGTATTGCCTTCTATACTTCTTTCCCCTTTCACATGCAGTTTCTCGAAAACACTGTGTCCCTTCGTGAAATTCTTTCGATTTTTATATAGAAAACAATAAATGATCCAAATTTGAAAATAAAGAACTTTACTAAAGTTAATAGGGGCTTATTGCTTTGATTCTAAACATATTTCATGAATTGTGTCCAACCGTTTTTGTATATTTCAAATTTTATGTGAAAAATAACATTTGCAGACCAAAACATAATTTTAAAAAGACCTTATGTAATCTGGATTGGTTTTATATTTATATATTTTCATAATTAATAGTACAGGATGATCAAAAATAAAGAATAAAAATCAAATTTAAAAAACGTCAAAAGTCTTTTTTTTATAGAAACTCCCTATTTTTATAATTTTACCATATAAAACAATAAAAATAAGAGTGACTTCGAATTGGAATACCTATTCTAAAATCATTTTAGAAATGATTGGCAAATGGAAGAACTCTAGGTACAATTTTATGTTTTTTCATGTCGACTAAATTATTGATACAAATACACCTAGATAGATGATGTATATTTATTTATTTTTATTTACATAAAACCCTTTGAGCTTATGTCTAAGGAGAATCTTGATGCTAACGCTACTTGCCAGGTAGATATTGCTTCATATGCCCCAAAATGCCCAAATATGGCGATTTCATATTTTCAATTTCTACTTAAGTCCAAAACTTGAAGTTTTTTAAAATCTTTATATATTTTCAGGTCCTTACTTCTGTTCGCGAAAATGTACTAAATACTCTTTAAATAACTTTATTACATTAATAGATAATACATATATTTAAGTCATCTATTTGTATAATTTAATTTTCCCGGCATGATAGGCACAGAAAATTTGAAAATAATAAGTATAAATTTACATTTGTGTGACACTCTTTTTACACTTATTATTATTTTATAATACAAACAAGGTCCAAGTTCTAACCAAAGTTATTTAGAGTTCTTCTATAGAAATTGTTGAATTGATAATTTTTGACCGACAAACCCAAACGGAGGAGGTATACAATTCGATTGTCAGCTTTTTTTGGTTTATGTGCGCGCTGTATATAAGTGGTAAACGTACCTAGGTACTCCAATTTTGATGATTTTTGATTCATTTGAAAGAGGAGACTTAAGATAACTTAAGATATGGTCCTATATTAAGAAAAACTCAAATCTTTAATCTCCTTCCCTCTAAAAAGACATTTTTTCTCGAAAATCGAAAATCTAAGACGGCAGAGTTACAGGACGATATCCGGAAACGTTTAAATTGTATTTTTTTTTAAAGAGTTACGGTTTTCGAGTTACAGCGATGTTAAAATCTAAATTATATGTATTTTTGCTATGTGGAGGAAAATCTGAGGCAACCAAATTAAAGACCAGATTTTTTGTAGCAACATTTATATTGAACATTGTTTCCATAGAGTTACGGTTTTCGAGTTACAGCGGTGGTAAAGTTTAAAATATGCTTATTTCCGGTACGATATTTTTAGATTTCTAAATAATAAGAAGTACAAGCAAAGAATATACATGGGTAATAGTGAACGTTCAACGATTTTCGTGACTATGTTATACTCAAAAGTGTGAAATAAAAATTTCTTACAAAAAATTGGACCTACGTTATTAGTTGGTGCTCTGAGAAATACAAAATAATATTAATTCTTAATTGGTGCTGGTACTTGTGAAGTTGGTGACAAAAGTTTTCAATCTACCAGCTACTGCAGAACTTCAAAAGTGCCAGTACCAATAGAATTACTATTATTTTGTATTTTTTAGAGCACCAACTAACAACGTCTGTTCAGTTTTCTGTAAAAATACACATTTATGGAAATGAGATTTTTAATTAGGATCCGGAAATAGGTACAGGCGCATTATAAGTGCTCTGGTGGCGGATAGTATAGTGGTAAGTTGGCTTATATTGTGAATTGTGCAGTTCCAGTAGTCTTAAATTTTTACCCATATCCCAACGATTTTTATTGGTTACGCTGTTCTTCATTCGAATGTCGAAAGGAATCCATAGTAGAGGTACAGCGGCAATTTCGTCGCGATTATGATATTCCTAGGCGTGCTAGGATTCCTACTCGACACACAAGTTTAAAATGGCATCGACGGTTCAATGTTTATGGCGGAACCCAGAGAAGCCTGTGTATGCCAGAAATCATTGAAAGAATACGGCAAGAGGTAATGCCGACGATACGAAGTTCATGGTGTTCAGCATTAAAGCAGCAGTATTATATTTTTCACACAGAAGTCTCCGGGAACCGGCGAATTTTACATGTTGACACAAAATTCAGATTCAGTCAGAGCTTCATCCGCAAGATTTTGCAACAAGCACACAGTTTTGCAGATACTTGGTTGCTCTTCTTGGTGATAATCCAGATGTTATTAATAATCTAATTATTTCTGATGAGGTAAATTTCCATTTATAAGGTTCTGACAATAAACAGAACATGCGACACTGGATGGCAGATCAGCCTCACGAAATGCATGAGCAACCTTTGCATTCCGCGAAAGTGTTGTGCAGTGTATCTGTCTTCGGAATACTTGATCCGTCTTATTTTTTTCGAAAAAGAGGATCGGACAGTTACTGTCAATAAAGAATTATAGAGCTATGGCACCTGGACGAGTCGTATCTCGAAATGGTGATGTTAATGGGCCTATGTTGAGAGTTGAGAAACAACATAACCAAAGAAATGATAGCGATAGGCCCAGATGTGTTGCACTGTCATGCGATCATTTCGAATCTGGCTCCAAGAATGCGGAAATCAAGAAGTCTAACGTAGTATTAAAAAAATAATCATATTTGAATCCTGCATTATGTTGGAATAAATATGTTTCGTTTACGCTCTGTGTTTCAATTACTAAGCTGACAATCACACGTATAGAACATTGTACATTAAATCTGCCTAGATTTGAACGAAGAATCTAAAAATGTAATAATATATAGGGCGTTCCATTCGAAATAAAGTTGAAAATATTTTAACCGTGTGGTACACTATTAACTGTAGTGCTGAACTCTATTTTTAAATTTGTTTCATTTATACTTTTTTATATAGGTAAGTCGATGAAGTCTTGATGTTGTAGCGCCTGGGGGCCCTAGTATAGGAGAATAGGACAGCGGGTTGTAAGGGAGGGCGTCTTTTGGCAACGACATTGCAAATAGTGCTCCAAACTTAATAAAACCATCACACCGAACGTTGCAGTCCGAATAATAATAAGAATGTGCTATGTTGACGTGCAGGGGTGAAGCAACATGAGTTAATAGCAAAAAGGCCATCATTGGGTCGAGATATATATATATATATATATATATATATATATATATATATATATATATATATATATATATATATATATATATTGGGAAAATATATGGTAATCGCGTTCAATATTTGTACACTGGACGATATAGAGGTCATTGGATTGAGATGGGGTGGTAGATATTGCGCAATGATTGTTATGCGAAAGATCGCTTATGTTTGGTGTAGATGGCGACACAATAATAAGTATGTATTATACAATATAAATATAAGATTGTGTGTCTGTAGAATGTGAAGGAGCGCGAGGATGTGGGCTAAAACTGTCTGACATTGATCATCGAAGTTGAGTTGAACTGAACATGTTGAAGGTTTGCATGTATGGACCGGTGATGAACCATATCTCGCAAGACAACGGGAAATTAGCGAGAGTACAGCTTTTCTGGAAAGGAAGGTAAACCTCAAGTTTTATTTTGAGACATATCGGTGGGTCGGAATCCAGCAAGTGTAGGTCATCTTGTCTGTGGTAACATGTCCAAAGCAGATAAATCGCCTAAGCTAGAATAAGAGTCATGTCACTTGAAGAAGAAAACGTAATTCTTAAATTCCTATCACATACACCTGAGATCATAATTAGTCGATTGATGGAAACTTAACATTTGTTCAAAATTGCGTAGCTTACAGTCCGGATATCACAATTTGTTTTTTTTATTGAAAAAGGGTATTAGTATGAAAGTTAGATTAGTTATCTTATTAAAAAAAAATCTTGAAAAGATTCGATAAATAATAATTTCTATGAACTTCTTTTGAGTCGCCGTTGGTTTTAGAAAAAAAAATTGAAACTTGTGATAATCTTAAAGGATGAAGAAAATTGTAAACTCTTAGGCAACTACTTACTTTAAAGTTAACGTACAGAAAAAACTGGGTCTGCGTCGGACCGTACGGTGGAAGTTATACTTTGGCTATTCGCACACAACGAGGCACACACTCACACACACAAACAGGATATATAAATGAATCATAAGACATTTTTGTTATATGTGTTATTCAATATATTTATCTGCAACATATTATTATGAATGACTTCATTATTATACAATAAATCTATATATTATTATCATTATCAGTAATTTCTTCTCAATCTTGTAATCGCACACAGACAGACAGGTGGCTGAAAATCAATCCCATAGGAGGTATTACCCTTACGTATTTGTATACCAAGTTTGGTGTCGATCGGTCAAGTATTTTTCGAAATATAGTGTTGGTTGACAGACAGACAGTCAGACAGCTAAAAATCAATTTTATAGGAGATATTACCCTTACATATACGTGTACCAAGTTTGGTGTCGATCGGTTAAGTATTTTCCGTGTTATAATGTTGACGGACAGACAGACAGGATGATCAAAACAATAACTACCTCAAAAAAAATTCGGTAGTTAATAAGGAAATTTAATAAATAATTTAATTAATAAATTTTTTTCTAAAAGCCAGAACGTACATAAAAGAAAATGAAAACGTATAATCGACGATTTTTCTTACTTTTAGCGTGCACGAACCCAAAGAAGTATAACTTCAAAAATGTAGAATAATCGACTTTCAAGAGCTTTCAATCAGTAACTAATCTACTAAGTCATATTACCTTGATTATATATATTTGAAATTTGTAAATGAAATTTATGTCCAAGAAACACTAAAATTATACCACCGTGATCGTATTGCTCCTAATCTACGCAGCTCTGTTTAACGGTAAATTTGCTTATTTGGATTCCAGAGATATGTGATAGAAAGATCTTTTAAAGATCTGTTAAAATTTTTGAGTAAACTGTCAGTTGCTTTGGTCAACCGATCATTATAAAACCGGTCCTTAGATACACCCTGTATATTGCAACCATTTCAATATTGATTTTTTTATAGGTTTTAGACAGCTCGGCTGGTTCCATCATAATCATTGCCACTAGATTCCTTGATCTCAGCTGCTACAATATTTTCAAAGAGAAACTACCTCATTGTGTGGACTTGAAGCATTTTAAGACAATTGAGGGTACATCACCTAATTGTTCATTTCATGATTAGGTAAAAAATTCCTGGTGTGGATGAAAATTTTCATTTACGGATACGATTTTAATGAGGTAAAAAGCGTAACTAGGTTTTGTGGCAGCCTTGGAGATTTTGCTGATGTTATATTTCCATTTTGATTAGCCGAAAGTGATTTCAGTACAGAGTCCAGCAAGTTCCATTATTGTAGAAACCGCAGATGATAAGAGAGATAGAAGTTAATACAATTGAGTTGAAAAGCTCACGCTAATTGATTTTGTATGAAACCATTTGAGAATCCTTTTTAGACACGTAGATCCATGAAAAAAACAAAACTTTTAATGTATCATTCTGTCTAGCCTATTTGCTCATAAACTAATATTTATTTATCCTATATTGGGGAGAAAATTAGAAATTGAACAAAAAATCTTTTTTCATGTGTATATTACAATCATTTTCAACTTCCATGGGACACTAAATAGTAAGAAACTATTTCCACGTGAGTCCGACTCGCACTTGTCCATTTTCTTTTAGTATACGTACGAAAACTTGATGTAAATACGACACAGAATCTTCTGACAACTTCATCAGTATTATACAAACATCAAATTTAATTATTAACTGCTTTTCTATTTTAAATCGGCGCAACAATCTATACGGTTTAACCGAAAATGATTCTAAACATGTCAGTCAGGACAGTAAAGTTAATTTATTATATTGTATCCAATCGACTTCCGATGACGCCGGATTGTCCAGTTATGGAGGCGCTCTGATACAAAATCGGACATACACCCAAACAAAACACAAAGCCGAACATCCACACAATAACTTTTGTTCGACATAAACAGAGATATACAGAGAGAGGAGATGTGGAAAATTTTAACGCACGTTGCGCGCTCCACAGCTAGACTGGGTACAGAAGATGATAACAAGCACCCAGCAAATAGTACCGTCGACCCTAGAGGATAGCACAGACTACATCCGGTGTCATACGATGATTATTTGTTGATTCAGAAAGTTGTCAGTATGCAGGAAGTTTACGAAATTTTACAAGAAAAAAATGTTCTAAGTTATTTGCAAATACAAGTTGTTGCTTGCAGTTAATTTGCTCATTAAACCAATCTTCTCTCCATTGTGTAGATTGCTCCTGGATTCACTTTCTTTTCTACATTTTTCGAATGATGTTCTATTCTGATCTCATCAGAGAACAAAACATCTGCTCCAACAACCAATTCAATTTCATATGGCTAGACTTTTTTGCATCATGTGCTTTTTATGATCAGATATCTTCTCTTTAGCCTTCGTCTGAAGTTTCACTGACTTATACCACCTCAGTGAAACGCAATGACTCTAGTTGACAGATAAAGTAAACGGTTTCTTGATAAGCCTGGTACAATATAGTGGCCATCTGGATCTGTTGTAGTTATATCGATAGTTTTGTCAGTAAGCTTCTGGTTTCCGATTGCCTTCTTCTCATAAAAACTAGGTATCCGTGAAATCATAACATTTATAACAATTTACTGGATATGTCCATTACTGATTAAAACAATTCTTTGTGCGGTTCTGCCTGAGGAAGTATGCCTTAAATTGATACCAAATAACTAAAATTAGAGTGAAGATCAAAAGTGTGTTTTCTAGTATACATTTGATGATTTTATTTTTCAGTTGTCAATACTTCGTGGTCGTATGACAGAAGTATACAAGGCGATACACATTTTAGAGATATATGCGTACCCATGCTCTATAAACTTAGTGCGTACCTACGAAGATTCACAATTTTTTCGAGAGATATACATATGTACGGAAATTTACGGCGAGTTGTATCTCCTCTTTCTTGATTCGTGCTTCTTGTAAACCGCATTGAATAATCATTCTTTTTTTAATCCGACTTATTAATTTTAATTGTGGGATCTCGATCTAGACGTGAACTAAAGTATTTTCAAAAAATGTTCTACAGAGTGGTGTACGATACCGACAGCTTAAACTTGGGTCCAAAGGCAAATGATGAGCTTGAAGCTGGGGAATTAGATTTTTGAATATATAAAAATTAGGGACTGTGTAGGTGCTAATATGGTGCCAAGGTCAAATATTGGGTAAAGATAAGAGGTATGGAATCAGATAAGCATAACATGATTTAAGAATTATAATAAATTTAAGATTATTAATTTAATTTAAAAATTATTAGAAACAAATGCAATGGCCACTAAACCACCACCACATGTATTTGACTTGACAGTCGGAGATATCGATAACAATATCTTTAAAAAGGAGCCCAAAGTATTGTGTTCAAGTTTTAATATATAGATATTAAGGGTATGGAGTATTAATATTAATAAATGCTTGTAATCTGTCCTGCTGTGTATTAGAAATTGATGATTCAGTTGTAGATACAAATTTGCAAAAGTAAAAATGTTGTCTGTCAGCTTAAGAGGAACTAAACTTTGAAGTCGAATTATTCACCACTATGAGCAGATAATTATTTGATTATAAGATTTTATAGTTTTTTTAAATAATTTGTAATTATGTTTTGCTATCTTAACTGTCGCATATCTCATTCATATCTTTCTTGTTTTTTTAGCAGCTATTTTTTAAGCTAGCTTGGCACCTAATAGCACCTAAATAGCCCACCACATGTGTAAGACCTACATTAACTAACCAGCAGTCTGATTATATAATCGAGCCCCCGGCCTCCCGGCGAGTGCACGACACTGCCTCCTCTATTCCCAACGATTAGCAACATTTACAACTATATAGACTAAACTATCTGAATCATCGTATCCTATGTAGCGACAACTCGTTTGGGCCGCTGTAAATTCCATTGCAATTTGTAATACCGTGAATATCAATGTCTATTTACACACTCTATCATGGTATAGTTTGCGAACAAAAATGTTTCATAATAGGATTCACGATGAAATTCTTTATCTAACTAAACCTGCTAGGTATAATTCTTTGTTCTTTACAATAAAGGTTTCTTGAATACAAAGTTTTGCAGAAACTATATACCTAGGTATATACCTATATCATTACAATTTAGAAATTATTTTTTTCTTTTCTGGTACTCACTCAACATACAAAGAGGAGATATGGGTAGGGGAACTATTCGATTTTTTAAAATATTTTTATGCATATTTGTGCGTTTTTCATGATTTTTGAGAGCTGACACATGTATCTATCCTCAAAAATACCCTTCAAAGGAAAGAAGAGAACCTTTTTTTATAACATAACATCTTGAATCATATGAAATTGAATAATATTGATACATCATTTGTTTTAATTGAATTGGTGTATTGGAATTCTTTTCAGTTATTTGTCAATTAAAGATGGTAATATATTATTTGCCCTTCCAGACGAATGTTATATGAAATAGTCGATTTAAAAATGAATAGGTAGATTTAGCTTGGAATTTATTCTAAAACATCTCATTGCAGGTAAATTAGAGTATGCACGTAGGTACCTATGCACAACACACAATAGGCAGCAATGATCAAGACATGGACATGACCGAACATATACAGGGTGTTTCCAAATAAATGCGAAAGTTTTTAGGGGGTGAATCCATGTCGAACAAAACATGACAGCCACCTACTACATTGTTTCCACTCCATTCACAGAAGATTGTAGTTTATTTTTTTATTAAGAATCTATTGCATTTACGAACATGAACAAAATCCCCAAAATATCATTCCTTCATCTCTTCAGCAATTTCCAGAAAGAAAAAAATATTTTTCTTTCTCATTTTTGGAAGCGTGTTACTTTTTAGGAAAAGATCTAAGAGCTTTTGTTTACATTAAAGACCCCCTTTAATTTTCGACAAGGATTCACCCCTTAAAAACTTTCGCACTTATTTGGAAACACCTTGTATAGACAAAGTAATGAAACATTCACAATTAATATTAATATACATATTTATATAGTGCAGTATCATTTTATTGTGTTGAATTCATAAAAAATAAACAATCGTTCAACATAAGAGGCATATGAATTATATGAAATATTATATGAGATTATTACTGCTAATTTAAATTGTCATCTGAACACATCCTTTCTTTATGTCATGACAACTAATTCTCATCTGACTCTAGTAAAGACATGTTCTCAGTTTCAATTTCTAGCTTCGAATGTTTTCTTTGGAACCCCTCGATAACTAAAAGTTAAAAAATCTGCATACACATTTCGTTAGGGCGAATATGTTTCGTCATATACATGGAAAGATAGTCCGCAGATTGCAAATAATGGGACAGGCAATCAGTAAAGTATAACTTTGCTAATAACTGTGGTAATGTGTCTCTGTATACTTGTTTGAGCATATTGATAAAACAAATAATAAGCTTTCGACTGGTCGACGTGAGCAGATGCGGGCAAACCAAAAAACTTTGCATTAGCAATGTGTCCTGCCAAGTAAAAGTTTTGGTTGGTAAATGGGGAGCGCCTACATTTTTGTGTCCGGTCCTATTTCGAAGTGGTGAGGAATTTTGGTTAATTTAAGTTGACGCTGCTCTAAACTTTATGGTTATTATTACTGGTGGGTCTGAAAACTGACTCACTTTAATTTTATGAATAAAATTCGCCTGTTTTAATTACTTTGGAAAGAGAGCATGGAAAAGGACTGTAGGATTAAGAGAGGCAGGTGTACTTTCGGACCGTGTCATAGTTTTTTTTATGAGAATTTTGTGATTAAATTATATAATTTTAATATAAAGAAAGAAGTTTTAAGGTGAAATTCTGCTTTGTTTTTGAATTACTTATGCCGGTATAAACATCTACTCATATCTTAACAATGATCTCAGACTCAAGTTGACCGACCACGCCACTTGAGTCATGCTTGGCTATAAAATCTGTCATTCTGTGGTAACGAATAAATGGAAATTTAACATTGAAAGATTCTATTGAATACATATTTCTAAGAAATCGAAATATTGACTCTTCATAATTTGACTGTATTTAGTTTGAAAAAATGTGGTAAGTATGAGCACAACTCATATCTACCGCGAGGTTTCCGGGTGTTTATATTAAGTCGAAGATATTAAACTCAAGGAATTTATAGCAAAAATTCAAATGAAAGGGATCGTTATGAGTGATTCAAATATATCTTTTTTTTTTATTTCCACCCATTCCCAAGATTACTTACTGGGCGTAGAAATGAAAAAAAAACAGAATATAGGCCTTCACTCATAGTTTCTAGAACAATCTGTATACTAGGTTCGGAACCCTTTCCACGCGAGTCCGACTCGCACTTGATTATTTTTTAACTGAAAAATAATACAAGTTTGAACAATCGATATAATAAAACTTCTGATTGAGCTAGAGTCATTTGAAGATTTTCAAAGATATTCGGAAATTATTTCCCGGTTCTAACATATTAAACGTCAAATTAGAATCAATCCATTATTGGCTAGTATGAACCGTTTTCGAGAAAACTGAATTAAAGCTTTTTCTGTTGCTGATATAAATCAAATTTATTAAAATTATGTACCTAATATAATAATAAAATCCTAAATTTATTTTTTTATATGTTGACTTATGGAGCCCATCGTTGCCAGCGCTGCAAATTTCGCCGTTTGGCTTCTGATTTATCTCAACATTTTTCTGTTCAATAATTAATACTAATTAACAATAAGTTTCAAAATGACAAAATAAGATATAGATAAGGCATTACAACCAACTAAAATTCTCCGTAAAGCTGATTTGATTTGATGATGTCACATCCTGAACTTAAGTTCATACAAATACCCATGTAAGGCACCTCTTTGAAGTTGGCATGGCAAATTTGGCAGGCAAACAAACAAAGTATTGAATAATTAGCCGTTAATTAGCCGCAAATTAAGCGTGAAAGAAAAAAATTTACCGCAAGCATAGAAACCCGAAAATTGGTTTGCATGCTAGCTTCAAGTGAAGTTGGCATGCAAAAACCGTCAAATCGGTTAGGATCGTCCCAGCCAATACTACCAAGGCTCATAATTTGCCGCTAATTAACCGCTGACGATACAGCCACATACTTAAGGCCAATGAATTTTTTTTCAAAACATCGCATGTTTTTCATACGTACGATAAAACGAACGTTCTAAAATCTAACGGGATCGTTTTTGCTACCTGTAAATGGGCCGAAATGTTACTCCAACTATCGCACTAATTAACCGTGAAAGAAAAAAATTAATTACAAGCATAGAAACCCGAAAATTGGTTTGCATGCTAGATCCAAGTGAAGTTGGCATGGTGAAAACGTGAAATCGGTTAGGGTCGTCCCAGCTAATTCCATCCAGGCTCATAATTTGCCGCTAATTAATCGCTGACGATACAGCCTCATACTTAAGGCCCATGATTTTTTTTTCAAAATATCGCATGTTTTTCAAAACATCGCATGTTTTTCGTACGTACGATAAAACGAACCTTTTAAAGTCTAACGGGATCGTTTTTGCTACCTGTAAATGGACCGAAAATGTTACTCCAACTTTCGCACTAATTAACCGTGAAAGAAAAAATTTAACCGCAAGCATAGAAACCCGAAAATTGGTTTGCATGCTAGATCCAAGTGATGACTGTTATGTCTTATAAGTTTTTCTGTCCTTTTACTCTTTGCCATATTGTTCCTCTTCACAATTCCATTTAAACATGATATGAGAATCTTAGCTGCTCAAATTTTATTGCGTGACGAATGATCGTCAGATAAATGGATGCGAAAGCAATGGTGAAGCGTGAAGCCTTCCATACCTCTTTCAAGTTGGCATGGCAAATTTGGCAGGCAAACAAACAAAGTATTGAATAATTAGCCGTTAATTAGCCGCAAATTAACCGTGAAAGAAAAAAATTAACCGCAAGCATAGAAACCCGAAAATTGGTTTGCATGGTAGCTTTAAGTGAAGTTGGCATGTAAAAACCGTGAAAGCGGTTAGGATCGTCCCAGCCAATTCCACCCAGGCTCTTAATTTGTCGCTAATTAACCGCTGACGATATAGCCACATACTCAAGGCCAATGAAATTTTTCGACGATCCTAACCGATTTCACGGTTTTTACATGCAAACCAATTTTCGGGTTTCAATGCTTGCGGTTAATTTTTTTGTTTCACGGTTAATTAGTGCTATAGTTGGAGTAACATTTTGGCCCATCTACAGGCAACCAAAACGATCCCGTTAGATTTTAGAACGTTGGTTTTATCGTACGTATGAAAAACATGTGATGTTTTGAAAAACATGCGATGTTTTGGAAAAAATGTTCATTGGCCTTAAGTATGTGGCTGTATCGTCAGCGGGTAATCAGCGGCAAATTATGAGCCTGGGTGGAATTGGCTGGGACCATCCTAACCGATTTCACGGTTTTTGCATGACAACGTCACTTGAAGCTGGCATGCAAACCAATTTTCGGGTTTCTATGCTTGCGGTTTTTTTTTTCTTTCACGGTTAAGTAGTGCGATAGTTGGAGTAACATTTCCGCCCATTTACAGGTAGCGAAAACGATCCCGGTAGATTTTAGAACGTTCGTTTTATTGTACGTATGAAGAACATGCGATGTTTTGAAAAACATGCGATGTTTTGAAAAAAAAAATCATTGGCCTTAAGTATGTGGCTGTATCGTCAGCGGTTAATTAGCGGCAAATTATGAGCCTTGGTGGTATTGGCTGGGACGATCGTAACCGATTTCACGGTTTTTGCATGCCAACTTCACTTGAAGCTAGCATGCAAACCAATTTTCGGGTTTCTATGCTTGCGATTAATTTTTTTCTTTCACGGTTAATTTGCGGCTAATTAACGGCTAATTATTCAATACTTTGTTTGTTTGCCTGCCAAATTTGCCATGCCAACTTGAAAGAGGTATGGAAGGCTTCACGCTTCACCATTGCTTTCGCATCCATTTATTCGTCACGCAATAAAATTTGAGCAGCTAAGATTCTCATATCATGTTTAAATGGAATTGTGAAGAGGAACAATATGGCAAAGAGTAAAAAGACAGAAAAACTTATAAGACATAACAGCGATACCTACAACATGGTTTTGGTGGTCGGTCTTTATGGACATTCTGTATTCTGCTAGCATCGTACAACGTATAGCCGTAACCACCCTTATGTGTGGCTATTGATGAATTAGTCGATGAGCCCGTTTACCATGATAAAAGCAACATGTATCAAATCTCCTGAAAATACTTCCAAATAGCAAATCCGTCTTACTGCAACTCGATATCTGTATCTACAATAGTAATATGTTGGAGTTGAATATCCCATATCCCTCAGGATTAATAAAAATATAGGATATATATACGTAAAGGGCCTGAAAGCTTAGCTATATATACTGGTCACGTTTCGAAATTTTGACGAGCCCAACGATGTGTTTTGAATAAATTTTGTGGATGCGCCCTGATGATGTGGTTTTTGTCAAACGAATAT
This sequence comes from Crioceris asparagi, assembly GCA_958507055.1. Classification (NCBI taxonomy): domain Eukaryota; kingdom Metazoa; phylum Arthropoda; class Insecta; order Coleoptera; family Chrysomelidae; genus Crioceris; species Crioceris asparagi. The sequence continues at coordinate 64,168,399 of OY293830.1, forward strand.
TCCCTCCAACTCCACAATATCGTCATATTATTGGATTCCGTGAGAGCTAAAGGAGTCACTCGAATCTCTAATCAACTTTTGACTGATTGGAAGGTATAATATTGCACGGTATAGGAGTTTCTGTGTTATTAGCACTAGGGTTATCTCTACGTGCATAAATTTCTTATGTGGCGCAGGTTATAAAACATCAAGGGCGTGGGAATATATTTTTTTTGGTTGCATACGTCGATGTGATCAAATTAGGGGAAGAGTAAAAGAAGTGTGTACATACATTTTAGAATTTAAACTTTTTGAAACGTATAGCTAGTCCCAGTCAGTTGCTTAGATATTATATCGAAAATTTTATATCTGTTGTTTTAAGCCAATCAGATGTCTTGAATTTGACAGGTTGCTACGACGACAACTTAAATTTCCCGAAAAATGTTTCGGTCCGGAAATTAATAGTGATAATTTCCAAGACTTGACAGCTGTCACGTGCAGATGCCAGAATAACAAGAGTAGATTATTTTTGACAAGTATTTACTGATAAACTGCCAAACATTGTAATTACTTTTAAACATATTTTTTGGTATAAAATTTTCGTACCGAATCTCCCGCGAGCTTGAATTATTCTGCGTAAATATTTTCTCAGTTGCGAAAATTTCCCTTGGCTGGGGCCTCGGGATAGTTTCAAAAAATTTTCGGAAATTATTTAAGTTCTGGGGAGATTATAAGTGAAAATTTATTCAAAAGAGTAGGTTAAAATACGAGATTATTTTTTTAATTTTCAGGTATTGTGAAGTGAGATGAATTTGAAAGAAAGAATATGGTTCTCTTGAAGAGACGTAATAATCGAACACTGATGTGTAATTTGCTAATATCATGATACGTCTTGTAATTTACTCAGTTACTTTCAAGAAATACACATAAATATGTCTTTCTAGAATTAGACTATCACATTTAGTTCAGATTTTTTGTTAATATACCTATTGTGCAAAATTAAACTCTCAATGAGTTAATTCATTCTAATGTTTGACTTTTTTATAGAACTATTTGACATTGACCAACTTTTGACAATGTTCTACGTAAAAGGGTAAAAATCGTTAATGAACAGTCCCAAAAATTCAAACAATTATAATTTAAAAGTTGAGAAGGTTGATTCATTTCTGCACAGAGGTAATGTCAAGCACAATTTTCGTGGGCTTAAATAAGTACCTAACTTTGGAACAATCGATTATAAAGCTGTAGAGCGATATCGTAACGATTGTTTAAATGATCTGAAATAACTTACCTAGGTATATATATAATAAACACAGAATTACCACATTAAACACCAACAGGCGTATTCATAATCGAAACTTAGTACGCTACTAAATTAAGTGCGGAGGTCTAACCTTAAATTAGGTTTATGACTGTTATGTCAGTGCTATGGTAGGATAGTGTTTTGTTTTTTATGTTAATACGGTACTAGCTAGTATCGAACTATGGATTATGAATACGGCTGCAAAACTTTATTTTGTCAAACCCGACCATTGTTTCGCCAACAAGGTTTATGTATATTATTTTTGATTCTATCTACGCCAATGGTTCCAGATTCCAAATAGTATATATATATATATATATATATATATATATATATATATATATATATATATATATATATATATATATAAAATGGTTATAAATCCAGCTTAATTAGTATAAATAAGATAATGATCTTTTTACACAAATCTCACAAAACTGCTCCTCAACTTCCAAAAGAAGCTCCATTTATTTCTTCGCCAAATAGACAATAGACAAAAGTTTCTCGAAACAGTACAAAAACATCATCACCGAATAATCTATCTGTCTATTTCAAGTTTCATTTTGCTGCAACAAAAGAATAAGACCACATTAATGCGACTTTTCAAGGATACAAATACAATTGTATCCCAATGCAATCTATATCCAAAAACAAAGATGGAGCGAGCGTAAGTTTTGGAAGTGTAACAATAGACCTGCTGATTATCACGAACCGCGAACAATGAACGCGCCAATTTGAAGCTTTAACGTGAACATTATACAGTAGCAATGGAATATATCTAGTATTTAATTTTATTTGAACCAAATTATATATACAAAATGTGTGTCTATTGTATTAACAGTACCTACTAATAGTAGAGATTATAAAATAATAAAGGCGACGAATTTTCTTTGATATTTCTACTTGGGTCCCGGTAACATGGAAAAGTACATGTAAATTGTTATTGAAATTTCAAATACCCTTTATAAAGGATTTCCCAGTTTTTGACGTTAACGAAAAATTTCAACCAATTAAAATCTTTTCGAAGAGTGATCTGTTCCTTCCTTTTTTGAAGTCATTGTTATGTAAAATTTCGAGATTCAATTCAAACTTTTTTGTTTTCGGCAGATCTGGTGGCTGTCTGGCCGGGAATTTGTTATTTTTCAGTGAATTACATCGTTCTTTAGGATGAAGAAGATACTAAGGTAATATTATTTTTATATAGATAATAATATTGAAAGTTCCTTAATGACTCTATATTTAAAAATAGTTAAATTGGCGATACTGTATGGCGGGTAGGGAAACGTAGAAGAGAGTGTAACCAATAATATATACCTGAGCAGAATGATAAAATTGCCAAGTTAGTGCGGAATAACGTCCCTATTTGAAGAAGGCCGAATGGGATATATTACAAGATATATTACAAACAAAAAAGAATAAACAGGAAAGTCGTTTTCTATAGGAACAAGAAGAAAACCTTAATCGAATCTTTCTTCTCATACTTTTTTGTAAGTTTAGCGTGTCCTAACCTTATCTTTATTGTTTTGTAATTTAGTATGTAGGTTTATAAGATTTATAATCTATATCTATTCTAACGACTTGAAATAACAATTCAGAATACGCTGCTGCGAAGAAATATTTAATTAATAACGATGATGTCTCCAACTTCAATGCTATTATTTTTTTCTTATTTCTTACTATGAAAGAAGGTAATTATCTATCAGTCTCTTGTGAATTAATTATATCATTTAAAAACTACTATAGCGGTAGGTCTTGTTTGAGCTTTCCAAGCGTTCCAAGCATGTATTAATTTAGAGTTTGTTAAAGTTTTATTATACAAACCCTATGAAAATCTCTCCTATGGGGTAACGAAATAAAACTTTTTTTATAGACATGAGACATTCCAGTATACCTATATAACATGTGACTCGTTTGCCCATGTATTAGTGTGTGAAATACTCGGTAAAATACGATTTGGGTATATAATATACAGGTGGAAAAGCGTATTAACTGAAAACTTTTTTAATATATACGTGTTGTAGGTAGTGCAAGTAGCAACAAGAGAAACGTTTTCTCTGTCTAGTTGCATCGTTGCACATCTGTGTTAAATCTTCTACTATGGGTATAAGCGGCTTAAAGTCTTCTATTTCGTGAGAGAAGAATTCGAATAAGCTTCTTCAACAGTAGGTAATAGGTACAACAGGTAAAATACAATGTTCTGATTTTGTTTCTATTCTCGTTTGTCCTACGTTGTATCGGCTAGAATTAGAATGAATAATATTTGAGTGGTATGCTTCATTAGGTTTATTTATTAATCAGGCTCTAGTAGAGTTTTAGATAGACATACAGGTTATCCAAATTACGATATATTTACGGGATTTTTAATTTTTGTGATTCAGTATTTCTATATTTTGTACATTGAATCCGGAAGAAGAGAAATAAAAATTGGATTTTCATACCGTACAGGTTACTCAAATTTAGATGGAATTAGGTGGTTAATCAGTTATTGTTAGTGATAGAAGTGTACTATTTGCTAAATACTTGATTTTAATTAAATTAAATCTGCTCTAAACAGAATTAACCCATCAATTCTAGGTTCATAGATAAGTACCTAATTTTAGGGAGGTATCATATTTTAGTTTTGAACTAAGTCAGGTTGGTGATGGTACTAGATATGTGTTTTGATATCAAGAACAAGTTTTTGAATTAAGAATTAAGGGATATGAAATCAAAAATAAGTTAAATACTCGTTCAATATTAACTAGGTATAAAATTCTACTTGCGTCTTTTGTTATACGACTACGAAACTGAAATGAAAACTTGATCTTTTAAAGTTTCTTTTCTTTTATAATTTTTACTGTTTATATTTTTTACAATACTATTTACCTCAGTATCAAAATTATCGGTGAATTTAAATTAAAGAGATAAATCTTTTTTATTTTCACTATAATTTAATAGTAAGTATTGTGTAAATGAAATTCTATCGAATAGATAATTTGAAATACTTAGCAGGTCTTTAGGCCTGGTTTCTCTGACTAGTTCAGCCCGAAATATTTGGGTGATACAGCACGAAAAATTCGTTAGCATTTCAGGTTAAACCCAGTATATGTGTTTTACCTAGTATCGGTTTTTATAGAAGAGCGGAAAGAAATTTCGGGGAAGTATGCGGGTAGCCGGATAGCAGCAGTTCGTCTCGATCAAGCTAGTTTTGATTTGAACGATTTTTAGCGGCACAGTTCGCCGAACTGGTTGAATGCAAATGTATTTTTTGATATATGAAAAATTCGTAGAAAAGAACGATTATCCAGTTTTGACAGTAAGTACTCTCGTCATTAAATTCATTTTAACTAGTAATAAGGACGAACAAGTCTACTTTAATATTTAAAATGATTGTATAGGACAATAGACTTTACCTAGGTAGGTAGATATATATTGTAGATAAACTCAAAGATGTATGTTTCCAACCATCACCTTATTCGTACTGTATTTTCATTTGAATAACCTTGAAGACAAGATTCCCGTACTCAAAATATGCAAATCATAAACAAGTTCATGATGCCGTTTCATTCATACCGACCAACACATATTGTGAAAAACACTTTCGATGTTCCGTTCTCCTTTTACTCTTATAAATACTACTATTACTATATACCTACTACATTCAATGATCGACCCAAACAAGATGGCGTTGAACCCAAGTTAAAAACAACATGTGGTTGGCTGGTTGGTTCTTGACCTAGATTGGATTTTGACGCTATCTATATAACCAATGAGGTCTCTTTAATTTAAACTTTAAAACGGATTCTAGATCATCAATTAATAACATCGACGATATTCTGGAGTTTATACATGTGTAGAAACTATTAGGTAGTATTAGACGATTTTATTGTCAATTTAATAAACTGTTTAGTGAGGAAAATTTGTCGTAGCCCAGTTGACTATGTCACAAATTATTTAACAAAAAAACGATTCTTGTTTTTTTTTTATTATATTAACTTAGGCACAATCAAAACATCTTCAGTTCTCTTATCTAGTCAATTATATCAACAATTTGAAAACAAAGATACGATTTAGAAAACCAGGACGAAAAAAAGACAAAACTGATGTTATGGATTAAATTATTTCAAACCGAAACTACTTGCTAGCAAAAAACAGGGGGCGTATATTCAATAAATCTAGTGTGACATCTACGGGCTGAAATTATTTCTTGTATTCTCCTGGATATATTATTATTATTTCAATCTTATTGGATCTATCAACGATGAGGTATTCCAATCCGGGGTGGAGTATTTGCTCACCGAGTAGTTGTTGTCATCGTTGGTAGGCAGAGGTCCGGTAATAGTATTACCTATGTATCTACTGTTGATCGAAGCCATTTACATTTTAACATATCTAAATTAAAAAGCAAATGTCCTCTTGCTGAGTAATTTTCGATTCCTTCAAATGAGCTTATTCCAACTGACTTAAGGTTGAAGGAGCCGAAACACCACTTTGTATTCTTTGCACAAACATGATCCCAAAACAGGTGCGAATCGGGACTGGATGCTAGCTAATCCACATTAATATGCACACTGTTTGAGTATTTTTGAGTGCTTCCTTTAGTGCAGGACTAGCATTATCCAACCAGAAGAAAGTTAGCTCCAATAAAAGCAACATCATGTGCAACACATCATTGAAAAATTTAAATATCTCCAAAGAAATTCCCAGCCCACATCAAAATTTAGCCCTCTTGGTAGCGTACTTACCTAGTGAAGGTGCATTCCGAAAAATACTGTGATCTTTTGTTTTTATGACTATCTGCAAACATCATCCTAAACTTCGACTCATTCGCTAACGTCTAATCAGAGGCTTGCAGCTTTTGCAGATTTACGAATGGAGAGATTGGCGTCCACAAGTCTTCGTCTAACTTAACACAGTTTCAGGATTAACAGATATAATTTGTAAGTTAAAATAAGCGCAGCGGAACTTTAGACTATATTTAACACTGGTATCGATTTCTCAGATTCCTCAAAATAATAAACAGAAAGCCTAATTCCCTTCTGAGTTCACGACCAAGCACCATTTGATTGATACCATATGTGAATTTTTTATCTACTGCTTTGAATCACGTTGTTTTGTTTGGCTTTCAGTTTTTATAATAATAACAAGTGAAATTTTTGAAAAAAAAATTAAAAATAGTTTTTATTGGGCATTTAAGATATAAACCGTACCGATGAGTAGCTACTATTGCTATCCTTTTCTCGATTTTAACTATACTTATGTATATGTGTTCCATAATTGAATTCCATAACAAATTACTGTTTGTCTACCACAACACAAAATTAAACTTAAAATTAACAATAACGTCTGACAATTGCGACATAACCATAGACGATCTTCCAGAAAGTACCTATATACAAGAGAACGAGACGTATATATATGCTCCATGCACGTGCGTAATTCCAGTGACGGATCCCATTGTCGTTCCATGTCGACAAAATAATGATCTTGGTTGAATGAGATTGAATGAGATAATTATAATTACCAATATTGATCACACTTGGAGCTTAACAGGCGGCGAGATGTCTGCGATCTAAGTACGAATTCGAAATTTCAAGTCTCTGCGGAGTCCATTGATACAAGAACCGAAAGTAATAAAAACTATTTAAAAATAAAATAAAAAAAAATATGAAAATCCAGCTTCGTTCTCCGTGCCAGTGAGCATAGGTGATTGTATTAGGTTTAGAATTCAATTCAAAGTTCAATAGAAAACTGGATATCTATTTTTGAGATTTTCTTCATTTCCCCTCGTATGTAACCTTATTTACCAGTCGTATCTTCCTGAGGAACTTCCAACATAACAAAGTTTCCTAATAAAAATAAGGATACCAAGAAGAACGGGGATAATAAGAAAATCAATTCATTTCTTTGTTGTATTTATAAAAGATATTTCGAGAGATGAGCGCACGTTAAATGAAATAGAAAAAAAAGCTCCACTGTTATTCCATTAAGACGTGAAGATATTATTTTTTATAGGTCAACTCCATTAGCAGCAGAGGCTATATACACGAGGATAGAAAATTGCGTTTTTGCACTTAATTTCGAGTTCATATCAACATTCTAGACGCGTTTATCATCTTCAAAAGAAATTGATTTGTTCTTTATTTAATTGAGTCGAGCCATCCAAATGAACATTGAAGCGTTGCTCACATGAGCACATGAGTGGGTTGATAGTTTATTCGCTCGTAATCATTTGAAAATTTCCAGACATTATTGGAATCTGTCAATTTCGAGAAAACATGGACATAAGGGTAATATTCGAAAACGAGGATGCTTGCATAAAAATCCAAACATACAGTCGAGTTGTATTCCTTCTCCGATCAGTCAAAAGTAGGTAATCGTTTGATGTCTATTTATTTATATTTATGATTAGAATGAGCCTGTAGTGTGATTGGCTTGCTAATGACCAATGACATTAACATCAGAAAAAAATACAAACAGGCCGTGTACACAGAAGTGACTGATTGCCAATCACTAACATTTGTCAAAAAATTGAAATAATTTTGTTCGAAAATTAAATATATCAGAAAAATAAAAAATGGCAGAAGAAACATTATTTTCTGTTCAATATATTTAAAATGGGAATGAATATGCAGTAAGCAAAACGCTAGATCTCCATAATAGAATTGGGTAATAGCAGACACAAGAGATATGTTATGTAACACTATTTTTTACTGATTACCTGCAACTTTCTGTTCTGTTCTGTAGTCTATAAAAAACATATAATTTGAGCTCAATAGGAATTCTACAAAATGCTTCTGGTCGTAAAATAGTTCTTTATCACTCACACTTTTGACCCACTTCGCACTTGAACGCTTCGTCTATGAATGGCTTCGTGGGCTCATAGCCTAAGGTAGGTACCTATAGAAACAGCACCAAATAATAGCTATGTTTTCAGCTTGAGTGAGTTACTTATTATAATTTCTCATAGAAATTTGAACTTCGTGATTTCAAAAATATAAAGATAATAGGCTGTTAAACTTCTATAAGAGAAAAAGAATAATAAAATATTCTATTTGGCTTCAAAATCTAAAACAGTTTTTTTGACAGATGAGTTCTGATGATTGCCAGATTTATATCGCAATTAGTGATTATAATTATCTTTTAAATTCACTTCAAATGCAATGACGATGTATTTGTCAAATAGTGAACTATGTTTTAAGGTGTATCAAAGGCGAGACTAATTTACTTTAAGATATTAATTTCCGATTATCTGAATATATTATTCCAAGATTAAAAACAAAGTTATCTCTGGATGTTAATCTATAACGGTACATTCTGTTGAAGAAAACTTACTGTGTGTATAACTACAATGACTGTCTAATAATGGACTTCATTTTGAAGAGCTACTAAAATATTAAATTGTGAGTATGTAATTATCTACATAAGTACATAATCGAATAAACCGCTGAATCTAAAGTATGACCAGCAACCTGCGGTATGCTATTAACTTTTTTTTGGAAATTTTAGTAATGTACCTAGATCAACAAATGTATATAAAACTATTGTTTCCTATTTTAATTTAGAATCACCCTATATACTAATCAAAAGTTTCTGAAATGTATATTTTTCTGAAGTTTATTCTTATCAAATTCAGTAGAAAAAAATCACTACTACGAAGAGCTCGTTCAAGTTTGTAAACAGGAGTGATGTCTTGAGTGGTTTCAAAATGGGGGCTATCTAAACTTACAAAAGAACTGAAACAGTTTACCATCAAGGTAAATGTATTCAAAAATAATTTTGATTTATTAATATGATTCTTAGCCACATTTTTTTACAGAGAAAAAAGTTCTGGAAATTACCTTTCTGCTACGTCGATTTTTCTAATTTTGTGATAGTGGATAAAAATACGATATTAGCCGTATGCAATATTTGTCAAAAGTAGAATTATTTATCCATAAATTAAAGCTATAGTACGTATATGTAAATGTCACCTATTGAGCCTGCTTCATATGCGAAAAATAAACGTGCACGTCAAAAAATATGACAAAGGCAGAAAATAATTATAATGAATGATAATCAATTATATCAACAACGCTTTGTAATATATATATATAGGTACTACGACATTTTTGTATGGAACATATTATATAGCTTGTTTTGAATTTTCCATGCGCCTATAGCTGAAACAGAGATAAGCAAAATTTATTAGCACCCCATTTCGATTTAATTTTTAATTAGCTCTGTGCAGTAAATTGCTTTCAATGCGATTTTCATCAATAAATAACCAGCCAAAGTGAGATGAAATTAGGAATTATAAATTCATATTTATACAGATAGACACACGCTGGTGTTTCATTTTACTGAGTAAAACAGAGACTACACATCATTTTGAGCGCAATACGTCATATCATACAGGATGAAATGTGTTTGCGAAAAATTAAAATTTGCAAATTTACCCACTAGTAAATGTGTACACTCACTAATTTCATTTCATAAGTAGAAGTGTTCACAAAGAATGGACTTTATAGGTATTTTAAAATCAATGTATTGCATAATGAAATAAACCCGTGTAAATACTTCGCACGATATCGTGGGGTTAATAGTTATAATAAGGATGTTGACTCTAGTTGTAATTTTGAACAAATTTATTTTTAATCAATGAATAGTAATATTTGAATACGTAAAATATTTTTTTCGGAACATATTTCATTATAAATATTTGAATAAAACTAATTTAAAGTCCAATTTATGTTGTAGATACAGCCATTGGGCAATGTTGCCATAATGAGACGTTTATCCGGACATCCGATTCATGAGGTCGAATATGTAGGAATAAAAAATTGAATAAATAAAGAACTAATGCACTATCCATATTACGCCACCACAGTAAACATTGTAGCTGAGTGATGGCACACAAGCCTGTCATATGAGTCCGACTTAGGAAAAATTTGAGATGAAAATAGTAAACTTTAGAAGTTTTTTCGGCTGAGCGGGCTAAACTTTGATTTGGAATGTGTTCCTATAATATATACCTACACAACAAGCCTTTCTTTTTCTCCTTCTATCTTTCTTTTCCGGAATGTAAATAAATAGTTTATCTGGTGTGCTAATCGCTGTGGAGTTACACATGGGAACTGCACCGTATTTATAAAACTTATTTTCGATTAGATTTTTACCCTAATAACTATACATATTATAGTCTCCTAGCAAGAATACCTTTTGGAATTTTAATGATATTCATGGTTCTATGGATCTATTTGATATTACTTCAAACCAATTTCAGAATAAATTGAGATCTGTACTAGCACTTCAAAATATATAAAGTTTTACTGGACTATATTATAAAGTGTTTAGGGAATTCTATAAAATTAATTTATTGTAACTTGTTCCTAGCTGTGTAATATTTGGATATGTATTATTTGTATAAATGGTGTAACCGTATAAATAAATACCTAAATATTTTTCATATGATAATCACAATTCTCCAGCAAATTAACACTGACAAATACCTACACAGATGAAGAGTAAATATAAACTTCTCTCTGATATAAATCACATAACACCTAATATGATAGAACGTAAGTGTTGTTAGCGAGCCGTGACGTACTTTAAAGGCCGTGAATGATTTGCGTGTTTCAGCAGGAAAATTCAAAATTATTTAATTTTTTCTTTATTTTTCTAAGAAAATATTTCTGTTTTGACCGACGAACCCCAAACGGAGGAGGTATACAATTCGAATGTGTGCATTTTTTTTGGTTTGTGCGCGCCTTTCATATAGTAATCGTACTCCGATTTTGATGATTTTTGATTCATTTGGAAGAGGAGGCTTGAGAAATGGTCCCATATTCATAAAAAACGAGAATCCGACATCTCATTCCCACCGAAAACCGCCAACGAACCGAAGGGGGTGGAGGGGGCAAATTTTCGAGAAAATTGAAAATCTGCGGTGGTATAATTAAAGATAGGACAATATCCGGAAGCGTTTTCGAGATAGGGACATTTAAAATTCTCAAATATACCTATTTTCGGTATGTGGAGAGGGCGATTTCTGTCGAAAATTGAAAATCTGTTTGAAGTACATGAAAGAAATAATTATTTGCAGCAACAGTTATAACGAACATTTTATCCTTGTTACGGTTTTCGAGTTAAATCGATGTTAAAATGGTAAGAACTAAAATGCTTAAGCGTATAATAACAACTACAAGGAAAGAATATACGTGGGTAATAGGATAAGTACTATCTTCATTGGTATTAGTGAATGTTAAACGATTTTCGTGACTAATGTTACACTCAAAAGTGTGAAATAAACATTTTTTACAAAAAATTGTACCGACATTTTCAGTTAGTGCACTGAAAAGTATAAAATAATATTAATTCTATGGGGTACTTGTGAAGTAGGTGCCAAAAGTTATCAATCTACCTGCAACTGCACAACTTCAAAAGTAACAGTCCCAATAGAATTAATATTATTTTATATTTTTCAGTGCACTGATAACGTTTGTCCAATTTTTTGTAAAAAATATTTATTGCTTAATAAAATATTTTCTTCGTATCTATTAAGGTTCGATCTAAAAGATAGAAACAGTTCGAAAAATTGGTCAACATCCTATCCTATGCATATCAGTTAAACGAATTCTCATTAGATGGTGTTACATTCATTATGCTTCATAGAAAGTCTTCAAATTATTTTTTGCCAACAATAATTTTAGCTTTTTACCGTCATTAGCGAGAAACATAATCTTTAAAATGATGTTCTAATAAATAATTTTGATGCAGGATCAAGGGAGATCAAGCGTACCGATTAGAAAACACCGTTGAGAAATAATATAGATATATGATGATAGTTGAATTTTGAGAGTATGTACCTACTTCTTTTTTACAGAATACTTTGAATGACGGATTCCGACACTAGCAGCATTTTAGGTTGTAAAAAGTTTTAGTCTATGATCCCACAGCTAACTTCTGCAAGTATCTGTTTTTTTATGAAACCGAGTTTGAATGAATGATTAATGCCAAAAAATATATTACACCCGGGTGGCCTAACAAAAATTAGCCGCAAATACCTTTAAATCGCATTTTATATTTCACATTGACAGTCAGACTGACAGGCACATTTATATACGTCTAACGTTTAATATGACCTAATTCTACATATAACAGATTGCTCTCATTATGGAAAAAGGATCTGTAGGCTAGTTGTAAAGTTACCCCCTATATCCAAAGAGCAAGGGCTCAAATCCTGAATTCGCATGTGAATATCTTTTTTTCTTTATTAAAGCTAAAATTAATTATTATTATGAAATATATTTCTCTGAATGACCAATGTTTATATTTTTTCAATCATTTCACTGAGATACGATGCGAACTGATGACAATGAATGAACAAGTGAATCTAAATAGTTTCCAAAACAACATATTATTTTAGCTTATCCTCTTTTAATAAAGACATATTTAAATGCGATTTCATAATTGGAACTCTTGCTCTTCGGATATATAGGAGGTAATTTTACAACTAGCACACATATCTTAGCTCCATAACAATAGCAATCTGTTATATGTAGAATTAAACGTCAGACGTATAAATATGCCTGTCAGTCTGATTGTCAATGTGCAATTTAAAATGCGATTTAAAGGTAGTTGTGGCTAATTTTTGTTAGGCTACTCGGGTGTAATATATTTTTTGGCACAACAGATACCTGCAAAAATTAGCAGTCGGATCATATACTATTTAATATTATTGATTCTCAATCATCTAACAAACATGATACTTTCAATGTCAATTTTCTAAACAGCTTTGTTGAAAACTAAATCAATAGTTGGTAGTTAAGTGTACCTTAGAAGATCTCATGAAGCGTTATTCAGCTGCTATAAGACAAACAAAAGTTACAGGAAAATTGGTAAACAATAGAGAACAGTTTTTTAGTACTTGATTGATTTGTTCTTACGATAACCTTCTTACAGTTTCCCAAAAATCAGCGAAACCATGATTTGGTTTTAGAGTTTTTGCACCTTTAAGATTTTAACCACTCAAATATTCACAAAGATACCAATAAACCCTTATCAGACATGGGATAAAGAGTAAATACTTAATATTTTGTTTTCAATATTCTACTTCGAGGATACTATACTTTCCTCAAATTCCTATATAAAATACGACATAAATGTAAACATTTAGATTTAAGTCACTGTAAACACTGACTGCTGAAGTTAAAGCTTTTATTATTGTAATATATTTAGAGGGTGAAATATCATACCAGTCAACTTAATGAAAATCTGGAATATTTGGTGGATTTTGTTTCTTAGCCAAAATAGACCCTGAGGAATTATTAGGTACATTTAGTTCGTGGAACAGACAGATTTTAACAATGTGATATTAGTAGATTCATAGAATATAGAACTAAGTATTTCAAGATAAGTATATAATATACCTAATATTCCAGGAAAAGCTTTAGATGCTTATCTACTCCATGATAATGATGTTTACTGGTATAGTGCGACCAGAAATCTAATAATGAGGATCGTCGGCTAATATGGATTTACGACCTTCTTAGATTTCTGGTTCTATTATATACATGCTTCAAAACTGAAATTTAAAATATTTAAAATATTCAAAAAAATTATTGGGAGTATAGGAGTAATATTGAATTTTCTTGGATGTAGAGTTTCTTTAGAGTTAAAACGCTTATAGTTATCTCCATTTTGGCTTATAATATAAAAAAGTTTATGCACTTACCAAATATTTAATAACTGAAAGAGAAAATGATTAATCTGAAAACTAAAATAAAAAATGAATTCACTCTTTTTATTCCAATCACACATGCATTTTGATCAATTTACTTGCGTTCAGCTGCTTTATAAATAACACATTTCTAAATACAAATCTAACAAGATATTATTTTCACAGATGTAGAGCGATCACCCTGTGAGAGTAAAAAGTTACTGTTAGTATACAAATAGGTACAATAGCGTATAAAGTAGACACATATACCTTATATACGTACACAGATTTAAAATGAAACAATATGTAGGTACATTTTCCAGTCACCGTTTTAAAAGGTGCATATGTATGAAGTTGAAGATTTTGGGCACTCTAAACAAAGTCAAATACAGTAGATCATGCTTGAACAACTGAAACAAATCTGCCCGTTTCTAGAAACTTTGAGCAGATTTCAAAAAATAAACGATGAACTGGATAGTTGTCAGGTTTTCCTTCCTCGATTTTGATTTTTGCTTTACACTTATTAGTTATGTTATTCATGTCTATAATACGTTTTTGTACTTTTTACGTATAAGTTCAAGGCGTTCTGTTGCCCACATTTTATATTTCAAAATACAATTATATTTCGAATAAATATTCATTTTTAATATAAATCAAGACATCTGATGAGGAAGGTCAAACAAACCTGGGTCAAGAGAGCTATAAGAGTTGAGAAAAAAACAGCTTTCACGTTACACCAGCTGAGATGAGAAAATAAATTAACTCATTATATTTAAATCATCCATACTATTTTGCTAATAACTTCTGCTTTAGAAGATATATTATTCCAATTTGCAAAACAACAAAATTTATCTTCCCGCCGCTTTTATGTTTTAAAATAGTTTTCTCACAACATATAGACAAGCTGCAGAGAATTGCTACTCTACTTTACCGACAGAAACCAAAAACTACACATGGGCACATCTTCAGTCTACAACTTTCCTCATTATTTTATATATTATTGTAGATATTCGAAAAAGTTGTAGACGACAATTTTTGACAACTATAACAATTATTGGTATTCTACAAAGCCCTATTTTATGCCCGATCTAGTGTGCTAGAAATAACATGAACGAATTTGAACATAATGTAGAGTTTGTTGTTGTTGGAAAAGCAATCAAATGAGTGTATGATTATTTGAAGTAAATATTTTCAAATATATTTTGTCTACAAATGAATGTTAAATTCTCTATAGAAGTGATAACAGACAGGCGGAAAATCCTCGCGATATTTGATTAGTTACGAGTACATGCCATCAAATTTGATGATAATATTTACATAGGCAGGCATCAAAGCGGCAAATATTATTATCGATTAGAAATTCCATATCATACGTATCTGTTAATGTAACAACAATCCATATTTATTCAATCGATGTTATATTTCATTGATAAAAGCTGATTAGATATTAATATTGAAGAGATATTGCATTCACATTGAACTAGATGATTCAGAAGTAAGCATAAAAGCTTTTTGAAGTAAAAGAACTGATTTGTTTGACGTAGCTTCAAGTTTTTACTGACTTTGGCAAATTTATTGGAAATAATAATATTTTTTTGATAAGTTGTGCTATTATGTTTTTTTCCACGATTGTCTGAATTCCAAAATATCTGGCATACTGTTACTGATAGTTTATATGTAGCTCAACAAAATACTTCTGTTCGAAAAATGATGAGTGATGTTCAAGCATTAATTTAATTTAGTCAGTGAGGAACATTGTTGTTTGTTGATAGTTCGATATATACTAAATGTTTGCAAGAGACGAAGAAAGATAATAACAAATTCAAAAGCAGACGTTCATAAATCCAAACAACGCGAGAGTCTCCAAAATGGGAATACATTATGCTAATACTTGGTACGTGTTCAAGAGACTGAATCACTAACTGCAAACTACTTTCCAATCAAAATCCATCCAAAAAGTATAAAGCTTCGTCTGCCAACTACTTTCCAAAGAAAATACCTTATCATTACAAATGCCCCAACATTATACTCAATCCTCTCGATGAAACCTTCTCGAATCCCGGCTCTGCCGAATTTCTCAGGAAAATATTTTGACACCACGCTCCCAAACTTGAATCCTCGATTCTACCTTTTATCTCTACTCTCTATCTCTTTCTAACTTGAAAATCGTGTCCTACCGGAGGAATCTTTCGCACAAGGCGCACACTACGTTTTAACCTCGTTTTTCGTCTTCTTCTTATTATAATGTAATATAACGACGTTCTGCACAGGCTGAACAAAATTGTGTATCGCGCCTGGCTCTACTTCTCAACTTCTGAGAGATGTCATCCTTCTACTAGAAGAGATAGGTACAAGGATATAAAATACGATCTCGCTCAGGTCGTTGAACATCCTTAATGGTACGTAAATGTGGCAATTAAGCTATACTACGGAATTAGATTGGAGAGCCCACAGGGAGCGTGAAATTAGTTTAGAAGTGTGTATTACGTTTTGAGGAATATTGTAGAAAATAAATAGAATGTCTGACGTCACAATCTTTAGTAATGTCAAAAGTCACAAATGATTTTTATGTGCTATTTAAATTCTTGCATGTTGCGAAGATAATGGTAGTTTATGCCACACCGAAGAACTAGCGTGGTATATGTCGCAAGAAGCCATTGGCGAGTTGACACAACAAAATGAAACTGACAGCAAATATAAAATGTTGTGTATCGCGATTGTAAGTTTTGTCCCTCTGCTCACGTGTTGGAAGCATTTTTTGCAACACCCGCTTAGAAAGTTTCATATGAGAGGAGTAGACAGTTGTTCCATTATAACTACCTGTACCTACTTAATCTTCTAATATTTGTTAAATCCAGTAGTAGGATACATTAGTTTTTTTTGAGTGACGTTATGAAACTTTTAAATTAGCATGCGATACATCTAGTCATTTCACGATTCACAAAACATAACCATAACCGCAGACAAGCTTCAACACTGAAGCACTACAAAATTTTATAAATAACTATGTTTTAATCAATCTGACAATGGATTCACTGTTATTGAAAAAAAAAATTTCTTATTGGATATTGGAAAGCAAGGTGCTGCGTTCTAAATTTTGATTAAGAGTAGCTGCAAACTACCTATCTGCACATTTTCTCCAGCGATATGTTAAAAAATCCTAGACACAACATTTGTTTTTTTTTGTAAAATCACTACTTTTCATATTATTACGATTGGTTCGCCAAATATTTATGCACATTAATGCGGTGGGGTAAATTATATTTAATGCCACCTAGTGAAAATATCATAGGCTATTTATTCATAAACGTTCATTATTGCTGAAACATCATTGAATTAACTCGAATGTACACCGTTCTCAATTATTTAAAAGATCATCTACAGGTAAAATGCATTTGGTATTTGCAAAATCTAAAATTTCTATTCTAGCTATTCCCATTCCCAAAACTGCAATTATCTGACTAACATCAATATAATCTCCTTTCAAGTTGGCTGTGGTATATCCAGCTAAGTTATTTTCTTTAAGGAGATTCAAAGCTCGTAAGGTCAGCATGTCGGGCCATTATATATTCATACGATTTAGGTACTGCCGATACTGTCAACAATAACAGTGCAGGAATGACATATAGATGGAAGTTTCTATATTGAAAGAATATCGAGTAATATATGCTTTAATCGAGGTACATTTACCTGTCAACTTTCGCTACAATCATCGTTACCGCAATAAAAGTCTCTTATGGTCCACGAATTCCCAGTAGATCTCTTCAAATTAAATAAAGACATCACACGTATGGCTTTCATACAACAGTGCCGTAGTGAAAAGTTCCATAAAATATATAAGCACTTGGTATTTAATTTGTATTTTTTGACGATTTTTTTGGAAATGTTTTAGCTAGATATTCAATCAATATATGAAAGATATTCTTAATAGCATTATGATAATATTTTTTAAGTTTTTTTACTTTCTACGGCTACGATTTTGAAACTACAGTATCGATCACGCTCATTTGGTCACGACAGAACAGATATTCATCGAATAAAACTAGTCCGAAATCGATATCATTTTCAGTTCTCAAGATGGTTAAGCCAAACATTTACCAAAAACCCACGTAGTTCCGTAGAATAGCCACAAAGACATGTTGAGTAATGTACCTGTAAAATATAAAATTGTCATTTAACCATAAAATGTTATTAGTTAGACACGTAGAATTAGTATTTCTGAAGTATATTTATTTAAAAAAATATATACAAATATTATTTGAGACTAGTAGAATTCACTGGTCCAAAACTGAATATATTTCTTCCAAAAATGTTGAGTGATAAATACAAATGATTGAACAAAACATTATGGTACAGTTTAAACACGAAAGGAGATCAGAAAGCTCCAGAACATTTTGGGTTCACTTCGATAAAAAGCTTCAAGTTTGAATTGCTCAGACCTATTCATCATCTGTTCCATTACATAAAACTTCTAGTTTAATTTTGTAAACATGATAGCAGATAATACTTATATGTTTTTTACGCCCAGAAATCTAAGAAGGTTGTAAATCACCAAACACTTAAGTTATCAGCAGGTAGTCTAAGCAGAGTTGTACCTGCCCTAGCGATTACATTCGCTTAAAGATAATTGAGAATTGTTTATGTATATATAATATATTATTATATATAACATAAAAACATTTATAAACATCACGATAATGAATGCGATAATGCCAAATCCCAAATTATTACATGAGATTAATCCGGACCTGGGAATATTTCAAGGGACACACACTTTTATTGCTTATCTATATTTCGAACAATAGGTAATAATGAGGATCGTCAGTTAATATGGATTTACGACCTTCTTAGATTTTTGTTTCTACTATAAATATTATGGAAATTTGGTACAAAAATAAGACGTGTTCAAATCTCGACCTGGTTCGTGAATTAGAATGACCCAACCAACAGTATTGAATAGATAATTTTAAAGACGGCGAGAAAACACCTTACAAAATATCAAGCTTGCGGATATAGGTATATAGAAAGTTCTGTATTTATCTTTATCTTTTAGCACAACATTAATCCTCTGTTATACGTTAAGTTTTTGTAAAATTTACTTAAGAAAAAAAACACTAAATATTTCTTGTAATAAAATCAGTGCCTCAAAAAATCAACCCAGCTAGCTGCTTTCTATAATACCTACTATTATAATAAATCCCTCCATCCTTCCCACAGTTCTCCTTCCACTTTCTATATACCTACATAAAGAACCAGGTTATGTATTAAAGCACAGCGAGCTGGAGCAAGCAATGCGCGTTGTGTAAAGCAGCAGTTTACTAGATTAGTACCCAGTAGTAACACCCAAAATTATAACAATCGGATTTGGTCTCCACATCTCGCATCCACCAAAATGGCTTAGCAGCAGCGAGAAGAGGAACGAAGGAACTTGTGTAATGCTACCACCCAACCACAACTAAACAACGTTTCAAAGTTACTACAATACATTGTATGTCTCTTTCTCGCACTTTCTCTCGCTTCTCTCAGCTAGATTGAGACTCTATTGTTTTTCCACCATGCCCCGTCGTCTAATTCACTTTTATCGCGCGGCGAGAGCTGAGGGCTGGCTACTAGCTAGATTGAATCGAAGTCAACAACAGCACCTACAGGAACAGAGAGTTATGTGTGTGTGCTGAGAAAGGAGAGATGTGGAATAATGAAAGATAGATCCCGGGCATGACCAATTATCACCCGCAAACACCGACCGCCTCCAAACCAAATTTGTAGCGTCAAAAGGATTTAAGCAATTAAGCTCCATCCGACACCCCCGAAATTTCTCCAACGCCTCACCGCAGTAGGAATAATAGTATGGAAGAAGTGGCGGGTAATTTTACCAACGCATAGTCCAAAACCCCCAGAGTGAGGAATTTGAATTTCGAATATAATAAAGTCAAGTGCTAAAATAAAAAAAATGTATTGACAAAGATGCCTACGTCAATTGGATCATGAAGCCATGATAAAACATTATTAGATAATTAGGTGCTAATTAAGAATTTTGCATAAAGTACAAATCAATTTATTATGATTTATAACTTCCAGCTTTATGAGCGTCCAGCTGTATGTATTGATGATAGAAAATTCGATGTAGTAACAATACTGAAAAACCGAAACATAAAAATCCAAGTGTTAATTAGATGATAAATTCAGAAATTGAGAACTAATGAGATGACCAAAATATTCTCCAAAGAACGGTGTTGTGCTAGTCTCAAGTACAGTTTTCAGATCATAACCAGAGCATCAATTCTATCATCATTTAATTAGGTGGCAATGAAAGTTTTGCGATAGTATCAACACATACTAATTAGGTGCATTCAGCCATAACTTTCAAATTGATGATTAAAGGACTGCCGAACATTTGAGAAAGCAATAATTGTAAAAAAACATTATCAAAAAATGGTAGATCATTGAATTTTATCATCATGTAATTAGGTGGTATTGAAGAGTTTTGCGGTAGTTTAAACCATTATTAAGTACTAATTGTAAGTGATAAATTGTAGCATTCATATATATTCATCATATAATTATAGACTAATTAAAGGTTTGGGGTATGATTCAAATTGATAAATCAGGTGCAGTTCAATAATCGAAATAGTAAAGTTGGTGGAAAACTAGATCAAACCTTGAGTGCTAAGCAGCTAATTTGTACTTGAATAACTTTTAAAAAATAATTGTGGTTTTTCATTTTATTTTTTATAATTTATAATTTTGTGTTATCCATCAATTTAGTATTATTTCCCAGTAGTATAAGTTACAAACTAACAATCTTTGCAATAAATATGTGATTATACCATCTTAAAGCCCTTAATTAGCACATAATTATAGATGATAATGTTGTAACATTCCTTCATGTGAAGCAAGCAAAACATATAATAATGATCCATCTTTGAAATTTTATTATTTGAAATAATAATTCAAAAATGAAAATCAATGTATGCGTACCACGACCTTTGTTGATTATTTCGTACTTCTTGTACTTTCGTACAATGTGATTTGTGATAGCCTCCAGCGAAACTGTGAAGCTAGCATATATCAAATAGCATATAATATATTTAACGTAACATCTTATTAGCACTTAAATAGTCCATAATTGTTGCATATTCGCATATTAAACCCCCCCCTCCCATAATTGGCATGGCTAGTTTCATACAGCTCACTTTGTCTAGGACTTTCATGGTTTTTACGAAACTCTACTAACTTACGTAACCTAGAGTCATGTTCGCTTACATTTAGGTAATTCTCTCGATATCCTCTTTTAGATAGATCATGATGCAGCGCTGTTTCTCTTGTACCTACGAGATGGTATTAGTTGTGTTGCATTAAAGTTTTCCTCAAGCTGATAATAGATTTATCAGACAAGAGCCAGGTTGTTGGGTTGTATCAAGTGCGAAAGTGGATATATGCTTTAACACACACACTCATATATATATATATATATGTATATATAATAGTAGCTTTCTAAAAGCTCCCTCGATATAATTATAGTATGTGATGTGATCTTGAGAGACTACAAACACCGCCAGTAGTTAGTTAGCTGAGTGCAACTTGTTGGAGATGTTTGACATGATATAGAAGAGTGTCAAAGTTGCTTTACTTTGCACGTACTTGGACCTTAATATATCTAAGTGAATTTAAAGTTCTTGCCCTGCTTTGAAGCAGTTTATGAAGAGAAGGAGATGCATTTTGATATATCAAGAAGTTTTCTGGTGCCTAAATTTAAGGTAGATTTGATAGCTTACTTAAGTATTATTTATTGTGCAATTTAGATTCCTTTTTTGAAGCTAAAGAAAGATTAAAATTTCTTGCGTTTTGTTGGATATTTGCCGAGAACTGTGTAATAATAGTTGCTGCAGAAGTCAATTTTGATATCACGTAACTGAGACTGCAGAAACCAGTGAGCTGTAATTACATTGAATTCAGCATATTATCAACCAGCGACTGCTTAGTAAGCTACAGATTTACCTATTTAATACGATTTTTTTGCAACTAGCCGCCACAACTAGGTCGCTAATTTTACATAATAAGCGTTCAGGACACAAGGAAATACATTTTTATCGGATTTATATGGTTCAGAAATGTCAGTACGATGTGTTAAAATTTTGCATTGTTTATCTTTTTAAAAAATATTACAATGTATTTGGTTGTTCTTCAATATTCTATTGTAACGAGTTTGCGATATAGTGTTGGCGCCATTATCGAGGTAGGCGTGTGCCATTCGTCAGAGGGCGAAGTATTTTGGCGAGTACGGACGTTTGTGGGGGCCGGGTGGTATGAGTGGCAAGGTAAACTGCTATTGGTCACCGATACGATAGTTCAAGATTAGGTATATCCCGCAACATCTAGTGAGTTCGCGCTATTGGTGGAATGTTCGGCGCGTTGGAAGATGCCGGTGGAAGCTTCTAGATGGAGAGGGCTTGCCTTTATATTGGAGAGGATTTGCTGTAGAGTCATATAGTGCAGTTAGTCCGGTGTAATAGTTGGGTGAGTACGTTGAATACGGTGGAGACCGGTAGTGCGGTGAAGACCGGCGGTACGATCAAGACCATCGGTACGGTGGAACTGGTAGTACTATGGAGAGCGGTATTACGGTGGAGACTCGCAGTATGGTGCAGTCTATTGAGACCAGCAGTACGGTGGAGACGAGATTATGGTGGAGTCCGGGAGTGCGGTACAGTCCTGTATAGTTGGGTCCCGAGTAAGGGGTCACCAATAACATAAATAAAGCACGCTTCGGATACGGTTGTAAATAGTGTAAATAATAAATGTTAATTGTACATATTAGTCAATAGTGTACTACTGCAAGTGTATATAAATAGTGTATATAATTTGTATTATTTGTATTGTATTATTATTAAATCATCTGTGATATTTCGGTGAGGAATTAAAAAACCTGAAGATAAATAATTCTTAGTCATTTTCATATGCCCGTTACACCGATACAGTTGGACAGTTTGATAGGTTAGCTTATTATTATTATTACTTATGTATTGATCAAAGACAAAAATATATATGGAAAATATTTGGCGGGCCATCTTAGGCCCAATAAAACCAATATTAGAACATAGTTCTTACGACAAGAACAGGAAAATGAAAAGAAGTAAGAAAGTTCATTCTACAAATTGAAAATGTCATTATCCATTCTCTTCCGTATACTTTGTATAGCTACACGCATAAAATTTTGTGTGCAACTGGTTAGGAAAAGTGTTTTTCAATTTATGTCGTATCACGGTCTATAGAACTGAAAAATCTGGTGTGTCCAGTGTCTGCACAAATTCCATCAAGTTTATAAATCGTCTGATCAAGTCGTGCGAACATTTATCCTTTCGTGATTAGACAAACAACAATGGACATATTCAATTTTGACGTGGGAGGAATCGTTTAGCCATAATATACAGAAATATTTAACATTTAGACAATTTGTTAGTTCATTTGGATATAACAACAGTCATTTGGATATAACTTTTTCTCCCTTTTTTCAGAGATTTGCGTTAAAAAAGGCCTTAAAAAATATTTGAGAGAAGTTTAATCAAAATGGATACAGTCGTTTTGGCGCTATAGTCTTAACCAAAACAAATTTGTCGGCTATTGATTGGAAATTAGTGTCACAGGCAAGCCCAACAAAACAAAACTTAAAATCGGTCAATCCGTTCCCGAGATAATCTTGACAACTCAGACAAGCCTAAGACGTCAACTTCTGTTAAAAAACAGACACAGTAAATCGTGAAATGTCAATATGAATGAGTCAAATTCATAGAGGGACAAAAGTGGCATATGTCACTACGATGCATATGTACAAACACACGGCTTCAAATGAAGATTTAACTTGTAAGTTAACCATGATGATTTGCCGCCGCTGCTGAAATATAGAATATTTTTTATTGCATCTCCTGCATTGGAAACAACCTAAGATAGGTAAATATTGAACTGTTCAATGTGTCAAGATATTATATTCCTTACACGTAGCATAAATAGTTATTTAATTAACAAGGAATGTAAAGACGTGTTAACATTCAAGGCAAGTGAGTACGCGCTTAGACGAAAGCCGAGGATTGTCACTTGCCGAGGATGTTAACAATCGATACATTCCGTGTTACTCATTAGATATCTCCCGCTGCCGGTAACGTAAAAAATTCATAAACGTTCAAATACAAAACATGAAAATGGCAAATTACTCTTTTTATTTTCCTATGAATGAAATGACAGTATTTACATTCCCTGGTCTAGGAAAAATAATACACTAATGATATTTGCCATTCTCATGTTTTGTATCCAAGCTTGTATGACATATTTGAGACATATTATTGAAATGCAAATTAGCACTTTCTCTAAGATTTTTTTTTTTTTTTCGAATGATATTTTCAATTTATACATCTAATACTCTCATCACTATTACAACTTAATTGTAATATAATTAATAGCTATTAATGCTCATTCAGCCTGCTATCGTCATATCCACATGGACACAGTTTAACAACGCGTCGAATTTCGATCATCACAGGATTTAAACATCAACGACATCAGGAGAGAGGTATGCGAAGCTCGAACCAAAACCGCTTTGTACCTGTGTGTCTATGTGGTGGCAATCAAAATTACGGGCATTTTAGGGTAGTGCCGGTGTTGGCAAAGGGATTCGGGAGGGGGGTGTTGCTGGAAAATGGTCGGGAAATTCGCAGTTCGCAGCCCGAGCACAAGTAGGTATTCGAGCAGTCAGTGTATGTAGGTATATGTATTATATGTGTAGAGTGTGATCTGAATGAGCTAGAATTACATAGAGAGCGAGGCAGTAACATCTAAGCGCGACTACTGAAGGAGAGATACAGAGCGTACCAAAAGAAACTGGTTTAGCTAGTATAGCTCTAGTTTGAAATCTATCTAAAAATTAAAAATTATCCTCCAAAGTTATAAAGAAGCTTTGAAATTATAAAATGTTTGGTATTGAAAAATTGCTCAAATGCTCGTTACTTGAGATTTTTGATAATAGGAGAATAATGCTCGATTACTTTTATTTAAAAAGATTTTGAATTACCCATTTAAAAGTTATAATAAACTTATAGGTACATACTTATACTACTCATAACGACTCCTATAATTTAATAAGACACATGACGCAGTTGAAAGCTTTTTTTTTATTTTCGAATATGTACCTGAACCTATTTTCCCAAATTTTTTTATTTACGCTGTATATCCCTGCCTGGGTGACTTGAATCTGTCGGTTAAGTATTACCAAATTTAAAGTTTTATCGTGCAGTAGATTCGCATGGACTTAATCGTGATAGACTAAGACTAACACCAAATAGATCTCCCATCTCTTGTAATGAACTTTAAAAATGAAATGAACTCACTTTCCTTTTAGTAGGGAAAAAACCTTTTCAACAGTTGTTAAACGTTCTTGAATGTGGTAGCGGCTTTCCAAATTTTCATCTAGGTACCTCCAGACTGTGCCGAAAACGTACGTATGACAATCACATAAGACAGGTAATGCTTCGCATCTTCTCCATCTCGCGGTCATCGGTTCTCGGTCATTTCAAGGAGTTTCAAAGAATTGATTGAAACTAGAACAAAGCTACCTTGCAATAGTCTGCCTTCTTCTTGTTCTTCACAATATTTATACATTCATCTCTGTTCTCTGCCATCCTGAATGTGCTTGTTAGACTTTGCCCCGTAATATTTGCGATTAGGTTTGTATACGTTTTGGAGGATCGTCTTTGTTTTGCTATCTACTATTTTTCATCACAAAAGATTTGTATTCTATATTTCTGCATTAATGTTAATAATAAATATTTCATATATAATTATTTCGTCTTTCGAAGCCGTTTCCACATAACCAACAAAGTTAGCAATATTTTCAGCTACCATTGTTCTTGGTCCCTTTTTTGGTTTAAGTTGTTGAAGTATTGTTTTCCTCTGGAATCTACGAGATTTTCAACATTAGGCGCGAATAGAAAATTTCCAAATTGTCGGGGAAAATCTGTAGCCATTTTTGATCGATTTCCCAAACGGAGGAGAGTATACAATTTGACTGTGTGCTTTTTTATGTTCGTTTTGGCTTTATGCATAATAAACGTTTTTTTTTATTTCGAAGAAGAGTACTATAAAATGGTCCCATCATTAAAACATATGAAATCTAACATTTTCCTTCCACCAAAAACTGCCACCAAAGGGACGAAGGGAGCAATTTTCCTCGAAAATTGAAAATTTTACGATGGCTAAATTAAAGAAGAGACCATATCGAGCTACATTTAGATTGGACATTTTTCAAAAAAATAACGGTTTTCAATTTACAACAATTTTAAAGGTGTTTCAACGCTTTTTTATATCTGTGAAATAAATCTTTTTAATAAAAACTAGGACCAACTTTAATAGTTGGTACACTGAAAAAGACAAAATACAAAATTATATTAACTCTTCTGCTGCTGGTACTATTGAAGTTGGTTCCAAAATTCTTAAGCCGAAAACTAACATTAATAAAAAACATAGAATATCCTCACGACCTTCTCAAATAAATTATTGAGCGGTAGATGTTATTCACTGAATATGTGAATTATTCCACTGAATACAAATTTTAAGTGATCTATACATAAAATAAAGTTATTTTTTGGGTTATTCGTCAAGACCGTTTAAAAAAGAAAAAAACTTTGAAAATTTGAAATAAGTAAGTAATTTTACAAAAAAAAACGAATTAGGTATTTATATTACTTTAGCTAAACTCTTATTGTTAATTTGAATTAGAATTAGATCAGATAGTTATATTGAACTCAAAATTATTTCAAATACGAAATTAGAGATTGTGACACCATGTATATGGCACATGAGAAAGACTGTTCTGAATGAGCTTGAATTAGGTACATAGAGATAGAGGGTATATAGTGATAGTAACTGTCATATCAGCGATTTGCACTATTCAACTAGATTTGAGGATAATTTGAATAGGAATGCGTATATGGTAGCTCTCAGGCATAGACATAATATATATATATATATATATATATATATATATATATATATATATATATATATGTATAATGTGTTTTCTATGTGGTGTTCCCCGAGGTTAGAGATACCAAAAGGAAGGCTACGAAATGCTCAGTATTGATAAGCTATAAAATGGAATCCATTATTTTATTATCCCAAGGATTGAAATAGTGTTCAATACTTTTCTCTTAAAAGTGATTCAAGAATTTCAGCACTATGTCTGTATGAATTCATGTTCTTAAGAGAAAGACAAAAGATGGACTTTTTTAATATAACAAAAATGTCAACTGAGAAATATAAATCTCAATGGCATTTCCACAATTAAAAAAAAATAAAAAATCTTAAGGGTTGAGACATGTTTCGAGTCTATATAGACTAATCTTCAAAATAAGAAAGACTTTAATTAAGTAAACAGTAGATACAAGGTAATACTATTACCATGCCTACCAACGATGACAACAACTACTCGGTGAGCTAATACTCCAGCCCGCATTGCATTACATCATCGTTGATAGGTGCAATATGATTGATTACTAACCAATACTTATATTGCATATTTCTAACCCTTTTTTTATTTTCTCCCTCAAGTGCGGGTAGTTATTTCTGTTCATATTTATTTTATAATGTTTTATTTATTTGAGTTTTATTAGAATCAATGTTTTAATTTTCTTGTTTTGGTGTTTATATTATTTTTTGTTTATCTTCACATATTCCTTGCTGATATCCTGACCGAAGATGAGTCTATATACCTACACTGGAAACATGTCTCAACCCCTAAGGATTTAATTAATAAAGGATTTCGAATGACTAAATATACCTAAGAAAAATTGACACCTACGGAAAACGTAAGCTTGAAATTTCAATTTCAATATGTTGAATTTAAAGAAAAGACAAAACATTTAAACGGAGTTAAGTAATTTATAGTCAAACTTTAAAAAATAAGAGATGCAGATTAAAGAATAGCATATTAAGAATTGCCACATTTTGAACGTGCTTTGTTTAAGTTTCACTACTAGTGGATACGAACTAAAAAAATATAAAAAAATTAAGAGCAGGGTTCTATTTTAATGCTCTATAAAGAAGAAAATAAATTTAACCTGTGTAAATAAGCAAGAATACAATATGTAACTTTATACTGACATAAGTAATTTTAAGAAAAAATATATGTATTTCATAAAATAAACTAAGGGTTTATTTAGAGCATTCAAATGAAAGCTTAGTTTTAAAAATATCTTTCTTTACTATGAATTTATAAAATACAGAACCCGGAAAATTTTTAATACAGCGTAGTTTAATCTATAATTCAAAATACATTCTTTCTCGAGGTGGAGGTTATTGTAAGGGCCTCAGTTTTTTGAATGGATAATTCTGACATATTCCCATTTTTCTGAGAACCCTGGAACCCGTGAGGTGATGAATGACAAATTAGCCATCAGGTTACTATTGCATTTTTCAAAAATTGTGCAACTTTTCGGTTAATTTTTACTCACAATTTTGAGGACAAGTTATAACTAGTTATTGTATGTAGATTGTAGAATTTTCATCTGATTACTAGGAGTGATTATGGTTAATTTAAGTCTTGCTCTAGCTCGAATGAAAGTTTATCTACGGTTATGCATGAGAAATGAATAACCTTTCTTCAATTTCATAGAATCATTATTTTACAACAGATATTCCTCTTATCACTTCAAAATAAAATATTGAATAAATAAGTGAAAACAGCAATTTAATAATGAATAAGTACCATTTATCAAAACATCATTTTTCATTAATAAATACTACATGCTTTCAGTGCTTTGATACCTACTTTTCATTCGAAAGTGGTACGTTTTCCAGAGCATCAGCTTACACTCGAAACTGACTGTGCGGCAGCTATTCGATAGATTTGATAAAAAATGTAATATTCCAAAATAGGCCACGATTAGTTTCATGTATAGACTCTTCAAGTTTGGCTCAGATATCTTGAATAATGGTAGGCATACCAAATCCGTAAGTTGACAGCCATGATTGTGTTATTGTTGAAGTTGCATTTCGCGTCGCAGTTGCAAGT
Source organism: Crioceris asparagi (assembly GCA_958507055.1). NCBI lineage: Eukaryota > Metazoa > Arthropoda > Insecta > Coleoptera > Chrysomelidae > Crioceris > Crioceris asparagi. The sequence continues at coordinate 64,197,418 of OY293830.1, forward strand.
TACATGATAAGCTAGTGATTTCATACACAAAGATGATAAGGTTCGCAGAAAATTTGAGCTTTTTTATCAAGAACTAAATATGAAAAAATATAATATATCTCGTCTGATATATGTTGCGAACAAATAGTGATATAAACAACAGAGCAATTTTAGAGCATAACTGTATAACCTGATAGATAAAAAATTAAATTGTTGGTTTTTCTTTCAGTGGTGGTAGTTTCTTAAAGCAATATATACAGTATATTTTTTTATTGAATTTACGTTATTTTTGTTACAATTTTGTTAACCTTTTTCATTTTCATGGCAAGAACAAGAAGTGATAAAATATCGAATAAGGGTTTGAATGCGAAACATTAACTAAACGACTAATTTATTTATCAAATCATGTAATCAGATGTTGTTTAAACCGCACAAACATTTTAAATTCAATAATGATGTCCCCTGGATCAGATGTCGGTACTTTCAACAAATAGAACGACAAAGGTTCAGATAACTAGGTATTTATATCATTTTTTTCATCAAAAAGTCAACGACTTTACTCTATGCCATATTAAATTCCCTTACACATCCTTCCAACGTTTTTCTTCTGCTTCTCGGAGGCCTTTCTTATGTTTAGCCCATTTATATAAAACTACTTTCACCTTCAATTCTCCAAGTAGCAGGGCATTTTCTCCAAGCCCAAACCAACAGCAGCTCGTTCCCATTCCGATATAGCTGCTATCCTTTGCTCCCTGTGTCCTCCCGTTATCCTGATGTTAAACGAACGCGCCATTTATTTTGATTGCCTCATCATCACAATAGAGGGAGACCTCGAGAAACTTGTCAGCCAGTGTACTCTGTGAAATGTGTGTGTTAGTGAAGAGTGAGAGTGGATGGTAGAGTACAGAGTTGATGATGATGATAATGATGATAACGGGAGGAAAAGGAGGGCTGTTCTGCATGGATATCCAGAAATTGGAGAACTTGTCGCTTCAATGGCCAAAGTTAGACAGTCAAGTTCGTTCCAACAAGGAATCCGAAACACATTGCAAATCGCTCTCGACATGCACACAAAATACTTAGCTCTTGAACCAAGCTCTGTAGCAAACCAAAATATGAAAATTGTATTGGAAAAGCAAGTGTCTCACCTCTAAGAACATAGCTGACCCAACTCATAGGAACTGAATTTGAATGAGGTCAAAATTAAGAGCTTTTTAGGTACTATTTAGATGGGTAGATAATAGATTAAACGATTTTCGGAAAATTGATGCAAAACAATGAGTTTGCCAGGTTGAGAGTTTTCAACGAACACTTCTGAGATACAAAATTAGCAAAGAAAACTGCACATTAATGAGGGAACAAATTGCGCTCAGAAAAAAAAAATCCTTGAAATTCTCTTATGTACTCTCTGCGTAGGTTGTAAAATGTTGAAAATTGTTTCTCAAGGAAATTGATAATTGTAGAAAACTGCGGCGTAAGATATTTTATAAATTTATTTTGGATCTGCTAGCTTAAGCGGTAAAGCTCGGAAGCGATTGCCTTCAAGCAAAACGAACTGAACGTCAATTAATTGTTTATTGAGTGCAGGAGATTCCCTATTGAAAAACACCGATGTCACACTATGTTTTTTTTCAGTATTTTTTATATTGAGTTGGAATACGCTAAGAATTGATTCTCAAAGACATTAAAATTGAGGTGTAAGATGACTAAATAAAACGCAGCTATGAAATTGATGATGTTGACTTAAAATGGTTTGAATCATATTTGAGTGATAGCAGTCACGTGGAAAAAAGTAGGTGACAAATTTTCTAAGAAATTAAATATCCTTTTTGGTGGTTTACAAGGACCTGTATTGGGTGTCTTACTCTTCTTAATCTATATTAATGATGTTGGGACTTTGCTAAAATATTGCAATATATCATTATTCGTAGATGATACTTTGAGATATATTACTGGAAAGAAATCAGAAGGAATCATAACAAAACTTAATGAAGAACTGAGAAGAGTAAGTCAGTGGCTGAGAATTAACAAATTAAAGTTAAACCTGACTAAAATTAAATTTATGAAACTGAATTTGAATGAAGATATTACGGTAAGTTTAGATGGCGTTGGAGTAGAGTGTGTCGATAACTTCAAATATCTTGGAGTAATAATTGACAAAAACTTAAATTTACTGAAAATGTTAATTATGTTTGCAAAAAGGTATCTAAGAAATAGGCCTGCTGAGGAGAATAAGAAGATATATGTCAATGGAGAATGCACTATTAATTTTCAGTAAGATAATCTTACCACATTTATCTTATTGCACAGCCGTTATTATACATGTTCAAATGATATAAAAAACAGACTACAAGTACTGCAAAATAGATCAATGAGGTCTATATTGGAATGCAATATATATACACCAGTGAAGTACATCCCTATGATTTTTGTCTTCAAAATCAAAAATAGCTATCGACCAAGTTATCTTAGGGAGGAGATATGCTATACCTATCAATGAGGCAAAAAAACAAATCTATGCAAATACCAATAAACTTTTATACTAGTAGGTATGATATTTGATATTCTCATAATTGTATTTTTTCTTATAGTTTTATATTTTTTACTGAATATACACATAAAATAGAACGTGACAATACTCAGTATAAATAAGCTATGAGTTTCACCAATTCCTTAAAAATCCGGGAAAACCCCCAATCAGATTTACTCAATTTATGGATAAGACTTTTTTGTGACAAGCACTCTTGATCAAGGGGATAAAGTATACATACTCTATAAAAATATTCGGTACAAAATACAAACTATAATTTACATATCTGGATTCGTTGTAAAAAAGTATTGAGATGCTTCTTACTTCGTAAAATCGATTTTTTGTTCTAATTATTGTCTAACTATGATGGGTGACTTATTTTTTTTATCAGAAATGTGTTCCTTTCCGCTTTCATAAGCCATTGTGTCAATTCACTACAATATAAACAAGATCTCCTATTTCCATTGAATAATCATATTGGTCACGTATTGAACAAATTTGAGACAAATATATAAACTTTATTTTTTTTTAAATCTTTATGCAGATCCAATGTTTTCCAAATTGTCACATGAAGAATCTAAAAATGGGAATATTATGAATACAAAATAGAAATGCTATTTATAGTTGATATACTACCAAAGTAGTTCATCACCTAGTCAGCTGATACCTAGGTATTTTTTTCATCCAGTTCGGGACGCTGCTAATTTTTATACATATTATGTAAATATAGTTTCCACAAAGCAATATTGTTCTAATATTATTACTGGTAGGATGCTGTCGTTGTAATGTTTATTTTATGTCATCCTAAATACCTCAAGTAAAATAAACAAATTCGCATCCACGCATGGCACACATATCTACACAAATGGTTATGTCATATATAAACAAGCATAACATTGATGTAGATAAAACAAATTTGGGACTGGGATCCTTATATAACAAATATTTGAAATACTAACATAGCTATTTCATTCTAATTGGTTCAAGAATATTAGCAAAGAAAATAATTTCAAACATTGAAGAGATGAAACAACTGTTTTGTTTTTGTCGTTGAATGTGCATTATTTTTGAAAAAATAATCAATAGTAAAGTTGGAAAATCATAACTTTAAAATATTGTTAAGAATTGGTAATGCGACGATATGATTTTTCATTTTCTTACCGCTATTACCAGTAGCTATGTAAGAAAAGTAGTAAATTGTAAAATTTTCGGTATCTGGTTTTGAACAGCAATTAATGTTACAGAGCTCCTCTAGTACAAAAAAATCAGTCATTTTCTGCCTGTCTGTCCTGTGCCAAGATTATCTTGTTTTTTTTTATTTTGTTGCTCTCTTTGTTGTTTGGTAGGGTACTGATCTTGAGGCAAAGCATAATTTGAAGTTCAATAAGGCTCAGTTATTTTTGTTTTGTTGAATTACTTTCTGTTAATAAAATAATAATAATAATAATATTAATAATAATAATTAATCATTTATTTGTAATACGTATAATAATGAATATTACAAAGAGGCATTGTACAATTATTTATATTAAATTGGTTTGATTATTTTGCACAAATTTCAAATTCACGATTTGATTGTGATTTACTTGAGAGCCATGTGAAAATGTCTGACTGGACGTACCTACATGGATTTTTTTTTGATTAAATCATTATATGTTCATTATGTAGAATTTCTTCGAATTATAATTTAAAGTTTTGTTTTGTAGGATTCTGTTATGTTCTGTAGAAATTTCAAATTCACTGTGCAAAGCAGTAAAATTCGAAACCCATACCTATATTTCTATGCCTATATTTTTCCACTGTTCGTAGGTAATCATCATTTGTGAATTTTGGTCAATATTTTGATAATCTTTAAAAATTGTTGATAGTCTACGAGTAATAATTAATTACATAGAGAGGAAAGTATTCAAAACATTGAGAATGCTTTCATATGCTCGCTTCTTAACAGCAATTAAACGCACATTGCAACTTTCACATAAAATTTTTGGTAGCAGCAACTTTGACTAAACACTTAAAACTGAAATAATGTTTTGTCTATAAGCTGGATAATATATGGAAATGTAATATCAACAAACGAACTATCCATTTGCTTGGATCTTAGACTGGAATGGAACACAATGCTCTTCCTTAATTTACAGCTCAGGTGTCAATTTCAAGTTGCGCTCCTCCTTGCAGGTAAATCTACTTTTCAATTCGTCTATGTCAACATTTAGCGTTTATAATTAGAGAACTAATGCGTATAGATGGAAATTTTGCAAAGTAGTTAGAACATATCTATGCTTTAATTTAATCAAGATAGGTATCTGTTGAATTCAATTTATCTGTTTGATATATTCAACATTGTATTTAATATCAGAGATGCGAGCTCAGCTCAAATGGTGCATATTGTTCAAAATGATGACTCAAGCTAAAGATTTGTATTTTATGTTTCTGCATTATTGTTAATAATACATCTTTCATATAATTGCTTATTTAATCAATCGATGTTTTTTCCTCCCTAATTATATACATATTTTCAAAGCAGAAGTCATAATTCGTGAAACAAATTATATGTATATCAATAAGAGTATCGACTGTTCTAAGAAAAGTCTTTCGAAGTAGGCTATTGCAAATGAGAACGACGTCTCAGCTTGTATTACCTAGAGTCAGATGGGAATAAGATGGCATGTCATAAGTCATACACAATGAGTGTGTTCGGATGACCAGTTGTTTGCCTCTTATGTTGAAAGATAGTAGGTTCCTTATGGATTCCACATAAAAACAAATAACTGCACTATGTGTATCTTGATATTAATTGTTTTGTTTTTATAATCTTTTCAAAATCCGTTCAATCATGTCCATTGTCCATGTTATAATATTTCGTGATATTGTCCATCAGATAATGAAGATGTCAGAAGATGATCAAGATTTAATTCTTAAAACTTATTGTATACCAATATTTAAAAGAATATCCATTTGAACGGCTAAATAATAGATCAGATACCTCATCAATAAGTTACAGAATATCTAGATAAGCTTTGCTTACAACTGTAGCAATTATTTATCTCTTCTCAGAAGCTTTTAAAACAAGAATTACCAAATGAAACAAATAAAGTGAAACTAAGAATTGAAGAAGAGTGTGAAAATTATCAATTCTCTTCATTCTTTTCCATATGTTATTAAGGTATGCAAGGTGAGATTCATACATTTGTCAATGGACATATAGACCTTTTTAATATTTGTTATGTTACGTCAGATCAGGATTGTATATTTCTTTTAATGCCTATCGATAAAATAAGTGAAGTTTCGATATTATGGAATTTTAGATCATTTAGTGCGAAGACATTCTCCCTTCGAATGAGTATTTTCGGGATCGCTGTTATAAAAAAGTTGTTGCTCAATACAGTTATTTCTATCAAAATAATCCACGTGGCACAAGTTGCACTTGAACTTACATTGAAGCTGGAACCTCTACAGCCCCATAACATAACAATATTATTGACTACTTTGTGTGAACACGGTCGCCCGGAAATTTCTAAGACCTATTTTTCTCCAATCTTGTACATAATCCCAAATCTATTGTTACCAGTATGTAATCCTTGTTCGCTGGTGTACCTTCATAAAAGGGTTCCTCTGTTCATTGCACATTGTATTAAGCATTAAGAGGGCAAAAGTCACGTCAGATTATACAGGGTGTATCTAAAAGAGCTTTACAAAATCCTTCTAAATATTCCTATTTAAGTAAAAAGTAAATAAATGCATAGATTTTTTTACGCTAAACAATTTAAATTCGTTTTTTCTTTATAAATTTGAAACGGCTTAAGCGATTTTGCCAATATTTCATCAGTTGAAATAATAAGACAATCGAACCCATATCAAAAAAATAAAAGTATCCAAGTCTTTTCTTGTCCAGTAATTGAAGATTTGTTGTTTGGACTCCAATGAATAGAAAAGGATTGAGTTCAGAAACTGTTTAATAAAAAAGGTATTCTTGATAATACTCGATAGCTCACATTTGATAGAATAATAACTCAAATAATGTACGAATAACCTATCAGATTATAAAAACCCCGACAAAAAAGGAGCTAAGAACATTCGCAATCAAGTCACCATTCAAATAAAAAAAATCTGTCTAAATCGGTTCACCCGTTGGAAGCTACGATACCACAGACAGATAAAGATACACGATAAACTCAACTAGCTGGAGAACACTCTTCTCTCGTCCAATGTCGTAGAAGTTTTAAATATGTATGTAATTATTTAAAGAAAACAAATTTTTGCACCTCTAGATAGATATTTTTACAATTTTGATTTTCTTATTTGTCTCATTCATCTAGTAGGCAATTCAACGTATTAAATTTCAGCGATATATATGAAACCCTACGCAACTTTTTACGAAGGTAAACTTGTGCATAAATCCGTTTATTTTGATCTCAGAAATATGTGGTAGAATTTTAGATACATCCTGTATCCCCTCACCAGACAAATCCCGCCGATACGTGCCCTTTCTATGGACAAGATAAAATATAAGTGAAATATATTTCTTTTTCCACACCTAACACACTAGGAAAGACCCCATCAATATCCGATGCTCGTAGTGGTGGAAACGCACTTTTTTCCTCTTCCAGCGGTGGATACCGTCGCCAGGGCAGAACGTCATTCGGAATTCCCTAAAGCCCTTACATTATGACCCTAAGGTGGCTTAGCAGCCGCCTCAGCCAACTCTGGATTCCATTATATTATACTGTTAGAGTACCTATATAGGTAGCAGAACATCAGAACATTGTATAGGAAGACATGCTACCTACGCTGGAAAAGAGCGCATCCGACCAAAAGAGACAAATCGCGGTTGTGAGTTTTAGTCGTAAGTTTTTTTTTCACCCATCAAGATCTCTTGGGAAAGTGCGATCGATGCCCGGTATAAAAGGTGTGTATAATAATTTACTTTGGTGGGCCATTTATGTAAGATATGCTTCTTGTTGGAGTGTTTTTCCTCATAGGAAGATTTGTGATTTATGTTAGTTTCGCAACTAAAATTGATTTGTTTATATGGATGAATTTACTGATGATAAACAGATGTTTCTTTGTCCAATAATAATAATTAGACAGAGTGCATTATTAATTCACACCATATTATGGTAACACACCATTCCTATTTGAATTACCCAAATATTACAAAACTGTCCACTTAAAATTAGATAATATTCGGGATCTTATCTTAGAGTAGAGTAGGTAACATTTAGAATTTAAAATATTTAAATTAACATCAAAAGGCGATTCCCCAGTCTACTGACAGTTCAAGATTACAGTGTTCTTAAAATTAATGGATGAATGTAAAGGTATCTAAGAAATTATAAGAGATAGAAAAAGGGTTACCATGAAGTTAGATCTAGACAGGTTCATTTATTTTAACTTGACTGCATTTTATAATAAAATATCTTGTAGAGAACGTAAGGGCTGTGAAGAGCGTAAAGACGACAAGAGGGTACTATACAGAAACATTTTTGATCATAAATCAAAATATACAAAAATGTAAAAAATATCAAATAATCACAATAAAAAAAAGTAAGATATACATGCAATATCTTGGAATTTCATGTGATTTCAATTTGACACAAAAATTGAAATGTTGGTTTTGGTGGTACATGACTGTTCCTATAACGATTATCCCTTTTAAAATAAATTTTAAGCCAAGGTTTTTTAGAAACTTTCACTAACATGTCAAACTTTTCCTTCTTTCAAATATTCCGATTAAGGTATTAAAAGAAAAAAGTTTTCGCTCTACCCAATGACATAATGAGATACCAAACATCTTGCCAAATGTATATTAAACTAATATTGTCTTATTTTTCTTCTAAAATTACTAGATTTTTTTAATAAATTTTCAAATTTGTTGAAAAATTAAGAAAAGTCTTTTTAAAATCCATTAAAATCCATTACTGTGTTTGTATGTAAAAACAAATTTTATTAACATTTCTACAACAATGTTTTGACCAACTTGAAATAAAAAACAAAATAAGAAAATTATAAGACTTTTTTCAAAATATTAACCTACGTTGTTGGACTAATAAGATTATTAAAAGTTTTTCCCATTTAACCTCTTTTCTACCTGTTCTAGAATAGCACCAGTCTCTTCTTAAATATTTTGAAATTCTCTACTGAAAAGAAAACCCACGTCCATCAATTCGTTTCGTTGATATTGAAAGTTTAGATCTTGTTTTTATAAATACAAACTCATTTTTTTAAGAAACTAAAATAAAATGTTATTCTTATATTCTTGCAGTAAAATCCTAGTTGATATGAACGCCATGAAAGCGATGACTTGACGTTCAATAAACGGTTAAATGTGTGAACACACCTTTATAGAAATACACATCTACGTAGGAACTGGCATTTACCACATCTAATACAGGACAGTGCACTTTAGTTTGAATAGTTAATTGTCTCATTTAAGTAAATACCAATCTACATGCTACTTGTCATAGTGAATATTCCACTAGCACGTACATACATGACACTTTAGCATATAACAGTCATACCTACTGCAAGAACTTACCTACTAAGCTAATGTTACAAGTTGTAATGTTAATGCAGATGATACTGCTTATTAAATGTTTATCTCTAGTTGGTTAACAAGAGCCAAATGTTTGGGGAGCGAAGACGTGTGGTGGGTTATTTAGGGTTGTAGTATGTTATGTATCAAATCAATTTACTATGCAGGACAGAGCCCTTCCTTAAACGTTTAAGATGTAGTAGTTGTGTCTGGGGTGTAGGTATATCTAGGACAAATAACTTTGTGTTTAAAGGGTCGCTAAATTAAATGATAAGATGCAGGTCGTCGGTGTCCATTATCGTTTTAAATAGTTTGAACTCTGTTAACAACTAACACCATGGGAGAGGATCATGGCCTTATGAATTTCAAATGAAGAAATACGATTAGTAGGATTAATTCTCGGACTCGTAAAAGATGCTGTAATTCAACGAAACTATAAGTTTGGTAATGTTTACTGATTTATTGTCTGTTAAGACGGATAAGTGGCTATGATTTGGTTGCTGGTGCTGTTATTACTAACTAGCCACATTATGAAATGGGCCGCATTTCTAAGCTGAGCGAGCTAACAACTAAATATCCTCCACTTTATTTGTTTATAATATGATCTGTCGATTTTCTATTTGCGAGAAAAGAAGAATGGAGCGAGAAAAAAGGATTCAGATGCTTGACTCGCGCAAGTCAATGTACGCAATGTACTTTGAATCAAATTCCAAAGAAATCTATTTTTTAATCCAAAGATTTTTTTGAAAAAATAACAAAATAATGAGTATCTGACAAAGTTCTGAACACTTTTTCTAATTGAAGCTACCCTGTAGTTCATTTATGCGCAAGAAATGTCAAAGGGTTGGCCAAAAAAATGTTATGTGTGTAAGGCTCATAAAGATTCTACGCGTGATAAATGTAAAAGAAATATCAAATAAATAGTTTTAAAAAAGCTATATAAGGAAAAGTATGAATGACAATTCCATACTTTTTCAATCAATTCAAGACCTTTAACAAGATGCGGGACAGATAAAGGCAATCTAACTTTCTATATACCAAGTTATTAAGTTTTAGTCCAGATTACCTTTTACGAGCACGAGTTTTCCAATTCCAAGTCATCTCTTAAACATAGAACGAGATAGAGAGCGAGAAGGTAAAGTAGTTTTAGAATAGAATTAGGCAACTTTAACTACATAATCTTATCGAGAGAACAGAGGATATTTCAATCAAATGAATTTAATTGAATGGAGTAGATTCAGTGTAGTAATAGACTTTGAGCGAATGTTTTACTGGAGGTACGATGTTATTTCTATTTTATGTTACATATTCCCGAAAATATCCCATTGCCCGACGTATACTTAATACGTGTACATGAGGAAATACACATGAGATTTCCTGGGATCTTTTTTAGTATCAACAGAAAAATATAAACCTTACTTTTATGTCAGCTCATCCAGTTGACTTGGCAGATTTTCTGCGTGAGTATTCATTTAATGACCATGAGAAGTTAGCGAGGGTTGAGTACGCATCGTGGTCACAGGGCAACTGCTTTTTTTCTCTATGTTTATAATTTCCATTTCAATCCCATTGAAACAGTATTAAATAATAACAGCAAAATTCTTCGCCAAAGAGAACATTGAAAAAATATTCAATTTCAAGAAAGTGTTAACAGAACCGCTCTCCAATAGATAACTTTTCCATTCATATTTTCGTTTAAATCTACAAGATACTTCTCGTTTGTCACAGTAGATATACTCTTTTATTTAGTATCCCAGTATTTTTATCCAGTCAAAGAGCCTTTGGTAGGAACATTCTTTGAATAAGATACATGGATGAGTTTTGGTGAGTGAATGAAACTATCACACTATCACAGAAATAGAAGATGCCACCTCTGAATGTAGACAATTTTGCCTGTATGATATGGAATATGAAGACACTTTCGGTTCATGTCTTGAGGTAGGTATGTACATCAATATTCATTTCATCAAAACGAAGGATTTGATGTAATGGATTAAGGGCCGATTTCATAATCAAATTTAATTTTAATCCTAGATTAAAAATTTCATAATTTTTTTGGTTGGACATATAATTCAAAGTTACTTTAGAAAAACGAAAGAGATGGTAACTAACGTTGTTGAAGTTATTGAAAAATGCAAAAATTTTATTCCGTTATCGAGATATGACTTAAACAAATTGGAGAATTAACTAATCTCCCATTAAGGATTCATTATGAAATCGACCCTAAGGGTCTTAATATTTAATTTGTAATTCCGAGGCTGTCTCAGTTTAATTTTGTCTTATTGTTTCGAGATTTCTTTCTAGTTAGTATTGTATTGTATTAATCTTCAGGATAATTGAAATGATACTTTATCCTACGGGCAAAACTGGCCATTATGTAGGTTTGTGATAGTATTTTTCACCCACTCAAAGTTTTCCTATGACCATATACTTCATTCATTGGATATAATTATGCAGGCTCCTACAGACGTATACATGAATAAACCGGTACTAGCTTCGTATAATCATACGAAGCTATGATACTGTTCTAAAATTGTAACTAACAAACAAACTAAACAAGTAACGAACTTAGATTTGTTTATGAAATCGCCTAGTAATTTGCAAAGTTATAAAAAACTGTTGTCTTATATCACATACATTTTCATCTGCTAATTATAATTGAAAGTGAATCTGATGACTTTATGTTAGAGTTTATCATGAATCGACTATTTTTTACATTAATGATCGACGTAGAACTTGATAACTAATATTCTATTGGAAAATTGCAAATAAAGATGGACTGGCGTACAAATTTCAAAAAAGTATGGACAGTACGCTTACTATATATAGAACATCTTATTTGCCTCACCTGGTATTTGGTATTCCATAGTGATGGTTTTCAGATCATGATTGAAATTTTTGAGGGTTCGAGTTAGTAGAATGAAAAGAACAATTATTGTTAGTAATGGTGAAAATACAATAAAAAAAATATATATAATTTCATTTAAGTTTAAAGATTTATTATCTCATAAAAACAACAATAAGTCTCTAAAATAACAAACATTGGAATGAATAATTTAAAAAATTGCTGTAGTAGACAGAAGCTTCCATATGGAATCCAAAAAGCGCGCCTTTCATTTTTGTATAATTTTGTAAAAACTGTCCTTACTTCTTTGATATAGGTACATCATCATTGCATGCACGAACCAGAGCGCCATCTTCTGGATACATATATATTCATTCATATACACACCGACACACACACAAAGATCATTGGTAGATTTATGATGATGATGGTTGTTTTGAGGTGGTGCGTGGGGGAAGGCATCCAGTGGCGTCCAGCAGCGAAATTAACTACAATACTCATAATATATTATAAATTTGTTTAGATTAGTGTGCTGTTGCTTTCTCTCTCTCTCTCTCTTGAAGATTTTAGGAGTCCTCGGTCAACACACACGCGCGCGCATACGACACATTCAAGCACTCTCACCAAATAGTACATTTTCTCTTTAAATAGTAGGTATCTTTTGTTTTTGTGTTTTTCTCCTCTATATATATTTAATATATTTATATATTATATCTTTTATTTTCTCCTCATGTGTTTTTTTGCTTTCTCTTTTTTTATTGTTTATTCTATATATACACTAACGGTGGTAACTGGCAGTGATGCGGAAGAGAGGTAGGCCCTACTAGGTCTTGTCCCAGTGGCGGCAACGGAGGTGGGGCATCGTCACTTCTAGTACGGTTTTTTTGTTGTTGTCCTCCAACTCTAGACGTGCCGCTTCATATGCAAGGCCAAATGGTCGGAGCGACTGAAGCAGCGATCGCAGTGACGGCACTTGAAGGGCTTGGCGCCGGTGTGTTTGCGATAATGACGTGTCAGCTCGTCGGAGCGGGCGAATCGCCACTCGCAACCCTCCCAGGAGCATTTGTATGGCTTTTCACCTGAAACAAAAAATAAAGTTTAGTATGACTTTAAAATTATTTATGAACGATCATAATTAAACGGTTTGAGAAAACATAAGATCTATGTACCTATATTAGAAATTCATTAAAGTAACCTTTGCCAGCTTTTTTTAGCATTTTTATTACTCCGTCTATACCATAATCGTTCCCTGTCCCAAGTCAACAAAATGATATTAAGGGATAACAATTGCTAAATTCTATACGTCATGATATTAAAGATTCCCAAGATTTAGACAGTCTTAATTATGGCAAATATTTAATCAATATTGAGGTTGGCATTAGTCATCGTAGAGTAAATATAATTTACAATATAAAATGATTATAGTGAATAAGACCAAAAAAAACACGAAGTCTTCTCCACAGTTTATTATTAAGGATTAATTACTGATGAGACATGTTTCGAGATTGTAAAATCTCATTTTCAATCGAAATATAGAAAGTTCTGTAACAAATTAAAGTGAAAATTATGTAGTTAAGATACAAAATGGTGGATAGTATACTCACATGGAGATGAAAATATGAAAAATTTAAGAGAAGGAAAACATTATGTAAACGATCCCGAAACCAGTACAATAATTGAATGTTTTCAATCACAATGATTAAGTTTTAGAATCAAATTTACGTTATTTATATGTTGTCAAAATTCATATTTTTGAAAGATCTATAAAAAGTAACAATAAAATAAATTTATATTAGAATTTGTAGTTAAACAATACACAAAATTAAAAGAAAATGTGACATATTATTATAGACTCAGAGGATACTTTCATTTTAAAATTTAATTCAGAGCTAGGGTAAATTACTAATAGTTAATAAACAAGAATTGGACACTCAGAGGAAAAAAATACGACACACTGACCATTCAGACAGTGTGAGAAAAGGTGGGGTAGAGTATCTGCTATTAACGCATCAAAACAAATAGATAAATACGAGTTTATAATATAATATACGAAATGGCATAATTACAGGTCAATGCTTCACATCTATATCCCACTTTAATCCAATATAACAAGGACTAACCGCACCCTGGTATGCGCGTGTCTTTTCTTGATTAACGCTAAGCTGGAAAATGCGTTCAACTATTCCACTAAGTATATCTTGATGTATATATCTATATACATGTATAAACTTGTATACATAGAGATAACGGTTATGTGGTTGCGTATCTAGCTAACTATTGGAATGGACCTTTGCTAAACTGAATCGGTTCAGTGGAGTTTGTAAAGAAATTTGTTGCAGGTCATGTATCCATATCTATCATCAACTTGACTTCGATAAATAATAGTAGTTTATGCTACAAGTGTGTACGGGGACGAATATCTGACAATCGTGGTAATGTAACGTGATCCTAGGTATAGTCAAAACCACTGAAGGATGTTCCGAGAGCGAATTTGACATGTAACTAGAAACAAATGTTCTATAAAGATGGTAAGTTTCACCCTTGGTTCTCAAGTACGATACATTATTATTTTTTATTATGCAACACCTGCTTTGGAAGTTCAATTTGTGAAAGATATAGGTAACTGTTCACATTAGCAGTTGTTCAAATGATTGACGTTTGGCATTGCCATGGTCGTAATTCACAGTTCAAATTCGCTTATAAAAGTTTGTTTAAATGTATAATTTTAGAAAAAGGAGTGACGTGAAGGTCTTTATTAGTTCAGACATTACTTAGTCATTTATTTTCAATACTAGTAACTCAAGATTCCAAGGAATTAGCATCTTCACAACATGATAACGTTACTTCAACTTATATTTTGTATTTCTAGGTAGGCTTTTTTACCAGGGCATTGAATATTTTAAGTCTATTTCAAGAAGCAAAGCGATTTCAAGAATACTGCACTACTTTTCTCAGATCTGTCAATTGACAAATGAAAATTTACCTGCATTAAAATTTGCTAAATTAAAAATGACTTTCATACTACCTAGAATGGACGTTTTGAATTCTGTCCAACACAGATCTCCGATTGTCTAAGAACCATAATTTCTAGTCAGGTTTTTGATTTATGAATAATTATGTACTCATAAGAATCAGAATTTGAGAAATATCCGTAACAAAGCTTGTCGACTGGATATGTAAATTGTGCGGGATCGGTGATTGAGACAAAGCTATATATGTATTTGTTTTATATATTTCGAAGCCAGATTATATTTACTCTAAAATCACAGTTAGAAAAGGAATATTTTGTAAAGTGGCTAAGGATTTTAGTCTTCTCATAAAATACTAACAAGCGACCGACCGCATTATTAAATACTGATTTTAGATATATTATGACTGGTTCAATTCAGTCATTTTATGACCTGTCTGAAGGATAGACATTTTTTATATTAAAGGGATAGGTTTCGCGAAATAAAATGTTTGTATGAATACATTTATTAATAATATCGATAAATTTGATAAAAAGTAATACAAATAAAATATTCAGAAGGCATAAATACATAACGTTATAAATGAACAATTTAAAGATAAATATCACTTTTGTTATTATGTAATAGAATTTTGCATTTCATTTTTGATTTATAACAATGACAAAGTTTAGAACAACATTGACTGTTGTTTGGTTTACACACATCCTTGAACTCCCAAACATTGATTCTTTGGAAACTGCTTCCCCCAAGGAAATTGTGTTTGAAGGTGAAGATTTTGGATTTTGTGCCTAGCTCAATGCAACTTCAGTTATGGAAAACCTAGTATCCCAATGGAAGTATCTACATATTCGATAAATTAAGATTTTTAGACCCTAGACTTCCACGATCAACTTTCAGAACTGCAATTATTGTTGCCATTGAAAAGGTTTTTCAAGTTAAAAGCAATTATTCGCACTCTGGTAAAAATTATACCGCTTGCACCATTTATCGTCCGTTCATAAAACGACAGCAATGAACTAGTGAGAATCTAAAATGATATATAAAATCAATGTTTCTATTTTTAATGTCGTTCGCTGTTGTTCTAATGTTAGCATTTGTAAAAAGACGACGATTCTTAGTCATATTACAAGATAATTAATTTCTAATCGTGTTTTTAGAATATGGCCGCCTGTTATGAAACGGCTTATTCAATAAAAATACTGATTTTGTAATCTCGCTAAGAAATAGGTACATATGTATATAGAATGTTACTATGCTTTGAATTATACACAAACTAGTATCATTTGCATTTGATAATCTTAATTAACTGAAATAAAGTCTATATAGAGCTCCAAGCCGATACTTGTCACATTAAAATCCAAACAGACATGCAGGCAGTGCAAAAAAATTGTGACCGTCCTCTTATCGTCCCTTCTCAATTTTTGATACACACCACACACCGGATCCTACTGTTTTTTTATATGTATAGATAAGTTGTTATTGTGTAATTTCTGACAATTTTTCGTTTCCCCTGATGAAGAAAATTGAGATTCCCAAAATCTTGGTTATTTCAAAGAATTGTATTCATTTAATGACTGCAACAATAGGATCCATCTCTTTTATCAAATATTTGATATATTCCCATCACCATCATTGGGGGCATTAAACGTTCGAAATATTTTACACGCACAGCCACAAGTGGGGCTGGCTCACTTCTGGCCAAGTGGGGCTGGGCGGGAAATGACGGGCAATTTCCCAAATCATATATCCCCTATTATACTTATAAGTATATATATATATATATATATTCAGTATCGGGGCCTCTCGCTCAATTGGATTTGCCGAATATAACAAATTCCAACATTATTATTTTGTCCGTCAAATAATAATAGCTAAAGTGGCGAGAGTGAGCCCCCACGAGCAGGGGGGGCAAAAGCGGCCTGGCCCCACACAGCTATCGCCGTCGTTCGTACTTGTAGTTTCTCTCGATTCGATGCCGAATTAATTTACATTCCTAAATGAAAATTTAATTCAGCATTATAATTATTGTCGGATAAATCGAGGCGGCTGTCGATTAATTCTGCAGGACTTTATGTGTTTGGGTGTGTTTATTAAAATGGAATGAAATTATTCGCAATCGGGGAAATGCTGGGATATACCGGATGTCCCTACAAAATCGTATACATACCACATATTCCTAGGATCATAATTGGTAAGTTTAAGCAAAGTTATCTTAGGATAAACGGTCGTGAAGTCACTATTTGAAAAGCGTTTTTTGATATAAATTTGAAAATGCTAATACGATTTTGCATAAGCCCATACCAAATTATAAGGGATTTCTAGATTCTTTTCTCAGAAGCTATGTATTATACTTTTTTGGCGACTTTTCAGTTTCAACGTCTTTCGAGTTTATATCGTGTCTAAAGTAAGTTTCCTAACGGAAAGTATATGCTGATTGAAGACGTGAGTTTTGGTATGGATTTTGAGGTTAAAATCACGTGGTAGAGTGGTCTAGCGGGGACTGGAGGATAACCTCTTGGACAAGATTGATCGTCTTGGATAAGATTGATCGAAGCACCTTACTGGACCTACGACACATGCATTGCTAAGCCCATATAACATTTAAATTATTAAAATTAAATAAAACAATGTGTCATCTCCACAATTTATAATTAAAATAAAAATTTATTAAATTAAATGAGACATGTTTCGGGATTGGTAAATCCCATTATCAATCTAGATATAAGGTTATGGTAAAATAAACATCTTAGGGAACCAAATGTAACCAGTCAAATTATAAAAATAAATAAAAAATAAAATAAAATAATTCAAAAAACTCTCACATAATAAAAATTACACCGACAAATAACATAAACCCGAAAATAAATTAAACATAATTCTTACAAAATTAAATTAAAATTAATTCTAACGGAAAAAATCTTCTGTGTTACATTTTTCCTTTCTCGCATCGACTTCAAAAATGTGAAAACACGTATTTACTTCATTTGGCGCATTTAGAGTAAAATTTTTCAAATTACTACTGAAATAGTCACGTCGCGAAGTATTCTTTTTAGCACTGTTACATTCGAAGTTATGAGCCATCAGCTGAAGTAGAATTTAGTCGTAAAAATTCTGCTTTAAGGTGAAGATTTTATTGTTGTTATAAATAATTAAGCAATAATTATGCTTTGAATTGAAACATGAAAATTAGTTTTTAATCAAGCTGACCCCGTTTTTGAAAATGGCTGAACAATGATCAGACGCTTCCATAAAAATATTGTACCTACTCAACATCCGGACTATGCATAATTAGGTGTGTGGATGACAACATCCAGTAAAATGATTTAGCTTCAACATGTACAACCGAATTTGCGATTCTGTGAGTGCATGGTTTTGTAGTACCTACTACTTCTATTGATCTCAACAAGTAACTTGTTTATTTGTTTTCAAAACTAGAGAGAAATGGACAGTCTGGAATGGTTCCAAACGGAATGATTTTATGGTTCGAGAATTCTTATGTATCACATAGGTTGTACGCAGATTGCGAAAGAGAATATAGAGATTTCAACCTGATGCTGTTGCTTTCAGTGCAGCGACTATAACGATGATAATATAGCAGCGCATTGCTGTTTCAATACAATCAAGAGGTTTAGGATTGTAAAGGATAGCGCTCAAAACTTAATGCTTATTGGAACTTTTTTTTTCGGTAAGACTAGACTATTATTGATTGTTTACCACACTTATTTCCATGACAGTAAGTTGTAATTCAGAGGACGGTAAGTGAGTTCATACATTTTGAAGGATATAAATAAACAATTGAATGTTTGTATATTTGTCAGATACAAGTTAGATATTTATTCAAATTTCCAATAAAATAGTATTTATATAATATATATTTAATAAATATTGATGGAAATGATCTGTTCTTCTATCCTGCCAGATATCAAAATCGGTGCAAGTTTACTTTACAAAACGCGCGTCATAAATAACAGAAAATATTTTTTTATTGTGTATCTTCTATTTCACCAAGTCGGTCAAAAAGAATACTAGTATCTCATGTACATCATCTAAAAGTAAATGTCTTGATTTTCCATTACAAAGCACAAACACAAGATGTAACGATAATGTCTTCTTGGTGCATAAATAAAATAATCTTGTTCTTTTCCCTCATGTTCAGATACCTGTAATCTGCTGAAGCTGACACAAGGTTTCGTGTTTATTATATTCAATTAATTTTCTCAAATATGTAGCTAAGTATACATATAGGTATACATTATAGCCGACAACAAACAACTGACGGGAGAGTAAAAGCCGATAGACCAAATAGAAAAAAAAGCACCGTCAATTAATTGCCTCATTTCCTCGCTGTCGTCAAACAGGTTGAAAATCATCACGCTGCGGCATCGTCTGCTCTTTACCCATAGAAGACACTTGTCAAAAATAATCACTTGTTAGAGTCACTCGATTAACGCTCATGTGTGCGTGGAGCTTTTGTATGAGAATATCTGAACATGGCGCGCCGGCACACGGTAGGATTTTTGTAGGAGTTTTTTTTCACATTGCCCCACAGGCATAAGCGTATGCAGAGAGAAAATCAAGTCACAAAAAAAGGGAAAATAAACCTACAAAAGCCATGTAGGTATATGGCGGTCTGCGTGTAGTTTTTCTGTTACTTCATAATGCCTTAGCGCTTGTAGCGTTCATCTTCAGTCCAAATAAGTCAACTAAATATACCCCAGAATAGAGCTCAGAAACAGGTTGTTTCCATAATGGCGTTTGATGGAAAATAGTTAATTAGACCTTGCTACTACTGAAAGAACCAGTACTTATGTAAGCATTATGAATACCTTCATTTATTATTAGAGTAAATTACTATTGTTTATAACAAAATGGCTTTGGAGATGGTAAATGATTGCATATACCATTCAAAATATAACATTTATTAATAATTTAACAATCGTCAACGTTTGCTATTGAGATTTCTGGATGCAAGATACCCTATGTCCTTTTGTGTACCCCCGACAACATGTATGCAAAATTTTATGATGATCAGTTGAGTAGTTAATGAATGCGTAACAAACAAACTAACATCCGCATTTATAATAAGTATATTAGTTAGGATATACGAAGAAGTTACTTCTGCAGCGCCATCTAATGTTGTGAAGAATTGGATAGCATAGAAACATTGTTCATGAAAAATTACACCAGAACATCGATTTTCATGGAGATCCCTATTAAGGTGTCGGAGAATACTGATCTTGGCATTTCATTGATTGGGCTCTGTTAAGATAGTGGTGACAAGTTATCAGAAGCAATCGAAACCGGCCTGAGAATTTCTTGCTAATTACGATTTTTTTGCTCTATCGAACCAGTTCTGAAAAAATCGAGTTACTGCTATCTTAACGTGTAAGATAGCAGTGAAACCACTGAAAAATATTTTCTTTAATATTAACACCACCTGAATTTGTTACTCGAAATGGTATAAAGAAAAAAAGAATTGAAAATTTAATATATATATATAAATAAATAAAAAGATGTTCTTGGGGATGCAGTCATATATTCAATAAAATTCTTTGTTAGAATCCGAAGAATTTTATTGAATATATGACTGCATCCCCAAAGAACATCTTTTTATTTATTATAATATACAATACAAAATCTATATATATATATATATATATATATATATATATATATATATATATATATATATATATATATATTCAACAGAAAAACGCACTTTACAGTATTTCATCATAATGCTACGCTAATCCAGAATTCAAAACAATAATAAATAGATATCCGCTGAGTAACCTGAAATCAAGTTTTGTTGTTGACGCTAACAGAATACCTCCATTTTCTCTCTTAATTTCCAGCTCCAGCATAAATTTTGTTGCTCATTAGATGTCTTTATTAGTGCTTGAATAACCAGCAACAAAATATAAAAAATATTACGAATAATAAACTTGTGATTGATTTTTTTTGCTTTTGTTATCAGAATACCTCCATTTTCTCTCTTAATTTCTAGCAGGAATTTTGTTGCTCATTAGATAAGTCTTTATTAGTGCTTGAATAACCAGCAACAAAATACAAACAAAGAATATTACAAATTATAAACTTCTAATTTTTTTGGTGTTGCTATCAGAATAACTCCATTTTCTCACTTAATTTCTAGCAGAAATTTTTTTGCTAATTAAATAAGTCTCTATTAGTGCTTGAATAACGAGAAACAAAATACAAACATGGGATATTACCAATAATAAACTTGTAATTGAATTTATTGGTGGAAATTAGGAGATACAATAGAGGTATTCTGATAGCAACACCAAAAAAATCAATTACAGGTTTATTTATTATTGGTAGTATTCCAAAATTTTTGGTGGAAATTAAGAGATAAAATGGAGGTTTTCTGATAGCGTCAACAACAAAACTTAATTTCAGATTAATCAGTGGATATCTTAACTATTTATTATTTTTTTGAGTTTTGGATTAGCATAGCATTAGGATGAAATACTGTAAAGCGTTTTTCTTTTAAATATATTTTTTTATTTTATTAATTTAATTGTTTTTATTTATTATTTCTTTATTCTTCTTCTTCCAGCAACAAATTCAGGTGGTGTTAATATTCAACAAAAAAATCAGTGGTTTCATTGCTATCTTACACGTTAAGATAGCAGTAACACGATTTTTGCAGAACTGATTCGAGCAACAAAATTGGCAAGAAATTGCATACCGGTTATGATTGTTTCTGTTAACTTGTCACTGCTAGCTTAACAGATTTTAGTGATTGTCCCCATGCTAATATTGAGTTGAGTTTAAAAAATGCTTCTTGAAAGAATATACGCGACGAAGATTTCCTCTTAAGAAAATTAAGTATCCATTACATGGATATTCGTATAATTTGACATTTTTCAACAAGACTGCATGTGATCATATATTCTCTGAACATAAAACGAATAATTCAACCTTATTACGATAAATTTCTGCAAGTGAAGCTGCACATTAAGAGCGCAATCAATCAATATCTAAAATATATCAAAGATTGTAAGCGGTATAGGAAAAACTGTTCGCAAATGATAAATCATCGTCTTAAGGGGATTAATAATAGACTGGGCAAAATTTGGTGACACTTTCGCAAACGAACCTAACGCAACCAACCACGGGTGCTGTGACTTTTTCTACCCAAAACACTTTTAATTAATTAAATGCTTTGTGTATTCATGTATATATTATGAATAGATCGGCTCTCCCCTAATACTAAACACAGACTCATTAACGAAATTACCTTCATTCACTTTTACCTCAAGTATTCGTCGTGCGGCAAAACTTCTTCGAGGCTAACTAATAACATTATTATCCCACACACCTATTGAACAGAAAGTTTTCCAGATAACACAGCCCAACCAAGAGACATTTTACCGAACACAGAAAACAACCAACTATATGTATATCGAAACTTTTCGCATAAATCAAATTTAACAAGTAATTGAATTTGTGATAAATGCATGTAACTATTCAGAAAAGAAAGACGCACTCTTATTACTTTTATAAATGTATGAACAAAGCGAGAAAGTTTGATTGTATCTCCCCGGTATAGGTATACAAGGCTGCATAAAATAATTCAGGGCGCAAAGTGGTGGATGGCGGCATAATAAGTACTAAACTTGGCATCAAATTGTATTTTCAATAGAAGGGATTCGATATAAATGGGATATATTACAAGGGTGTCTAAAGTGGATTTGTCTCGAGAATCAAATGTGGAAGAGATTATTAAGGAAATTTTAGCTGTGTTCTTAAAATATATAAAATATTATTGATAGTTGGTCAGATATTAATTAGAATAAAAAATAAAGGTCTGATTAAATGACTTGTATGTTTTTTTGTCCACGGCCCTGGATAAACATTATAAAAAATATTTTGATATTTACAGTAAAAGTACGTCCAATATAAGGATGGAGCAGCACTACTATCTCGAGAATGATAATAGATACGAAGTCTAATAAGGAAACGATTTTATTTCGGCCTATAAAAAAAATGATGATAGTTTCTAGAAAAGCGAAACGTCGTACAATAATATTGTAAACGCTATTTTGTAGATCTAAGAAAGTAGCTGCGATGAAGTTTTCTCCGTTTCTTGCTTCTTTGCTTCTAACCTCAGAAAAACATACTTAGAACAAGAAATTATAAAAATTAGTTTTTCAGTTAAATCTCGAAAATCAAAATAGCTATTAATTTTTTGTAAACACGATTCAAAAGATCATAAAATCGCTCACCTTTTTCTCCATATAACTGAATTTGTAGCTATTTCTCGCGATAGTCATGAGTCATTAAACAGGGTGTTCAAAATCGGCCAACCAATTTCGCCTGATTTTAAACAGAACACCCTGGATTTTTTATGTTAGTACATAATATATTTTTATTTCCCTTTCGTTTGATATTAGCATTACCAACACATAAATTTCACCGAGTTAAGTATATTTGGATACTACTTCCTGATCAGATGGAAATAATCGCTCTCCTAGCGAAGCGGTTATTTAGTAAATTATTATTATTAATTAATTAATATTTCATTTCACAGCTAAGTGCCTAGTTAGATGAGCGATTATTGTCACCTAAGCAGTAATATCGAAATATCTTTAAATCGGTGAATAGTGTTCCTGATTAAAATTTGGCGCTTTTTCAGTGTGATGAATAGGAAAAAATAGATTTTGTCAGTTGTAACGATAGTTCGTAAAATGACCACATATGTCGCATGCTAATTTAATAGTCTCAACAGGGAATGCTAATACCACATGAAATAGAAATAACAGTAGTAGAACATGTCACATGTAATATTATAAAAAATAGAGTGTTCCATTCAAAATAAGCGAGTCATTGGGTTCAGAATCAGTTGAAACTGGTTGACCGATTTTAAACACCCTGTACAATTTCTAAAAGTCTTTTCATAATCCCAATATTACGATGCATTTTGAGCTTTCTCCTTTAAAATTTCAACTATTTATGTGATAATATAAGAGAGACAATAGAGAGAGATATAGTATGAAAAATTTCTGAAAAAATCTCAGTATCTCAAAAACTATCACAAATAATTATGAAGTACGTATGTCACAACATCAACATTTATGATCGATTGGAAGTTGGGAGTAACTACGGTAAATATATCTTCAGGATAATAACTTGAGTGATTTTCGAGAAACGAATATGAATTCTGTCCTCTTGATCTCAAATATTTACCTCAATAATGACAAAAACTGTATGTATTGGTTCTATGTCTGACTGATTGAATGACACCTCAGTCAAAGCATGTGTAAAGGTCATATACATTACGCAATAGTGATGGTTCTGAGTAATAAGGTACTTTGGACACTAACCTGGAAAAAATTAGCAGTTATATATTGTCAAATTTGTCGATACTGAGCTCTTTCGACGCCACACACAAGTGCTCGAAATTTGAAATATGGAAAGCAATAATTGTTCAATAGAATTGATTGGGCAAAATTGAAACCACAAGGTGAAATTACATTCTAACCTAATCACCCCAAGCCCAGTCTGGATCTGGAAAAGCAGTCACCCAAGATAAATGATTTATGGTCAGTTATTTCTGACATTTGGTTACAATGAAACACTTATAATACCATACTGGACAACATTTCGACAATTATTCCTGCAAACGTTGATTCAGGGTGCACAAACAGTACTCACATGTGTCTGAATTTCTTTCAAACATTTTTGCCAAACCAGGTCATGTTTCCCCTTCAAAAGATACATTTCGAATCAGTTAATTCATATATCCGCTGACAGATGAACCAACTCAACATCCGTGTGATATTCACCTACCCCATGTTGTTTCCCCCTCTTCAAAGGAGCATCATCGTCGATGACAAAGTGGATTTTCCCTTTCAATTCACCAAATCGTACAGGTATACAAATTGCCTAAAAGCCGCTATCTCCCTCTAATACACTAATGTACCTATATACCTACCATTCCGTTTAATCATGTGAAAATAAGAGGTGTACCGATCTGACAACCGCGTGCTAATATGGTTACCGCGTTTCCCTGTACCTGTAATAATTTCGTTTACCGTTTACCGGAGTGTGTGTGTGTGTGTGTGAAATAGTCATTTGTTGAAGCAATTAATGACAATCAGCCGTATTCATAATCAAATTTTAGTTCCAAGCTGGTTTAGTTTGTTTGTTAGCTACTATGAAGATAATATCAAACGTGTCACTTTTAGTATTAAGCTAAACTATTACCAAACTATGATTGATTATGAATACGGCTGTATGTCTTTTGATAAAGAAAATATTTCTTAGACTGTCCACAAAGAAATAAGTGAATTTTCGAAAAATAATATAAATTATTCATTTTTTCCTCTGCATTCCTTAAAGAAGCACGGAGACAAATTTGAAGAATTACCCTTAAAAAATCATAACACAGTTCTCTTACACTTAGGTACGATGAATACTATGATTTATGCGCTTTAACATTCAAGTGCATTGGAAGAGAACAGGGGGAAAACGAACAGTCCAAAATTATCAAAACTTAGATAAACCTATAATTTAAAAGTATAATGTAGTATTTTTATCGTAGCAAAGTAGGTACTATATTCTAAAACCAAGCCAGGTCCACCAATTTTGCATTACAAAAACAGTCTAACAGATGTATAAAAGAGTCCATCCACTTTTTAAAATAGAAATAATAAGAAATAAATAATTAATAAATTCACTAACAATATATTATTATTACAGATTTGACACACCAATCACTACAATTCGGTCATTGCACATATTTTTTTTAGTGTTGATTCTGAAACCTTATTAAAAGAAATGAACCCGTGTTTTTTGTTTTTTTTTCAAATTTTAATTATATAAATGAAAAAAAAAGTTCAAGAACACTCAAAATTAAATTGGTTCAAAACGTGTGTGTTTTAGCGCTCTGTGACGTCACAATTCCCACTCATCCTGTATTGACTGATTTTATGTATGAATTAATAATTGTGACAGTGAGAATTAGTTGTCAACACGTTGTGAGATCAAATTTTCATTTTATATTTGGTTTCGTCAACACCAAGCGGGATTGTAAATTTTATATCTGGTGGTTATAGTGGAAGCATATCATACAAAGAAATTTGCAAAGCAAGTGACTATTATAAAGTGTTACGTAGTGGTACATGGGTGATGGATGATCGGGGCTTTAAGCACAAAGATGCTTCTTTAGTTCAAATAGGATGTAAATTGCTCAGGCTACCCAGTGCAAGTGAAGGTGAAAAAGTTACAAAAGCAGAAGTCAGGATGAACAGAAAAATTGCATCTCTTCGAATACATATTGAGAGAGTTATAAAATTTAATATTTGACAACCGCATGCGACTGTCAATCATGATATTCTTTATTTTATGGACCATAAACTTATTATATTTTGTGCAATTATTAATTTTTATGGACTTTTATTAAAATATTACCATTGTAAAGCCACCATTTTACAACAGCTACATTTTTATTGTTTCATAAATATATATGTACTAAGATTAACATAATGTTTTATATAGTTAACTCGTTCTAAAAGATCAGCGCAATTTTCTTTATTAAAAACTACTACAGACAATTCTCTGTTGCTTTCAAAATCTGGTGATGCCACACAAAACAGCCCCTTGGGCTTATTCGCAAAAAAACATTTGAATTTGATTTTGTGCATTATATTTTTCTTTTATAACACCTTTGCCCACAAAACGATTAACAGTTGCTTTTTTGCTTGGGCATTTCACTTCTATAATATAATCTTTTGTGATGCCATCTGGAGAAGCTCCAAATATTGGGTACTCCCTTTTCAATATCAATTCAGACGGCACGATCTTCAACGCTTTCTTTTCCTCAATTCTTTTAAAACTTCTGATTCTAGATTTTGTCGGTGTTTGGTAGCTACCATAAATAAATCTACTTTTGGTAAGTTCTCTGATGATCCTTTCACAAAATTTTCTTCCATTTTATCATAATTCCGGTGTTTTGCACAAAGGAAAACAAAATACACAACACAAAACTGAAACTGACCAAACAACACAAACTTCAAATATCTGTCATTACATGTATATCCCTCTATTCAGCTGGACCTGGATGTCACGAACAACCGGACAACGCACCCGAACAAACTACTTGTTCATGACTGGAGCCGGGAAGTGTGACGTTTTAAGCGGGAATTTGATCTCGTTTTTAAATACGTGGACAAATTGAAATTAACATTTCGATGATTAAAATATGTCTGAATATAATTTTAATGGTGAATTACTTGTTTGCGGTATAAACTGTATTGTTTAAAACCAATAAAACATAAAAAAATCCAATGCATGCAACGAACCTATTAGGCTTTACGTTTATTTATGTATTTTTGTTTTTGAAAATTAGTTTTTTCAAAAAGATGAGCTGTTGAATATTTGTTTTTATATTATTAATATAAGCAAATTTTGGTAGTCTCCCGTATCAAGAATATTTTTATTCTTGCATGGAGTAATAAAAACGGACTTGCAAAATAGATTTTTCTCCACATAAAGAAAATTTTCCCCTGTGCTCTCAATTTCATTGATTTCTGTGCTATTTTCCTTGAGAGAGTTCTGGTGTAGTAAACTTGACGCATCTATGATTTGTGTGTTTTCAGATCCACGTGAATTTGTTGTTTGCATTGCATATTGCATCCCTTAAAGAACATATTTTTCTCAAGGAATACAGCGAAAAAACTAAATCTACTCGATTCTAAGGGTATCCTCACAATGGGCCTGGATGGAAGACGGTAGCCTAGCTGGTCACGTGGCTGCAAGCTTTATCTACGTACATTCTTACGGGGTACCGTACTTGCGCGCAGGTCCGGTCGCTTGTATGCTAGCAGGCCATGTGGCTGAGGTTCAATTGGGGTAGTGATGCGAAAATATGACATTGTATCCTGCTTATGTCACTCAGCCTCTCCTACTCAATCCCATTTCTCACCTCCATGCGGTGAACCTCGGTAAACTCGAGCAACCCTGCCCGAGACTGGATACCCAACTCCAGTGGAAGTCAGGGTCGAGGCTGACGAGAATGGGAGCCCCAATCCTACGGTGTAGCACCATCGCGCCAAGGGGATGCATGGCACAGGGGTCAAAGAAGTGTCTCGAGCGATGCCCCGGATAACTGGCGACCTCCGGGGGAGTTTTAGCCTTAGCGGGGTACGGGCGCTCTGCCCCGCCGGACAGTCTTTCGCACCATACTCGTGGGACGGTTATGGAGAAAGAAAATTCAAAAAATCAAAAAGGGACACCTTTGGTAGGCGACCAGGCCGAGGTGTTTGAATCTACTGGAAGTGAGCAGGCATGGCTCAATAGATGGCAGGATGCCATAAAAGACCCCAATTTTATGATATCTCAGAGAAGAAGTTCACTTTATAGGTCACCTGAGGGAAGAAAGAAGCATATATCTGTCAGTGCAGATGAAGAAGCTCGTAAAGAGAACGAAATAGACAAGAGACAACAATAAATGAATTAGACAACTTTATGCAGACATCAAAGCGAAAGAGGCTCAATCTTACTCCCGACAAAACAAAAAATGATTCGGAAATAGAGAAAGAAAACTTCAAGAGATACCTGGATGCAATATTTGAACAGGTGAGACAACTCGAAAAAATGGTAGGAGACACCTATAAACCGAAGAAGGAGCTCACAGAAATAAGCTCCAAGCTCACCTACTACGCCAATCAAATGCAGGGAAAAGGGCAAAGGAAATGGCTGGAAAGAGTAACAAAGGAATCAAACACTATAGAAACTCAAGTGACTGAGGAGGACATCCAACAGGAATGGGAAAAAAGGAGCTTTCAAAAAATACAGGAGATACAGAGAACTCTCGACGAAGAAAAGGAATTCGCAAGTCTAGCAAAAATCCTGGATGACCAGTGGCCAGAAGATTTCTATAAGGTGGTACATCCGCAACAGAAGAAACTGCTTGGAGCAGGCTGGCAGGAAGACCTGGTGTTATTTATGGACCCTACAAAACACGATGAGGACTACGAGGAGCTCGTAGCCCAATATCCCAGTATAGCCGCGCTAGTGGGGGAGGGGCTCTCGGAAGGGATCATGGACTTCGTGAAGCTACAAATCGGCGTAAGTAACAGCAAAAAGAGACAGGAACAAGCGAATTTCACGCAGGCGATATTCATTATGCCAATGACAATAGATAACAGCGGGGTGGACGATGCAGAAATGATCTATAAACTAAGTACCCAGCTAAAGGAGGAAATAGAGAAAAATGACAGGAAAAGCCTTAGGATAGGCACAATAGGAAAAACCAATCTTGACTACATTCGAAAATGTATGGAATATACCTTGCGGGGTACGGATACCAGGGCTATACTATGTGTCAAAGGAGAAAATAGAACACAAAGGAACAAAAAGGAGATACTTGGAAATAAAAGGGGTAGACATTTCGACAAGGATAAAATAATCATCAAGGCACCGAAAGGAGAGAGCTACGCAGATCTGCTTAAATCCGTTAAAGACTCAGTGAACATAGAGGAGAAAGGGATAAAAATATCATCCATAAAAAAAACGAAAAAGGGGGATCTCATGCTGGAAGTCATAGGAGGAAGAGGAGAAGCAATGACTCTTAAACAAACCATTCAGAATGCAAAAAATAACACCGAAGTGATCATAACTACAAACGATACAATTGTACATATAACGGATATTGATGCCAGCATAGATGAACGAGAACTGAGGAAGGAGATATCAAAAGCAGAAGCCATCCCAGATAATCACTTCAGGATTATTTCGATGAAACCAACACAGAGTGGAAATCAAACAGCTGTTGTTGCCATGAAAAGAGAATTAGCTGCCAGGGTGATAAATAGGGGTAGAATAAAGATAGGATGGATTCAATGCAGAGCCAGAAAACGGGTTAACTTGCAAAGGTGCTTCAGGTGCCATCTCTTCGGACATAGGAAAGAGGACTGCACAAATGAAGATAATTCTGAGCACTGCCTTTAGTGCACTAAGACTGGCCACAAGGCAAAAGACTGCCCAAACCCACCATCTTGCATCGTATGCAAAGTAGAGGGGCATAGGGTAGATCAAACAAAATGTCCACAGTTCAGGAAGTATATCAGGGATAGAGCCAGGATGTTCCCTCTTGCTGGCGGTACTCACGAAAATGACAATTAGAATCCTGCAGACCAATCTGGGAAGGGCACATGCCGCCCATGACCTGGCCTACGCAACAGCACTCAAAAGAAATATAGATATCTTAATTGTGGCAGAGCCTAATAAAAAAAAATGGAGAGTCCTCAGTGGATTAAGGATAGAAGAAGGGATGTGGGCATCCTATTCACTAACAGAAGGCTAGGAGTAGAAGGTGCATACTCGGAAATAGGGTATATAAGGGTGTGTCTGAAAAACTGCCAGCTGTACTGCTGTTATATCTCCCCAAATATTTCTTTTGAAGAATATAAGAAATGGGTGGACAACTTTATGGGTGACGTCAGGAGAAGTAGAGGTGAAAAAATAATTTTGGGAGATATAAATGCCAAATCTCCTACATGGGACTCACCAACGAGAGATAAAAGGGGGGAGTACTGGGATGAGTGGATGTCAGCGTTAAACTTGAATATATTAAACGACGGCTTGAAACCCACATTCGTAAGAAGACAGACAGAGTCATATATTGACATAACATGCTCGACCAATAAAATTCAGAGTGCTATAAGCGACTGGCAGATACTAGAAGAAGAGACGCTCACTGAACACCAGTATATTTTCTTCTCGATCTCGACGAAGAGTAAAAAACAGGGCATTGGTAAAAGTTTACCGATATGCGACTGGGTCCTGTTCAGGGAGCTTGCGACATGGAGAATAACAGCGGGAGTTGAGACCATAGAAGATTTGGAAAAGGTTATGAAAGAAGCATACAAAGGAAGCTCAACATCTACAGAAAAAGCAAGGATACCTTTCTGGTGGAATGAGGAAATCCAAGAAGAACGAAAGAAATGTCTGAAACTCAGAAGAGAAATCACACGCGCCAGAAAGCAAATACAGGCAAATGCAGAGGGAATAAACCAAAAACATGCGGACCTCAAGAAGTGTAAGAAGCAGGTGCAGCACCTGATAAATGCGTCCAAAAGAAAGCACTGGGATGACCTATGTAGCGAACTGGAAGAAGACATATGGGGCATGGGATACAAGATAGCCGCCAAGAAGCTCGCAGGATACGCTCCTTTTGATATTACGTTAGAAAAAAAAGAGAAGATCGCGAAAGAATTATTCCCAAGGAAAAATAAAACCTGGCGGAAGCTTCGAACCCAGGAAAAGATCGAACTTTTCACGGAAAGAGAGCTAAAAAGTATTCTGAAGAAAATGAAATCAGGAAAAGCACCAGGGGTAGATGGTATCCCAACGGAAGCAATTCAAATTCTGGAACAGATTTCTCCTGCGGTTATTCTAACGCCTCTAAATAACACCCTCAGAAACAAGCACTTTCCGAAGGAATGGAAAAGAGCAAAACTGATCCTTATACCGAAAGGAAATCCGCAAGATATGAAATTCAGACCAATTTGCCTTCTGAACGCTATAAGTAAAGTGTACGAAGGACTATTGAGAGAGAGGCTAAACGAGGAACTAGAAAAAAGTGGAGGTCTCTCGGAGCGCCAATTTGGTTTCCGCAAAGGAAGATCTACAATACATGCCGTCGAAATGGTCGTGAATACGGTGAAGAGCAAAACAAAAGATAAATGGGCGGCACTTATTACGCTCGATGTGAAAAACGCCTTTAACACGGCATCGTGGGATAAAATCCTACAGAAACTGGAATCTAGAGGCATAGCGAGCTATCTACTAGAGATCATAGATAGCTACCTGGACGATAGATCTCTACAGATTGGTAAAGACACATGTATGGATATCACTGCTGGGGTTCCACAGGGCTCGGTCTTAGGACCCACCCTCTGGAATGTACTCTACGACGACGTGCTGGACGAAGTGGTTCCTGAGGGTGTTAAATTGCTCGCGTACGCTGACGACCTTGCAATCGTCGTTACTGCCAAGACCAAGGAGCAACTGAAATGGAAGGGTGACGAAGCTGTGCATCAAATTCATGCCTGGATGAAGAGAAACGAACTGAACTTGGCACCCCAAAAATCTGAAGCAGTTATCCTCAAAGGAAAAAAAGGGAAGGAAGCGATCCGATTCGAATGCGGAGGAGTGGAAATACCCAGGAAAAAAAGCCTCGTGTATCTGGGAATCACCATAGGCGAAAACTGCAGCTTTGTTCAGCATCTGAAAGCAGCTGCGCAAAAAGCTGAGAAAAGAGTTGCTGCTTTGAGCAGGATAACACCAAATGTGAGAGGTCCAGGAATAAAAAAGAGGGTGTTGCTGTATAATGTAGTGCAGTCTATCCTCTTATACGGAGCGCCCATCTGGCATGAACAACTCAACATCAAAAGATATAAACTCCTACTAACGAGAGTTCAACGGAAAATGTTACTGAGAGTGATCAGTGCATACCGCACTGTTTCCGCGAAGGCGGCACAAGTGGTCGCCGGCATCATACCAATCGAGCTGATGGCGGAGGAGAGATGGAGACTATATAGGAGAGAAGATGGGAGTACGTCTCAAGCCAAGGTAGAAGAGAGATCAAGAACACTAGAAAAATGGCAAGAACTGTGGGAAAACACCGAAAACGAGGCACAATGGACAAAGACACTGATACCACGTCTGGAAAAATGGATAGAGTGCAAACATAGGCAGGGAGACTACTGTCTTTCGCAAATTCTTACAGGACACGGATCTTTTAAAGTTTACTTAAAAAAAATGGGTAAAACAGACAACGAAAAATGCGTGTACTGCGGAGCAGTAGATACGGTGACACATACAATTTTCGAATGCGGAAGATGGGATGAGGTAAGAAGGCAAACCCAACTAGCCATTGGGACTGATCTGAACTCCAATAACCTGATAGAAAGCATGACAAGTCGGCCAGAAAACTGGGATATTATACACACTTTTATTAAAGGGGTTATACACAGGAAAGAAGCAGACGAAAGGCAAGCAGCCAGTCAACGATAAGGAATAAAATTTCTGAGTCCACCTAATCTGACGATATGCGAAAAGCTTTTCCAGAGAGGTGGTCGGACACGGGGTTTTTTTAGTCAGTAGGACTCTGACACTACCGACTCGTGATAGAGTTCAAGCGGTCGGTGCCCTATGCAGGGTTTTTCCCCTTGAAAAAAAAAAAAAAAAAAAAAAAAAAAAAAGGCCATGTGGCTGGTGGCTGCAAGCTGCAAGAAGCAAGAACGAAATCTTGCATTCTTCAAGCGACCAGCGTACAATATGGATGTGGAAAAATTGATAAGTCTTGTGCACAGTTAACCACCTCTCTGGAATCTGGAATTATTGTTTCGAAGTCACTTGTACAAAAATTTGCCTTTAACGGGCCATTTGATGTCTCTCCTCTAAATGATAGATGTAATGAATGGAATTATAGTACTACTAACACTATAGGCCCTTCTACTTCGTTAACAAGTCCTAGCAGCCCATCGCCGACAAGTTCTGAAAGCTAAAATATGTCGTTTTGGCTTTCGAATATTTCTAATAATATAATATCTATAATATTTATAAAAGTAAAGCATTGATTACGATTGGGAATGTTCATGTTTATTTAATATTTATCTCTTAAGACTATTTTTGTAATATAAAAATATCATTATTTATGTTGAGACTGAATAAAAGTCATCACTATCACTACTTGAATCATCCATTCTAGCTACACATTTGCACACTCCGCGAGTTGATTGCCGTATGACCATTGACATGCGACTATCTAGCGCTTCTTAACTCTAGCGCCTAGTCTACCGGCGACCATCCAGGCCCATTGTGAGGAAACCCTATGAAAGCATAGATGATGCATCGCGCTTGTGAATTGCCCAAATCATGAATTGTCAATATCAAGAATTTTTCAGGGATATTCTCTTACAGGCTGCGGCAATAGTTATTGATTATACACGGGAAAAAAGTATTAGATGTTAGCTCGAGGTTGTATTGTCGAGCGGCGCCAAGCGAATGGAGACAAAAACCGAGAACTAAAATCTAATATTCTTCTCGTGGCGGGAAAAACGATATTAAAGTCAGAACATTATCGAGGTGGAATTTGAAGTCTTAAACTGGTAGTCTGTTGTACTTAACCTTAACCTAAAACATCTGTCAATTTAATTGTGAGATTTGATTTAAAAATTTCGAACTTCCCGTGGGAAAAAGTAATGTTTATGAAAAGTGATATTTTATCACCACTCAACAGTGAAAAAATGTCAAACTTTTTCCCGTCAAAGAAAAAATTCAAATTCTTTCGTGACAGCGTATAATTCTTAGATAATTTGTTTTTCAAATATCTACTTATTGGTGGGGATGGGGGTTGAAAAAGAAGTGGAATGTAGGGCAAATGTTTCAGTAGTTTGTTTTCGAGAGCACATAGAACTGTAATTTTAAATTTTACTTTCAATAAGGTGAAGGGTAACTTCAGCTAAGCAGACGTTATGCGTTCTCCTGTTCCAAATTCGCAATTTCCAAACGCAACAATGATTATTGTCTCAACTATAGCTAAACTACGACTACTATGATGAGAGGGTGAGAGTACGAGAGGACGATTACTAATACACAAAGAGATGTATATCTATCTATGATGACATGAGTGGAAGAGGTAAAGGGGAAGCAACCCACTTGACTTTGCCCGCATTTGAGTGTGTCTCTGCCGGTCGGTTCGGTATGTACGTACATAATTTAGTGTTCTGTACTGTGTCATCGAGCACACGGCATTGCAAAGAGTTAAGAGGCAAATCGACATTGTATGTACAGGGTGGGCAAATTTCGATGTTTTTAACTTGGTAACTATTAGAAATAGAGAAAAATCAATGGTTCAGTCTCTATCTCATTTTTTGAGATAAACTCAATGGTGAAAACAAAAATTAGCTATCGTCTTTTGTTTTCGATTAACAACCTAAAATTCAATTTTGTACGTATTTGATACATGCGTATCTGTTTTATTTTTAAAGTTATCGAAAATTTATTTTCACATTCTTCAGGCACTTTTAGAATAGATGCCACTGGCGTGGCAGTATTTCAAATTTACTTCCGCAATTGCAAGTTATGACATAAAGTCACCCTATAAGAGCTTCGAAATTTGCTCACCCTGTACATGCACTCTGTTGAGTCAGTCACCCGATCTCTGTGCTCTCACTCAGTTCGGTCGTAGGTACAGAGACGACTGAAGTAGGTATATATATGGAGGGTATATTATGTTACTTGACGATGAATGAAGAGTTTCATTATTCAATTAGAAGCTATTATTGAAGCAGAGGAGCAGGCGGGCCCAAAGTCGAAGATAATTCGAGTGTGGAAGCTCTTAATAGAAGAGACACAATTGGAGGAGTTTTGTCTGCTTCGGATATGATGATAATAATAGATATTAAGTATCTATTGCTATTGTTCGTTTAAAAAAAAAGAAGTGATTATTGAATTATTGTATATTGATAAAAGCAATGCGTCTACGTGAATTTTTAACAAAATTAACTTTGGGAATATGGAGTATGAAAATACCACTACTTTTCATTAAATTATAATTACTAGGTAACTAATAAATATGAAGTTATTGATTTTTTTATTTAATTGACTCATAATGTGGTTCTTATATTCCCTATCTATTTAAAAAAAAGAATGCAGTAGTCTTATTGAGCCCATCGTTGCCAGCGCGTTGTTATGCCGGTCTCGACCAACTAAGTATCAGGACCTGTCTCAGGAAAATCTCGCCGCTTGACTTTAAATTTTATTTGAACATTTTTATGTTCAATAATTAATAATAAAATAATAATAAACAACGCATTTAAAAATTACAGGTAAAGTTAAAGACCGGCAAATGCAGGACATATTCAATCATCATCTGAGGGCTTACTCCCAAAACTCGATTCGAACTCTTTTCGCCTTCCTATTCAATTTAGAGAATTCGATCCACCAAAATGTTTACATCCTAACAATTCAATTGAAAACTAAATCGAGACACGTTTCGTGAAATAACTTGTCTCTGATTGTTTAATACAAAGCGCCCGTTATTCTTTATTTGGGTTCCGTACTTAGATGGTTAAAAAATCATACTCAACATCCGAACAACAAGTTCAAAAATCTAATGAACAATGCCGAAATTATCAGATTTAAAAATATTCATATTGACATACGTTTAGTCCTGTGCTAAGCGATGTGGGGAGTTCACCTGAGTAATTTACTCCAAAGTTCGCAGATTGATTCGAAAAGTTTATTTACAACACCTTATACACCACCTTCCGTAGTAGTAATTTTTGCCACGACTTGTCACTTTGACAATCACCTCTCACCATCTGTACCAAAAGAACTACTACTCCGACTGACTGATTCCATAGAATAACTGTGACCCATGATTGCCGCGGCTTTATATAGCTTAATCTTGACATGACGTCCATAAAGAAAGTTCTAGACGTTTGTCAAACTAACAATACCTTGAGAAAATTTACTTCACATATCGTTTCTGGAAGGTTCGAGCATACACAAGCAACAACTATAGTAGATAAACTTGATAATAGAACAAATAATATATACTAAAACGAATAATAACCGAAAGTAAGTGATAAACCATCCACGTAACAATCAATATAAACCCTTTAAATTTGTGTTATGTTCATTACATTAGTTCCTAATATTAGTCATTAAGATTTTTGTACAATATACTACTTATATGTTGGTATAGTGTGACGTATTATAAGCGCAAAAAACTTAAAATAAGGTAAAATAAATCCCGGGTGCTAAATGGGATATATTTTTTTGGAAACGGTCATAAGTTCTGCCACAAGCCACTTCAAGTTTATCCATTAATTCTGTGACATCTTGTATATTTCAAAACATCCCAATTTTGAAGAGGATTCTAACCCAGGTATGGTGGATAGGCAACCAGAGGCGCAGGTCAAATCTCACTTACTCTGATCCTGTTGTCGGATAATTTCGTGCATAAACTCTCAATCAGCTCAATTGTGTTACCCAAATTAACTATCGGTATGCAAATTTGTTTCCGCAACTCTACTCCACAATAATACGCAATAGCAAACAGATAGATGGAGTGAGAAAGGAGATGCAAACAGACAGACATACGCATCTGTAGCCATCAGACTAGCAACAGCAGTAGCACCAGCTGCTATGACGAATTTGCAAAGCTATAATTTTATTTGCCCTGAGAAACGGAGAAAATTGGAGATGATAGATGGAGAGAGAGAGAGAAGGAGAGGCTAAGGGAGGATATAGATGTAGAGCCAGCAAATTATTTTGAGTACTCATTTTAAAAGTCTTGATAATTTGAATTCTATCTACATTGTGAATAACTACTAATATATCCGACGATTTTGGCAGCCGTCTGTCTAAATTTTGATTCTGAAGATAACTTTCGATATTGTTCTCTATGTATATACAAAAATATTTCCTCAGCATCTTCTGCCTGTTTAATATTAACAGGACTTACTTGCTGAGAAAATTCGAAACACTTGAATTCTGGATAAACTGTATGTTATACTAAAAATACTATTAAAAAAATAAGGAACTTTTCTTCTCTTCAGTGACGTACTTAGATTTTCAATAAAGGGGTTAATTCGAGATGGATCAATTAATGGATTTTTGCTGGTCACTTTTCCAACAATTATATGAGTTGGTGAGTGTCCGAAATGAGGTTTCATTAATATCGTATAATTTTTGTTTTTTCTATATTCGTGCTCATATTTCTGCAAAACGTTTTTCTATAAAAATATTTACTACTCCTTCAATATTGTTTTTTTTTATTCAAAATATAAGAAAAAACAAATCTGATACCCACCAAACCCTTATATAACTAATCTAAATTGTTGAAAATTAGCGCAGCTGTTGCAGATGAGAGTATGTCACTTTTCACAAAGATCGGGTGTTTTGGCATGTCCCAACCCAGTATATTATTGAGAACAATATCTTCAGTAATCTCATAACAATGAGTTTGAATACATTTAATTTTACTTCTCTTACTCTTAATTTTAACTTCTATAACCCGTCCGCAGACAGTTGACAGAATCTATTTTAATTAATAATCTTCTGTTTTCATGGATAAACGATAGTAATATCACATTTCATTATAGGCCATTTCAGCATAGACAACTCTTCATTCGATACTAGTTTGTTTGTTAGAAACGATAACACATGACAGTTTAAGTATTAGACTACCAAATTAGATTTATTTATGTTATGAATAGGGCTGTTAAAGTGTTTACTTAATTAACTACAGTTTCCTGGATAAACGTTATTCATTTCGTCTGGTTTGAGATAACATGCTGGCCTTTGGTCTAATATTTAAGAGTATATTTCCGGAAGCAGTTCCGGGAATACCTAAACTAACGGATTAAGTATATGGGTGGTGTTGTATCTGTATACCCTGTTCGAAGACAGAGAGATGTGTATTTATCTTCTCTATATGCCTCAAAATCTAATTATTTGATTCTC
Organism: Crioceris asparagi; assembly: GCA_958507055.1. Lineage (NCBI taxonomy): Eukaryota > Metazoa > Arthropoda > Insecta > Coleoptera > Chrysomelidae > Crioceris > Crioceris asparagi. The sequence continues at coordinate 64,235,784 of OY293830.1, forward strand.
CTTTACCTACACCCTGATTTTCCGATTCCGTTACCCCAATTACCGAGTCTCGATTCTCATGAATATGCGGAAAGTAGATTTGTACACTCTGTACTCGCGTTCTGCTGTTTCCTCTTTGCGAGTTTCCCTCTACTCCTCCACTATACGTTGTTTTATACCAAAAATGTGCCACATTCTTGATTTGGGTTCCGTATCAAGTCGGTTAACAAATTATACCTAGTATCCGAAAAAGCTCAGAGGCAATAAAAATCTAATGAACAGTAAGTACGGAAATTATCAATTCACTTCAGTCATTTCCAAATGTTAGTTCAAAAATATTTGTATGGACATATAAACATTTTAAATTTTTGTTATGTTCATTACAGTTCATGTTTGTGTAGTTCTTTCATTGTTAATCAATAAATTATTTCTGTTCCAAAAAGTGACAAGTGATATTATGCAATGTCAGATGATTTAAGTAAAAACATGCGAAGACATTTTCCATTCGAATGTGTTTTTTTCAGGATCGCTGTCATAAACAAAAATTATTGATCAATACAGTTATTCCTAACAAAATAATCTACATGGCAATTTACATTGCAAACTTCGAATGAGTTTTTTTTGGATTACTGGAAACCGAATAAAATTTCGAAGAGAATGAATTAGTTTCTTCAACTTTGTGACTAATGACTCGTAATCTCCAAGGTGCAAATCCAGGAGTTTATTATTAATAATATTTATAAATTATGAAATTGATCTTTACTTGTACTCGCTGCAATTTTTATATGAGAATACCTCTGTTCTCACAACTCAACTTTTCCATCTATACATTCATTAATGGCAAATACTTGAAAATAAAATTCTAAGATTGGTCTCTATTATATATGACGTTTTGAGAGTAAACTGAGTGGTAGTAGGGAATGAAGAATTTCTGTGGATGTCACAACAAGCTCTTCATCTTGATCTTGATAAGGGGGTAGTTTTGGCGTCTCTGTAAAAATCAATATGAATAAAGGAATTGATCGAGATGCATTCTAACTTTCCAGTAGTTCGTGAATGAGGGAGGGGTCATGCTATGGTTTCAAGGAGGATGTGTTTGATACGTGAATGATTAATTTTCATCACGCGAATATTGTGAACAAACAAAAAATATATTGATAATGGACTGGTTGGTTGTAGATAAATTATGCAATAGGTGTTTTACATACATCAGCGGATTCTGAATCCGGTCAGTGCAGTCAATAAATATTCACAGAAAAATTAATAGCAATCCTATCTCCGGTCTCGTATTACTGATATCCTCTATTGATTTTTGTTCCCATTTAAAAAGTTCTAGTTTGAGCCTTCCACGTGGCAGTTGTATTAATATTCATTTGGATTACATTTATACTCATGAGCGTTTTGTTCGAATTCTACTGAGCTCAAAGACAAAGACCTTGCTACAAGGATACCAATGAACCTAATAGATGCCAAAGTATGTTACCTGGGCCCAGTAACTGTGAACCGAATCATAAGGCCACTCATCAAATTCACTCCCATCACCTATAAGTTAAACTTTCGTCCTTACGAGCCCTACAGAGAGGCCTGTCCTCCTGCCCTGTTACCTACGCTTCTAACAATAGTCTCGAAGTTTGCCCCGATGCTGACTTGTAGCCATCTTAAAGAGCGTGTCGGAGAGTGTCGGATATATACCATTATAAATAATTGTGCTTAATAGGTATCTGATCTAATCCAGATCGGAGCAGTACGAAAAACCATAAAATGAACTATGTGTGCTTTACAGACTCCGACTCACTCTAACTAAGGCCGTGTAAATGGTCTTTTAGTTTACCCAAGTGTCCAGTCCCTGGTCTTGGTCAGTTTGAGCCTCAATCAAAAACTGAATTAAATAAATGAGTCACATAACAACGCACATACGAAAAAAAATGAAACAATAAATAAAAGATTTTTCTTAGATAACTCAGGGCCTTGGTCTTAGCGAACACTGGAAAATATATAAAAAGAAAAAAAGAAATTATAACGATAAAGGGCCCTATAAACGTTTCGACTGGCAAAAATCCCTCCTTCTTATCCAAGGACAAAAAACAATTCGATAAACATGCTCCAATACCAACAATAATAATACCAACTGCCATATTATCTACACGACCAAGAAAAGGTCTCGATAGTAAACATCTTTCGACAAACCCACAGGCACAGAATAAAAGAAAGTAAAGAGGAGATATCTTGGAAGGACCAGGAGCTTGCTTGCCCTGTAGGAGTAAATTGATATGAATAAGGAGTTGGTGATATAATATATTTTTATGTTATGGAATGGAGCCCTCAGACGCTGCAACAAGGAGCATAACTTTAGTCCATCTTGTTAGCTGATTCGTGTAGGTAGGAGTAACAATATTCTTGACTCTCAGCATATGAAACAATGGACAAGAATATTGTCTACTTTTACTGATGCTTTTTTTCTCATAAAAATTGAATCAACATGTATATACATGTTAGTATTATGCTAAAGATCTAAATATATAATAATAAAAATATCAAGTTGAATGTGAAATTCTCCTTAGGAAAATTAAAAAAATGTTTAACGGTATTGCTTAGTTGTAAATAAGAGTAAAATAGATAAATAACTGGCAGTTGTACAATCAGTATTAAAACTACTGTTAGTGATTATTTTATATTTTGATATTATATGCATCTATTACTAGCATAAATTATTTAGGAATATTTAGTAGGCTCGAATATGAATCCTTTTCAAGTGTAGGCGACTTCTCTGCCATGAAAATATAGGTAATCACCGACAAGAGGGCTTAACGTAAATTCCGAACCATCGATAAGACTTCAGATAAATCTTGAGACAAACCTATCCAGAGAAGCTGAACTAGGGAAAGATGCTCTCTCTATCTTTTTGTTGCCTTGGGATGAGGAGTATATTTAGCAGCAGTCAGTGATTCGAACGCGTACCCAACTCATCACCAGTCATTCATCCAAACCATCGTCACGTTCTGCGCTGTTTAATAATAATATTGTAAACTATAGATTTCTGAGAGCCAAGTGTTCACATAATCGAAAACATTTTTAATATTTTATTCATTATCTGAAAGGCTACCTATCTTTTTGGTTTATTGGGATATGTGGGAGAAGTACTGATGATTTATTTCAATAACAATACTTGCTTAGTTAATTAAATCCCAACTCATTTGTTAGGGCCAGTTACATAATCAATCATTAATGTGAAATTAGTTAATTCTTCAATTATTATAACTATAACTTGATGACGGACTAAAAATATTATATTAACTTTGATACGTCAGTTACATTATCTCCCATTATTTTAAAGTAACTTATAAAGTGTATGTTTAACTTTAATGGGATATTAAATTTGATTATGAAACCCGCCTACCCCTATAGGAATAAAGAAACGTGAGAATCTATTATAATGCTGTAATTGAATTGAATTAATATTTTAAAACTTTTTCATAGTAAAACTCATTTATACTTTATTTGTGCAGTTATACGCACCTTAGAATTGCAATGCCAAAAAAACTAATGTTCTTAGAGAATATCTAGTTTTTAATAAAACAACTATCTATACTAGAATGTACTTTCAAAATGGCGATTCAAGACTATCGATAAATACATTTTTTACCTGACTGCTAATTAGGGAAGTATTCTAGTTGCGAATATATAATTAAATTTACCTAAAAGAAAAGTTGTACATGAAAACAGATCAGAAAACGCATTAAGGGCATTAAGGTGCACCAATTACCACCAATAGAAACAGAGATAGACGAAACTGTAAACAATAAACTGGGTTGTGCTTAAGCCACTTCCCATCGCGTAACCGCATTTTCCCCCATTCAAATTAAAATTTGTTTATTTTTGAATTTTGAAAGAAAGTTATTGACATATAAACGTGGGTCTTGGGCGTGGTAGAGAAAATAATACCTAATTATTGTAATTTAATTAAACCGATTGTTATATTGTTTGAGTTTTTAAATACTAAACCTAAAAAAATAATTATTACACATACCTATTAATTATTCCGAAGTATAAATCTCAATTAAAGATAATAAATAATATTTGACTAATAATTCAGATAAAGTTGCAACGACATTTGCATCAACTGTTCTCCAGCGTGTGTGGGGCACTTTAGATTGAGTGACAGGGAGAAATATACAATGGAAAAACAACATCCAACCAACCATCCCAATCGATATCCGCATTTATTGGCCTGGTTGGTGGTGTATTGTTGTGTTGTTGTTATTGCTGCTGGAGAGCATTTTATTTTTAACGTTCTCATTTGCGATTCAAATTAGGAGATGATTCTTTATGAGAATTTATATATTAATCAATGAGACGACGTAGTAGGCGGGTGCCAAGAGTGCTTGCTGCTGGTGGCATAATAAATAAGCCTGACTCAGTTCATCATTCAATGGGCTGGTTGTTTTTTATTCTCTTATGTCACTTCATTACAAGTGCTATACGGGTTTATTCTTGGGTATTCATGTTTTAAATGAATAAATTTGAAGTGACGCCAGCAGCGCATATACAAATGAAAGATATTCCTTTTATTGAGGTATAGTTATTTTATGATGGTAATAATAATTATTTTAAAAAGCAAAAATGATTTAGTATTTTGGAAATTTTCGTGGTACCCACATCATTTCTAATTGGTATCCATTAAGTTTTATTTGAATTAAATAAAGGCGATCAGGGTATGAACGCTTCAATGGAAAAAGGTATAGAGTAGAATAGATAGTTCTAACCTAACCTAACCTAACCTAAAAAAAACAATTGTTACCCAGTCGTTGAGATGAAATTGATTTCCTGTCAAAATTAGTTTTTAAATTTGCAGGCATTGTACTTCAAAATGTATGACGTGAAAACGAATAATATAAAGAATTATGAACAAATAACTGAATAACCTAACCTATAAACAGGACGTGAGGCAACAGATTTCAGTGATAAATCGCTACATCGTAAAAAAACAAAAATAACTATATTATTTATGCGATGTCAAATTCAATGAGTTTGGAACATGAATAAATACATAATAATAATTGACTGGTAACTTGGTACGGTTCTACATAAAAACCAAGTGATAGATAGACTTTAGAGTAACTCAGAAAGGAAATGTCAACGTTAATTTTGTATGAGAACCATAGGACATCAATAGAATAGGAAATTAGTAACTTCATTTAGGAAATCCGATCTTCTTTTGAGATCACCCTATATATTCTTATTTATTTCTAAAAGTAATTTACATAATAAATTACAAGTTTTGGCGGCCACAGAAACTTACAAGAATGTAGAAAAAAATATTTTTATTTGGTTCATGTTATCAGATTTTCTTTAATAGATAAATATTATTTATACCTACCACTTTTGTCCAACGTAAAGTGATGCAACAATTATGTTGAATAAATTTTAAATAAACCAATTTTTATTTTTGGATTGTTTGTCTATTTATATACATAACAATCCAAATTAAGTTTGTGCGCGAACTACTTTTTTCGGCTCGATCGATTTGAATGAAATTTTTAGGAGATCTTCGGACATATTTAGAGAGTGCATATAGGAAATCTGTTTGCTGTCCGATGTCTAGAACTGGAGTTATGTCACTCACATCGTCGTCAATGTACGCGCATCATGCAAAAACTACTGCATGGAATTGAATGCAGTTTTCACCGATGTATTTTTTGAGGTCTAATTTGAAATATACTTAGGCCTCAATATATCACGTCTATCTGCAAGGAACTGAATGCAGTTTTTCACGCACACGAAGTCGCGGGCAGAAGCTATTAGGTATATAAAAAGACGACATAAAGATGGATAACTGCAATTAGCCAACGTTTCATTGAGTTTCTGGAATATATATTTTTCTAGTTTTAATAAACTTCCTAGGTACCTATTGATTCATTTATTAGTATAAGATAAAAAAGCTACTCATACATTACAAACTAGAATATTTTAGTTTAGAGTTTAGGGACCTATTACAATTGGTTCACAGTTTTTACTGGGCGTCTGCTATTATTTTTAAAGATTATTTTCAAACTTACTTCATGAACGTCTTTATAAAAACTAATATTTTTCTAAGCAGACAGATAAGCAGCAAAGTGATCAAGTAAGTTGCCTTCGTTTCACATCTGATAAAAGTTCTCAACTAATGCTAATCTAATTTATACACAAAATTAATTTCCATTCTTCTAGACTTAAGCTACTTTATTGTAAGTGCTCCATCGCTACATAGCTATACATATATATACCTACTAACTAACGAATCTCTTCTTTAATCCTCGAAAACTTTGAACAATGGTCACGCTAATGGCTTGTGCAACGTCGTCTGCACGCGTGCATCAGAAACCAGCACTTCCGCCAGAGGGTGGAAGTAGAAGGAGGGAAATCTTGGGCTCTTCCACCCTCTTTCTAGCTCCTTGCCATCATAGGCGATAGGAATCAGAATCTACCTCCCAAACCCCCTCTGCGGCCCGGTGTGGCCTGGGCAATTATTCAAAGTCTTTCGCAGGGATTCACTTGCACCTTACCGCGCATACTAATGCCCACCTTTAAAGTTATATCTATCCTCCTATCTGGTGATGTGGTGGTAGAAGACTTGTGTTCTTCTCTCTCTCTCTCTCTCTCTTTTTAACACCATTTTCTCATACAACTCTTCTTCTATATCTTGAGAGCAGGAGTAATTTCATCCGCACGATCCGAAGTTTTCGAAATGGATTTTTGCCCGGCATCTTACCATAAACAAACAAGATTTTCTCACTCTATCCACTCTATATATGAGACTCTCTCTTGCCACACCAAGATGGAGAAGTTGGGAACACGGCCGCATATTATGAATCTACATAAATAAATAATAGTAGTTGTCGTTCCTCTTTGTCGTCGTTTTCTTTTTCTGTTCGCCATGGAGAACATTTCTGGAGGGTTAATAATATGTATGTGATTGAGAAATCTCGTTAAATAATGTATAGCTTATCATGAATTTAATTTTCTTAAGGGACTGTGAGCGGTTTTTGGAGTTTACTCCTTAAGAATCGATTTCATTTATAGCCTCCGGTACTAGAATTGGAAGGCTAGTTAAATCGAGTGTTATCAAAAAGCTTTATAGGTATTTTCTATTTGAAGAAGACTCCTCGTAGATAGACAACTACCAGTTCAACTCTACCAATTGCATTTGTAGAATCTCGGAAACCATATGCAGCCACAATATTTCTTTTTTCTTTTTCTCATTGAAACGCATCACATCTGGCTCAAGCTTTCTGAGTTTGATAATCTAAGAATTGGTGGTGAGTAAGAAAATTTCCAATAATCGAATGTAATGTGATGTGTTATTAAAAAATGGTCTGAATTTATCACATTTATGATTTTTTTTTTGGAACGTACTCCTTAAAAATCGTTATCATCTCCGGTCCCCGGTACAAAAATTAGATGGGTAGCAAAATCGAGAGCGTAATATTTTATAAATGAAATAATCTTAGCTCTAACTTTTCGTAGCATATGTATTATACTTCGGATTGTGGAACTTTGAAATTAAAGTTACATTTTTATTTATATCTTTGGATATTGATATTTGTATATAGTGAACTGAATAAAGGAATAACACATCGTAAGATATGGAAGAAACCAAGTTAACAGTTTAGGACTGAACGTATCAATAGAAACTGATACCGTTTTTAACATTCAAAATTTCAGTGGTTCATGAAAGGACAAATTTATATAAAAAACGGAACAAAACAACTGAATTAACTGAATAGATGACCATAATATATTTTTAAATGGTATAATCGTTTCTCCGAAAATACATTAAATGTTGCATCTTTAATTGTCTTCGCATCAGATGCCTTACTAATATTTCCTGCAATTGTATTTTAGAATAACATTCACAACTAAAAAACAGTCACCTTCTACATTCCAGCTGATTTATCGCTATTTATCTTGTTAAATTACAGTCAGTTATCCTATATATACACATATATAATATACAGCGAGTCATCAGTTATGTATTAATATTCAAGGCTAGATGACGTTGTTTTCCATTCAAATTCAATTAAAATAGCATCAAGTGCATCCTATCAGTTGAGTCACGGGCTATTTTCGTATGTAAAAATGTTTTTGACCCTAGGCTACCGGTGCGTGTAGAAATTATCAAAGGTCACTCTCTCATTTCTCTAAAAGGCAAGTGATATATAATAGCGCAAGTGATATATAGCTGGAGAACAACATAAAAAAATTTATACATAAACTGATCTATCTACATCATATATAGTCTAAGAGCTGAATGTTTGGTTACGGTTAGTATATTATTTGTTCCAGTAATAACGTTTTATCTGCCAAAAGCTTTCGTTAAAATTTGCATTGAGATCGATTATGCACCAGTTTCAATGAATACTCAATCAATAACACATTGAAAATATTTATTTCAATTTAAATCAGCAATTTTCTTTCGAGTCATAGAAAATCTGGCAACATAACAAATTGTGATTTTGATATTCACTATAAACTTCCAGAAACTAACAAATCGTAGCTGCTTAACAAAGCAATAAGAATGCATTATTCCACCTGATGGCTAATTTTGATCCGCCTTTTCTAATTAACTCATCCATAAAACACGGCACGTCCTTCTACCACCACAGACGGTCTTTCCCCATCTCCTTTCTCGCATTTCCTCAATGTTGCCATTTGCCCTCTTACATTTGTATAGCCTACTTGATGCCCACAACACCAAAAGCAGAAGGAGAAAGTCAGCAGAGGCAAAAAGAGATAATCCCTGATAAGTCATTCCGTAGAAGAACAATTATTCAAGATCGTCCTTCATTCTTTTTATTTCAGCAAAGAGTATGAAATGCCATGTCTCTGGCTCTCTTTATCTCTGTCTTCCAGTTTCTTTTCTCTCCTCCTCCAAGCGATGTGCTCTCTAACTCGTTTGGAATACTAATCAACGAGAGCTTCAATTTATCAGTAGGGTTCGCTTGAAAAGGGGAGTTGATAAAAGCTCCTACTGTGTGTATGTAGCCAAGTAGGAAGCACTGTTGTGAATTTATATTAGAAAAATGTTGATACTTTTGTGAAATAAATACGATCCAGTGAATTATACGATTTTGTATGAGTGGGGACTGCCAAGATCATCAATTTCATTAATTAAGAATGAAGATAGAAAGTATCTAACTTAACGTTTGTTCTGTTAACAATAATTTATATAGTATTTTTTGGAAAACTTAACTACCTATAGCATATTTTTGAATGAGTAATGTGGTTACGTCATTAGCTAAGGAGTTTTTAGTGACTTTTTTATTGACCTTCCTACATCATTTGACATTGAGAATGTATAGATAATGAGCTTATTCCGAAATACAACCCATTAGCCTGGCCAGGCTCAATGACTTCATAATCCGCCGCCATAATGTACAGTATTAAATAGGTTAGATCAGGCGTTAGTTGTACGCTGATATGAAAACGTAAAGAAATAAGCGTGTATAATATTCTTCTTTTTTATTGATAAAATTAACCTCTAAAATAGTTTCCTCTGATATAATGCTCAATACGATAATAATTTATTTTTAAGGTATAGAAATTACATGTACTTAGTAACTCTAAAATTTCTTATCAGACATTCGCACGATAGTTTCCGTGATATATTTCTTAATTTTGGGAATTTCTTCACCTCTTTTAACACTATAAGCCTGTAGCAACTCATCACTGTCTGAATCACTGTTAGATGCGGATGATTCAAATTCCGTTTCAAAAACAAAACGGGATATTGTTGTTACTCCTAGCATTACCATCTATTAGACTTTATATGAACTGTAAAAATTTTACTATAAAACACCAATGATTTTTGGTTCGGAATTAATTTGTACATACACATAAGCATGATAATAATAATACAAATAAAATTATTGCAAAACTGCCCAAAACCGTTTTATTACATAGAAATATTCAGGGCAAATGGGATCTAATCTCTAATCCAAGCGTCATAAACCAGATCAGGCATCACCTACCATCGATTAGAGACTCCATAAAACCATAACTTATTCTTAGACAAAAAATACTAAAAAAGTAAGTTACATTGAAAAACAATACCAATAAAAGATCTATTTTCGTTTTTGTAAACAATTTAAATAAATAAATTAATACGGATATAACAACAAAATAAGACAGGCAATCAGCTGATTCAAATAAACTCCCAATTTGGCAACTTGACAACGTTTGACGATTACTGGTATATCAACCCACCTGTGATAAAATGCATCTGGTTCTTCAAATAAACTTTATATATACATATAGGTAGTAAGAAAAATTCATCACGAACTTTTTTGCTATATTTTCAACCCTATTATCCAACATTAGGATCGCCACTGGCAGTCAGTATCTTTGCCCATACTTGGAAACAATTTATAAAATATGAAAAAATCATGGATGTTAGTTACATCACTGAACTGTTATTTCATCCATGCACAACACGTACCCACGTCTCTGCAACGCGCTGCCTCAATATAATAACCCATGTTCCAGCAAAGCCAGTCTATTTGCTGCGCTGCCATCAACAAAATTGCTGTCAAGGTCGCCATGACGACGACTTGAGGAATTTGCGCTATAATAATAAAGCTGCTGGCTGCGGCTGTTGATTTTATAATATTTGCATTTGTGTTTGTCGGCGATTATGTAACGACTAGATATTTAGCTAGCTTTGCTGAGCTGAGCAAGACATTCTGTTTTTTTGTTGTTGTTTCTATGCAAGAACAGTCTATCGTCTATACGCTCGTGACCATAATATTTGGGCGACGACGAGATTTTGTATCAATGATATAAATTGTCGGCCTTCCTTATCAACTATATTCCTGAGAAACCAATCCTGGCGAATAATGAGTCATAGTTTATTTAGGGCTATAATCAATCAAATATAAGTTTATTTTTTAATTCACGCGATAAACCTATTATCATGTTTATTGTTTGGGTACCCCTTTCAAGTTTCAACTTGAATTCCATTATTTGTTATTTTATTTAGTTTTTGAAAATTTCAAGTGTCTACCTATTACGGTTTAAAAGATAGAACGATTGTGAAAGTCGTTTTCTATGGGGGTCACGTTTATTTAAAATTTTATTCTAATTTATTATTTTTTCTTATAGCGCGAATATAAATACACATTCAAATTTCAACTGTCAACCTATTATAGTTCCAGAACGGATGGACGGAATAGGGTCTAGTTGGCACCATTTGGGTACTGAACTCTAACGGGCCATCATCAAGGTAAATTTCTTACATAAAAGTAATTTTAGAATGGCAATAATGGAGTGTTTTAAAAATATGCCAGAACAGTTACTATTATGTAAATGACAGTAAAAATAAATTAAATTGATTCTTGAAAATACCTTAGATTTTCTTAGCTACAAAGAGTTGAAAACTTTTTTGCAACAACTAAGTACCTTGAGAGTGCAATTGTCGAGCATTGAGTGTGATGACGAAAGTGGCCAATATCCACAGCATTGAAAATAGCTTTTCATAATACTAGTTTATCGTACTAGGGTGGTGAAGTAAATATCTAAACACGCATTGACTCAGATGTCAGTCCGTCATAGAACCAAAGATTACAGACTATAGTGATTTTTATAAACTTTGATAGAACTAAGAAGACGATATGACAGGAGGGTACACTACCTATGCTTCTCTACGTAGTCTCTAATGAGATCATGGAAGTTGCTTATCAGAGGCGTTCCCAGCCTCAGCCGACAATAACCAGCTGTCTACGTAAGCTAGAGCAGCGCACAGCTACATGCGCAAAGAAGCATTTGTTTCGAAAGATATGCGTACGGAATTTGACGTGATTATAATGGCCCGTTTTATTTCCTCTTTCTTGCTTGTCATGCTGATGGAATTGACAACATACACTATAATTATTATTATGATTGAATGAATAATTATTACCCGCCATATTCAATGACTTGTATACGCGAAGGTGAACTGTAACTCTGGCTATGCCACACGTCAATCATTTAAAAATAACAAATGAAGGTTCACAGAATAATAAATTTCATATTGACTAGGAACAGGTGAGTTGAAAAGTAAAGAAAATCTTTCTTTCGTCTTGAATTGAAAATTAAACTTTTGAATCAGGTGTCATAAAAAATAGTATATCGTACACGTGAGCAAAGGATCGAAACTTACAATCGTGATACAACAGTTGCTTCAAGGTTTATGTCAAATTCACTGAAGGACGAGAGTAATACAGTGATTATGAGCCAAACTTAAATTGCATTATGGCAATTGTCAGATATAATCGCCCCTATCACAGTTGTAATAGGTATACCCATCTCATTTAAATAGTAATCTAAAATAAGTGCTTCAATGCTAAGAAACGATCTTGAATAAAAATGTACAAAGCATGGCTTTTCAATAGATTTCTTGAAATGTCAAAGAACTCCTTTAGGTATAAATATTTTTTTACAAAAAACTGGACCGACTTTATTAGTTGGTGCACTGAAAAATATTCTATTGGTGCTGTTACTTTTGAAGTTGTGCAGTTGCAGTTAGATTGATAACTTTTGGCACCAACTTCACAAGTTCCAGCACCAATAGAATTAATATTGTTTCGTATTTTTCAGTGCACCAACTAATAACTTCGGTCTCGTTTTTTGTAAAAAAATATTTATTTAACACTTTTTTAGTGAACATTGGTAACAAAAATCGTTGAACGTTCACCATTAATATCCTATGACCGTATATTCTTTGCTTGTCCTTGTTATTATGTAGAGATCTCAGAACATCGCTGCTGAAATACGCTCAAATATTTCAGATTAAACCATTCTACCACCGCTTACCTCGAAAATCGTAACTCTAAGAAGAAAATGATCATTATAAATGTTGCTACAAATACTATTGTCTTTCATGTGGTATCAAAAGATTTTCAGTTTTCGAAAGAAATTGCCTCTTCCACATAGCAAAAATACCCATAGGTATATGAGATTTTAAAATGAATGTAGCTCGAAAATTCTTTCAAATGAATCAAAAATCATCAAAATCAGAGTACGTTTACTATATAGAGCGCGCGAACAAACCAAAAAAAAAGCAGACAGTCGAATTGCATACTTCCTCCGTTCGGGGTTCGTCCGCCAAAAAGAGGAATGATGAATACTGCTATACCTATGAATTTAATGTATCTCGTGACTTTCTGGTATATTATAGTAGTAGGAAGAACCCTTAGATTACCTAAATATTCCTCTCGTTTTTATGTTCTTTGTTGATATAAATAAAATTGTATGTTTTCTACAAGGAGATATCCTTCGCTAAAATAGTGGTAGGTTAAAATTTTCACACATTTCCTGGTCTTTTTATTAATGTTGTTTCATTCGCTATTCTCCAATAACATCACATTACATACAAAAGTAAAAACAAACATAAGCTATTTATTTGTAGAAGAAAGTCCTGAATAAATCAAATATTTACTTTATCACGCAAAAGATTCTCACAACAAAAAAAGTATAAGAGATTTTCCTGCAGCGACACGAAACTGTGAAAGACAATTTTCCGGCGAATTTCCTTTTAGAATCACTTCTCGATAACTCCACCTCATTACTAATACTATGGATGGTATCACTTAATTTCTGTTGATTGAACTTCATCGCGCCTCGCCTCTTAGTCATTAAAATTTAGAGCATCTCAAAGCAATTTTGTCAATGTCATATAATAACCGTTAAATAGTAATTGTTTAGAGCGTTTCATGGTAATCGTTTACTTACTGCTTTTTTAGAATGGGAATTTAAATGGCATGTTGATGTAGTAGGTACCGCACACATTGCTACTTGGACTTTAGCATAGAAGTATAGCATACATGTCTCTTTATGTATGTAGACTAACTGAGTCTCTTTAGTATCTTTTGTGTAAACATCGCGTAAATACAAATTAATGTAAGAGATTATCTGCATACAGAACATCAGAAAGAGATCCAGACCGCCCGCTTCCGCCGCCTCAAGATAGATTATAAGGCTGTTCGAGCAATAGTTTGGGACGGTTTGATAACTGTTTAAAATGCGCATGTGCAGTTTGAAACAGTTTCCAAGTGGTTTGGGATTTTGTTGCTCGAACACCAAACTGCAGTTTGCAAACTACGCCTTCCACTTTCTTATAATTTCGTCGTCATAGAACAGATGACTATGCCGATAGATATGTTTTATGACCAAAGATAAGAGACAACATCAATGAAAGACTGATGGACAAAAAACAAAACCAGGGTTTAGCTTAGGTCTCTGGTGGTGTTCTCAGAAAGGGATTTCTCCAACAGAGAACACTATACTCTAAGAAGAAGAAGACGCTACAACTGCGCCTGTCTCAAACTGAGTTTGGAGATCGTCAATCTATTGCTCGAATATCTTACTAGTAGTTGGGAATACATTATTTCATCGAAAATTCAAGTGCGCAGGCGTCTGACGGTTTGTGACTGGTTTGAACCGCTGCTCGAACACCCTTATAATAAAGGCTGTTCGAGCAGTAGTTTGGGACGGTTTGATAACTGTTTAAAATGCGCATGTGCGGTTTGAAACAGTTTCCAAGTGGTTTGGGATTTTGTTGCGCGAACACCAAACTGCAGTTTGCAAACTACCCCTTCCACTTTCTTACAATTTTGTCGTCATAGAACAAATGACTATGCCGATAGATATGTTTTATGACCAAAGATAAGAGAGAACATCAATGAAAGACTGATGGACAAAACACAAAACCAGGGTTTAGTTTAGGACTGTGGTAGTGTTCTCTGAAAGGGATTTCACCAACAACAGAAAATACTATACTCTAAGAAGAAGAAGACGCTTCAACTGCGCCTGTCTCAAACTGAGTTTGGAAATCGTCAAACTACTGCTCGAACATCTTAATATTCTAGAATGCGTTCATGTATAAAGAGAACGTGAATAGTGAGTTGCAGAGGCGTCCCGTGAGCCTTTGTTTGAAGGGGGAAATCAGTTTACCTAGAAAAATATTATGACATAACCCGAGCAATTTTGTTTAGATTTTGAAATATTGAGACTCGTATCGATTGAGCGGCATATGCCTGTGTCCCCAGTGCGACGCCTATGATATAATGTGCTGTTTTTTATTACCTTGTTTCTATTAGAATTTTGGATGTTTGAAGGCTTTGTTTCCGCACTTCACAAAAGACTCTAGATTTCTATTTTGTATTTCTTTTAATAGGGGCCTTTTTGTCCTCTTAGATTTATCTTCAAATCACTTCTGAGCCAATGCATGGTAAGACTAATGATATAAGAATTTCAAATTACTGGATAAATACATTATTTTGTAAATAACTCATCAGTTCTTGGATATAACAAGCTAACGATTAATGAATGCAAAAGAAAACGTACAAAGTAAACGCAATTCTTTGAAGTTGGTCAATAATTTTATACAGGTACAAATTAGATATAATTGTTTATGAAAGAGAGTGTTAGAATTTACAGAACTTACAATTAACGGATAAATATACTTAGTCATCAAATATAACAAACATTGCGTACAAGTAAGTTTTTGCTCATGTTCGGCCATCTGAATGAGAAGAAGTATATAAATATACACAACAGATTTCGAAAGACTCATCTCGTAACACATCTAGTACAATTAGTGCAATGATGAAATTGAATTAAAGGTAATTATGAACCAGCAGAATGAGTGTGACCGACCCTCGAGGTCCACACGATGAACTTCTCAGTAGATTCGAAAATATTCGGACGAATATAAAAACTACCACTATATACTCTATATTCTATAATATATATATATATATATATATATATATATATATATATATATATATATATATATATATATATATATTTGGAAGTACGGCAGTATTTGTTAGAACACACTAAACTCTATGATTGGGTAATCTGCCGAAGAATTTTATGGGGCTTAAAAAAAGAATACTCTTCTTGCTAACCAAGCTTTCGAAAAATATATTTTCATCTTCAGGGTTTTGCAAACGAGGTTACAAAATAAAAATGAGCAAAGACAAAGTTAGGACTTCCTTCGCCCATATGGACGGAAAACAATCAACACTTAAGACATTTGACAAAATTAAAATTTATTGAAATTAAATGATAGTTCTATTTACAAAATTACTGAAATGTTTGTTCTAAAAACATCATGAAAAATACATCTTTCTCTCTCATTTGAAAGTGGGGGAATAATAAATGAACTTTTCGAATTTATCCGCGTAAATAAGCGGAAAAAACCTGCCTGCGCGGATTTGAACCCGTCTCTCCACTATGATGCTTGCCTTATCAATACGATGCTTTACCCACTAGGCCTAGGCTTAGGCTTTCGTACACTTGCATCTCCGACAGGAAGGACGTATATCTAGATTTCCGCTAGCTACAGGCTGTCGGAATTTTCTTAGATTTTGAATTGCTGTTAAAAATCAGCTAACGTGACTCGACTGGAAACTTTTTCAGTTCCTAAATACTTAATTACGCGTCGCATGAACCCACCCTCATATTAATATCGTCATTGGTTCGCGAGATAATAGACTAAAAATTCCGAACATACTAACGCACATACATACATACACACACACAGACATCTCGATAAAAACGTTGAATTGGGATTTTGGTGACTGAAACGAGGAGAAATGCAAAAGCTGGAGACTCACAAAATCGGCCCCATTACATTAACTTTCTCTGGGAAAACAAGAAGCCTTAAAACATATCTATTATGATCCAGCGTTTTCGGAAAATAAAGGAGAATGAAAATAACTCTTGAATAATGCTGCTTATCTTTGTCTATTCCTTAGTTTTGGTAACGGCTAAAGATTTATGCTATCAGAAGTAATTTATTTTGTTCATAGTAGTTACCTATTTGTGTAGTTAAATTGAAAATAATTCATATTTACCGAAATAGAAGAAAGGATATATATTTTGTGTCAGTCCAGGATTAATACTGTATTTCCCAAATTTATAGTTTTTATTTACTGTGTAAGTAGGTACTGATGATGACCAAAAGAGCGAAACATTAAAACCTTCTTTATAAATGTAGGATATTTTTCATTAAGATTTTTATTGGAAATTTGCTTCCGTGGAGTTGCAAGGACGATATCAAATAAAGTTCTGAAATGGGGACTGTCCGTTGTAAACGGTGCAGCTATTTTCTCGCATAGGAGGTCGCGGGCAGAAGCTTGGTAGTAATAATAACTAAGACACCTTCAAATAATGCGGTTCGGAACTAACTGTAAATTGAAGTTCCGTATTATTTGTGAAATGACCCGCTTTACAAAATTTTAAGGAACGAGTTCGGTGCTTCAAGGAACGTGGCTCGCTAACCGACATAAATTATATCGTATAAATACAGCTTACAGATTATTACGGTTAGTATACTAGTGTAATCATCTCATTACTAACCTGTATGTGTCCGTTGATGAGCTTTCAGATGCGAACTTTTGGTATAGACCTTTTTGCATCCGAGAAATTGGCACTTGTGTATCCTCCTCTTGGAATCTGGTGAATGGTCCAAACGGGAATGGTGTTGTTGTTTCGTTGATGGTGTCGTCGCGGCAGTCGTCAACGTTGTCGTCACACTATTATGATTATTTATGCTATTATTATTGTTCGTCGTTGTCGTTGTTGTTGTTGTCGAAAACAACTGTTGCGACGATGACACCAAACTGTTACTACTACAACTGGTTGCACTGCTACTATTATTATTGTTATTGTTGTTGTGCACTTGTTGGTGACGTGGCACCACGGAAATATACCTGGTGAGTCCGCTGGCACGCACCCTCACAATAGTGTTGCGATTGTTGAGTCGCAGGCCGCAAACGTCCAAGTCACTGGCGCCACCCGAACTCTCGTTGCTGTGTCCGCCCTGGCCCCCCGCCGACTCTGGACTCGAGGGGGGCGTCAAGGTGCCGCCCGATGATGAGTTTCGCTTCACCAACCTCAACTGCACGTCACTGTGTCTTCTATGGTGGTGCCTGGTGCTGCTGTTGTTGTGATGGAGATGCTCGAAGCTGTCCTCTTCCTCGTCTTCGTCATCGTCCTCATCGTCGATGGGCTCCTGCTTGACCAAGATGGCACACGATAGGGCACCATCCCAGGAGCACGGTGAGCTGGCCGAGCTGAGAGCGTCATAGTGGCGGTCATTGAAGTCGTCAATACAGTACCACGCCCTATCCATGTCCGATGGTAGTTTTTTGTAGGATTTCATTTTTGGCTCGTCCTTGAGGTACCTCTCCATTTCGTAGCATGTCTGTAATGAAAGAGAAATTATATTTGAGAGAATGTTTGCGCATGAAAAGAAAAGTTATAAGAAGTAGGTATAATGAATTCTATGACTCAAAATGTGACTAGACTATACCAGACCAATTTGTGCCCTGCAAGGATGAGCATCATTCGAAGTCTGAAAACATTGCTTCTTCCTGCGTCTAATCCTGTATTTTTCACATTACCGTCATTTCAAAATCAAATCATTCATAGGTATATATTTTCCGCAAATTTTCAACAATGATTATGGTGGAATAGTATAATGTTTATAAATATTTCCATAAAATAAGCAGAGTTTCAAGATAGCATAATTTAGTTCATTCTTCCTGAAAAATTGAAATGTCTCCAAAAAATAGACATTGAATTGATTTCATTTTTCGTATGTGTGTCACTGCCATAATTCAAAACGATATCAATCAATGAAGATATATTTTTTCCAACACTTCTATGGACGAGGTCCCGGTTAGAAGATGAAGATAAAACTTTTTCCATGTAAGCTCACAGTGTGACTGTGCCAATAACTAGAGGGCGCACATATCTGGGCGATACCACGAATACATGAATATATATTTGTTGTTATTTATATATGATACATTCTCTTCGCAGTCATCCCTTCAGGTTTTTTTGGAAAGGCGAACACATAACAAATACCACAGAGAGAGAAGAGGAAGAGATCGTGTTCCATTGCTCCTGACGTTGTCGGGCTGCGGCATGACCCGTTTTCCCAGTCACGGGAGGATTAGAATGGATGAAAAATTCATCGGAAGGATTATGTGTTCCAGCGGTTTTTGGGATGGGGGTGCGTTGAAATAATTAACTGCAAAAATTTCAGGTACCGGGAAATCGCGACACACTTTTTTTCTTTCTCTCTCGACAAGACTAACAAGAACTTACCTCCAGGGGGCATGAAGCTATCACCAGCAAGGGAGACACGATTTTTCCATCATGAATAAAAAATGTAATAGGCTTATTTTGGGTGAATCTCGTTAGGCGAGATCGCTTCCGGCAAGTTATAAGTATAAACTTCTGTTTGAGAATTTTAAAACACAAAATACATTAACAGCTGTCTTCTTTTGTGTTTCCTAAATTCAAGATCCTATCAATTCTTATTTGCATCAAAACTAAAATAACGGATATTCTATCATAAATCTCTTAAAACTATTGTCATTCATGATGTAGAGAAACAAACCTTTCCAGACATATTCATACATATATTAAACGAAAAATAAGAATTACTAGAAAGTTTCAATGGAAAATCCAAATGAAAAGAAATGGATGAGATATTAATAGAAAGAGTCAGCTTTCAAGGAAATTTCTAAGGGTAAGTTATGCATAGTCATACAAGATACAAACATTATTCAGTTAAATTCAGATGTAACATTGCCAAGTCATTTTTTATTTGGATAAAAAATCTGAAAAATTCAAGAGGGTTCTTTTTGTTGTGTCATGATTTTCAAGTGTATGTATTGAAAATGTAAGGTGCAATTCACACGATGTGAAATTCAAAGCTCTGTGATTCAAGATCAAACCCCATTGTTGAAATATACAATGTACAAATGTATAAACTAGGTAATTTTGAAGTTGTTCATTTATAGTTAGGTCTTTTGGCACCAACTTCAAAAGTACAAACAATACTAATTTGGTATTTTTCAGTACACCATTTGATAAAAGTCGATCGTATCTTTTGTATAAAATATTTATTTCACATTTTTTTGCTGGATATGGTATGTTCTATAATTTCGCCCCTTTTACCCATTTGGGGGAAATTTGTTAGATTACTTTTTTTTCGAGAACAACTTTCCACAGTCGAATGTCGAATTGTATATATACCTCCTCCCTTTGGAACTCTGTTAAAAATTTGAAGGAGGCCATTGACGAATACGAGACGTCTCAACCACTCTATGGTAGTTTTATTCAAGAAATGTGACAACAGTGCTGGTGTATACAAATGTGATCGCTATTATCAATTATTAATCTTATACTTATATATACTAATAATTATATTCATCAATTAGAATATAATTTTATAAAATTGTAAGCAATAAAAACACATACTGAAGATGAATATGAATAAAGTTCATCCGAGACAAATTATAGTAGCAGCGTTGCCTTATCGTCCAAATATTCTTAACCAAAATCCTTCCAAAAGCAGAGATATTTTTATTTTATAAGGCACATAGTAAACGAAATCTCCAGTGATTTGCAACATTTTTAATTGACATCAATTTTCACTTAATATGTTATGTCATCTACTTTAATTTTTGACCGACTGCCCAAAGGATTCTGGGCGGGGCATTTAAATACCGAACGTTTGATTTATAGCGGTTTGTTTTTTATGCATGTTATATCGTTTCTTCAAGTAAACATGCGTCGATTTTGATGATTTGGAAGAGGATTCTTGAGAAATGGTCCGATATACAAATTTTTGGGGTTTGATCAAGCTTATACCTTGGAATGCTGCAACTTGTTTTCAACAATTGATACTTTTCTATGTTATATAGATATATATATATATATATATATATATATATATATATATATATATATATATATATATATCAAATAGATCACATAATATCTTGAAATATTTGTACCTTAAACTCGATAAATCACACGGTTTTGTAGTTAGGGATATGAGACAGTAAAAAAAGGTCATACTTATTTCGGAAACACGTTGCTATAATTCGAGATACAGACACAATAATGTATGATCAATATAAAAGCTACGAATCCGAAGTAATTCCTATAGCATTAATGCATTGATTTATGCATTAACGATCCTTTTTGTTTATTCGTGAAATTTTAACGTTGCCGTGGCCGGTCGAGTAAGTGATCTGGCTGTAAGTTAGCTAAGAAGCAGGATCCCATAATCGATTTTTTTTTATTGAAATCACTTTGTTATTTCTTATTTATGCTCCAGAGTATCTAATAACAACATAACTTATAAAATATTCTCTCATCTTTAGAAAATAATAATTAGGTAGGTATTTGAGTAGGTAGTGAGTTTGTTCATGAAATGTTTAAAAAGTATTTGTGAGTTATTAACCATGATCACTAAAAAAATATGAAATAACAATAAATAAATAAATAAATAAATAAATAAATAAATAAACCCAATGAAAAAATCATGAGAATTTTAAAGTTGGTGTAAAGAGTCCTCTATAGCTGATAGGTAGGTACATCATTGACCGACTTCAAAAAAAAGGAGGAGGTATACCTACAATTTGGTTGTATGTTTGCTTTTTTATCATTTGTTTATGTATGGCTATTCGCGCGTTTTGCATTGTAAACGTGTTCCGATTTTGATGATTTTCATTTCGTTTGAAAGAAAAGCACTGAGAAATGGTCCCATTTCTAGAAAAACTCACATACGAAATCTCCTTCCCTCCAATAACCACCCCCAAAAGGGGATGGAGGGGCAGTTTTTCGCGGAATATCGCAAATCTGAGAACTCAAAATTAAAGATACGACCATATCCGGAAATGTTTAAATTGAACATTTTTTCAAAGGACTTACCGTTTCCGCGTTACAGTAGTGGTAAGTCCGATATATGTGAATTTCCAGTGCGATGTTTTGAGAACTCTGGATAACAACAAGACAAGCTATAAGAATAATACATGGGTAATAGAATAAGTATTATCTTATCAGGTATTACTGAAAGTTCAACGAATTTCATGACTAATGTTACACTCAAAAGAGTGAAATAAATATTTTTCACAAAAAAATCGACCAACTTTATTAGTTGATGCACTGAAATATACAAAAATATTAATTCTATATATATTTAGTGAAAAATATTTATTTCTCGGAATCAACTAATGTTTTTATGATTTCTACCTTATGTGCTGTTATTTAACTTAAGGATCTAGCATAGCTTCGAAAGATCTTTTAAATGTTTTCCCATACTAAACTACAATCATGAAGTGATAAATTTGATCTCGTATAATAACTAAGTCTCGCGTAATTAGCATCTTAGATATAAGTGCTAGATATCCATCGCTTTCAAAAACCTTTAACAATGATTATGAAGCCAAAAGCGCCCCTTTCGATGTTATTGTCTGAAATATCAAGTAAACAATAAGATGGATTAATAGGAATAGGAGGCAACTGAGCAGGCACTGAAAAAAGAAAACGGCCAAAGGAAAACGGGAAACGTGGAAAAACTCTTGGGGATTTTTCTGTCTCCCAGCCGCTGCTGTTACTGTTTTCTGTCTGTGTATAGAGTGCAGAACACGGAAAACACAACCAAAACGACGTATTTAATAATTTCGATGGTGTCTAGTGAATCTCCGAGAAAATTACAGTTGGGAAATCCATTTTCTTTACAGCAAGGAGAATTTAATAAAACAGAGGATAATAGCCAGTTATAAATACACTCGCTGTTATACTAGTCTGGATCGATATGTTGCGAACCTTCTGTGATCATCCATGACTCAATATAAAATATTAGATACACATAGCAAGATGAAGAAATCAATAACTAAGTCATACTCACTTTTTATGATCGTGAAATGAAAGTTGAATATAAAGGTAGGTAGTTTGTACAATTTGATCGCCTGGTATCTATCGTTGCGTTGGTACCTGATTCTCTTTTCGACTTGTTAATACGTAAGGTCAATATTTAAACTATTATTTATAATCAAGATAATATGCAACATTATGGTAACAAATTTTGCCGTTAAAATAAAACTGAATTGTCCAGATAAAAGTAGTTATGAATGGGAATATTTATACAATTTATTTCTTGATAAGAAAATACCATACATCCCGGAAAGCGTTAGATCTTCATCAGTATCCAAAGGCTTTTTCGACCGACTACAAAAAAAGAGGATTGTATACCTCACAATTTTACAGTTTTTTTACAATTTTTAAAAATATTGACTCTGAAACCGCATACATTATTACTCCAAATCCCATTTTATGGTACTGGTAGGTTTTCGATCCAGTATACTGGCCAGTACTGGATGACGCCATCAACGAATATAATATTCTTCCGTTCCTAAATGAAAAAATATTTCTAATAGTGCAACAGTTGTTTCTGTTAAATCATATTTCTTTTTTTTATATTGTATATTTAATTTGTTACGTAAAACGATGCACATAAATTTGTTTCTTATTGTCTGATCTGCGATCATAACTCACGAATCAGAATTATTCATTTATATGAGGCTTCACGTTTAAATGTGTAAATTTTCATCTTTATTTCAGTTAATTCGGAGAAAATACGTATTCCAGACGGACATACAGAGAAGCGTTATTTACTAAAAAAATATCTTCAGGTGTTAGCTTTTTACAGTCGCACCAATCTACAAACTTAACAAGTATTTGATAATGAAATGTCTACTTTCAAAATTTAATTCTATATTAGGTATGTGCAATAAAAAATAATGCATTATTTCTACAACTTTTACGGATCGATAACCATAATCTATCTAGAAAACGAAAAACATAATGTTTACGAAAAAAAGAATCGGCAATGCGGTTATCCTTGTGTTTAATCACATTTATTCGCTCTCCACAATTTGGCTAAACTTAAGGCAATTAAATGACAGTGATAAACAATCGTTATATTACTACATTGTAGGTATCTGATGTTTATGAATTTAAGGGAAAGCTGAGATGAATTATTATTATTATCAAATTTATGTTGTTTCGTAATTCATAACAAATTTATTATATATGTATTTCGTAACCAAAAAGTGTTGTATTTCGTTGTGATATGCGGTTAGGAGTTGTTGTGACAGATGCAATGGTTGCTAATTAAAAAAATGGTCGTTATTTTTCTAAAATTAATTTTAACGAGATTTCACTGTACCTATACATGCGTGTATGACCCGCAATTGAGTAACATCGCGGATAAGCTTTTGGTCCATTTCAAGAATGAAATGCGGATGGGATTTTGTTAAAAGAAAAAAAGTTAATTGAGACTTTGTCTAATTTGAAACTAAAACCAAATTTGACAAATCTGACTTTATAAAAAAAGAACTTGATTCTTCATTATGAGATAGAGATAGGCAATTCCAGTCTTTTCCCAATAAAGCTGACATCTTCAGCCATAAGCTTATTACTGATAGAATGGAATGACTACCTAGGTACCTAATAAGTATTCCATAAATTTCAGATACCAACATTTTCAAGAATCTGATTTTTTAAATAGGTATGTATTTCCACTTCCATCCCTCTATAAGTAGTAAATTGGATCAGAATCTCGTGCTCATAATCAGCCCATATACACCAATGTGATTTCACAGTCAACTGGTCGGAAATCCGGAAAGAAAATGGAGATACATAATACATATATGTATGTTATGTCATATGTAATATGAATAGACTGTAATTTCATCAACGTGAAAAAACTTGAACTAGGCAAAGGACATGAAAAGTTTGAGAGTCAAATGGACTTACATTAATAGAATGAGAACAATAAATGTTCAAAGAACGGACTCATACTGATCGTGACTTTCTGAAAACAAAGTAGGAGAAATTGGTACAAGTTGAAATTAGTATCTATGATTCGTTTTAATAGAAATAGAGTTCAATTTGAGTTTCTGAAATTTACAAAGTAGACATTATTCAAGAATTCCTACGAACTGTATCACCCTGTTTTCTTCTTAAATGAATAGATAATTTGTTGATTGAAATGATCTATTCTCGCAGGAAATGTGCGTCAATGATTTTCTTAGTAGGTAGAAAGTTAAAAAGAAATGTAATAAATATTATTTTATATTGGTAGTGATTTTCTACTCTTTCATCAATAAGTGATAATTCTTCAGTTCAGTTCTATAGTCAAAATATAATGACCCAGATATATTGAAGAGTGACAACTAAATGTTTGTTTGTCTGATACCTTTGTACTCTCTTCCTTTAATCATTCGAAAAACCAAAGATCTATTTACTAATTTATATTTAATAGTGTTACGTGGGTAGTTTATCATGTACTTACTGTTATTATTTCTTTTAGCTTGTATTCATTCTGCTACCTTGTTTGCAGTAGTGTTGCTTGTGTATTTCATTATGTAATTCTGGAATTGTAGTAGATTTGTTCTCGATCCTTCCAGAAACTGTATGTGAGGTACAATTTGTCGTGCTATTGTCACCTTGACAAGGATCTAGAACATTAATTATGTTCGTCTAGATAATCATAGAACATTCTCGATGAATGTCATATCATGATTCAGGTATATAAAGCCGTGCCGATCACGGGACAGAGTCAGTTTATTGTATCAGTCAATTGGAGACATTAGTCGAAAGTAGTTGGAACGCGATAGTCAAAGTGACAAATAGTGACAGTTGTACTAAAATAGAAAGCCGTGTACAGTGTGTTCTAAATAAACCATTGGAAGCAATCTGCGAATTTTGAGTATTACGCAAGTGAACTCACCCCACAACGTTTAGCACAGGGTTAAACGTTACAATTGGTGTCAGAAAAAAAGGGATCTTCGCATTTTGCTGAGAATATATGGTGAATACCAGATCGAAAGATTACGACGAAATGGCGAATTTTGCAGAAATAATGAAGTACTTAGAAAATCAAAGAGAAGAACAAGAAAGAATTAGACAACAAGAAAAAGAAGAACAAGAAAGAATTAGACAACAAGAAAAAGAAGAACAAGAAAAAATTAGACAACAAGAAAAAGAAGAACGAGAAAGAATTAGACAGGAAGACCAAACAAAAATGAATCAATTTCTAGAAAATCAAGAAAGAATTAGACAAGAAGACCAAACAAAAATAAGTCAAATTCTAGAAAATCAAGAAAGAATTAGACAAGAACAAGAAAGACTTAGAAAGGAAGACCAAACAAAAATAAGTCAAATTCTAGAAAATCAAGAAAGAAGTAGACAAGAACAAGAAAGAATTAGGCAGGAAGATCAAGCAAAAATAAGACAAATTTTAGAAGAAGAACAAACAAAAATAAGACAAATCTTAGAAGAACAAGAAAGAGTGCGACAAGAAGATAAACAGGAAGTTGACCAAAAATTCGAGAAAGTTCAAGAAGAAGTTGAACAGAAATTAGAGAAAGTCCAAGAAAGTTTTGATCAAAAAATTCAATTAATAGAAGAAAAGATGTTGCAAACGAAAGCTGAAGTGACTCTAAGAAGATCGTTCAATGAAATTCAAAATGGCGTAGTTAATCCACTAAAAATTGAAGCCCCAAAATTCGATGGTAAACAGTCTTGGTCTACATATAAAAAGCAATTTGATGCTGCTGCTTTGGCTAGTGGTTGGTCAGATGAAGAGAAGGCCACTGCATTGATCTTGGCTCTACGTGGTGATGCATTGGAAATCTTAAATACCGTAACTGGCGGCGAACCTTCATATGAGATTTTAGTGGATCAACTTGAAATGCGTTACGGTGACCAACATCTACAACAAGTTTATCAAGCACAGTTAAAGAATAAGCAGCAACGGTCTGGAGAAACACTACAACAATATGAAATTGATGTCCACTGCATCCACAATCCGATGGAATGGTAGAGAGATTTAACAGAACACTAAAAAATTATTTGAGGTCAGCAATCAATGAACACCAAACAAACTGGGATAAGTGTATACCGCTCTTCCTACTGGCCTATAGATCTTCCACTCATGAATCGACCAAAGAATCCCCAGCTGGCATTGTTCTTGGTAGAAATCTGAAACTTCCGTCTGACATCTTGTTTGGTTCACCAAGCGAACCTCCCACATCTGTAGATGCCTACATTCAGAGTTTGAGACGAAGACTCGAGGAAATACACAATCTGGTTAGAAAACAGTTGAAGATTTCTAGTGATCGAATGAAGGCCCGATATGATATTCGTGCAGAAACCGAACAATTAAAAATTGGTGATAAAGTGTGGTTGTACAATCCACAAAGACGAAAAGGTCGTTCTCCAAAGTTTGACAAACAATGGGAGGGACCATATACCGTTATCAAGAGGATAAACGACGTGGTTTATAGAATTCAGAAATCCCCACGCAGTAAAATGAAAGTGGTTCATATCGACAGACTTTCACTGTACAAAGGGACTGAGGTGACATTTGATCGGGACGATCAAAGCTAAGAAGGGGGCAGTGTTACGTGGGTAGTTTATCATGTACTTACTGTTATTATTTCTTTTAGCTTGTATTCATTCTGCTACCTTGTTTGCAGTAGTGTTGCTTGTGTATTTCATTATGTAATTCTGGAATTGTAGTAGATTTGTTCTCGATCCTTCCAGAAACTGTATGTGAGGTACAATTTGTCGTGCTATTGTCACCTTGACAAGGATCTAGAACATTAATTATGTTCGTCTAGATAATCATAGAACATTCTCGATGAATGTCATATCATGATTCAGGTATATAAAGCCGTGCCGATCACGGGACAGAGTCAGTTTATTGTATCAGTCAATTGGAGACATTAGTCGAAAGTAGTTGGAACGCGATAGTCAAAGTGACAAATAGTGACAGTTGTACTAAAATAGAAAGCCGTGTACAGTGTGTTCTAAATAAACCATTGGAAGCAATCTGCGAATTTTGAGTATTACGCAAGTGAACTCACCCCACAACGTTTAGCACAGGGTTAAACGTTACAATAGGTTATCTTATTTCTCGATAATGTATGTATCATCAAACATCAAAAGGATTTCCTTTAAATTGAGCATTATTCAAAAAGTGCATATAACACAGGAGGTGTTGGGTCAGATCGCTATCTTGAAATATTTGAATATAAGAAAAATCAAAAATAAAATATATTCGTGAAAGACAAACTCAAAACTAAATTATTAAATCTTATCAAATAAGAGGCCTCTTTGTGTATAATTAAGTAGGAGTTCTCTAAAATTTAAAATAAGCAACTGCATCAAATCAGAAGTCTAAAATAATATTTATTCTATTACTAGCATTACAATCAAGGGAACATTGTGTGAATGAAAATGTCTTACAAACAATGTTGTATGTACTATTCTTTAGGAAAACAAGGATTATCCCATAGATCATTCTCTCAGAAAAGATCAATTATATTTTTATTACATAGATAATGACATAAACATTGATCGCTTCAATATTGATCTTGAAATAACGAGGACTCACATCAAAACCTCTTCGATCTCTGTAGAAACCGCTTCATCTTTCAACAATCATCGAAGTAGTTTTTCAGGTATAAATGTTTTGTCATGCTAAGTAGAACGTTACCTCGAATTTCTGGCTTAGAAGCAAATTTATTTACATTATACATACATACAATTCGACAGTCTGCTGTTTTTTGTTTGACCGCGCGTTTTATATAGTAAACGAATCCGATTTTGATGATTTTTGATTCATTTGAAAGAGGAGGATTGAGAAATGGTCCCATATTCACAAAAACGCAGATCCGAAATCTCCTTCTCTTCGAAAACCGCCCAAAAGGGGGTGGAGGGGGCAAATTTTGTCAAAAATCGAAAATCTGAGTTGGTATAATTAAAGATAGGACAATATCCGGAAACGTTTAAATTGAATATTTTTTTAAAAGAGTTACGGTTTTTGAGATAGAGGCATGTTAGTTTCTCATTTTTGCTATGTAGAGAGGGCGATTTCTTTCGAAAATTGAAAATCTTTCGATACTACATGAAAGACATAATTATTTGTAGCAACATTTATACTGAACATTTTTTCCTTAGAGTTACAGTTTTCGAGTTAAATCGATGTTAAAATGATAACATAAAATTCTTAAGCGTTTTTCCGCAGCGATGCTTTGAGATCTCAATAAAAATAACAAGCAGAGAATATACGTGGGTAATAGGATAAGTACATTGCTATTAGTGAACGTTCAACGATTTTAGTGACTAATGTTACACTCAAAAGTGCGAAATAAATATTTTTTACAAAAAATTGGACCGACGTTATTAGTTGGTGCACTGAAAAGTATAAAATAATATTAATTCTATTGGGGCTGGTACTTGTGAAGTTGGTGCAAAAAGTTATCAATCTATATGCAACTGCACAACTTCAAAAGTAACAGCACCATTTTTTATTATATCAGCGGAATGGATCACAAGCGTTTCCCCCATAATCTATAGATTGGGGGGGAAGGCCGATATCAGAGTCGATTTTTTTTCAGGCTACCTAGCCTGAACACCTGTTCTTATCCGGCTGACTCGTATGGTATAGCATGGCCATATATCTAACCCCTGCCCTTGTATCCAAAATGTATGGATTTTAACTTCTATGATGCATGGTGCCGGGTACAGTCTTTGAAGTTGCTATAATGACAAACATTGAATTACATAACATGCTCTACCATAATAATCTCCCGTCGTCCCTCTTCTGTGCTCTATATATATATATATATATATATATATATATATATATATATATATATATATATATATATATATATATATATAATTATAGTACATCATGTTTTTACTTAATTCAATTAAAATTTTATTACAGCATCATGAATTAGTTTGACATATAGAAAGTATAACAGGCAATAAAATTGTTCAAAAAATAACCAATCAAAAATATACAACCCAGACGCCATATTTGTTTTAATTATGACCTCTTCTGAGATGCAGATTAAAACATTAGAAATGAAGTTTTAAGTTCATCATGTGCATCAAATAAGCGGGCTTCAAATATGCTTTTCATAATTTAAGTAGGTCTGTATACTTTAGGAAAATATACAAAATCCCTCACACTTATCCACAACATAGTTTCTGAATAAATATTTTTGACAAAAAATTGCACCGACTTTATCAGTTGTTGCACTGAAAAGTACAAAATAATATTAATTCTATTGGTGCTGGTTCTTTTGGAGTTGGTGCCTACAACAACAAACTACAACGGCACAACTTCAAAATTAATAGCACCAATAGAATTAATATTATTTTGTATTTTTCAGTGCAACAACTGATAAATTCGGTCCAATTTTTTGTAAAAAATATTTATTTCACAGTTTTGATTGTAACATTAGTCATGGAAATTGTTGAACGTTCACTAATACCCAAAAAGATATAGGTAGGTTTAGCTTATACATAGCGGAAATGCGCATATCACCTATTTCAGACTTTACCATTGCGAAACTCGGAAACCGTGACTCTTTTCAAAAAATGTTCAATTTAAAAATTTCCGGATATGGTCCCTTTTCTAATTATCAAATCTCGAATTTTCGATTTTCGGAAAAATTTGCCCCTTCCACATAGCTGAAACACATATCTCAGACTGTAGCGCGGAAACTTATGATTATGTTTTAAAATGTCCAATTTAAACATTTCCGGATATGGAATTTTCATTAATTCTGTCGTCTCGAATTTTCAATTTTCGAGAAAAATTGCCCCCTCCACCCCCTTTGGGGGCGGTTTTTGGAGGGAAGGCGATTTTGGATTTGACTTTTCTCAATATGGGACCATTTCCCAACTTTCTTCTTTCGAATGAAATAAAAATCGTCTAAATCGGAGTACGTTTACTATGCAAAACGCGCGAACAGCCATAAAAAAAAGCAATCTTACAACCGAATTGTATACCTTCTCCTTTTTCTGAAGTCGCTCAAAAAAATACATTATACAGGCCGTCACTTATAGTTTATAGGGCGATTTAAATTCCCACATGAAACGCGAGTCCAACACGTATTAACCAGTTAAAGATTCGTGATTTCATTGATAAATAACCAAGTTGCCAATCGTTTGAATTGTTTACTTGAACAAAACTGTATATTATGTTTGCGTATATTTGATTTACCGCCCAACAGCACAGCGTGTTGTGAGATAATAATTATTTTCGGACAGACGATACACAAATGCGTATACATACATATAAATATATACCTACACCATAATATAGTTTGCATTAGGATAGAAGCTAGGCTTTGTGCCATATTATCATTATACTATATTATATGGGTACAGCCTGTTAGATTTTAACGACCTGTTTGCTTTCAAACGGAGAAATTACATAACTTGGTTAACTAAACTAAACTGGCGACATTTGTGTTGTATGTTTGTATGTATATATTATGTAAATAAAACATTTATATTTGAGGTCCACTGATAAATTCAGCAGCAGGCAGCAAATATTATTATGTATAATGTTTTTTGACACGGAAAGTGTATCATGTGCATCAAAATTCAAGTGGTTGAAGCTATTTTGGTTATAGTTGTACCAACTTTATGATACAAAAGTGAGTAAAGTGGCAAAATATCTAACAAATGTGATATTGTTATATTAGCCTATGTCAAATTAAGAGAAATATAACTACACGATCCGAGTACGGATTTGAGATGTACCACAAAACGACTCACAATGCTTTGGGACTTTGTGAAAGACATAAAACTGTTTATGTTACTTGTTCGATCCAGAATATAATATTTTGTTATTCTATGAGCCAACAGTTGTTACTTTTGACTGACGAACCCAAACGGACGAGGTATAAAAATCGACTGCTTTTTTCTGATTCGTTACTATAAGTATTGTAAACGTACTCCGATTTGGATGATTTTTGATTCATTTAAAATTGGAGACATGAGAAATGGTCCATATTCGTAAAAATTCAATTCTCTTTCCCTTCAAAAAACACCCCCGAAGAGGCTGAAAGGACCAATTTTTCTCGAAAATCTGAGCTGGCGGAATTAAAGATAGGACAATATCCGGAAACGTTCAAATTGAATATTTTTTCAAAAGATTTACGGCTTTCGAGTAACAACAATTTTAAAATTTCAAATATGTGTATTTTCGCTATATGAAGGGGACAATTTCTTTCGCTAATTGAAAATCTAAATCAACCACATGAAAGACCAGATTATTGGTAGCATCATTTATAATCAACATTTTTTCCTTAGAGTTACGTTTTAGAGTTACTGCGGTGGTAAAATGGTAAAATCTAAAAAACTTATGCGTATTTCCGCCGCGATGTTTTGAGATCTCTAAATGATAACAAGTACAAGCAAAGAATATACGTGGGTAATAAGATAAGTACTATCTTCGTTGGTATAAAAT
Organism: Crioceris asparagi; assembly: GCA_958507055.1. Taxonomy (NCBI): domain Eukaryota; kingdom Metazoa; phylum Arthropoda; class Insecta; order Coleoptera; family Chrysomelidae; genus Crioceris; species Crioceris asparagi. Next base: position 64,267,939 of record OY293830.1, read on the forward strand.
TCAACGATTTTCGTCACTCAAAAGTGTGAAATAAATATTTTTTACAAACAATTGGACCGACGTTATTAGTTGGTGCACTGAAAAATACAAAATAATATTAATTCGATTGGTGCTGGTACTTGTGATTTTGGTGCCAAAAGTTTTCAATCTAACTGCAACTGCATAACTTCAAAAGTAATAGCACCAATACAATTAATTTGTAGTTTTCAGCGCACCAACTAATAACGTAGGTCCAATTTTTTTTAAGAAATATATTACACTTTATGATCATTGCCAAAGATAACCTTTTCCACGGTCATATATAATCGATCTAGAGACTTCAGTGGTGGGGGTAGTTCCCTTATTGAAGCCAAAACAAAACACAAAAGACTAGCGACAGTGAGTCTTCGCTGTACATGACATTGCTAAAGTCATTTTTTTTCATCCATGAGAATGCAGGTATAGACATCTGATTCTATGTGGAAACTAGTTTTTGAATACTCGGTTTTGTTAGCATAATTTGAAAGAAATATCAAATTACGTTCATTGGTTCCAGGGATGGTTGAGAGCTAAGTAAATACTTTTCCCACATGTGTGGTAAGGTAATTATTGTTTGATATAATTAACTACCTTGCGTACCAGTGTGATGAAATAAGAAGTTATCGTCAAAGCTGTTGGTGCCGAACACATCAGCCATGAGTAGCAAAAATGTAAGTTTGAATTCTGTTTGATCTATTGGCTTATGTTAATAAAGGTTAATAAAGGCACTGAAGCTTGAACTTGATATCAAATTTTAAAAAACTCCTCACGAATATCCCGTTCACAGTAAAAAATACACACATATAGAAATAAACAGGATGAATTTCAAATACAAATGAGAATTTTGTCCAATAGGACAAAAAAAAGGAAAAAAATCTTCAATAATATAAGACCTCTCAGGAACAGACGCGAAAATATTCTAATTAGGTAAAAAAATCGTAAACTCATTGGAGAAAGTTCTTTTTTCAATTCTTTAGTATAATGTATTAGAAGATACACATACCTGTTCGAGTTTTATCAACATTTTCATCACCTTGAAACATAAATTGAAGGTGTAGAAAACTGTCTGCCTGGTTCATCGATGGAATGTTTCAAATCAATTTCGACTGAGAAAAGTTTCTATCTTACCTGAGTTCTCATTTGCACGAGCTAATAATATAGATTCATGTGTGGTTTGATTCAGCAGCAGAGAAGTAGATTTTATCGCGAGCGTGTCTTTCCCGTTCCTGCCCGAAATGGAAATGCTTCTAGCCTAATAGTAAAAGTAATCTGTGTGGTGTATTGTTAAAGTAACTTCACTTGGAGTTCTCCAAGCATTGTGTGTCTAGACAAACAATTTAGCAATTTGTTAAGGCTTCTGTACAAATAAAAGTGAAAAAAACAAAGTGATACACAGAATGAATTTATGCATCTATAAATTTGTCCATCTGATTGCATTTCCCCGTGCATTTGTAATGTCACGACACGTTTGCATATATGTACAACATGGTAATTTTGAACTCAGTTTGTAATTAACTGACATTGCTTAATTGAAATTCATCATTATTCAATTAGATCGACATTGATTTAGTTCGATGTAAAAACTTGGGAAACACATACATACATACTAACGAGGGTTTTGGTGACTATAGCGGTGTTTCTTCAAATCGACCAAGTCCTCCATAGTTTGCAAAGGACTCGACTGTCGACTGTAATTTAATGTTTAATATAACAGTTGTTTACAAGTAATTTAAAAGTTTAATTTTTGAGTACTGAGTATCGATATGAAGGTGCTAAATATTCACAGCCTTGACGATAACTTCTTATTTCATCACCCTAGTAAGTTAAATAGTTACTTATTCTGAACTTTCATGTACTTAATTTACTACAGTGCTGCGAAAAGAGAAATGACGTGTCACTTAAAACATGGAAATAATAATCGACAGTATAATAGTACTATTCTCTCAAATTATGCTCTCAAACCAGAATATTCAAAAATGAACATATTCTAAAGATTTAATCGTAGTAGAATAATAGAAAAAATGAATTTTCAATTCGACTGTAACAACAGTACCTACGTCAATCTTGAATAGAATATTGACCATTAAGACGACCAGACTGTCTATAGAATTGTCAAATATGAGCTTTAACTATTGGCTCATAGAATACCTACATAATATCGTATAGTTGACTGATTACGAAAATAGCCAGATACAATGAAATTCTTATAAAAAGGAAGATCGAAAATTATATTCATTTTGGTCGATTTCTGGTCAATTCTTTCTATCCCAAGCCGAATAATTAATTTTTCCGTTCAACTACACCTTAATATTTGGAAATTCAATAGAACCATGTTAAATCGACCAATTTTCCCGGCAATAAAAATCCATTTCTCTATATATAATCTTCAGCTTGACCGTTATGGCGAAGACATTTATAAAATACAAGACGTATACAGCATAGAAATAACCTATCGTCATCAATCATACAACATATCGGAAAGCACATCCCTAAGAAAGGCTACAACCTGTAAAAGAAAATGATGAGTTATTACGTAACATGTCATGGACATCAAGTTCCTGCTCAAAAGTATTGCGTTTTTCCTGGCTGTGGAAAAACTTTTACACATCGAGTGTAGGATTTATGTTGACACGACAACTAGAGTTCGCCATCATAGCTGAGAGAACAATACTATGAAGCGTGCTGAGTGTGCACTGTTTAGTACCTTCACAACATAGCTGGGAACGTCCTTAATCTTTAACATGTTCATTATGTAGCTTAACAATTATGTAAAAACGTTGAGAAAATAATTAAATAATAGAGATAACATTTATTGCCCTAGCACATAAAGTCCCTGATATGTAATCCGACATAAAGGGAAAAATGCCAGCGCTAGGTTATTTCTCTTTTTTTGTAAAAATATCACGATCTTCCCAATGACCTTCCAAATTTTATTTACACCCCGAACAGAGAAGAACACTATCTGGATCGATAGGCACACACGAAATCCGAAAGTTTTATGCCATCTCCAATGGCCGGGGTCCAGTCTGAGGAATGAGATATATTGGGGGTGGGGAGAAGGAGTTGAAGAACTTTCCGTTTCTTGAAGTAAGCGTGGCATGGAGAGAATATGGGAGGCGAGGTGGCTTGGAAATAGAGGTGTGCATGGGAAAGGATAAATCAATCCGATTGTCTGCCGACTGGGAAAATTCCAAGGGCCAAGTTTTCCAATCCCATATGCTTATATATATATATATATATATATATATATATACATATATATATATATATATGTATACACATACATGCATATATATATATATATATATATATATATATATATATATATATATATATATATCTATTTGAGAAAGAAGGGCTTTTCGCGCCAACACTTTTTCGTTATAATAAAGAGTTGAAAAATCATATCAGAAATTTTGACGCTAAGGAAATAGGATTTTCATGTTGAAATCTACTATAAATACACATCGGGTGACATCCAACTTTAAATCAAATAAAAATATCATTGGAAGGGATTGGAAAGTTGCAATTTGTCATCAAAGATACATTGTTCAGAATTATTTCGTAATGATTAGTGATAATTCTTTTCTTTAATATATACAGGGTGTTTCATTAATAATGGGAAATAATTAAACTGGAGAATCTTTGGTTCAAAATAAATAGAATTCACTTAGATAAAATGTGTCTCCTGCCTAAGTTACATGTTACAGGTGTCTTATTTAATTATTTGAAAATGATTTTCCCCCATTACTTTTAAAATCTTTTACTAATTTTTATCATGTTTGGCAGGAAGTTTAGAAACTACAAACCTTACTAAATTATGGTAAATAAACGTTTCTGTATACTACCAAAGGCGTATGACAGGGGTAAGCAAAAGGTTAACCGTTCCTAAATTCTACGCCGCTGGTGGAATTGTCATTTTAGCAACATTTTTCTATTCTGCAATATTTTCTCTGTAAATAACATACTCTACCTTCGTAACGATAAAGTCATTATTTTGCGAGATATTTAACATAACGCTGCACGTTTGCATTTACTTATTACGCAAATGAAACTTACAGTTTACTTTTTAGGTTTAATAAGAAGATTAGCATATAATTTTACTAATACGTAATTATCAAAAAGTCTTTTTCACATCTTTGCTACAATAAATAGTATGAACAAAATTTAATGATACTTATCAAATGTTCAATGTTACCCCCATTTACCTCAATACGTTTGTTTATTCTTTCACTGAACGATCTTCTAACTTTAAAATTATGTTTGGCTGATTAGCAATAAAATTAGCGGAATTTACTATTTGATACCATAGCTCTTGACGATTATTTATTTCTTGTGAGTATACCAATGTTTTCATATGCCTCAGAAATAGAAATCTAAGGGATTACCATCGGCAGTTCTAGGCGGCCAAGGGAATTCACTACCTCTGCCAAACCAACGATGACAAAATTGCTGATTTAGATAGTTTCGTTTTATTAAAGGATGGGTGAGGGATGAGGTGGTGCTCCATCCTGCATGAACCAAATGTCTCTTCTTCGGTCAAGTGGTAATCCCTCTAGTTCATCAAAAAGTCTAGTTTGTAGATACTACCAATAGGAGTTACCAATCAAATTTGCTGGTAATTCATAAGGACCCAACAAACTATCTCCAAATATACCGCATCATAAATTGACATTAACTTTTAATTCATGTTGAAAATGCGATTGTCGGAATAGATGCAATATCTGGAGTAAGCAAGCCATTTTTCAGTTTCTCGCTTACTGAAAAAAGATAAACTTAGACCTTACGACCTTACACCTGTACAAAAGTTATTACCTACAGATTATACTTTAAGATTAAATTTTGCTCAGTGGATCTGAAATAGGAAAAATCAATGATTTTATTAAAAACATTTTTTTACTGACAAGGCCACTTTTAAACGTAGAGTAGTTCTCAAGTGGAGAAATAACCACAGTTGGGATATTGAAAATTAGCATCTAATCCGACAATTTTATTGCTAAACAGCTAAATGTATTTCTTAAAGTTAATAAATCGCTTAGTGAAAGAATAGACAAACTAATTGAGGTAATTGAACATTTGTTATGTATTTTAAAATTTTGTTCATATTATTTATTTTAGCAAAAATGTGAAAAAGACTTTCTGATAATTAAGTATCAGTATTATTTATTAAACCTAAAAAATCAACTGGTTAATAAATGTAAATATATGATCCAAAAACACTGCCATGGTAAATACACTTAAAATTATGGAGCAGTGCAGCGTTATGTTCAACTTCAAATATTTCGTAAAATACTGATTTTATCGTTACGAGAGGAGAGTATGATATTTATACAGAAAATACACTACACTTCCTGCCAAACATGATAATGATTAGTCAAACAGTTTAAAAGTAATGGGGGAAAATCATATTTAAATAATTAAATAAAAAACACTGTAACTCAGACAGGAGACACATTTTTTATCTAAGTGAATTAGGTTAAATCTTATTATTTTGAACCAAAGATCCTCCAGTTTAATTATTTCCCATTATTATGGAAACACCCTGTATATTCTATCAACTATAATCATCTCATTGATACTTTCAGGTATAATAAGATAAATTCCAAAAACATGAAATTCTGAACATCATTGCCGTAATCTTATTTTACAATCTTTATAAATAATGTTGCTACAAATAATGTGGTTTTTAATGTGGTTTTTAATGTAGTTCCCTCAGATATTCAATTTTCGAAAGAAATTGTCCTCTCCACATAGCGAAAATACACATATTTGAAATTTTAACATGGCAGTAACTTGAAAACGTATCATTTAAAAAACAATTTTAACTTTTCCGGATATTGTCCTGTCTAATTATATCACCTCAGATTTTCGATTTTAGAGAAAAATTGCCCCCATCACCCCTTTCAAAGGTGTTTTTTGAAGGGAAGGAGATTTCGGATTACGAATATGGGACTATTTCTGAAGTCTCCTCTTCAAAATCATCAAAATCGGAGTACGTTTACTATATAAAACGCGCAGACAAACCAAAAAAAGCAGACAGTCGAATCGTATACCTCCTCCGTTAGGGTTCGTCGGTCAAAAAACACTGACGGTGACGCTTTTGAGTTTATTTATATCGTTTCTATGGTATTATTTAATATGAGAAATTGTGATTGGCGTGCGGAATAAGAACTAATAATCCCTCTTCATTATTCCCTAAGGGAATGATATATGGTATTATACTGCTAAAACCACAAATACTTATAATACTTACATTATATATTACTCGAATATAGTTATTATTCTGTGATTTTTTTCCTTTGAAGAGAATATAAAAATATTACAAATATATAAAATGTGGAACGCCAGTAATGGGACAGAATTATGGAACATGAACACTGTAAAATATAGCTTGAACATTTCAACTTTCCGGGAACTCCAATTCCTGAATTCTGAATTTTTAGAATAATCCCTACTTCAATTCATCATATAAAACTTTTCTTGAAAAAGCAAACGTCATTTAGCCCCTTTGAGGTTTTTGGGGAGAACGGCAGATTATAATTTATATACGGGACCACCTCCTAACAGTCCCCTTTCCATTGAATTGGTGCTCGTTTAATGTGTAAAACACGTGAACAGGTATATAAATAAAAGAAATGAAAGAAACAATAGAACTGTATACTCCATTTTTCTTTATTGACTCGGTATGAATATTTCTTCTGCGATCTATTTCCACATTCTAACCATGAAATTTTGCATCAAAGACCACAAAAATCTGTCTCCTTCTATCCCAAAGGAAATTCAAAGGAAAAGATTCGCGATACTATCTATCAAGCCCCCGGTACCATATACAAAACACAAACACTTTTTGCCATCAATTATGAAATAATCGGAAGCTATCAGCTCGACTCGACCGAACAATAAATCTCTCTCGTCTCGCCTCCCGTTCTTCTTCTTTTCTCTCGGTTGCATTCCCAGTGCTCGCTCGCTGCCTGCTTGCGGGATTTTCTCTTTTATAATTAAGGGTGTAATCCTAACGGAGAACACATACACCGTTCGTTCACCGGTACGATGTCGACAAGATTCTCAGAGCAATATAAATTGCCATTTCATCCAGCCATTCATGCAATAACCTTGCAGAAAATAAATTTTAAGCTTATTTAATGACATATTTTAAAAGTTAAATCAGTATAAGTAAGCATGGGTTAAGGAAAATTTAATTATTCTACAAATTTTGACCAGTTAGAGATATTTTTTTTCATTTCAACTTGAATTGTGATCTCAAATTTTATCTTAACCGATAACTTCCTTCATTTTAACTGGTCCAATAAATTTATTCTCCGGTCCATGGAAATCGATGATTACACTGATAATCGGGTTTATTGCTAAATCAAATCGAATAAATGTACACTCGAAAATTGCGAGCAATTTTCTCAACTATTCGTGTTTGAATTTCAGTAGCTCTCAGAATTTTGTATCATAAACTGTGGGAATTCGAAATGTACATCAGCGCTAATGATAAAGCATACCAATTAGGCGTGGATATTACTGAATGATATTATAAGGATTTTGGGCAAATTTCTTCAATATCTCGAGATTAAAATTTATTTCCTTCTTTCTTCAATGACTCTTGGTAAATAAAATATGAAATTTAAAATCGGCAATCCGCAAATCTGATGAAAGAGCAAATAAACCGACGTTGAAAAGTATATCAGCTAATTTGCAAAAGTTGAATAATTGAAATTTCACTAATTGCAGCATACAAATGTATCTTTTGCAGCATTTCATATATGAAGACCAACATATTTAATCAAAATTAAACGAGAACAATTTCCAGTAAATGAACAGTTTATCTTCCCCCATACTTCTATGGTTTTGAATTTTACCGTCGGAAGACAGCCGCAGTGTACCTACTCATCAACCTTCTGCTTGTTTGTTTTCAACCTTTTTTCCTCATTTCAACAACATCAAGAGAGAAAACACGGAACAGGAAAATTCACATAAACGATGAGAAACGTTCACGGCCATGAATCCGAAATTGCTGAAAAACAAGGATAGCTACACAACACTGGGCTCTACTAAATACAGGGTGTTTCGCAATGACAGGTCTTGGATGATTTGACGATTTATCTAACTAAAATTATAGTGTCTCACCGTCATTTGCTGTTGAAGCGAATGTAGGCACTAATATTTGTATTTCCATTTCAATATTACTTATATTCTATATATCAAACTGTATTTTTTTTTCTTGTTTGAAGTACCTGACATAAACTGCCTATATCTATACTGAATGTTTCTTTAGTTACAAGATTGAATCATGTTTTTATTATATTTTGGAATAATGTGAAATACCTAACTTTAGCTGGAAAATCAACTAAAATTTATGTAATTCGTCTAGATTGTAGTTCGATTCCGAAGCTGTCATGCAGCCCGCTTTGCCACGTTTCACCACTCCTCTCGGTCCTCTGCCTTGTGCAGAGGACTTTAAATAGTATATCGGTTAAATTTTTTATTTGGTCATTATAGCGGTTTGAGGATCGAATTTTGCTTTGATTTCCAGTTTCCTTAAAAGGGAGTTGTTTGTTCATCTTCCTGTCCAAGTGGGAGATCAGATATTGGACTATTCATTTTTGTTTTATTCGCCGATGTATCAATCTTTCTATATTTTTCTTAGACATGATAGAGAAATACCAATTCTCCGTCCCATTTCGTGTTCGAAGTCTCCTTTAATAGTGACACTTATATCATTATGTGGCTGTTTTGCGGTTTATTTTCAGACCAGCCTCCTTACTGAATCTCTCCACGCTCTAGAGCAGATGGCAGAGTATCTCTTGCTCTGATAACGCCCGAAGGACTGTGTCGTCGGCGTATCTTAAGTTTGATATTTTTATACCACCATCCCAATTTTCAGTGGCTTTTCTTATAATTCACTCACCACTGATGTTGAAGGGAAGTGGTGACAGGACACAACAACTCGTCAGACTCTCTTTATGACGGTAAAGGGCTGGGGTAATTTACCATCTATGTAGACATAGGCCTCGCTGTTTTAGTATACAGATCTAATCTCCATAGGTGGTTTCAATCAACATTATTGAATTGCAATAATCCAGGAAACAGATGATAGCAGGTACGTGGAATTCGTAGAATTTCTCTATGATTCAACTCACATTTATAGTTTTATTCCTTATTCTTCGATCTAGTATCAAACCAGCTTTCTCTGGAGGTATCGGCGGCAAGAGACGGCTTTAGTCATTCCTGGATAATGTTCAGCATTACTTCACTTTTGTGATTTATCAAAGAGATTGTTTAATACTTTGAGCATTGCCGTTTGGATCCCTTTTTATAGAATTTTATGAATATTGATTTTGTTCACTCTGATTTCCCTTTGTAGGTTGACCATATTTGCTTGCATCTTACATCTCCAGAAGTATATCATCACCGGTTGCTCCAATCATTTCAGCCACAATTCCATCTGTCTAATAGAAAGTTTGCGAGGGACTGTCTCCACTTCGTATTAAAGAAGTGTTAAATTGGATCGAAGCAGTGTACAATAAATATTTTTTACAAAAAATTTGACCGGCGTTATTAGTTGGTGCAATGAAAAATACGAAATAATATAGAAATAGAATTAATATTATTTCGTATTTTTCAGTGCACCAACTAATAACGTCGGTCCATTTTTATTGTGAAAAATATTTTTCTCACTCTTTCCGTTACCTTACATTACTTACGAAAATCGTTGAACGGTCACTAATACCAAAGAATATAGTACTTATCCTATTACCCACGTATATTATTTGCTTGTACGTGTTATTATGTAGAGGTCTCAGAACATCGCGGCGGAAATACGTATGTGTTTTACCACCGCTACAAATATTCTAGTTTTCCATGTGTTAACCACAGATTTTCAGTTTTCGAAAGAAATCGCCTCCTCCGCATAGCGAAAATACACATTTGTGAAATTTCAACATCAAAGTAAATCGCGTGGCTTTCGGAGGAAAGGAGATTTTGGATTTAAATTTTTACGAATAAAGGATTATTTCTCAAGTCTCCTCTTTGAAATGAATCAAAAATCATCAAAATGGGAGTATCTTTACTATATACAATGCGCACACAAACCAAAAAAAAGACAGTCGAATTGTAGGTATACCCCCTCCGTTCGGGGTTCGTCGGTCAAAAACTTGACGAAATGCATAATTAGTATAGAATGAGTCGTTTAAGATACTCAAATAAAACAATTGAGCTTTTGTTTCTATTCTGTTATGCAGAAAATACAGTGTGTTATTTTTTTAAAGAAGATACTTTTTCCTTGATAACTGTGCCAACTTATATATTTGAGTTAGTAGGAATTGTAACTTATTTTAAGCCGCATCTTCTGAAATTTATAATAGTGCAAGTTTGTTTTTATTCGAGCCCATTTTCGCATTTTTTATGTTACTTAAATTATGTCAAAAGTAGAGATTTTTGGGATAAAAAGATTCCCTCAAATAGCAATTCAAAATAGGTACAAAATATATTGAAACTAAGAAGTTATTTAGTGCTTAAGATAATCATTCTCAAAAAATGTACCACTGTTAAATTTCCAGAACCAAAGTGGCAATAGTTCTCAACATTTTTAATACAACATTCAACGTGAAGGCCCCTGTAGGTATATATACTAAAAGGATTCGTCTTCTCCAACCCGCTGTGCTGCAATGTGGAGTTTATTTTGCCGGAAATTCAGTCTTCAGAGGTCATCGGAGCAGGTGAAAAGAGAGAGAAATAGTGTGTATTTTTGAGGTAGATTGGTACGTCAGAAAAAGGAAGTTCATTCGGTAAGGGCAAATTAATTAATTCAGCTGGAATACAGGCTTGTATACAGGAAACATCCAGGCAATCAAGTGAAAACAAGATGAGTGGAATAATTTGTGAAAATGTTTGACGTTAAAAGAACATTGTTACATTCGTTTGAAAAGAGGAACAATGGATAACTCAAGAATATGCTGAAGACTATTGTAGCGTGAAATTCTCCAATTATCTGAAGAATGTTTCAGGACAAAGTCAATTGGAATGTGAAGTAAGATATGAATGTTTTTTTATCTCATCAGTACTGCCAGAATCAACCTTCTGTTGAAGCACATTTTAAAGAGAAGCTTTTTAAGCGACGATTGACATTTCTCATAAGAAAAACATTGAAAAAAAATAATATATTTCACCAGGAGTACAATGATTTCATAGCAACCACTGCATGTGCAGTGGAAGTAGAGCTTTGTGTTTTCGGCTCGAAGTTAGTCCTAAAATTTAATATTTCACTGTTATATAATATATTAGGTACATACATTAATACTCTTCAGTAAAAATCTACAAAAACATTTTTTTTTTCAAATATGATGTTCGTATTTAAACGAATTTTACTACGATCTCCCTAATATGAATGTGTACCAAGTTTAATCGACTAGTGTTTAAAATAATTATGAATAGTAATCTATTTATATAGGCCAGTGCTGAGAATGCCACCCCATATATACTTTCCTACGCAAATGTTGACGTTTCAGAGTTTTCTAAGTCTAATAAACATATTTTCAGCCATTGGGCTGTATGTCTGTCTGTGAACAGATCGGTGTATTTTGTTGGTTTCTTTTTTATATTGTTTGACTGAATGAGAATCCTGTATACCCTGGGTGCTGAAATATAGCCAAAAAACGTATTTTGCTCAAGACTGACGCGAAAACGGCTTTAAGGATTTTGATTAAACTTGCTTAAATTATTCTTCTGAGAGCCTTTTACCACCCAGATACAGCGCCATCTCTGATAAAAAGCAAAAAAAAATATGCTTGAATAAAATTCCATATTTTCCACAAGTTTCTTTAGATTCTGGCTAAACGTTTCATCTTGCGAAAAAATGTTACTTGACCATTGTTGTTTGTCTTGACATGCCAAAAAAATGAGTGGTAGCATGATTTGACCAGAGGATTTTTATTTTACTACCGCTATTATCGCTATATAAAGAAAGTGTTGTAATAGTGTTTTTTTTAACTCACTGGAATTTGCCTGCGAGCTGTAGGAAAGTCATGTAAGTGGACACACTAGATTTTTTTATAAAAACAATTCTAAATTACCGAATGAGAATTTATTACTCAAAATTCTTAATTTTTCATCCTAATTGGGTACTAGGTAGGTAAAGGTAAAATAATTATTTCTTGTTAAGTCGAGAAAAATTTCATAAAAAAATGCGGCCAAGTGCACGTCAAACTGTCAGGGAAGGGTTTCGTACTATTGTGAATGCAAAATTCCACTGTCGGTTGACAGACGGGAGGGTGCATGGATGGTATTTACTGTTATTGCTGTTCATGAGATTCAACCCACTGACAGATGGACGGACAGCGGATTCTAAGTAATAAGGTACAGTTTTCACCAATTTGGTAAATTTATATAAAAATATTTTTAATGATTTAAATAATTTCTACATTTCACTTTTTACTGTTAAATATATCTTATGAAATTGAACTTTCCGATGTGTACTCTTAGTTATGAACTCTTAAGGACTAAATTCCCCTCGAATACTTGCCGTAGATAATATTTTCTCTCATCTAATTTGGAATTCATTGGGTTGTTCATTGTGTGTCACATACATACTGCTGGTCGTGATAGCATTTTGTAACAGGTTTTACCTTAAATGTAGAGACCATTTAAATAATTCATTGCCCAACAAACTCTCTATCTCAAATATGTCTGTTCACAAAAAAATAATTCATCTTCAATGTAAATTATCTCTGCCAGTATCTAAATTGTGTCTGATGAAAGAACAATCGACCAAAACAAAAAAAATACAAAAAAAAACAACACAGACTGCGCCATAATTACCATTAGCATGAAACCACGACGCCTCTCGGCGGCTTTTTCAGGATTGATGAAACCCCAACACCATAACGAGAGAACCCCATTTCGGATGCAAATTTTCCTTGTGTCTGTCTCTTCGCAACTTCAAAACGTGTATGTGTGTGTTCTTTTTCTCTTTAGTGTTTTCACAGTGAAAATAATGAAATAAACGAGTCACTTTTGATCCCCGAAACGACATTATATGCCACTCGTTTATTGCATCTGGGAAATATAAAAGTAACTATTTCAAGAACTAGGTATAATAATAAACTCTGAACATACGAGTATAATATCAGTGCTGTTATAACTTTCCACTATTATGACATGTGTATGAAATTCCAAAATGATCCTTTTGGAAAGTTAGTGTTTTGATGATGATGATGTCCACGGAGTTGAGAGATTATCAGGGTGAAAATAACGATCAATGACTGCGATATTACGACTGATAAGATTTTATGATTATTTGTCAAGCCTCTCCGGTTAAAATCTAATGACTAGTAATTTGAGCTTTAACTGTTTTTCATATGAGTATATGAGTTTCTATGTTTTATATCATAAAAATTGAAATTCTCACACCATTTTATTTCAAATTTTGAAAGTTGATTACAAAAATAAATTAAAGTGACTCCTGACAGTTTTTCCAGTAATATCCGAAACTACTAAAGGAAAGATTTTGAAGAACGTATACGGAACACTCTCCACGCGAGCTCGATTAGATTATTTTACAAACTGTGTGCATAGGAATTACACCATATAATTCGCTCAAACATTTCATATTTGACACCTAATACCTAGTTGCAGTACCTAGCATGTAGGAGAAATACTTCTGTAGTGTAAGAAATACTGTTTTCTGTTCCTAGTAAGGACTTTTTCAAAATATATCGATCAATTCAATCATATTGGTATAACTGCCACTTATTAGAAATCTTACAAAATCTTGCCCATGCCCAGTAACTAATTTGAAGCTCATCTCAACACATCTTTCTTTTGTACCAGATATGGTTAAAATAGGCCTCACTGATTTCGATGAAAGCATAATCAGCTTTTTCCTCAATAATTATCCACTGAATGAAGCTAGTACGGCGTCGATATCATTTTTGGTTTTCTCAAAATCTTTTGTCAGATAATTTGTATCGATATCCGCTGTTTGATCTGATCCTTTAACAAACTCGACTAGAACTTTATACATCTTTCTTCTACACCACCGTTATTCCACATAATTTGTACCGATACTTTCAGTTCTGGTATCTGTTTGTATCAATATACAGCTTAAATGTCTGATATATAAGTGTTTATCATCTTTATTGTTCGTATTATAGTTGTCAATAAGAACCATTTTATTAAAAAAATTAAAAAAATGAATGGAATTACACATCAAATAACTTAAATTGGACTTAAACATAAAACTTTATACATGGACAGCCTCAACATCAACTTTTAGCAATTTTGTTCGGGTTTCTTCGGAATGTTTGAATGTAAAATTCATCGCTTGGATATAGCAATCGTTAATGCCTTAATCTATCCTCCGTCCAACCGCCCTTTCATTCCATTCATAAACCTAGATTGCGAACGGAGTCTATATAGCTACATACACAATTGTAGGCTTGTAGACTTTGAAATCACACAATATTATACAAACCATTTACAACAAAAGGGTCAAAAGGCATAATATCCTTCTGCTCTGCCTTTGGCGTTATTGCCAAGAGAAAGCGCGCCCCCATCTGTGTGTGTCTGTGTGAGATCAATATCGGAAGAGAAACGGACAGAAACATGGTGAGACAGAAGAAGAGGGAACAGTAGATATAGAGCGTCCTGTACGGCCTTATGGTGCGTCCAGACTACATCGACTTTAAGTGAGTCGGTACTAAAATTGCGTTAAAATGTCGACTGAAAGTCGATATTGAGTTTATTTGAAACTTGATTCTGCTGTATACCGAGCAAATGTATGTATATTGTAGAAATAATTCCAGCATTCAGATGAAGCTACAATTTAGGTACAATTTTATAGCATATTCTAAATCAAACTTTGTAACGTTTAATAATCATTTTAAGTTACTGTAATGTAATGTAAGGCAAATAAAAAGCCTTAATTAAAGGCAGAGTCAGACTGAAATATCACTCTGGGTTCTAGAACATAAAATAATCTTTTCGGTAATGGCTCGAAGACATTGAGCGAGCTTATTATCTAATAACTGGCTGCTAGTAAACTTGCCCAATGTATTCATATTCACGGATGGAGGATAAAAGCCAACATATTAATAGATGACGAATACCTCCGCAAGAGGAAATTGCTTCATCCATGTAAACTGTAAATGACAAAAAACAGGTATAGTTTGCATTCCAAATAAGCAATGAGGAGGAAACTGGATCGTGCGTTATCTACGAATTCTGATAATACAAATTGCCCACTATATTGGACAGTCAATCTATGAAGCTGAGGATATTGATCCAAGAAGAAGATTTTGTGATAGTATTCTGACGCAATGATGATAAAAAGGAATTACCAAGGCGCCATGGAAAGACAATAAGAATACAAAAGAAGCTTTTACAAAGACCTTCAAACAGGTGTTCAAAGAATCCAAAATCATTTATCTGCAATCTACAGTTATATTATGAGTATGTTAACTCCAAAACTTGCACCAACATTGTTGTTCCAGTTTGCTACATAAACATTGTGTTTTCTTGCTGGGTGTGTGGAATAAGCTCATTCAGGACACATCCAAACGGAACCGACAAAGACCGTCTTGTGTGGTGGATAACCATTATCTATGTTACCAGTACAACATTGGTAAGCGTATTACAATTTCCCTTGGTGTATAGTATCTCTGTAGGGTGAACCCACCCCGTTACCTAATCGTACTCCAGAGAGAAAATGAGTCTCGCTGCTCGGTTCAGTTGTCGTATACGAAAGAAAAAACACCTCTGGACTGGAATAATACCGAGCAGCAGCGTTAGCATTGCCATAATATATACCACCGACAAATAGCTATAGTCCAGGAAAAAAGTCATGTAAAAAATTCTGATAATTGATTTTTTTCGATGGAATATGTAAGGGGGTGTCTCCTTGGTCTTAATTCATGTTTTCTTATCCGAGATGAGGAGGGTATTTCTTAAACGGTGCACCTTTTGAGAAACATGATATTAACGTTTCTTATGGGAAATTATATCCTCTATAATTTCAATTCTAAAACTTTTCCTCTAAATTTTATAAATTACTGCTGATTTAGCGCAAAGAAGAATGGTTGCGTTTGGTGAAAAACCGAGGTCACGATTGCGAAGCCAGCGCGTCATTTTATATATACCTAACATATTTCTGTTGTTTTATTTTTTATTGAAAAATTTCGCGGTCACCACAATTTTGCATCCTCATAAATCCATTAAATATTGCTATCCTTTGTATAATTTAAATATTAATTTGAAGAGAGAATGATTTTATAGCAATAATTACGAAGGTAGAGAATTAGAGAAGAAGAAAAAGTGTCAAATACGAGTAGAACTCATAACCCAAATGTTTATTTCATTCCTTTTAAGGTAAAGTAGATACCAATATAAAATACCAGACATAATATAAAAAAACTAGTAGCACCACTGTAACAAATATTTTCGGCCTGTTAATAAAATTCGGCATACTGCAGCAGCATGCACAGTTGTGATCCATCTTTCACATTGTGAGCTTGGAACGTTGCATAGCGAAAAAAAGAAGATTGAGGCAGAAATAGATCAAAGGATTTGAGTCAACCTACTATATTATATTTATCATTATATATTCTTATTTATATAATATACTCTGATATTATCATTATATCATTTTTAATAATGAAATATATCAATAATTGAAAAAAGCGCCGTTTGGCGTTAAAAACTTATCTTATTTAAAGATCTAAATGATTGTTTAATGACTAAGAAAATCAACCAAACACCATTCCATTCATAAAATTTTATAATATTAGGTTCTATTTTGTTTGTGGTGACATAAGAATATTTCTTCCAACGTCACATATTTGAACCATGGATTTTCTGAATTTAAAAATTATTTTTAATTACATTTATTCAACAAATGATTCAACTTTTTCTGCAACCCAGACACCAAACTATATTACCCCTATTTTTTTTAGAAGTAAAAATGAATGAAAATATAGTTTCCTATAAAAGACAACTTTTTAATCGTACGTCGCATCGGCTAAGAGATATTTGCAAAATTATTATTTTTAAGATGGTGGCTAAGACAAACTCTTATTAGTTAGAAACACTTGTATTTTTATACTCTGGGAAAACCCCTTAATAACATATTCCAAAAACAATTATCAGAATGTTTATTTCATTTCGTGCTATCTTTCCTGGAGTATAAACCCAGGAACAGCTAACGCTAAACTTGAGTGACACTATCAGTGAGTGTCGCTGTATCTCTGTCTATTTCCCTCACATGTCACATTCAGGAGCGTTTCCTGCAATGGTCGATGCACGAGCAGATAAAATTGACGATTCGGCAAGAGCAATTTGTCACTACCTAACTACAGTTAATGTCCAAATGTGGATTAGGGTTAGAGGATGGGGTTGGGAAGAAGGAGAAAGGGTGTCACATAAGTTTTCCAGTTTGGAATTAGGGATTTTTGGTATCTAGTAGATTCCTTAAAGAATTACTGTGGGCTGTTATTTATACACTGGCAGGCTAATTATATAGAAATAATCAAAAAAAAAAATATGAAGGAAGCTTTAGTTTCAATAGCAATCACGATATATAGGCCATTTAAAACAGTGGTTGGTTTTATCATCAACACAACCGGGAGGTGTTGGGCGTAACGACGTCTACGATCAGTATGTACTAAAAATACATAGTATTTCCTTCTAAAATAATCAATTTCTCCATACTATTCGTTCTATTTAGGTATGTGCTTATATTAAATAATAACGTTGAAATACTTGTAATTGTAAATGTAGTGTGAAATCTAGTTAGATAGTTTAAGTAACAATGGTAAATAACAAATCAAATAATAACTATAGTACGGCCATTAAGAGAATGCATCCTCAAAGAATGTAGAGGAAATGTAGGTACGGTGTTGTCATATCTATTACCTACCAATCTTCAAACACATATCGGTTTATGGAACGTGACGATATTTGGAGGCATTGCGTATCAATTAAAATATAATCCTCTGATATAAACCTCTAATCGTAAGGAAACAAACTTCGGAAAAATTATTTTGTCCAACAAAACAGTTTTAAGGTTTAGTTTTACTGGTTTAGAAATAATTTAAGCTCCAGATGCAACCCATGAGATCTATGAATTCAGTTAAAAATATATAATAGAAAAAAATTACAGTGAAAATTTTATTTCTGTTGTTTTAAGTCAATCAGATACCTTGATATTGACAGGTTGCAATGAACCTGATTTTTTCGAGATTTTTTTCGGTCGAAAAATTAATAGGTGATAATTTCCCTGGCCTGGCAGCTGTCACGTGCATATGCCAGAATAACAAGCATAGATTATTTTTGACAAATATTTATTTATAAACTGTCAAAAGTTGTATCTACTTTTTTGGTATAAAATTTTCGTACCGAAACTCCCGCGAGCTTGAATTATTTTCCGAAATTTTTTCTCAAAAACTTCGGAAATTATTGAAGCTTTAGGGAGATTATAAGTGAAAACGAGTGGAATTTCCAGTCTGTGATTTCCATAAGCAAATTTATTTTTTATCTAAATACAAATATATAAATGGTAGCTAGTAATTATATGAATCCATAGATTTTGATGGTTATATTCAAGATAATCCAACTCTGAGGGCCTCGAAATATGGAGATGAAAGAAATTTGAACTCATCACAATTTTCATTGAATCAACAAACACAGTTACTGGGGGTATTCTAGAATTTTCTTTATTTCTGAAGAGTTTATCCAGAAAGAATATATTTTACATTTCAACGAAGTCTTCCACGAAAGCTGATGTTTACAACCAGAATTCTCAATTACCCTCTCTATTCAAAGCATGATTTCTAACCATGTGGAATAGAATAAACATACATTTAAAATTTAAATCATCAACATTCCTATCTCATCTTCTTAAACGTACAAATCTCCATCAGTAAGTATACCTATGTAGATTATTTACCTTATATGTGAAAATACAAAAAAAAACAACTACAGATTTAGATTTATGTAGCAAAAGTAGAACAACGTTCCATAACAGATTTTTCCTTTCTCGAAATCGGTATCATGGATAGCTAGATCTGATTTACGCTCTTGATTAATACGACGATACCAAGAATAGCAAACCAGCAATGTGTTTCTTAGAAGTTGAACACACTGTTTATTTGTGGTAATTATTACATCCGTTTAAGTTTTTTCTTGTCACATCTTTCCCTTTCCCTCATATGATTTAAGGTTAATTGGTAATGTTAACTGAACGTGACTAAATCTATCATGTTAATAATAATAAGATGCTACATAGCATCCAATAACCCCAAAAGGTTATTTGGGTTAGAGGTACATATGACATATATATAGGTTTCGGTATTTGAGTCACTGATGATTTAATTAATAAAGTTACTTAAGGAGGCAATAAAGAAAAAGTTGTGTACATAATAACAACAGCTGCCGCACTTTTGACGTCTGGTTTGAGTCATAGATGAAGCATTTCTAGGCGAGATAATAGATCTAATCGTGGAATTGTTATCGCGCACTGATGCTTGTGTATTAATTAAATATAATCAAATATTAATTATATAGTGTATACAGAGTGTTTTGCTATAAAATAAGCAAGGATGTGTGGAAAATAATAGATACCTACTTTGTCCAGTAATACTTCATTACAAAATTAATTTTGAAAAATACATTAATGAAATAAAACTAGCAGGCCTATGTCAATTATAGATTACTATACATATATCTATATAACTAATATTTCCTAACTAATACTATAAATGTTTGTTATGCTTTCACACCTTAACCACTGAACTGATTTTGATGAAATTTGGTACAGAGATAGACTAGCCCCTGGGAAAGGATAGGCTACCTTAAATTGAAAACAAAATAAACCTAGCAGATTAAGTTACTCAATTAAATAGGTACTAGTTTATTTACAGAAGTAAATCGCGCGACAGGTTTTTATGATCATATAGGTTGTGTATGAGGCTATAAGTTGATAGTTAAAATTTCATTGCTTTTAATTTATATCATGTGTGTTTGTAGCATTTATTGGAATAATCTGGTAGTGGCTTAAGTGTAACTGGGCCTTCTATACCCAAAGAAATTTCTCTGAGCTCTATGGCTGAATTTTAGAGGATTTTTCGCTATGTTTGTGTGTAATATGTCACTAGACTGTTTTGTCAGAGTCTGCCAGTGCGACTGAGACTTAAAGGTGGAGGGTTACATTCAAGAAAATCCTTAAGACATTTGAAGGAGACATTCTCAATTCTCATGCTGTTCTCTTTTGGTGGCTAAATCTGGATTGGTGTTCGGACTGGTTCTACGTTCGAGTAGGACTCCGAGGTAGAAGGATTCCATACTCATGACTTTTTATGTTTTCGTACCACAATCTACTAGAGTGTTTGCCCGGGAAGTGCCGGGTAAAACAGATACTATAAATATAAATTGTTTGATTTTAAATTCTTGACTAGTTTAATATTTTTGATAAAATAGATTTTTGTTGGGGATGCAATCATTTATTAAATAAAACGCATCCCCACAATTTTTTTATCATATATACATATATATATATATGACATTTGCAAGTAAATCTGTTCACTCTCAATTCCGTATTTATCTTATCCACATACCATGAAATTCGCATACCATGAAAAAACACACAGTATATTTAATGTGTTTATAAAAGGGACTCGATTGAGGATGTTCATATTATATGAGATGACTGTTGTGTTGTTCTTTAGCAGCGCAATATATAATGTCAAGTATATATATTTATTATTAAGTCAGAGGACAAGTGAATGGAATCCATCTATCTATTTATCTATGCTTACTTACTTATTTGATGTCACAGGATGATGACGTGATACTGCTACAAGGATGAATAAGAAATAAAAACGTATAATGTAATACCTACGTATTGATTCATTTAAGGTAGCAATTAGTGCTGCAAATTGATGGTCATTTAGATGGCTGAACTGTCTGGATTTTTAGATTAATAGTTGAAACATCTTGAATGTAAAGTGTTAATTGATAATCATTTATAGGTTCTTTCTACAGTTTAAAAATTAAGATGCATTCTTTTACAAGAAATCTAGAGAAGTTAGGTTAATTAGGACACTAGTGATATTATCGGAGTGACAAAGATTGGGGTCCCCTATGCTAATAAAGTGGTCCATTATTCTTGTGACTAGAGAAACGAGATAGAACGTTCTTCACTTAGATAAAGAAACAAATATAAAGCACTCATTAGATGGAAAAAGAGTGAAATTACCGAACCACTGATGTACTATCCGACACGCAGTCTATTATTTACTATGTTTATGGTTAGATCGATGAGCGTGTTGCTGCGGGTTTGGACGAGTAAGTGTGGATTTATGCAGCCTAAAATAACAAATAGCAAATAACAATTCTCACGTAACAAATAACAAGTAACACGTACAGAAAAATTTACCATTTATGCAGATTAAATTAACAATTAGCAATAACAGGTACGCATGCGCATAAGTCAGTCTCGAACAATTTTAAATTTAAATGAATCTAACTCTTAGACCTACTTCATAATAAAAAACTTTTAACAGTGAAATGGAAGAGGTTGAGGCGTTTTTTTCTATGTTAATTTAGCTGACAGCAAGTTTTTTTTTCTTATGAAGAAAAGGAGGAAAAGAAGATGGGCTGTAAAGCCCATCAATAAGGATCGAAAAGAAAAGGTTTTTTTGACAACCTCCTAAAATCAAAGATTTTACAAGATCATGAGGAATTTTTCTCATACACTAGGATGACTCCATAGCAGTTGACGTATTGTTATGTCATGTGGGGCCAAGACTCAAACAAGATCCATCAAAGAATCCCTTACGACCAGTTCACAGATTGCTAATTACTCTACAGTGTATTCACATACTTTGTTTTCAGCAGACGGTGAATCTATATCCATGATATTGATTATTTTTTCAGTTATCTTTCGGAGGGATGTTCAATACAAGAAATTGCTCGTAAAATGTCTAACAAGGTCCAGAACAGAACAGCATCATCGATTATTAATCTATGGTCTTCAATATCCATTTTGAAATAATATATTCCAACTAAAACCTTTGATGATTTGAACAACAAATGCACAAAACGTAACCTAACAACATGCATTTGTTTCGATAGGAATTATAATAAATTTCGTCATCGGATGGGTCAATTGGCGGTCATCTGCGTATTAGATACGCACAATAAGAAAATCTCGTTCAATTAACGTAGAAAGTTAAAAGTTGGTTACTTCTTATTTGATAATTGATAATTGTTACGTGGCTGCATAAACACTGTCATTGAAAAATAAGAACTTCAACTTATATTTGTTATTTGTTAATTGATAATTGTTATTTGCTATTTGTTATTTTAGGCTGCATAAATCCACACTAACCGGTGATACGGACGCGCGTTCGAATCCGTGGCTCCGTGGCATTCTTCTTCTCTCGTAAGGTACCAGGAAACCGGGAGTATATTTCCCCGGAACAGCTTCTCTGGAAGGGTGTGCCAGAAGATTTATCTTGATACATATCGGTGGTTTGGAATTCATATTAAACTATAGGTGACCTTGTCTGTGGTAACACTTTCAAGGCAGCAAAGTCGCCCAAACTTAAAGATGAAGAAGGTTCCGTATTCCATAGACTAAGAAGATGATTGCCTGCGCTGCGCGTAAGGCTATTTTCTATGAGTCTGCAAACCGGAGGAGGTTGAAATTTGGTACAGCTACAGAGTTAGGTGATCGCAACACGGACATATAGTTTTAATAACGGAATACTGACCAAATAAAAAAACGGAATATTAAGGAAAACATACAAAAATTAACAATTCCTCCCTTATCATCAAAACTACTGAGTGTAGAATTTCGAAATATATTTACAGGAAAACCAATACAGAATCACATCAAATGAGAAGGGATTACAAAAACAAATTCATTTCGAAATCGTTGCAAAGCAATTGTCCAGAAATCAGCAAACATTTGACATGTTACTCCATTACTGCTTATCTGCAATTTAACCATACATGCATTCGACATCAATCGCGGGAAAGGAGAGCATAGGAAGGGGGTAAGGTAGGTAGCCAGGCTGGAGATACTTCCATCCCATCCATGTGCACACATTCCCGGTGTGCTCCACGAAGGCATTTCCACCACAACACCAAAACGCCGCGAATTTTTGCTCTCATGTCTGTGTGGAATAATAAAACCGGCTCTGTGAGGCTGCCTCTCGCTTAAACACGCTCTCGTTGTTGTTACATAATACGATGTAATAATCGGAGGAACTTGAAGAATGTGCACAGCTGCAGGTAGATAGATAGAAAGGTAGGGGTGTATACTATATACACACTACAAACACTGTGAGCTGTAGACTATATAGCACTGCGCAATTGCCCATCTCGCCATCTCCATCGAACCCACAAAACTATGATGATGACTGACTGGCTGGCAGTTGGCACGTTGGCAGATAGTTTCGCGTAAGAGTCGAGAGTGCATACAGCATCACGGAAGTATAGGTGGGAAGGGGAAGCAACTCTACCAATAAATACACCTAGATTGTAAAATGTCTTGCGGCAAACCATTAAGATAATATGTTCGTTTGATAAAAAATTTCATCTAGGTACATCTGCAGAATATTTCATGAAATGTAAAATTAATTTTGACTTAGTCAATTCTTTTGTAGAATTAATATCTACTAAGTCAGGTAGTGTCAGGAAGTAAACATTTTTCTAATAGATAAGTCACCTAATTTGAATCATTTATTTTCCATATTAAATAAATGTTTGATACTCGAACGAGTATTTTTTTCAATTTTCATTTCAAATATAACAATTAAAACCGTTATATCGTTGAAAATAGAATTAAAAAGTAATAACAAAGTCAACTTTGTATTACAATTATTGCTTAAATTGTTTTATTCTCATATTAGAAATGTGTTGTGGGATTCTTTAAAGACTTTTCAAGTGAAGGCCTTTTTGGAAAATTAAATGAATGTTTCATGTACGGAAATGCAACGTTGGTAGGTATTCGCCATGATAATACAAGAATTCCAGAATACGGGCAAAGATGTGATGGAAATGATATTATGTATTATACAAAATGCTGTGCAGTCCTATTACATAGAAGTGTGTGTGTATATATTATATGCATGAAAGCATGTCTGGCATTCTAAACTGTGGATATGTGTTTGTTTATGAATGAATTCGTAAACAGCAGCATTCAGGTCAGCAAACAGTTTACTTATTATTACTACATATTAGGCTAAGTTCACATGGTAATACACTGCACATTTTTTCACAGTAGTCGATTTAAAACATAGCGGGATGTTCACAGGGTATATTTTCATTCGTGAAAAAAACAAAAAATGCACATTTCATGCGGTATTCACGCCGAGTCAACATCTGCACTAGAATCAAGATTTCTTGTACTTTTATATAGAAGATACCAGCGGCTTCGCAACCGAAGCAAAACGAATACCTATTTTTATTGTAATACAATTATCAATAAAAAATACATAGCTTAAGCTTGTCTTATTTTCCCATCTCTTTATTCTACTCCAAATAGGGATTCAGTATCAGTATAATTTCTTGTCAAGCCGCTTGAATTGCAAGTTGATTTATATACGATCTATTCTAAAAGGAATTAATAATCCACTAAGTATATATAGATGATTCTTCAATAATTTTTCGATGACAGAAATGTACATGTTCTCTTTCGGTATCATGCCCTGTGAAAGTTGTAGGTATAGTTTTTTTAATTTGTTTTGAATAGCAAGAAACGAAAAACTTTGATTATTGCATACTTTGAAGTTTTCCATCAGTTCCAGCACACAGGAAATGATAGCAGATTTAAAAATTTTAATAGAGTAGTGGTTATATTAGTGTATAGTTATACTTATCCAAAGAATCCTCGAAAATCTATTCCCAATGCAATATTTTAAGAAACAGCGATATTGTTACAGCAATGAATCCTTTACGACAATTAAAACAGGTAAAGAAAAAACTTAATCAAAATCGATCGATTAGTTTGGGTGTTGCAATAGACATCCTCACAGATACACACTTATAACACCCCTCTGTTTGGATCGAGGGTTAAACAATACGTATCTATAATTTTCACCAATAAATGCTTTTAAATTTATTGTAGTCGTTTTTTCGAAATTACTTACTTTATTCAAACAGCTGCACCTGCTTTTCAAAAAGGAGATTTAATAAAACTAACGCCATCATTATATAAGGCATTAGCTTAAAAATAAGACATAGATAAATCAATTTGCATATGGCATTCAATATAATCCGTACTAATATTATACATGTGAAAAGGCCGAATGGATTTGGATGAAATTGGGCATACATGTAGTTTATTACCTGGATTATAACACATATCAAGCTATTAGTAAAATTTCTTTGTTAGCATTTATCTACAATAATTATGGTTAATGAGATGAGAGAAGATTTAAAGATTTATAGGTATAAATAATAAATATACCTACTACTTTCGGTTGTATAAGATGTTTCTTCTGAAGAAAGACAAATTCTAAAAGATGGTATTGTTTATTGCATTTTTCAAAAATCGAATCTAATCTTACCCATCAAAATCACCCACTCTAATGGGCGTGAGGGGTTTTTATCCATCAAGAATTGAGTAGTTGTAAATTTACCATAAAAATATACAAAATACTTATCTCTGAATTAACATTTCCGGAATGCAATAGACATTTATCAGATTTAAACAGACTATTAAAGTTTTATAAATAAAAACTAAACGATAAAGCAGCATGACAGAAGAGCGTACTTCATTAACACATATGACTTACAGTTCTTCACTATTTTATTCACAGACAGAATAATTCCAACACTTTATTCCTCATTACATAACTACATTATATTTAACAATAGGAGTATTCACATCATACATCAAACACTGATAAATCGATAATCTATACGAGATTTCTCAGTGGTCGGAATTTGTGTAATTCGTCAAGCTCTAGTACTGATTTTTATCCAATTTACCAATAATGTCTCTATGAAAGACATAATTGACCAATAATATCCGCTTCATCTATAGACGAAGCAATCGGTGATAATGTTCAATTTGAAGAGAAAAATTAAAAAGGTATTAAATTTGTATTCCAAACCTTGTTCTTATGACTTTCAAAACTCTATTTCTCTTTTTCTTATGGCATCGCTAAAGAAAAGTTTCACTTCTAACACTTGCCCTGGGTCGCACGCGAACTTTTTTATGATCGTACGCGAGCTTTGTATAGTAAATTTAAAATCCAACATTTTCTTCCACCAGAAAACTGCCCTGAAAAAGGTATGATAAATTTTTGCAAAAATCGAAAATAAGAGATATCAAAATAAAAGAAACAGTGATATTTTGAAATTTGTGAATATAAGTAAACGTTCAACGATTTTGATGTTTAATTAATGATACCCTCAAAAAGATGAAATAAAACTTTCTAGGACCGAGTCTATTAGTTGGTGCACTGAAAAATACAAAATAATATCAATTCCACTGGTGCTGGAAATTTTGAAGCTGTGGGTAGACAAAAGACTCTTAGTACCAACTTAAAAAGTATCAGCAGCAGAGGAATTAAAATTATTTAGCATTTTTCAGTGCACCAAATAATAAAGTTGGTCCTATTTTTTGTAAAAAATATTTATTCTGTATAATATGACAGTGTTCATTAAGGGAAATATAAATTAATAGATACTAGTTCTTATAATTTCAAAATATACTATTAGACTTAGACGATGTTGAAGATAAAATAATATCAACCGTTCCCCCTTATCTTTCGAACTGCTTATGTTAAAATTTTGAAAAACTGCAATCATCTCGAACCTCTATCTTAATATCTTAATGGACTCCTCTAAAATTTATAGGGATCCATTTTTATACAATATACACACAAATATGGCGTATTGCATACATATATATATATATATATATATATATATATATATATATATATATATATATATATATATAATATACAATACACACACAGCTCGATGATTAAAACTTCCCCACTTGCCATAAATGCGATGACAACACCACCAACACAACAGCAAGCACAGTTTTATCACCATCAACTTGGAAAACAATGAGATGTGTAAAATCTGAACGGGTATCTCTCTCTTTCCCTCCCGTTCTCGTCGTCCCAACAATTCAGAACAAATATCAAAATATTTTCCAACCTTTTGTGGTGTGAAAGGGTTAGGCGGGTGGGGATTGGACATATAATGTGTATGTGTGAGGGAACGCCCTCTGTCGAGTGTGTGGTACACCACCATACGCAGCATAATAACAATAATAAAAAAGGGTTCATGAACAATTCAACCAAGAACAATGACACGCATCCATCCGGATGCGATATATAGGCTGAAAGATATAAATTCGCACCCCACCCCCCACACAGGGAAGGAAAACAATTGACGCTATTTGTCCAAATATGTCGGGCATGCCCGATAAAAAAACGTAGTAGGCTCCGAATTTGTTGCCAATGTCATAAAATATTTATCAAGGTCAATATGTCACAATAAGTGACAAAAAACAACACTGCGATGAGAGATAGATATGGCGTGCTTGAATATCAAATAATAAAACGAACGAATCAGAGGAGCAAGAAGGGATTTTCGCCAGATGCGAGGATATCAAAATAAACTATGGCAGAGAGATTGAATAAATTTCACTTTAAATCGATATATTAGGCGCATCACATTCCTTTATTCATGTCTCCATAAAATTGGTTTTCGACGACAACAAAAAAACTGCTCATATCCCACAGATACTAGCCTTATACCTACAAATTCGAAGCGGAGACTTGTTTTAGCATTTTGATCACGATCATATTCTACATGTATATGAAGTGTCTTTGACTTCAGCTTTAAAAAACAAACGTAACCATCACATATTTACTTAATGAATAATTTTTTAAATAACAACAAACGGAAAAAATCAAGGGCTATAAGCGAACGCGAACCAGCTTCCTTCGACTCGCTAATTGAGGTTTTCAAATATTCAGTCCGACAGAACCGAGATCCTAGTACTATTTTTAACAAAATCTAGGACCGAACTGTTGGTGCAACGAGAAATACATATTAATAGTAGATCATTATATTGGTACCTGATTGTGTACGGTTGCCGATCAAAAGACGATTTTTCGAGGAGCACATGACTGCGGGCCGACTTTGACCGTTGTAGTTAAGCAGCGCTGTGCGTGGCGAATGTTTGGTCGAGTGATCGGTGATGGGCCGGGCGCGCGTTGCAACTTATAAGGTCATGGGAAAGCAGCGTGAGTAAGTTTCTCTTTTGCAGCTTCTCTGGAAGGGTCCGTCATGAGATTTATATTGAGACATATCGCTGGTACGGAACCTACATTACATTGTGTGTGTCCTTGTCTGTGGTAATCCATTCAAGAGAGAAGTTACTCTTACTCAAATACAGAATTTTAAGGAGATGACTTTTGACAACTTCAACGGACCATCATCATTAATAGAACATTATTTTATATTTTCAGTGCACCAACTAATAAAGTCGGTCCCCGTAAAAAGAAATTTAATAGAAGAAAAATATTCTTTTTCGGATTCATTATCAGTAAAATCATGACCAAATTTGGTATTAGAATGAGTATGTGAAGGTCAAGGTAGTTTAAAAATAACAACAGTTGAAATTTAAAAAAATAAAAATTTTTATTTATTGGATACTTGTTTCGCTGTTAACGTAGCATGGAACCCTCAGGGTAGAAACTCGAAGTGCTGCTATATAGTTTAAAACGTACGAGAAAACCATAGTTCGGATTGCTGGTTATTATAGAAAATCTTGAAACTAAAGCATGCTACGTAACAAAAAAAACAGTAATTACGGGCATGTTTAAAAACTTTAAAGGCCATTTCTCTAAAAATGGAGGAAAATGAGTAGAGAGATACACCACAGTAAACCATAAAATTTGTATTAGATTATCATTTTGGAGTATTAATCTCTGTCCATGGCAGTGACAAGTATTAATTCCTCCCCAGCCTTTTTTTTCTCTCTATGTCATCCACAAAACAAATGTTCAATGATAATAATTGTGTGATAAAGGTTAAAAGTTGAAATGCCAACCAGTTATCGAGAATAACACATAGGGAGAATTATAAATTAATTGCTAGACATTAAAATTGCATTTTTCAAACGGTATCTCTACAGTTTTTCCCATTTAGACAGAGTAAATTTATATTTCTCATTTCTATAGCCACATCATTCAAAAAGATAAACAGCAACATGGGTGCGACCCTTGAGGTCTATATTATGAACTTAGATCTATCTTATAACATTGGATGAGGATAAATAATAATAGGGTATGAGAGTTGCGTAATGAAGCGGCAAATTCAATTTCGTAAAACAGATCTAATTCATGTTTTTCCGACTGTCTCGGATTCGCCTTGTCCTTTTTAATTCTAAGTTCACTAACTAATTTGTAACAGAAATGTACTCTTCATTCACATCGAAAAAAAATTCTTAAAGAAAACAACAATTAAACAAATAACCAAGATAAAGCTGCTGAACTCGAAATAACATTTCATGATTATTACGAAGTTCTTCAAAGTGAGTAAGCATCCTCTGTAGAAGATTCTCGTCGGTCTGCTTAGGTAAATACATATCTCAAAAGTGAAGAAGGAATTTTGCAGGTCAAAGGGCAAGAGGAGCTCGTTTATCTAAATACTAATCTCGCTAATATAGCATGTACGGTACTTTGGCCGTGCCGAAATATCGAAAATGCCGGATCACTGGGCGCCGTGTAAAAATAGCCGCTTTTGCGAAAATTCCAGTAAATATGGGTAGAGGGACAATATACTGTGCTTTATTGTACTTTTTTCTGATTTCGGTAGCGATGGAAAATGGTAAAAAACATACAGTACAGTTACACTAAAGTACTGTATTGTAGTTCTATACTTTTCTACAATACGTACAATATTTTATATGTATACTTTACTGCATTGATAGTAAATAAGACAAGTAAAGGTGAGTTTATACAGTAAATGAAATAAAAGAAGAAACAAATTAAGATAAAATAAGAAAGTTGAACATGCTTCTTTCGATGAAAGCATTTATATACGAAATAAGCTAAGAAATAAGAATAAAAACTAGAGATGACCATCTTTATCTCTTAATTTTATTTTATTTTGTTTGGAAACTAATAATGCGCATGACCGAACCCCAGAGAACACTTAAATTGCAGACAACACAAAAATTTTTGTCAAAAAGCTGTGATTTGATTGGTTCATTCTTATTTTTTAATTTACTTTAGAAACCTGTATAAACCAATCTTTTTTGGCCTTATTCTTATTTTAATATTAATTTGTTTCTTATTTTATTTACTGTAGAAACTCAACTTGATATGTCATCACAGACGAGCGCGTCCCCACTCATCCGCGTGAGCCCGACATCTACAAAACGCAACTGAAAGGTTTATACAAAAAAAAAAAACGCTTAGGCTACCGATGCCGGACTATCAGATGCCGGATTAGAGGATTTTTACTATATGAAATCTATGGACGTTACCAACCATGAAAAAATAATATTCATATAATTTTCATTTGAATTATTAAAAGTAATAATCGTTATCTTTTCCATTTATTTTTTATTGTTGTAATTGAAATTGAAAAAAATAATTACGGCATACAGAATCTTTCAGATGACACACTTGATA